>CAWUFW010005719.1:0-1282487 GCA_963921515.1 Calotriton arnoldi
ATCCCCAGCACGACACCCTACACTGCCCGAACACCACTGCACTGCCCTACACCCTGAAACACCATTCCCCTGCACGACCCCCTCACACTGCCCGAACACTACTGCACTGCCCTAAACCCTGAAACACCATCCCCAGCACGACCCCCTACACTGCACGAACACCCCTGCACTGCCCTAAACCCTGAAACACTACCCCCAGCAAGACCCCCCACACTGCCCGAACACCACTGCACTGCCCTAAACCCTGAAACATCACCCCAGCAAGACCCCCACACTGCCTCGAACACCACTGCCCTAAACACTGAAACACCACCCCCAGCAAGACCCCTACACTGCCCGAACACCACTGCACTACACTAAACCCCACAACACTACTCCCAGCACGACCCCCTACACTACACAAGCACCACTGCACTACCCTAAACCCTAAAACACTACCCCCAGAACGACCCCTACACTGCCCGAACACCACTGCACTGCCCTAAACCTTGAAACACCAGCCCCTGCACGACCCCCTACACTGTTCGAACACCACTGCACTGCCCTAAACCCTGAAACACCACCCCCAGCACGACCCCCTACACTGCCGAACACCACTGCACTGCCCTAAACCCTGAAACACCACCCCTTCACAACCCCTACACTGCCCGAACACCACTGCACTGCCCTAAACCCTGAAACACCACCCCCAGCACGGCCCCCTACACTGCCCAAACATCACTGCACTGCCCTAAACCCTGAAACACTATCCCCAGCAAGACCCCCACACTGCCCAAACACCACCCACTGCCCTAAACCCTGAAACATCACCCCCAGCAAGACCCCTACACTGCCCGAACACCACTGCCCTAAACCCTGGAAACACCACCCACAGCACGACCCCCTACACTGCCCTGAACACCACTGCACTGCCCTAAACCCTGAAACACCACCCCAGCACGACCCCCTCACACTGCCCGAACACCACTGCTCTGCCCAAAACCCTGAAACACAAGCCCCAGCACGACCCCCTACACTGCCCGAACACCACTGCACTGCCCTAAACCCTGAAACACCAGCCCCAGCATCGTACTCCCTACACTGCCCGAACACCACTGCACTACTCCTAAACCCATAAACACCACCCCAGCACGACCCCTACACTGCCTGAGCACCACTGCACTGCCCTAAACCCTGAAACACCAGCCCCAGCATGACCCCCTACACTGCCCGAACACCACTGCACTGCCCTAAACCCTGAAACACCAGCCCCAGCCGACCCCCTACACTGCCCGAACACCACTGCACTGCCCTAAACCGTGAAACACTAGCCCCAGCACGACCCCCAACACTTCCAGAACACCATTGCACTGCCCTAAACCCTGAAACACAAGCTCCCAGCACAACTCCTCACACTGCCCGAACACCACTGCACCTGCCCTAAACCCTGAAACACCACCCTGAAACACCACCCCTTCACGACCCCCTACACTGCCCGAACACCACTGCACTGCCCTAAACCCTGAAACACCACCCCCAGCACGGCCCCCTACACTGCCCAAACACCACTGCACTGCCCTAAACCCTGAAACACTATCCCCAGCAAGACCCCCACACTGCCCAAACACCACTCCACTGCCCTAAACCCTGAAACATCACCCCCAGCAAGACCCCTACACTGCCCGAACATCACTGCCCCTAAACCCTGAAACACCACCCCCAGCACGCACCCCCTACACTGCCCCGAACACCACTGCACTGCCCTAAACCCTGAAACACCACCCTGCAGCACTAACCCCCACACTGCACGAACACCACCGCTCTGCCCAAAACCCTGAAACACCAGCCCCAGCACGACCCCTACACTGCCCGAACACCACTGCACTGCCCTTGAACCCTGAAACACCAGCCCAGCACGACCCCTACACTGCCCGAACACCACTGCACTACTCCTAAACCCAGAAACACCACCCCCAGCACGACTCCCTACACTGCCTGAGCACCACTGCACTGCCCTAAACCCTGAAACACCAGCCCCAGCATGACCCCCTACACTGCACGAACACTACTGCACTGCCCTAAACCCTGAAAGACCAGCGCCCACCACTGACCACCTACACTGCACGAACACCACTGCACTGCCCTAAACCCTGAAACACCAGCCCCAGCATGACCCCCTACACTGCACGAACACCACTGCACTGCCCCAAACAGTGAAACACTAGCCCCAGCACGACCCCTACACTGCCAGAACACCATTGCACTGCCCTAAACCCTGAAACACCAGCCTCCCATCAACCCCTACTCTGCCCGAACACTACTGCACTGCCCTAAACCCTGAAACACCACCCCGTGCATGACCCCTACACTGCCCGAACACCACTGCACTGCCCCAAACCCCGAAAACACCACCCCAGCACGACACCCTACACTGCCCGAACACCACTGCACTGCCCTAAACCCTGAAACACCATTCCCCTGCACTACACTTCTACACTGCCCGAACACTACTGCACTGCCTCTAAACGCTGAAACACCATCCCCAGCACGACCCCCTACACTGCACGAACACCCCTGCACTGCCCTAAACCCTGAAACACTACCCCCAGCAAGACCCCCTACACTGCCCGAACACCACTGCACTGCCGAACCCTGAAACATCACCCCAGCAAGACCCCTACACTGCCCGAACACCACTGCCCTAAACCCTGAAACACCACCCCCAGCAAGACCCCCTACACTGCCCGAACACCACTGCACTACCCTAAACCCTACAACACTACCCCCAGCACGACCCCTACACTCACACAAGCACCACTGCACTACCCTAAACCCTAAAACACTACCCCCAGAACGACCCCCTACACTGCCCAAACACCACTGATCTGCCCTAAACCTTGAAACACCAGCCCCTGCACGACCCCCTACACTGTTCGAACACCACTGCACTGCCCTAAACCCTGAAACACCACCCCCAGCATGACCCCCTACACTGGCGAACACCACTGCACTGCCCTAAACCCTGAAACACCACCCCTTCACGACCCCCTACACTGCCCGAACACCACTGCACTGCCCTAAACCCTGAAACACCACTCCCAGCACGGCCACCTACACTGCCCAAACACCACTGCACTGCCCTAAACCCTGAAACACTATCCCCAGCAAGACCCCCACACTGCCGAAACACCACTCCACTGCCCTAAACCCTGAAACATCACCCCCAGCAAGACCCCCCTACACTGCCCGAACACCACTGCCCTAAACCCTGAAACACCACCCCCAGCACGACCCCCTACACTGCCCGAACACCACTGCACTGCCCTAAACCCTGAAACACCACCCCCAGCACGACCCCCTACACTGCCCGAACACCACTGCTCTGCCCAAAACCCTGAAACACAATTCCCAGCACGACCCTCTACACTGCCCGAACACCTCCTGCACTGCCCTAAACCCTGAAACACCAGCCCCAGCACGACCCCCACACTGCCCGAACACCACTGCACTACCCTAAACCCATAAACACCACCCCCAGCACACTCCCCTACACTGCCTGAGCACCACTGCACTGCCCCTAAACCCTGAAACACCAGCCCCAGCATGACCCCCTACACTGCCCGAACACCAATGCACTGCCCTAAACCCTGAAACACCAGCCCCAGCACGACCACCTACACGCTGCACGAACACCACTGCACTGCCCTAAACCCTGAAACACCAGCTCCCAGCATGACCCCCCCTACACTGCCCGAACACCACTGCACTGCCCTAAACCGTGAAATACTAGCCCCAGCACGACCCCCTACACTGCCAGTACACCATTGCACTGCCCTAAACCCTGAAACACCAGCCCCAGCACAACCCCCTACACTGCCCGAACACCACTGCACTGCCCTAAACCCTGAACACCACCCCGTGCACGACCCCTACACTGCCCGAACACCACTGCACTGCCCTAAACCCTGAAACACCACCCCAGCACGACACCCTACACTGCCTGAACACCACTGCACTGCCCTAAACCCTGAAACATCACCCCCAGCAAGACCCCTCACACTGCCCGAACACCACTGCCCTAAACCCCGAAACACCCCCCCAGCAAGACCCCTTACACTGCCCGAACACCACTGCACTGCCCTAAACCCTGAAACACCAGCCCCAGCACGACCCCCTACATTGCCCGAACACCACTGCACTGCCCTAAACCCTGAAACACCACTCCCTGCATGACCCACTACACTGCCCGAACACCACTGCACTGCCCTAAACCCTGAAACACCATTCCCCTGCACCGACCCCCTACTCTGCCCGAACACCACTGCACTGGCCTCAAACCCTGAAACACCATCCCCAGCACCGACCCCCTACACTGCACCGAACACCCCTGCACTGCCCTAAACCCTGAAACACTACCCCCAGCAAGACCCCCTACACTGCCCGAACACCACTGAACTGCCCTAAACCCTGAAACATCACCCCCAGCAAGACCCCCTACACTGCCGAACACCACTGCCCTGCAAACCCTGAAACACCACCCCCAGCAAGACTCCCCTACACTGCCCGAACACCACTGCACTGCCCTAAACCCTGAAACACCAGCCCCAGCACGAACCCCCTACATTGCCCGAACACCACTGCACTGCCCTAAACCCTGAAACACCACCCCCTGCATGACCCACTACACTGCCCCGAACACCACTGCACTGCCCTAAACCCTGAAACACCACCCCTAGCACGACACCCTCTACACTGCCCGAACACCACTGCACTGCCCTAAACCCTGAAACACCACCCCTGCACGTACCCCCTACACTGCCCGAACACCACTGCACTGCCCTAAACCCTGAAACACCGCCCTCCAGCATGACCCCCTACACTGCACCGAACACCACTGCACTGCCCTAAACCTTGAAACACCGGCCCCAGCAAGACCCCTACACTGCACCGAACACCACTGCACTGCCCTAAACCCTGAAACACCACCCTCAGCAAGACCCCCTACACTGCCCGAACACCACTGCACTGCCCTAAACCGCGAAACACCAGCTCCCAGCACGACCCCCTACACTGCCCGTACACCACTGCACTGCCCTAAACCCTGAAACACCAGCCCCAGCACAACCCCTACACTGCCCGAACACCACTGCACTGCCCTAAACCCTGAAACACCACCCCAGCACGACCCCCTACACTGCCCGAACACCACTGCACTGCCCTAAACCCTGAAACACCACCCCCAGCACGACACCCTCACACTGCCTGAACACCACTGCACTGCCCTAAACCCTGAAACATCACCCCCAGCAAGACCCCTACACTGCCCGAACACCACTGCCCTAAACCCTGAAACACCACTTCCAGCAAGACCCCCTACACTGCCCGAACACCACTGCACTGCCCTAAACCCTGAAACACCAGCCCCAGCACTGACCCCCTACATTGCCCGAACACCACTGCACTGCCCTAAACCCTGAAACACCACTCCCTGCATGACCCACTACACTGCCCGAACACCACTGCACTGCCCTAAACCCTGAAACACCATCCCCCTGCACGACCCCTCACACTGCCCGAACACCACTGCACTGACCCTCAAACCTCCTGAAACACCATCCCCAGCACGACCCCCTACACTGCACGAACACCCCTGCACTGCCCTAAACCCTGAAACACTACTCCCCAGCAAGACCCCTTACACTGCCCGAACACCACTGCAACTGCCCTAAACCCTGAAACATCACCCCCAGCAAGACCCCCTACACTGCCCGAACACCACTGCCCCTAAACCCTGAAACACCACCCCAGCAAGACCCCCCACACTGCCCGAACACCACTGCACTGCCCTAAACCCTGAAACACCAGCCCCAGCACGACTCCCTACATCTGCCCGAACACCACTGCACTGCCCTAAACCCTGATACACCACCCCCAGCATGACCCACTCACACTGCCCGAACACCACTGCACTGCCCTAAACCCTGAAACACCACCCCCAGCACGACTCCCCTACACTGCCCGAACACCATTGCACTGCCCTAAACCCTGAAACACCACCCCCTGCACGACCGCCTACACTGCCCGAACACTACTGCACTGCCCTAAACCCTGAAACACCAGCCCCCAGCACGACCCCCCTACACTGCCCGAACACCACTGCACTGCCCTAAACCCTGAAACACCAGCCCCAGCAAGACCCCTCACACTGCCCGAACACCACTGCACTGCCCTAAACCCTGAAACACCAGCCCCAGCAAGACCCCCTACACTGCCCGAACACCACTGCACTGCCCC
This sequence comes from Calotriton arnoldi, assembly GCA_963921515.1. Classification (NCBI taxonomy): domain Eukaryota; kingdom Metazoa; phylum Chordata; class Amphibia; order Caudata; family Salamandridae; genus Calotriton; species Calotriton arnoldi. Next base: position 6,274 of record CAWUFW010005719.1, read on the forward strand.
TAAACCCTGAAACACCACTCCCAGCAAGACCCCCTACACTGCCCGAACACCACTGCAGCTGCCCTAAACCCTGAAACACCACCCCCAGCACGACCCCCTATTCTGCCCGAACACCACTGCTCTGCCCAAACCCTGAAACACCAGCCCCAGCACAGACTCCCTACACTGCCCGAACACCACTGCACTGCCCTAAACCCTGAAACACCACCCCCAGCACGACCCCCCACACTGCCCGAACACCACTGCACTGCCCTAAACCCTGAAACACCAGCCCCAGCACGACCGCCTACACTGCCCGAACACCACTGCACTGCCCTAAACCCTGAAACACCAGCCCCAGCACGACCCCCTACACTGCCCGAACACCACTGCACTGCCCTAAACCCTGAAACACCAGCCCCAGCATGACCCCCTACACTGCCCGAACACCACTGCACTGCCCTAAACCCTGAAACACCAGCCCCAGCACGACCCCCTACACTGCCCGAACACCACTGCACTGCCCTAAACCCTGAAACACCAGCCCCAGCAAGACCCCTACACTGCTCCGAACACCACTGCACTGCCCTAAACCCTGAAACACCACCCCCAGCACGACCCCCTACACTGCCCGAACACCACTGCGCTGCCCTAAACGCTGAAACACTCAGCCCCAGCAAGACCCCCTACACTGCCCGAACACCACTGCACTGCCCTAAACCCTGAAACACCACCCCCAGCAAGACACCCTACACTGCCCGAACACCACTGCACCTAAACCCTGAAACACCAGCCCCAGCAAGACCACCTACACTGCCCGAACACCACTGCACTGCCCTAAACCCTGAAACACCACCCCCAGCACGACACCCCACACTGCCCGAACACCACTGCACTGCCCTAAACCCTGAAACACCAGCCCCAGCACGACCCCCTACACTGCCCGAACACCACTGCACTGCCCTAAACCCTGAAACACCACCCCCAGCACGACCCCCACACTGCCCGAACACCACTGCACTGCCCTAAACCCTGAAACACCACCCCCAGCAAGACCCCCTACACTGCCCGAACACCACTGCACTGCCCTAAACCCTGAAACACCAGCCCCAGCACGACCCCTACACTGCCTGAACACCATTGCACTGTCCTAAACCCTGAAACACCACCCCCAGCAAGACCCCCTACACTGCCCGAACACCACTGCACTGCCCTAAACCCTGAAACACCACCCCCAGCAAGACCCCTACACTGCCCGAACACCACTGCACTGCCCTAAACCCTGAAACACCACCCCCAGCACGACCCTCTACACTGCCTCGAACACCACTGCACTGCCCTAAACCCTGAAACACCACCCCCAGCATGACCCCCTACACTGCCCGAACACCACTGCACTGCCCTAAACCCTGAAACACCAGCCCCAGCACGACCCCCTACACTGCCCGAACACCACTGCACTGCCCTAAACCCTGAAACACCAGCCCCAGCATGAACCCCTACACTGCCCGAACACCACTGCACTGCCCTAAACCCTGAAACACCAGCCCCAGCACGACCCCCTACACTGCCCGAGCACCACTGCACTGCACTGCCCTAAACCCTGAAACACCAGCCCCAGCACGACCCCCTACACTGCCCGAACACCACTGCACTGCCCTAAACCATGAAACACCATCCCCAGCACGACCCCCACACTGCCCGAACACCACTGCACTGCCCTAAACCCTGAAACACCAGCCCCAGCACAGACCCCTACACTGCCCGAACACCACTGCACTGCCCTAAACCCTGAAACACCAGCCCCAGCACGACCCCCTACACTGCCCGAACACCACTGCACTGCCCTAAACCCTGAAACACCAGCCCCCAGCACGACCCCCTACACTGCCCGAACACCACTGCACTGCCCTAAACCCATGAAACACCACCCCCAGCACGACCCCTACACTGCCCGAACACCACTGCACTGCCCTAAACCCTGAAACACCAGCCCCAGCAAGACCCCCTACACTGCCCGAACACCACTGCACTGCCCTAAACCCTGAAACACCAGCCCCAGCACGACCCCTACACTGCCCGAACACCACTGCACTGCCCTAAACCCTGAAACACCAGCCCCAGCATGACCCTCTAATCTGCCCGAACACCACTGCACTGCCCTACACCCTGAAACACCAGCCCCAGCACGACCCCTACACTGCCAGAACACCATTGCACTGCCCTAAACCCTGAAACACCAGCCCCAGCACGACCCCCTACACTGCCCGAACACCACTGCACTGCCCTAAACCCTGAAACACCACCCCGTGCACGACCCCCTACACTGCCCGAACACCACTGCACTGCCCTAAACCCTGAAACACCACCCCAGCACGACACCCTACACTGCCCGAACACCACTGCACTGCCCTAAACCCTGAAACACCACCCCCAGCAAGACCCCCTACACTGCCCGAACACCACTGCACTGCCCTAAACCCTGAAACACCAGCCCCAGCACGACCCCTCACATTGCCCGAACACCACTGCACTGCCCTAAACCCTGAAACACCACCCCTGCATGACCCACTACACTGCCCGAACACCACTGCACTGCCCTAAACCCTGAAACACCACCCCCAGCACGACCCCTACACTGCCCGAACACCATTGCACTGCCCTAAACCCTGAAACACCACCCCCTGCACGACCCCCTACACTGCCCGAACACTACTGCACTGCCCTAAACCCTGAAACACCGCCCCCAGCATGACCCCCTACACTGCACGAACACTACTGCACTGCCCTAAACCCTGAAACACTACCCCCAGCAGGACCCCCTACACTGCCCGAACACCACTGCACTGCCCTAAACCCTGAAACATCACCCCCAGCAAGACCCCCTACACTGCCCGAACACCACTGCCTCTAAACCCTGAAACACCACCCCCAGCAAGACCCCCTACACTGCCCGAACAACACTGCAGTGCCCTAAACCCTAAAACACCACCCCCAGCACGACCCCCTACACTGCCCGAACACCACTGCTCTGCCCAAAACCCTGAAACACCAGCCCCAGCACGACCCCCTACACTGCCCGAACACCACTGCACTGCCCTAAACCCTGAAACACCACCCCCAGCATGACCCCCTACACTGCCCGAACACCACTGCACTGCCCTAAACCCTGAAACACCACCCCCAGCATGACCGCCTACACTGCCTGAAAACCACTGCACTGCCCTAAACCCTGAAACACCAGCCCCAGCACGACCCCCTACACTGCCCGAACACCACTGCACTGCCCTAAACCCTCAAACACCAGCCCCAGCACGACCCCCTACACTGCCCGAACACCACTGCACTACCCTAAACCCTGAAACACCAGCCCCAGCAAGACCCCTACACTGCCCGAACACCACTGCACTGCCCTAAACCCTGAAACACCACCCCCAGCAAGACCCCCTACACTGCCCGAACACCACTGCGCTGCCCTAAACGCTGAAACATCAGCCCCAGCAAAACCCCTACACTGCGCGAACACCATTGCACTGCCCTAAACACTGAAACACCACCCCCAGCAAGACCCCTACACTGCCCGAACACCACTGCACTAAACCCGGAAACACCAGCCCCAGCAAGACCACCTACACTGCCCGAACACCACTGCACTGCCCAAAACCCTGAAACACCACCCCCAGCATGACACCCTACACTGCCCGAACACCACTGCACTGCCCTAAACCCTGAAACACCGCCCCCAGCACGACCCCTACACTTTCCCGAGCACCACTGCACTGCCCTAAACCCTGAAACACCACCCCCTGCACGACCCCCTATACTGCCCGAACACCACTGCACTGCCCTAAACCCTAAAACTCTACACCCAGCATGACCCCCTACACTGCCCGAACACCACTGCACTGCCCTAAACCCTGACTCACCACCCCCTGCACGACCCCCTACACTGCCCGAACACCACTACACTGCCCTAAACCCAGAAACACCACCCCCAGCACGACCCCCTACACTGCCCAAACACCACTGCACTGCCCTAAACCCTGAAACACCACCCCCAGCAAGACCCCTACACTGCCCGAATACCACTGCACTGCCCTAAAGCCTGAAACACCACCTCCAACACAACCCCCTACACTGCCTGAACACCATTGCTCTGCCCTAAACCCTGAAACACTGCCCCCAGCAAGACCCCTACACTGCCCGAACACCACTGCACTGCCCTAAACCCTGAAACATCACCCCCAGCAAGTCCCCCAACACTGCCCGAACACCACTGCTGCCCTAAACCCTGAAACACCACCCCCAGCACGACCCCCTACACTGCCCCGAACACCACTGCTCTGCCCAAAACACTGAAACACCAGCCCCAGCATGACCCCCTACACTGCCCGAACACCACTGCACTGCCCTAAACCCTGAAACACCAGCCCCAGCACGAACCCCTACACTGCCCGAACACAACTGCACTACCCTAAACCCAGAAACACCACCCCCAGCACGACCCCCTACACTGCCCGAGCACCACTGCCTGCACTGCCCTAAACTCTGAAACGCCAGCCCCAGCATGACCCCCTACACTGCCTGAACACTACTGCACTGCCCTAAACCATGAAACACCATCCCCAGCACGACCCCCTACACTGCAGGAACACCACTGCACTGCCCTAAACCCTGAAAACTACCCCCAGCAAGACCCCCTACACTGCCCGAACACCACTGCACTGCCCTAAACCCTGAAACATCACCCCCAGCAAGACCCCCTACACTGCCCGAACACCACTGCCCTAAACCCTGAAACACCACCCCAGCAAGACCCCCTACACTGCCCGAACACCACTGCACTGCCCTAAACCCTGAAACACCAGCCCCAGCACGACCCCCTACACTGCCCGAACACCACTGCACTGCCCTAAACCCTGAAACACCACCCCGTGCATGACCCCTACACTGCCCGAACACCACTGCACTGCCCTAAACCCTGAAACACCAGCCCCAGCACGACCCCCTACACTGCCCGAACACCACTGCACTGCCCTAAACCCTGAAACACAACCCCAGCACGACCCCCTACACTACCCAAACACCACTGCACTACCCTAAACCCTAAAATACTCCCCCAGCACGACCCCTACACTACCCAACACAACTGCACTGCCCTAAACCCTCAAACACTCCCCCAACACGACCCCCTACACTACCCGAACACCACTGCACTGCCCTAAACCCTAAAACACTCCCCCAGCATGACCCCCTACACTGCCCAAACACCACTGCACTGCTCTAAACCCTAAAACACTCCCCCCAGCATGACCCCCTACACTACCCAAACACCACTGCACTGCCCTAAACCCTAAAACACTTCCCCCAGCATGACCCCTGCACGACCCAAACACCACTGCACTGCCCTAAACCCTGAAACACCACCCCCAGCAAGACCCCCTACACTGCCCGAACACCACTGCACTGCCCTAAACCCTGAAACACCACCCCCAGCACGACCCCCTACACTGCCCGAACACCACTGCACTACCCTAAACCCTATAACACGACCTCCTACACTACACAAAGACCACTGCACTACCCTAAACCCTAAAACACTACCCCCAGCACGACCCCCTACACTACACAAACACCACTGCACTACCCTAAACCCTAAAACACTACCCCTACACTACACAAACACCACTGCACTACCCTAAACCCTAAAACAATACCCCCAGCACGAACCCCTACACTACCCAAACACCACTGCACTACCCTAAACCCTAAAACACTACCCCCAGCAGTACCCCTACACTACCCAAATACCATTGCACTACCCTAAACCCTAAAACACTACCCCCAGCAGTACCCCTACACTACCCAAACACCACTGCACTACCCTAAACCCTAAACCACTACCCCCAGCACGACCCCCTACACTACCCAAACACCACTGCACTACCCTAAACCCTAAAACACTACCCCCAGCACAACCCCTACACTACCCAAACACCACTGTAATACCCTAAACCCTAAAACACTCCCCCAGCACGACTCCCTACACTATCCAAACACCACTGCACTACCCTAAACCATAAATCTACCCCCAGCATGACCCCCTACACTACACAAACACCACTGCACTACCCTAAACCCTAAAACACTACCCCCAGCATGACCCCTTCACTACCTAAACACAACTACACAATTTGTTACAGGCGTTGCAACGCAGGCCTGTGGTGCTTACTGCAAGTACTTGGTGGGCTAGTTGGGCCCCAGGGACCCTCAGGATTCAAGGTGACCTAATCCCCCAACTTAAAACGTGCCACGGGGCGCGTTTGCACAGTGGTGAAGGGAGGGGGCGGGGCCTCAGGTGACATGTGCGCAAACACGCCCCCTTGAATCCTGAGGGACCCTGAGGGCCAACTAGCCCACCAGGTACCTTCAGTAAGCACAACAGAGTTGCGTTGCAGAGAGGTGAAAAAGGTGCGTGGCCTCGGAACGCCTCTCTGCAACTCAGCTCTGTGGTCCTAACTGTAGGTACCTGGGGGGCTAGTTGGGCCCCAGGGACCCTCAGGAATCAAGGGGACTTAATCCCGCAACTTAAAACGCGCCACGGGCGCGTTTGCACACGCGTTTTAAGAGGTAGTTTTAATCCCCTGCCCTATTATGTACTAGGGACTTACAGAGGAGGTCATGCTAATCACAGGGGTACCCCAACGCATAGTGTTCCCTAGTGTATGTAGGTGTTTTCACTGTATTCTAAGTGTCTTTTAGCATAGCACTGACTCTGGTTAGTCAGAGTCACTTACCACCACTACCCGTCTGAAAAAGTTGTGGGCACAGGATGATTTTGCAACATGGCCTCTTTCTGCTCCTCTGTTGGTTCTTTCTGCACATCTTTTGCTTCTTCCTGCACTTTTCTTCGTCTTTGTGGACTTCTGTTGCTTCTTTCTGCATTTCTTTTGCTTCTTTCTGCGCGTTTTTCTTCTTTCTTCACATGTCCTACCTCTGTAGGCATAGTTAGAAACTAGCATTTAAAAAACCTTTGAAATTCACTTAAAAATCATAGGTTTCAGGCACGTTATAGTTAGAAATTAGCATTTAAAAAACCTTTGAAATTCACTGAAAAAACCATAGGTTTCAGACACGTTATAGTTAGAAATGAGCATTTAAAAAACCTTTGAAATTCACTGAAAAAACCATAGGTTTTAGGGACAGTTATAGTTAGTTGGACATTTCACTCGTACAAAACCATAGAAATTCCCCGTTATAGTTAGTTCAGCTAACTATAACTCGCGCCCCCGCAATGCACTGCTGATGACGTCACATATTACATCACTCATGACATGGTCAGTGACATCACTGATGACATCACTGATGACATCTCAAATGACATCACTGATGACATCATCCATGTGATAATTTCATGCATCTTCTCACACCCTAATATAGCTTTTGATACACCCACTCTAAATTACAGACTGCCATTCTCAAAACCATACACACTCCAATACCAATAACTACATACCCACTCACTGATTCTTAGGTCTACACACACACATCTACTCACTCACCCGTACAGTCACTCATACTTACAGTCACTCAGTACAGGACTATCATATGCACTCATACACCTATATAAACACTCACACACCACCACTCATCCATAGAGGTACTCACACACCTAGTCAGTCATGCAAAAAATTAATCACACACCCATTTACTCACCTATACAGTTATACACACACCAGCTCACTTACTCATACAAATACTAGCACATTCTTACGCTCTTATACAATAACTGATACAAGCACACACGCATCCATACAGCCACTCTCACAATCACACACTCTCACTTATAGCCATTTAAATACTCTAACACACATATATACTGCCTTTTACATATGTAGTTACTCGCACATGTACCACTGAGATATACATTCACTCACTAACACACCCATACACACACTCACCCACCCAAGCAGTCCATCACAGATGCACTCTTGAAATCATGCACCCAGTGAATCACCCACTCACACATCTATGTACAGAGTCACACACACCCCACCCACACAAACACTCAGGCAGCCATGCAGATACTCAGAGAACCAATCAATAACCCATATAGACACTCATGTAGCTATTCGCAAATCCATGCATCCACTTACACACCAACAAACAGACGGATACAGACATTCACACAGTTTAGTCACTAACCCATGCATTCAGTAAGATACGTTTAATCACTCACTTGTAGAGTCAGTCACGCACATACTAAATCATCCATTCAGACACTTAAACACCCACTCATTCTTCAATACGCCTTTCCCTATATATATTAAACATATTTAAACTTTACAGAAACACACAGTCACTGGATGATGTCATCAGTGATTTCATTTGAGATGTCATCAGTGATGTCATCAGTGATGTCACTGACCATGTCATGAGTGATGTAATATGTGAGTGAATATATATATATATATATATATATAGTAGTGCATCACGGAAAACCATATTTTAATTTCGCACAAATATATTGTTTAATTATCACACAGTTGTGAACTAAGACATAGATACGCGCTCCTCGATTTTGTTGATATGATGATTATGAGAAACCAGACTGGGGTACCACTGCATGACGAAAGAATGCATAAATCTCCATATGTTACTGTTTTATTGTGTGATATTGTGAGATTTGTACAATAAATGCCAATAAAAAAAATTGAAAAAAACCAATAACTCTAATAACTAAGCACTCTTATTGCCCCATATCTTTGCTTAATATTGACACCAAACTAATGGCCAAAATTCTAGCTGTTCGCTTTAAGACATACCTCCCCACCCTAATCCATACTGATCAGGCAGGATTTGTTGCGTCCCATATCCTAGATCTGAAGTAAAAGTGTCACAGGGAAGAGGTCCTGCTTTCCCTTGACGAGAAGGCCGTTAATTGGGTGGGCTGGTTTATGCGGAGGGCCACTTTCTACAGAGCGGGACTTGGGGTCCGTTTCTGCGGGTGGAGTGAGGCGCTATAGACCTCTCCCTGGGCCAAGGTCAGTGTCAATGGCTATAAATCAGAGGGAATACCAATTTATAGGGGCACCCAGCAGGGCTGCCCCCCTCTCCCATATGGTATTCGCACTGCATCTAGAGCCTTTCTTGCACAGGATCCAGGATGACGAGGAGGTTCGGGGGATACCCTTCCACCAGGATACCTTCAAAATCTCTGCCTTTGTGAATAGCATTTGTTGCTGACTGCAGAAATCATTCGCTCCAGTGTCTGATACCTCTCTTGGAGGAGTACTGCGCTCTTGCCGGTCTTAAGATCTATGAGAACATGGGTTCTGCTTATCTAATCCACACAGATGTTTCACTTTTTAATCACTTGTTTTTCTACCTTTTTCTGTGGGGGAGCCTCATAAGCTGTAACTCACCCACGGTAAACTCATGGTAAATGGACTGTGCCCGTTTACCACCGGAATCCTCCTTTTGAGATAAGGCTGATGTGACGCAGCAAGGGTAATAGGCACTTGGTTGGTTATACGTGAACAAGTGTGATAGCTGCGTGTGACAGACTCCTGTCATGCGTAGCCCAGTAACTGCGTACAGGTGGCCTGGCACAGAGGGGACCCTGCAAGATTGGTTATTGGCCATGGGTGGGTCTCATAATGTTAGTGTACACTTTTAGGGAACGTCAGTGTGGTTTACGGTCTTGTCTGCAGTGACACTCCATTATACACCTATGGGAGGGCTGCCTTAGAGTGCAGCTTTGCTTTCCCTTAGCCTAGAGACATATTGAATTAGGTGTAACTTGTATAAGAAAATCAATTCTGTGGGTTCCACAATCATATCTGTGCAGCTTTTGGGTCATCCAGGAATGTCCTATTTCTCTGGCTCAGCTCAGGACCAGAGCCCAGGCCTTTTATCACCCTGCTGTGCTAAGTTAATTACATTTATCTCCAGCGGCAGGAACAAAGGCCTCCCCACAAAAGGGAAAAATTAACAGTCCTTTACTCAGCTCCTGAGGAGGGAAGGGGTGGAGCTATCAATCAACCAGCTGTCACACTGTGCTACTAAACAAAGGGGTGCCAGGAGGGGTATCCCTTTGATGGGAAAGGCCCTTGAAGTAATGTCAGCAAGGGGCTAAGCTGAGGCCCTCAGAGGAGATGTGTCAAGTGACTCCTGGGGGACACCATTTTGAAATGTCCCAGCTGGCTGCTCAGGAAGGTTGGGACAAGGGCAGAGAGGTGATGTGGCAAACCATGCTCGCCCAGTGGTACCTCACTGCTGGACCCTCCCGCCCCCATTTAAAAGGTCTTGGGCAGGGGGGAGAGCTCTCTCTTGGTTGTGATTTTCTGCTGAACACTGGGACTGAAGGCAGCCACAATGGACAATTGGAAGGAAGAACCCCCTGATAGCCATCTGGACTAAGAAGTCTGACTTCAGTTGACCCCAGGACCAGTGGGGCTCTCCCCAGGACCAGGGAAGCTGGTCCCCTTACCCCTTGAGGACTAGTTGGGTGGAAAACTGGTCTTCAGTGCCAAGTAGGAGAGAGGCCCAGAGGCAACCAATGACAGAGGCTGGCACAGGGATCCAGTGAAACTAGCTCCCTGCAAAGTTTGTCACCATTGAGGCTAGGAGGATTAAAGAAAGTGCTCCAGGTGGCTAGGGCTAGCCACCAGGAGCAAAACTAGACCAAGAACAAGCAAAATGGCCCAATGGGCCCTGAGATATTACCTGAACAAATGTGACCTTTGACCCCAAAGTGAGGCCAGGTGAGCATGGAGCTCCGGTCCCTGAGCCTTTTTAACCCCCCTGGGGTGGAACAGGGCCCGGGTGTCGCTGCAAGGTGAAATCCTGCAAAACATTGAGCTGGGAGGGGGCATGCGTGGGGCCCCTTCCCCAGAGTTCCCAGCCATCATCCAGGCCCAATGGTGGCAAAACACAGGGAGGCTCCATTGTACTTCACCTGCACTAGGCGATAGAAGGGAGGGACCCAGGATCCCATCCCTGGGCTTCGAGAGCCAAAGGAATCAGGGAGAGCTGCATCAGTCCCCCCCAGACATAGCTGGCCACCAGGTGCCTGTGTCTGGGGGGAGCGGGAGGTCGCCATGCACGACAGAGCCCTACCCGCACGACAGAAGAAACCTGCTGGTTTGCAGGGGATTCTGGGTAAGAAAACATTGGGAGATCCACACAAGCTACACCTCCCAGGACTCCCCCGGGTGTCTAGTTTTCAGAACTGTCTGGGTTAGGTAGGCTTCCCTAGATGGCTGCCAAGCCCGGGACCAAAAACGCAGGTGACACCCCTGGCAAAACCAGGTCATTTTGATGTTTCCACAATATGTTTTGGGACCGTCCCTGTCACGGGTACTTGGCCTACCCACACAAGTGAGGTGGCATTTTCATCTGGAAATCTGAGGTAACACAGGGTGGTAGGAAATTGGTGTTGGCCTGGTGATTCCACAACTTTTTCACACAGAAATGTGAGGAAAATGTGATTTCTTTTTTTTAGCTAAATTTGAGGTTTGCAGGAGATTCTGGGTAAGCAAATATTGGGGGATCCACGCAAGCCACAATTCCATGGAGTCCCCTGGGGGTCTAGTTTTTAGAAATGCTTGACTTTGGTAGGTGTCAATTAGATTGCTGCAGAGCCCGGAAGCAAAAACACAGGTAATCCCCTTGTAAAAACAGGTAGTTTTGTGATAGATAATTTTGATGCAACCACTGTATGTTTTGGGCCTTTCCCGGTCACACGCACTTAGGCCACCCACAGAAGTGAGGTACCATTTTTATCGGGAGACTTGGTGGAACGCTGGGTGGATGGAAGTATGTGGGTACCCGCAGATTCCTGAACTTTCCATCACTCAAATATGAGGAAAATTTGGAGTATGCCCTCACCGTGCAGCAAGATGGCCACTCACTAAGAGGGCTCTGCAAACCAAGAACATAATCCTGAATCAATCTACTGCAAAAAAGAGGCCCACATCAAAGAAAATGCTGGTGCACCTGCATTAAGCTCGCTGGCACTGGCTTGTCCCCATCTGGCGCCCACATCACTCACCGGGCATCGAACAGATGGCGGATATGTACCGGGCCTGCATCGGGCCTATAGAGGTGGAGGCTGACTCGCTGTGGGGCTCCGGAATGCCTCGTGCTGTGAGCTGCCCAAATTGATTCTTGCTGAGTCTGGATCTGTGGGCCCTGAGGCGAGACCTGCGGGTGGTGAGGCGACCTGACTGGAAGGGACCAGTCCCTATGCCCATCAATGGTTCCTGCGCCGGCCCTGCTGTAAAACAGACCAAGTCCGCATGGTAATGGGAAGAGTCTGCAGGGGAGGATATGAGGGAGACCCGCAGTAGTCACCGCCCCATCGAACTACCACATGCGCTGATTGTGGCCCTGGCTTCCGTCTCGGGCTGCAGAGTGTTGCGCTGGGTGAGCCTACACCGCTGGGCCGCCTCAGACTGGGTCGGCGGGCTGCTGAGCCGAGAGGCTGGACCTGTGGGCGTGCCTCGCTGCTGCAGGAACTACTGCTTGTGAGGATTGGACATGAGGCCTGTGCAGGGACAGCTGAGGGCCAGGACAGCATCTCTATGCGAAGCCCCCGTGAAGGTCCTGCATGCTGCAAGCCGGGCACGCTCTTGAAGCTGTGGCCCCCCCGTCTGGGAGTGGAGCCAGCAAACGGGCTCACCCTCACACCAGCAGAGCTTCAGAGGTGAACAGCGGAGAGATGTAAGCGCTGAGCCTCATGGTGGGCGCCTGCACTGATTGGCTGGGAATGCAACGCCCTGGAGCAGGTCCTATGTGGTGAACACTCCACACCATTTGGACATATGCAAGGACTGGTCTCGTATAACAGGGAGAGCATCTGGTGAGGAAGGTTGGTGGCGCTCGCTGAGGGGCAGGATTGGCCGCCCGAGACTGGCCACATTGTGAGCGCACTGACCTGTTGATAAGGACACAGGGTACCCTGCTGGGCCTACTCCTGCTGCTGGTCCAGAAGGAGCGGTTGGAAGACTGCACCATTTATCGACTGATGCCCTCGATCTTGTGTTACACCACAGCGCTAAACTACATCAAATAAAAACTGTCATACTCCTACTGGAATAGGAATCCCCCCTACCTGATGCTATTGGGCCTCTCCCTGGTTCTATACATACTGCCCCTTACTCCAGCCCTGAACCGCACCACAGACACACCAGACTTGGGAAGCACGACGCAAAACAAGCACAGCTTACTTTTGAAAAAAGGCTCACTCGACAAATCACAGCTCTGCGGCTGACCGTGCTGCAAAAGACTTGGAAGAAATAACGCCGCAAGATGATGACATCCGCACCATACTGCTAGATGTGAAAACAAGCCTAAAAACTATAGACTAAACCAGACCTTCTCACATCCTGCCTGGACCATGTAAAACAGCGAGTGGACAAGCATGAAACTCAGCTAGTCCTGCTTGAAAATAGTGTTTCAGGCGCGGATGACTTCCAAGCAGAATCAAAAGAACAGTTACTATAGATGGACAAAGTACAAATTATTATAAAGTCTAAAAATGAGGACTTGGAGGCCCAATCAAGGCACAACAACCTACGTATTGCAGGAATACCTGAAACCACAGCCATATCTAAAATGGAGGACTTTGTCAAAACACAACTGCACGACTTTTTAGGCAAAGATCTATCAGCTGTGTTCATCGTGGAGCACGCCCATCACTCCCTTGGGCCCAAAATGCCAGTGGGTGCCACCCCGCGACCAATCGTAGCACACCTGCTGAACTACTGACTTGAGAATGCTGCTAAATACAGCACCAAGGGAACAATATCTCCTTCGACCCGGACTTTACCCCGCTTGTTCAGGCAGCACAACAAGAGTTTGTTGCGGGTAAGTGAATACGCCAACAATCTGGCATGTCTTACGCACTCCTATAACCAGCTAAGCTGCGAGTCTCCCTCGATGGAAAAATGCACTTCTTCACTGATGCCAAGTCCACACTCTTGCTCAGCAAACACATAGGCGGCCCCGCCGAACCCCGGAAGCTACTGTGCACTTCCTTGCCGAGTCCAGACTGACCGATAATGACTGTGTTGCCAAATGGACACGGCACGACTGCTGGGGCTGGGCTGGCTGTTAGATTATAGACCCTTTGTCCTTTTATTGTTGATGTCAACTTCGCTGACTAAGGTAACTGACTAGATGGGCGCAAACCTCACTACAGTGTTTGAGGTGCACCTACCATAATGCTTCTCACTCTGTAAGGTGCCCTCATAGATCACAAATCTTGGCTACCCAGCGGAATGAGGCAGGGCGGTACGCCGGCGACTCCTAGTCCCTCAGGGATAATTCCTCTGTAGCCTCTTGGCTATTAGATCTTTCTTTCTCTGTTGGGTTTTGATGGGTGCAGGGTTGGTTGGTAATCTGTTGATGTTTGATGAGGCATGTAATTTTGAGACAAAGCTTTCAGCACCTGCTACATATGTTACAAACTAGTATGGGTCACCACACATGGATGACATGGCATCACTGCATACAGCTCCTCTTGCGCTATCTGACTAGCACAGCATGGTTCAGCGCTCCTCATATCATTGGGCTTCACACCCTGCCTCTCCCCATATATAATATGGCGACCGTGACATGCTGAACTTGGAATATCCGTGGACTTAATGACTGCAGAAAAACGCACCTGGTCCATTCCTATTTGGCCAGACACAAGGTAGACGTCTGCCTCTTATAGCAGTCGCACCTAAAGGATGCCTCGCTGTCCAGGTTGCATGCACGCTGGTGGGGGGACATCTTCACATCCGCTTACTCTAACTACTAGAGGGGTGGCTGTACTAATTCATAGGGGGCTCCCATGGAAGACATCCCAAGCCCTGTCAGATCCAGAGGGAGGATGCATCCTCCTAGGGGGCTTTGTCTTATTGAGGAAGCCTACCTGGGTCTTCATTACTGAAACATGGGCCACGGACTCCTCAGGTCCTGACCTTGTAGACGCCATCCCCTCCGGGTACACCTTCGCCAGACTGGACAGGGTAGGCAGGCATGGAGGGGGTCTGGGCATCCTGTACAGAGACACGCTGGCTTGCCGGACTCAAGCACTAACCGCCTTGCCTGACCTTTATCAAGCTCTTTATTTTTCAATTAATGTGCATCCTACAGAGAGGTTTTCCGGCGTTTTGTGCTACCGGCAACCGGGCTCTAGGGCCTCCTTTAGCCAAGATTTTAGTAGCCTTTTAGAACCCTATCTGGATAGATCAAATCTCACTCTCCTGGGTGATTTTAACTTTCATTTAGATAACATTCATTGTAGGGACACTCAGTCTTTTGGAAACTATGGGCTGCTGTGGTTTTTCACAGTTGGTTAAAAATCCCACCCACATAGCAGGGCACATCCTTGATGGCGTCTTCTCTAATGACCCTCGTATTAGGGTTGGAGAACCAATTCCCCTCGCCTGGACTGACCACTGTGCCATCCCTTTTGATTTACGCTTCTCGGCATCAGGGAAGGCTCCCCCTGGTGATAGGAATGTGGAGGAAAGGAGGAATTATAGCCTCATAAGTAAGGAATCACTCTCAAACTTCTTTAAAAACTATGAACCCACTAAGTCCCATGATGCCAACTTGGCAGCCATCGAGCTATCGCAGCTACTGATAGCAGCAATGGACACGCTTGCTCCTGTTAGTAGCCACTACTCAGCTAGAAAAAAAACCTCCGCTCCCTGGTTTACGGAAAGACTCAGAAAGCTAAGACAGGGATGCCGTAAACAGGAGAGGCTGTGGCACTCAAATTTAGAGCCTCTGGGTAGGAATCTCCACAAACAATGTCTAAAAGAGTATAAAGCAGCCATTATGGAGGAAAAGGGGCTATACTTTTCAAAGATCACAGGATCTATGAAATCTTCTAGGGATCTTTTTAAAGTTATCAATTCTCTTATCTCTCCCCATGTCACAGACCCCTCAGAATTCTCCCAGGAGTTCTGTGACAAAATATCTGATTTCTTCCAAACTAAAATCTTAGACATTTACTCCTTGTTGGAAGCTTCTAACTCTAATGTGGGGGTCACCTGCTCATTCTACCCCCCTTCTAAGTGAGGGCCTGCTCTCAGAGAACACTCCCAGGCTCCTCACCTTTCCCAGTATCCTGCCAGAGGCAACAGACCGCCTTCTGGAGCAAGTGAAATCGGGCTCACCGTTGGATCCCTGCCCCCTAAAGGTGCTAAAAATCTCACATGAGGTTATTATTCCTCACCTTACGGCTGCCCTCAATGTTGCCATCTCAGAGGGACAGTATCCCACCTTGTGGAAGACGGCAGTGGTTAAGCCACTTCTGAAGAAGCCCTCCCTGGATCCCAGAGAATTGAAGAATTACAGGCTGATCTCTTTACTTCCGGTTCCAGCGAAGATTCTTGAAACCTACCTAAATTTCCATCTCAGTTCTTATCTAAAGGATCACCGTTTACTCGATGGCTCACAACATGGATTTAGAAGTCACCATAGTACGGAAACAGCATTAACCACTTTTTTTAACAACATCCGTACTCAAGTGGATTCTGGGCATACCACCTTGCTTGTTCTACTTGATCTTACCGCTGCCTTTGATACCCTGTCTCCTCGGAGGCTGGTTGAACGCCTCAGAGAGATAGGCATCGGGGGCTCGGCTCTGGGACTTCTTACCTCTTTTCTCAATGAAAGGGCACAAATTGTGAAATTCGGCCTCTAAATCCTTGTCATGTGGTGTTCCTCAGGGCTCCTCTCTGAGTCCAACACTTTTTAACATCTATGTCGCCCCTCTGGCTAAGGTTGTGAGATCCTTTGGGCTAGAGGTGCTATCCTATGCGGACGACACCCAAATAATGGTATCTATTGCTCAGAGCATTAGGGATTCTGCCCTTAATTTCAGGAATTGTATGCAAGCAGTCTCCTCCTGGATGGTGGAAAATGTTATGAAACTGAACGGTGAGAAGACTGAGGTCCTGATTTTTGGCAGTAAATTGGAGATCTCGTCTGGTGACTGGTGGCCGGACTCTCTTGGCGTCTGCATTATATACAAGTCTTGTCTGGTCCGGTTGATAATGCCATTTTTTAATACGGCCAGCGAAATCGTTCTTTCTCAGCGTATTCCTCCCTCGACTGCGGCGCGTGCCAGCCCTTTAGTGCTCCGATTGCATCGGATGGGTGTCTGAGTCAGCGTCGTGCCACGCGCGCGATGTTTAGCGGCGCAGTGGGTGGGGTGTTGAAATTAAAGGACAGGAGACAAGGATGGATGACAAAGGCTTGGAAAGGCATTTCCGCCTTAGCAAAGTCTTTTCAAGTTCTGATTCAATCAGCGGCATGAAGAAGTTTTGCTGGTTGTGAAAGCCATTATGACCGCTTTCGGACTCACAGTAGAAAGTGGACTGAAAGGAGACACCCCAAGTGGTAAGTGCCCCCTCGGCCCCAACTCCAGTCAGACAGATCATCATTTTTGTCAAAAAGATGGTCCAATGGAAAAACAACTGCCTTACTAGGCAAAGTGACATTTTGCTGCCCACTTTATAGGCACTGCCATGCTCAGAGTTTTTGGGGCTTTGGGCAAGAAATATTTTGGGGGCCCCTGTTAACAATAACGTTGAACGTTTTACTTATTTTCATCTGATTCAAGTCCTGCTGATGCCAAACGTAAAAAATATGCTAAATGTTCAGAAACAGGGGTATGCACAAATGACGTAAAGCTCCAGCTGTCCAGCGCCTGCCACTTAACAAGGACAACAATGGAGGAGCGGGGGCGAGCGAGCGCGGCAGCCTGCTCAGCTGACCAGACGCTCGTGCGTCATGGCCTTTTCCTGGCATGTGTTTCCAATTATCGCGCCCGCGTCTGGGCACGATAATGGGAAACAGATGTTGGCCGCGCGGGTAACCGCCCGAAAAAGGCCATGACGCACGAGCGTCTGGTCAGCTTTGAAAACCCCCTACATAATGCTTCGCCAGAAGCAGCGCTTGCGCGCTACTCTAGGCTCAACCTAAAAATGAGTCTTCATTAATTCATATATCATAAAAAAGTCACCAACTAAACTGGCCCACGAGTCGGGTGAAGAATATCGTAATGTGCATGTCGTGATCAGGCGATAAAACGCTTAAGTATAAGCGGGTGATTGGACCGATCTGCGCCCTAAGTAATAGCACGCTTTCCGCTGATGGAATAAGCGTGTAACTCTCCACGATCCTGAGGATTTAAGTCTACTGTGGTATGCGAGGTGCAATCTGACTGAAAGCTACGGCCCCCGACCTCCTGTAATTTATTAGACTCAAGGTAATAGGCATTGAAAAATACACTAAATCGGACCCCCCTATGTCCCGTAACTTACTGTTTTGATCAGTGTATGTGTCCGATCTGGGCTCGTGTCCGGCAGTCGCAGCAGTAACATGCAGAGCGTTGTGCTGCTTCCTATAAGCCCGCCGGCGTCCCCTGCAACCGATGCGTCAGGCAGCGTGTGCGTCACTTTCGGTTTGACGAGGGGCGAAAAGCTAGAATGCTAGCCTGCCTTCCAATGTGTTAACCGTGCCCCATTTCCTGCGGCCCGTTAGTGAAGAGGCAGAGAGAAGTGAAAGAGTCTCCTTTGTTGCCCACGGTTTTAAGCAACTGAATTGGAAGGTAGAGGTGACAATTAGCGCTACTGGTTGATAATGGGCATAAAACTCAAAGGTGGTACCGGAAATAAGTATGCTCAAGTAAAATGCTCCATAAGAAATTATGGAGACAATGTAAAGCAAAAGTCTGGACACAAAAAGCCACGTCATACATATGATGTGTGAAGAAAACCCTAATAAATGTCGAGTTCCCCAGAAGTGATCATTGTAAGAAAGTGGCTCTGTATATACTGTTCCCAAATAGGTACAGTGTGCACAGAGTCCACAGTCCCCAGAGGCTTGGCAGAGGCTAAAGTTAGATATAACCTTACTCTCTAAAGTGGTAGCTTTGGTCGAGCAGTAAGGCAGTATCAGAGGACAGTGTGAAGCATTTGTTGTACACACTCAATCAGCAAATGAAGTCACACACTCAAGAACTGAACTCCAGGCCAATTGTTTTGTATATAAAAAAATATACTGTTGTTTTATTTTAGAACCAAGGAAGCTTGATGCAGGTAAGCATGTAAAATACTTTTAATTACAGATTACTGTGATAGATACTTTTTCAAAGACAGTTGTACTTTGCACTTTTAGTGTTTTACAGAAGCTGTAAAAGAATATAGCACAATTGCAGAAAACTCCATACATTGATTTCAATGGACTGTTTCAGGTAAAATGCATTTAAATTACTTTTGGATTACTTTTTATAACACAGTATTGGATTAGGGATTCAGCACTGGGGTAGGACCTGAAAACAGTTAAGTAAAATCGTTTTGGTCAAACGTATGATTTTTAAGCAATATTATACTGTTTTAAAAGTGAGCACTTAGAAATATTTTCCCACAGAATCACCAATATTATCCTACGGAAGGAATTACAAGTTACAGGTAAAGTACGTTGCGATTATTTTTACAACTCAAGCAATGGATCATGGATTCATCTCTGGGATCGTCCCTGCAAACAGTTGGAAAAATTCGGATTAGTGATTCGTGCGATTTTTAAGGAATTTCCTTAGGTTTGAAAAGTGGACACTTAGAAACTTTTCCGGTAAAAATGTCTCAATGTTATTCAATGGCGAAAAACAAAGTATCGGTTTTTAAGGAGTTAATCGGTCTTAGTTCGGGTCAGTGCTGGAGCCTTTTCTCCAGCACTGGGGTCTCTCCTGGAATCAAGTGAGAATTTTCGAATTCGGACTTCGGTCGATTTTTAAGGAATATTTTGAAGATTCAAAATTGGGCACTTTTAGGGTAGTACTCGACTGGCGGGGTTGAGCTTCTGGGGTAAGACTCGGGGTCTCCCAGGGTCAGGTTGATGCTGTAGCTGCACTCTCAGCGGCACTGGGGCGGCCGAGTGCAGAGGGCTTTTGGGCCGTCGGGCGCCCAATGGTTTTCTATGGAAGAACTGCCTGACGAACAAACACTGCAAGCTCGGGGACGGAGATTCTTCAGGTGCGACCACCACTTCGAGAGGTAAGTTGGGAAGGTAGAGGAAGGGTAGACACCCAGGAGTTGGGCACAGGGGGCCGTGGGGCGCCGGGTGCAGGGGTGTCTTTGGTGTCGGAAATCTTACCCTCTGATGGTCGCGGTAGGAGGGGTCCATTGTTCTGAGGCTGCAGGCGTCGTCAGGGTCATCGAGGAGGGTCCGTGGGTGCTGGATACTGGGTCCCAGTCGCCAGGGGGACGTCCTCGTGGTGTTGGTTCACCTCAGCTCGGGCCAGGGTCGGCGGGTGCAGAGAGGTGTGGATTCGCGGTTCCGGGCCAGGGCCTGGTCTTGTAGTTTTCTTTAAGCAGTACCACTGCTTGTGGGAGTCCCTGTCTTGAAGTCTGTGGCAAGGCAGTCAGGTCCTCCGGGTTTGGCGAGGTTGCTGACCACAAGGGAAGCCGGGGTTTCGCAGGAGCAGGTTCAGAGGTCGACAGGCCGGTAGGGCTGGGGCCAAGTCAGTTGTCGTCGCCTCTTTGTTAGCAGCTGCACGGCTGGTCTTCTTGCTTCGTCTTCTTTCTTCTTTTCTTCTCGGGATCCGAGGAAGGGAGGTTCAGGGTGCCCCTAAATACTAACTTTAGGGGCGTTACAGGTAGGGCAAGGGCAGGGACCAATCGGTCCCTGTCCTGGGGTGAGTACACCCCCTATCCGGCCACTCTCCAGTGGGAGGGGGGCAGGAGCCTAGCTCTGATTGGGTAGGGCTCCCCATTCTCGAAATGGCGAGAGCCCGGAGTTGTGCTTTACCTCGCCTCCCCCACCTGAGGGGTGGGGTTGGCAGAGGCTGGCACACCCCCTTCCCTTCCTTTGTCTTTCCCGCCTGTCTTCCCGCCAAAGTGGGGGTCAGAACCGGTGGGGGCCAGTTGCTGAGTACAGCAAGTGGCCTGGAGAAGCTCACAAAGGCGGCATGCCTTTGAAGCTTCCCCTGCCCATCCTGGGGGAGGAGACCTAGCACCTCGCCCAGGATGTGCATTGTTGCAGGCCCAGGAGAGCGGATGGCTCTCCACCCAGGGGTCCAGCAACATGTCTGCTGTGTGGCAGCCGGGGCAGCCCCTCAGACAAGGCGTGGATTGTAGGTTAGGTTCAGGGGGCAACTCTAAGTTGCCCTCTGTCGTGCATTTTACATTAAATCCCACACTGGCATCAGTGTGGGTTTAATCGTGCTGAGAAGTTTGATACCAAACTTCTCAGTCTTCAGTGTAGCCATTATGGTGCTGTGGAGTTCGTAATGACAACCTCCCAGCACCATATACTCTTAATGGCATCACTGCACTTACAGTGCCCAGGGATGGCCCTGGGTACTGTAGGGGCACAGGGCTCATGCACCTGTGCCCACACCACTGGCATAGTGCACCCAGCTAGAGGGGTGACTGAGGTATGCCAGGGCAGTGTGTTTGTGGGCATGGCACACAGGAATGTGTGCCATGTCGACTCTCTGTTTAGTTCTGCACCTAGACACTCAGCCTGCAAAGGCAGGGTGTGTGTGTCAGGGTACAGGGCCTCTAAGGGTGGCACAATAAGTGCTGCAGCCCTTAGAGGCCTTCTCTGGTCACAGTGCCCTGGGTACCTAGGGTACCATTTACCAGGGGCTGACATGTGGCCAGAGATGCCAATTGGCTTTAGGCTACAATGCAGTTTTAGGGAAGGAACACAGGCCCTGGGCACCTGATTGGCAGGAGCCCAGGGCACACTCAGTCAAAGTACATGAGCAATTCAGCAACAAGCATTGGCATAGCCAATAGGTCTCGCCTTTGGGACATTATAAGTGTTTAGCCATGCAACAGTTGATGTTGCACCAAGGATATAGGCGAGACCTATTGGCTATGCCAATGCTTGTTTAGATAGGCAGCAGGCTGACTGTCTCCGGGTGTGGACACTCCTCATGACTTAAGGACTGGGATGAAAAAGTGATGAGAAGGTAATGGTCTAAACCTCATGGGCCACAACAGAATCCAGAAGAAGCCAGTTGTTACTGGTTAACTGGAATTCCCACCTGAGCACATCCATTTCAATAACCAGAATTGAATGGATAGATCAATTTGCCTAAGATTATTTGGCCAACCGGTCCCTCAGTCTCATGAATGAGTCAATACTGTACCAGAAAAGGTGGCTTCATTTCCAGTACAGTAAGAGGAAGTGTTGCCAGACACCTCCTCCCTGTTAGAAGCCGCAACTGGTTGTTTGGGAGCAAACTCAGACACTCATAGGCAAATAATAACAAATGATACAAGCAATATACTGTACTACACGTCCATCGCCTCTCAGCGCTGTAAGAAATCTGTGTCAACCCCTCGTGCGTGCGTGTTCATGCTTTTTGTGTTAAATGCGAGTTGTTTTTCAAGCATAAAGTGCAGATAACTGCAATATGAAAGCAGATTCGTCAAAGCCCTGATTAGCGACGCGTGTGTTCCAAAAAGGCATCTGTCAGCAATCAGGAGAGAAACATGCAGAAAGGAAAATATATGTGTTTATAGCAGCATTTCCTGTATTTTGCTAAACGTGCGCTTTGGTCCTCAGAATGTCTTCTTCTATTACTAAAGTGAAAGGCAAAAGAGTGGGCGTCTGGCTTGTAAGTTTCAAAACACGCAAATAAATTGTTTTTTTCTAATATAATTCTGTGCAAAGGCAACCAATAAAATAATAATAATTAATGATGATGATGATGATGAAAAGAAGACGAAGAAGAAGACCTATTACCACTCGTAATAAGCGTCACCCTTTTCCTTTAATAAATCACGGTAGAATCGCAGCTGCTATATCCAACGTGTCAATCCTGGCTGTGTCACGGACCTTGTTTAAAGTTACTCGGAAAACATAAGGCATTAATAACAATGAAGGAACACACACCGTGTGAGCTAAATCACTACTAGTTATTTACTGCAGCGTTGCTGGCTATTTGTACAGTATGTTTTTATTTTTTACCTAAAAATATATTGTGTAAACTGAAATTATAATACATTGTTTTTGTGATCCAGCACTCGCTCCTGTAAATTTTCTTCTTAGTAGTACTACAAAAATTAAGATATCATATTTATCCCAAGGTCCTCATCTATTGAATTCAGGAATCACTTCAGAATGATGAAAGGGTGAGTCAGCCCTACAGTGTTCCAGTTCGTGAGTCGCAAGCTGTACATAGAAAGCAGTTGCAGGTGCTAAATAAACTATCTGGACAATGTTACCGCTTTTGAAACGCCGGATTGCGTTTCTTGGCAAACTTTAGTTTAAAAATATTCTACCTATGTTAGGTTCCAGTTAATGTACACTGTCTCGCTACCTGTGAAGTCAAGGCGCTCGCAGTCACCAGCTTCTGTGTTTAGTTATATAAGGAGTGGGAGCCATCGGATTTTCCTGGACTCTTGCTCCCACCTCAGCTGAGGCGCTATCTGACACTGCACCCCCTGCCTCTGTAAAACCCTGCACAAGGTATTCTGTGCAAAGCCTCCTCGCGCGCAGTAGTGTTTCCGCCACATGCCTGTGAAAGGGGCTGTGAAAAACAGATACTGAATCAGACGGAAGGTCTGAGGGAAGAAAAAAATCCCCAAACATTGCATGATAGTCTCTAAGCAGTTCCATCTGTCAAGCAGAAATTTTAGGCTAATAGCCTGTGGCCATCTCTCTCTGCAGTCCACTACCTGCATTTGTCCTATTAAATCTCTTCGTTCCCCTACCCAAAAAAAAAAAAAAGAGTCAAAGAAAAAAACTCTCCGAGCAAAGCCCGGACTCTAAGCGCCTGCCTTTGATGCAGCGCCGGGCTGGAGCGTTGAAAGGCAGCGCGCCGAAGAGAGCGCTGCGGCGGTGCCTCGTGCGCGCACTTCACCTTGCCACCGGCTTTCTGAGAGCCTGCCTCATTGTCAGCGAGAGGGCCGGCTCTCTGTTTCCTACCCATGATGCCAATAGGTCTCGCCGTTTAGTGCGTAAAGTTAGCCAGGGTGTAGCTATTGCTGGTGCAGCAGGTGCAGTGGCACCGGGCCATGAGGAGCCCTGTGCGTACCGATTACTGTAGAGTTTTACAGTGGAACTACAGGTCATGGGGTCCATTCGCTGCAACTTTGCTATAAAAGTTCAATAAGTCAAGGGGCATATTAGCAAGACCCACGTTAAAGTTATCGCCGTTTTAGCGGCAGGAAACTGCCGCTAAAACGGCGATAATGGGCTTGCTAATATGCGTTATGGAATTCAATAGAAGCCCAGGTTAGATGTGCAGGACATCTAACCTGGGCTTCTATTGGAATTCCATAACGCATATTAGCAAGCCCATTATCGCCGTTTTAGCGGCAGTTTCCTGCCACTAAAACAGCGATAATTTTAACGTGGGTCTTGCTAATATGCCCCCTTGGGCACGACAGAAGGGCATACAGCCGGAAAATAAATGGCTCCAACAGACAAACAATTTTGCGCTCATTTCAAATGGGGACAAACAGTTCATCCAGAGACAGCTGAAGCTTGATTAGCTGACATCATAGACAACATACCAGAATGTACCTGTGCATGTTCCATGCCATGGCATACGTGACGTCATCAGTCAGCCAGGGTGTAGCTATTGTTAGTGCAGCAGGTGCAGTGGCACCGGGTCAGGAGTAGCCCACAGTGTACCAATTACTGTAGAGTTTTACAGTGAAAGCACAGGTCATGGGGTCCATTCGCTGCAACTTTGCTATAAAAGTGCAGTAATTCACGGTTTTCGTCCTAATAGCGCTAAAATTCGTGGGATTGCTCATTCTTGTAGTGGGCAAAAGTGAAAGTACAAGTCCCTGAATGCAACATATGGTTGAGTGAAACACAGCATGAACGTGTCACAACCTACTTGGCAGTCACGTGAATCCTGGTTAATCCAAACATAAATTTCAAACTCCCCAACTTCTAACAGTGGTTAAAATAGTAACAACTCTCAAAGTGGCACACAGCCGGCTGCTAAAAGGAAAGCCCTGCGCCGTTTTTGGTAAGAATGAGGTTTCACTTTGTAGTTAACATCAGTATAATTGTGGGCAACAGTTTCCATCAAGCTGCTCTTATCTTGGAAGCTCTTTCAAATGCGCGCACACGTAGTTGCTAAAGAAAGAAGGGAGCGAGCGCCAAGGAGTCTGCGGCAGTGTGAGCAGTTTCTTTTAGTTTAAATGTGCATTTTATTGGCGAGAAAAGTAACAGTTTCCATCAGGCTACCCTTATCTAGGAAAGTTTTTTAAATGCACACACACATAAATGCTAAAGGAAATAAGGGTGCGAGCACCAAGAAGTCTGTGGCAGTGAGATCAGTTTATATTGTTTGTGTTTTGTTGTATTGAAGCTATACACAAGGACACATTCATTTGTAGTATGCACGGGAAGATAAAGTTATTTGCCCAGAATCACAGGATACTGAGCCGACGCCGAGATTGGAACCCGGTTCCCCAGTTCTAAAGTTCGCTGCTCTGCCCTTTACGCCTCCTGGGCGGCAGATGGTTAAGGGGCGCATCACTGCCTTCCCACCCTAGGAGGGTGCATGTTTCCGGCACTGTGCCACAACAAAGGGGCACACAGCCAGAAAATACAAGCATTTACAATGCAATAGATCTCGCATTTATGTGAGTTTGAGCTATTGGCATTGTAAATGACAATACCTTTTATTTATGTTTTGGTTTTAAAAACATAAATAAAACGCATTGTCATTTACAATGCTAATAGCTTAAATCTGCAAATGCGAGACTGAAGTCAGGCGAAGCACTGCAACCCCGGTGCTGGCCTGGCTGCCGCTGCGCGCGGGCGCAGTCCCTGCCTCGCGGCTCCTTCTTCCAGCCTGCTCTGCCACTGCTAATGCCCGCTGCTGCCTAAGAAGCTGGCATATTATGTTTACACCTTACAAGCTCACGAGACAAGTGCCTTTGGCAGCAATCTTCACTTCCTCCATGAAGTAACCTTCGTCAGAGTTCTGGTCAGCTGTAGATACTTGAAGTTGCCTGTGTCATCAGGATCGTCCTCAGTGGAGTTACCAGAACTTGACAAGGGCTGTAATGTTCAGCTTGCCTGTGTCCCTGCGCATACTAAGACAGCTCGGTGTGTTGACAGCCAGCTGCACAGATGTGTGTGAAAGCTGCGGGATACGAGTATAAATCCGACGTGGCCCACTCTGCATTCATCCTTCGGGGCCGACAGGATGAGGCACACGCCTGTCACTCAAGAGGCCGTGCAGTTTAGTTTTTGGTGTCCACCACACTCGTTGTTAGCAGTTTGCTGTTTTGTTGTATTTAAAGGGGCCCGTCTTATTTGACCTTTTAGTATCTGACCAGAAAGTGAGCTGTTTCCTACTGTGACCCTATAAAGCATGCATAGACCAATCCTTTTTAAGGAAACTGCAGCCTACTCGCTATCTTAATTGTAAAGCTGAAGTTGGCTAAACAGTCGCAATCAGTCTTTCCTCGGAAACTGCAGCTTTGCAGATATATCCCTTTCCGGTCCCACAAGGGGAAATGCTCTGATTGTTCTCAAGTGTCCGAAACCAGTTTTTAAAACTCTAGTTTCGGTGGCGCAGGGTCGCCAAGGTGATTATACACTTGCTGTGCCAGAAATACCGTGCAGGTGCCTGATCAAAGCCTGCAGACAAAACGGGTTTCACCCAAAGCAAAGAGTCAGCGGCATCGCTCCCAGCAACATCGGTAAACAAGCGCGCGCGCCTCGCAAGGCAGCGAGGGGAGAAAGGAGGGGGCCTGCGCGATTCCCTTGCGGGAGCGAGCGGCGCCAGGAGCGATAATTGCTACCATATGGCGCCAGCTGCTCGCTCCCGCAAGTGAATCGCCAAACGTGCACGCGTTGCCATTGAAGGCAATGGAACGCGTGCACGTTTTTGGCTGAAAAGCCGAATCGATTGCAAAAGGTCTTTTTGCCTATGCAGCGCATGCGCGCTGCGTAGGCGAGACCTAAAAAGTGGGGGCATACCATGCAAGAAAGATGGCACTTTCTCACACAACCCCCCCCAAAACGAAAGGTGATGAGACTAACCTTGCCCTATGGAGTCTTCATCGTCTAAGTGGAAGAACCTGGAAAGTCCATCTGCATTGGCATGGGCAGTCCCAGGTCTGTGTTCCACTTCAAAGTCCATTCCCTGTAGGGAGATGGACCACCTCAAAAGTTTTGGATTTTCCCCTTTCATTTGCATTAGCCATCTGAGAGGTCTGTGGTCAGTTTGAACTAGGAAGTGAGTACCAAACAAGTATGGTCTCAGCTTCTTCAGGGACCAAACCACAGCAAAGGCCTCCCTCTCAATGGCACTCCAACGCTGCTCTCTGGGGAGAAGCCTCCTGCTTATAAAAGCAACAGGTTGGTCTTGGCCTTCATCATTGGTCTGGGATAGGACCGCTCCTATCCCTAGCTCAGAGGCATCAGTCTGCACTATGAACTGCTTGGCATAATCTGGAGCTTTTAGAATTGGTGCTGAGCACATTGCTTCTTTCAGGGTGTCAAAAGCCTTTTGGCAACTAACTGTCCAGTTAACCTTTTTGGGCATTTTCTTGGAGGTGAGTTCTGGGAGGGGAGTCACAATGGACCCATATCCCTTCACAAACCTCCTGTAGTACCCAGTCAAGCCAAGGAATGCCCTGACTTGGGTCTGGGTTGTTGGAGCTGCCCAGTCCAGGATGGCCTGGATCTTGGGCTGTAAGGGCTGTACCTGGCCTCCACCAACAAGGTGGCCCAAGTACACCACAGTGCCCTGCCCTATCTGGCATTTGGATGCCTTGATAGTTAGACCTGCAGTTTGCAGGGCTTTTAAAACCTTCCCAAGGTGGACCAGGTGATCCTGCCAGGTGGAGCTAAAGACAGCAATATCATCAAGATAAGCTGCACTAAAGGACTCCAACCCAGCAAGGACTTGATTCACCAACCTCTGGAAGGTGGCCGGGGCATTCTTTAAACCAAAGGGCATAACAGTGAACTGATAGTGCCCATCAGGTGTGGAGAATGCTGTTTTCTCTTTTGCTCCTGGTGCCATGCCAATCTGCCATTACCCTGCAGTTAAGTCAAAGGTACTTAAGAATTTGGCTGCACCCAATTTGTCTATCAACTCATCTGCCCTTGGGATAGGGTGAGCATCTGTCTTGGTGACAGAGTTGAGCCCTCTGTAATCCACACAAAACCTCATTTCTCTCTTTCCATCCTGTGGGTGAGGTTTGGGGACCAGAACCACTGGGCTAGCCCAGGGGCTCTCAGAGGGTTCAATAACCCCTAACTCCAGCATCTTGCTGACCTCAGCTCTGATGCTTTCTTTGACTTGGTCTGACTGTCGATAGATCTTGTTTTTGACAGGTGCACTGTCACCAGTGTCCACATCATGGGTACACCAGTTTGTCAGACCAGGGGACAAGGAAAAGAGCTTAGCATACTGTTGCAAGACTTGCTTGCAGTCAGTCTGCTGCTGGGCAGAGAGGGTGTCTGAAAAGACAACTCCATCAACTGACCCATCATTTGGGCTGTATGAGAGGAGGTCAGGGAGAGGTTCACTCTCTGCTTCCTGCTCCTCATCAGTCACCATCAGTATGGTGATGTCAGCCCTGTCATGGTAGAGCTTTAGGCGGTTCACATGGATAACCCTTTTGGGTGTCCTGCTTGTGCCCAGGTCAACTAAGTAAGTGACCTCACTCTTTTTCTCTAGGATAGGGTAAGGGCCACTCCATCTGTCCTGGAGTGCCCTTGGTGCCACTGGCTCCAAAACCCACACCTGTTGCCCAGGTTGAAATTCAACCAGTGCAGCTTTTTGGTCATACCAGTGCTTCTGAAGCTCCTGGCTGGCCTCAAGATTCTTGGATGCCTTTTCCATGTACTCAGCCATTCTAGACCTTAGGCCAAGCACATAGTCCACAATGTCTTGCTTGGGTTCTTGGAGAGGCCTCTCCCAACCCTCTTTCACAAGACAGAGTGGTCCCCTCACAGGATGACCAAACAGAAGTTCAAAGGGGGAAAACCCTACTCCCTTCTGTGGTACTTCTCTGTAAGCGAAAAGCAGGCATGGCAACAGGACATCCCATCTCCTTTTGAGTTTTTCAGGGAGTCCCATGATCATGCCTTTCAATGTCTTGTTAAATCTCTCAACAAGGCCATTGGTTTGTGGATGATAGGGTGTAGTAAACTTGTACTGCACTCCACATTCCTTCCACATGTGTTTCAGGTAAGCAGACATGAAGTTAGAACCTCTGTCTGAAACCACCTCCTTAGGAAACCCTACCCTGGTGAAGACACCAATGAGGGCCTTGGCTACTGCAGGAGCTGTAGTAGTCCTAAGGGGAATTGCTTCAGGGTACCTAGTAGCATGATCCACTACTACTAGAATGAACTTGTTCCCTGAGGCTGTGGGAGGTTCAAGTGGACCCACAATGTCCACACCTACCCTTTCAAAGGGCACTCCCACCACAGGCAGTGGTATGAGGGGGGCCTTTGGGTGGCCACCTGTCTTGCCACTGGCTTGACAGGTAACACAGGAGCTGACAAACTCCTTCACCTTTTGGTGCATCTGGGGCCAGTAAAAGGGACTAACTAGCCTTTCCCAAGTTTTGGTTTGCCCCAGATGTCCAGCTAGGGGGATGTCATGATCCAAAGTTAGGAGGGACTCCCTGTACTTCTGTGGCACTACCACCCTCCTGGTGGCTCCAGGAGTGGGGTTTCTTGCCTCAGTGTACAGTAATCCCTCTTCCCAATAGGCTCTGTGGGTACCACTGACATCTCCCTTTGCTTCTGAAACAGCTTGCTGCCTCAGGCTTTCAAGAGTGGGACAGTCTTGCTGCCCCTGGCACAGCTCTTCCCTAGAGGGTCCTCCTGGGCCTAAGAGTTCAACCTGGTAAGGGTCAAGCTCCATGGGCTCAGTTCCCTCTGGGGTATCCAAGTCCTCTCCCTGAGGAGAGGGTCCTGAGTGGTTTGCTGTACGGAAGCTGGTCCCCCAGTCTTCTTGCCTTTTCTCTTGGTTGGTTGGGCCATACTTTCCAGGCTCCAAACCTACTTTTTCACCCTTCCTCTTGCTCTGTGCTCTAGTTTGCACACACACCAATTCAGGGATACCCAGCATGGCTGCATGGGTCTTTAGCTCAACCACAGCCCAGGCTGAGGTTTCCAGGTCATTTCCTAGCAGACATGCAGCTGGTAACCTTTGAGAGACCACTACCTGTTTCAGGCCAGTAACCCCCCCCCCCCCTAGCCTAATGTCACCATAGCCATTGGATGATTAGTGGTAACACTGTCAGCATTGGTGACTGGGTAGGTTTTCCCAATCAAGTATTGCTCAGGGGAAACCAGTGTGTCTCTCACCATGGTGACACTGTCACCTGTATCCCTCAGAGCTTCTATCCTAGTTCCATTAACCCAGGGGTATTGTAAATACTTCTTTAAGTTGGGTGGCCACACAGCTACAGTGGCAAACTCAACTTCCCCTTCTGAAACTAGAACTGCTTCAGTGTGCATCCTAATTTGCTCCGGGCACACTGTTGATCCCATCTGTAGACTTGCCACCCCAGGTGTAGCTGTACTGGTTGCCTTAGGGGCCTTATTGTGGGGGCAAGATTTATCTACAGTTAAGTGTCCCAACTTCTTACAGTTGTTACACCAGGCCTTTGTGGGATCAAAGTTCTTCCCCCTATAAGGCTGAGGTACATAGGGAGTAGTTTGGGACCCACCCCCCTGAACAGGTTTTTGGGGCCCTTTGGAAGACTCAGACTTTTTATCTTGGGGATTCTCACCCCCTTTCCCCTGGGGAGGCTTTGTAACCACCTTCTTCTGGTCACCCCCAGTGGTTGTCCTTGTCACCCTAGTCTTGACCCAGTGGTCTGCCTTCTTTCCCAATTCTTGGGGAGAAATTAGACCTAGGTCTACCAAATGCTGATGCAACTTTTCATTTGTGCAATTACTTAGTATGTGTTCCTTCATAAACAAATTGTAAAGTCCAGAAAAATCATGCACATTACGTCCAGCTAACCAACCACGAAGTCAATCCAGGACTGGGTCTGGGTTTTGTGAGCCCCCCTGAATCTAATTCTATACTCCTCAGTAGTGAGCCCAAATCCCTCAATCAGAGTCTTCTTCATGAGGTCATAGGACCCTGCATCTGGCCCAGAGAGGGTCAGAAGCCTGTCTCTGCAGTTACCAGAGAACAGTTCCCACAGGAGTGCCCCCCAGAGAGGTTTCTTTACCTTTCTCATTTCACAAGCCCTCTCAAAGGCTGTGAACCATTTGGTGATGTCATCACCTTCCTCAAATTAGGGACAATCCCTTTGGGGATTTTAGGATCAGAAGTTTCCTCTCTATCCTTATTTTTGGTATTGCTGCCACCATTGATGGGTGCTAAACCCATCTCCTGTCTTTCCTTCTCTAGAGCCAGGAGTCTGGTCTCTAGGTCCAGTCTTTTGGCCAATCTTGCTAAAAGGCTGTCCTCCTCACTGAGGCTGTCCTCAATGTCCTCTCTGAGACCTGAACCACCTGTGTGGCCTCTAGGTCCCCAGAGGTTGATTCTTGGAGATAAGGGTGCAGGGACCCTATCTTCCCTAGGCAGTGGTGGAGGTGGGTTCCCTTCTCCATCCTCCTCCCTCCTTTCCTCCTCTGCTTGGTCATCACCATGCTCAGAGGGGTGGGCCTTGGCATACTCAGCCAGGAGCTCCTGGAGCCCTTGTTTGGTTGGATGCTGGCCCATTGGTATATTTTTAAGTTTGCATAAGGACCTTATCTCTTTGAAAGACAAATGAAGATAAGGGGTGAGGTCCTCTAGGTCCCCAGAGGTTGATTCTTGGAGATAAGGGTGCAGGGACCCTATCTTCCCTAGGCAGTGGTGGAGGTGGGTTCCCTTCTCCATCCTCCTCCCTCCTTTCCTCCTCTGCTTGGTCATCACCATGCTCAGAGGGGTGGGCCTTGGCATACTCAGCCAGGAGCTCCTGGAGCCCTTGTTTGGTTGGATGCTGGCCCATTGGTATATTTTTAAGTTTGCATAAGGACCTTATCTCTTTGAAAGACAAATGAAGATAAGGGGTGAGGTCGAGCTCCTCAACCAGGTCCTGTATGTCATTATTATCTTCACTAATAGCTGGGTTCTTGTCTTGAGACATTTTAACAAAAAGTTCTAACCCCTCTACCCTTGACTATAGTGACTTTTTATTTTCTAAAATTCTAAAGGGACTTAAGCAAGGCCCTAACAAGACTTTTAGTAATTTGGAAAAAATGCCAATTTAAAAAAATCAGAATTTTAAAGGCAATTTAAGAGTTCTGTCGTGTGATCAGATGGTAACCAAGTAGTCCAACAAATGCAAGTTTGTATCCCACCGCTGATCCACCAATGTAAGAAAGTGGCTCTGTATATACTGTTCCAAAATAGGTACAGTGTGCACAGAGTCCACAGTCCCCAGAGGCTTGGCAGAGGCTAAAGTTAGATATAACCTTACTCTCTAAAGTGGTAGCTTGGTCGAGCAGTAAGGCAGTATCAGAGGACAGTGTGAAGCATTTGTTGTACACACTCAATCAGCAAATGAAGTCACACACTCAAGAACTGAACTCCAGGCCAATTGTTTTGTATATAAAAAAATATACTGTTGTTTTATTTTAGAACCAAGGAAGCTTGATGCAGGTAAGCATGTAAAATACTTTTCAATTACAGATTACTGTGATAGATACTTTTCAAAGACAGTTGTACTTTGCACTTTTTAGTGTTTTACAGAAGCTGTAAAAGAATATAGCACAATTGCAGAAAACTCCATACATTGATTTCAATGGACTGTTTCAGGTAAAATGCATTTAAATTACTTTTGGATTACTTTTTATAACACAGTATTGGATCAGGGATTCAGCACTGGGGTAGGACCTGAAAACAGTTAAGTAAAATCGTTTTGGTCAAACGTATGATTTTTAAGCAATATTATACTGTTTTAAAAGTGAGCACTTAGAAATATTTTCCCACAGAATCACCAATGTTATCCTACGGAAGGAATTACAAGTTACAGGTAAAGTACGTTGCGATTATTTTTACAACTCAAGCAATGGATCATGGATTCATCACTGGGACCGTCCCTGCAAACAGTTGGAAAAATTCGGATTAGTGATTCGTGCGATTTTTAAGGAATTTCCTTAGGTTTGAAAAGTGGACACTTAGAAACTTTTCTGGTAAAAATGTCTCAATGTTATTCAATGGCGAAAAACAAAGTATCGGCTTTTAAGGAGTTAATCGGTCTTGTTCGGGTCAGTGCTGGAGCCTTTTCTCCAGCACTGGGGTCTCTCCTGGAATCAGGTGAGAATTTTCGAATTCGGACTTCGGTCGATTTTTAAGGAGTATTTTGAAGATTCAAAATTGGGCACTTTTAGGGTAAGTACTCGACTGGCGGGGTTGAGCTTCTGGGGTAAGACTCAGGGGTCTCCCAAGGTCAGGTTGATTCTGTAGCTGCACTCTCAGCGGCACTGGGGCGGCCGAGTGCAGGGGGCTATTGGGCCGTCGGGCGCCCAATGGTTTTCTATGGAAGAACTGCCTGACGAACAAACACTGCAAGCTCGGGGACGGAGATTCTTCCGGTGCGACCACCACTTCGAGAGGTAAGTTGGGAAGGTAGAGGAAGGGTAGACACCCAGGAGTTGGGCACAGGGGGCCGTGGGGCGCCGGGTGCAGGGGTGTCTTTTGGTGTCGGAAATCTTACCCTCTGATGGTCGCGGTAGGAGGGGTCCCTTGTTCTGAGGCTGCAGGCGTCGTCAGGGTCGTCGAGGAGGGTCTGTGGGTGCTGGATACTGGGTCCCAGTCACCGGGGAGACGTCCTCGTGGTGTTGGTTCACCTCAGCTCGGGCCAGGGTCGGCGGGTGCAGAGAGGTGTGGATTCGCGGTTCCGGGCCAGGGCCGTGTCTTGTAGTTTTCGTTAAGCAGTACCACTGCTCGTGGGAGTCCCTGTCTTGAAGTCTGTGGCAAGGCAGTCAGGTCCTCCGGGTTTGGCGAGGTTGCTGACCACAAGGGAAGCCGGGGTTTCGCAGGAGCAGGTTCAGAGGTCGACAGGCCGGTAGGGCTGGGGCCAAGTCAGTTGTCGTTGCCTCTTTGTTAGCAGCTGCACGGCTGGTCTTCTTGCTTCGTCTTCTTTCTTCTTTTCTTCTCGGGATCCGAGGAAGGAAGGTTCAGGGTGCCCCTAAATACTAACTTTAGGGGCGTTACAGGTAGGGCAAGGGCAGGGACCAATGGGTCCATGTCCTGGGGTGAGTACACCCCTATCCGGCCACTCTCCAGTGGGAGGGGGGCAGGACCCTAGCTCTGATTGGGTAGGGCTCCCCATTCTCGAAATGGTGAGAGCCCGGAGTTGTGCTTTACCTCGCCTCCCCCACCTGAGGGGTGGGGTTGGCAGAGTCTGGCACACCCCCTTCCTTTCCTTTGTCTTTCCCGCCTGTCTTCCCACCAAAGTGGGGGTCAGAACCGGTGGGGGCCAGTTGCTGAGTACAGCAAGTGGCCTGGAGAAGCTCACAAAGGCGGCATGCCTTTGAAGCTTCCCCTGCCCATCCTGGGGGAGGAGACCTAGCACCTCGCCCAGGATGTGCATTGTTGCAGGCCCAGGAGAGCGGATGGCTCTCCACCCAGGGGTCCAGCAACATGTCTGCTGTGTGGCAGCCGGGGCAGCCCCTCAGACAAGACGTGGATTGTAGGTTAGGTTCAGGGGGCAACTCTAAGTTGCCCTCTGTCGTGCATTTTACATTAAATCCCACACTGGCATCAGTGTGGGTTTAATGTGCTGAGAAGTTTGATACCAAACTTCTCAGTCTTCAGTGTAGCCATTATGGTGCTGTGGAGTTCGTAATAACAACCTATAACAACAATGTTTCACCATACTAATTCAACACTAATACTTATGGGTTCCAGAGTAGCGTGCTACTTGCGCTTCAAAACCCCATCAGGGGTAGCAAGCGCTATATAAATACAAACCTCTTTCCCTCTTCTATCCCGCCACCTACCCTTCTCTACCCAAATAACTGAATAACATATCCACTACTCAAATTACTTCATTTTTTACTATACTAATTTTCAACACTAATCCTTAATGGGTTCCGGAGTGGCGTGCTACTCGCCAGAAAAGCGCTTCAACACCCATCAGGGGTAACAAGTGCTATATGAATGCAAACCTTTCTTCCCTTTTTATCCCTCCGCTATCCTTCTCACTCCAAATAACTGACTAATATCCACCACTGAAACTACTTTCATATTTCACCATATTAATTCACCACTAATCCTTTATGGGCTTCCGGAGTAGCGTGCTTCAACACCCCATCAGGGGTAACAAGCGCTATATAAATACAAACCTTTTTTCCTCCTCTATCCTTCTGCTATCATTCCAAATCCAAATAACTGACTAACCTATCCACCACTTAAAATGTATTTGCATGTTTCACTATACTAATTCAACACTAATCCTCTATGGGTCCCGGAGTAGCGTGCTACTCGCCGAAAAAGCGCTTCGACGCCTCGTCAGGGGTAGTAAGCGCTATATAAATGCAATTACAATACAATACAATACAATATACTCTTAATGGCATCACTGCACTTACAGTGCCCAGGGATGGCCCTGGGTACTGTAGGGGCACAGGGCTCATGCACCTGTGCCCACACCACTGGCATAGTGCACCCAGCTAGAGGGGTGACTGAGGTATGCCAGGGCAGTGTGTTTGTGGGCATGGCACACAGGAATGTGTGTCATGTCGACTCTCTGTTTAGTTCTGCACCAAGACACTCAGCCTGCAAAGGCAGGGTGTGTGTGTTAGGGTACAGGGCCTCTAAGGGTGGCACAATAAGTGCTGCAGCCCTTAGAGGCCTTCTCTGGTCACAGTGCCCTGGGTACCTAGGGTACCATTTACCAGGGGCTGACATGTGGCCAGAGATGCCAATTGGGTTTAGGCTACAATGCAGTTTTAGGAAAGGAACACAGGCCCTGGGCACCTGATTGGCAGGAGCCCAGGGCACACTCAGTCAAAGTACATCTGCAATTCAGCAACAAGTGGGGGCATACCATGCAAGAAAGATGGCACTTTCTCACAATCATTCCCTTGCAAAGAGTGAGAACTGTAATAATAATAAAAGTGGCTGACGCTAATCTACTAAGCATTTAAATTATTGTCAGACCGGGCAACCTATAAACCACTAGTAGTTCAGAAGTCTCTCGGGGATGCTAAGAAAAATGTGGCCCATGTGTAAAATGGTAAATAGCAAGCAAGGTTGTTAGAGAAAAATAGTCAACTCAACATTTGCATTTACGGGTGCATCGATATATTGCTTATAAATCCTAAATGTACTCCTCTTACATAACTTCTGACTAGCGAGCTGACTTTTCATGTCCTGCTATACTTAACTGAAACTCGGGATCTGGGAAACTATACTCGCATTCTTAATGGGCTTTTACCCCTTCTCTCCGACACCTTTATGTCAGACCAGCAGAGAGGAACCTCTCTTACTCTGATAGCTGATAGTACCCCATTTTTTTGAATCAACAGATCTCCAACTTCATAGTAGGAGTTCACGTTCTCTTTTTAGCTTACCCGCAGGTACATTTACAGAATACACTGGAGGTGTTGTTGTATTCCTCTTAGGGTGTCCATAAACGGGCTTTCCAGTATCATGTCCTTATATAGGCACAATTCGCCCTGCCCTTATATAGGCATAAAATCCCAGCCCTTATTTAGGCATTAAACCGTGCACTCCAAATACAGGCATGGTCTCTGACATCCGTCCACCCTAACGTCACAACGAGTTCTTGAAGAACAGACCCTTAGGCTGCGGGAGTTTCCCTAGTCCAGGACTATTGATTTCTTCAAGGACTCATATATTATGCATGAACCATTATTCCTTAGGGGTTCATTCATGACGTCTTCCGCTGTCCGACTCACGTCAATACTAACATTCTTAGGTGCTTCTCAGGTATAAATATACCTTCCCTAGCCCCTGTAAATCAGAGGAGACCTCGACTTCAGAGGAGCCCGTTTCCCGGCCTGACGCACTGAGAAGACGCTGTCATCCCTGCACGCAGAGAGTCCAGCTTCCAGTGATCTGACTTCCCTTGCGGGGTGTTGGAGTTCGAGTCTGGCAAAGAGATTCCTACCTCTCTCATTCTTCAGGTATGGAGAAGACTAGAACCTAGAGGGACTCTTGGCATATTAGGCATACTAGGCATACTGGGCTTACCATACTCTTAGTATACCATAGTAAGGAATACTTCACCTACTTCATACCTCGTCCTATACCTAGGTTAGGTTAGGTACATTGGGGTAGAACTAGATTAGAAACGCATCGTATGAGTACTCGCATTTTTAGTCTGTGTTATTTATGTAAAAGCATATGTACTAAAAGATAATGCTCTCGCAGTATTATTTATTTCTACTGCTCACACTGTACATTATTTATCTCGCATACTGTCTTGTGATCGTAACAGCACATTTTACTTACACCAGAAACAAGACTGTTCAATAAATCTTTTATTGAAACGCCCGTCTATTTCTTTCTGTGTAACTTGGAGAAAACTAAGCATGCACGACTGAGCTGAGTGAAATAGTTATCTATTGTTTCCACGACTCTGGGACACGTTCTGATTCTAAAGGGAAACACAGTGGTCATGTTTTGCGGCTGCCAGAAACTACTCCCTTCTTGTTGTCAAGGAGTTTCTAGTGGCCTCTGAGCTAGCTGGCACAAGTAATTAAGTTTAATATACTCGATAGGGACATACTGACCTTAGTCCTATGTCAAACCTATAGGATATATTATTCCAATGCGCAGAGCCTATTAGGGAAATAGGAGCTACACTACATGGCGCCCAACGGTTTGGTAAGGCAGTAATTCAACGTTAGATACTGAGTAACTCAGCCGTGCTTTTTCTCTCAAGACCCCTACCCATATACTCCAAAAGACGTCTGGAGTGGGCAGGGTTAAGTATCCACCACGGCTACATAGGGCAGCACCCTATATATTAGCTGTTTGGTTTGCTCAACGTTGAAGGATACAGTGTTCCAAAATATTGTGCACCTTATCTTTGTTTCCTTGAAACTTGTTCTACATTTTTCAAAAAACAATATGACTGAAGACGCCGGAAACGGTGTAGCTGCGGCTGATCCAGCCCAAGCAGCAGTTTTTAACATTACAGGTTTAAATGAAACCGAGGAGGGTGTTATAGACATCGCTCCAAACTTAAGAAGAGCCATCACTCTAAAACTTATAAAACATGGCCTACCACCAAGAGGCGGTAGAGCAGTTTTCGTGATAGAGGCACACGAATCCTTTCAGACAGAGGTATTCTATTCATGGGTAATATTTCCTGAATCCAATTCAGTAACACACATGTTTCACTTCTACAAAGAAGATGAACCACCAGAGGAATACATTCCTTTCGAGGATATAGAAATTCCATTAACATACCAGGAGCATCAGCTCTGGTTTAAAGGCGCCCTAAAACATCACAGAAACATTACCAGGCTCGGTCCACTAGGTAGACCAGGAGCAACATGGCCGATTCTAGCCGGCTACACACCTCA
The DNA here is from genome assembly GCA_963921515.1 of Calotriton arnoldi. Lineage (NCBI taxonomy): Eukaryota > Metazoa > Chordata > Amphibia > Caudata > Salamandridae > Calotriton > Calotriton arnoldi. The sequence goes on from CAWUFW010005719.1 coordinate 44,788, forward strand.
TCCTGAACTGGATATAATGTCAGATGAGGACTTACTTGCTCAACTCACAAGAATTAATAAAAATTTACAGACAATTGGTCCAATATGTCATGCGGACTTTTACAGTCCAGCAACCATTAACAATTCCAAATCCAACTCCCCACCAGGGGAATACACTAAAAATTACACCACAGACTCTATACGCAGTCATGGGTAAAATGCCCACAAAACGTGAGCAAATTCCGTTCTGGATAGCTCAAAAAATTACTCAAATCGAAGCAGTATTTCCAAATACTAGCCCGTATGAGAAACACAGAATACTGACAATCAGTTTACCAATGGGGATCACACCACAACTGGAAGACTGCACCACTTGGGGCTCAGTCTTTGCTGCCATCTATACCAAAACACATGGCATTCCGTCAATTGCGGTAATACCTGATGTCCTGAAACAAATTCAAAACGAATACGGGGCAGAGCCTGCTCTAAATTTAGGTATGAAATTACTGAAAAATTTCGACCAGGTCTCAACAATAATATTATCTAATATTAAAGGGAGGCAGCAGCAGTGGCGATCCGCCAAAAATTAAGGGAATTTGATGTTACAGAACATCAAACAGAGCTACCCAGAATTATAGAACAATCTTATGCAGAATTAGGCAGAGATAGTTTGGGTGGAAGACCAGTGAAGCCGAAGCTATCTGAAAGTCCTGAGAAGGACTCAATTAAACAAACTCCTACATCTTCTAAAAAGAAGTGGGATACTAATAAACAAAATTCAAACGAGAAACATTCTCAATCCCGAGGTAGGTCTCCTCAAAAGGAGCCCTCTGAAAGGAGGTATAACCTCAGGAATAGGGATAATTTGAGAAAACCTGACAGGTATCAAGATACTGATACACGTTCCTCTCGTCCCTTTCAGATCTCATCACAGACTTCGGAAAGAAGAGGACGATCAGAACATAGAGAAGAACGCGTGAAATCGAAAGACGACAAACACGCTCCAAAAACCAAAGTAAAACCTCAATTCTCCAAAAGAAAGTAGCAGGTCTAAAGATCAGACATGCCGAGAATACTGAGAACACAACTCAAGAACGGAGAATGGGCTCAGACAATGCTGGACAGTGCAGCAGAAGTCACAATAGTTCGCCAGAACCTGAAGGAACTTCTGGAGATAGTGGACTTGAATGAGTACATCACAGTTGAGACTGTAGACACCAGGGTTAGTACTCCACAAAAGTTATATGAAATAACACTCCGGATGGAGGGAGACAAACCTAGACAGGTGAAAGCACTTTTTTGGGAAAGACTATCAAGGGGCTATGACATACTTCTAGCAGAAAAGGACTGGCCACCACAATTTGTCAGGGAGTGCCCACATGGCGAGGACATAATTATGCCTGCCTTCTCCAACCATATACCAATGCATCTAAGATATACATATGCCAGGAAATGGGCAGTGGCCCAGGCCCCAGCATTATATAAAAATCATGTAGGATGGGATGAGGACTCACCTCACCATAAAATACATCTGAAACATGAACCAACTGCACAACGGCAGTACCCAATAAAGCAAGAAGCTAAAAAACAGGTCAGGGAGATCTTAGATCAACTTGAATACCAAGGGGTGATTGAAACATGCACCTCCTCAATGAACAATCCTTTGTTTCCTGTCTCCAAACCAGACAATACATATCGTCTAGTTTTGGACTACAGACACCTAAACACTTGTTCTAAAACTTTTGCAGTGCAAAATGCACATAGCACAGCATTAATGAATAACATTGTGCGTAAAAAATATAAAACAACATTAGACATCTCAAATGGTTTCTTTTGTCAAAACATAGCACCTGAAAGCAGGTACTTAACAGCATTCTCCATAATGGGGACCCAGCGTCACTTTTGTCGACTCCCACAAGGGTTCAAGAACAGCCCAGGTTTATTCTCAGCGAGGGTAACGGAGTTACTACAAATTTATGACAATGAGGCATTGTCCTATGTCGATGACATCTATCTGACAGACGATGACCTGGAAAAACACTTGAACAGGGTGAGCACCATTATACTGGGTTTCGCCTCTGAGGGCTACAAGTTCAACTTTAAAAAGTCCAGAATTGCCCATCTCAATGTCCTATTTCTAGGATATGAGCTTTCAAGTGAAGGCAAGAGCTTGGCAGCTAACTTTTTAGAAAAGTGTGCGCTGCTCCAACCTCCAAAAACGCTAAAAAACTTACAATCCATCCTGGGTTTCCTAAATTTTGGAAGAACATACATTCTAAATTACGCAGAAAGGGTTAAACCTCTCTACGCATTAATCAAACCTGATTTTTCGATCAGAAACTGGACACAGGAACACACAGAAATCTTGCGTTCACTCCAGGCTAACATGTTAGCAACAAATCACTTACAAACACGCGTAAGTCAACGCAATTTGGTGATCCGAATAATTTCGGGTCAATGCGGATTCACCTACTTAACCTTCAATGAGGGTGAGAAAATACCAATAGCATACAAATCTCATTTGTACACACAAGCGGAAATGCGCTTCAGTTCAACTGAAAAAATTCTAACAGCAGTTCAAACCGCTGTAGCAAAAGAAAGAGCCTTAGCCCAAGGGAAACGCATTATTGTCGTAACCCCGGTACCAGCTTTAGAAGCGGTCACAAAAGCAAGCATTCCAAATGCTAAAGCATTACATCCAAGATGGATACAATGGGTTAATTCTCTTGCTGCAACAGATGTTGAATATGTTTTTGATCCAGATTTAAAAACACAAGCATTCCTGCAATATGAACATGAATGTCCTCTGCCTACTGAAATTCTGCCTCTCGATCAGTACGAATTCATAATTTACACTGACGGATCCGCACAGCCCGCAACAGGGAGTAAGCAAGCTTACAGTGCAGCGTGTGCAATCGTTAAAGGTCGCATGCGAAATGGCATCTTCAGACCTATGGTCACTAAAACACAATCTCTAGGAGATTGTACAGCTCAGCGAGCTGAACTACAAGCATTCAAACTGGCACTTGAAAGTACAGATCGAGAATTCCCCACACTAATAGTGTGCGATTCCTTTTACTGTGTTCAGTCGTATAATGACTATATACAAAACTGGCTTGAAAATGGTTTCAAAGATGCGAAAGGTGGCACAATAAAGCACAAAATGCTTTGGGAACAAGTAGTTCAGTTGAAAAACGAACTACCAAAGGCTCACGTGATCCACACACTGAGTCATCAACGTGATGGCGTTCACGTTGCAGGGAATTCATTGGCTGACGAAGCCGCAAAGGGGGCTGTTCAGACGGCTTCCGTAGCTGCGATCACTCGTTCAAAAACAAAAATAGACGGTGAGATAATGTTGGCTGTCAATGCTTCAAGCAAAGGCAGCAGTGCAGCGTTACCAAAAAAGTTTCCACTCAAGTACTCTTATGTAATTGATGCGAACAACGTTCCTTTTGCTCGAATCCCTGGAGTGGGGGATAGGGTAATTCCAAACATGGAACGTAGAGCAGCCTTGATTTATGAAACACATTTGGGGGAGGGTCTGTCACATCAAGGGATCTCTAAAACAATTTTGACGTTAAAAGAGATGTACTGGTGGCCTGGAATGAATACAGAAATTCACATATTCATCAACAACTGCTTAGACTGTAAATTACAGCGAGAGAGCCACCAGACACCATGCTGCGAATGCGGCAACCCAGTACAGACACCATTGTTAGACAGCATTCGACTATCTACGCGCCTGCGTCCTACTGGACAAAGGCATTCCCACAAATACTGAATCTAGGTTCCTATGGTTATGGCCTCAGCGCTCGGCTGACGCTCGAACTGTTATAAAAGATTTGCGAGTCTTTATCGGCACATACGCAATAGGCACGCTACATTCTGACCAGGGTCCTGCGTTTAGCTCTAGGGCTTACAAAGAAGCCATGGCCAGTCTGGGCGTTGCATTGCGGTACTCCTCTCCATTCCATCCTGAGGGAAATTCTGCTGTGGAAAGGACAAACCGGGACATAAAACAGTCTATAACAGCTAGGGTATTAGGTTCGGGTGATCGGTGGGTCAAACACCTTAGTGGGGTTCAACGCTCTTTGAATAATCTGCCAAGAAGTTCTCTAGGGGGGGTCACTCCGTATGAGGTCCTATTTGGGACAAGAATGTGGGTACCAGACCTTGAACACGTAGGCACAGTGGTGGAAAATAAACCGTTTGATATCAAAGATCGTTTGGCTGTTTTACAGGAACTCAATAAATTAAGAACGCAACAAAGCAACGTATTCCTACAGCCAACCACCACTGGGGAAAAATCGGCGGTCCCAGCAAGGCCTGTCTGGATTCCAAAAGTTGGGGATCTAGTCAGAGAAAAGATTGCGGACAAGAAGGAATTTGGACCTTCTTACAGACAACCAGTACCTGTCCTAGCAGTTCAAGGAACAAGAACAGTACTTCTGCCGCCCCTTGCTGGAAGAAAGGAGAAAAGATTTGTGTCCATCGACCTCATCAAACCACAGTATGTGGCCAATACTAAATAGTAGGCCTCGTGGACTCCGACCTAGTAGCAGACGCACTCCTCTCGCTACTATCCAAGAGGTTCAGACTGAAAGACTGATAACAATCGAGAATTCAGCTGTAACTGATGGAGGACTAAGCAACAACGCTATGGAACTCATCCCTCTTGACAACCAAGTAACAGTTCGTCCAAATACACCTGTCTACACCAACGTGGCAAGTGATGAACTGGTTCCAGTGATTTCTACAAATCCTGATGCAATTCCAACAATTGACAGAACTGCTTCTGGCTATTTCATTAACTTTGATACGTTCTCAGAAGATCCGAGTGAACCTGAAACGACGCCAGCATCATTCAAATTCAAGCAGCAAGTACAAGACTTTCTTCATTTTGTGAAAAAGACTTATTTGGTTTCTCCATGGATTGAACTCTGGATTACATCTGGACTTTTTGTTTTCCTGCTCTGGCTAGCTTTGGTAACAACTGTGAGCGTGCTTATAAGTGGCAGATACATCCATGTGAATACTGAAGGAAAAGGCGTGAACGTACTTTTGAAACCTCATAAATCTTCCCATCGTGAAGCAAGAGACTTGTCATCAGTGAACATCACAGCTGTTCCTATACAGGATGGTATAGTGTGGGACAAAACAGATTTTGAAATCTTCGGTCCGACGGAACAATTGAACATTCCACATTTGTTTAAAATTTCACTAAGTGATCTAATTACGTCCAGTACCTATTCAGATGATTGGGACTTTGAGACTGTGAATGACATAATGTTTGACCTAGAAAAATCTGCTGCATTTTCTAAACATGAATATTTAGAGGGTTCATCAGACTATGAACAAATGTATTGTTATAACCACTATGGTCATCATTATTTGCATAAATCTGCATATCCAAGAAATGTGTTTATGTTTAACCAATGGGAACATTGTCCTACACCACCTAAAGGTAGTTCAAAAACATTTGCTAGTAAGTTTCCATATTTTTCAGGATACAATACATCTGAACCAGAAATGTTTTACTATAAAAATGTAAACAAGACAGGACTGAAAATTATGTTAACAAATACAAAACAGATTTACTCTGAATTATTTAATGCCCAACTGTCTAGACAGGGTTTCGACTTTTGGAAAGACACAATAGACACAAAAACTGTGTGGGGTACTAAAGAATGGCAAGTGCAGGGGATAGAAGCTTTATTTAGAGCCTGCATCATCCCTGAACAAATAATGTTTTTGAATGAAACCATCCAACAAACATCTTGTCTTGGATTAGCCAAGATCAAAGAGATGAACACACCTTCTGTACCAACACCTGCCAGAGATAACGATACACAGGCAGTGGTGACAGTTGACAATATACTACAACTCAACAGATCTAATCCTGATTGGAAAAAATGGTTGATCTGGCCCACAGACACGAATAACTGTCAGGAAAGATTCCTGAATAAAACTCAGGGCTTTACTATTAATAGGCCAGACCCAAGATACGTCCAAAGACAACATCCGGGGGTAGTAACAACATACAGTGTAGGAAAATTATGCCTCGATTGGCTGCATAAGTCTACACTACAGGATGTGAAACAACACTTAACCTTACTTAAAAAGGACGCAGACCTTAGGGAATTCTTGCTTGGACCAAGAAAACCGCGTCAAAAACGTTTCATATATGCCGGCATTTATGCTGCCTATAATGAAGCATGGAAAGTATCACAGATGGAGGCCGCAGAACGAATACGTGAACTTGATCGTATTAATTTAGAGAAAACACTCTCTGTGGTCGACAATGGGTTAACAACTTTGTCCTCCAGAATATATTCATTGGATGGCATTGTATCCTCTGCTATCGACATACTAGAACAAGATTTGGCGATGTTACAGCAAGGCCAGTCTCAATTACGTTCTATTATGTTATTAAGCTGGACGCTGCAATCTTTGCGAGCGGGCTATGTGCCTTGGCGTTTCATCAACACATCGGCTCTGTTTGCAGAATACAATCTAACTGATAAACAGATCGAACTGGCACAAAGAGGAGCAAAGTATACAGTGCTAAGCATTGAAAAACTGGAAAAGTTACCATTCACAGTGGCAGAAAAACCAGCTACAGAATGGCTTATTCATGGCAAAATAACATTACCTGTGAGTACTTTTCAGTTTCAGTATTGCCTCAGACAAATGCAAGCAGGCAAATATGAAAGGTTGGGTAAGGAATACATTAAGACATCTTGGGATTTACCGTATACATATAGATGTTGGAGTGGGGATCGTGAAGTGTTTTTAAGCGGTACACACTGTAAACTTGCACTGAGCGGTTCACTTATATGTCAGGACATTTCTTTACACGGGGCTTGTAATGGTTCTGTGGCAAATTTGTCTTGCCATCAGCAGGGTACACCAGCTGCTGTGATTAATCCAACGTTTGGACAACTTTCTAATGGGAGTTACCTCATGTTGAATGATCAGAGTTGCTGCGGCATGCTGCCAGGCATCCCATATCTAGTAACGGTCAACTCCAGGGTCACTTGCTGTATGCAAGTATTGTTTGCCCCAATAGACACAGTCAGGGAGTCGCCTCTATGGCCTTCGCTGAACGTCTCTTTTATAAGATTTGATACTTTGAGCAGAATGAAAGCCATGCTTTTACAGCAAACAGTGCCTTTGACCTCGGCCAAAGAAACCTATGATCTACAAGTAGCAAGGACTTCGGCTGAGATACAGACTTTAATACGTACAAACTGCCCTATACATTTCGTAGAAATGATAACACGTATCTTCAACATGTCTGATACAAGTGGAATTATACATGTATTTAAGAGCATCTGTACCGGTCTGTTAGCACCTTTCCAGGCAATACTCGGAATCATCCCGAACTTTGCACATTCGGTGTTTGGTGGCATACCATTAATTCTAGCACTTGTTGCCGGAATTCTATTTCTCTTCCTGCTATTGCGCTATGGCCAGCCTATTCGCAGACATCACTCCGAGCGAAATGGAGAAAGCTCTCCTTGAACGAAAGTGCCGTGAGCGAATAGTACAGCTATTGGGCATGACTCGTCTACGGGACCTTAATACAACTTGGTTCCTGTCATTCAGACCAATCTGGCAAGATTGCATCTTACCTGTTCTACGATGCCTGCTATGCGGTGAAGAATGCGTGTTGGACACCTGTCTAACATTTCCATCAGCTACGCCAACGGATGTCGATACTCTGCTGGTCCCGATAACGGCCCATGCTCTGTGTTGTCCCCAGAGGCTACCAATCCTGATGTCAGCATTCATTGAGATCTCACAGACGCTTCCGGCTGCTGCTGAGGTACGAGAAAGATCTACAGGCACACAGGTAACAACGGACGCGAACTTTGCTGCGGCACCCTATGCTGGAAGCGAAGCTTCACATCTCTGTGCAATTAATCTACTACACGAGGTGTTCCAACTGACACCAACTACAGTGGATGATGTTTTGTCTATAGAAATAGATGATCTCATGTTTACACCAGACCCGTAAACTGACTCTGATTCAGCATACAGTGTTCCAGAGATGCAGTAACAATTTGGCCTTCATTTTCAAAACAACTTGGAACTCTACCAAAATTGAACTTTTTTCCCATTTTTCGAACGAAAATGGCACTTCAATCTGCTTAAAGTAGAACTAGCCTTATAGTACAGACTTCAAGGTACTTCCACGGACACTTAGTCATCTTGTGTGTCTAAAACAGTTCATTAATTTTCATGACATGAAATGACTTTGATTTTTAAGAAACTTATCGATCATTTTTTTGTCACATGTAAATATTACTGCTTCTTTCATTCATATTGCATTTTATTTTAAACATATGCCTGTAATGAAAAGCAATGCTTCAAATGTACAGTACCTTTTGCATTTTTTATTATGTTTTTTAAATGCTTTTAAGAAATATTTTTTTAAAATATGCAGTACTCCATTTAATGTTTAGCATTTTAAATGTTTAGCATTTTAGTATTATCGTACACACGAAAGTGGAGTGGGTGTTGTATTCCTCTTAGGGTGTCCATAAACGGGCTTTCCAGTATCATGTCCTTATATAGGCACAATTCGCCCTGCCCTTATATAGGCATAAAATCCCAGCCCTTATTTAGGCATTAAACCGTGCACTCCAAATACAGGCATGGTCTCTGACATCCGTCCACCCTAACGTCACAACGAGTTCTTGAAGAACAGACCCTTAGGCTGCGGGAGTTTCCCTAGTCCAGGACTATTGATTTCTTCAAGGACTCATATATTATGCATGAACCATTATTCCTTAGGGGTTCATTCATGACGTCTTCCGCTGTCCGACTCACGTCAATACTAACATTCTTAGGTGCTTCTCAGGTATAAATATACCTTCCCTAGCCCCTGTAAATCAGAGGAGACCTCGACTTCAGAGGAGCCCGTTTCCCGGCCTGACACACTGAGAAGACGCTGTCATCCCTGCACGCAGAGAGTCCAGCTTCCAGTGATCTGACTTCCCTTGCGGGGTGTTGGAGTTCGAGTCTGGCAAAGAGATTCCTACCTCTCTCATTCTTCAGGTATGGAGCAGACTAGAACCTAGAGGGACTCTTGGCATACTAGGCATACTAGGCATACTGGGCTTACCGTACTCTTAGTATACCATAGTAAGGAATACTTCACCTACTTCATACCTCGTCCTATACCTAGGTTAGGTTAGGTACATTGGGGTAGAACTAGATTAGAAACGCATCGTTTGAGTACTTGCATTTTTAGTCTGTGTTATTTATGTAAAAGCATATGTACTAAAAGATAATGCTCTCGCAGTATTATTTATTTCTACTGCTCACACTGTACATTATTTATCTCGCATACTGTCTTGTGATCGTAACAGCACATTTTACTTACACCAGAAACAAGACTGTTCAATAAATCTTTTATTGAAACGCCCGTCTATTTCTTTCTGTGTAACTTGGAGAAAACTAAGCATGCACGACTGAGCTGAGTGAAATAGTTATCTATTGTTTCCACCACTCTGGGACACGTTCTGATTCTAAAGGGAAACACAGTGGTCATGTTTTGCGGCTGCCAGAAACTACTCCCTTCTTGTTGTCAAGGAGTTTCTAGTGGCCTCTGAGCTAGCTGGCACAAGTAATTAAGTTTAATATACTCGATAGGGACATACTGACCTTAGTCCTATGTCAAACCTATAGGATATATTATTCCAATGCGCAGAGCCTATTAGGGAAATAGGAGCTACACTACAGTGTGTTATTGCCGTATGAGTTACTTCTCCGCCATTGGAGGCCACGTATACTACCATTGAACTGAGGAAACATAGGTACTCATCACCGGCCTAAGGTATGCTCTCTCCCCCCACCTGGAGCAACTTTTCCGTTTGTGCTCAGTATTTGTGGCAGCAGGCTACTATATAGCTTATACTATTTTCTTATATCAAGGCCTCTTCTCTGGAGATCACGTCCAGAAGAAGGACGCTTCACATGGAATACATACTGCTGGATTGAATCCATTGACAAACATACCATGTTAACCTTTCTTTGGTAAGCGGTTGGTTAGGAGACTTTACTATTTCCTAACACAGAGTGGTACTTTGGGTGTTGACTCTAGCATGGGAAACACATAATGGTTTCGGTGGTCTTTAGGCCTAGGCATCCTTCTTCTTTTAGGATCCCTAGGACCATGGATTCTTTCTAGCAACTTTTTTCGATTTTTCATAATACTCACACATAGCATGGCTGTTACTTCCTCTTTCATTACTATTGCACTGTGTTCCTCCTTTTGGACTCTGACTGTCCAGGTTCACTTTCCTTTTTTTCTCTACTCCTTTTTTCTTTCAATAAGAGTCAAAATCTTTTCAATGAGTGGTTTCTAAAACGTTTTTATGTTGTATGATATTACAGCCCTGAAGTAGCCCTTTTAAGGGTGAAACGCGTTGGCTGTTTCTACATTTGTACAAAGAACTTGTGAAAAATAAAGACATGCAACAAAACCCACAACGACTGCTGAATGAACTTTGCTTTGCGTACACTGTAATTTGTTGATCGTGTGTATTGCCTCTCATCAACCTTCTTTCTTCTACAACACAGCCTGCGGAGGCGGAGTTGTTAGAATTCTTAGATACACTTCAATTACTTTGGCTGGACCAAGCACACCGCGCCTACCTAGATGAACCATTTACCACTGAAGAGATAATTCAGGCCATACAAAGCCTGCCAGGGAATAAGGCTCCAGGGCTGGATGGGCTCACCTCATCCTGCTACAAAGAGTATGCTAACAATAATTTGTTATTAAGTGCTGCACTTTCTTTCTGTATCTCAGCGAATATTTGTATGCCATTTGTTCTTAGCGAAGTATATGTGCAAAATCTCAATTAAAAAAAATATGAGTTTGCAGTGGAATCTGGGTAAAAAAACCTGGTCAGAGCCATGCAAGCCATGCACCCCTGTACTCCCTTGGTTGTCTACCTTTAAAAAAATGTACAGGTTTGCGCTAGGGCACAAAATCCACAGCTTCCTATAATGACCCCCCCCAAAAAAAGAGTTCTTACTAAAGGCCATAAATATAAATCTGGTACTAATTTGTTAAAGGTAATCCACCACTTACACTGGTTGGTTTTAGCACCTCCAGAAATGCTGGCATAGAAGACCAAAAACTTATCAAAGTATCTAAATATTGAAACCAAGCCCTCTGAAGGTGAGCCATAAAGCCACTTCACGACACAAACTGAATTGTGGTCCATTCATGCATCATTCACGCACCACACACAAGACTTTCATACCACCAGCCACGGGCCCAATCAAACAGATCAGTGCACTTACATCAACATACCGCCAATATGCAATGGCCCATTACATTCATACTCCGCAGGACGTAATGAGTTTGACTACATTTTACCACCTGCCAAGTAAACACTTCCTTCTTTCTCAACATTACTAAATGCATGCCTAGTAAACCTTTACTAGTGGCTCCCATGACAGCCATATGAGGCTCAAGAAGACATATCCTTCATGCGCCTTTACCGCACTCACTGTGCTAAATCCAACTCCTTCCAGTTTGTGGATGCAAGTTGGGGGGGGTCCGAGTTGCCCCATGGCCAATTCTTTGAACTGAGCGAGCATATCTACCTTTGAAAATAAGGCAAACATGCTGGGGAATTTTCCAAAGTTTCCTAAAGAGAACATCATAAACTATGAAGAACAGTAGATTGTGAAACACAGGGTAGTCCGTGACAATATAGCATATGTCCCATCCACCGTTATGTGCAGTGCTGTGACTGTAATGCATTTATCATACAGCAAACTGAACATCTACTAAGTTCTGAAGCAGGATGAACATGGCAAGCAGGTCAAGTATTGACCCATATGTACTATAGTAATTCAATGCGAGAGTGGCACCAATGGGTTTGAATCCATAGGTGAAGATGATGTCATGACGTATCTGTACTACCTTTACTATCTGCCTTTTAACTATACAATATCCCTGGAAAAGCACACCTACCGTAAGCTTTTCTTACTCGTTCATTTCTGTCCTCATTAGAGTCCTGATTAATCCTATATAATTGTCAAGTGACCCTATACTAATGCCTTCCTTCCCTAGTTACTTGAAGCTCGAGAAAACGTGTCTGTCATGCACCATCAACGCACTTACGGTGCTAAATCCAACTCCTTCCAGTTTGAGGAAGCATGTTGAGGGTGTCCGAGAATGCTTCATGGCCAATTCCTCGAACTGAGCGAGCATATCTATCTTTGAAAATAAGTCAGTCAGTCAGTCTGACTGACTGAAAATAAGGCAAACATGCTGGGGGATATTGCCTAAGTTCCCTAAAGTGATAAGCCAAAAAAATGTCCTATCGGACTTATTCACTGACACTTTTACTTTGACAGCGTGAAAACTCAATTACTAACTTGCACCTTACCCAATGTTATTGAAAAAGGGTACAGTACACTATATATTGTATGATGGTTGTTTTCACATCTTATAATAAAGATGTGAAAACAATCATCATACAAGATATTGTGTGCTGTACCTCTTTTCAATGACGTGGTCAGGATACAAGTTACTGGTTGAGTTTGCACACTTTCAAAGCAAGTAGAAATGTTGGTGACATTTGTTGACTTATTACGCTTACTCTGGTTCTTGATGGCAATCAGGATGGTCCCTGTGTAGTATACATAAGTTCCCTAACAAGCACTTCAAAATCTAGTCAAGTCTTTAACATTTTGTCAAACAGGGTACTCTGCGACAACGTGGCGTATGTTCTGTTCACCAGTATGGGCAGTGTGGGGACTATAATGCACTTGTCAATCGGTGAACAGAACACCTACTATGTTCTGAGAGCAGATAAAGGTGTAGAGAAGTCCATAATTTCCTGAAGTAGATGAACTAAAATTCTGCGGCTGCTTGCCTAGCAAAGTAGTGGCCCACAGACAGTAGGTATCAATTGACAGCAATTGAAAGGTTTACCTAACGGCATATCTACCTCAGACAATTTCCCAGGACTTTGCTTTAGTATGATGCAACATAAAGCAAGTAGGAAAACACAAGGCTGGCTGAGAGGGGCACTGGGGACAGTAAACATGACTCACCTGCCTCTTTCTCTGCATCAAGTACAATTTACGAGGACATGGTCGCTCCTTTTTGGGTGTTGCATCAATTTTATCACCAAATTGTCGCTCCTGCAGCCTTGCCACATCCTCCAGAACATGTGAAGTGGAGGCTGCTGCTTCTGTAGCAGTGAGACTTTCAATCACTAACAATTGAAAGTCAAGGAAAGACATTAATCTTCCTGTGGTTGTCGGACAACAAACAACATACGCATTGTATTTTGCCATCTGGATCAGGTGGGTAAACAGTTTCTTATACCAAGTGCAAGTTTTACAACTAGCATTATTTTACTGAAAAACCTGGTTGTTCTTGTCCACTCCGCCCAGGTACTTTTTGTAATCAAGAATACAGTTGGGCTTGTGGATTCCGTCCATCTGACCCCAAACCGTGATGGGGAAAGTGCTCTCATGAATTGTAGTGAGTACGTACACATCATGCCTATCTGAGAACTTGACTGCGAGCAATTCATTGGAACACAATGCAGTGCTCTGGGATTTTTTGAGTTTTTTGCAAACAAGCTCCTGTGGAAATCCTTTGTGGCGAGAACTAATTGTACTGCAGGCCACAGTGCCAGCTTTGTAGAGCTCACTGAACAACTCTACTCCCGTATAGAAATTGTCCACATAAAGGTTATAACATTTGTGAAGGAGTGGCTGAACAAGCTCCCGTACAATCTATTCTGTAAACCCTAGCATGTGAGGGCAACCTACAGGGTTTAGATTGGAGTCCTTCCCTGTATACACTCTCAATCTGTACACATAGCCAGTCGAGCTCTCACACAGAATATACAGCTTGATGTCATAGTGAGCTCGTTTGCTCGCAATGTACTGCCTGAACAGCAGTTGCCCTTTATACAGGATCAAGGACTCATCAATGGATATATTCTTTCCAGGAGTATAAACATCTGGAAACCTGGCAGACAAATGTTCCACGACAGGCCGAATTTTGAACGACCTGTCATGGTCTGAATGGTCCTGGGGCAACGCAGCAGAATTGTCATTGAAATAGCAAAAACCGATCACTGCTCATGTATGGTGCGAAGATGGGATTTACCCAAACCGTGCGACTAGACCAGTAGGAAAGCAAGGTTGGTTTATGCACTATCCTCAATTTGAACTTAAGGCCCAAAAATATCTTCAACTCTCCTAATGAAGTGGGAGTCCACCCATTGTTCATATGCTTTTCTTTCTCTCTTTTCATTTATTAAATCTCCCCAATAAACATTCATAACCATTCAATTTTCTAACTCAATGAACGTTTTTCTTAATAAATGATTTCATAATTCTAATAGGCATAAATGCTTTACTAGTCGAAATACTCTTTTTCGGGATAGTTCCTCTTATAAGCCTACCTTAATAATTAGAAGAGCGGTTAAAAAGCATGTTATTTATTATCCTTGTTTCTTGGCCAGTGCCTCTTACAGTGTATGTTAATTGTGGTTCAACATTTTTTTTAAAGTACAATTTTTCTAAAGTGCATAGTGCTAGTAAACATTATTAACCCTCTAAATTGTGTAAAAACAAATAATTCATTTGTACTGCTCTCTCTGGAGAGTGTATGCTATGGAGCATGATGTTAATATAAGCAAGTATACAATTATTCATCAATGTTAAAGCCATTTGGCTCTTCACTGTCTAATTCCAAGATGAAGAATGTTTCCTGTTTCCTTAGCTCCTTTTCCCTGTCCCCTACTATTTTTTTCTTTGGTATTTGTGCAATGCAACTATATCTCAGTTTTGAAGGAATGCTTTGATGGTGTTTCTCAAAGTGTCTGGCTATTGGATAACTACTATCATTTTGTGTACTGGTAACGTGGTGCTCCCTACATATAGTTTTTCGCAAGGACATTTCAAGATATACACAACAAAGCTTGTCCTAAATGTTAAATTTCCCTTCACTTTGATGGTCTTATTGAAGGTTGTTGTTAGTGTAGTTATATTCGCACCATTTTTACAAGCTTTACGTTTCAAGCATTTTCTGAAGCCTTCCCTTGGTCTAAGCCATGTCTTATTGGGAGTACCTGCTGTGAATTTGCTTCGAACTAGATAATCTCTCAGGGATCTTGATTTTCTATATGTGATCTGCATTTATTTTGTCACCACCGGGCCCATAATCGGGTCTTCCTTCACTAAGTGCCAGTCTTTACAAAATCGGACTGACTTCTGTGTGTTCTGTGTTGTATGTACTGATGAATCTGGAAGAATTTTCTATTTTAGACTGTACCTTCATTCTTGCTGTCTTTGAAGGGTTAAACACAGCACCGTACATGTTCAATCCCCTTGCTTTCCTTGAAGATGCTTCTAATATGGGCTGAGAGTATCCTCTCGGCACAAAGCATTCCTTTATCTCTTTCTCAACTTTATCATATTCTTCTGATGCACTGCATGCTCTTCTTGCTCTAGAATATTCACCAAATGGAATGATTTTTATCAAAGGAGCAGGGTGTGAACTGTCGGCGTGGAGAATGGTATTTCCTGCCATTGATTTTCTAAATATGGTGGTTTCCAGTCCCTCCTCTGCTACCCAGATTCTAATGTCTATGAATTCTATAGAAGTCTTGCTCTTCTGACCCATGAATTTCAAGTTGAGATCATTATTCAATTCTGAGATGAAAAGATCTGCTTCTGTACCCTGCCACAGTACAAAAACATCATCAATAAATGTCAGCCACATTGTGACATTTTCTGACCAGAATATCCGCACATAAAAAGATAGTTCTTTTTATGCACACAGACTCCTCACTCGTAAAGATACTACTCGTAAATCCCTTTGTGAATAGCAAACAATCGTAAACTTACACAAAATGTAAGTTTACCTTTGTGAATCAGGCCCTGAGTCTTTGGGGAAAGGACATAATCCCAAATGTCACAATGTGACTTCATAGACTATGGCAGCTGTTGGTGTATGAAAAGATTGCTCATGACCTTCAAATTAGATGGGTTCAGTGCAATGTGGTATGCCATACTGGTGAACCTCAGTAAAATAACAGACGCCTCACTTGCCCCAACAGATTGCAAGTGTTGGACCTCCTGTCTTGGGACATATCATTGTGCGAGGAAGCATGATTCCCCTTATAGCTCTTAAGCTGCCATTTGTTTTTCTATTTTATTTTGTATTGGCTATGGTGGTGCCAGAGGAAGGAGTGAGTAGGTGTTGGGAGAGGTTGACTGTTTCTCCTATTTGGATCTCCTTTGTTATATAGGTGGGTATGCCCACCTTGTTGATGTCTGTATCCATAAAACAATAGAAACATTTGAAACTAGAAAGAGAATCACTAGTGCAAAATTAAACACTTCATAAAAAATGTGTTAGCTAGTTGTTGAAAAAGATATTAGAAGCAGTTAAATAGAAGCTGGTTTAAAAATAGAAAAAAAGGCATGGCAGAAACATGCAGAAAGATTCTAACCTTGCTATAATGTCTCAAGGAATACAAAACATAAACATGTTGCCATAAATGTCTGTCTGCTTGGCACTGTACAGTTAAAGAAACAGCATAAAAAAGAAAAGCAATGTTTCGTTTTTCGTTTCTTTAAACAGCTGCTTTAATTATGCACCATGACCTGATCTGCCTTTCCCCTCAGCTGCTGCCTCTGGCACCAGCAATTGTGACATCAGAACTCAACTGTAATAAGTTATTACATTTGAGTTCTGACATCATTTCTTTATAAACGGCGACTGGGTGCATCACAAGTCGCCAGTTATAAAGAAATTAGAGACACATTTTTAAACAAGGATTGCAGAATCCCATTTATTATATCCCAGATAAGATAGCTAAGCGAAAGGGTACTAGTTGCTCGATTTGCCTATGATGTTAGAAGATTCGGACATTGTGCATAAGTTCTCTAATTGCCCCAAGCTGAATGATTACTGATTTTAAATTGCTATATTTTTAACTGAGAGTTTGAATATTGCTATTAAGTTTAACATTAATAATATCATGCTGGGTACGGAGATGAGTATCTTGCAATGTTATAAGCAAATTGTTTTTATTGCCTTTGTAATTGCAAGACTTTGCATCACCCAGAAATGGAAAGTTCAAGTTACACTCTCTATAGTTAATTGGTGGATTTTGATGTGCCATTTTATGAAACGGAATCTGCTGTCCTGAAGGCTACAGGAAACAAGCAGTTGCAATGCAATAGGTCTCGCAATTACACGAGTTTAAGCTATTGGCATTGTAAATGGCAATGCCTTTTATTTGTGTTTTAAAAACCAAAACATAAATAAAAGGCACTGTCATTTACAATGCCAATAGCTCAAACTCGCGTAAATGTGAGACCTATTGCATTGCAAATGCTTGGTTTATATATTTTGAAAGAAGCCATGCAAGCCTTGGCAATCTCTCACCACAGGGGTCTTCGTACTGTTTGGGAAGATTGACAACTAAGTCCACCTTGCAGAGACGTCTTCCTGAACGTGCTTGACCCTAAAGAGGAAGCATGTGGCGCTCTTAGCCCCCCTACAGAGCTGCGTCTTTCCATTTAAAATTCTGTGCCAGCGTTCCCTTGTCAGGGTGCCAAGCTTCAGTACGGTTTTGGAACTGATTGCCGGATCTTACCTTTCGGATGCAGTTTTGGAATTCAATTCAGTGCTCTGGGCTTTTTGGAGGTTCTTGCTTACAATCTTCTAAGTGAACTTGTCAGAGGGTTGCTTCCCCCAAAAATAAAACATCCCACATGTAAGTGTGTTCCTGCTGGTGGATCCAAGGCATTACTGGAAAGGGGAGATTCTCCCCTTTCTAGGGATTTCTCCCTCAAACTTGAGGGTGCCGCCTAGGAGGAGGGATCCCCACTAGGCACGGGTGGAGCAGCACACCTACTCCTTATAGCTGCTCTTGTGGGGTTTGTAATGTCAGAACACTGTATGGCACACAGATGTCACTGATTGGCGGGCAAGGGGTGGGGGTTGAAGCAAAAGCGATGCAGATTCTACCTTCACCAGAGAAACTGAAGGGGAAGCCTTCTTATGCTTGCACCAGGGGTTCCGCCAACCTCCTCCCAGTTTCAGACCATTGCAGACAGCTGCACTAGAGAGGAGGTACTGCTGTTGACAACTGTCTGATGACTACACTAAAAAAGTTAACGGTGGATTGCTATGAAACCGGGGGGTATTACACCTTTTGAAAACCTAAACCATGGGATACATGGTGTACATGGTGTGCACTAAGATAGTCCTTGACATGCACTCATAGAAGGGTCCTTACTGGTTTAATTGTCTGCCAGACCCTGTAATAAAAAAAACACGTGCTGCTACAGTTAATGTTCATTTTTATTGTAGGCTTATGCCCACCATGTTTAGGTAGCAAGATGTTTTCTTTTTTCTACTTTTATTCTTTTCATTTATGTTGAGTTAGTATGTATGTTTTACTGTGGATGGGTAACAGGGTGAAAGCAAGAATGTGTTAGTGGGTGGCTGAATGGATGCTTGAGTGCAAGAAAGATTGACAGAGTGCAAATATGATGACTTACTTAGTGCCTAAACTTACAAGTCACTAAAAAAGGCAGTTTCAGTTATAAGCTATTGCTATGCTTTTTGTACATTGGCCCTTAACATTGCACATAACTAATGAGCAGACAAAATTGTACACTTAATTCTCCATTTGTTATTATATTCTTATGTTTGTTTTTATAAAAGAAGTTTGATGAAATATTATTACTGAGTGCAAAATACATTGTATAGACTGTAAAAATAAATACAGATACTATACCAGCTAATTTTCAGTTATAATAATAATCCATAATGGTCTCAGAAACACCACCTTGTGAATATACTATACATTTGGTATTTTGTTGCTGTCTTGCATATCAGACTAACATCACAAAGAGTTCCTTTGCGCTTATGTTTCTGCATTTACAAATTTAAATAGAAGACAGCAGATGGAATGATCCTTTTTCACGCTAATTACAATGGAGCATCATGAACAGCAGAATATTTACATTGGGCTCTCATCAGAATCCTAAACAAAGGCTTATCTTTCATGCAGGGAAAACCCTGATGTAGGTGCTGCAAACCGAGCTTTCACCCGGTGGCTCCCGGCGCATTACGAAGATGGAATAAGCAGACCACTAGGCTGGACCAAGGGAAAGCCAAGTAATGGCTTTAATCTTCCTGAGGTACGATTTTCGTTTTGCTGAATCATCAATCCATTTTTTGCATGTTTGATATGAAGTGCAATAGGCTCCAAGGAAAAGAAGAGCACTGTAGATATATTTTCATTTCATCTAAAAAATGAGATATGCCTAGTTTAGCACATGGGGTGCAGTTAAGATTAAATTATGCAAACAAGGATGTGATGGGACAGTTAGCTATGTGCAATTAGAACAGTTCTACATGGCATACCTTATAGTTCCGTTTTAAATATGTACATTAAATATAGTTTAAGGGACAACCAGATTAAATAATTTTGCCTAGAATCACAATTCTTTGCTCGAGTGGTGTCAGACCTCAATCAGGGGTCCAAAGGGAAGACAACAGCTATTGGGCCACAACGGTTGTGTTTGGGGTCGTTTGTTCTGGTGCCAGAATTTATACTGGAAAATAGTAACTTGCTAAGGGCAGGTTTTATTTTTGTGAGTCAAGGCACATACTCTCATATTTTTAATCTTAGGTCCTGCATTACCTGCTCAGCCCAGACGCAACTTGGCATGGTGCTGAATTGTGCGCTTGGTGGAATCGCCCTGGTGGCGTTTTCGTATTCAGCAACACAGGACTGCAGGTGGTAGCCCTGGTCATCACTTGGGCCACTGGGCTGTACAGTATGGATGGCCTGATTGACAAGTGTGTCTTCAGTAATTGTGGCCGCTGTCCATGGGGCAGGTCCTCATGATGGCTCTCGCTGGTTACGCCACTTGTTGGGCATCAGCATGGCACATCCTTCTGGAACAAGACAGGGGTGCTGGTTGGGTCGGTACTGACTCTGCACCAGATAAAGTTTGCTTTTTTGCAGCGCTACACACACTAGGACATGGCTGGGCTTCTCTTCCTGGACAATCTCTACTCCTGCATACAGAAGTTCTCCCTCCCAGCTCTGGCTCCAGACTCACTACAGGGTGTGTGCAGCCCTTTGTGTAGGGACAGCACACAGCCTATTTAGGCGCAAGTTGTCCTCCCTCCCATCCTACGCTGGATGGCCCATCAGGATGTGGATGGTCACTCAGTCACACCTAAGCTCCCTTTGTGTGTGGCTGTCAAGAGGGAATGCACAAACTTTAGCTGTCACCCACCCCAGACGTGTATTGGAGACAGGCTGCAGGCACACAGGACTAAGCAGAAAAATGTCTTCTTTCTAAAAGTGCAAAAAGAACAATTGATAGAATGCTAAACAGTGTCAAACATTCCCCCCAGTACAGAGATCTGGGCCTAAATCCATAGTTGTTCTGCTCACCATGCCATTCTATTTTAGACCCACCCATATGCAAATCAGTCTTGACCCTAATCCCCATGGGAACAGCCCTGCCCGAACTGCCAGGCCAGGTCATCCCTCGACCAGAAACAAGTATCCAGGGACCGGTTTCAGTGTATCACCCCTCATCAGCCAGGCAAGCTTGACTCCAGAGGCATGGAGAGGACAGGACGCTCGTCTTGGCATACCTGTCCCACTCTGGGTGACAAATGCAAAAAGAACAATTGATGGACAGAATGCTGAACAATGTCAAACATTGTCACATGCACTTTTATTGTCTGTTAAACTGCCATAATAACCATGCAGAAAACACAACAGTTGACACATAACGCCTGTCCTGAATTTTGTCAGTATAATTATTTCCCAATTGTTGGTCACATATGTTAAATAAGGTTCTGGACCAATATTGGTTTTCAAAACGGAATAGTTCCGCACAAGTGGTGTTCTCAGTTCAAGATCTTCCCTTTCCGCAAAACATTATACAGAAACATTTGTATCACACTGATCCTATCAACCTTACATAGAGATAATGGATTGTCAAACAAACTAAGTTTATTCAAAGTAAGATGAATACGCTTGACATAAGCTAGCCACGGTGTAGTTCCTACAAATCTATATAGAATCTTCACGTTTAGACAACATAAACTAAGGGATTGGTGTCCAGACTGATTCCAGACACCCCCAAAGGATATGTTAGTCTGTAGACCAACTTGCTCACAATGCCACCATAAGCCCCACAACCTTACCAAGGAGCGAATAGTTCCTGGCAACTATCGAAAAGACAATCCTGACCCCTCAGGGATCGTGGAAACAGTACAGTACTTTTGGCTCAGTCACTCATGCTCACTTGGCCTCAGAGAGATACACAGATTAAACGATGGGGACGTTTTCAATAAGTATTTATTGAACCAGCGTCATTCAAGTATTAAATTTGTGTGCTGCAAGAACCATTAGACAGAAACAGATATATACGATTACAATACCAACAGAGTAAATAAAATGTAGACTTCTACCATGGTGCTAAAACAGTGAATATATCCAGGCATATAGATACATGGCAGTAATCAGGCATACTACGAAAATGCTAACCCTACCTAAGTGTACCTAAGTGTACCTAGCATGTATGTAAATGGAGAGCCAAGAATACCCCTAGGAAAGAGTAAACCGCATTACCTGATGGGAGATAATGAAGGACCCCGTCTTGGTCTCGAGTTGGACACCCCGCAAGGGATGTCAGACCACTGCGTGCTGGAGTGTCTGCATGCAAAGGATTTCAGCGTCTCGTGTCAGCTGGAAGCTTCTCCTCTGGTTTGCCCAGCGCAGATGTGGTACTTATATACCCGAAAGGTACCCTCAGGGGTTCTACCTACATGTGTCATGGTACTGTGGGCCTGTCGTCCACCAAGGATGATGATAGCGGTGACTTTTGTACAGAGTTATTATACAGAAGATGGTAATCCTGCTGTGATACTAAGAATACTCATGCATAATAAATGAGGCTAGTTTTACAAAGAAAACCACACAACATTTATTCGGCACCTAACTAGGTAAAAGGTAAGTGCCAGAGCCATTATGTAGAGCAATGTAGGACAAATGCAGGTAAAAGGTTGTGCAACTACCTAGGCCTATATTAGGGTACATTGGGGCTCATAACACCCACCCTCATCCGAAGGATGTTAGATAAACAAATGATAAGATATGCCTGTCTAAAAAAGCATTAAAAACATTGTTAAAAAACGAATGTTAACAAATCTTAAATACATGGTATGCGTAAAATATTAAAACCTCTGTAAGTTCTCTAGATACTGTTTAGATCAACTGAGCACATTGAAAGCCATGGTGCTAAGTGAGAGCAGGAGAGAAGAGAAAAAATAAATAAAACAAGAATTATGTTTATGAATTCCAATTTAGGTTGCTTTTGAAAAAGGCTGAATTGTTCCCAACACACGGAGAGCCAAATGTTCATGTGTCCTGTGTGGGAGGCGCAACATCACTGCTGCTTGCATTCACAGACGACGGTCCCTGTAACACCTCTTGGATCAAGTCAATGGAGCAAAGGTGATCTTCTCCGGTTTCTACAGCAGCCGCTGAGGAAACACTTGATTACTGTGAGTCTGTTGCAGAGCCCGTGTCCATTCCTACAGGAGCTGAAGCATCCCGTGGTGGCTCTAAGAATGCAGACATCAACATGGGCAAACGCTGAGGACACTGTAATACGTGGGCCTTTAAGGGGCCTAGTGGTACGTCTACGTCTGGCGGCGCAACCGGTGGAAGTGTTAGACAGATGTCCAACACGTGTTCGTATCCGCAGAACAGGCAGCGGAACACAGGCAAGACGCAGTCAACCCAGACTGATTTGAATGATAGGAACCAATGCTCGCTTAGCTCCCGAAGCTGAGGTGTGCCCAGATAGAGTACCATGCATTCATGGCAACGTCGCACCGAGTGTCTTTTCCATCCCTTTGAAGGCTGGGACGTCCATTGCGTAGCAGGAAAATGAAAACCAGGACACCCACTACAAGGAGTAGGACCAGCGGAAGCCCTCCAAAAACGCTTCCTAATACGGAGTGTATAAATGATGGAATAACTCTGAAGATCATCTGAAAGGTGCTCAATAGACCAGAACCTATGCTCTTAAATAGGTGCACTATCCCACTCATATCAGATATGTTAAAGATACGATGTACCATTTCTCCGAAATGGAGCGGGAAGTTCGTTCGGACTAGGGCCTGTAGCTCAGCTGAGGACCTTGCAACCTGGAGATCAAAAGTCTCTCGGGCTGAGGTTAAGGTTACATCCTTCTGTAAAAGCATAGCTTTCAGTCTGCTCAGCGAATCAAACCGTATAAAGGCCACAGCAGCACCTCCCTGACTATGTGGGTCGATGGAACCAATACTTGCATACAACAAGTAACCCTGGAACTTACTGTGACCAGATATGCGATGCCTGGCAGCATCCCAAGACAAACTTGATCATTCAACATCAAATAACTCCCATTCGAGAGTAGTTTGAAAACCGGATGAATCACGGCAGCTGGGGATCCTTTTAAGTGACTTGATAGGTTTGCAACCAAAGCATTACATACTCCCTGAAGCATAATATCCTGACAAATTAGAGACCCACTTAAAGAACTCTCACAGTCTGAACCGCTGAGAAAAACTTCAGTGTCCCCATTCCAGCATCTAAATCTGTACGCTAATTCCCAAGATTCATGAATGTAGCCCTCTCCCATTGCTTCGTATCTGCCTACCTGGTGATACAGTAGACAGTATTGAAATTGGAATGTCGTGACTGGCAGTGTAATGTGGCCATGGATTAACCATTCTGTGGAAGGTGACTCAGCCACAATAAAAGGTAATTGGTCCAATTTTTCAATGTGCAGCATTGTATGTTTTGCATCTCTTCGTGCCCTAGTTGTCTGTCTTTCCATCAGATTGTATGCTGAAAACAGAGACGTACTGTTGATATACCACCAGGGCATGTGACCAGAATGCAGTGAGTGTAGCGTCCAGGTTAATAATAGAATGGATCACAACTGCGATTGCCCATGTTGAAGAATAGACAATTCCTGTTCCATTATATCTATTGCAGAAGACTCAATGTTGCCCAGTGAATAAATCCTGGATGTCAGAGTGGTCATGCCATTGTCGACCACTGCCAAAGCCTTTTCTAGGTTAACCCTGTCAATTTCACACAATCGCTCCGCAGCCTCCTGTTGATAGATTTTCCATACTTCGTTGTAAATAGCGTATAAAAAGCGCTTCTAACATGGTTTCCGAGGACCTAACAAAAAATCCCTAAGATCCATGTCATCTGAGAGTAAGGACAATTGTTGTTTCACCTGGGACAGTGTTGAGGTTCTCAGCCACTCTAGGCATAACTTCCTAACACTGTAGGATGTCACCAACCCGAATGTTCTCGTTGTACGTAGTGTTGGTCAGGCCTATGGACACTAAACCCTCCGGTGGTACCCCTGAACCTTGACTGACACTTATTTGTGTTGATAGGCCAAACTAACCATCCCTTCCAATTGGGGTTTGAGGAATTGTACGAACCATCATGTAGAGTGTCATTCAGTGTATCCTTACTATGTTGTGTGTAATTTTGCCACCCCTCAAAGTGTGTAGATGAGGGAATCCGAAGTGTGTTCAAGTCCTTGATCTTGGCTACCCCAAGACAGGAAGTCTGTTGCACAGTGGCGTTCAGGAAGATAATTTGCTGTGGAATGAGGCATGCTCTAAATAAGGCCTCAGTGCCCGAACTTGCCAATCTTTAGTCCCCCAGACAGATTTTGTGTCTATGGTGTCCCTCCAAAAGTCGAAACCCTGTAAAGACAGCTGGGAAATAAAGGAAGCAGAGTATATCTGTTTCGTGTTGGTGAGCATCTTTTTCTTTGCAGGTGTAGGTGCAACCTTATAATAATAAGAGGTCAGGTCTGAAGTGTTAAACCCGGAAAAATAAGCAAACTTCTGCACAAACGTTTGTGAACTACCTTTCGGTGGTGTTGGGCAGTGTACCCATTGATGGTTAGTGAAAACATTACGTGGGATACTTGCTTTATGCAAGAAGTGATGACCATAGTGTTGGTAACAATATATAGTGTCAAAATCAGATGTATCATCATACAATTCATTACTGGAGAATGCAGCACATTGTTCAAAATCAAGCAGCATAGTATTTGCGGTTTCAAAGTCCCAATCATCAGAGAAAGTACTGGAGGTGAGGATATCATTCAAAGAAATTTTAAACAAGTGTGTTATTCTCAAAAGTTCAATTGGACCATATACATCATATGCAACCCTATCCCAAATTATTTCTTCTGGAACTGGAACTGCTGTAATGTTCACTAAGGACAGGTCTCTTTGTTCACGATGAGATGATTTATGTGGTTTCAGGACCAAGTTCACATTTTGTACTGGGGAGCGTTCTGGGAGATAATGTCCATTCCAGAGCAGGAAAAAGACAGTTACTACACCTATCCAAAGGACTAGGAAAAGTAGGCCAATTGCAATCCATAGTTGTAGCCAGGGAGAAACAAAGTAAGTCTTTTTCAGCCAAAGGTAGAAATCACGAAGTTGTTGTTTGTATGAAACAGGAGCTGGCAGTGACTCGGGTTCACTTGGATCCAGAGAGAGTATCAAAATCGATGAAGTAGCCAGACGCAGTTTGATCTATCTTTGGTAGCTCAGTAGGTTATGTAGAACTGGTAGATGACTCGTTACGAGACATATTCACATAGATGGCGGTATTAGGCCGAATTGAAATCTGTGTTTCATTTGTATTTTGTTGCTGTTCAATTTCAACAGGCATGAGTTCTATTTCATTGTTGGTAACTCCTTCACTTAGTAAAGTAGAATCTTCAAACATGAATAATCCTTCTGTCTGAACTACCTGTATGGTTGCGAGAGGAGATCGGCGGCTACCCAGGAGCCCACGCGGGCTGCTATTCAGCATCAGCCACATAGTGTGGTTTGATCAGATCAATGGAGACGAATTTCTTTTCTTTCTTGCCGGCAAGGGGCGGAAGAAGTACTGTTCTTGTTCCTTCAACGCCAGGATAGGTACAGGCGCTCTGGAAGATGGCCCAAATTATTTTTTGTCCACAATCTTTTCTCTGACCAGGTCTCTGATCTTTGGGACCCAGGCAGGTCTAGGTCTTGCCGGAACAGCTTTCACTTCCCCAGTGGTGATGCGTTTTACTTGGACGTTGCTTCGTAATGCCCGGAATTCATTGAGTTCCTGTAAAACAGCCATACGGTCATTGATGTCAAATGCTTTTTCATCCGCCACTGTGCTGCCACAATCGAGGTTGGGTGCCCACATTCTAGTCCCAAACAGGACCTCATATGGAGTACGGCCTCCTAGGGAACTTCTTGGCATGTTATTAAGTGCCCTGTAGATCCAATACAAGATTGACCCAACTGCCACCCGTGCCTAATACCCTTTCTGTTAAGGATTGCTTTAAGTCCCAGTTTTTCCTCTCCACAATCAAATTTCCCTCTGGATGATATGGAGAGGAGTACTGCAAGACCACACCCAAGCTTCTTTGTTTGCCTGAGAGCTGAACTCAGGGCCACTGTCAGAATGTAATTTGCCAATTGCGCATGTCCCTATAAAGACTCGCAAATCCTTTATAACAGTTCGAGCGTCAGCCGAGCGCTGGGGCCAAACCCACAGGAATCTAGAGCATGAATTCACTGCCACCAAGATGAATTTGTAAGCCTCGTCTGATTGTAAGGGGCCACAGTGATCCAAATAGACACATGCGAGTGGTCTGTCTGAAATCAATAGTGGTGTTTGTGGTGGGCGTGCTACTGTGGAACCCTTCATCTGCTGGCAGATGTTGCACTTAAGGACAAAGTCTTTGGTCTGTTTGGTCAGACCTGGCCACCAATAGTGGTGTTGCAATAGAGAAACTGTTGCAGTAATACCTGCGTGTGCTGAACCCAGACCCTTGTGTGAAGCTAGAATTAAACCTAATCTGCAATCCATAGTTGGTATTACTCTATTCCCCCCATTGGAATTTGAGCATATGGAATGTTTTGTGCATCTAACTTGTAGGAGTACTTGAGTGGAAAACCTTTTGGCAAGGCTGAGCTGTTGTTGCGAGTAGCGTTGACAGCTACCATTATCTGTCAGTCTATTCTTGTGCTAGAACGAGTGATTGCAGCAACAGCAGCAGTTCGCACTGTCGCCTTGGCGGCTTCATCAGACATTGAATTCCCTTCAACGTGCACGCCAACACACTAATGACTCAATGTATAAATTACATGAGCCCGTGGCAAGCCTTTCTTCAGCTCTGCTACTTGTACCCAAAGCATCTTGTGCTTTATTGTTCAACCTTTGGAATCTCTAAACCCATTCTGTCCCCAATAGCCGAAGATATTCGTTGTATGACTGGACAGTAAAATGAATCGCACACAATAAGTGTAGGGAGTTCCAGATCCGTATTTTTTAGTGCCAGTATCAGGGCTTTTTACTTCTGCCAGCTGTGCGATGCAATCTCCTAGAGACTGCGTTTGCATATTGCTAGGACTGAACTTGCACCCCCGCATACGTCCCTATACAATCGCACATGCAGCGCTGTATTGCTGTTTACTTCCTACTGCCGGCTGGGCAGATCCGTCAGTGTAAATGATGTATTCTTACTGATCTAGAGGCATAATTTAATTCAGGAGAAGAAATTCATGTTCGTATTGCAGAAATGCTTGTGTTTTCAATGTAGAATCAAACTTGTAATCTACATCTGTTGCAGTGAGAGAATTAGCCCATTGCATCCATCGTGGATGCAGAGCTTCTGGACTTTGAACGCTTACTTTTGTAACAGCCTCTAAGGTCGGTACTGGAGTCCCGACAATTATGCGTTTCCCCTGAGCTAGTGCTCTTTCTCTCTCTACAGCAGTCTGTACTGCTGTTAGTATTTTTTCTGTTGATGCAAAACGCATTTCAGCGTTTCTATACAAATGGGATTAGTATGCAATGGGTACAGTTTCGCCTTCATTGAAGGTGATGTAAATGTACCCGTATTGACCCGCTATTACACGGATCATCAAATTCGTGGAGTTTACACGTGTGTATAAGTGTCTGGAAGCTATCATGTCAGCTTGTACGGAACAGAGAGTTTCTGTGTTTTGCTGTGTCCATATGGAGCTGAAAAATCAGGTCTAATTAAGTCGTAAAAAGTTTTACATTTTTCTGCGTAATCCAAAATGTATGTTCTGCCAAAATTCAGGAATCCTAAAATGGATTGTAAGTTTTGGAGGTTGGAGCAGTGCACATTTTTCAAAAAAATTAGCTTCAAAGGCTTTTTTCCTTCACTTGAGAGCTCATATCCTAAAAATAGGACATTAAGGTGGGCAATTTTTGATTTTTTTAAAGTTAAATTTGTAGCCCTCAGAGGCGAATCCCAGAATTATGTTGTTCACCCCGTTTGAATGATCCAATAGCTCATCGTCCGTCAGATAAATATCATCTACATAGGACAACGCCTCCTCATCCAAATTTTGAAGAAACTCTGATACCCTTGCTGAGAACAACCCAAGGCTATTCTTATACCCTTGGGGCAGTCTACAAAAGTGACGTTGAGAGCGTAGGGCTGAAAATGCTGTCAAATATCTGCTTTCAGGCGCTATATTTTGGCAAAAGAATGCATTTGAGATATCTAGTGTTGCTTTGTATTTCTTCCGCACAGTGTTATTCATTAACGCGGCACTGTGTGCATTTTGTACTGCAAATGTTTTTCTGCATGTGTTCCAATGCCTGTAGTCTAAAACTAGACGGAATGAATTGTCGGGTTTCATTACGGGAAGCAAAGGATTATTCATGGAAGAGGTGCAATTCTCAATCTCACCTTGGTATTCAAGTTGATCTAAGATCTCCCTGACTTGTTTTTCACGTCATGTTTTATTGGGTACTGCTTCTGTGGAGTTGGAGTAGTTTTAACTGGGATATCATGGTGAGGTGACTCAGCATCCCACCCTACATGATTGTGGTATAATGCAGGAGCTAGTGCTACCGCCCACTCCTGCGCCTATGTGTGTTTAAGTGATTCTGGAACGAGGTTGGAGAAAGCTGGTAATATTACGGCTTCTCCTTTTGGGCAATCCATAACAAACTCAGGCGGCCAATCTTGTTCAGCCAAAAGGATATCATATCCATATATCCATATGTCCGGCTCTCACAAAAGAGACCTTTCACTTTTCTTGGTATGTCCCCCTCTATTTGTAAAGTTATTTCATATAACTAATGTGGGACACTTACCCTGGTATCAGGTGTTTCCACCATAATATGTTCATTCAACGCTGCTGTCACCAGAAATTCCATCAGGTTCTGGCGAGCTATTGTTGCTTCTGTTGCGCTGTCTAGCATCGTCAGATCCCATTCACTGTTCAGAAGTTGAGTCCTCAGTAGCCTGGGCATTTCTTATTTTAAGGCCAACTACCTTCTACTTTTTAAATTGAGGTTTTGATTTCGGTTTATCTTCTTGTTTGATAATGTGTTCCGAAGTGCGTTGTGTGTCTCTTGTTTTTGCTCGCTCTTCTGATCTGCCTTCTACCCGTCCTTCCCTCTTAGAGTTTTTGGATGAACCCTGAAAGGAACAAGAGGAACGTGTATCAGTATCCTGATGCTTGTCAAATTTTTTAATATTGTCACGGTTTCTGAGGTTATATTTCCTGTCAGAGGGCTCCTGTGGGGGAGACCCACCCTGTGATTGGGATGTATTCTGTTATTTTTTGATTTTTTATTATCCCATTTCTTTTTAGAAGAATTGGGTGCTTGCTTAGAGTTATCCTTTTTAGTATTACCCATTAAATGTGGTTTCACAGGTCTAGCTCCCAAATTATCCCTACCTAGCGAAGCATAGGTATGTTCAATAATTTTCGGTAATTCTCCCTCCTGTTGTGCAGGAGTGCATTCCCTCAAGCGTTGGTGTATAGCCACCACTGCTGCCTCCCCTTTTATGCTGGCTAACATAATTGTGGATGCCTGGGCAAAATTGCCTATAAATTTCATCCCTACGTCCAGGGCAGGTTCTGTATTTGTTTTAATACCTCTGGTATGACTGCTATTGAGGTACAAATGGCAGCAAAAACTGTACCCCAAGTGGTACAATCCTCTATCGGGGGAGATATTCCCATTGGCAAGCAAATTATCAGTGTTCTATGTTTTTCTTGCGGGCCAGTGTGTGGAAAAACTGCCTCAAGTTTCGCTATTTTCTGTGCTATCCAAAATAGCATTTGCTCATGTTTAGTGGGCATTTTTCCCATATTCATGTTCAGCATTTGTAGGGTGATTTTTGTTGCAGTTTCTTGTGTTTGACCTGTTTGAGTGACCCTTATAGGTTGAAGTGTGAGTGTTCATATTACGAACTGTGTAAGATTTCTGTAAAGTTTTATTATTTCTTTTTGAAGTGGGCGTAAGTCTGCTGCTGGCAATGTGTCAATCTCTGGATGCAGTGTGTAAGCAGCTAGGACCAGCCAAGTTGCTCAGTCTCTGCTTAATGTTAAGAGCACCTTCTTGCTCTCCTTCCTCTGCTACATTTGCATTTACTGCAGCCGCAGTGCCATCTTGGACACATATTTTTTAAGGAAGTTTTTAGTATGGGAAAGAGATAAGGTTTGCACAATGTGGAACTATAATTCTTCAAGCTTGAATAACCTATAGCTAAAACATAGGATATTCCTACTCAGCTGTGGCGGAGTTCCCTTCCCACTCCAGACGTCTCTGGATCTATGTGAGTATGGGTCTTCTGAGAAAGCAGGACTGAACTACTCAGATTTAACCGTTAAATAAGACCCAAACCAACATTTGCGGCGCCATGTCATGTAGTTCCTACACATCTATACAGGATCTGCGCGGGTAGACAACATAAACTAAGGGATTGGTGTCCAGACTGATTCCAGACACCCCCAAAGGATATGTTAGTCTGTAGACCAGCTAGCTCACAGTGCCACCATAAGCCCCACAACCTTACCAAGGAGCGAATAGTTTCTGGCAACTA
Organism: Calotriton arnoldi; assembly: GCA_963921515.1. Lineage (NCBI taxonomy): Eukaryota > Metazoa > Chordata > Amphibia > Caudata > Salamandridae > Calotriton > Calotriton arnoldi. Next base: position 75,781 of record CAWUFW010005719.1, read on the forward strand.
TCGAACATGACAACCCTGACCCCTCAGGGATCGTGGAAACAGTACAGTACTTTTCGCTCAGTCACTCGTGCTTACTTGGCCTCAGAAAGATACACAGAATAAACAATGGGGACGTTTTCAATAAGGATTTATTGAACCAGCGTCATTCTAGTATAAAATAAGTGTGCTGCAGCAACCATTAGACAGAAACAGATATATACGATTACAAGCACCAACAGAGTAAATACAAGGTAGAATTCTACCATGGTGCTAAAACAGTGAATATATGCAGGCATATAGATACATGGTAGTAATCAGGTATACTCCTAAAATGCTAACCCTAGCTAAGTGTACCTAAGTGTACCTTGCATGTATGTGAGTGGAAAGCCAAGAATACCTCTAGGAAAAGAGCCAACCCCATTTCCTGATGAGAGAGAACAAAGGACTCTGTCTTCGTCTCGAGGTGGACACCCCGCAAAGGATGTTAGACCACTGCGTGCTGAAGTGTCTCGTGTCAGCATGGAAGCTTCTCCTCTGGTTTGCCCAGCAAAGATGTGGCACTTATATACCTGAAAGGTACCCTCAGGGGTTCTACCTAGATGTGTCATGGTACTGTGGGCCTGTCATCTACCAAGGATGACGATAGGGGTGACTTTTGTCAGCGTTATTATATAGAAGATGGTAATCCTGCTGTGATACTAAGAATCCTCATGCATAATGAATGAGGCTATTTTTTTTTTTTTTTGATAATCAAGTTTATTGATATTTAAGTGAGAGTAAAAATTTACATTGACAGCAAAATCATGCACAGTACATCTGAAAGCAATAACAATACCAGCGGTGACATAGTCCCGAGCACCGGGCCCCAAAGCAGGCCACTGCCTGACTATAGCAGGATAAACAAGGGTACACATAGTGATCAAAACAACAAGTTGAGCCATTTACCCCAGATCTTTTCAAACATTTCAGGGCAGCCCCGGGCCTCAAAGAGGGGTTCCTCCTGGGTCGCGCACCAGTCCACCCCCCGTCGCCACCTCCGGACAGTAGGAGGTTTGACCTGAGACCAGGCCGCTGCAATGTCACGCTTGGCCACCGCAACCGCGGTGCCTAGGAAACGTTTATCGGCTCGAGAGCCATCCAGTCCATTCGAACACTCCCAGGAGGAGACGTAATGGGTCGTGGGGGACCGCCCAACCCAGGGTCTGTGTAAGCTCCAATTCCACACCTGCCCAGAATGAGTCAAGGGCAGGGCACTGCCAGACCATATGATAAAAATCAGCTGGGTCGTGGTCGCACCGTGCACAGGCCGGGGAGGAGCGCAGCCGAGCTCTGTACAGATGCGCAGGAGTAAGATACGCCACGTGGAGATAGTATAGTTGAATAAGGCGTAATTTGGAGGAGGTCGTCAAAGTTTTGGGAGCCATGAGAGCGTCCCGCCAGTCTGCGTCCTCCAGGGGGCCAAGCCATCCCTCCCAGCGAGCGCGCAGCGAGTCCAGGGTCGCGGGCCATTATTCACAAGGGAGCGATAGATCCGTGACACCCCTCCTCTGCCTAGGTTCCCCATCATAACCTGGGCCTCTAAGGGACTGAATTCGGGAAGGGAGGTGGCCGACGGAATGTGCACAGTGAGGGCGTGGTGAAGCTGCAAATATTTGTAGAACTGAGTGCCGTGAAGGGAGTGGCGCTGCTGCAGGTCCGAAAAGGCTTTGATATGGTCCCCTACCCAGACGTCGCCAAGGAGCGAAATCCCGATTTGATCCCACTGCCGAAAGTCTTGGAGGGTCGAAGTCTCGCATAGCCAAGTACCATGCCACAAGGGTGTGTGTTGAGTGAGCTTCCCAACCCATCTCGTTGTAATGCAATGCAGTGCGCCAGGCCAGTAGGACTGCCCTAGTGACCGGGGGGAGGATCTGCGGTATGGGGGCCCTGTACAAATAGGCCTGGAGCTTTGGAAAATCCATAGTCCTGAGCTCAACCTGGTACGCCGGATCGGACCAGCCGCCAGCAAACCAGTCATGGACAACAATGAGTCTAGTGGCCAAATAATAAAGGTGGAGATTAGTCACACCCCTGCCACCGTCATAGAGGGGTATCCGACAGTGAGCCAGGGCCATACGCGGCCTCCCGCCCCTCCACAAGAACCGGGTGAGCAGACCATCAATTTCGCGGAACCAACTCCCCGGAAGATGAAAGGTTATGTTTTGAAGAATATATAGAAAACGGGTGAGAATCATCATCTTAAAAAGCGCACTTCTGCCAAGAGGGCTGAGAGGAAGGGATTTCCAACGTTTGAGGTCTGCCTTGGCTTTTGTGATCAGGGGTGTAAGATTAAGGGCCCACTCAAGCTCCGGGAGCAAGGTCACCCAAATTCCCAAGTACTTGAATGACTGTCTGCGCAAAGGGATAGTTGACTGCCAATCGAAGCAGGCCCGCGATGGGTGGAGGGGGACCAGGTTGGACTTCGCCGGGTTGAGCCGCAGGCCGGAGACCCGTTCAAAAGCGTGGAGGACTTCCAAGCAGCGTGGGCTGGAACTCTCGGGGTCCGCTAGGAAAAGGAGGACATCGTCCGCGTATAGGGCGATTTTATCCACGTGATAAGGGTCCCAAATCCATCCACGGATGCGGGGATCATTGCGTATGAGGCAGGCCAAATGAGGCTAGTTTTACGAAGAAAACCACACAACATTTATTCGGCACCTAACTAGGTAAGAGGTCAGTGCCAGAGCCGTTTATAGAGCAAGGTAGGACAAATGTAGGTAAAAGGTTGTGCAACTACCTAGGCCTATATTGGGGTACATAGGGCCTCATAACGACGGGATATCCAAGCCCCAAGCACATTGTAAACATTCAGTGATAATATTGGCCTTGTGATTACTCCAAACTGAAAGTCACAACAGAAGGGGTCCCAACTTAATGGAGTCAAGCTATGGCAGGACCAACTTTTCATGGCAGATATAATGGGGTATTGAATGTGGAAGAGAGAGAATTCGCTTGCAAAATCTATTTTCTTCAGCTTGCAACATGCTGCAGTCACTATAACCCCATATCTCACACCCATAACTTGCAACAGGTACACATTGCTTAGAATAAACGTCAAGGAGTGATATTATAGGTCTTTCCCCTACTGAATTGCAAATGTTAAAAAGGGAGCTTATAGCGTGCTTGAATTTGGAGTTTCCGAAATGCACATTCTCCTCCCACACCCCATTAGAATCAAATACTAAGCCAAGATATGGGAACTTAATAACACTGTCCATACAATTCTCACTAACCCGTAACATGCGCATCTTATAGCGCTTAGGGCCGCAAGCCAAGATCTTTGATTTGGTGTAGTTGGTAAGCAAGTCAAGATCTGACATAAATTCTGTAAAAGCTTGCACCAGACACCTCAAGGCATTTGGTGTTGTGCTATAAGCACAGCATCATTAGCATATAACAAAAGGGGTTCAGAGACAGCGTTAATGTGGGGAACATCTGGAGTAACAGTATTTAAAAAGCATTTTCAAACAATAGGTCTTGCATTTCCGAGAGTTAGAGCTATTGACGTTGTAAATGTAATTTTTTTTCCGTATGTATTTTGGAGTGGAGTGGATGTATGTGGTGTGTAATGGAATTATGTGGTATGTTGTGCAGTGGAATTATGTGGATAGCTTTTATGTGGTATTTCGTGAATAGAGGTTATGTGGAATGGGCTTGTGTGTTATGGAGAGAAATTTTGTGGTAATGTATTGTGTTGTGGAGTGTTATGTAGTGAAGTTTAATAATGTGGTATGCTATTAAATGTTGTGGTGTGGATTGTATGTATGTAGTGTGCTTGGAGCATGGGTCACAAGTGTTCATTAGCACATTTAAAGTTTTGTGCATAATCTAAGCAATTGGATAACATTCATGTTATTTACAATCATTAGCAGTGCTAATAGGTTTTGTATTTGCAAGACATAGAGCTATTGGTATTATAAATGTAAATGGCTTTTACCTATGTGTTATGGAGTGTAATGGATGTATGTGTTGTGGAATTATGTGGTTAGTTATGGAATTGTTAGTTGTGGAATTGTGTGGTGTGGTGTGGAATTGTGTAGTTGAATTTTGTGGCATGATGTGCAGTTTAATTATGTGGATAGTAATTATGGTGTATTTGATTGCATTGGAAGATATGTTTTGTGAGAGTGTGCGATCTGTAGTGTATTTATGTGGAATTTTGTTTGTGTTGTGTAGAGTGATGTAATGGAGTTGTAATATGTGGTGTTTTACAGACCTAAGCAAATAAATGAAGTAACCGCGCTGCCTTTTGGATACCAGCTAAGCAGTTTGAAAAATAAAAAAGACTGAGGGCTGCCTTCCAACACAAACGCATATAAATAATACATTTGAAATGACAAAATACATGATGTAAAGGTCCAAAGTCATCCTGAAAAGAATGCACTGCTACATTCTTGCGGAAGTAAAAGAACTAATACCTCAATTTTTCAATATGCTCTGCTTCTAATGTAATTCAACACTTCAAAAATGAAATAGATACATAATATGAAAAACTGACGCTGCCTTGTAGCACACGTAAAATAAGTAGTGCATCCTTTTTTGTAGCATACGTGAAACTATATTGTGAACCAATGTGCCTACACGGTCCATTCTCAGTAAACCCTTTCTGGCCTGAACAAATAAATGAACTGAAAAAGCATGCTGCCTTTTTGGTTCCAGCGAAGCACTTTTCTCAATGTGAATCTATAATTCATATCGCGTGTTGGCTTCTATTGCACACCAAGGCACAAGAGCAATGCAATTAAAATGACCAAATACATCATTTAAACACCCCAAGGTAACCTCAATTGAAAGCACTACTTCATTGTTGTGCTTGTTAAACAACTAGTCAAACAATTAGGCAGCACACTCCGTTTCTTATATAAAGAAACACTTCTAGAACGAAATATTTACATTAAAAAAATTCCACACTGCTTCTGAGATGCCAGTAAAGCACTTGCAAAACCTTCACACCAACATAAAACAAGAGACAAGAGAAAAATTACCTGTCTTTGTTTACATTGTGGAGAAAGCCTGGAGCATGTAATGAGCTCGCGAATTGTTCCAGATGCTGCATTCCTCAGTTTGTTAGGTGAGCTCTTGGCCCTTTCGCCCCTGGCGATTGCACCAGTCAAATGGTGGTCCGGCCGCCAAACTTCTAATACAGCGGCCAGACCACTGGTGCAGTAGTGGCTGGACCGCCAGTACAGTGAATATAAAAGGATAGTACAGTTCTACCATTTTGCAATAGTCATGAACAAATACATGGATATAAAACACATGATAAAAGTGTGCATACTCATACGATGCCTATCTAGATGTACCTAAGTGTACCTAGCATGTGAGCAGGTGTAAAAGCCAAGAATCCCTCTAGGTTTAGTCTAACCCCATTACCTGAAGCAAGAGAGTGTGGGACCCCGTCCTGGTCTCGAGTTGGACACTCCGCAAGGGATGTTTAGACTGCTGTCAGCTGGAGCGTCTGCATGCAGGAGCCTCAGCGTCTCTGGTCAGTGTGTTGGCCTGGAAGTCTCGGTTCCCTCTAACTAATGCTAGCAAGAGGTGCTGTATTTATACAGAAAGTATCTAAGGTTCCTTTGTCCCTTGTTTCTTGTTTTAGCCATTGTTGGGTATGAGGATGACGTATGGGATGAACCTTGTACGTAGATATTATGCAGGTGGATTATAGCCCCTGCCTGGTTTCCAAGAACACTCATGAATATTCATTCATACTGTGTCAGTCTAAAGATGAAGTCATAGAACACTATTGTTCAGGGAAACCCTCCTTCTGCGCCCAGGACTAGAACTAGGTAAAAGGTTCAATCCTAAAAAGGCTTGTTACTGTGTAGTGTAGGGGAGGTGATGTAGGTGAAAGGGTATGATGTTACCCGGGCCTATATTAGGGTACCTATATGAAACATAACAGTGCTGCCCGTTCTACTGTGAGAGCAGCAGAAATTCCAAACCTACCCCTCTCGGGAGAAACTATCCAAGTTGTGGGAGTCTCAAATAAATATATTAAGACTCCGATAACAAGACCAATAGAAGTTCATATTGGAAAATTCAGAGACATGCATCGGTTTGTGGTATGTGATACAAGTCCGGTGAACCTTTTAGGAAGGGACTTGTTGTGCAAAATGAATTGCACCATCTATTGTACGCCAGATGGTATTGCTTTTCAAACACCAGATGAGGATGTTGCTTTTAAAATTATGTTAGCGAAGCAAGGGACAGAAGTGAATGATTTGTATTTATTGCTTACAGAAGAGGATTTACCTGCAGAGTTGAGAAATGCAGTAAGACCTGATGTATGGGATTTTACAGGAAAAGACATTGGATTGATGAAGGGTGTGGATCCTGTTAAAGTTACAGTTAAACCAGGTGCAATATATCCAAATACACCTCAGTACAGGATGAGTCCTGAGATCACAGCAGGAGTAATTCCTGTAATTGATCAAATGATTGAGCAAGGTATTCTAAAAGAAATATTAAGTAGTCCTTGTAATTCACCTATTACGGGATTAAGAAACCAAGTGGAAAATACAGAATAGTACAGGTTTTGAGGAAAATTAATAAGATTGTGGTACCCTGTTGTCCAATAGTGTCAAACCCAGCAGTGATTCTTTATCAAATTCCTTGTGATGCAGAATGGTACACAGTGATTGATCTGTGTCAAGCATTTTTCTCGATACCTTTACATCCGGATAGCCAATATTTATTTGCTTTCCGGTTCTGAGACCGTGTTTTGGCATGGTGCCGAGTTCCTCAAGGGTATACAGAGAGTCCTTCAATTTTTAATCAGGTTTTGATAAAGTGTTTGGAGTCATTGATCATGCCAGAAAATTCAGTGTAAGTGCAATACATTTATGACCTACTTGTGCCATCAAAAACAAGAGAGGCCTGTGTGACAGATACAATTGCCTTACTGAATCATTTGGCAGAAAGTGGGCATAAAGTGTCACCAGCAAAATTACAGTTTTGTCAAAAAGAGGTACAATATTTGGGACACAAAATTGAGAAAGGAGTTAGAAAAGTAACGCAAGACCTAATCAATGTGATTTTGCAAATGAGTCCTCCTAGGACTCAAAAGGAAGTCCGAATGTTTTTGGGAATGGTTGGATACTGTAGACAATGGATCAGTGGGTTTTCACTGATTGCAAAACCTTTACAGAGGGTGACACATAAAGATGTGGTTGATCCGATTGAATTGGATGAAGAGTGTATGAAAGCTTTCATTGAATTGCGAGATAGTCTTTGTCGAGCACCTGCATTGGGAATGCCAGATTACACAAAAGATTTTGCATTATTCTGTTGTGAGAGAGATGGGTGTGCACTTTCAGTCTTAACACAAAAACATGGAATGGCACGTCGTCCAGTGGCATATTTTTCTGCTACTTTGGATTCAGTGGCTGCAGCATTACCAGGCTGTTTGGAAGCAGTGGCTGCTACTTGTGTGAGTCTTGAGAAGAGTGAAGCAATTGTTATGGGACATCCAGTGAAACTATATGTGCAACACTCTGTTGAGATCCTTTTAACAAGAACCAGAACTCAGCATATGACGTATAGTCGGCTGACTAGATATGAAAGAGTGATTTTGGGTGCTGAAAATGTGACAGTAACAAGATGCACAGCATTGAATCCAGCAACTTTATTGCCGAGTTCAAGTTGTGAAGAAGTAAAGGATGAAGCAGATCATGATTGTTTGGATGTGACAGAATTGTGCACGAAACCAAGGCCTGACATAAAGGATACACCACTAGAAGAATCAGATAGTGTGATGTTTGTGGATGGATCTTGTCTGAGAGATGAAAAAGGTGTATTGAGTGCTGCTTATGCAGTATGTACAGTGTCTATGGTTCTTGAAGCATCTTGTCTGAAGGGGGTAAATTCTGCTCAAATTTCTGAACTAATTGCTTTGACAAGAGCATGAAAAATTGGCAAAAATCTGAGAGTAACCATATTCACTGATAGTCAATATGGTTTTGGGGTGGTACATGACTTTGGACAGTTGTGGATGCAACGTGGATTCTTGACTTCTTCGGGATCCCCAATCCGGAACAGTAAAAATGTGAAGGATTTATTGGATGCATTACAAATGCCCAAAAAGATTGCTGTGGTTAAATGTTCAGCACACACGTCAGGAAATGACTATGTGACAAATGGAAATAGATACGCAGACCAAGTGGCTCGTTCCTGTGCACAAAATTCAATTTCACTCAACAGAGGGATGGAGAAAAAAGATACAAATTGCCACTTAACGTTTTCTTCTTTGGAAACATGGGAAGAAATTAGGCAGTTACAGGAGGAAGCAAATGAGGAAGAGAAAGAAATTTGGATAAAATCAGGATGTAAAAGGAGAGCAGAAGATGAAGTGTGGGTGTATGTTGATGGAAGACCAGTAATGCAAGATTGTTTACTTTCTCAAATAGCAAGGATGTACCATGGAATTGCGCATGTTGGAAGAGATGCTATGATCAGACTCTTCAAGCAGTCATGGTATAATCCAAAATTCAGGGTCATTGCAGAGAGTCTATGCCAGAGGTGTATAGTCTGCCAGCAGCAAAATCCATGTAGAAAGACAGTTGTTAGTTGGGGTCGAATTGGAAAAGCAGCAGGACCATTTACCAGGCTACAGTTAGACTTTATCGAACTTCCCCCTTGTAATGGACTGAAATATGTGTTGGTCGTTGTTTGTTTGTTTTCTCGTTGGGTGGAAGCTTATCCAACAAGAAGGAATGACAGCCTGACTGTTGCAAAATTGCTTTTAAGAGAGATAATTGCTAGTTTTGGATTTCCAGTCTTTTTAGAAACAGATAGAGGAATTAATTTTAATAATGAAATAATTCGGATGATTTGCGCAGCATTACAAATTTAACAAAAGCTGCATTGTGCCTATCGACCAGAAGCATCAGGAGTGGTCGAGCAAATAATGGCACTATGAAGTCTAGACTGTCAAAAGTGTGTGCTACTACAACACTGAAATGGCCAGACGCTTTACCCCTGGTATTGATGAGTCTTAGAAGTATTCCCGATAAAAAGACTGGATTGAGTCCTCACGAAATTTTGATGGGGAGAGCAATGAGACAAGCAATTGTACCAGCAAACAAACTGATGAATATTACTGATGATCTAGTGCTTGATTATTGCAAAGGATTGGCTGATCTGGTGCATTCTGTGTCTCATCAGGTTGGAGAAATTGCAACCACAACACAGCCGGATCAAGCACATGATTTAAGTCCAGGAGAGTGGGTTCTTGTGAAGGAACACGTTAGGAAGTCGTGTTTAGAACCCAGATGGAATGGACCATACCAGATTATTTTGGTAACAACGACAGCAGTAAAGTGCGGTGGCTTGCCAAACTGGATTCATGCGAGTCATACAAGAAGAGTCCCAAGTCCACTTGAAAGACAAGAAGAAGAGCAGCAACTGGTAAAGAAAAGAAAAGAGCCAGAAGCTGAAGGACATGAAGCTATAGAATTTAGTGAGACAGATTCTGAAAAGGCTGAACATGAAGAAGAACCAAGTACAAGTCGAATAAAGTGGGCACCAGCTACTGGGTCTCAAGAGACTGCTGTTGAGAAAGAAAAAGAGAAAGTGACTGATGAAAATCAAGAGCAAGTACAACAAAGAAAAAAACTGAATAAAAGAACTTGCGAACTTGACAACGAAGGTGAAGAAGCAGTTCAAGTTAAGAAAGCAAGAAAAGGTGATGTGTGGCCAAAAGGAGTGAAAAGACTGAAATACACTCTAGAAAAGAAAAGGCCAGATCAAATAAATGAAATATCGAGTCAAACCGAACAAAGTGATTCAGAAGAAGAATTGGTACGAAAACCAAAAAGAATAAGAATTCCGAGTCAGAAATACACAGCTCCAGAATGGACATATGTGGTGTTGGAAGAGATTGAAAACACAAATCAAAGGGAAGAAGAAGCTGGTACTGATCAAAGTGATGAAAGCAAATTAAGACCACCTTAAAAGGAACTGTGAAAATTGAAGTGCAATAAATTCAATGGAGACTATTTTGAGAGTTCCAGAAGATTTGAAGATGAAGAAGATATAAAACAAAAAAAGAAAATGAGGGGGTAAAGAAGAGAGGCCTAAAGTGTAAGGATACACTAGTCTAGATGGTTTTTGGATAGGTTTTGAGGCCTAAAGTGTAAGGCTACACTACTCTAGATGGTTTTTGGATACGTTTTTTCAATTTTTCAAGTTTTTAGAATTTTAGGGTTTTTTCTTAGATTTTTAATTTTTTTAGTGTCTAAAATGGCAAAGGTAACAGAGACTGGATATCAAAATCATAGTTTTAAACGTAGATGTATTAATGCTTGCTTATGTAGTGTCTTATTACTAATGTTGGTGTAGTTAACACTGATTATTGTTGTGCCTGTTCTAATGGTGAATAATCACAAAAATAATACTAATGATGTGGGAAGTGAGAGAATGGATTCTAGTACTAAAGAAAATCTAAACACTAATATAGAAAAGATAGAAGATGATAGTGTTTATCATCATGATAAATCAATTAATGATTTTTCGTTAAATGTTTTTACTAAATTGTTGTATGAATATGTTAACACAATGAACGCGAGAGATTGTTATGTCTGTATGCAATTACCATTGTCTGTCTCAGAGGGGGTGACATATCATCACCTACCTTTAACATATGGTGTGTCTTCTAGTGTTTTAACAAGTCTGTTCTATGAGAGGGAAGGATTAGAGTATTATTACTTTAATTTTGATTTAATATTTTCTGAAATTCCTGTTAGGAGAGATTTGAAAATTGTTTATGGTCCTGTTTATGCGGCATACATGGGTGATTTTTTCATTAGTAACAAACCAATAGATACAATAGATGCACATAGAAACAACTTAACCTGTAAACTACGACATGAAGAAATAGAATTTATGAATATGGTAGAAGATAGAAGATGAGATTTAAAAAAGAAAGCTGCTGAGCAAAAGTCTCATGTACCTCCCTGGGCTTTCAGAGAGGGTGATTACAAAAAGGGTGAGACTGACGCTGCCATGACTCTAGATTTTCAACATAGAGGAAAGCTTTGTGTGTTTAGAGAAAAGACTGAGCTTAATAGTTACTTTATTGGTTCTAGTGAATGTGAGCATACTTTCTTGATAAAAGGAAGTTCGGGATTGAAAGGAGGAACTTATCCTGTTTTCCCGGGAATTTAATATGTGTGTGGTAAGAATGCCTATTATAGGTTACCTGTAGGTTGGTATGGATGTTGGTATTAAGGCATAGTGTTTCCAAAAGTGTACCATGTAGATAAGAATAATAGAGTTAATGAAATAAAACAGGGATTAACACGTAATAAGAGAGGAGCGAGTTATTCTGAAATAATAGGGGATATTTTTGGAGCACTGATACCTTCAGTTGGAGTCATTCTGAATTCACATAAAATTAGAAAATTGTCCACAGTGGTTGATTGTTTATCAACAGATACTGCTGGTGGATTCTTAATAATTGATACTAAAATGGTTGCAATTAGATCAATGGTTTTGCAAAATCGACTTGCCCTTGATATATTATTGGCAAAAGAGGGTGGAGTCTGTAGCATGTTGAAAATACAACAATGCTGTACTTATATCCCTGAAAAGAGTAAAAATCTTGAGGGGTATATTAGAAATATTACAGAACATCATGAAGATTTGACTGAATTGAAGGTTGATGGTGCATGGGAGAAACTTGGTAAGGGTTTTTCCTCAGTGGGAAATTGTTTTTCTACTTTAGGAAGTAGTTTACTAGGAAAAATATTAATACCTGTTACTTGAGTAGTTGTAGTGACATTAATGATTATTTTGATTTACAAATGTTGCAAATGCAAATGTAGAAAGGAAAAGGTGTCAGATCTTAAACGTAGAGCTAGAAAAAGAAAGAGAGAAGAGATAGAAGTAGAGGACATGAGAGGAAATTACTATGAGATCATGCAAGATTTAGACGGAAGAATGATAAAACGAGAAAGAAGTACAGTATTTTAGATAAGTGGCAAATTGTATTTGTTGGGTATTTTTATGATGGCTCAAAAACGCCATCAAAGGGGGGATTGAGGGAGCAAGGTTTTGAGAAAATAAAACCTGCTCGGATTGAACCCTCAGTAACATTCATTAACAGTGTGCTGTGAAAAATATTATTAAAAAACGCTAAAATAAGGGGAAATGCTTTTGTGCATGCGTGAACTAAATGCATGAAAGCTAGGCCGCAAGAGCTAATGCTGCTTTTGTGCACGTTAATAATATTTGCTAGGAATAACACAGGTTGTGCATGGGTTAGTGCAATGTTGGGATAGTGCGCAATGAAATTACATTTCATGAAAATAATAAATGTTTGTGTTTGTTTTCTGTAGAACGAGCAAGCATGGGCCTACACTTCTGCATGCCAGTCTGGGGTTAATATTTGCTAGAGAAATTAAATGAATAAAAGTGGGCTTTGAATGAGAAGAGAAAACGCAAAGGCATGAAAATGACTTTCATGGTGTGCTGACTGACTGCCAAGCTTCGGAAAAGAAATTACAATATCAGTGGAAGCGAACAACTTCCTTCACGAGATGGCAGAAGCAAACAATGGAAGCGCAGATATTTGCAACATGTAGTGAACTGCAGGAAATATTTACTATGATTGTGTTAAAAGTTGTTTCCTGGGAAGAATCTGTCGTAATGCTGGATGTTTAAGACAAAGGGACATTGAATGAACTGGTCATGATGAGAGTGGTGTGACAGAACACTCCCATTCTTAGCCAATGAGAGACGGAGTTTGTTCTCATATTGAAACATATGTGGGTTGGACATTTAGGTTTTAGGGTATAATTGAAAGTCCCCGGGAGGTGTGGTCTGGGTCGTCGGCTGGTGTTTAGGTAGCGGGAGATCGTCGCTGTCGTCGGTTTGCTGTTTCCAGGTAGAGGCCTACCTGATTCCTGACTTAATCTTTGCCACTCGACTCTTCTTGAGTGGTCTTGCTGCCCTTCTTGGCCAGAGGGTAGTTTTCCCTGATTCTTGGGTTAGTATAGATAATATTCTAAAATTTGCATAATCGTTTGCAAATGTATTTGTCTCTGAAACTTTTCTCTCTTTGCCTATCCACTCCTTCAATGCACTGTTTATTTGACATGAGTTTGATTTAATTCATTGCTAATATTATTCTCTCCGTGATAATTTGTGTCTTTGCATTGTGTGACTGTACTTAATAAGCATTCATTTCACATTATTTACGATAAACATTATAAATTATACACACTGAGTCTGTTATTATTTAGTAGTATAGATGAGTATATAATTATGACTATCAACTTTTCAACTATAGGTCTGTCGCCATAATTATATAAAGAAAAATGCAGGTTCGATAGTGTTCTATGGTAAGTTAGGTATAAACTTGCATCACACTGAACCCCAGCATGAAGGGATTAGTTGGGTAGTGTAAATGGGCCTATGTTTATGAAAAAAGTATCGATCCCTGATCGCTGGATCACATTTGTTCACTTTGTGATATTCTGGACCAGACAAGATCTGGTATGAGAAAAATAATTTGTACAAAATTATCAGGGTTTTTTCAAGTAACGTGGCAATTACCCCTCTGTTTACTTTAAATCATCCAGATGTACGACCCTTCTATTTTGCGAGTCACAAATTGCGTTGTTTTGCGACTCACAATTTGAGACTCACAAAATGGAATGTACAACAGTGTCTCAGACACTGTTTGCGATTCCCAATGGGGTTGCAAATGACCTGTCTCATTAATATTCATGAGGCAGGTCACAAATCAATCAATCAATCAGAGGTTTTGTAAAGCGTGAGCTACTCACCCGGAACGGGTCTCAAGGTGCTGAGGGAGGGGGGTGCAGGGGGGTTCCGCAGCTCCTGCGGGTTCACTGAGTTCCATCAAAGAGCCAGGTCTTGAGGTCTTTCAGGAACTTAGGGAGCGAAGCAGTCTGTCGGAGGTGGAAAGGGAGTGAGTTCCATGCCCTGGCCGCTGGGAGGGCGAAGGAGCGCCCTCCTGTTCTGCTTTTCTTGAACCAAGGTACGGTTGCGAGGGAGAGCTGGGCCGAGCGGAGAGAGCGCAGGGGAGTATGGAACACGAGGCGGTGGTTCAGGTTGGCGGGGCCGGCGTTGTGGAGGGCCTTGTGTTCGTGGGTGAGAAGCTTGAAAGTGATTCTCTTCTCGACGGGGAGCCAATGTAGGATCCGTAGGTGTTGGCTGATGTGGCAGTGGCGTGGTGGGTTGAGGACTAGTCTGGCGGCAGCGTTCTGGACGTTCTGGAGTTTGCGGGAGAGGTCCTGGTTGCTCCCGGCGTAGAGTGCATTGCCGTAGTCAAGTCTGCTACTGATGAGGGCATGGGTGACCATTTTCCTGTGTTCGTGGGGATCCACTTGAAAGTCTTGCGGAGTAGGCGGAGGGTGTGGAAGCAGGAGGAAGTGACGGCGTTGATCTGGCGGTCCATTTTGAGTTCGGAGTCCAGGATGATCCCGAGGTTGTGTGCGTGGTCCGTGGAGGTGGGGGGGTCCCTGAGGGCAGGGGGCCTCCAGGTGTCGTTCCAGGCATCGGGGTGTGGGCCCATGATGAGTATCTCTTTTTTGTCCGTGTTGAGTTGAAGGCAGCTGCTCTTCATCCATTTGGCGACGGCTTCCATTCCGTCTTGAAAGTTGCGTTTGGTGATGTTGGGTTCGTTGGATAGGGAGAGGATGAGTTGGGTGTCGTCTGCGTATGATGTGATGTTGAGTCCGTGTGCTCTGACGATGGCTGCGAGCTGGGCCATGTAGATGTTGAACAGGGTCGGGCTGATGGAGGATTCCTTGTGGGACTCCGCAGGTGGTTGGAGTCGGTTCTGAGAGGAATGGAGGGAGTCTGACTCATTGCGTTCTGCCGGCGAGGAACAAGAGGATCCAGTTGAGGGCCTTGTCCCGGATTCCTGTGTTGTGTAGTCTGGTTGCTAGGATGTGGTGGGAGACAGTGTCGAAGGCTGCGGAGAGGTCGAGGAGGATGAGGGCCGCAGTCTCCCCTATGTCGAGGAGGGCGCGGATGTCGTCTGTTGCTACGAGGAGTGTGGTTTCGGTGCTGTGGTTCTTTCTGAATCCTGATTGGGAGGGGTCGAGGATGTTGTTATCTTCGATGAAGGCGGCGAGTTGGCTGTTGACAGCTTTTTCCATGGCTTTGGCCGGATAAGGGAGTAGGGTGATCGGTCTGTAATTCTTGAGGTCTGTGGGGTCTGCTGAAGGTTTTTTCAGGAGAGGGGTGATCTTGGCGTGTTTCCAGTTGTCCGGGAAGGAGGCGGTCTTGAAGGAGCGGTTGATGATACGTTGAAGTTCGGGGGCGATAATGTCAGTGACTTTGCAGTAGATGTGGTGGGGACAAGGGTCCATGGGGGCCCCGGAGTGGGTGGTCTTCATTGTCCTCAGAGTGTCTTCGATGCTGAGTGCAGTCCAGCCATTAAGTGTCGGTTGCATGCTGCTGGGAGCGGTGGGAGGGGGTTCCTCGTGGGGGTTGTTGACGTTGAAGTTGTCATAGATGGTCTTGATTTTTTGATGGAAGAAGGCGCTGAGTCTGTCGCAGAGGTCCTGGGAGGGAGTGATGTCTGTGGACTCGCTGTTGTGTTGGGCGAACTCTTTGATGATGCTGAAAAGTTCCTTGCTGTTGTGAGCGTTGGCTGAGATTCTGTTCTGGAGTGCTTCCTTCCTGGAGAGTCTGATAAGCTTGTGGTGGGCAGTTGTAGCTGTTTTGAAGTTGTCAAGGTCTGTCGGGGTTTTGGAGTTTCTCCACAGTTTTTCTAGTCCTCTGCAGGTGCGTCCGGAGACTCGGAGTTTGCTGGAAAACCAGCTGGCTTTCTTGGCGTGGTGCTTGGAGGTTTTCTTGAGCGGGGCGATGGTGTTGGCGCAGTCGGTGATCCAGTTGTGTAGAGTGCAGGGGGCAGTGGTGGGGTCGTCGTCAGTGGTGGTGGGAGTGGAGCTGCTGAGGACGGTGGCGAGCTGGTCGTCGGGGATCTTGTTCCAATTCCTGCATTGGAGCTGGTGCAGTCGTCTGCGGTGGGTGTTGGATTTGAAGGTGAAGTGAACATAGCGGTGGTCAGTCCATGTGAGTTCGGAGGTGTGGCTGAAGGTAACGGAGTTCCCTGCTGTGAAAACGGAATCGAGGGTGTGCACAGCTGAGAGCGTAGGTTCGGGTACGATCTGCTTGAGTCCAATGAGGTGGAGGTTGTCCAGGAGGGCGGCAGAGTTAGGGTCAGAGTGGTTGTCGAGGTGGAAGTTGAGGTCTCCTAGCAGCGTGAAATCGTTGGAGGTGATGGCATGCGGCATGATGATGTTGGTGATGGAGTCAGAGAAAGGAGCACGGGGTCCGGGGGGTCTGTAGATGAGGGTGCCTCGGAGGGTGGAGGACGGGTTGGTCTGGATCTTGAAATGGAGGTGTTCCATCAGGTCTGTGGGCCCGTCGGAATAGGTGCTCAGCCGGAGATAGGTCTTGTGAGCGATGGCGATGCCTCCTCCGGGGCGGTTGGTGCGATCCTTCCGGGTGAACTTGTATCCTTCAGGGCTAGCGATTACGATATCTGGGCCGGAGGCGGCGTTCGTCCAGGTTTTGGTGAGGAAGGCGATGTCTGGGGCAGTGCTGTCGAGGAAGTTCCAGATCTCCGTGGCGTGTTTGTGGAGGGACCTGACGTTGAGGAGGATGCATCTCAGGGTTTGGGGTGCGGTGGAGTTGTTGCTGGAGGTAGACCCTATTGGGAATGGCCAGCACTCACAGGGATTGTGGCCTGCTGGGGTCAGCAGACCACCATGTCTGTGACATTTTTGTTTTTTGTTTTAATGCAGCCCCTTTTCCTCATAGGAAAATGGGATGCATTTAAACAAGAAAAATGAAATGTTTCTGTTTTATTTTTTAAGAGTAGGCAGTGCTCTTAAAAAATATTTTCGCCGCCTGTCACAAAAGGGAAGGTGTCCCCTGGGGACCCGTTCCCGTTTACGAGTGGCTTACCACCTTTTTGAAATAGATGGTAAACTGCAAGTGTTTTGTGACCGCAATTGCGGTCACAAAACAATCGTAAATGGAAGTGTGACTCGCTATTAGGAAGGACGCCCTTGGGGCCCCTTCCTAATAGCGAGTCGCAAACCCGCTTTTGCGAGTCGGTAATAGGCTACTGACTCACAAAATAGGGTTTGTACATTGCACAAACCTATTTTGCTGTCGCAAACGGGACGATTTCCCGTTTGCGACTGCAAAAAACGGTCGTACATCTGGCCCTAGAATTTAGACAGCTCTCACATACTTTAACAGAATTTATGTGATTGCTGTTTTAGATTTATGTTGCTAAAGGAAACAAAATCTAGATTTCACTACTTTTCCTAGTACACAGAAATACAGACCAGGCCAGAAAAAGACAAACGGCCAGGTGGCAGCCCTAGTAGTTGCCCAGTCCATGTGATAGTCCTTTGACTGTGTGTAACAGTTTTTGGCAGGTCTGTAGGTCAAAACAAAGTCAGCATATTTTGAAAAGAGGTCCAAATGCACTGTAAACATAAGATAGGATTAATGTGCTATTAGTTTTTTAAAGTTGGCTGACCTTGTCAGACACAGAAGAATTATCAAGGGGGCTGCTGAAGAGGAAAGCTACCAACAAAGAAGCTGAATCAAGAGATAGAGACACATGGGGTATGGGCTGTCTGCAGTGAAAAATAATATGCATATAAAGAATCCTCATTTTTAATGATGTTTGGGCATTAGTCCCAGAACAACCATCACACCACATTCACTAACAAGCATTCGTAAAGTCAATAGGTCTAATGTTGATTGCCATCCTTTAAGCACATCTTGTTTTGGCTTGTCATGGCTTTTGCAAATCTTTATTGTTCTGGAAGCAGCCAGGTCCTCATCAACTCTAAAAAAAACATTAGCCAAAGGCAAAAAATGTGTTTTTAGTCTTAAAAAAGTGCACATTACCATAGCACTCCCTCGCACAGAAGAAATTTCCTTTTTATAGGGATGCATTCCTTGTGAGAGGGTAGCATGCTGTAACTCATAGAGAAATGAGGGAATGGATGAAGTCCAGCTGACACATTGCCCCTTGATGCATGCTGGAGTGGGTGGAATAAACATGTGAATGACAAAATCACAGACTAAAGGGTGTAGTCCAGCTGAAATCCCTTATAAGAAACTATTTTATACATACTTTTATTAAAATCAAAAGATCTTATTTAATCTGCCTGGCATTGACTGCCAGCCTCGTACCTTTGAGACAGAAAGGGCAAGAAAGAAAGAAATAAAAGCAAAGAAGAAAAAGGGAAAGGAAGAAATCAGGAAAGAAAGAAAGAAGGAATGCAAAAAGGAAGGAATTCCGTCAGGAAATTAAGGAAAAAAGGTAAAGGGAAGGAACGAAGGCAAGAAAGAAAGAAAGATGGAAAGAAAGAAGGAATGAAGGAAGAAGGAAAGAAAAAAGGAACGAAAGCAGAAGAGAAGGCAAAAAAATAAAGAGGCAAGACAAAAAGGAGGAAAGAAGGCAAAAAAGAAAGAAACAAGGGGAAAAGGAAAGAAGAAAACAAGCTAAACTAGAGAGAAGGGAAGAAAAAAGGACAAAAGAAGGCAAAAAATAGAGAAGGAAGGAAAGAAATAAGATAAGAAACAAGACAAGAAAGAAGTAAAGAAAGGAGAGAAGGAAACAAAATTAAAGAAATCAAAATATAAAAGGAGGAAAAATATAAAAGGCAGAAAATAAAGCAGGAAAGACTGCAAAAAAGAAAGCAAGAAGAAAAGAAAAAGGAAAGAAGGAAGTCAGAAAGGAAAGAAAGAAAGAAGGCACAATAAAGAAAGAAGGAAAGCTTAAAAGAAGGGAAGAAAGAAAGTAAAGAATGAAAGAAAAATGGAAGAAGGAATGAAGAAAAGAAAGAAAGAAAAAACTAAATAAGGCAAAAAGAAAGAAGGAACGAAAGTAGTAAGGAAAAAAAAGGAAGAAGCAAAGACAGAAAAGAAAAATGAAAGAAGAAAAGAAAAAATAAAGATGTGAAAAAAGAGGGAAGGAAAAGTAAAAAAAAAAAGAAAAGAAATGAAGGAAAGAAAGAAGAAAGGAAAGAAAGTGAGAAAGAAGGAAAGAAAAAAGGAGGCTAAAAGTAAAGGAACAAAGGAAAGAAGGTTCAAAGAAAGAAGAGAAGATGGCAAAAGAAATGAAGGAAAGAGAAAAAGGAAGAAGGAAAGAAACAAGGAAAGAAAGAAAAAATGAAACAAAGAAGATGGAAAGAAAAAAGGAAAGCGGGTTCACAGTATAAAATATTGGATACTATAACACAAACCACACTCCACCTATGTTTAAATAAAAGTGTTACAAGTGCGCTACAAATTAAACAGGATAAAGTTTGGGTACTTCCTGGAAAAAGTTCATTAAAGAACCATTGATGAAACTAGTCTAGGAAATAACTGCAGTTAGATAAACATAGGACACTGCATAAGGAATTTACAACAGCATTGGCAGGAAACAGGAACTGATAAAGCTGGAATGTGTCCTGCGATCACACGAGGCAACATTAAAGAAATTATAAAGTGAAAACAAAAACACTGCCACTAAGGGGAACAACCATGTGTGTGGATGTCCACCTTGTGAAAGAACAAAATACAGTCACTCAAAGTGAAGTTAACCAGTAGCTTCAGTCGACTGACCCAGTGCTGTAGTGGGTGGAAGAAAAATATGAATGACACAACAGACCAATGTATACAGAGAGGTGGCTGAAACCCCTTCGAGTAAGTATATGACATAATTTTAGTGAAATCAAAAGGTCTTGGCTGATGCCAGACCTAAAAAGAAGGATTCACTTCAACAGAACTGTAGACTAATGGTAAGTTGATGTTATCCTTTAATAATGCCTGTCTAATCCATTGCTGATTGTGGGCTGTCTGAAGGAGAAAACGATAGGCGAGAGAGCGGAGCACATTTGTCATTGAAGGAAAATGATGAAACCTGCACAGTAAATTTCTTCCTACCACGCCCCCCCTGCTTTGGCTGTCCCTGGTGTTCAGATTTTCATTGACAGTGACCTCTTGTCATTTGCGTAACCCTTCTGATTTTCATTACAACACTGTGTTGGTTATAGGATGCAACACTCTTTTGCCCCTCAGACTACCAGTCTCACATTGCCAACAGTGCTTTCACACCTGTCAGAATATCATTCTCACACTACTGATAGCACTCATACACTCCTCACACGCTAGCAGTTAAACATTACTGAAAACACTCTCACCTCCCTTACAGGCATGATGTGTTGCACTACTGAAGGCAATCTCATACCCCTCAGAGTAGCAGTCATTCACTTCCAGTAACATTCTTATGCCATAATACACTAGCAGTCACAATATAGACAGACCTTTAACACATCTCACAGATTAGCATTCTCACACTACCACAGGCACTCTCACACCTCTCGAGCATAAGCAACCTCACACTAAAGACAGCATTCTCACTCACTTTAGAGTAGCAGTCTCACAATATTGACAGCATCATAACACTTCTTACATTAAAGTCACACACTAATGTCAATGCTCTCATCGCTCATGGGCTAATATTCACACTACAGATGGCACTTTCACACCCTTCAAATAGCAGACTCATGATACTGACAGCACTCTTACCCCTTGCTAGCAAGCAGTCCCAGGGGCATATTATCAAGGGGCCGCGATAAAATTATCGCCGCTTTAGCGTCCGTTTTCGGGCAAAAAGCGGCGATAATTTTATCGCATTATCATCAAGGACACGCTAGCGCGTGTTCCCTTGACTTAGCGCCCGTTTCCAGCATGCCTAACTTCGCATCGCTAATGAGATGCAAAGTAGGCGTGCCTGACAAAACTTCATGACAAAATATCGCAAAGGAAGCTTCGCGATATTTACAACAATGGCCGGGCCGGCGTAGCGATAAAAGAAATCGCGCTACCTGCCCATTATCGCTGGATTTTAACGTCTGCTAAAATCCAGACTTATGTATACATGACATTGGGGGTGGATTATGCTGATACGACCACAGGGTCGTATCAGCAAGGTTATCGTCGTTTTGCTTGCAACATCGCTGGTTTTCCAGCGATGTTGGCCCATTTCCCCCGATATCGCTGGAATATTAATCGCCATTGTGCTAAGCGTTGTTAATACAGCGCTAGCATGGCAATATATTCCAGCGATACCCGGCGATAGGAAAATTCGCGGTAAGCGCGGCCAGCGATAATTATCGCTGCCACTTGATAATATGCCCCCTAGTCTACTGATTACCACCTTCAAACCCCTCACAAAGTAACAGCTTCACACTACAGACCGGACTTTTTCCCTACTTATAGTCTAGCAGTCTCACACTATCAGAAGTCGCTTACAACCCTGTATAAATCTCATGCTACTTACTGCACTTACACTCCCAAGAAACTTGCAGTACAAACCCACAGACAGCACTCTCATACCCGTCACAGTGAAATAGTCACAGAACAGTCAGGTCCTTACATTCCTTACTGAGTAGAAGAAAACATCTTCTACTTACTACTGGAAACATCCGCCCATCCAACATGCACTAGCAGTCTCACACTACTTAAAGCACTCGCACACCTCTCATACTAGCAGTCTCACACTATTAACAGCACTCAGACTCTCCTCACAGCCTGGAGGCCTCATACTGCCACAGCACTCATATTCCCACAGACTAGTAGTCACACAAAACTGGAGGGTCTCAGACTTCTCACAAACTGCAAAACTAATAGGTTCTGCTCGTAAATCAAGTGCCTCTTCATTGAATGGGGAGCTGGTGTGTGAGGAAATGTCAATGGGTGAATCAGTGAATGCAAGAATGAGTCAATGGGGGGATGGATAGATGCATGAGTGCAAGAATGAATGACTGTGTGCATGGATAATGTGTAATTAAGTGCAATGTGTAATTGAGTGACTGCATAACTGGAGGTATCCAGGCACCTTCAGTTATAAATCAAACCTATTGACTTTGCCTATGGCCTGGCAGATTCCTAAAAACATAAAGCTTCGCAAAAACCATGACAAAACATACATTAACAATCAAAACAAACAGGAGACCAACGCCAGACCTATTAGCCTGCCGATGCTTGTTTAATTTAACTGCCACCTACAGCAATTGGACTCGGGGGTTAAGACAGAGTCAGGGATGCTCAACTGTTGTTAAATAAAAATAAATGTTTTTATGCACACCAGTGTCAGTTTATCACTGGCCCCTGTGGGCAGCAGGAGCCCAGGGCAATTGTCCACTTTGTCCAAGCCTTAAGATGGCTCTGAATTTTGGTATTTATATATCGCAAAGCTAGTTGGGTGGCCACAGAGAGCAGAACATTGATGGTGGTGCCGGAACCTGGAGCAGAACCCATTCACATCAGTTCCAAGGTCTGCAGAGTAGCTACTCAACTACATCTCCTTCCCTAGAGCACATTGTCAAACCGCTCATTTTTTTCCAACAAATTTTCCTCCGAAAAGATGATCATGTAAAACCTTCCACATCACGTCCTATCATTTCACCCGCAATATTTGCTTTACTCCAAGAAATACTCCGTGCACAAGGCTTTAAATCCATTTTGACATTTAAACAACTACAACCCCAAGCCATGTGTCACAAGCAGATGCTCATCCATACACTGAAGTAGCATCTCTGTATTCTGGAAATTCAAAATAGTTACAGTAGAATGTGTCCCCGCTCTGCCGGTCACTGACTCAGTTATTCTACTCTTCCTAGTTTTCACACCACTGCCTTCATCTCTTTGTCTGTTCGGACCACACAGATCCCTTTTTAGGACACTCCAACAACTTCATTCTCTCAGGCTATGCTACTCAATCTTCTTTTGGTTACTTCTCCTTTTTCTAACACTAATTCTATGGTGTTGACCCATAAATGGCTCTTGTTAATCAGTCACTCTCTGTGTATATGAACACAATCTCTCTTGCTTGCATGATAAAACCTACTGGGGAGACACGGGTGCTGAGGGTGAGACAGCATGTGTCAAGCTCTATTCTTCATTGTGTTTGTGGAGTGATTCAGCTCCTACTCATCAGTTGACTTCAAGGGTCAGGGCATCCTTTCTCTGTAAATGTTCTTCTATAGAGTGTGTGTGTGTGTGTGTGTGCGTGCGTGTGTGTGGGGCAACATGTTGATTGGTATCAACTATGTTACCAAATTCGACTCTGCCTGCAAAAGAGTGATTGAGAATAAAGCCGCAGTGGAGAAAGACACTACTTCTATACACTATACTGGCATGTTAAGAAAAAAGCAAATACCCATTGAACTTGCACATAAAAAATTATGTTGAGAAAATGAGTACAAAACCAAGTGCTCAATTGCCACTGCTCAATTGCCACAGCCAAGTAAGTGAACCTTAATTTGATAGAAACTGCGGGATGTGAAGTAAACCCGACCGTCTTGGCTATATCCACATTTTCTCATCCTTGTGACCAGCATATAACATCAAAACCCTGAATACAAAATGTAGTTAATCCCTACATGATGCTTCCTTCATTCAACTCTATTAGGCACAACAGTTCCAGTATAATATTGATGCAAATGGCATGAAATGTAAGGAACTACGAGCCAGATGTATTAATAGGCAAGCCGCAAATGGTGGGTACAAATTCTGCGACAACTTTTTCTGACTTAAATGTCATTTTGTGATCTTTGATATGTACTAATAGGCTGCGTCTCAAAATGTGTCTCAAAAGATCACATAATGCTCTGCCTAATGAATATTAATTAAGTAGGTGTCCATTTACAACCTTTTAAGATTGGCTACAAACACAGGAATGGTGGCCTGCAAGGAACAGCAGACCACTATCCCTCTTTTGCATTCCCAATCAGGAAACATTTTTTTAAAGCAGCATGTGACCCTTAAAAGAACAGGTGCTGCTTCAAAAAATGTTTCCATTTGGGAAGATGTTGGGGGAGCAGGCTGTATTTTCCTGGCCTTCGAACACAATTCCCAAAGAGGAAGCTGTCAGATTCTATGTCAGGACCTGAGGCAACGATTATGCTTTCCTTCTTCGCTAATCACATATCACCAAACACAGCAGCCATTAATGCACTACAAACTACTTTTCCCATTTACATCAGGGAAAACAAAATCATAAAGTTCATCAATCCTTCTTTAGTCTCTGCAGCCAGGTCCCAACAAAGTCCAGTGTTGCGGCTTACTCTCCCTCTTTCTTCGCTGCTCAGCAGCCAAATAAGTAGTATTTTATTTCTCTCTCTTGTACAGTATTTCTGAGCATTTGCTGAAGTGTATTTTGGGCAAATGTTGTGCCGAACACCCCCCCCAGCGCCTTGAGACCCTCACGGGTGAGTAGTGCGCTCTATAAATCCCTGATTGATTGATTGAACGCTGCATGGATAAGTGCTTTAGCGCTTTTTTTTAGATCCCTCGTTGTTGTCTCGAGACCGCTTCTGCGCTCCTTACGTGACTTATTCCCCATTTGTGGACCACTGTGAGGTCCTCAGCCCCCTAGAGGGAGCTGTTGTCAGGTGAGGCACCCTGACTCCACAATGCGCATCTCCCTCATATAGGGAGTTCAACGCGTGCCTGAGCCTGAAATTTACCGAGCCTTGTCTGAATGCTCAGGGTGACACCCAGCACAGCAGTATTTCCCTCATTGATCCTTGATGCCCCAGTGAGGTGTGGGTTTACCAGTGTTTGACTGCCTGCGGAGTCTGTTTTTTTTGTTTTTTTAAATCTTTTTATTGTTCAGCTTGTAGCAAGTGATAACAATCCCCAGGCGGGACCCAACAAGCAGTTGTGTAAACAGAGATAATACAAGCATTTTTTTTTTGTTTGTTTGTTGCCATTAGTAGAACCAAAACCCCAACCCCCAAACAGGCCCTCCCACCCCCCCACCCCCCCCACCCCTATCCCTGGCACTAGGTGATTCCGTTGAACCCGTTATTATAAACCATTGGAGACATTAAACAGTTCTCAATAGTGAACACAGTTCCATCACCTGTAACAGTTAGTGCAGTATTACAGTCCTCTACTACAGATCAGGATTGCCCATCAGGTACCCTGTTAATGGGGCCCAGAAGTCCTTCGGCCGTGAAGCTGCAGGCAATTCTTCTGCATAAATACCCAACTGGTCCCTGCAATACAGCAGGTGACGTACCCACCTTTTCACCGTAGAGATAGTTCTAGCCCCCCAGCATTGTGCAACTGCTCGCGTGGCAAACAGAGTGGAAATAGCTACCAGCCTTCGATTACATGGCTTGAGGTTTTTAACCCATCCAAGGAGACAGACATCAGGCGCACACACCACTGTTTCCAGCACCACCTCCATGAGCACTTTTGTGACTTTAACCCAGAAGGTCTGTATGCCAGCAGATCCCCATGCAAGATGCAGAAAGTCTGCATCATCTTGTCCGCACCGCACACAACAAGCGCTTTCCCGCAGCCTGAATCTATGCAATTGGACCGGCGTGTAATATAGCTGATGCAGGTACTTGAAGTGTATAATGCATAGGTTACAGTTCGCCGTCAGACGACCCGTTAGTGTACAGCAAAATTTCCAAGCGTCCGTGGACAGGGCGGCCCCTAGTGCCGTGTTCCATTTATTATAGTAGGGGTTGTCAAGTGGATCCCGCTCCCTCAGGGAAGCATTATACAATTTTGTTATCAGTCCCTTGCGTGATTCGCTTGCTAACACCGCCTACAGTGCCAGTAGCGTTCTCGGCTCAGCTGGGTAGTCAGGGTATATCGCACGGATAGCTTGCCGTAACCCCACATATGTGAATCCCAGCATCAGGTCCTGACCCTGCCCCTCCTGTATATCTGAGAGTGGTCGAAACTGGCCTTGCTTATAGAGGTCACCCAGCTGTGCGATCCCCGCATTTTTCAGTGCGTGTAACGCAGCTTGTTCTTGTGCAGCTGAAATACCTGGATGTGCAGCAAGTGGTAACTTCGGGACGTAGATGTAGTCTAGTTGCGCCCTTTTTGCCAAGGCCCTCCATGCCAACGCCGTGCAATGTACCGGATTAATTTCAGCCCGCGGTCCACCATGCCCACCCAACAATGCGGCCGCCACCAGCGGCACAGGCAGCACCGAGTCTGCCTCTACGGCAATGTGCGGCTGGAACTGTTGCGGGTAATATCAAAAATGCGCATACTGCGCCTGGGCGCATAAATAGTAGAGCCGCATATCAGGGGTGTTAGAAATGGGATCTCTGGTTGGCTAAGGCTTGCGCCAAAGCCAGGCAGAGACCACCACTCTAGTCAGGGCGAGGGAGTTACACGCCAAAGATAACCCCTGCTCACCCCCTTGGTAGCTTGGCACGAGCAGTCAGGCTTATCCCGGAGGCAATGTGTAAAGCGTTTGAGCACGCGCACAGCAACAACATCCCAGGCACACCACAAAAGGAACTCCACACAAGGTTATATCAAAAATAGCCTTTGTATTCTCATAACACATTAGAATAGTAATCACATAATATACATGGTGCCAACTGGCACTGGGCAATATCTACAAGGGATTATTTACACCTGACAGGGCCAACTGGACCACTGTCAGAACCAGCACAAAGCGAACTTAGTAAATGTAGCACATATCATAAACGTACAACCAGTAATCACCGGTAACCACTGTACTCAGCATCATCCTGTAACATAAACCACATTATGCACAGTATCACATTAGGCGCGAAATACATTCTGCGCCAACCTCATAAGCCTAAACGCATTAGACCATAACCTCACCAGCATAAACATATTACGCATTAGTCCTCACCAGCATACACGCAGTATGCAATAATCTCATTAGCATAAACATATTACGCCTTAGTCCTCACCAGCATACACGCAGTATGCAATAATCTCATTAGCATAAACATCATTAGACATTAGGCCTCACCAGCATACACGCAGTATGCCATAACCTCATAAGCATAAACACATTAGAGGCATAAATCATTGTAGAGCATCACATTTCCTAATATCACATAAACAGGGACCCCCCTGGCCAACTGGCCTTCTCAAGGGGCTCAAACGCCCTGTGTCCAGAATGTCAGGGCTGCTGCCTATGCAGCGGAATCCATGTGCGCAATTGCGCTGGGGCCAAGGAGTGCATCTCACTCCTTTCTCTCTAAACCTGCACCCAAAGAACTGTGGCCTAAACGCTGCAGCTGCCCACTACTTGCTGGGCAGCTGGGAATCACGTGAAGGCCTGGCACCTCTGTGCCTCCGGTCCCACTCAGGGACTCTGAATTAATTGTGCCCAAGGGTTGCAGCTGCCCGCGCTGGTGCGGCGCAGCTGTGGCACTTCTCATAAAGGGGGCCCGGCACCTCTGTGCCCTCTGGACCCCCACGTGGCACTCAACACATGCCCCCATTGTTGGGGCGGCCCGCTCTCTGGCGGGACTGCCCAGGCGCCGACAATGCGCCTCGTTATGCCCCCGGGCCTCTGTGGCCCTCAGGGGCTCTAAAAACCAAGATGCCCCCTTCGTGGAGCGCACTGGCGCTTTAAACAAACCATGCCAGCCTCGTTGGAGCGGCCCGCCATCAGGCGGGGCCGCTCATGGAATGGGCACCGACACTGTGCTCCGATCGTGGCAGGACTGCCTCGGTGCTTCGTGCGCACCAACACAGAGAAGACCAGCCCCCAGCCCCACTCACCGGGCTGCGGTCGGCAGGCTCCTCTCTCTCTCTGCCTCCTCTGGTCTCATCGCCTCACCAGGGGTTTTGGCGGCGTTTTCTCCTGTGCGGCGGGGGCAGGCACCGACAATGTGCCTCGGGCCCCCTCCGCCTCCATCACCACGGGCTGCTGGACGCGGGGCCTTCCCTGACATCGCGGGGCTCCCTCAGCTCACGGGAACCCCTGGTCACTTCCCGCGCTCCTCTTCTCACTTCACCCGGGCCCCCTCCTGGGACCCGGGACTTCAACATGGAGCCCGCGAGGCTCCGGCCGGCACTTTTCCCTCACCGCGTCTCCGGCGGGCGGGACTTCCTTTTGGGAGGCGGAAGTCCCGCCCCACGCCAGGCATCGCGCTCCCTGACTTCCTCTCCGGCCTCTGGCCACGGCGGTGAAACGCGGGGTGGGCTCCCGCTTCGTTTAAAGGTACCGGCGGGGTGGGCACCCGCCAGAACAGCACATAAGTGGGGTGGGCACCCGCCACTGACTCAAAAACGCGGGGTGGGCACCCGCTTCGCTCTCCTCCATCAGGGGGGAATCCCCACGTCGGGATTCCCTCAGGAAAGCCTGCAGCTTCGCGCTGCGGAGCCCTTGTGCTCCTCTTCTCCCCAAATCAAGCGCTCACAAGGCGCTAGAAGCAGACAAAGGTCCTGCAGCAAAAAGAATAAGTCCTTAGGTGAAGGGGCCATGCAGGGCCCAGGGAGGCAAGCCCCCCCTGGGCCCCAGCAGCAGCACGCCCCAGCAGGAACAGCACAAGTACAGTACACTGAACATTTTCATGGGGTCACAGCCCCTATATTTATATCACTCTTCCCTTTGTGTCACAGCACAGGGCTTGGGGATACCAGTCAGAACTGGTATAGGGGGGGATTTGGAGCACTTTGTTTTGCCCAGCTCCTCTCCCCTTTGTCAGGTGGGGGCTCAGTGATCAGACACACCACAGGGGGCGGAGCCAGCATTGTGGAGAGAAGGCACAGCCCTATTCAGGTCCCAGGTGCAACTCCTCCCTCCCATCTGCATGGAGATCTCTCCATTCAGCCCTGCGCTGACTCACCCTGCCCCTCCTGGAGCCACACACACCTCCCAGCCCCTGTCACTCACATGCCAGACATGCAATTCACATCCGGCAGGCAGACACACAGTACACAGAAATGCCAACTTCTAAAAGTGGCATTTCTCCACCAGTCACCATAAATCTGCGCACACCATTGCGCAGCATTTATTCTCACGAGTTCATACATACTAAACTCGCCCCTGCACTCCTCTCATACCAGGAATTACCATGGACACACATATCCCCCATGCATTCCTATGGGAGGGCAGGCCAATCTCACCACATGCACTCAGAGCGCGCACGCACTTTACACTGGGCCACAGTGCTAAAGTGCGCAGAGGCCAAAAATCACTACCACTATGTCAGAGCTTAAGGCAAAAAGTTCAGGGGTGAACCTGCCAAAAAGGGCCAAGTCCAACAAGGGGCTTCAAAGCCTCCGCGCTCAAACGGCTGCACCAGCACCTCCCAGCTACAGCGGGGTTTCCTACCGCCCCACACGAAGGTGAGTAAAGCTGATTGTAGTGTATTAAACAGTACCATATTCAGACGAATCGGGATGTTAATGAATAAGTAGAGTAGCTTAGGGAGAATCGTCATTTTGACTATTGCTATTCGATCTGCTAGAGAAAGTGGCAGTTTAGCCCACCTCGTCGTTTGGTCGGTGATTTTAGTGATGACACAGCCATAATTTGTGGTAATCACCACATCAGGGTCTCTGTGCAGCCATACACCTAGGTATCGAACCGGGTCAGTGGACCATGCAAGTGGAAAATCCAATTCCACATCACGGGTACCGACCGTCAGCGGAAACACTGTTGATTTTGCCCAATTGATGCCCAGGCCCGAATACCTTTCAAACTTCACGTACTCGCCAGGTCCTCAATATAGGCTTTGTAGAACTCACTTGGGAGCCCATCAAGGCCCGCCGCCTTACCTGTCGGGAGTGACATTATAGCGAGCTTGACATCTTCGACTTCAAATGGCTGCGTGAGATATTCTCGCTGGTCCACGGACAGCCAACCCAGCGCAATATCATCCAGGTAAGAGTCGACATCTGCTCCTTGAGCATGCGTCCGCTTCCCATATAGACCAGAGTAGAAGGCAAGCGCTACTTTACTAATCTCTGGTGTGGTGTAATGTGCCTCGCCCTCCTCATCTAGTAGTTCAGTGATGTGTTCTTGGCTCCGAGGGGCCGCCAATTTCTGTGCAAGGGAACGGCTGGGTCTTCCTCCTTCCCCATAATATCGTGCCGTGCTGCGGCGCAATCTGTGTGCCATCTCCTGATCTACGGTTTCATTGTGCTCTGATACCAGATCACGTATCGCAGCCAACGTTTCTGGGGCAGGGTTCAGCTCATAATCGTGTTCCAAAGTGGATATGTCTGCAGCTAGCTTACTGATTCGGCGGCGTATATCCTTTAAAACCCCTGCTTGCGCTCCTATGCACACACCCCTTATTGTGACCTTGAATGCTTCCCACAGCACACCCGCACTATCAATCGTGCCCTCATTTCCCTTATAAAAAAATGTAATCGCCTCCCCCACAGTGCACTTGAAAACCTGATCAGCCAGTGAAGCCTGCTGCAGTCTCCAGGTGAACGGGGGCCTGTCACATTCAGGAACACACACTTCAAGCAATACCGGGGAGTGATCTGAAAGCGTCTTTGCCAGTAGTCTGACATTGACCACCCATGTGCAGGCAACCTCAGAGACAAGCCAATAGTCCAGGCGGGACCACGTGCCATGCACAGTAGATATAAAGGTGCTTTCTCTCGCCTCAGGATGTCGCATCCGCCATATGTCGTGTATGCTCCCAGCCTCTAACAAACCCAACAAAGCATCCATCGCTAATCTGTGTCGTGGGGCCCCACTCCCAAATCTGTCTATAGTTACATCTAGGCAGGTGTTGAAGTCACACCCCCATAGGATCTCGGCAGGCGGAAACCTGGAAATACGAAGCCATACATCAGCAAAAAAGGAGTGGTCATCCACATTCGGGCCATACACATTAACCTGTAACACACCCACACCTCCAAGCTTGCCATGTATAATAGCTAGCCTGCCCTGGTCGTCCGTCTCCAAACTGAGGACAGTGAAAGGGACTCCCTTCTTAACTAAGATAGCACTCTGCGGGAGTAAGAGGAGTAGGAAGAAGCAATCCTAGTCCCTGCCCAGCGAATGCCCACATTCCTCTCAGATAGCGGTGTAAGATGTGTCTCTTGTAGGAATGCTACTTGGACATCCAGCCTGTCTAGTGCTGCCAGTACCGAGCGGATTTTCTTGGGGCTATTTAAGCCACACACGTTCCATGTAAGGAACTTTATATTACCACCAGTGCCACGCAGATGAAAGGATATACATAACAGTGTGATGGATAGTTATAGTGTTGTGTCTCCCGGGTTCATAGTCAGTGCAATAACGAAGTGCCAACCAGTTCCTACCTTCAACCCCCCGCGATCCCCCCACCCACTTCAGCGGTCCCAACTTGCCAAAGCCATCCCTACCCTGTTTAAACAATCCCCAACAGTCTAATATAACAATTCGTATCATGTGGGGTATTCCCATGTGGGGACTACTAGAGAGCTTCTTGCCTCCCACTGAGTAGGAGGTGGCTGATCAGGTCTAGGTACCTGTGCTAGAAAACAGAAGACATATTAAAATATAGACTGCATCAAAGACAACCATCGGAAATTAACCAGCGCTGTTGTGCCATTTCTGTTGCAGTGAACAGTAACACCCCAATACAATAAATTCCGAGCGCATCACACGTGTGAAGCATCAATCAGAGATGGGGCTCGTCATCACACAGTCAGTCATTGTTCCTCCTCATCAGGATCAGTCGTGGCCTCGCGCCGTTGTCGCTTCAGTTTGCGCGCATGTTCCATCGCCGCCTTGGGAGTGGTGAAGATTTTAAAGGCCCCCTCCTGGCCCACACAGAGGCTGGCGGGATACAACATGGCATAAGGAATGCCCTCGGAGTGAAGGAGTTTCTTTACAGGGCCAGACTCTCGCCGTGCCGCCTGGACTGTGACTGTAAAGTCCAGAAAAAAGGAGAGCGAGTTCCCTTGGTGGTTGATGTTGCCCCTTTCTCTGGCCAGCCTCAGAATGGCATCACAGTCCCTGTAATTTAATAACCGGGCAATTATAGGCCGAGGTGGAGTGCCCGGCGCCGGTCTCGCCGCCAGGGAGCGATGGGCCCGCTCTACTATGAACATGGTGGAGAAGCTCTCAGTTCCAAAGATATCTTTGAGTAGATCCTCAATGAAGGTTTCCATCTTCCCAGTGTTCGTGGACTCCGGCAGGCCTGTGATTCGAATGTTATTGCGGCGAGACCGGGCCTCTAAGTCCTCGTTCTTTGCTTGGATAAGCGCAAGCACTTTCTCCATGTTGAGAGCCTTATCAGTTACCTCACTTAGACCCTCCTCAGCAGTAGCGACCCGTTGTTCGACCTCCCCCATTCTCACGTTGTGTTTCTCAAGTTGGGAAGACATATGGTCGAGTCTATGGTTTATGGCAGACATATTGCCCTCTATGGATTGTAGGCTTTTCTGCATGGCCAGCAACGTCAGTTCTATCATGGACGGGCCATCACCCTGGGCGTCTGCATAACGAGTCAGAGGCTGCCTTCTGCACCTTGCCAGATTTGCGCGCCTCAAACGTGAGACGAGGCTGGGTCTTATCCGTCTTCCTCATGATAGATATTAGGTGCTGCAACTGGAGGTGACCGACAGTGCTGTGGGGTTGAACGTGACAGGAGCGTTAGATATACCACCACCCCCAAGCAGTAGCAACAACCAGACAACTGTGCTCCAGTGGGCCAAGAGGCTAAAGTTGAGTCGTGTCCACAGAACAACAGCAGCTTCACGCCACGCCTGCGTCTCTCCAAGGTGCGCCCAGGCGGTAACCGGACCGGTCAGACGTGGGGCGCCTGTTGGCTCGCCTTATGCAGGGGCCGTCACTGTCTAGGACGATACACGGTGTGTGAGGGACCAGCGGCCCCAGGCTATTCCCCAATAGGGCCCAGAAAATAGATGATGACACAGATGCCTTTTGTGTCCTGCTGCGCAGCTCATTAAGGCTTATCAATCTGATTTGGGAGTCCTCTAAGCAGACAGGCGTAGATATAAGGTGCGTGCCGAATCCCCCACTACTTGGCCCTAAAGGTCGGCTATGACCCAGGGAGCAGGCCTACGGTGTCCGAATTTACCCCGCTACCGCACTGGCAGTTATTCTTAGACGCACATTGCCACTTGGACTGTTTGAGGCAGAATGGGGTGTTGCAGGGCCTCCCAGGCCGGTCAATCCCCCAGGCGCAGGCCTCCACCGGGGTGCCTCAACCAGCGGGCCGCTTCCTGTGGTGATGCCGGCAATAGATGGAGGTACGCGCGGAGAGCCGCACTTCAACAATCACGATCCGGCAATTGTGAGTCTGGCAGTTAGTGCGGGGCCTTAGCAATGGTTACAGCATCGCAGCGGAACCCATCGCGGCTGGCAGGGAACGCAAGTAGGCCGCAGCAGCGTGCACGCTCTTTAGCCGGCCGCAGCTTGCAGGGCACAGCCCGGCGCCTAGGCCCACACCCGCCGCCGCAGCTGCAGACCCGGGCCAGGCCACGCTCCCACTTACCGCAACCAGCACCAGACGCCACGCGGGAAGCGATGGGCCGCGTCCGTCTTCAGCGAAGGTGTCGAGCGTCCTCACTCCGCCACCGCTCCGCAGAAACCCCACAGCGTCTTGTTGCGGGCCGGGCGCCCACCAGGTACGCAGCTTGGCTTTGCCGCATACGCCGCAATTACAACGCCAGGGCAGTCGACATCGGGCAGTACATTCACCTGCCGGGGCTCCACAAACACAGTCCGCCCCCGTCTCACAGCAGGGTGGCGTTACGGCCCAGTTCACTCCGGCGCCCCAGCGGCCGCCATTTTGCGCTCTCGTCGTCGGGACCTGTAACAGCCATTTTCAGCCGATTGCTGAGGCGCTGTCCGCCTACAAGGACACCACTGCACACAGGGATGTTGCGCTGTGCAGATCTATAGGTTTTGACGCCCAGATGTCGTGATTTCAAGCAGATATTGGGAGGATTGTGGATCAGCCGGGCAGAGCTGCACTAAGATGCAGCCATCTCGCCGTGGGCCCTCTAGCGCCCCCCTCCTGCGGAGTCTGTAAGTGTTATAAGGCCTCTGAAGGCCATCGTTGGTGCACAGTCCCGGGCAGCTGTTACCCTCAATATCCCACAGGGTGTCTGTGTCCCCAGGGCTCTTGCCCGTGTAACTGTGTGCCTCTGGCTACCCACATAGCCTGGGCTCCCTCCCAGTATCTTAAAATCTACATGCTAGCATGCGCATCATCAGGCCGCCTCAGCCCCCATACATTCAAGCCATTGGCCTCTTCTCCCCTGGTGCCTACATACTTATATAGTCAGCGCACAGCACTCCATCTCATTTTAGGCAGAATGGCCATGCAGCCCCCACAAGCTACATTTGAGAAAGACGACCCTGTCGTTCCTCCAGTGGGATGAAGACTTCTACGAAGTGAAAGACACCTCAATTTATAGGGAAGTGAATTACGTCATGGGGCCCCTGGAAAAACGCATCTCTGACAAATAGAGAGTGTGCCAAAATCACCCAGAGTACCGCCCCTGGCCCCAGCTAAGGCTCCACAGGACGCCCCAGCAGAGGGGTCCTCACCCCTAAAGAGAAAGTGCTGGGAAGAGGTAGATAAGGATGATTTGAGTGCCTAAAACATGCGCTTCTGGCCCACTCTATGCCTCAGTAAGACCCCGCTGGGTCTGCAGAGCCTATCCCAAGACCCCCGCCCGGCACCCCGACAAACAAGATGGTGACCCCCGATACGGACAAAGAGGCGGGGTCCTCCAGTTCTTGACACCCATCTTCAGACCCCATTCCCACACCATAGGGTGTTTTGGATATGCTCAATCCGGATGATATTATCCACCCTAGGTCTGCAGAGTGAGTCCCAGCTGAAAAAGTGTCCAATTACATGGCAAGATGGCTGTGCAAGCCCTTAGAAAAGGAGGCCTGCAGCCGCCTTCGGGTGGAGTGCCCTTGCCCTACCCTGGAAGGGAACGCGGCCC
This sequence comes from Calotriton arnoldi, assembly GCA_963921515.1. Taxonomy (NCBI): domain Eukaryota; kingdom Metazoa; phylum Chordata; class Amphibia; order Caudata; family Salamandridae; genus Calotriton; species Calotriton arnoldi. The sequence continues at coordinate 110,542 of CAWUFW010005719.1, forward strand.
TCACCCCGGACATTGATACCAAGTTGACCATGTTCCGAGCGAAGTTTATCAAAGAACCAAATAAAGGCATTGATAGGTTGTGGACAAACTGCTGGATGCCATAGGCCCTATGACCAAAATACTAGATATGGCAGAGGAGGCCAAGGCATCGGGTTCCCTCATTGCACCAGGCATCCGTCCTAACTGGGCCCAGCAAGCTACCTGTTCGTTGCCATGACTGGGCGCCCTCCATTGCATGTATTTCCAACACGTTCCGCTTAGTGCGTGATTGTTATCTTTAGAGGCTGCCTTTTCAATTTTATCACATTGGCTTGTGTCGCTTCTCATTTACCATGTTCTGATTATTTCGCCTCTTGGTCTGCAATTCCATTTATTTTTCTTCCTCTACACATTCACAGCTCGACCTTTTGATCTTGGTGCAAAGATCTTTCATTGTCATTTTGTGTGTAAGTTATGTAACCAGGTTTCCACTTGTATTTATGATTTCTAATTTCGACCTATACATCTTTTGTTTGCTTTCTTGTCAGTTTATCTTATGTTTTGTATCTTCCCCAGCCCTGAAGAGTCACGGGTTACTACCCTTTGTGACGAAACACGTGTCGGCTGGTTGCTTTTGTTTTGGCTGGTTGCTTATGCTCTGTTACTATATTAAACACCTATGATTATCATTCTGGTGTAGACCCTCTACATTTCTGCAGTATGAGACATTTCTCCTGATATTATATCCTCGTTACGTGTGCCCGGGACTGTACCTACTTCATTTGTGTGGATTTCTATCCATACCATCACAGGGGTTTTAGGGCATATCCCCTGACCTGGTTTGCACCGTTCACACTCCTAGTATAACATAAGCTCAGCGCGAATTAGCTTGAGCGCCATTATTCCTGTCAATACTAAAAACCCCACACTGATACATACTTTATGGTTTCAGGAAAGGCAGCCGCAGCGCTTCAAATATCCATTTCATTGCTATCTGTTGATTAGGCTATGGATAGAGACAGGGTCGCATCAGAACTCTTTGACAACTTATCCAAAGGTATCACTATTAATGCAGCATCCACCAGTGGAAACCCATTACGTAGAGAAGGTCTCAAAGAGAAATTCGTAAGACTAGAGAGATTAAAGAGAACAGAGAATTCCAGATGGTGGGTCAGTGCCACCTTAAAACAATATCTGAGACTTAACAGGGTCCCAAGAGGACTTCGCTCCCAGATTTTTCCCACATTTGATGATTTGGACGATGATCTTTTAGGCAAATGGGAAGAAACTCTCACTTCTAACTCAAACACACTCATCAACATATTAATAGAGAACGCAGAACGCAAAGTAGCAAATCTCCAGATTGAAATTTCCAACTTAGAAAAAGAAATTGCAGACCTAGATTTAAAAGAAGCTACAGAAAAGAATTATGTCATCTTAAATGATATCCTGTCCAAACACCAGAACGAAATAAAAGACAGAAAACCCGACAATTAAAAAGAGACGAAGCTGACTACAGAGAGGGACGTGTTTTTACTTTCGCTAGAAAATACGATCAGTTACTTCAGACCGCCACACCTGGTAACAAACCAATTAGACCGGACATTTCATCCATCTCATCCAGTTCCACCTCTCTCAACACCATTGCCAGCAGTGACAGTGACCCTGATAACCCAACAAACGACCTGAACAGATCTACCCTCAATAAATCATCTTTTTACGAGAGGTCCTAACGATACGAAGGGAGAACCGGACACAACAAAGACTAGGAGGCCAAGACAGAAAACCCGTAGAGGGAAGAGGTCAGGACTCAGAAGAGTACAAGAAGAAACTAAGGTCTGGGGACGGGAAAAACAAATAGATTCACAAGATCAAGGTGTGCAGGTAGTTAACCTTTCATCACATACTCTGAACAGTGGGATGATCTCACTTCTTAGCAGAGGCTTAAGTTTCAATCCCCATGAACAAGGAGACACCTGTAGACACAAAATAGACCTCTTTAAATTTATTAGGGGTCTTAAGATCAGGAAACATTTCAGTAGTTTCCCTACCACCACTAAGACCATCAAGAATATCTGCACAGACAATTCTTTGGGTGTACAAAGTATCAAAGATATTCAGGACACCCATTTACTCCTGTCCCTTACGGACATGGACGACCCTCCCATGAATATGGAAGATCTTCTTCTGGAACTAGATATTGACACAGACCTCACTCTTAACAGTGGTCTCAAGACGAAGTCTAGATGGACTCCTATTCTCCCAGGGGGCAATTCTGTGGATATCTTTTACAACCTAGTTCTCACGGACATAGACAAACATGAAAAGAAAACTCTTCACTCGAAACATAGGACCAAAGACAACTTACGTAGAGAAGAACGGGTGGCTCTAAAAACATTAAGTTCCACTCCTGATTTAATAATCAAAGAGGCCGACAAAGGAGGGAATGTTGTGGTTATGAACCACGCTGATTATCACAAGGAAGTCCTTACTCAACTAGAGAACACCTCCTGTTATGAACAATTGAATCAAAATCCCACTGGTACCCTCATTGTTAAGATCAACAAATACCTTTCTGATTGGCATACTTTAGGTCTTATTGACGATCAGGAACTTCTTTATTTGAAGGTACACAGACCTGCATTCCCTTGGCTGTATACCCTTCCTAAGATACACAAACCGGGCCCTTTTCCTGCTGGTAGACCCATAGTATCAGGTATAGGCGGACCCACAGAGAGACTTGCCCAATATGTTGACCTCTTTCTGGGCCCCATGGTCAAGAATTTACCCTCATACATACAGGACACTAAACATATCTTGAGCATCCTAGCTGATGTCCAATGGCAACCGGACATGACTTTAGCGACCTTAGATGTGGTTTCTCTCTACACTACCATTGAACCAGAGGTTGGTCTCAAAGCCATCACCAGCCTTCTACACAACAGGCCAGCCACACTTTGGCAACACACTAACATGTTGATTGCCATGATGGACATCATTCTCAATAATAACTTCTTCCTCTACGACAATGTTTGGTACAAGCAGACCAAAGGCGTAGCTATGGGCTCCAAATTATCCCCATCATTTGCCAATCTCTACATGGGTGTTCTAGAATCCATTTGGATCTGGGGTATCAAGGGAGCTCCATGGGTTGACTGCATAATCTATTGGGGACGCTACATTGATGACTGCCTTCTGCTATGGTCAGGGTCCCAAGACAAACTAGAAGAGTTTTTCACTTACCTTAACTCCAATGACATGAACATGAGGTTCACGAATGTCTGTAGCAAGTCGAGCATCACATTTCTCGATGTGGAACTCTACATCAAGTCTAACACACTACATAGTCGACTATATAGGAAAGAGACGTCATGCAATGCCATCCTGCATGCAGAAAGTTCCCACCCCTCTAATCAACTTCAAGGGATACCCTACCGTGAATTCGTTAGAGCCAGAAGGAACTGCAGTGAGGAACCAGAATTCCAGAAATGCATCTCCAACATGAAATCTAGGTTCAAGGCTAGAGGTTATGATGCACATACCATAAATAAAGCTGAGAAAAGAATCCAAAAGTTAGAGAGACATGAAACTTTAGGTGACAAAAACACAGTTACCAAACAGGATCAACCAGTTAGATTGATTACCGATTTTAGTGACATGGGTCTAGCCATAAAAAGGAGTTTTAACAAACATTGGGGTGTACTACTAGCAGATGTTACGCTTAAAGATGTAATCACCACGAGACCTCGGATCACCTATAGACGTGGTAGAACTCTTAAAACGAGACTCAGTCCCACTGTACCTCATCCTCACAGTAGCCACTCATGGCTCAAAACACACACACTGGGTTTCTTTAAATGTGGTTGTTGTGGTGTCTGCAGATTTGCCCAGAATGGCATCAAAATCTCACAGCAATCAACAAGAAGAAATACCTGATCAATTGCAACATCAATTGTAACACTAAATTTGTCATATACATTCTAGAGTGCACCTGTAAACTATGGTATGTAGGAAGCACCATCAGACCATTGAAGGAACGCATTGGTGAACACATCAGAGCACTCCAACGCCAGGATTCCAGATACCCCATGGCAGTCCACGCAGCCACTTGTCCCACGCAAGCCTCCAAAAACGCCTCTCGTTCTTCGGATTTGATGTGGCTGCCACTAATGCCAGAGGAGGCAACAGAGAACTGAGGCTCAGACGTCTGGAAGCAACATGGATTATGCGCCTTCAGACGGTGCAACACGGATTAAACACGGATCATGAGCTTCATTATTTTTTAGGGATTAATCACTGGTTACTGACCACTCCATGAACCATGAACCTCATTATTCCAGTTGGAATATTTGATGAACCAGACATTTTCGTGAATCTCACAGCTATCTGTTAATTTGATTATAGAGTTTTGAGATTTTAGTCACCTTGTGCGATTCTCACCCACTATTGTTGCTATCATGTCACTACTTTCGGTATAATGTCACTTCGCTTTACTATTCGGGTGAACGTCATGTCACAGCGGCGCCCACTATGGTCACCTTAATTATTTCTCATGTAACTTGGTTGTTAGCTTTAGGCTAAGCTTCATGCGAGTATTTCTCTCACAGTGTTACTCATGAAGTTTTGGTATATGCGTGTAATCCAGAGAGCATTTATTTATTATGGTATACTACTTTTATGTTTTTTTCCCTCCAGGTCTTAGCATCTCTGTTTTGAGCATCTGACATGCACTCCATATCACAGGAGTTACACTACTTTTTCTCAGATGTTGCATCTATTTTCTCCTTCATCTCTCCTTTCAACATCCTCCATCGATCGGTTTGTCTATATTTTATGTACGTTTGTTCCCTTTTTCTTTCTTTATTTCAGTCTATGTTATTTTCTTTTTTCCTTGTTTTCTGCTTTCAACTTGGGGCGTACATCCCTTTTACAGCACCAATTCCTACACCGGCACACTCTATACATGGCGTCCTGTGTAGCCCACCTCTGCTTTTGTCCTTCTGCGGTCTAGTCTTTCTCCACCTTGCCTATATAACCCCGCCTCCGCCCCTCCTCTTCCGGCCATCTTCCGGAACCATTTTCCTTCCTGAACAACACTTCTCCCAGGTAAGCGACTCAGTCCTCTCCACACGAGCCAACCTATGCTAGCTCACTATCCCTGGTGTATCTGCTTACACCTTTTCTCCCCCTCTTTCACTATCTAGTTTCCTGTACTCCGGCGCATCCGCCGTTGTCGTCCTGGACTACTGACCTGGCACGCCTAATTCTATATTCCCCCTGTGCTACTTAGCACTTGGTTAATCTCGTCGCCACAGACTGCATCGACTTTTCTGAAGGTAAGCCTTCTTCACCTCGATACTCTAGTGTTTTCGTCTTTCCCCTTCCCCCTTTCCCTCCCACACTTGGCACTTCACTTCATTCCCATTTTCCTTTTTCTCTCAGGTCAATAGTCCTCATTGGCTTATCCGCCGCCCGTCGATATCCGTCTTCCTTTCCTTACATTTGGCAGTAGTCCACCTACCGTGGTTCACACTGCTCCTCATTGCCGTTTTGGATTCTTGAACGGTCACTTGGTAAGATTTCACTTTAGTTTCCCTGTACGTATTTTTTCCTTTTCCAGCTCACCCCTTTCGCTTACCGTTTTCCTTTTCCTCTCCATAGAATCCACCTTGTTGGCACCGCCTTTCAGGTATTTTCTCTACCCTTTTTTTCTCCCCCTTTTTTTCTTTTACCTACTAGTAGCACACACTTAGGGCAGCCGTCTATTCCCTCCAGAGCCACCTACTAGGCTGTGTCTTTATCGTTCTTTCGCTTTCTCCGCATGTCTTTCAGTCGCACTCGTCCAGCTCACAATGGAGCTTGCTCGGGATCACCATTTCGTTCACTATGCGGTTTTGTCTTACCTTTTGTGTACCAGAGGTCCTCCTTTTAACCCTGGGTGACCTATCCTCTATTTAGGAGTCCTTGTTTATCTAGCTGGTCTTCTGCCTGAGTACTTTTCACCAACACTGATTTTGCGTTTACAGCCGCTTTTAGAACCTGTTCGTTGCCATGACTGGGCGCCCTCCATTGCATGTATTTCCAACACGTTCCGCTTAGTGCGTGATTGTTATCTTTAGAGGCTGCCTTTTCAATTTTATCACATTGGCTTGTGTCGCTTCTCATATACCATGTTCTGATTATTTCGCCTCTTGGTCTGCAATTCCATTTATTTTTCTTCCTCTACACATTCACAGCTCGACCTTTTGATCTTGGTGCAAAGATCTTTCATTGTCATTTTGTGTGTAAGTTATGTAACCAGGTTTCCACTTGTATTTATGATTTCTAATTTCGACCTATACATCTTTTGTTTGCTTTCTTGTCAGTTTATCTTATGTTTTGTATCTTCCCCAGCCCTGAAGAGTCACGGGTTACTACCCTTTGTGACGAAACACGTGTCGGCTGGTTGCTTTTGTTTTGGCGGGTTGCTTATGCTCTGTTACTATATTAAACACCTATGATTATCATTCTGGTGTAGACCCTCTACATTTCTGCAGTATGAGACATTTCTCCTGATATTATATCCTCGTTACGTGTGCCCGGGACTGTACCTACTTCATTTGTGTGGATTTCTATCCATACCATCACGGGGGTTTTAGGGCATATCCCCTGACCTGGTTTGCACCGTTCACACTCCTAGTATAACATAAACTCAGCGCGAATTAGCTTGAGCGCCATTATTCCTGTCAATACTAAAAACCCCACACTGATACATACTTTATGGTTTCAGGAAAGGCAGCCGCAGCGCTTCAAATATCCATTTCATTGCTATCTGTTGATTAGGCTATGGATAGAGACAGGGTCGCATCAGAACTCTTTGACAACTTATCCAAAGGTATCACTATTAATGCAGCATCCACCAGTGGAAACCCATTACGTAGAGAAGGTCTCAAAGAGAAATTCGTAAGACTAGAGAGATTAAAGAGAACAGAGAATTCCAGATGGTGGGACAGTGCCACCTTAAAACAATATCTGAGACTTAACAGGGTCCCAAGAGGACTTTGCTCCCAGATTTTTCCCACATTTGATGATTTGGACGATGATCTTTTAGGCAAATGGGAAGAAACTCTCACTTCTAACTCAAACACACTCATCAACATATTAATAGAGAACGCAGAACGCAAAGTAGCAAATCTCCAGATTGAAATTTCCAACTTAGAAAAAGAAATTGCAGACCTAGATTTAAAAGAAGCTACAGAAAAGAATTATGTCATCTTAAATGATATCCTGTCCAAACACCAGAACGAAATAAAAGACAGAAAAACCCGACAATTAAAAAGAGACGAAGCTGACTACAGAGAGGGACGTGTTTTTACTTTCGCTAGAAAATACGATCAGTTACTTCAGACCGCCACACCTGGTAACAAACCAATTAGACCGGACATTTCATCCATCTCATCCAGTTCCACCTCTCTCAACACCATTGCCAGCAGTGACAGTGAACCTGATAACCCAACAAACGACCTGAACAGATCTACCCTCAATAAATCATCTTTTTACGAGAGGTCCTAACGATACGAAGGGAGAACCGGACACAACAAAGACTAGGAGGCCAAGACAGAAAACCCGTAGAGGGAAGAGGTCAGGACTCAGAAGAGTACAAGAAGAAACTAAGGTCTGGGGACGGGAAAAACAAATAGATTCACAAGATCAAGGTGTGCAGGTAGTTAACCTTTCATCACATACTCTGAACAGTGGGATGATCTCACTTCTTAGCAGAGGCTTAAGTTTCAATCCCCATGAACAAGGAGACACCTGTAGACACAAAATAGACCTCTTTAAATTTATTAGGGGTCTTAAGATCAGGAAACATTTCAGTAGTTTCCCTACCACCACTAAGACCATCAAGAATATCTGCACAGACAATTCTTTGGGTGTACAAAGTATCAAAGATATTCAGGACACCCATTTACTCCTGTCCCTTACGGACATGGACGACCCTCCCATGAATATGGAAGATCTTCTTCTGGAACTAGATATTGACACAGACCTCACTCTTAACAGTGGTCTCAAGACGAAGTCTAGATGGACTCCTATTCTCCCAGGGGGCAATTCTGTGGATATCTTTTACAACCTAGTTCTCACGGACATAGACAAACATGAAAAGAAAACTCTTCACTCGAAACATAGGACCAAAGACAACTTACGTAGAGAAGAACGGGTGGCTCTAAAAACATTAAGTTCCACTCCTGATTTAATAATCAAAGAGGCCGACAAAGGAGGGAATGTTGTGGTTATGAACCACGCTGATTATCACAAGGAAATCCTTACTCAACTAGAGAACACCTCCTGTTATGAACAATTGAATCAAAATCCCACTGGTACCCTCATTGTTAAGATCAACAAATACCTTTCTGATTGGCATACTTTAGGTCTTATTGACGATCAGGAACTTCTTTATTTGAAGGTACACAGACCTGCATTCCCTTGGCTGTATACCCTTCCTAAGATACACAAACCGGGCCCTTTTCCTGCTGGTAGACCCATAGTATCAGGTATAGGCGGACCCACAGAGAGACTTGCCCAATATGTTGACCTCTTTCTGGGCCCCATGGTCAAGAATTTACCCTCATACATACAGGACACTAAACATATCTTGAGCATCCTAGCTGATGTCCAATGGCAACCGGACATGACTTTAGCGACCTTAGATGTGGTTTCTCTCTACACTACCATTGAACCAGAGGTTGGTCTCAAAGCCATCACCAGCCTTCTACACAACAGGCCAGCCACACTTTGGCAACACACTAACATGTTGATTGCCATGATGGACATCATTCTCAATAATAACTTCTTCCTCTACGACAATGTTTGGTACAAGCAGACCAAAGGCGTAGCTATGGGCTCCAAATTTTCCCCATCATTTGCCAATCTCTACATGGGTGTTCTAGAATCCATTTGGATCTGGGGTATCAAGGAGCTCCATGGGTTGACTGCATAATCTATTGGGGACGCTACATTGATGACTGCCTTCTGCTATGGTCAGGGTCCCAAGACAAACTAGAAGAGTTTTTCACTTACCTTAACTCCAATGACATGAACATGAGGTTCACGAATGTCTGTAGCAAGTCGAGCATCACATTTCTCGATGTGGAACTCTACATCAAGTCTAACACACTACATAGTCGACTATATAGGAAAGAGACGTCATGCAATGCCATCCTGCATGCAGAAAGTTCCCACCCCTCTAATCAACTTCAAGGGATACCCTACGGTGAATTCGTTAGAGCCAGAAGGAACTGCAGTGAGGAACCAGAATTCCAGAAATGCAGCTCCAACATGAAATCTAGGTTCAAGGCTAGAGGTTATGATGCACATACCATAAATAAAGCTGAGAAAAGAATCCAAAAGTTAGAGAGACATGAAACTTTAGGTGACAAAAACACAGTTACCAAACAGGATCAACCAGTTAGATTGATTAGCGATTTTAGTGACATGGGTCTAGCCATAAAAAGGAGTTTTAACAAACATTGGGGTGTACTACTAGCAGATGTTACGCTTAAAGATGTAATCACCATGAGACCTCGGATCACCTATAGACGTGGTAGAACTCTTAAAACGAGACTCAGTCCCACTGTACCTCGTCCTCACAGTAGCCACTCATGGCTCAAAACACACACACTGGGTTTCTTTAAATGTGGTTGTTGTGGTGTCTGCAGATTTGCCCAGAATGGCATCAAAAATCTCACAGCAATCAACAAGAAGAAATACCTGATCAATTGCAACATCAATTGTAACACTAAATTTGTCATATACATTCTAGAGTGCACCTGTAAACTATGGTATGTAGGAAGCACCATCAGACCATTGAAGGAACGCATTGGTGAACACATCAGAGCACTCCAACGCCAGGATTCCAGATACCCCATGGCAGTCCACGCAGCCACTTGTCCCACGCAAGCCTCCAAAAACGCCTCTCGTTCTTCGGATTTGATGTGGCTGCCACTAATGCCAGAGGAGGCAACAGAGAACTGAGGCTCAGACGTCTGGAAGCAACATGGATTATGCGCCTTCAGACGGTGCAACACGGATTAAACACGGATCATGAGCTTCATTATTTTTTAGGGGATTAATCACTGGTTACTGACCACTCCATGAACCATGAACCTCATTATTCCAGTTGGAATATTTGATGAACCAGACATTTTCGTGAATCTCACAGCTATCTGTTAATTTGATTATAGAGTTTTGAGATTTTAGTCACCTTGTGCGATTCTCACCCACTATTGTTGCTATCATGTCACTACTTTCGGTATAATGTCACTTCGCTTTACTATTCGGGTGAACGTCATGTCACAGCGGCGCCCACTATGGTCACCTTAATTATTTCTCATGTAACTTGGTTGTTAGCTTTAGGCTAAGCTTCATGCGAGTATTTCTCTCACAGTGTTACTCATGAAGTTTTGGTATATGCGTGTAATCCAGAGAGCATTTATTTATTATGGTATACTACTTTTATGTTTTTTCCCTCCAGGTCTTAGCATCTCTGTTTTGAGCATCTGACATGCACTCCATATCACAGGAGTTACACTACTTTTTCTCAGATGTTGCATCTATTTTCTCCTTCATCTCTCCTTTCAACATCCTCCATCGATCGGTTTGTCTATATTTTATGTACGTTTGTTCCCTTTTTCTTTCTTTATTTCAGTCTATGTTATTTTCTTTTTTCCTTGTTTTCTGCTTTCAACTTGGGGCGTACATCCCTTTTACAGCACCAATTCCTACACCGACACACTCTATACATGGCGTCCTGTGTAGCCCACCTCTGTTTTTGTCCTTCTGCGGTCTAGTCTTTCTCCACCTTGCCTATATAACCCCGCCTCCGCCCCTCCTCTTCCGGCCATCTTCCGGAACCATTTTCCTTCCTGAACAACACTTCTCCCAGGTAAGCAACTCAGTCCTCTCCACACGAGCCAACCTATGCTAGCTCACTATCCCTGGTGTATCTGCTTACACCTTTTCTCCCCCTCTTTCACTATCTAGTTTCCTGTACTCCGGCGCATCCGCCGTTGTCGTCCTGGACTACTGACCTGGCACGCCTAATTCTATATTCCCCCTGTGCTACTTAGCACTTGGTTAATCTCGTCGCCACAGACTGCATCGACTTTTCTGAAGGTAAGCCTTCTTCACCTCGATACTCTAGTGTTTTCGTCTTTCCCCTTCCCCCTTTCCCTCCCACACTTGGCACTTCACTTCATTCCCATTTTCCTTTTTCTCTCAGGTCAATAGTCCTCATTGGCTTATCCGCCGCCCGGCGATATCCGTCTTCCTTTCCTTACATTTGGCAGTAGTCCACCTACCGTGGTTCGCACTGCTCCTCATTGCCGTTTTGGATTCTTGAACGGTCACTTGGTAAGATTTCACTTTAGTTTCCCTGTACGTATTTTTTCCTTTTCCAGCTCACCCCTTTCGCTTACCGTTTTCCTTTTCCTCTCCATAGAATCCACCTTGTTGGCACCGCCTTTCAGGTATTTTCTCTACCCTTTTTTTCTCCCCCTTTTTTTCTTTTACCTACTAGTAGCACACACTTAGGGCAGCCGTCTATTCCCTCCAGAGCCACCTACTAGGCTGTGTCTTTATCGTTCTTTCGCTTTCTCCGCATGTCTTTCAGTCGCACTCGTCCAGCTCACAATGGAGCTTGCTCGGGATCACCATTTCGTTCACTATGCGGTTTTGTCTTACCTTTTGTGTACCAGAGGTCCTCCTTTTAACCCTGGGTGACCTATCCTCTATTTAGGAGTCCTTGTTTATCTAGCTGGTCTTCTGCCTGAGTACTTTTCACCAACACTGATTTTGCGTTTACAGCCGCTTTTAGAACCTGTTCGTTGCCATGACTGGGCGCCCTCCATTGCATGTATTTCCAACACGTTCCGCTTAGTGCGTGATTGTTATCTTTAGAGGCTGCCTTTTCAATTTTATCACATTGGCTTGTGTCGCTTCTCATTTACCATGTTCTGATTATTTCGCCTCTTGGTCTGCAATTCCATTTATTTTTCTTCCTCTACACATTCACAGCTCGACCTTTTGATCTTGGTGCAAAGATCTTTCATTGTCATTTTGTGTGTAAGTTATGTAACCAGGTTTCCACTTGTATTTATGATTTTTAATTTCGACCTATACATCTTTTGTTTGCTTTCTTGTCAGTTTATATTATGTTTTGTATCTTCCCCAGCCCTGAAGAGTCACGGGTTACTACCCTTTGTGACGAAACACGTGTCGGCTGGTTGCTTTTGTTTTGGCTAGTTGCTTATGCTCTGTTACTATATTAAACACCTATGATTATCATTCTGGTGTAGACCCTCTACATTTCTGCAGTATGAGACATTTCTCCTGATATTATATCCTCGTTACGTGTGCCCGGGACTGTACCTACTTCATTTGTGTGGATTTCTATCCATACCATCACGGGGGTTTTAGGGCATATCCCCTGACCTGGTTTGCACCGTTCACACTCCTAGTATAACATAAACTCAGCGCGAATTAGCTTGAGCGCCATTATTCCTGTCAATACTAAAAACCCCACACTGATGCAAATTGTGCTCTGTCCACAGCGGTTTGCAAGGGGGGTTATTCGGGGATCCGTTTCTGAAGGGATTGGGAAAGTTTGTAGTGACGTTTATGTCGCTGGACAAATTACTATCCAATATTAGGCACGTCTTCACACCCCGGGTTTTCCAAGGTGCTGTTGAGGCAGAGACCGCTTGACCAGCTGCTTATCCTACCCAACACCCCCCTTAGGGGATTAGGCTCCTGACGCATCCAGTACCAAACTAACACGGGCTTCACCAATTTCTGTCCGATAAGAGGACAGCGCTTCCATGGTCGTGGAGGATTCAGTGGACAAGTAAGCGGCAGTGCCAGAAACTGTAAGTGTCTTTCTGTCTGCTTAGATAAGGGTTGGGGGAGGCAGGCGCTGTTCCCTCCGGCCTCAGCGATGATTACCTCAGACACCAGGGTCTTGCAGACAGTGCAGGGGTTCCACATAGAATTTTACGGTTCCCTTTGTCAGGCTTTACACCCACGTCCTGTCTGTTTCTCCTCCCGCGACACAGCACTCATGGACGAGGAGGTTCTAGCCCTCCTCCATAAAGGCGCCATCTGTCAGTCAGTGGTGAATCCCAATGGGTTCCTCAGCAACCTTTTTCTGGTCAAGACCGTTGAGGGCCGCAGGCCCGTGATCAACTTCCGCGATTTCTAGTGGCTGGTGTACCCCCACTTCAAAATGGAAGGCATTCATCTCCTCAGGGACGTGTTGCTCCAGTCCGACTGGATGGTGCGCCTTGACCTTAAAGATGCATACCTACCCATGCCGGTTTTCCCCCTCATCGCCGCTTTCTGCAGTTCATGTGGAGCTCATAGACTTTCAAGTTAGTCACCCTCCCCTTCAGCCTGTCAGCACCCTGATGCTTCACGAAGGACCTCAACCAGCAGTAAAATTTCCTATAGGCAAAGGGAATTCAGCTTATCATTTATCTAGATGGCATGCTCTATCTGTCCCAGTGCCCCAGGATACTGATAGCACACTTTCAGATGGTGATAAACAAATTGCAAAGCCTGGGGGTTAGTTATTAACTAAAAGTAGGCTCTTCTTACCCCGGCTCAGAGAGCGACCTTCCTAGGGTTAGTCATAGACTCCACATCTACATCCCGAAGTCTTCCATCTCGAAAGATGGCAAAGATCAGGCACAAACTCTGTCAGATGTTCGCCAAGTCTTACACGTCACTCAGACAGATAGTTCGGTTGGTGGGACTCCTCTCCTCATCGATTAAGCCAATTAAGCCAATTTTTCCAGGCCCTTTGCACTATCGGGCCCTGCAGCGCCTCAAAGAGCACCACCTGAGAAAGGGTCTAACATATTTGTAGTCGGTTCCACTTTCAGGCGAAGCCAGAGAGGAAATAGAATGGTGGCTCTCCCATATGGAACAGGAGAGCAATCTTCGGTTCCGCTCCCGATTTGGTGATCGAATCAGATGCCAACAGGTCTGGCTGGGGCTCAAGGTGTAAGGATTTCTCCACCAGAGGAAGCTGGTCACCAATCAAACAGAACTTACATATAAATTGTTTGGAGCTCCTGGCAGGGTCTTTCGCTGTTCAGTGTTGAATGAAAGATAGGATTCAGTCTTTGGTCCTCCTGAAGATGGACAGTGACTCAGGGGTGCAATATATCAATCACCTGGTGGGCACCAGGGCTCTCGCCCTGACAGATATGGTGAAAGAGTTGTGGACTTTCTGCCTGGAGAAGCACGTATCAGTCATGTGGGAATATCTTCTGGGCCCGGCAAACCAGATAGCGGACTGGCAATCCTGGCACCTCCTTGACTCGAACCGTTGGGAGCTGTACCCTCAGGTCTTCTGCAGGCTGGTCGACAAATGAAAATTGATCGACCTGTTTGCGTCTCACATCAATCACCAGCTGCTACAGTACTTCAGACCCACAGGCAGAGGCGACAGACTCATTCCTCTAAGATTGGAGTCAGGAGAAGGACTATGCTTCCCCCCCCTTGTCAATGATCACCCTGGCATCAGTTCAGGTATGCAGGCAACAAGCGGAGGTGGTCATGATAATACCCATATGGAAGTCTCAAGTGTGGTTCCCAGTTCTCCTGGAACTTTCCTGGTATTCACCAATCCGACGCCCCCTACTTTCCTCACATTTTGCTAAGTCCGGATCTCGAACCGTTTTGGTTGGTGGAGGAGGGATCTTTATCGCTGATAGCGTGGCGGATTACAGGCAACATTGGACACTCCCATACCTTTCACGCCATGCTTAGTTCCTCCTTGCCAAGGCCTGGGCTGACCATACCACCAAAGGATACCGTTCGTCCTGGACAAACTGGGTATGTTGGTGTCTGCGACAGGACATGGATCCCATGGGCACTGATGTAGTCCAGGTTCTCATTTTCCTGTCAAGACTGGCAGAGACGGGCTAACGTAATGGTCAATTAATGCTTTCCGCTCTGCATTTCAGCAGGACATGCTCCCTTAGACAGTGCCCCAGTTGGTTAGCACCCTTTTATTTGTAGGTTGCTTAAGGGGATTCACCTCTCCCTTCCACCCAAACCGTGCTATGCAGCACTTTGGGATGTTAACCTAGTCCTCAACCTTTTTTTTGTCATGGCAACCGAACCGGTTTCTGTTCTGGAAAGAGCTCTCGGCCAAGTTGGCTATGTTACTTTGTCTTGTGTCGTACAGGAGAGTTTTGGACGAGTGAACTTTAGATCTAATAAAAGGGGTGGTTTTCACAGTCAGTAGGCGTACAAAGTCCAATACTCGCATAATTTCTTATCCAGCTTTTGCAGAATCTCCCAAGCTCTGTGTGGTTCCATGCCGCAAAGCATATGAGCAAATGACTGAAGAGGTTCGCCTTCCAGGAGAAAGACAACTTCTCATTGCATTGAGAAAACAGCACAAAGTGGTATCTTCCCTCCCATACCCGGTTGGGTTCAATGGGTGATGCAAGAAGCTGGCATAGATACCAAAATATTTGGTGCACATTCAACAAGAGGAGCAATGGCTTCGAAAACCTTTTGTCTGGGACCACGCTTAGAGGATCACATGCGTGCCTCAGACTTGTCTTCGGATTCTACTTTTAAGAGATTCTATTTTAAGCCGGTGGTGGATGTGGCTCAATTGATGGTGAGTAAGCTTTGAACTAGCATACTCCTCGCCTCCGGTCCTGACATAGAATGAAAATTTGCCTAGCTTAGTGAAGGTAAGTTTCAATTCTATTAAGGACACAGAGACGAGGATTATCCCACCCGGAGATCAAAGGAACGCAATCCCACCCCATTCTGGAGTAAATACTTTGATTTTTCCCTTTACGATGCTATGTTGAGACTATGTTTCATAAGTGAAATGGTTATACCTGCCTTTTTCAAAGTTGGTGCTTGTCTTTCAAATGAAAATGTTTTGCGTAAGAAGAGGTTGTGAAATGGTCACTGACGCAATATGTCTTTGCAGGAAATGATGCAGCGAAACAAGATGCGTGAAAAGGAACTTGTGGTGTGATTCTGGGACCTGGCTGCAGAGATTAAAAAAGGACTCATGAACTTTAATGGTTTTGTTTTCCCTGGTGTTCATGGGAAAAGTAGTTTTGTAGTGCTTTAATGGCTGTGTGTTTGATGATATGTGATTAAAGCGAAGAAGGAAAGCATAATCCTCGTCTCTATGTTCTTAATAGAATTGAAACTTACCTTCACTAAGCTAGGCAAATTTTTATTCTACTTTGCAAATGAATTATCATCTCCTTTGAGGTGTAGGTAACTTTTCAGTGGTTTGCAACCACAATTATGGTCAGAAACCATTTATACATTACAAATCATCATCATAGGAACTTTATTTTGATCGATAACGATCATAAAAGTATAAACAAACAATTACACAGTAAACAAATACATAAATACATAAAAAGACACTTTTAAAAAATGATGATAAATAACATATTGGTTAAAAAAGGTAGTAGTACCCATTACACAATCACTGCTAAAAAGTATAAAATATCAAAATCACAAAATGTGCCTTCATTTTTAAAATACAAAATGTCACAGCTCAGTGCTTCCCACATTAAAACCATTCTCACGTAAAACCCATAGCAGCCTGTAAAAGTTTTGCACGCTTAATCCAAAAAGCCCTAAGAAACATGGCCACACAACAGACTACTATCTGGCTAGTGTCATTCTGTAATATTCTGAACATTTCCCTGTGCTCTCTACAACCCAAATTTTTGCACAAAGGAACAATCCCTTTTGCCTGTATTTGTTTGTATAAGGGACAGAAAAACAAAACATGAATGGGTGTTTCAGAACACTCATCACAACCCGGACACATATCATCTTTTGCCCCTTTGTCTGTTGCCATCGACTGGTAAATGACCTTATGGGTAAGGTACCATACCTAAATTGTAAATATAGTTTCCTAGCCAGTGGAGGAGCAATTTTGTCAATGGTACCTTCATAGGCGGCTAAGTCACAAATAGGACCAGGGGTCCCCTTAATGCCAAACATAATTGTGAATTGGAATGAGTCACAAAATCCATTTTGCGATACCGAAAGGCTTTTATGAATCACAAATGAGAATTAGTCATTTTTTTCTACACTCCGGTGGAGCAGGCCTTTCAATCATATCCATGAAGCGATGCAAGGCCCCCCTTTGTGGCGTTGCAAGGCATCATAGATATGGAGTAAGGCAATGCAGCGCTTTGCCTTACTCTGCGTCAAGGAGACGTTTCATGGGCGTTGCTGTGGGTGTTCCCACACAACACCCAGGAATATTGACGCTGCCCCAGATTTCCAAAATCACAAACCTGGGCTCCGCCAAAACCTTACACCACCCCAGAGCAGAAGTAACGAGGAGAAATGTTTTAATTTCACCTTGTTATCTCCTCTTTCCATGTGTTCTGCATTCTACAGCACACATAGAATGAGGAAAATGCCTCTTGGATTGTTTTTGTGCAGGAAGGGGCACTTTCCTGTACAAAAACAATCCTACCAACGCAGACACCCTTGCAAGGGTGCCTGCGTTGGCGGTGGTGTGCCGGCGCTGGCTGGAAGGACAGGAATGCTCCGTATCTCATAAATCCAGTGCATTCCTGCCCTTTCGAATTGGCGTAAGGCAGTGCAGCAAAAAGACTTGCAGTGCTGCCCTACACCAATATTTTGTAAATTAGGCCCCCTGTATTTTTTTAATTGTAGTGTAAGAAATTTGAATATTATTTGGGGTAGTGACTGCCCATCTCAAGGAATAATCACAACCCTTGTGAGGATGAACCCTCAAAGACACTAAATTACCTGTAGCTCATACCCAGTAGCTATGGCACAGAGCAGACAGTCATAATTTAGGGCAATGTGCAAGTATTTCTGCAGTAACAAAACAGTTCTAATGGTGAAATGAAGCATAATAAAAAACACAAACTGAATTCGGAAAATAGAATATAATTTAATAAACAAAATGACACAAAAGTGTCAAAAATCCAATAAGGTGAGCCAGCGATGTAAATTTCTAAAGGTTTAAGTAGGAATAGCACCAAGGAGCATAAAGGACCAATTATAGTCAATGGTCGTGGTAGACCGTAACCTAAGAGCAATATGATGCTGACTGCAATGGAGCACAGTTCAGATACACCAACCTGGTCTGTCCTGGTCAAAGATTTTACCTTCTGATTTTAGTCATTTACGTCCCAATCAACCACAGGAATACACTTCTAAAGCCCGTCAGGACCTCATTCAGGGTGTCTGGC
Organism: Calotriton arnoldi; assembly: GCA_963921515.1. Lineage (NCBI taxonomy): Eukaryota > Metazoa > Chordata > Amphibia > Caudata > Salamandridae > Calotriton > Calotriton arnoldi. Next base: position 128,796 of record CAWUFW010005719.1, read on the forward strand.
AGAGACCAAACAACAGGGTCCAAACCAGGTCCAGTTGCTACTGGTCAACTGTGTGTTTGCAGGAAAAGGCCTCTTGAAGATTGTAGTAGCTTTAAACAGGAGGCCATCCTTATGACAGTTGGAGTCCACTTCCTTGCCTTGCGTACAAGAGGGAGGAGGTCCAGTCCTATAGGGCTCCTCTCAGGTCGCAGAAAACAGGTCCAGTCATTTGTTATTCATCAGGTCTTGGAGTGTTCTGATAAGGGTTCTTGGAGGTGCCATATTTATGCTTGGCACTATATAGTGGGTAGGAGTGACTCCTAGACACACCCTAACCATCGGGGTAAACGTTCTTGTGGCCAACCCTACCCCCTCTAAGCATTTTCATGTTGGCAGAAGTCTTAAGTCTTCAGTCACACTAAACTTGGGCTCTAAGGGCTGGGGGGGTGTGTTGGGGGTATACTATGGTAATCATATTGGTCTCCCACATCTAACAGTAATATCCAATTTGTGGCTGTGATAGTACGGATAATAATTGGTTACATTTTAACACTTAATATACAAAACACTATTTTCCACATTAAGTACATTAAAACATTTTCCAAGCTGCACGGGTGTAAACTGTGCTTTTCGATAAAGAACATATGTACTCCTTGTTTCCTTTGCGCGTCGGCTATGCGCAGTGGGAAGGCCTCTGTTCTAAGATGGTGGAGGGGTTGTGGCCTTGAAGAGTGCTTGGCTCTGCTCTGTCGTCCCTCTTTCCTTTCCATGGCCCGCAGGTGTGACCGTGCCACTGTCCCCGCATTACCATGGGCTCCCCGGTAGAGAGAGTGAAGCACCGGACCTCCCCCAAGATCATCAATTCCTCTTCGGGGGCTGGCAGGGTAAAGCATGCCTGGGACACCCTTGGGAGGCTGGTGCAGGGTGCCTTCAGGGCACGTACCCTGAACCCCAAGACATTACCTACCTCACGCCGCTTACATTAGAGTCTGTGATCCCCGGTGACCCAGCCCTCTGCCACCCTAGAGGAACAAACACTGCCTGCAGGAGGCAGCGCACAGCCCTCTACTTCCAACTCCCCCTCCCCAAACCAGGCCAGGATACTGCTTACAGCCCCCAGAAGACCATGCCCCAAGGACCCAGAGGAAACCGTACACTGCAGCGCAGGACTCCCTCCACTGCCTCCTGCACACACACTTCATACACTGGCACCCTGGATACAGCGCACTGCCCCCTCCCTACTCCTCGATGCTGCATGCATACCACCCAGGATCCTGTCTCCAGCTCCCTACAAGACAAGACCCCTAACCCCAGTGCTTCATGCACAGCACCCAGGATAATACACACTGCCCATGAAGAACAAACCCCAGGGACTCCTCAGAAACAATACTCTCAGAACACCCTCTACTGCCCCTCTAGAATACAGTGCACTGTTCCTCAACCCAGTAGGTCATACAAAGCCCCTAGGAGATTCTATTTCCAGCTCCTCCCCCCAAACACTGCATGCCCAGGACAAAATACTGACCCTGAAAAACCTACACACCCTCTTTCGACAGAACACTCACAGTGTACTCTCTGTACTCCATTCAGTTCTCTGCCTCAAGGTGAAATTACACTTCCCAATTACTGTACACTGCCCTGGGACATTCTCCTGCTCGTTGGAGTAAACGAAAGTGGTAGCATTTGTATCATCAGCCATTGTTATGGGACGAGGGTTACAGTCCCTAAATGTAAACCATCGTACAACAGGTCGCTTTCTGTAAGAGTAAAGAATGGGTGTTATTAAAAACAGTAAGGACATATAGAAAAGAATATAGGATGAAATGTAGCTAGCTGACTGCAGTTCATAGAATAATGAAAGCTTACCAATGCCCTAAAGTGCCAAGGTGAGCTGTACAGAATTAATATTGGGATGTCAATGCTACGATCAGTAGAAAATGCTAATTTTTCTCAATTTATATTCCGCTGTTGTGAGGTTGCTCTACTAAATTATCGACTCTGCACTTCACTTTCCAAGAGTTGATGCAGTCTGGCGTGATCTGCTCTGGTGTACCCCTCAAAACCAGTCATACTTTACTGTCTTCAAAGCCTTTTTAACTTTGACCTTTTTCCAATGCCTTCCTTACTTCAGGGGTACATCAGCACTGCCCACTCACTCCCCTTCACAGGCAGCTGTCGATGCAGACTGAGTTCCCTTTGTGTTTAACTTGCTTTACTATTTATACCGTGCTCTGATACCCGGACCGGTCACATTTGCGCTATATAAAACTCCTGTTAGACCTGGGATTCTTGGTGTGGTTTTCCCCTTTCTTTTTGCCTCTGCCTCCTGTATTTTCTGCTGTGTGCCGGATTTCCTTTTTGCTGGTCTAGATGCTTTGGGCACTTTGCCACTGGTGATCAGTGCCAAAGTGCAAGTGCTCCCTGTGTAAATTGTGCATATGGATTAGTGTTTCCATGATTGGCTTGTTTGACTTACTACTAAGTCCCTAGTACAGTGCACTGTGTGTGCCCAGGACCTGTAAGTCAAATGCTGCTAGTGGGCCTGCAGCACTGATTGTGCCACCCACACAAGCAGCCTTTCAAAGGGGTCTCGGACCTGCCACTGCAGTGTCTGCATGCCGTCTCTACTGCCATGTCGACCTTGCAAGTGCACCCACTTGCCAGACCCAAACCTTCCCTTTTATTACATGTGAGTCACCCCTAAGATAGGCCCAAGGAACACCTGTGGGCAGGGTGCAGTGTATGTGAAAGGTAGGACATGTACTGGTGGGTATGACATGTCCTGATCGTGAAATACAGTGTATTTCGTTTTTCACTCTCGAAAGGCTATCTGTCCCCTAGGATAGAATGGGAGTATATTTATGACATCTTATAAGTATAACTTCGCATTGGGACAAGATTGAAAGATGGAGTTTAGTATGCCTGAACTCAGCATATAAAAATGCATCTTTTAGTAAAGATGATTTTTATATTGTATGTTTGAAAATACCACTTTTTAGAAAGTGGGTATTTTCTTGCTTAGCCATCCTGTGTGCCTCTGCTGGTTTGTGGATTGACTGTCTGGCTTTAGAGTGACAAGGGCTGGGGATGTGCATTCTCTTCAGATAGCCACTGGGGGGTTGAGGTGTGTCCTGCCTTTCCTGAATGAGTCAGGGCTGGGCTGAATAGACCTGGGCTGCATTTAGAGTAGTGGGAGGAGATTTCCTTGCACCTAAATAGGCCTGGTCTGCATTGGACAATGCTCTCTCCACCTTCTGCGAGGAAGCTGAGCCAGAGAGGGCAGAACTGGCTTGGACTGAGCTAAAAGTCTCTCTGCCACAAGTCTCTCTACCAAAGGAAAATTTGGTATAAATATTGGGGCCCGGAACCCAGAAATGTAGATTACTTCTGGACTCAAGAGGAACCTCTGCCAAGGAGAAGAGCTGTGAAAGCTGAAGGAGAAGCATTGCCCCTTTGCTGTGTGGGGTTGGCCTGCAGTGGCTGTTTCTGCCAAGGAGAGGACCAAGACTGTGCTGTGTATCCTGCTTGAAGAAGATCTCCAAGGGCTATGTGTAGAGCTTGCCTCCTGTTCTGAAGTCACAGGGACACAAAGACTTAATTTCCTCTGTCCTCCTGCACCTGGAACTGCTGTTTCAGCTGCCACAGAGGGAAACTGCAACACTGACTCCAGTCAGCGATGCCGCAGCCTGCAACGAAGCAGCGGGCCCTGCTCGTGAAGTGCACAACGCACTGCCCCGACGCCTTCTGACGCCCACTGTACTGACTCCGACGCCGTCACTGAGGCTGCTGCTGCACCGGAGCCGAGGGCACCGCTCGTGCCACTCATGACGCACCGCTCCGACTTGCACCGCAGCCTCGACCTCACCGACGCCGGCGCTTCATCATCACAAAGCCCATACCTGATGTGGGTGACCTCCCGAATCCATCGACCCTGCATCGTCATAAGGAACCGATGCCACCGCAACGTCACCTCCCAGGCAACAGTAAGGAACCAATGCCTCACCTCCCCTGCATCGCAGTAAGGAACCAATGCCTCACCTCCCTTGTGGTTGTAAGGAACCGACGCCGCCTGGCGCCAATGAAGCATCACCTCTCCGACGCCGTACACCGTCTTTGTTTTCATCGTTTTCCAAGTTACTGTACTTTGGCGTCTGTGTGACTCTGGGTGCGACGCCTCGCACCTCAAGGTCGGCGCCGTACTTTGGGATTGTTATCTGTCACGACGTCGTAATAGCCCCAGGTGTAGCTATTTGTTGCTACAAGCTTTATGTTTGTGAATAACCTATTTTTGGTGATATCTTGACATATGTATGGTGAATTTATGTTGTGTTGTTCTTGTTTGGTTTAGATAAAGATTTCCTATTTTTCTAACCTGGTGTGGTGTCCATTTGTATGGTTTTCACTGTATTACTGTATATGTGCACAAATGCTTCACACACTGCCTCTGAGATAAGCCTGTCTGCTCATGCCAAGCTACCAAGGGGGTGAGCATGGGTTTTCTAAGGGTATAACTCCCTTACCCTGACTTGAAGCAAGGGTCCCTAATTGGACAAAGGTGCTAACCATTGCCAGCAAGAGACCCCCCATTTCTAACAACTCCTTAATTAAATACATTTGCCAAGCAGTTTTTTACTAAATGGCCATGAGAGGACCATGTGAATTCCTCGCAGTGGTCACCCTTTTCCCTCTTTCACCTCAGGCCGCCCAGCTGACTCGTTGGCTTCAGCTTCTTGCCATGTACCTGTCGGTAGTCTTAATTATGGCGCAGAGGAGCTGTTATTTTGAAGGACAAGTTCCTCTGACAAGGATACAAGGATCTAGAGCACTACACAAGCAAGGCCCTCCTAGCCATTTGTTCTTTAGAGGAGTTGACTCTGTGCTCACCCTAGAAACCAAACCCATAGTTGTTTGGTCCCTTTAAATCCAGTAGCATTAGCAGACGAAGAGAGCTTGTCATCGTCTTTTACATTACTACCCCAGTCTGGCAGTATCAACGTTTGGATTCCTTCTTGTGACTTTTGACCTTAGATTCAATAAAAATATCTAAAAACTGTTTCTTTCACCAAATTATGGGTGAAATTGACACACGTTGCTGCGTCTCCCTTAGAGCCAATGTGGGAAAGTGTGACTGCAACCCAGTTACAGCTCACCTTCTGAAAGTAAGGCCCCAGGTGCGGCTCTCATGTGGCCAGGGATTGTTACTGTCTCCAGCTTCTAAACGAGGAGCTGGCTGGCCATACTGCATTGTAATGGCACTGATGTACCGAGACACAGGGGATGCTGATGCCTTCAAAGATGGACATATTTATTTATTTATGGGGTTATATGTGTAGTGCAGACTAGACCCCATCTTGAGCAGAAGCAGGAGGGCAAGCTTTTCTATCACAATAAAAGCAGATTGACTTATTGAAGTATGAGTGGCACTGTGTCTGTGTGCAAGTGTGATAGCACAATGTACAAAAGAGTGCAAGAGATATAGTGAGAATGTGTGTCAGTGCATGCGTGCTATGCATGCAAGTGTGCTGCTGGTCTGGCATACTGGAGGTTATTCTTGCCTTATGGACAAGGGCACTAATAGAATATGGATGGGAGGTGTTAACTATGGCAAACTGCTGCAGGCATTGACATGCTTCTGTTAAGACACATCATTGACTGTGGGGACTTGAACTGTCTAACTGAGAAAGCCGCTAACCCAGTCATACCCAGCGGCAAGGAAACAGAACACATGACACCACACACGCATTTTAGGGAGTGATTGAAAAGCCACCTCAAGGTCTTCTGGCGCCATAATTGTGCAACTTGCGCCCTGTTTTTTCGGGTCCTTTTTGTAGAGTGATTACCGTTTTCGGCGGGAGGATTGACTAAATCATGCTGTAAGGGTAATTATGTGGCATTTCCACTAAACAGTTCTGCAGGCACATGCTTTGAAAGATACCATTGCATGTCACACATCTCCTTATAAATGGCATTACAATGGATACAGTATCTTTAGTTTTTAAGTTAACCTAATAATATGTAATTATGTGTCCAGAGCATGGATCCATATTGATTAATACTCCTGTTTTTTTACACATTTTCGACGTGCATACAATATTCTAGTGAGTCACCAATATGTGCTCTTCTGATTGTCTTGGGTTATCACTCCACTGCAAAAAAAAAAATATTACAATGCAATAGGTCTCGCATTACAAAAAGTTTGAGTTATTGGCGTTGCAAATAATAATGCAATGCCAATAGCTCAAACTTTAATTAATGCAAGACTTATTGCATTGCAAATGCTTGTTATTAGTTAGAGGTGGTACTTCTTCAGGAACAAACTGCAGCAAACTAGACTTCCACTTCTGAATTTTCATCTGCAGAGGCTGCATTCAGGAGATGCACACTGTCTATTCGGCACTTTTACTTTTGTCGATGTTTTGGCTACAGGTGGTTCACGTTCACTATTATCATAGTCAAATTCTTTTGTCTCTGGTTCTTCTCGAACTGTCTCTAACCTTTGAGTTTTATGATAGTCTTTTATTTCTTCTCACAGGCATGTTCATGCTTATGCACATTGCAACTTTCAAAGTAATTTGTGATTACTGCTGGATCTTCTTCGCTTCTAACCTGATTCTCATCTACACCAGCAGCTTGTCTCACAGCTGTCCTTATTTCCTTTGGGGTTCTTGAGACTCAAGGTTTCAGTTTAACTCCTTTTTCATGATCTGGAGTCTGTCTCTTGTTCTTCTTGTTTTTCTCTTCTGTGATATGTTTCTGCTTGATTTTCATATTTATTTTCTCCACCCCCGCTGGAACTTCAAAATCTTCAGGACACAGAAGAGGGAGGAACCCTATATTTCTGATAATCGGGACAGGGTGACTACAAGAAACAAAAAGAACAGTCCCTGATGTGGTTGTCCGGATCATGTGTTGTGTCAAAAAACTAAAGTAGTGTAACACCTTGCATATATACACATTCAATCAATCCAAAATACACACAGATAAAATTGTTAAAATTCAAGATATCAAATTTATTCAAAGTCGTTATTTAAAAAGATTTTCATTAAAAAACAAGGCATAAATTGAATATGCAAAGAATAAAAACAGTATATTAGATTAGACAACGGAGATGCCCCTCCCCCCCGTAGTGGAGACTGTAATGGCGAGTGCGGCGAACGCGGTGAATGCTGTGAATGCTGACTGCCGCAAATACTAAACACTTTTTACCTCGGAGAGCCGCAGTGAAAACGTTGCGCAAATCTCCCAAATTCTCCAAATGCCGATCGAGGAAAAGGTCAAGAAGCGCGGCACTGAGCTTCAGTAAGAGTGCGCTGAACGCTGAATGCGGGGGGAGTACCGTGGTGAAGGCAAGGCGCCGTGGCTCTTCCTACAGGCGGAGTAAGCAGACCAGCGACCAGTCCTTATTTATTATTAAGGCGGCACTGAGCTCCGGTAAGAGTGCGCTGAATACTGAATGCGGGGGAAGTACTGTGGTGGTGAAAGGCAAGGCGCCGTGGCTCTTTCAACAGGCGGAGTAAGCAGCTAATGTTACTGGATGCTACCGGATTTCCTCTTTTCGAGGTTTATTTCACCCACTTTTAGACTCTTATTCTGCTCCCCATTTCGGAATAAACAACATATAAAAGGTTCCGAAGGCAGAGCAGTGAAACCGTAAAATTATAAAACCAGCTTTCAAGACAGCAAAGGGAAAGGCACAGATGTTCCCTTAAGGGGAGACGTGGTATCAGTCCTGCGGGGTGGAGCCTGATGTTTTAAGGTTAAAAGTGCTGGGCCAAAACTACGAGAGAAAGGGCAAAGTAATTAAGATAGCCCGAAATCAGCCGCTGGCATTACCGGACCGGAGGGGGCTGGACTCAATGCCCCAGTGAGCACCGCATCATTCCGTCACTCCCAAGCGCTTGTTTAAATCTGCCAGCTGCCTACCGCAGCGCGGAGACGCCCGTTTGCGCCAGATCGAGGCAGGGCAGGGCCACCCCTGAGCCTAAGTTATCAGCAGCTGTTGTAAAGGATTCCAAAGGTACATTTTATACACCACGATTACTGGGCCCATATCCCTGGACTCTATTTTGTAATTTGTCCTTTCTAACCAGTGGGCGCCCAAAGCCTTAAATGTTTATAGTGTAACAGTGTGGTAGATTTTGGTACACCAACAACTGCTGTATTTGTTCTTAACTGTTTCCATTTCCATTTCCATTTCGACTATTCAATATATATATATATTTCTCTCTGTCCGACATTGTTTATTTGCCCTGATATCAATTAGTGTAACTTGGTTCATTAGAATGGGGAAAAGAAAAGCTGTTGATAGTGGGGAGGGGGATCTATAAGGAAAGGTAAAAAGCTAAAAACCAACCAAAACGCAGAGCAAATCCTATGCTGTTATGGATCGTATTGCCAACCTTGTTGGTGAATGCGAGGAGATTTTACTTGACTCATCTGGCCCGTGTAGCTCCACCATTATGGCCAGTGTACCACCCCCTTACAAACCCCAAACATTAAACAAACTGTTATTCCTGATATGTTCAAAAAGCAAAACCCAAAGGGCCAACAATCTGCTAATTTTGACCTCGTCCAGTATGAAGAGAGTATTAATTCTTCCCTGCTAAGCCCATGCCCTGTGACAATTTGTGCAAAAGAGCCCGCTATCATTTGTTCAAATCGATATTCAGCCCCTATTGCAAATTTCCCAGGAAGAAAACGCACAGTTATACTCCAAGGGGGCCGAAGGAGAAAGCAACAGATGTAATGATATAATGAATAGGGCTCATTGTTGTTGCTCAGGTCAGCTTAGAAATCAGATAAATGACTTAAAAGATCAGACTAGGCATCTCATGGGGGAAGTTAAGGAACTAAAGGGAATGATTGACAGCTAAAACTTAGCGCTAAAAGCAGGTTCTAGCAAAGAGTACTCATCCGGTCAAGATCTGCCCCATATACAAGCTTGCAGAGCTCCAATTTCTAATAAAAGTAATCTAAGCTGTCCAATTGTTAAAAACACAGCTAACGTACAAATGGAAGGAGTTCTAAAAACCAAGCTAGCTATTTAGATACTATGCGGAAACCTGCCGCTACCAATGAAGTAGTAAGCAGATCTGATAATTTGCATAATATATCTAACAGTAGGGTAACTCTACCTCCGTATGTTCCTTTAAATCAGCCTAGGACAAGTTCGTACACAAGAGCAAGTTCCTTTGAAAACCCATGTCCCTGGTCACTCAAGTCACTCAAGTCACAAATTTTTCTAACTAATGTCCCCAAGATTCTGCCTAGTCTAATAAGAGAGGATGAACAGTCCTTGATTAATAAGAGTACCCAGTGGCTGAGACATGTTCGTAAGTGCAGATCGATAATCAGGGAGGATATATCTTCTGCTGTAAGACATGGTTCGAGGGATGTCGACTCTGACTATGTGTGCCTCACTCTTGCCTCGCCACTGTTGGTAGAAAATCTGTTAGCATTTGAGCTAAGAACTTCACATTTGATTCATACAAATATTAGGCTAAAACTGAACTCTCCTGACGCTGTCAATCATTTACCCATTAATGCCCATGAACCTAAGCGAATTGGGGACTCGTCCCTCCAAAATATAGATTGACCACCAATTGGTTTGTATTCACAAGGAGGATCCATGGTGGCCAGCATAATTGGTGGGGATGAAAGTTTCTGTATAAGCTGTCCCCCTGGTATTGATTTAGAAGGGATAGAGTGTGCCGATGATATGTTAAGGACCCCAGTCCAATCACCGAGTGTGGTCCATACTCAAAGGGGTAATTCTAGTCAAACAGGAAAGCATATTCCAGTCCCAGCTACTCCTGAATTGGGCACATCTACGGTGGCTAGCTTAGGCAATTCCATAGTTTACCATGATCCATCTCTACTGAGATTGGTATCGTGGAATATAGCAGGGTTGTCTAATAAGATACATTCATCCGATTGGATAGATTTTATAGAAACACTGGACATTATTGCGTTTCAGGAGACCTGGGCGTTGGCCCCGGTCTTTCACCATGGCTACCTAAATTTTTACAAATCCGCAGTAGGTGGGCATAAAGGAAGACCTTCCGGAGGATTAACATTATGGGTGAGGCAGAGCTCCACTTCTAAGATAACCGAATTGGAGACTGATAATAAGGATATTTTGGCGTTGCTTATTTGTCCTAAAACTCGCCTAAGTTACTCATTGTTAATGTTTACGCTAGGGGTCTGGCGGGCGGCAGGTCCTCAAAGACAATTAGCGATCTTAGTAATTTCTTAGTCGGAAAGGAGAAGGGTTCAACACAATTATTGCTGGAGATTTCAATACCACATTTGAGCCTTTGGACTTTGAGCATGGCCACCTAAGTGCAGACGAAGACGCCCAATGGGGTATTCCCCAATTGGAAATTCCACCAATTAAAAAATGGACCGAGGCAGCCCTTCAGTTGAAAGCTTTTAGCCTAGAGAGGGTGTGAGAGCAGTAAATGGACGTACACCATCCGACCGCTCAGGATCACATACTTATAACAATGGCCTGAGAAGTAGTAGAATAGATTACATCCTTATTAATATAGAGTATTGGTCTTCAGTAGTGGATATGAAGGTCTGTACAAGGGTTGAAAGTGACCATGATCCACTACTGTTGAAAATAAAGGCCCAGCTCATGTAGCATTCTTGCCCCGGTTGAGGTAATTGAGACCGCCGATGTAACAATTAGCAATGACATGAGGAGGGTTAAGTGGTCCCGGGTTGTTGAAAACGAAAGCTGCCTTATAAGCATGAATGCCGAGGTTTCAAACACGTTAGACCTACTCGAAAAATTTAAAAACCAGGATGAAATCAATCATAATATAACACACATTCATGAATCTATGTTTGAAAATATAAGGCGTTTTTACAAAACCTTATAAAACCCCTAAGAGATCATTACCAAAGTATGACCATTGGTATAATAAGGCATGTAAGGCAGCATACAAGCAGTTGTCCTGGGCTATAAAATCCAATGATATAGATAGGATAAGAACAGCCCGAAAGCAGTATAAAACCACACAAATACTGGCAAAAAGGCATGGGACGAAAAAGGTGGCAGGATCTTTTGCAAGCTAGCAAGATGAACAACACACAATCATTCTGGCAGCTTGTAAAATGGGGCCGTGAAGGCCAAGGAAATGCCCCGTCAAATCATATTGCCCCAGACCAATGGGTATCATTTTTTAAGCATCAATTTGCTGTTGTTGAGAATACTCTCTTATTTATAGTTCCAAGTGTAGTAACCCCGGTAAAATTCTCTTTAAGGGAAGTCGAAATTGCTGTGACCTCAGCACCAAAGGTAGGGCACCCGGTCCTGACTGCATCCCAGTGGACTTATTTTTATCCGATAAAGAAAATTGGTTTAGGTATATTTTGTTTCTAGCAAATGCGATTGCCAGGGAGCTACTATTCCTGACTCTTGGCGTGGGCGGAAATCCTCCCTATTTATAAGAAGGGGACCGTTCCAGCCCCAAAACTATAGGCCCATCAGCCTGATCGATTCCACCCAAAAGATCATGGCTAGATTGGTTCTGAATAGAATACAGACATGGATAACGGAGAATAACATACTATCCCCCTTCCAAGCAGGTTTTAGGGCTTTTGTAAGCACGATAGATCAAGTTTTTATTTTGTATTAATCTATTGGCGTGTTGTATTGTTAGCGGGTGGAACTATTTATGCCACTTTCGTAGATCTTAAAGCAGCTTTCGATACGGTCCCGAGAAACAAGCTCTGGGTCGTATTGAGAGACCTGGGAATTCCCCTGAACTTTTGCAGCTGGTGGTAAAATTGCATGAATCAAACTTTGCGCAGGTTCGATGGGGAGCCCAAGGGAATACTACCCCCAAATTTCCAATTTTAAAAGGGGTACGCCAAGGATGTGTGCTGGCTCCAACCCTGTTTTCACTTTTTATAAATGGTGTGGTTAGATATTTTTCTGATTACCCAACTGATGCTCCCTCTGTTGCAGGTGTCAAAGTGCCAATTCTCATGTTCGCGGATGATACTTTAATTTTATCCAAAACCCAAGCTGGGCTGCAGAAAGCCCTGATATGTTTTGAAAAATTCTGCAAGGAACATGAGTTATTGGTAAATGTGGATAAGACTAAATTTATGGTGTTACATAACCACAAAGTTATCAAGTCAAGGGTTGTTATGAACAACGAGTCTTTAGAGCAAACAGATTTATTTACCTATCTTGGAGTAAATATCAATCGTAAGCTAGATTGGAAGCCCCAAATTGAAATAATGGCGCTCAAACATTCTCAGATAGCAGGGGTGATTTTGAAAGAACACAGGCTTTCTCAGACAAAACCTATCGGCCCTGCACTCAAGATTTACCATGTAAAGGTTATGGCGTCCATCTTATATGGGGCAGAACTCTGGGGGTTCGAAAATCTGTCCACCCTAGCACAGGCCCAAAAGCTTCCTGAGAGGTTTGGTTGGTCTCCCTCAGAGTACTCCTCTTACTCCTTTATATTTTGATCTGGGGTGCCATTCACTAACAGAGGTTGCTAGGTTTAAACCATTGGCCTATTGGAGAAGGCTCTGGTCTACTCCGGAACTAGCCCATTATGCCTCAGCTCTTATGGACATCAGGGGAATTGACACTTCTCATAAGATCAGGTGGCTACAACAGGTCAAAAGATCCCTGGTGGACATGGGCATGAGGCAGCTTTGGGAGGAACCAGCACATAACACTTTTCCTTCTAAAAGGTATTTAAAGATGCGTACTGGACTATGATTAGATCTGGTATTCTGAGTTCCTCCAGATCGTCATCGTTGACCAGTACCTTCTTGGATCACAAGCTGGAACCATTATATGAAGAATTCTGGGATTTTATAACCAAGCCCATTGACAGAAAACGTTATTTTCAGTTCCGGATAGGAACGTTGCCAACTAAAGTTTTCACCAAGACCTGGCACCCTTCCCAAGATAGCAAATGTCAATTTTGCCAGAGTATGGATGAAACAATCTCCCATATATTTTTTGCTTGTCCAGCATATTGTTCTCCTCGGAGAAAATGGCTCAAACCAATTTGTCAGAACCTTGGTACTAGGCTGAGCGATACTGCGCTAAGATTACTAAAGACTAGTACCCAAGAGGCAATTGTGATTGCTGTAGCGAAATTCTTGGGATGGGCCTGGAGAATAAGACAAAAGGCCGAAAACAAGCAGACTGCGACAGTGTCTATTAATGCTCTGTCTTCTGCTTAGTTTTCTAGTTCTGTTACACATATATTCATAATTTTTTTTTATATTTGTATAGGGGCCAGATGGTATAGATCATTTTATGAAATGTTTCCTTTTAAGTCTGTATCGTTTTTAAACTTTTGTAAGGGAACTATACTAATTAGTTTTTAGTAGATGTCTTTGTTGTCTTTTAAATTTGTATTTGTATAGTCTTGATGTGAAATGGATTTTATATATGTATTATGTGATGATGTAAATATTTTTGTCTTTTATGATCATTTTGGTCGAAATAAAGACTGACAAATGAAATGATACAATAATCAATGTCAAAATGCAAAATCATAAAGAAAACTACACAAAAAGGGGTCGACGCAGCGTTTTGGTGTAACTTGATGCAAACACCTTCTTCAGGAGTTTTCTGAAACAATTTTAGCAGTGTATTAATATTTTTCATAAAACATTGTGTATGCAGTTTTATTGACATTTCGAAAACAATTTCCGATAGTGTACTAACAGATAATCAAGGTAAAGTTACACTGTATTGTAACAATTTAACAACACATAATATTTTACAAAAACATTTTTTACTCTACTATGTATCTAAAAACATTTTGACAACTTAATGTCCTGAACCGCTTTTGTTACAACACATAATCTGAATACTAGTTAAAAACATACCTAACAAATGTTAGGTGATTCCTTGGTGAACAACTTTTGATGGTAAGCCCAAATTAAATATATATTATCTTGAAGCATAATTTAAACCGCTAATGGAAAGAGATATGTCATACGGTTTTCTATTTGTCTCAATAAAGGTTTAAGAAAATATAATTTCTTTCTTTCATCGGTGGCTCCACACAACGCAATTATTAATTATGAATACCATATAAAAAGGTATGCGTTTGTCGAAAAATCAGAGATATTGATTTAACCTTGCCACTTTGTGTGTCTTTTGAATAAGTACCTTTTTAAATGACACTGTGTTTTAATTATAGGTATCCTTCCTTTTCAATCATATTACGAAGAAGGCTCCATGCCTAGTAAATGACCAAGGAATCACCTAACATTTGTTAGGTATGTTTTTAACTAGTATTCGGATTATGTGTTGTAACAAAAAACGGTTAGGACATTAAGTTGTCAAAAATGTTTTTAGATACATAGTAGAGTAAAAAAAATGTTTTGTAAAATATTATGTGTTGTTAAATTGTTACAATACAGTGTAACTTTACCTTGATTATCTGTTAGTACAGTATCAGAAATTGTTTTCGAAATGTCAATAAAACTGCATACACGATGTTTTATGAAAAATATTAATACACTGCTAAAATTGTTTCAGAAAACTCTGTCCTGAAGAAGGTGTTTGCATCAAGTTACACCGAAACGCTGCGTCGACCCCTTTTTGTGGACTTCAAAATCTTCACCTGCCTCTAGATCCATGCAGCAAACTCAGAGTTGATACTGAATAATACATGGTTGTTATCACCACTTCTTTAACTGCAGTCTTCACTCTCTTCATCCAGTGTGGGATGCCAGCATGCCTGCACACTTCACAGCGTGTTAATCACAAGTATTACTTGATAGGGGGCTATCCACCTGGGCTCCAAGCCGTTTTTATGAACACCCTTCTTCCTTGCACCCAATCACTTTGCTACACTGCATGACAGAAGACTTCTTTTGTTGATGGTTTTCTCAAATCCACATGATAAGAAACAGACCATATGACATCAGCCAGACCTTTGCAGTATAATTCAAGACAATGTCATCATTTATTGGCACAAGTGCAGCCGACAGAATGCATAGCCCTCCCCATCAGCAGCCGAGGAGCGTCGACTCACAGGAAAAATAAAATGATAATAACACAATGTTATTATCATTCTATTTTTCCCGTACTGACCCAGTTTTGTTTCAGGTGCGGGCTGGGCTGTCAGTCAGCAGGGCGAGGAGTGGTGAGGACTTTCTAAGTGCACATGACGGTTTGGCCGGCTGTCTTGGGCCGGCCAAACAGTCATGCACACTTAGCATGTTCTCCACCCAGCTGTATTGCAAGGCCGGGTGGAGAATATGCACAGGCTCCCAGTCCCTGCCTGAGGGCTGAACCAGGCCACTCAGACCAATCACAACGCTGCTGTCAGTCTGGGAGCCTGTGTGCTTCCTGTGTCGACAAAAGAAGGACTGAGGAGAGGTGGTGGCCGTCAGGTAAGTGAAATGTTCTTTTTGTTTTAACCCTCACCCCTTCCACCCACCACTACTGCCCCGTAGCAGCCACTGCTCCCCATTAGAGCTTATTGCTGTGAAAGGCCAGTCTTTCCGGCTAGAATACTTCTAATGCTCCTCAGGCCACTTTCAGGAATTTGAGGCACACACCTTTGCAGCCTGGAGTTTATAGTACAGTTTACTCTTCCAAACATTCCTGTTGCCTCTAGACAGTACTGCAATAAATCGTCTGCTAAATCTGTAAAGCTGTGCTCAGTAACTTTAGGATCTCACTTTTGAAACAAGTTCCTCTCTCTGTCTATAGAAGTGGCATACTGAATCTAGGGATCAATTATCTCATTGCTAGTTCGGCCACTGTCATGCTGTCAAATATCCTAGTTAGATAGGCCTCTACCCATTTTGAAACCAAGCAGACAATTACTAAGATGTAACTAGGGTCATGTGAACAGATTTTTTGACATAATCTGCCTGTGTGCCAGTGAGTGGTCTTTCTGACTTTCCTATGTGACTCATAGTTGCCATAGTTCGTGTCCCTGAACTGTTTTACTGGCAAATGCATCTCTGTCATAAATCTTCTGCTATGACTAAAGTGAGGATTGTACCAAAACGTTTTAAAGATCCTCACCATGGCATCTCAAGTTATGGGTCCGTCCATGAATCAACCTAGCCATTATTGACAACACTGAGTTAGGAAGAACATATTTGTTGTCGGCTGAAATCCAGACATCATCAATATATTTCTTACAACCAGTTGTCTCCCACTTGTTCGTTACATCTTCTGGTAACACGTCCTGCAGCTCTTTAAGCTCACTCAATGCTGTCTGTATAGGATTAAGTAAAAACAATGTACATTGTTAGATTCATCAACTTCAGTTTCACATTGTTGTTGCTCTTTTGGATTAATTGTTAGTTTCTGGAGCACAATACCTAGCAGCATCATCTGTATAGAAATTGCCCGTGGTGATCATGTCATTGCCACTATTATGAGCAATACACTTTAAAATATATATTTCTTTCAATTGTTGTAAAGCTTCTAAAAATTCCAAATGTATGTCCCATTGTGGATCAAGGTACTGGAAGATGTTATAATACCCCTTTGTGTTCACAACTGTTCAAAATGATGTACTACGCCAAACCCATAATGGCTGTCTGCGTAGATTGTCACACTCAATTCATTGGCCAGACAGCATGCTCTTGTAAGTGCAGTCAATTCTGCAGTTTGTACTGATGTTATGTAGCTAAGTATGACGCTTCAGCAATTTCTGAAATGGAGCAAAGTGTATATGTTGCTCTTGATACTCCATGATGGTCTCTCAGACCCGAACCACCCACAAACAGAGTCAGATCAGCCACTTCATGAGAAGTATTGTTAGGAATTGGGTTACTGGTTGACAGGGGTATAATTCCTGGTCAAGCAATAACCACAGTCCTAGTCAGGAGAGGCAGGCAAATCTAAGTTAACCTGTGCTCACCCTCTGGTAGCTTGGCACAGAGCAGGCTGGCTTAACTTTAGAGGCAATGTGTAAAGTATTTGTACAACACAGCAAACAGTAAAACAGTGACAAAAACACACAAAAACTTTTCACACCAAGTTAGAAAAATATAGCTTAATTAAATAAATAAAACAAGACCAAAATGACAAAAATCCAATAAGTAGAACTCGAGTTTTGAATTTTTTAAAGAATAAACTGTAAAATAGCGCTTAAAAACAGGATGCGCCAACCCGTGATATCTGTTTGGGCCAGACTGGGACAAAGTCAAATGTTCACGCCAACCGCGATGGAGCGTGAGCCATCTACAGGGACCCATTTTCGCTTGCTGAACCAAAGTACCTTAAATCTCAGTTGTGGAGCGTTTGTGTGGATCTGCGCTGAAAATGCGTTGCGTAGCAGAGGTAATGCATCAGTTCCGAGATGCAACAAGGCTGTAATGCGCGGTCCAGATGCATCGACGTCAAGGATCCTGTCGATGGGGCTTGCAATGCGAGGGCCAGTGTCGATGATGCGAGGTGCAGTGGAGAGGATGCGTTGGTTTGGATGGATGGTGAAGCAGCAATGGGGAGGTTCAGTGTTGTCGCCGAGGCTGCCGTGGACGAGGGATGTAAGGAGCTTGTGCGAAAAAAAACATCGAGCAGTGCGGGTTCCGAAGGCGATGTGTTGGTCCCCAGATGCGGGATGCAGCAGCGATGCAAGTCTTTTGTGACCAGTCCAATCCACGCAACAGCGTTGATGCGTCGGTTGTGCTTGAAGATGCTCTGCCCAGCCAAAGCTTCATCGGTTCTGTTCAGAGATGTGACACTCAGCAGAGGATGCATCAATTCTTCTGGAGAAACACCTTTGGCCCTTTTTCAAGAGTCCAGGACTACGGTGGCACCACTTGGCAGTGTAGACTCTCAGATGGCAGAATCCAGGTGAAGAAGCAGGTTGGTTGAAGGTCTTTTATGTCCCTGAGACTTCAGTTCATGAAGCCAGCCAGCTAGCTCTTGAAGCCACTCTGGGTTCAAGTGAGGCAGGTACAGTCCCCTCACCCAGGCAAGAGGGCAGCAGGCAGCAAGTCAGTACAGCAAGGCACAGCAGCAGCACAACATCCTTCTTCCTGGCAAAGTCTTCAGGGCCCAGAAGTTTATTGAAGTGGTAGTGCCAGAGGTCCAGTACTTATACCCAGTTGGGTCTTTGAAGTGAGGCATATTTCAAAGACAGCCTTTGGAGTGCACAGAGGTCCTCTTTTCCTGCCCTGGCACCAGACTCACTACAGGGGGGTATGCAGCCCTTTGTGTGGGGACAGGACATAACCTTTTCAGGTGTAAGTGAAGCTGGGTCTAGCTCCACCGTCTCATCCTGCCAGCATAGCCCATTGAGTCACACCTAATTGTTTGGCTGTCTAGGAGGAATACACAAAGCCGACTGTCACCCACCTCAAGCATGTGATCAGAGACAGGCAGCAGGCAACAAATGGCTAAAGTAGGTAAATGCCAACTTTCTAAAAGTGTCATTTTCAGAATTGTAATTTAAAATCCAACTTCACTATAAGTCTGGATTTTAAATGAGGAATCCAGAGACACCAGACTTGGAGGTTTTCTCTTCCCAATTGGAAATTACACTTGTAAAGGTAATAAGGTAATCCCAGTGTTATCCTATGGGAGAGACAGGCCTTACAGTAGTGAAAAATGACTTTTTCACTACCAGGAGAGGTAAAACTTAAAAGTACATGTCCTGACTTTTAAATACATTGAGCCCTGCCTTCGCGGTTGTACAGGGTCTCTAATAGGGGGTGACATATATATAAAAAGATAAGGTTTGAGCCTAGGGAAAGTTTTATTTGGCATGGTTGAAATGGCAGTGTATACTGCACACATAGGCTCTGCAATGGCAGGCCTGAGACATGGTTAGATGGCTACTTAAGTGGGTGGCACAAGCAGTGCTGCAGGCCCACTAGTAGCATTAAATCTACAGGCCCTGCACACATGTAGTGCATTTGTACTAGGGACTTATAAATAAATTAAATATGCCAATTGGGGATGAACAAATATTACCATGTTTAGGAGAGAGAGCACACACACTTTAGCATTTGTTAGCAGTGGTAAAGTGCACAGAGTCCTAGTGTCAACAAGCACAAGGTCAGAAAGTAGAAGAGGAAGGCAAACATTTGAGGTGAAGACCACCCTAAGGCTGTCAGGTCTAACAAGAATCTTTTATTTCTGGTCTCGCTTTGGCACATAATTTGGTCACATCAATGCAGTCATGGTTGCAGTCCTCATCATCTTCACCTTTGTTTGGAATCAGCATCCGTGTTGTGCAGGATTAAAAGTATTGCACCTTCTGAATTTTATCTCCCAATATCATTTGTTCAAGTTTTGTCAGGTGGCAGTATGGCATGTGTGTGTTTGTGATAGCTCCCCCGATAGAGGATTGTACCTCTTGGGGTACAGTCTTCGCAGCAATATATATCAGAACTCATGGTATCCTTTCATTAGCAGTAATACCAGATGTATTAAGACAAATACAGAACGAGTATGGAGCAGAACCTGCTCTGAACTTAGGGATGAAGTTACTAGGTAACTTTGCCCAGGTATCAGCTATAATATTAGCAAACATTCAAGGGGATCAGCAGCAGTGGCAATACACCAGCGCCTGAGAGATTTCACTCCTTCACAACAGGAGATAGAATTACCTAAAATTATTAAAACTGCTTTTGCAGAATTAGGTAGAGATAGTTTCGGAGCTAGACCAGTGAAACCTCAACTAATGGGAGGTCCAGAAAAGAACAGGCAAAGCAAACACCAGTTTCTTCAAAGAAGAAATGGGATAACAACAAACAACAAAAGAATTGATCTCAATCCAGAGGTAGGTCTCCTCAGCAGGAGCCCTCCGAAAGAAGGGACAACCTTAGGAATAGAGATAACATTAAAAAACCTGACAGGTATCAGGACACTGATACACGTTCCTCTCGTTCCTTTCAGGGCTCATCAAAAAACTCAGAGAGGGAAGGACGGTCAGAACACAGACAAGAAGAGCATACAAAGTCCAGAGACACGCAACGCACTTCAGACTACTCTTCCAAAAAAGAAGAAAAGCCTAAAGCAAAACCTCAATTCAAAAAGAAGAAAGTAGCAGGTCTCAAAGTTAGACATGCCCAGAATTCTGAGGACTCAACTACTGAACGGGGAATGGGCTCTGACGATGCTAGACAGCGCAGCAGAAGTAACAATAGCTCGCCAGAACCTGATGGAATTTCTGGTGACAGCGGAGTTGAGTGAATATATCACGGTGGAAACACCTGATACTAGGGTAAGCATCCCACATAGGTTACATGAGATAATACTCCAAATGGAAGGGGACAAGCCCAGAAAAATTAAAGGTCTCTTTTGGGAGAACCTGACTTTTGGCTACGACATTCTTTTAGCTGAAAGAGATTGGCCGCCTGCTATTGTTATGGATTGCCCAAAGGTAGAAACTGTTATTTTTCCAGCCTTTTCCGACCTCGTTCCCACACACTTAAAACACACATACACGCAGGAGTGGATGGTAGCCCTTGCTCCTGCACTATATCGCAACCATGTTGGGTGGGATGAAGAGTCAGCTTACCACTTGATACCACTAAAATCTACTCCAACTCCACAGAGACAGTATCCAAAAAAACAGGAAGCGAAAAAACAGGTCAGGGAGATCTTAGATCAACTTGAATACCAAGGTGTGATTGAAACCTGCACCTCTTCAATGAATAATCCTTTGTTTCCCGTAATGAAACCTGACAATTCATATCCTCTAGTTTTAGATTACAGACATCTGAACTCATGCACGAAAACATTTGCAGCACAGAACGTACATAGTGCCGCATTAATGAATAACATTGTGCTGAAAAAATACAAAACAACACTAGACATCTCTAATGGATTTTTCTGCCAAAATATAGCGCCTGAGAGCAGATATTTGACAGCATTCTCAGCGCTGGGGTCCCAGCGGCAATTTTGTCGACTCCCCCAGGGGTATAAGAACAGCCCCGGGTTGTTTTCCACCAGGGTAACTGAGTTACTTCAGAATCTGGATGAGGAGGCATTGTCCTATGTAGATGATATTTATCTGACGGATGATGACCTGGAGGAACACTTGACCAGGGTGAGCACCATAATTTTGGGATTTGCCTCTGAGGGCTACAAGTTTACCTTTAAAAATAGCCCACCTCAATGTCCTATTTTTGGGATAGTCATCTGAAGGGAAAAGCCTGGCAGCTAATTCTTTAGAAAAATGTGCGCTGCTCCAACCTCCGAAATCATTGAAAAATTTACAATCCATACTGGGATTCCTAAATTTCGGCAGAACATACATTTTGGATTACAGAGAAAGGGTTAAACCTTTCTACGACCTCATAAGACCTGATTTTTCAGATAGGCAATGGACACAGGAACATACAGATATCCTTAGTTCCTTTACAGACGCGCGTAAATGTCCGCAATCTAGTAATCTGTATAGTTGCGGGTCAATCTCGGTACACCTACTTAACATACAATGAAGGTGAAACAGTACCAATAGCATACAAATCACACTTCTATATAAACGCTGGAATGCGTTTTGCATCAACAGAAAAAATTCTGACAGCCGTGCAAACTGCTGTAGTGAGAGAAAGAGCACTGGCTCAGGGGAAACAAATTATTGTCGTGACTCCGGTACCGGCCTTAGAGGCTGCTACAAAGACAAGCGTTCCAAATGCTAAAGCCTTACATCCAAGATGGATACAATGGGCTAATTCTCTCACTGCATCAGATGTAGAATACAGATACGACCCAAGTCTAAAAACACAAGCATTCCTGCAATACGAACAAGAATAACCTCTCCCGAATGAAATAATGCCTCTAGATCAGTATGAATACATAATTTACCCTGACGGATCTGCTCAGCCGGCCATTGGAAGTAAACAACAATACAGCGCTGCGTGTGCGATTGTCAAAGATCATATGCAGGATGGTAAGTTCCATCCAAGCTGTACAAAAACTCAGTCTCTAGGAGACTGCACGGCTCAGCTAGCAGAACTAAAAGCTCTTTTACTGGCACTGATTAATACGGATCGAGAATTCCCCACACTAATTGTGTGCGATTCTTTTTACTCTGTCCAGTCTTACAATGAATATCTACATTATTGGGGACAAAATGGGTTCAAGGACTCAAAAGGTGGCACAATTAAGCATAAAATGCTATGGGAACAGGTAGCTGAGTTGAAAAACGAACTACCAAGAGCTCACGTGATACACAAGCTGAGTCATCAACGTGATGGCGTTCACGTTGAAGGGAATTCATTGGCTGATGAAACCACGAAGGGGGCAGTATGAACTGCGTCCGTAGCTGCTATCACTCGTTCAAAAACGAGTATAGACGGACAGATAATGGTAGTTGTCATTGCGTCATGGAAAGACAATAAGGCATTGCCGAAAGGCTTTCCACTCAAGTACTCCTACAAGTTAGATGCAAACAACGTTCCATTTGCTCAGATTCCAGGAGTGGGGGATAGAGTAATACCAAACATGGATCGGAGATGAGGCTTAATTTTAGCTGCACACGAGGGTCTAGGTTCTGCGCACACAGGAGTTACAGCGACAGTTTCTTTACTGAAACAGCGCTTTTGGTGGCCAGGGTTAACAAAGCAGACCAAAGACTATGTCTTAAAGTGCGACATCTGTCAACAGATGAAGGGCTCAACCATAACACGTCCAGCACAGACACCATTATTAATATCAGACAGACCTCTTGCGTGTGTCTATTTGGACCACTGCGGCCCCTTACAATCTGATGGGGCTTACAAGTACATAATGTTTGCAGTGGATTTCTGCTCGAGATTCCTATGGGTATGGCCTCAGTGCTTGGCTGACGCTCGAACTGTTATCAAAGATTTGCGAGTCTTTATAGGGACATACACAGTTGGCACATTACATTCTGACCGTGGCCCCGCGTTTAGCTCTAGGGCTTACAAGGAAGCTATGGGAAGTTTGGGTGTTGCACTGCGGTACTCCTCTCCGTACCATCCCGAGGGAAATTCGGTTGTGGAGAGGAAAAACCGGGACTTAAAGCAATCATTAACAGCTAGAGTATTATGCGCAGGTGGTAGTTGGGTCAGTCACTTATATGGGGTACAGAGGGCCTTGAACAACATGCCAAGAAGTTCTCTAGGGCGTGTCACTCCTTACGATATCCTATTTGGGATGAGAATGTGGGTACCTGATCCTGATTGTGAAGGCACAGTGGCGGATGAAAAACCTTATGACATCAATAAACGTTTAACTGTTTTACAGGATCTGAATGAATCCAGAGCACTACAGAGCAATGTTCAAATAAAACAGTCCGGCACTGGGGAAGTCAAGTCAGTCACTGCAAGACCTGTCTGGGTCCCTAAAGTCGAGGATCTGGTCAGAGAAAAGATAACAGACAAAAAAGAATTCGGAACATCATACAGAAAGCCTGTACCTGTCCTGGTCGTTGAAGGAACAAGAACTGTACTTCTGCCGCCTCTTGCCGGAAAAAAGGAGAAAAGATTTGTCTCCATTGATCTGATAAAACCACACTATGTGGCTGATACTGAAAAGTAGGCCTCGAGGGCTCCTGGGTAGCCGACGCCCTCCTCTCGCTACCATACAGGAAGTTCAGACGGAAAGGGTCAACACGTTTGAAGAGTCTCCTATACGGAATGATGGACTATGCAACAATCAAACAGGTAAATACTAACCAGGGCCAGATTAATAATGAAATGGTGCAGACAGATTAATCTCAGTCAACAAGGGAGTCAAAACAGCAAACTGAGCTTTATATAAAACTATTTATTTAATGATTGTTAAACAATTCAATAATAAAAAACACAATTAAAGACAATTGATTAATCAGTAAATATTCTTAATTAACAGTAAGCAAGATATTGCATCTGTTCAATTATTTGTGTAAACAGATCTGACTAATCATCAGGTCTTATCTGTGTCAGTGACCGCATGTGACGGAAACCTGACGAAGGCATGGCCGAAACGCGCGTAGTTCCACTACTTTCCACCAGTTTCTGAAGATCATGATACACCCTTTGGTTGCTTAAGATAAAATTGTTTTGTCTTACCCTTTTTCTTGATCTAGGATAATGACTTTACACTTATATGATGATGATTAGTCCGATCTGTTTACATAAATAATTGAACAGATGCAATATCTTGCTTACTGTTAATTAAGAATATTTACTCATTAATCAATTGTCTTTAATTGTGTTTTTTATTATTGAATTGTTTAACAATCATTAAATAAATAGTTTTATATAAAGCTCAGTTTGCTCTTTTGACTCCCTTGTTGACTGAGATTAATCTGTCTGCACCATTTCGTTATTAACCTGGCCCTGGTTAGTATTTACCTTTTTGCTTTTTTCCCTGTGAGGGCGTACTTATCCTGATTACAGGGGGCCCCTGTGTGTTTCCGGACTATGCAACAATGCCATGAAACTCGTTCCTCTTGAAACAGAAATCCAAAATCAAAATGAAAGACAAATTTCAATTCGACCTAGCACCGATGTCTACATAAACATGCCTCAACAAGAGCCATCCACAAGTACAACAAAACCTGCTGAGCTACCAAAAATAGATCGAACTGCATCTGGCTTTTTCATCGGCTTTGATACCTTTTCATTGCATCCAAGTGAACCAGAAATTACGCCAGCCCCAAAACTCATCAACAACAAGTCAAAGACTTCTTGATTTACCTAAAAAAAAAAATTACCTGGTGTCACCTTTGGTAGAACTTTGGATAATCACCGGGATACTTTTCTTTCTTTTCTGGAAAGGCTTAGTAACTGTCTTTTGCTTACTTATTAATGGAACTTATCTTCGCCTAAGCTCTGCAGCATCAAAAGTGAACTTGATCCTGAAACCTCATGTCTCATCACATCGTGAACAAAGAGAATTATCATCAGTGAACATTACAGCAGTTCCTATATCTGATTGTATAGTATGGGACAAGGTTAATTATGATATATTTGGCCCGACCAAACTTTTAAAAATACCACATTTTATTTAAAATTTTCTTAAATGATATCATTACCTCCAGTACGTTTTCCGATGAATAGGATTTTGAAACTGTAAACAATATGTTGTCTGATTTAGAACAATCTGCCACATTTTCCAGCAATGAAAGGTTGGAAGACACATCAGATTTTAACACCATGTATTGTTATCAACATTATGGTCATCATTTTCTACACAAATCCAGTAACCCTAGGAATGTTTTCACATATCACCAATGGGAACATTGCCCTACACCACCGAAAAGTAGTTTGAAAACGTTTGCACAGAAATTTTCATATTTTTCAGGGTTTAACGTTTCAGACTCGACTTCATATTACAATAAGGTTGCACCGACATCCGCACAAAAAAATATGCTGACTAACACCAAACAGATCTACTCTGCTTTCTTCATTACCCAACTGTCTGAACAGGGTTTCGACTTATGGAAAGACAGTATAGACTTAAAATCAGTCTGGGGTTCTCGAGATTGGGAAGTCCAGGGAACAGAAGCGCTATTTAGAGCATGCCTCATTCCTCAGCAGATGATATTTCTAAATGAAACTGTGCAACAGACTTCCTGTCTTGGGATAGCCAAGAACAAGGACTTGAACACGCCTCAGATTCCAACACCATCACATACCGAGGAAAATTTTACATCAGAAGAAGGGTCTACAATAGATGACATTTTACAATACAATAGATCAGACCCCAATTGGAAGGGATGGTTGGTTTGGCCCACAGACACTAACAGATGTCAAGAAAGATTCAGGTGTACCACCGAAGGGTTCAGTATCCATAGGCCAGACCCACGCTATGTACAAAGAGAACATCCGGGGGGGTGGTGACATCATACAGTGTTGGGAAGTTATGCCTCGATTGGCTAAAGACCTCAACACTACCACAGGTGAAACAACACTTATCCTTACTTACAGAGGATGTGGACTTCTGGGATTTTTTATTGGGTACCAGAAAGCCACGTCAAAAACGTTTCTTATATGCTGTCTATAATAAAATTTGGAAAATCTCCCAACAAGAAGCAGCGGAGGGACTTCGAGAAATAGATAGGGTTAACTTAGAAAAGGCGTTAGCCGTAGTTGACAATGGTTTGACTACGTTAACATCCAGGATTTATTCACTGGGCAACATTGTATCTTCTGCTATTGATGTACTAGAACAAGACTTGTCCATACTACAGCACGGGCAATCGCAATTACGTTCTATTATGTTATTAAGCTGGACACTGCAATCATTGCACGCAGGTTATGTGCCTTGGCGTTTTATCAACAGTACGTCCCTGTTTTCTGCATACAATTTAACAGAAAAACAGATGGAAATGGCACAAAGGGGAGCAAAATATATAATGCTGATATTGAAAAACTGGACAGATTACTTTTTACTGTGGCAGAATCACCGTCCACAGAGTAGTTAATCCATGGCCATATAACTTTACCGGTCACAACTTTCCAGTTTCAGTATTGCCTAGAACAACAACAGGCAGGCAGATATGAAGAGATGGGTAAGGAATTCATCAAAGAATCTTGGGAATTACCGTATAGGTTTCGATGCAGGAGTGGGGATCTAGAAGTGTTTCTAAGCAGTACAAACTGTGAGAACGCTTTAAGTGGATCTCTCATATGACAGGATATCATGCTGCACGGGGCCTGCAATGGTTCAGTAGCATCCCTATCCTGTCACTTGAGGGGTACCCCAGCAGCCGTGATTACCCCAGTATTCAGGCTACTTTCAAATGGGGGTTACTTGATGCTGAACGATCAAGGTTGTTGTGGGATGCTTCCGGGCATCGCATATCTAATCACCGTGAGCTCCAGGGTTACTTGTGGAAGCAAGTATTGTTTCCACTGACACACACAGTCAGGGAGGCGCCGCTATGGCCTTCGTTGAATGTTTCCTTTATACGGTTTGATACTCTGAGCAGAATGAAAGCCATGCTTCTACAGAAAACCGTGCCCTTAGCCTCCGCCTGGGAGACTTTTGATCTCCAAATAGCAAGGTCCTCTGCAGAGATACAGGCACTCATACGTACGATCTGCCCCTTCCATTTCGCAGAAATGGTAAATCGTATCTTTAACATATCTGATACAACGGGTATAGTACACCTATTTAAGACCATAGGTTCGGGACTGTTAAGCACCTTTCAGACAGTCGTCAGAGTTATACCAAACTTTATACACTCCGTATTCGGAAGCATTTTTGGAGGACTTCCGCTGATCCTCTTTCTAATAGCAGGTATCCTGATTGTAATTTTTCTGCTACGCAATGGATGTCCCAGTCACCAAGGAGATGGAAAAAGCACTCCTGGAATGCAAATACCGTGATCATATGGTACAACATCTGGGCACACCTCACTTACGGGAACTAAGTGCTTATTGGTTCCTGTCATTTAGACCAGTCTGGATGGACTGCATCTTACCTGTTCTCCGATGCCTGTTCTGCAGAGAAGAATTCATGTTGGATCTCTGTATGACTCTTCCATCAGTTCCACAACCGGACGTTGATGCATTGCTGGACCCGATAACAGCCCATGTTCTGCAGTGTCCCCAGCGTATTCCTATGTTGATGGCGGCATTCTTAGAGCCACCACAAGAAGTCTCTGCTCCTGTTGGAATGGATACCGGCTCCTCCACTAACACCCAGGCCTTGGATGGCGCAGAGGCTGCCCCAGCATCGGCTGCAGGCAGTGCAGAAGATCATCTGTGCTCGATTGAGGTAATCGGCGAGATGTTACAGGGATCATCGTCTGCGAAGGCAGGCTACAGCAATGTTGTGTTTACCAGCCAGGAGACATAAACATTTGGCTCGTCGTGTGCTGGGAAAAATGTGGCCTTTTTTAAACAAACTCAAAATGAAAATCCAAAACAATTGACACTTTTATGACCTGCATGGCTTTCCGATGCTTGTAGTTGTTCGAACTATATATACGGACACAGTAGAGCTATTGCTTGAGTGACAATTCTTCTGTTTTAGCACTTTTTAGAGTTTTTAAGATTTTTTAGCAGAACTATGGTTTTTACTACATGTTTGCGTACCAGTAACTAGACAGGTAGTACGTTAGAATTAGATTATGTCGTCCAGTCGGATGAGGAGTGGGTGTTATATTCCATATAGGTACCCCAATATAGGTCCGGGTAACATCCCAACCTTTCACCTATATTCATCCCTATATTACATACATAACGGGCTGCTAGGACTGACCCTTTACCTAGTTACAGTACTGCTTACAGAACATGGGGTTTTCCCTGAACAATAGCCTCATACATTATGCATGAGGATTCTTGGATTCTTGGAAACTCAGCAGGACTACCATCTCCTGCATAATAACTATGTACACGGTTCATTTCCGACGTCATCCTAAGTCCGACACTGGCACAGCAAGGTAGAACCCCTGGGGATACCTTCGGGTATATAAACATCACATCTTGCTGAGATAGGGAGAGCAGATCAGGACTTCCCTGCCGACACACTGATGCAAGACGCTGAGGTTCCTGCATGCAGATATTCCAGCTCGCAGTGGTCTAACATCCCTTGCGGGGTGTTCAGCTCAAGACCAAGACGGGGTCCCACAGTCTCTCACTTCAGGTAATGGGCTTGACTTTATCCTAGAGGGATTCTTGGCTTAACACCTACACACATGCTAGGTACACTTAGGTACATCTAGTTAGGGTAGCATCGTAGGAGTACGCATTTTATTATCATGTATTTTATATACTTGCCTGTATTTATGGTTATAGCAAGATGGTAGAAATCTACCATCCTTTTACCTTTTAGTGCTTCTAATCATTGATATCTGTTTCTGTCTAGTGGTTGTTTCAGCACACCTATTTTACACAAGAATGACGAATGTTCAATAAATGCTTATTGAAGAACGTCCATATCGTTTATTCTGTGTATCTCTCTAAGACAAAGTGAGCACGAGTGACTGAGCGAAAAGTATTGCACTGTTTCCACGGTCCTGAGGGATCAGGGTTGTCATGTTCGATAGTTGCCAACAACTATTCTCTCCTTGGTAAGAGGAGTTTCTAGTGGCACTGTGAGCTAGCTGGTATACAGGCCAACATACCCGGTGGGGGTGTCTGGAATCAGTCTAGACACCAGTCCTGCAGTGTACATTGTCTAAACGTGCAGATCTTATATAGGTTTATAAGAACTACATGACAGGGGGTATGCAGCCCTTTGTGTGGGGACAAGACATAACCTTTTCAAGTGTAAGTGAAGCTGGGTCCAGCTCCACCGTCTCATCCTGTCAGCATAGCCCATTGAGTCACACCTAATTGTGTGACTGTCTAGAAGGAATACACAAAGCCCGACTGTCACCCACCTCAAGCATGTGATCAGAGACAGGCAGCAGGCAACAAATGGCTAAAGTAGGTAAATGCCAAATTTCTAAAAGTGTCATTTTCAGAATTGTAATTTAAAATCCAACTTCACTATAAACCGGGTTTTTACATGAGGAATCCAGAGACACCAGACTTGGAGGTTTTCTCTTCCCAATTGGAAATTTACACTTTTAAAGGTAATAAGGTAATCCCAATGTTACCTATGGGATAGACAGGCCTTACAGTAGTGAAAAATGACTTTTTCACTACCAGGAGAGGTAAAACTTAAAAGTACATGCCCTGACTTTTTAATACATTGCACCCTGCCTTCTGGGTTGTACAGGGCCTCTAATAGGGGGTGACACATATATAAAAAGATACGGTTTGAGCCTAGGAAAAGTTTTATTTGGCTAGGTCGAAATGGCAGTGTATACTGCACACACAGGCTCTGCAATGGCAGGCCTGAGACATGGTTAGATGGCTACTTAAGTGGGTGGCACAAGCAGTAGTGCAGGCCCACTAGTAGCATTAAATTTACAGGCCCTGCACACATGTAGTACATTTGTACTAGGGACTTATAAATAAATTAAATATGCCAATTGGGGATGAACAAATATTACCATGTTTAGGAGAGAGAGCACACACACTTTAGCATTTGATAGCAGTGGTAAAGTGCACAGAGTCCTAGTGTCAACAAGCACAAGGTCAGAAAGTTGAAGAGGAAGGCAAACATTTGGGGTTAAGACCACCCTAAGGCTGTCAGGTCTAACAAGAATCTTTTATTTCTGGACTTGGTTTGGCACATAATTTGGTCGCATCAATGCTGTCATGGTTGCAGTTCTCATCATCTTCACCTTTGTTTGGAATCGGCATCCGTGTTGTGCAGGATTAAAAGTATTGCACCTTCTGAATTTTATCTCCCAATATAATTTGTTCATGTTTTGTCAGGTGGCAGTATGGCATGTGCTGTTTTTGTGTACGAGTCAGCAAAATCCCAACTGAAAGAGAGACTAACACAATAAGTATGCAATCCATCACAATCCCTACACTCTGCTCAATTGTTAGGCAAAGTGCTACTACAGACTTCAAACAACCAGGAAAGCTGCAGCTACTAGATCTAATGTAGCAGAGAATTAAGCAACAGGTTACTTTACCTCACCATGCTTTTGGATCAGGACATAAAGCGCACACCCTTTTCTTTTGTGACAGTAGAGGAAAAAGTCCTTCTTCGTAATTTGGCATTCCTGGAGTGGGTGCACTTTAGGGTTTGCCTCTGAGCTCGAGGAAGGCACTCACGCATTCCTCATTGAATGGGACTGGATCCTTAATGCCACTGAGTAAGCATTACTAAAGGCTTTGCAATCAAGGAAGACGTTTGGAATCCATTATCTACAGTCTGCAACCAATCCCAAAAATATCCTCACTTCCTACTGGTAGTCAGAGGATTCATTCTCAGGCTTGGAGACCTTTCTTGCTCCTTTCTCAATGTGGTGTCCCAAGTAGATCACTTTCTTTTTACACAGTAGTGCATTTTAATGGATGACACCTTATATTCACTGTCAGCAGAATGGTTCAAGAGCGCAATTGTATTCAACTTGCAATATTCTTTGGATTCTTTGGATTTAGAGGCAACTTGGAGATCATCAATATATTGAACCAGCACTGAGTTACAGGGCATTTGAAGATTTTCCAATTCTTTCATTACAATCTGACTAAAGGTTGGTGGGCTTTCTATATACCCTTGCGGGATTCAATACCACACAAGGACTTTTTTGAGGAATCTGGTACCACTGAGCAACATGAAACTGCAATTTTATTTATTTTTCTTAACTCATGGACCACCCTCCATTATTTCCGCTTGTTTTCGAAATACCCATAACAGAAAAACTGAATGGGCTACTTAAGCCCTTTTGAAAATGCCCTGCTCTAATATTTTGGCAATCACAGGCCTCATTCCCTCCGCTGCTTCCTTTTTAAGTTTGTATTGAGAAGTTTGAGGGTAGAAGGCACATGGTTTTGGTGTGATCCTCACTCGTTCTGCACTTTTAACCAGTCAAATTCCTTTACCTATGAGATGCCACACCTCTTCTTTCATTGTGTGTCTTAAATCAAGAGGCAGTTCTTCTTTTTTGAGGACTGGGAAGAATTCAATCTTTGACTCGATTTTATTTTGAACTCTAAGTTTTCATTGAGTTTAAATTGCGTTACCATTCGGAGTACAGTAAATCACAAAATTTATCTCACATAAATTCCTACCTAACAAATTTACAGGACACAAACTAAATTGGTAATCTTGTTCTATTGAAATGATTAGAACAGGAACATTTGCTGTAACCTGATTAATTATCTGCTTGAGATTTCTACAGTTCTTTTCCCAAGAGGGGTAGGCTTGGGATCTCTGTTGAATAAATCTTGGCGCAGGTAGGACCTTTTTTAATCTAGAATGATACTCAGTGGTCATACACCTCATCATCTACATATGGGCCACTCTGATCTATCTCTTGGACTGCACCAAGCATGCATTCCTCCTCCTCTCTCAAGCACTGTCATTGTGAATTAATCTAATTTGTGAAAACTAGGGCTACAGGCACCTTTGTTTGGAACTGACATTGAGTATTCACATTCTGCGTCAAAGGCTGCTGGACTGGGGCACTTGACTGTCATCTGATTTGCAATTTGCTGTATTTGGGGACTAAAATCACTTTGGATTAGATCCTGATTTGATCTGCACCTACTTTCCAGTGGCCAATCTTCCCACAGAACTGACAAGAAGAGCGCTTCTTTAACATATTAATGTCCATATTCATTCCGTTTGAACCATTCACAGACCTTCTGCCTCTGTCTTGTGGAACCATGCTCCCTAATTGCCCCCAAATACCTATTTTCCTGCAAACCAACACCCTGCATCCCAAACTTTGCTCTCTTTTTTGTAACATCAGCAAAACCAGAATCAGAGCCTCCACTATACATTCTTTAGATCTGCATAAGTCTCTCATAATATGCATGCACTGACTATTTCAGCTCTTGAGAAGCTCTCATGATATTTGACCAATTGACCTCTTTCTCTAGAACCTTTTGTCACTTATTTGTACTTATCCATTGTGGGAAGTTGGCCTGGTATATGCTGTCCACTAATTAAAGTGGGCACCTTGCACCAGTCCAAACGACCCTTATTGATGATTAGGTTAAAGACAACCTTTATTGAAAGCTATCCTAGTGGTAGCTATGGAGAGCAGCCTTCAGGCTAAGTCTCGAAGGAATGTAAAGCAGCTTGTTTTACCAGTATATAACCTCCTGAATGACCAAATGAAAGGAGAACCACACCAGGTGTATATAAAATATATGTATTTATTACTAAACACTCTCTACTAACCTCTTTATGAGATTAGAGAACAATACACACAATATTAAATCACTAGAACGACAGTAAATAGCACAATACACAGCGGGCTCCAGGGGAGACCGAACCATATACTAAGTAAGTGGTATAAGAACCACGACTTGACTAGACACAGTGCCTAGAGCACGTAGAATCGCTGGGACCCCAAGGAACCACCCAAGGCAGTGACACAGGGGACCCACGGAGGACGGGTGCAGTGTGGGAACACAGACGCGAGCTCCGTACATCTCTATGAGAAAGTCGCGGTTAGAAATTTAAAGATTAAGGACATTTAGGAGAGGACTTTCAGCAAACCAAGCTAAACATAGAAGGTTCTAGGGCCAGCACCATTGAGAGTACTGAGGTACCCGTGTTACCTATCCCAGAGGAGCCGGGTGCATAGGGGTCAAGTGGTGTCGGAAACCCTTGTCGTTTTCAATGGCGTAATGCGAAAAAGTACTGCTGCCGTGGAGAAGAAAAGTGTCCAGTGTGATCCAAGCCTGGATCGGAGCTGAGAAGAACCTGAAAGCAGAGGGGACAAAGTCTGGGTCACTTCACGTGACCAGGAGCGGAGCAATCGAATGCCCACCGATGTCGGGTGCTTCAGGTGCGATGAGGTGAAGCTTGGCTCTGCAGCCACGGGGACCAGGAGATGTCGACGATGACCACAGTCCGGATCCGAGCTGTCCCACAAAGGATGTCGAGTGCTGGGGGGTCAGTGTCCGGATTGAACACCAACAAGCCTTGGCAACGGCAACCCATGTGGTCAAAGGAAAGATGCTTCTGCGAGGACCAGCAAGGTCCTGGGGACTCACCAAGCGATGGAGAGTCAGGGCACGTCTGGAGCAACCAGGAAAGCCCACTGAAAGTTAAAGTTGCCTTCTTAGGGACCCACAGGCCAATGGACCAGGGATCGCAAAGGGACCTCGAGAGGACTCAAAAAATACCAGCCCACGGAACACTCGTGGAGTGTAGGCCGGTAATCTTCAGTGGAATTACTGCTCGGGGTCAGGACTACAAGTAGCCCAAAGCACAGCTTCAGAGATCACCGAAAAGCAGATGCTTCTGCAAATGTACACGGTGCCCAGGGGTACGGGTTTCACGGTCCCCACGAGGGATACGGGCCTCAGACTTGCTGAGCGCGCAGATCGACTTCGGAGACCTTGGGAACCCACCTCCTGTATTGCAGAAATCTTCGGAGTCCTTCAGGAGCTTCGTAGATGCAAACCGGTCAGATGCGTTTAGGTGCCTGCTCAGCAGGGGAGTAACTCCTTTACTCCAAGGGAGATTCCTCAGTCGTCCAGCAGAGCGTAGATCGTCAAAGGGTACTTGGTTTCTGTAGCAGAGTTTAGTCCAGGTAAATCTAAAGTCCTGTAGTCAGGGGTTCCTAATTGATACCCAAGGAAGGGGTGGGACAAACTCTGGGGACCCATCTATGGGAGGGTCAGGACAGAGGGGTGGCTACACCCATGTCCTTTGTCCAGTTTTGCGCCAGAGCAGGGGCTGGTAGCCCCTGCAACCGGTTTGAGCTGGACTATGCACGAGGACACCAAATGTGCCCCCAGTGCAGACATCAAAGCACTCTGAGAGTGCACCCACCCAGCCCCAATACACTAAAGCCTGTCTGGGAGGTGGTCACACCTCCCTGTGACAGGAAACCTATTGTCCAGCCTCCCCTGCTGGAGTTTCGTCCAGCATCAGGAGGGCAAACTCGTGTCTGTGGCTGGCAGCATCCATTTTGTGATGCCAGGGTTCTGTGAAGCTGGTACCGGGTGTACCGGTGTTGTCATATTTCTCCCTCTAGGAGGGTGGAATCATACCTCCCACACCAGTTACTGGTGTGGAGGTATGATTTCAAGGTGTTTGACACCAAACACGACATGTTTCCATGCAGCCATATTAACCCCTTCCATGCGCACGACGGCCGGGAGCCGTCGTGCGCAACGGTGCTCTTGTGCGCACGACGGCATTTTTGAAAACTAGACACCAAGGGGAATCCAGGATGGGGTGACTTGTCTGGCTCTCACCAGGTTATGTTACCCAGAATCCCTTGCAAACCTCAAACTTTGTTTAAAAAAAAACATTTTTCCCACATTTATGTGGTGGAAAGTTCTGGAATCTGCGTGGAGCCACAAAATTCCACCCAGCACGCGTTCCCCAAAGTCTACCGAGAAAATGGTACCTCACTTGTGTGGGTAGGCCTAGTGCCCGTGACAGGAAACGGCCCAAAACGCAACTTGGACACACCACATTTTCACAATGAAAACGGACCCTTTTTTGCAAAGTGCCTAGCTGTAGATTTTGAACCCTAGCTCTGCCGGCACCTAGAGAAACCTAGCAAACCTATACATTTTTGAAAACTAGACACCCAGGGGAATCCAGGATGGGGTGACTTGTCTGGCTCTCACCAGCTTCTGTTACCCAGAATCCCTTGCAAACCTCAAAATGTGTCCAAAAATCTAATTTTCCTCACATTTCTGTGGTGGAAAGTTCTGGAATCTGCGTGGATCCACAAAATTCCACCCAGCCCGCATTTCCCAAAGCCTTCCGAGAAAAATGGTACCTCACTTGTGTGGGTGGGTCAAGTACCCGCGACAGGCAAGGGCCCAAAACGTATTGAGGCGACATCAAAATTACCTATCACAAAACGACCTGGTTTTGCAAGGGGGGTCACCTGTGCTCGGCCGCCACCTAGGGAAACCTACCAAACCCACACATTTCTGAACACTAGCACCCGGGGGATTCCAGGGAGGTATGGCTTGCGTGGATCCCCCAACGTTTTCTTACCCAGAATCCCCTGCAAACCTCAAATTTAGCTGAAAAAATCACTTTTTCCACACATTTTTGTGTGGGAAAGTTGTGGCATCACTGGGCTGACACAAATTTCCTACCACCCAGCGTTCCCCCAGGTCTCCCGATAGAAATGGTGCCTCACTCGTGTGGGAGGCCCAAGTACCCACGACAGGCAAGGGCCCAAAACCTATTGAGGCGACATCAAAATTGCCTATCACAAAACGACCTGGTTTTGCAAGGGGGGTCACCTGGGTTTTTGGCCCCGTGCTCAGCGGCCACCTAGGGAAACCTACCAAACCCACACATTTCTGAAAACTAGTCACCCGGGGGATTCCAGGGAGGTATGGCTTGCGTGGATCCCCCAACGTTTTCTTACCAAGAATCCCCTGAAAACCTCAAATTTAGCTGAAAAAATCACTTTTTCCACACATTTTTGTGTGGGAAAGTTGGGGCATCACTGGGCTGACACAAATTTCCTACCACCCAGCGTTCCCCCGGGTCTCCCAATAAAAATGGTGCCTCACTTGTGTGGGAGGCCCAAGTACCCGCGACAGGCAAGGGCCCAAAACGTATTGAGACGACATCAAAATTGCCTATCACAAAACCGACCTGGTTTTGCAAGGGAGTCACCTGGGTTTTTGGCCCGTGCTCATCCGGCCACCTAGGGAAACCTACCAAACCCACACATTTCTGAGAACCTAGACACCCTGAGGATTCCAGGGAGGCATGGCTTGCATGGATCCCCAACGTTTCTTACCCAGAATCCCCTGCAAAACCTCAAATTTAGCTGAAAAAATCACCTTTTCCCACACATTTTTGTGTGGGAAAGTTGTGGCATCACTGGGCTGACACAAATTTCCTACCACCCAGCGTCCCCCCAGGTCTCCCGATAAAAATGGTGCATCACTCGTGTGGGAGGCCCAAGTACCCGTGACAGGCAAGGCCCAAAACTTATTGAAGCGACATCAAAATTGCCTATCAAAAAATGTTTTGGGCCCTTGCCTGTCGCAGGTACTTGGGCCTCCCACACGAGTGAGGCACCATTTTTATCAGGAGACCTGGGGAATGCTGGGTGGTAGGAAAATTTGTGTCAACCGTGATTCCACAACTTTCCCACACAAAATGTGTGAAAAAAGTGATTTTTTTCAGCTAAATTTGAGGTTTGCAGAGGATTCTGGGTAAGAAAACGTTGGGAGATCCACGCAAGCCATGCCTCCTGGAATCCCCCGGGTGTCTAGTTTTCAGAAATGTGTGGGTTTGGTAGGTTTCCTAGGTGGCCGGTGAGCAGGCCAAAACCCAGGTGACCCCTTGCAAAACCAGGTCGTTTTGTGATAGGCAACTTTGATTTTCAGCCTCAATACGTTTTGAGGCTCTTGCCTGTTGCTGGTACTTGGGCCGCCCACACGAGTGAGGCACCAATTTTATCGGGAGACCTGGGAATGCTGGGTGGTAGAAATTTGTGTCAGCCCGGTGATGCCACAACTTTCCACACAGAAAGGTGTGGAAAAAGTGATTTTTTCAGCTAAATTTGAGGTTTGCAGAGATTCTGGGTAAGAAAACGTTGGGGATCCACGCAAGCCATACCTCCCTGGAATTCCAGGGGTGTCTAGTTTTCAGAAATGTGTAGGTTTGGTAGGTTTCTTTAGGTGGCCGCGGAGCAGGGCCAAAACCCAGGTGACCCTCTTGCAAAACCAGGTCGTTTTGCTGATAGGCAATTTGATGTCGCCATCATTACGTTTTGGGCCGTTGCCTGTCGTGGGCACTGGGCCTCCCACACGAGTGAGGTACCATTTTTATCGGGAGACCTGGGGAACGCTGGGTGGTAGGAAATTTGTGTCAGCCCGATGATTCCACAACTTTCCACACAGAAATGTGTGGAAAAGTGATTTTTACAGCTATTCGAGGTTTGCAGGGATTCTGGGTAACAAACGTTGGGAGATCCACGTCAAGCCATACCTCCCTGGAATCCCCTGGGTGTCTAGTTTTCAGAAATGTATAGGTTTTCTAGGTTTCCCTAGGTGCCGGCAGAGCTAGGGTTCAAAAACTACAGCTAGGCACTTTGCAAAAAAAGGGTCATTTTTCGCTGTGAAAATGTGGTGTGTCCACCTTGCGTTTTGGGCCGTTTCCTGTCACGGGCACTAGGCCTACCCACACAAGTGAGGTACCATTTTTCTCGTAAGACTTTGGGGAACGCTGGGTGTGTGGAAATGTGTGGATCCACGCAGATTCCAGAACTTTCCACCACAGAAATTTGAGGAGAATGTGGTTTTTTTTAACAATTTTTCAGGTTTGCAAGGGATTCTGGGTAACAGAACCTGGTGAGAGCCAGTCAAGTCACCCCATCCTGGATTCCCCTGGGTGTCTAGTTTTAAAAAATGTATAGGTTTGCTAGGTTTCCCTAGGTGCCGGCAGAGCTAGGGTTAAAAAACTACAGCTAGGCACTTTGCAAAAAAAAGGGTCATTTTTCGCTGTGAAAATGTGGTGTGTCCACCTTGCGTTTTGGGGCGTTTCCTGTCGCAGGCACTAGGCCTACCCACACAAGTGAGGTACCATTTTTCTCGGAAGACTTTGGGGAACGCGGGGTGGGTGGAATTTTGTGGATCCACGCAGATTCCAGAACTTTCCACCACAGAAATGTGAGGAAAATGTGTTTTTTTGGACAATTTTTTAGGTTTGCAAGGGATTCTGGGTAACAGAACCTGGTGACAGCCAGTCAAGTCACCCCATCCTGGATTTCCCTGGGTGTCTAGTTTTCAAAAATATATAGGTTTGCTAGGTTTCCCTAGGTGCCGGCAGAGCTAGGGTTCAAAAACTACAGCTAGGCACTTTGCAAAAAAAGGGTCATTTTTCACTCTGAAAATGTGGTGTGTCCACCTGGCGTTTTGGGCCGTTTCCTGTCGCGGGCACTAGGCCTACCCACACAAGTGAGGCACCATTTTTCTCGGAAGACTTTGGGGAACGCGAGGTGGGTGGAATTTTGTGGATCCACGCAGATTCCAGAACTTTCCACCACAGAACTGTGAGGAAAATGTGTTTTGTTTGACAATTGTTTAGGTTTGCAAGGGATTCTGGGTAACAGAACCTGGTGAGAGCCAGTCAAGTCACCCCGTCCTGGATTCCCCTGGGTGTCTAGTTTTTAAAAATGTATAGGTTTGCTAGGTTTCCCTATGTGCCGGCAGAGCTAGGGTTCAAAAACTACAGCTAGGCACTTTGCAAAAAAAGGGTCATTTTTCACTCTGAAAATGTGGTGTGTCCACCTTGCGTTTTGGGCCGTTTCCTGTCACGGGCTCTAGGCCTACCCACACAAGTGAGGTACCATTTTTCTCGGAAGACTTTGGGGAACGCAGGGTGGGTGGAATTTTGTGGATCCACGCAGATTCCAGAACTTTCCACCACAGAAATGTGAGGAAAATGTGTTTGTTTTGACAATTTTTCAGGTTTGCAAGGGATTCTGGGTAACAGAACCTGGTGAGAGCCAGTCAAGTCACCCCATCCTGGATTCCCCTGGG
This sequence comes from Calotriton arnoldi, assembly GCA_963921515.1. Taxonomy (NCBI): domain Eukaryota; kingdom Metazoa; phylum Chordata; class Amphibia; order Caudata; family Salamandridae; genus Calotriton; species Calotriton arnoldi. The sequence continues at coordinate 167,721 of CAWUFW010005719.1, forward strand.
TGTCTAGTTTTTAAAAATGTATAGGTTTGCTAGGTTTCCCTAGGTGCCGGTAGAGCTAGGGTTCAAAAACTACAGCTAGGCACTTTGCAAAAAAAGGGTCATTTTTCACTCTGAAAATGTGGTGTGTCCACCTTGCGTTTTGGGCCATTTCCTGTCGCGGGCACTAGGCCTACCCACACAAGTGAGGTACCATTTTTCTCGGGAGACTTAGGGTAACACAGAATTGTAGAGCAACTGTTATTACCTATTGACTTTCGATGCATTTCTGCCTTCCAAATCGAAGACAATGTGTAAAAAAGAAGTCATTTTGAAAAATGACCTATAATTCTCATAATAGTATGGGTACTCCCAATTTCGGAAATGTGCAAATATCTACTGTTTCTAAACTCTATATTTTGTCCCCATTTCAGAAATACATAGGTGTCTTTCATACCAATTTTTCCATGTATACATTTTCCCAAAATAATTGCTATATACCCGGTAGATAATAAAAAACCATTGCAAGACGCTGCTCAGTTATTGGCTCTGGGCTCGTCGGGTTCTTGGTGAACCTACAAGTCCTATATATCCCCACAACAAGAAAGGTTGAGCAAATGTAACAGTATATTGCTTTCATACATCTCTCATAATTAGAAGAAGTTACAGGTGAAAACGTTGACACAAATGGCTGTTTTTTTCAACTAATTTTCAATTTTTCCTATATTTAGCTGTTAGTTTCTATGAAGAAACCTTGGAAGGATCTACACAAATGACCCCTTGCTGAATTCAGAATTTTGTCTACTTTTCTAAAATGTATAGCTCTCCAGGATCCATTATTGCTTTCATACCCATTTCTACCATTAACTGGAAGGAGGTTGAAAGCACAAAAAATAGCAAAAATAGGCTATGTCCCAGAAAAATGCCAAAACTGTGTAAAACATTTTGGTTTTCTGACAAAAGTCTGCTTGTCCCTGAAAGTTGGGAAGATGGTGAATTCAGCACCACAACCCCTTTTTGATACCATTTGCAGGGAAAAAACCAGACGCTTTCATCTGGAGCCCTTTTTTCCCATTTTTCCCAAAAAAAACAAAATGTAGCTGTATTTTGGCTAATTTCTGGGTCCCCTCCAGGGGAATCCACAAACCCTGGGTACTTTTAGAATCCCCATGATGTTGGAAAAAAAGGACGCAAATTTGACGTGGATACCTTATGTGGTCAAAAAGTTACAGGGGCCTAAGCGCGAACTACCCCAAATAGCCAAAAAAAGGCATAGCACGGGGGGGGGGGGAAAGGCCTAGCAGCGAAGGGGTTAAAGTTAGCATTTACCGCGAGGTTATAATGCACTTAAGTATATATGGTTGGCTGCATCACAAACAACCCCGGAACATAGGTTCCGAAGGCTGCAGAGGGGCTCTGCTCATGCATAGGCACCCTCTCACATAAACCCAGCACCCTGCCTTCAGGATTGATAAGGCCTGCTATAGGGGTGACTGATAGAGTTTATATGTGCAGTGATTTAGGATAGATATAGTGAACCTATATCTAAGTAAAAGTGCAGGCACCACCTTACACAGGCTGCAGTAGCAGACCTGTGGTGTCATTTTGAATGGTCTCTCAGGGGTGGCATAATACATGCTGCAGCCCCTGGGAGGCCTCTGAGGCTACCTATGCCCTGGGTACATAGTATACCATATACTAAGGGACTTATAAGGGTACCCCAGAATCCAATCTGGAGTGTACCTAAAGTACATGCAATCAATTTAGAGGAGAAAGCAGATAGACTGGGGTCCTGAATAGCAGGATCCCAGTCAGACTAAGTCGAAAACAGTGAAACATCAGCAAAAAGTGGGGGTAACTATAAGAAGCAGATCCTACTCTCCTACACAACCCCCCAAACGTCAGGACATTAAACTAACCTTGACCAGTTGAGTCTTCATGTTCTAAGTGGAAATATCTGGAGAGTCCATCTGCATTGACATGGTTACTCCCAGGTCTATGTTCCACTGTATAGTCCATCCCCTGTAGGGAAATGGACCACCTCAAAAGTTTGGGGTTTTCACCCTTCATCTGTTTAGCCATAAGAGGGGCTTTTGGTCTATCTGAACAATGAAGTGAGTGCCAAACAAGTATGGCCTCAGCTTCTTCAAGGCCCAAACCACAGCAAAGGCTTCCTCTCAATAGCTGACCAACGTTTCTCTCTGGGGGTCAGCCTTCTGCTAATAAAAGCTACTGGCTGATCCTGACCTTCATCATTCAATTGTGATAACACAGCCCCTACCCCCAACTCAGATGCATCTGTTTGGACAATGAATTGTTTGGAGTAGTCAGGACTTTGCAGAATGGGAGCAGTGCACATGGCCTGCTTCAGGTCATCAAATGCCTTTTGACAGCTAACTGTCCACTGAACTTTCTTAGGCATTCTCTTGGAAGTTAAGTCATTCAAAGGGGTCACTATGGATCCATACCCTTTGACAAACCTCCTATAGTACCCAGTCAGGCCCAAGAAAGCTCTGACCTGAGTCTGGGTGGTTGGAGAAACCCAGTCCATGATGGTCTGGATTTTGCTCTGCAATGGTTGAACCTGGCCTCCACCGACAAGGTGGCCCAGGTATACAACTTGACTCTGCCCTATCTGGCACTTGGTGGCCTTGATAGTGAGGCCTGCTTTCTGCAGGGCCTCCAAAACATTTCGACAGGTGGACCAGGTGATCCTCCCAGGTGGAGCTAAAGACAGCAATATCATCTAGATATGCTGCACTACAGGCTTCCAGGCCTGTAAGGACTTTGTTCACCAACCTTTGAAAAGTAGCAGGTGCATTCTTCAGAGCCAAAGGGCATCACCACAAATTGGTAGTGCCCACTAGGGGTTGAGAATGCTGTTTTAGCTTTTGCATCCTCAGCTAGTCTGATCTGCCAGTAGCCAGCTGTCACGTCAAATGTGCTCAGAAACTTGGCTGAGGCCAAAGTATCTATAAGCTCATCTGCCCTAGGGATTGGATGGGCATCAGTCCTAGTGACTGCATTGAGGCCTCTGTAGTCAACACAAAACCTCATCTCTCTCTTACCACCCTGGGTGTGAGGTTTAGGTACCAAGACTACTGGACTAGCCCAAGGGCTATCTGAGGGTTCAATCACACCCAAATCCAACATCTTCTGGACTTCAGTCCTGATGCAGTCCCTGACATGGTCAGGTTGCCTGTAAATCTTATTTTTAACAGGCAGACTGTCCCCAGCGTCCACTTCATGAGTGCACCAGGTAGTCTGACTTGGAGTCAGTGAGAACATATGTCTAAACTGGTTGAGAACTTTTCTGCAATCAGTTTGCTGCTGGTCAGTGAGGCTGCCTGCCAAGGCGACACCATCTACTGAACCATCATCAGGGTTCTGCGAGAGCAGGTCTGGGAGTGGATCACATTCTTCCTCCTGTCCCTCATCAGTAGCCATGAGCAAGCCCATGTCTGCCCTGTCAACATATGGTTTGAGTCTGTTGACATGGAGCACCCTATGGGGGCTCCTGGGAGTTCCAAGGTCCACCAGGTAGGTAACCTCTCCCTTTTGCTCAACAATTGTATGAAGGCCACTCCACTTGTCTTGGAGGGCTGCTGGGGCCACAGGCTCCAACACCCATACTTTCTGTCCTGCTGATAAACAGTCAACACAGCCTTTTGGTCATGCCAGGCCTTTTGTAATTCCTGGCTAGCCTCAAGGTTTTTAGTTGCCTTCTTCATGTACTCAGCCATCCGGGAGCGGAGACCAAGTACATAGTCCACAATATCCTGTTTATGGGGTTTGAGAGGTAACTCCCATCCCTCCTTCACTAGACACAATGGACCCCTAACTGGATGTCCAAACAGAAGCTCAAATGGGCTGTAACCAACCCCCTTCTGTGGAACCTCTCTGTAGGCAAAGAGAAGGCAGGGCAAAAGTATGTCCCATCTGCGCCTAAGCTTTTCTGGGAGACCTTTAATCATGCCCTTTAAGGTTTTGTTGAACCTTTCAACTAAACCATTGCATTGTGGGTGATAAGGGGTGGTAAATTTATAATTTACACCACACTCCTTCCACATAGCAGTTAAGCAACCAGACATGAAGTTTGCCACTCGGTCTGATACTACCTCCTTAGGAAAACCCACCCTGGAAAAGATTCCCAGGAGGGCCCTTGCCACCACAGGAGCTGTGGTAGTTCTAAGGGAATTGCCTCTGGATACCTAGTGGCATGGTCCACCACCACCAGTATAAATCTGTGCCCAGATGCAGTTGGAGGATCCAGGGGACCAACAATGTCAATCCCTACCCTCTCAAAGGGAACCCCCACCACAGGTAGTGGTATCAGGGGGGCCTTTGTAGTGCTACCTGCCTTGCCACTGGCTTGACAGGTGACACAGGAGCGACAAAACTCCTTGGTGTCCTCAGACATGTGAGGCCAATGAAAGTGAGGGACAATTCTGTCCCAAGTCTTGTTTTGGCCTAGGTGACCTGCCAATGGGATATCATGTGCTAGTGTCAATAGGAAGCTCCTAAACATCAGAGGTATAACCAACCTCCTGGTGGCTCCAGGCTTGGGGTCTCTACACTCTGAGTAAAGGAGTCCATCATCCCAGTAGATCCTATGGGACCCACTAGCACTCCCAGCAGCCTCAGCAGCAGCTTGCTGTCTGAGGGGTTCAAGAGAGGGGCAGCTCAGCTGCTCCTGGCTCAGATCTGCCCTGGAAGGGCCCCTGTCCCCAAGAACTCAACCTGATCAGGTTCAAGCTCATCTGGGACAGTTCCTTCTTCAGGACTAAGATCAGCTCCCTCAAGAGACTGAGTCTGGATTTTGAGGCAGGGGGAAGACACTGCCTTAACCCTACTGCTCCTTCTCTTGGAAGGTGCCTGGTCCATTTTCCAGGATCCAGGACCTGTTCAGTGTTAGACATTTTTGCCTTTGACCTGGTCATATGCAAACACATCTGCAGGGATACCCAACATTTCTGCATGAGTCCTGAGTTCCACTTCAGCCCAAGCTGAAGTTTCTAAATCATTGCCCAACAAGCATTCAACAGGGAGGTCTGCACTTACCACAACCTTCTTAGGGCCAGTTACCCCTCCCAGGAGAAATTAACAACTGCCAAGGAATGGTCTGTCCTGACATTGCTAGCATTGGTCACTTGGTACATCTCACCAAGTATGATTTGCTCAGGAGCCACAAGATCTTTTGTCACCATGGTGACACTTGCTCCTGTGTCCCTGAATGCCAAGGCCTCTTTTCCATCTATTATAGGCTGTTGTCTGTATTTGCCCAGATTACTGGGGCTTACAAATAAGGAGGCCATATCCATGCCTCCATCACAGATCAACATAGCCTGAGTTGGAACTCTGACTAGGCCAGAGTCCATCTCAGATCCCAGGGTTAACTCTACTATACCCTTATTTGGAGCACCACCACTTGGAGCTAAACTAGGGGGAACAGTTGCCTTAGGGGCAGTGGTGGTTGGAGTTGAGTCCTTGGACTTGGTACAATCACTTGTCCAATGGGTCTTCTGTTTACAGATTTGACACCATGGTTTCTTCTTGCCTTTTCCTTTGTTTGAGTGTGACTCCCCACCAGATGCAGATTTTGGGGCCCTTGAGAAGACTTCTGGTCTTTACCCTTCTCCCCACCCTTATCAGAGTTTTTAGAATCTTGCTTCTTGGAGTCACCACCTTGGTTCTGAACCTTCTGCCTCACCCTGGTTCTGACCCATTTGTCTGCCTTCTGGCCCAATTCTTGGGGAGAGGTCAGATCAGAGTCCACCAGGTACTGATGCAACAGTTGATTTTGACAGTTATTAAGGATCTGCTCTCTCATGATTAAATTATACAATCCTTTGAAATCACACACCTTACTGCCAAGTAACCAGCCTTCCATAGCCTTAGTAGCACAATCTACAAAGTCAACCCAGTCCTGAGTCTGTGCCTTTTGGGTGTCTCTGAACTTTAACCTGTATTGTTCAGTGGTTAGGCCAAACCCATCAATCAGAGCACTCTTCAGGACTTTGTAATTATCAGCATCCTCTTCTCTAACAGTGAGGAGCTTGTCTCTACCTTTGTCTGCAAGGAGAGCCACAAGATTGCTGCCCACTGCTCCTGAGGGACCCTCTGTACCTTACAGGCCCTCTCCAGCGCAGTTATCCATTTGTGGATGTGATCCCCACTCTGGTAGGGAGGGACAATCTTGTTCAGGTTCCTATGGTCATGAGTATGTTCTCTAACTCTAGGGACACTGTAGCTGCCACCATGGGGCTCTAGCCCCAACTTCTGAGAAGCTCTCTGAAGCTCCAGGGATTCCCTATCTACGGCCAATTGCTCTCTCTTGATTCTGAGCTTAGCTCTCTCAAACTGAAGCAGTTGGCACTTCTTCTCATAAGAGGACTCCCTTTTATGAGACACAGAGCTCCCTACAGATGTACCAGAATGATTAGATTCCAGAGAAGGAGATCTTGATCTTCTTGGTAAACTGTTAACCCTTCCAGGTGGGGTAAAGAGAGGACCATTGTGGCCTCCTTCCTCACCTTCAGGAAGAATTGGATTGTCCAGGTTAGAATCATTTTGATCCTCCTGGCCAGCATCAGAGTCCAGGTCATTGAAGTTCTCACTTCCTGTCCTTTCCTCTTCTGCTGTCCCACCCCCTTTTCCTGCCTCATCAGACCCTGGGGTCTTTCTGACGTCATCTAAAAGCAAAGTCCCTATGAGACGTTGGGTGTTTGGGTTTTTCCCTGTCTTCAGTTTCCTACATGTACACATGGCTCTCAATTCTTGAAATGAGAGATGGTCATACTTAGTTGGCAAGGAGCCACTGGCTTCAGGCCTAGAAGACATGCTAGTGTGGTGTGGTGTATGCACCTACCTACTCTAGTGGGAACTGAACTCTCTTGAGTTGGAGAAAGGGTGTGCTAGGCCCTTGACTTACCCAACTCTAAGTTCAGTAGAACTTACTTTATTCTAGTCTTCATTTATATGTACCTAAGTACCTTTAGTGGTTTTCAGTTAGTTACTCAATGAGATTATCTGGTAAAACAATAGCAAGCTTGAATCCCAACCGCTGCACACCAATGTGGGAAGTTGGCCTGGTATATGCTGTCCACTAATTAAAGTGGGCACCTTGCACCAGTCCAAACGACCCTTATTGATGATTAGGTTAAAGACAACATTTATTGAAAGCTATCCTAGTGGTAGCTGTTGAGAGCAGCCTTCAGGCTAAGTCTCGAAGGAATGTAAAGCAGCTTGTTTTACCAGTATATAACCTCCTGAATGACCAAATGAAAGGAGAACCACACCAGGTGTATATAAAATATATGTATTTATTACTAAACACTCTCTACTAACCTCTTTATGAGATTAGAGAACAATACACACAATATTAAATCACTAGAACAACAGTAAATAGCACAATACACAGCGGGCTCCAGGGGGAGACCGAATCATATACTAAGTAAGTGGTATAAGAACCACAACTTGACTAGACACAGTGCCTAGAGCACGTAGAATCGCTGGGACCCCAAGGAACCACCCAAGGCAGTGACACAGGGGACCCACGGAGGACGGGTGCAGTGTGGGAACACAGACGCGAGCTCCGTACAACTCTATGGGAAAGTCGCGGTTAGGAATTTAAAGATTAAGGACACTTAGGAGAGGACTTTCAGCAAACCCAGCTAAACATAGAAGGTTCTAAGGCCAGCACCCTTGAGAGTACCGAGGTACCCATGTTACCTATCCCAGAAGAGCCGGGTGCATAGGGGTCAAGTGGTGTCGGAACCCCTCGTCGTTTTCAATGGCATAATGCGAAAAAGTACTGCTGCCGTGGAGAAGAAAAGTGTCCGGTGTGATCCAAGCCTGGATCGGAGCTGAGAAGAACCTGAAAGCAGAGGGGACAAAGTCTGGGTCACTTCACGTGACCAGGAGCGGAGCAATCGAATGCCCACCGATGTTGGGTGCTTCAGGTGTGATGAGGTGAAGCTTGACTCTGCAGCCAGGGGGACCAGGAGACGTCGACGATGACCACAGTCCGGATCCAAGCTGTCCCACAAAGGATGTCGAGTGCTGGGGGGTCAGTGTCCGGATTGAACACCAACAAGCCTTGGCAACGGCAACCCACGCGGTCAGAGGAAAGATGCTTCTGCGAGGACCAACAAGGTCCTGGGGACTCACCAAGCGAAGGAGAGTCAGGGCACGTCTGGAGCAACCAGGAAAGCCCACTGAAAGTTAAAGTTGCCTTCTTAGGGACCCACAGGCGAATGGACCAGGGATCGCGAAGGGACCTCTAGAGGAATCACAAAATACCAGCCCACGGAACACTCGTGGAGTGTAGGCTGGTAATCTTTGGTGGAATTACTGCTCGGGGTCAGTACTACAAGTAGCCCAAAGCACAGCTTCAGGGATTTCCGAAAAGCAGATGCTTCTGCAAATGTACACGGTGCCCAGGGGTACAGGTTTCACGGTCCCCACGAGGGATATGGGCCTCAGACTTGCTGAGCGTGCAGATAAACCTCGGAGACCTTGGGAACCCACCTCCTGTATTTCAGAAATCTTCGGAGTCCTTCGGGAGCTTCGTAGATGCAAGCCGGTCAGATGCGTTTGGGTGCCTGCTCAGCAGGGGAGTAACTCCTTTACTCCAAGGGAGATTCTTCAGTCGTCCAGCAGAGCGTAGATCATCGAAGGATACTTGGTTTCTGTAGCAGAGTTTAGTCCAGGTAAATCTAAAGTCCTGTAGTCAGGGGTTCCTACTTTATACCCAAGGAAGGGGTGGGACAAACTCTGGGGACCCACCTATGGGAGGGTCAGGACAGAGGGGTGGCTACACCCATGTCCTTTGTCCAGTTTCGTGCCACAGCAGGGGCTGGTAGCCCCTGCAACCGGTTTGAGCTGGACTATGCACGAGGACACCAAATGTGCCCCCAGTGCAGACATCAAAGCACTCTGAGAGTGCACCCACCCAGCCCCAATACACTAAAGCCTGTCTGGGAGGTGGTCACACCTACCTGTGACAGGAAACCTATTGTCCAGCCTCCCCTGCCGGAGTTACGTCCAGCAGCAGGAGGGCAGACTCGTGTCTGTGGCTGGCAGCATCCATTTTGTGATGCCAGGGTTCTGTGAAGCTGGTACCGGGTGTACCGGTGTTGTAATATTTCTCCCTCTAGGAGGGTGGAATCATACCTCCCATACCAGTTACTGGTGTGGAGGTATGATTCCAAGGTGTTTGACACCAAACACGACATGTTTCCATGCAGCCATATTAAAGTTAGCATTTACCGCAAGGTTATAATGCACTTAAGTATATATGGTTGGCTGCATCACAAACAACCCCGGAACATAGGTTCCGAAGGCTGCATAGGGGCTCTGCTCATGCATGGGCACCCTCTCACATAAAATCCAGCACCCTCCGTTCAGGATTGATAAGGCCTGCTATAGGGGTGACTGATAGGTTTATATGTGCAGTGATTTAGGATAGATATAGTGAACCTATATCTAAGTAAGGGGTGAAGGCACCACCTTACACAGGCTGCAGTAGCAGACCTGTTGTGTCATTTTGAATGGCCTCTCATGGGTGGCATAATACATGCTGCAGCCCCTGGGAGGCCTCTGGGGTACCTATGCCCTGGGTACATAGTATACAATATACTAGGGACTTATAAGGGTACCCCAGAATCTAATCTGGAGTGTACCTAAAGTACATGCAATCAATTTAGAGGAGAAAGCAGATAGACTGGGGTCCTGAATAGCAGGATCCCAGTCAGACTAAGTCGAAAACAGTGAAACATCAGCAAAAAGTGGGGGTAACTATAAGAAGCAGATCCTACTCTCCTACATCCATCACCAAAGAACTAGAGTATTAATGAGGAATCAGCCTCAGAAGGCCCTCTGTTGGCCAACCTAGGACCGATTTTCATTCGGCCCACAAATCTTTCCAAATTACAATTTGAAATAACTTAAAGAAATCAACCTAAAGCTCCCTCGAGATTGTCACTGATCTATTAACCTCTGTATACCACTTTTCTGGTTCCTCTCAAAGCTTTGGAAAGTTAGTCATACATGCAAGGAAATCAGATCTCTGCCAAGGAAAATGCTCATGATCACCTCCATGTGCTTCACACAAATGATATCCAGACCAGTGGCGGCTCCTCCATTGGGGCGTGGGGGCGTCGCCTCACTACTTTCTCGCACTGCGAGAAGAAGAAACCTGAAATGGTAAAACTACCATTTCATGTTTCTGCTTCTCGCACTGCTTGAAAGCAGAAGTGCCTGGAGCGCCTGGTTGGGGGCGGGCGGGTGGGCGTTCCTCCTTGAGTGCAGGGGAGGCGTGGCTAGCCCACTGTCGTTGGTGCTGACTGTTTGTTCGGCCCCAGGGCCGACCAAACCAGCCATGCGCAGTTGCACACTCTCTCTTTTTCTCTATGTAGGCTGCATGCAGCCTACATAGACAAAATGGCTCCCTGGCCTACAGGCGCCCGGCTGGGCGCCCTCTGCTGCGCCTCACCAATCACAACGCTGCTATTGCAGCATTGTGATTGGCTTAGGGGAGCGGGAGGAAGGCTACCTTGGTTAAAAGCAGGCCCGGCCCGCCGGCCGGGAGCAGCAGGAGCTGAGGTGGTGAACCGGAGGAAGCAGTGGGAGGAAGGTAAGAGTTTTACATTTTATTTTGCTTACAGTACCGCTCCCCCCACACCCGCGCGAACCCCCCCCCCCCCACCCCCCTGCCCGCCCGTCCGTCTTGCCGGCTGCGACTGATGTGGCATACATAACGTGACATACTTTGTGTTACATGACAAGCTAGCGAGTTAAAAGTGAGGGCTTGGTCTGTGATACACAATCTAGCCAAGGACACACTTAATTAATTAGGACATGGGCTACACTTCAGATTTTTTTCGCTGTAAAAGTTTCACGGAAAATGTAAAATCCAGAACATCCTCAGGATTGAGAATGTACTAAAACTCTAAAGGCGGTTGAACTAACCTGGTATACAGCACTGATTTAATGCCTTCTGTTGAACACCAATTCTGGCTCCCACGTGTAAGCTAAACGTCTAATCTAAATGCTTTGGAGTTTTGGAGTTTTTGGAAGTGTCCAGCTCTACCTATATTACTCGACTGCTGTGTGGAAACCATTTGTTGCAGCACAGGAACAGCAGCTGTTATAGTATGTCCTGAGAGGAATTACCGCATATTCGTACACCTTAGTCCGATCCATCGTTCCATAAAAACAAAAATACAATCCGAAGCCAAGAACCTAACAGCGGTATCAAGTGCCATTTACAATGCCCAGCAGGTTTCTTACAACCAGCCTTTAAAAAAACTCCTTTTTTGAAATTTCATTATAACAGTTGTTCCCTCTTACTTCTATATATCACACCATATCAGATTTTTCTGGCACCCTGCGTGTGGAAACAGTAAAATATTAAGCGCTGGAACACAAAGATGAATTTCCAATGGGACCTTAGTAACCTCGCAGGCTCCTTAAGTACTTGCGACACCTAGTGGCAACAAATCATAAAATTCACGAAGTCAGAAAACTACCAAAATATTATTTAAAAATAATATACAAATCTACTTTAACCACCTTGTACGTTTATTTTCTGATATTATTAATGTGAAGCATGCAGCACCGGAGTTCAAACGGATGGCTTAGTTTGTTTTTGGTTGATTTTATTTATATATTTACAGAGTAACTGCTACGTTAACAGTACAAAAACAGACAGGCTATGTACGTTTCGAAATAAAATAAAACACCGAGACATAATTCCGTTTCTATCCTTAGGTTGCATGGCTCTCTAAACAGCAACACACCTCAATATGTTCAGTTGATGCATGCCTTTTATTGTTTTAAATGTGCTGCTGATGTCATTTAATATTGCCCCTTGCCTTTTGGAGCGACTGCAGCAAGCAAAAGGAACTAACTATTTAACACACTAGATCAAGTAAAGTAAAGGATTCATTATACACGTTCAGAACATCAAATAGCTTATGTCAAAATCCAGCATTAACGGTGACGGAACTGCATGTAAGCGAACTACATAGTGTCTGTAATAAAAAGCTATGGCTTGGCCAGCTTTACCCACGTTACAGAAGATACAGTCTGGTGGCTACAACTTGACACCATAAAGAAGGAAGTAAAGAAAAGCCAAGGTCTGACAGGAAGTCACCCAGAGCGCGCTTTGAAAACAGAGGGAGAAATGAAAAATAGTATTTTTACATAACTACATAATTTACATAAATGAAAAATAGAGGTAACGGGCCTTCTTGGATACATAAGGATTAAAGGCCTTGTTTAAGCTAAGGGGACAACTCTGAAGAAAGGACGCTGCAGCGCTGCTGGCGGAATCGTGGGCATTTCTGCCATGAATCAGCACGTTACACGTGCTCCTCCCGACAGTATGGATGTCTGAGGTTGATTAAGAGGCTGGCTATATTTAGCCGGAAATAAAACATGTTGCAGTACAGATTGACTGCTTGAAGTCAGCCAGATAACATGGCGATTGTTTCACCCTCGACATTCCTTCTTGGATGATGAAGAGATTAGAGGAGGGCACTGTGTCTGTGCGTGCCAGGCACTGAGAGACAAGGCTACGGGCAGCTGCTGCCAGGCATGCGGCCAACAGACTCTGCTCATGCACCGGGTCCCTCGCCTGCCAAGCCGGCCGAAAGCAAACAGATAGCCGGTCCCATTTAAATCATCAGATATAAAGAAGGTCAACCAGGACCAGGGGCAAACCCTGCCCTCAGGTGGAACTCTCCAATTTAGCCGCATGAACCTGCCACTGGCAGGACTGTAATGGCTGTGGCAGACTGAGTCACATGTAGGAAATCACTGTCTTTGTTAGAACAGATTCACAATTGCTTTATCAACCTTCCTGCTTTCTCAAATTAGCTTGAAAATGCACCATTTGCCCACTCTTTTTTTGAAAATTTTCTTGGGGGGAGAACCCCCAGAAACGCCCCATAGGTATTCTACGACAATTGCTTTACGCCTCACCACTTTCAAATGTCACCAGCCGCCACTGATCCAGACATAACCATTCCTATTTCAGTCTCCCCGTATTCACTTTTGCTTCTTTCACTGTTTCAATCTTTTTCTTTTTTGCACTAAAACCCCCTTTTTTACTCTATTTCACACTAAAGCTTTTCAAGTTCGACCAATGTTTGATACTATTACCAACTTGCTTAGGTGTGCACGTGTACCAATTAAATCCTTTTCATTCATTCCATCATCCAAATTCATTGCATCACATGCACATCTAGCTACTTCCTTACTCAGGAATCTCAACTCATTTTTCTATGTTGATTGTTTCCTGCAAAATTTCTCCAAACTAAATTTTCAGTTTGAGGAAATCAATTTCTCTCTCTTCTGGTTTAACTGGTTGAACGATAGTTACTGTAGTAACTGTATCAGGAACATCCATAGCAGCAGTAGGAGTTGTAATAATTCTACTAGTTTCGATTACATTATCCCCCTCAACTGAATTATTTTCTTTATTTTTCTTTTTTCAGTCATTATTTGTAATAATTTTATCATTAATTTCCCACAATCCAGTTTATTGACAATTGCAGGAAACACACCCACACAACATTGTATCCTCTCTTTACGCTCTTTTCTACATGCCTCATGTTATTTCCAGCCAACAACTCACAGCATGTTTAACCTGACTTTTCATTCTTTTACGCTTTTTTTGTAAAGAAACATGATCCCATTCATTCAATGCCTCAAACTGTACAGGTCTAATTTGTGGTTTTCTCTAAAGCATTTTCTGTCTCAAATATTCGAGATTCCTCACATTGAAAGTAACCTCTAAAGAAAATTAAAAAGGCAGGAGAATCTTTTGGAGATATCTTTTCTCCCCGATCTCAGGTTCTTTAGGCTTTTTAATGAAAGCACCCATTTTAGCTTCAGGCAATACAAAACAAACACAAAAATAAACAAATAAACAACCAATCACTGCATGGCTATGGCAAAAGTCAACCAATCACAGCACAACCTATAACAGAAACTGATCAAGGACAGTGCGCCTTTTGGCGATATCTCACCAATTCCTGCGCGGCTTCTCAGTGACAGCTAACCAATTGCAGTGTAGCTTTCCGTGACCATGACAATTTGCTAATCGCAGCACAATTCACTACAACTCAATGAGTTTCCGATTGCAAACAAAAATACACAACAAACAATAGAAATTCTTCACCTAAATATAAGAAAGTAACGGAAAGTAAATCAGACAACGAATAATACCTTTCTGCACTATAATCAAGAATACAGCAATATCTTGACTATCGGCAATTAAATAGATCACTGCATTTATTTATGTGCACAAAGAAAAAAAAGCAAACACTAATTCAAGTTAATACACATTCAACAAGTATTTTAGTAATTCAGAAAATTCTTTATCTCAGCGTGTATGAGGTACCTCACAAAACACACTACCACTTTATATCTCAAGATCTGGAATTTCGACTAATCCAATTACCTTGAACCAAACTCAACAATAAACCCAAAATTTCAAGCATTCATTTTCAACGCAAACACAAACTCCTCTCTTTTCATAATAACACCTAAATATCTTCAACTCACAAATATCACAAAAACATCAAGATCACATTAACTAAACCACCTAATGAGTAATGCCTCACAAATCAGAAGTGCATAACAAAGGATCACACACTATATTTCATGCTGCCACAATAATCCATTCTAGCAAACTACAAATTCTACAATGCACTACTAAGTACACTAATGACAGTCAATCACAGCTCATTTCAGCCTACTAATACTCACACTCCTTGGTTTGGTAACAGGTCTGGAACACTGCAGATAATCCAATTTAGCCAGATCATGGAAATCAAGAGAATGCAGACAAACTGCAGATTGGAGAACATTTACCTCTAGATTAGTCTATTATCTTATCCCCTTTTACTCCCCGTTATGGGGCTCCAAAAGATGTTGCCGCTTTTCTGTTAATAATCTGTCATGTTACTCAAGAACAGGTGTATCTCTAAAGATAAGATTCAAAACAGCATTTCAAATGGCAATCAATAACAAATAGCCATTGTTCAAAGAGAGAAAGAGATCAGTACTTTAGAAACCATGAAGGTTTATTAAAAATAATAAAGTGCAATACGGAAGACAAAATTATTTTAAAGTCAGTCAAGGTGCATAGTATTTCAGTCAAAAGCATTAAGCTCAGAAATCCTTTAAAACAGATACAGAAGAAGCAAAAGCTGGAAATGAGTTTAAGTCAAAATATATAGCAAAGCAACAGAAAATTGGGCAGCAACCCTAGATGCTCAGGAAATAGCACACAGAGCTTAAAATCGTGGATTTTATAGGAAAATTCTCCTTGGAAAGCAATGGAAATCACACAGTCAACATTGAGTGAACAAATGTAGCAATACAACATTGAATCATAATACAGCATTAAAAAAATGCCATGGAATATCATCCTAGCACCAGCCCCAAACTAGGTAATAGTGAGTCCTCTTCTGACCGAGGAGCAATTTACCAAGGACTTGCATTATCCTTGCATGACGCAAGTCATCGCAAGGCAATACAAGTCCTTAACTGGGATTTACTGAGCCACGCAAAGCCTCTTTCTGTGGCTTTACTTAGTTTAGTAAATACAAAGTAATGCAGCGCATATCGTTGCCTTGCATTACTTTGCGTTTGGTAGGCGTTACATGGGTGGAGCTTGGGTGTTCCCTTGCATCCACCCATGTATTGTGACATCTACCCGACAGAGGCGTATCGAAGAGAAATGTATTTATTTCTTCTCATTAATTCCTCTTTCTATGTGTGTTGCAGCGCACATCGACAGAGGAATATGCCTCTAAGGATTGTTTTTGTACAGGAAGGTATCGCTTGAAGCACAAAACCAATCCTTCCCATAATGCAGGCCAGGGTGCCTGCATTGATCCTAGGCAGCACACAGTGCGCCAGTGAAAGGAGAGACCATAAATTCTCCATATCTTTGTATACATATGGAGCATTCTGCCCCTCCCTTTTATTCAACGCATCGCGGTAAAGTGCCTTGCTGCGTTGCATGCAAGAATGGTAAATTTGCCCAAGAATTTCATTTTAGCACAAATCTAGCTGTATCAAAAATAGCCTTGTAAATGAATTGGCCTACAGTGAGTGTTTCTAACTTCCTTTGAGGCTCTTCTGGAACAAAAAGCATGGGTGCACATTATGCTGAGTGCTGTGTCAATGAGGTGTGAAAACAACAAATAATCATGGCTACTAAATTGAATTTGAGGCCAAATTGAAGCCTTGGTCAGCCTATGCCGAGACGTCACAGTTCTGTACATCACGGCATTAGTGTTCTATTTGCAAAATGTTCATGTTACAAAGCACATTTTATTCCAACTTAAAAATAGCAATAACAGTCCCAAACTGGCCTCGCGATGTGTAGCTTTGAAGGGGTAACCTCCCTCAACTCCTTTACCAAGGTCATGGGTTGTGGAAGTATTTGTTAAATTTTCGGGTGTACTAGCAGCAGTCCTTGGTGAGGCCTACTGGCCCCTTTGTTTCATTTGACTGCCCTATTCTATACAGGTCCAAAGTTGTATTTATGTTTTTATGAGACTGAATGTTCATTAACATTATCTGGATTGAATTTGCAAATAATGACTTCAAATATCCGCATGAATGAAGAAGGAATAAGAATCCCTTTCAGCAATAGAGTCAATACATGAATAGCAAAAATGTTGTGTGGCATAAATATCATTAAAAAAAATATATCACTCCATTTGGAATAGATTTACTATATTTAAAAAAATATATCACTCCATTTGGAATAGATTTACTATTACTAACTCCAATAGGTCGACATATTGGTAAATGATATTTAAGACATTATGGGCCCGATTTATTTTTTGGCGGTCGGGCTGTCCTCCACCAGGGCGATGGAATATTTTACTCCATTACCCTGACAGAGATCCCAACGTCCTAATTTATAATTGTTCATCGGCGATCGGACATTTAATGCATAGGCAGGTACTGCCATCCAGGCGGTATCTATCAATGCATGTAACATTGCTGTACGGCTCCATTAAATATGACAAAGCCGTACACCAAAAGTTAGAATTCTTTTTTTTATTTTTAAAATTGCGATTTTGTTTCTGAAAATAAAAAAAAACACAATGTCCCCCTTGCTATTGCAGTTATCTCGCTTGGCGAAGGGTGGATTTTGTAGGTCTTGTGGGCCTTGAAACTGGCTTGTATGTCTGCCCATCAAAATTAGGGATACATGGACGTAGGAAATGTGGGGGGTTTATCCCCCCCAGATTTTGGAGTGGAGGAGACACGGGGGACAAGTGTCGGGAGACGGGGGACCAAAGATTTCTTGCACACTTCCACTGTTGACAGGGCCATTGGAGCATTAAAACGCTACCTATGACGGCCCTGCTTTCTACCTGCTAACCTGCCTTCAGCCAGGGTTGGATTTATTAGCTGGTGCCTGAGGACAAATTCCTGAGGCCAGATGTAGGCCGTTGTTTTTCAGGTTTGCGGCAGGTTCCCCACTTAGCACAAACTGTTGGCCGGCCATTGTCGTTCTCCATAGAATGACAATGATCAGTCGGAGCAGGCACATCATGAGGTTGGTCTCTTCCTATCTTGGGCTAAGGGCACAACAGGGAGGCCTTGCTACTGCTTCTGAGTAGGAGAGCTCCTGGCAAAGGGAAGTGCTGCAGGCTATACAAGAAGTTCTTCTTTGATCAGGTGATGCATCTTTTTTTTATGAAATTCACCTCAAATACAGAAATACAGGGGAAAGTAAACCTGCTCCTTACCTGTTTACTGCAGATTTGCCATTTAATGGAAGTGCATTTTCATCAGATGCCCTGAGCAATGTGTTTGCTGTGCCTTAGGGTTACTGCCGTCAGGCCTTTTAATTACTTTAGCTCTACAAGAGGCCCTCAAGAAAGCATTTCGGATTTATCAAACAGTTACAATGTTTGATCATGTACTCCTTTTGGGGGGAAAAAACGCTTTCAAACCAAACAAGTGAAACTGAACGTTTTTAGTCCTGCATTTTAATGGTTAAGAAATCACTCTGATTTAATTGCTTTCTGCTGTGGTGTGTTGGTAGGGTCGAACTGGCCAGTAGGGCAATCTGGCGGTGCCAGAAAAGCTGGTCCAATAGGTTAGTGTGGGCCAGTTTTATGGTCTGTCAGACTGGTTTTTACTGTAGATTTCCCTGATACCACAAACATTACTTGTAGCAAATGCCAATACATGCGGTCTGCAATACACAGGGCAACTGGAATTGTGCAGTCACAGCGTTTTTCAAATAAGTATGAATTTGCCACATAATACATCATTTGTTGCAAAATCTGCAGATTTTAATGAAAAAAAAATTGCTTGTAGCTCAAATTGTTCAAAAGTTACTAAAAACACAGCGGCACGCGTTGCCATGCAGTGGAAGGCTCTTTGCAAAAACTGACTGGTCACCTTGTTGTTGCATATTGCTGTATTTGGATATTAAACTGTTACTAACGAGGTATAACCAATACTCAGACACTGTTAACAAGTGCAAAAATTTAGAAATAATGAAATAATACTATCACAAAATGTGCTGCATCACGCGGCATAATTTGCTTTTTCTTGCCACATAATTTACTGAACTCTGCTATATAATTTAGCCCTTCCCTGCTGCATAATTCAAGTGGCCCTGGCAAAATACCTATGCAGTGCGTCTTTACAAGTGCAGTCTTGCCTCGATTTGGCAAATGTGAGCCACTTTTTTAACTACCTAATTCGCTACTTGGGCCACTTTTATTTGGTGCCTGGGCCTGTTTTCTGTCCCAGTCTGACCCTGCCTCTAGTACTTATGATTACCTTGCGTGTCAGACAATGAAGCTGCTGTCACTGAAGTACGCCCCCCCCAAAAAAGGGACAGCAACGAAATTTTGTGCATATGAAAACTATGGGACCTGTGATCCTCAGTACAAAGTGGAGGCAGGGTCAGAGATGTGGCTGCAAAGGGATTGCCCTTCTATTTTGGCAGAACCAGAGAAAACCAGACATCTACACCTTCCTTGGGCGTCCCATTGCACTTCAGCAGCCCCAACAAGGCACAAATGCATGTTCTATCTGCACATGCCCAGACCTAGCCCCACTGCTCACACAACATAGTGGCATTAAAAACTGCCTCACCTTTCCTGACTGCTCCACTTCATGATGCACAGACCTGACTGCTCCACTTCACTTCACTTCTGAGCAACATGAGGTGCTGCCTTCTCTGATTACCCCAGTCTGTGAGAAAGAAAGACCATAGATAGGAGAAGATATATCTGTTTCAAGTCTCCCAGCTCGGCTAAGACACATTTTTTGAGGGGGTCTCTCTCTACCCCTGTTGCCTCCCTGCTTTGAGCAATATTTAGTATATTTTGTTTAGTATCCAACAAGTCTTTTCAACCACTTTAGAGAACTTTGCACAATAAATTTGGAATTTCAACGTACAGTCAGGCGAGTTAGATGTATTCTTCTTCCATAAATCCAGTTAAGAGAGCTACCTGCTTCTCAAAATAGATGTTGTTATATTTTATCTAAGGGAGAGGATGTGACATTATGGCCAGAGATGCCGAATTTGGATCTGGGGAACCAGGATCAAGTCTGGGTATAGTATTTTACTCCATTACCCTGACAGAGATCCCAACGTCCTAATTTATAATTGTTCATCGGCGATCGGACATTTAATGCATAGGCAGGTACTGCCATCCAGGCGGTATCTATCAATGCATGTAACATTGCTGTACGGCTCCATTAAATATGACAAAGCCATACACCAAAAGTTAGAATTCTTTTTTTTATTTTTAAAAATGTGATTTTGTTTTTGAAAATAAAAAAAAACACAATGTCCCCCTTGCTATTGCAGTTATCTCGCTTGGCGAAGGGTGGATTTTGTAGGTCTTGTGGGCCTTGAAACTGGCTTGTATGTCTGCCCATCAAAATTAGGGATACATGGACGTAGGAAATGTGGGGGGTTTATCCCCCCCAGATTTTGGAGTGGAGGAGACACGGGAAACAAGTATCGGGAGACGGAGGACCAAAAATTTCTTGCACACTTCCACTGTTGACAGGGCCATTGGAGCATTAAAACGCTACCTATGACGGCCCTGCTTTCTACCTGCTAACCTGCCTTCAGCCAGGGTTGGATTTATTAGCTGGTGCCTGAGGACAAATTCCTGAGGCCAGATGTAGGCCGTTGTTTTTCAGGTTTGCGGCAGGCTCCCCACTTAGCACAAACTGTTGGCCGGCCATTGTCGTTCTCCATAGA
Organism: Calotriton arnoldi; assembly: GCA_963921515.1. Classification (NCBI taxonomy): domain Eukaryota; kingdom Metazoa; phylum Chordata; class Amphibia; order Caudata; family Salamandridae; genus Calotriton; species Calotriton arnoldi. The sequence goes on from CAWUFW010005719.1 coordinate 187,975, forward strand.
ATGACAATGATCAGTCGGAGCAGGCACATCATGAGGTTGGTCTCTTCCTATCTTGGGCTAAGTGCACAACAGGGAGGCCTCTGCTACTGCTTCTGAGTAGGAGAGCTCCTGGCAAAGGGAAGTGCTGCAGGCTATACAAGAAGTTCTTTGATCAGGTGATGCATCTTTTTTTATGAAATTCACCTCAAATACAGAAATACAGGGGAAAGTAAACCTGCTCCTTACCTGTTTACTGCAGATTTGCCATTTAATGGAAGTGCATTTTCATCAGATGCCCTGAGCAATGTGTTTGCTGTGCCTTAGGGTTACTGCCGTCAGGCCTACTAATTACTTTAGCTCTACAAGAGGCCCTCAAGAAAGCATTTCGGATTTATCAAACAGTTACAATGTTTGATCATGTACTCCTTTGGGGGAAAAACGCTTTCAAACCAAACAAGTGAAACTGAACGTTTTTAGTCCTGCATTTTAATGGTTAAGAAATCACTCTGATTTAATTGCTTTCTGCTGTGGTGTGTTGGTAGGGTCGAACTGGCCAGTAGGGCAATCTGGCGGTGCCAGAAAAGCTGGTCCAATAGGTTAGTGTGGGCCAGTTTTATGGTCTGTCAGACTGGTTTTTACTGTAGATTTCCCTGATACCACAAACATACTTGTAGCAAATGCCAATACATGCGGTCTGCATTACCCAGGGCAACTGGAATTGTGCAGTCACAGCGTTTTTCAAATAAGTATGAATTTGCCACATAATACATAATTTGTTGCAAAATCTGCAGATTTTAATGAAAAATATATTGCTTGTAGCTCAAATTGTTCAAAAGTTACTAAAAACACAGCGGCACGCGTTGCCATGCAGTGGAAGGCTCTTTGCAAAAACTGACTGGTCACCTTGGTGTTGCATATTGCTGTATTTGGATATTAAACTGTTACTAACGAGGTATAACCAATACTCAGACACTGTTAACAAGTGCAAAAATGTAGAAATGTAGAAATAATACTATCACAAAATGTGCTGCATCACGCTGCATAATTTGCTTTTTCTTGCCACATAATTTACTGAACTCTGCTATATAATTTAGCCCTTCCCTGCTGCATAATTCAAGTGGGCCTGGCAAAATACCTATGCAGTGCGTCTTTACAAGTGCAGTCTTGCCTCGATTTGGCAAATGTGAGCCACTTTTTTAACTACCTGATTCGCTACTTGGGCCACTTTTATTTGGTGCCTGGGCCTGTTTTCTGTCCCAGTCTGACCCTGCCTCTAGTACTTATGATTACCTTGCGTATCACACAATAAAGCTGCTGTCACTGAAGTACGCGCCCCCCAAAAAAGGGACAGCAACGGAATTTTGTGCATATGAAAACTATGGGACCTGTGATCCTCAGTACAAAGTGGAGGCAGGGTCAGAGATGTGGCTGCAAAGGGATTGCCCTTCTATTTTGGCAGAACCAGAGAAAACCAGACATCTACACCTTCCTTGGGCCTCCCATTGCACTTCAGCAGCCCCAACAAGGCACAAATGCATTTTCTATCTGCACATGCCCAGACCTAGCCCCACTGATCACACAACATAGTGGCATTAAAAACTGCCTCACCTTTCCTGACTGCTCCACTTCATGATGCACAGACCTGACTGCTCCACTTCACTTCACTTCTGAGCAACATGAGGTGCTGCCTTCTCTGATTACCCCAGTCTGTGAGAAAGAAAGACCATAGATAGGAGAAGATATATCTGTTTCAAGTCTCCCAGCTCGGCTAAGACACATTTTTTGAGGGGGTCTCTCTCTACCCCTGTTGCCTCCCTGCTTTGAGCAATATTTAGTATATTTTGTTTAGTATCCAACAAGTCTTTTCAACCACTTTAGAGAACTTTGCACAATAAATTTGGAATTTCAACGTGCAGTCAGGCGATTTAGATGTATTCTTCTTCCATAAATCCAGTTAAGAGAGCTACCTGCTTCTCAAAATAGATGTTGTTATATTTTATCTAAGGGAGAGGATGTGACATTATGGCCAGAGATGCCGAATTTGGAACTGGGGAACCGGGATCAAGACTTGGTATAGGCTCAACATCCTGTGATTCTGGGCATATCACTTAATCTTCCTGTGCCTAAAAAATAATGAATGTGATTTAGTGTAATGTAACAGGTGCACATGTGTAGGTCTCCAATTACCTTGGGTCAAGTTCCCGCTATATAAAACGACAGAAAAAAACATAGTCCTTTCCCTGCTTATGAATCGATTCCACCCCTGTTCTCACTGCCTAATAGAACAGAAAATTACAGGGGTTAATATTATGCAACCCCAGTAGCACTGATGTTATGATTCTTCGAAGGATGAAAAGCAGATCCTTCAGAGATTCAAACTATGACCTCCAGGTTGTGTTTGGCCTTTGGCAGCATAATCTTGACTCCCTAAGCTACCGTACATTAGGCTGTGTTTGATAGAAACGCACCTGAACTTTGTATAAAAAAAGTAGCTTATTTTAATATCACTATTTCACTTCAAAACTCTGTGATAGTACAGGTTTATCAAAGCCAGAGCGTGAGGTGAAGACCGCAGGTGATTTGTATTTGGCCCATGAGGCTGACCCTGTCCCCCCAGAAATTTAGGGGAATATTTACAATAAAATGTTAGAGCGCAGTGTTACACCAAAATTGGTAATGCTGCACTCAAATATTTTTTAAACGCAGGGATAAGCTGTACTTACACAAATACGGTGCACCTCTGCATTTCCCCTAGTGCTGGCACTTAAAAAGCTGCCCCGTTCGGGCTGGACTGTTCCCATGAGGGACAGGGACAGGTTCAAGACTGATTTGCATATGGCTGGGTCTAAACTGGGGTGGCATGGTGAGCAAAAGAACAATGGATTTAACCCAGATCTCTTGACTGGGGTGAATGTTTAAATTTGTTCTGCATTCCGTCCATCATTTGTCTGTCTTTTGCATCTGCATGCAGCACACAGAAAGAGCAAAATACAAGGAGAAATAATAATTTCTCCTTGTACTGTCATCCTAAGACCAGGCTTTACGTGGTCTTAGTTTTTGGCACTGCCCCACCCTTGTAAATGTGGGCTAGCATCAAAAAGCAATGGGTGTTGCGGCAGAACTATGACTGCACCAACCTCTGCACGCCCCCTTCATGCAAAGTGAAGCGTGAAAAGGGGCCTTATTTACAAGGCGGCGTTAAGCCACGTTAAGTGGCTTGACGTCGCCTTGTAAATAAGGAGATGGGAATATCACCACCAGAATGTCACTAAAAGTGACGTTCTGGTGGCCATAATCCCTTGTTAATATGCCCCAAAGTGTCTCCTATGCTCCTGCCGGTATAACAACTACTTTTTAAATGGAGCAACACGGGTCCATAGAATGCCGAAGGGCTGAAGGTGCGATCAGGCTCCTCTGGGAAGCACAATACACACCGGCCGCTTCCATGTGATGCGAAAAGCCTGCGGCCTGTTGCCTTAGAACCTCCCTCCCACCCCTACCGCTTCACTGCTCACTCCGGCTCAGGCCTTCGTATCCCCTGAGCCGAGGGGTATTTTCCCTTACTTGAGCCTGCTATGACCAGGCAGCTACTGGCTGCTCACCACTCACTGCTTACCGTACAACACTCGTTAGCCTATGGCTTTGGAGCTGCCGTCAGTTTCACAGCCACCTTTGCCTTGCTCACTTCAATTCACTTCCGGTTATGTAGTAGATAAGCTTTTCATGACAGAGATACAGGATTTTTTTTAGCAATACTTAGGGGTATATTCACAAGAACGTGTGCTAAACATCTCAAAAAAATTTTAACGCAACTTTACACATCGCAGCCTATCGCGGGAAAATAACCCCGTGTTAACGTGGAATTCACAACACGGCGGTACCATGCAATAGTCCGCCGAAAACGCGGCCAATGTCCGCGATACAACCACCGTGACGGAGATAAAAACACAGACCCCAACTCGAAAAAAGACGCGATGTGCCCAAATGCGATAAGAAAACAGTGACAACCAGCGAGAGGCCAGCAATACCCACGCGTAATGCGGGAAAAAGCACAAGAACAGCATACGGAAAATGCCACAAAAAACCGAAATCAACTGCGGAGTAGCACCCTGACCGACTGCAGAGGACAACATGAACCCCACAATCCCCACGGAGGAACACCCAGGAATACAGGGCTCGTGGAAGGGCAATGAGAAGAGGAAGAGGAAGACGGGGTACAGTCGCCAGGAAAACCCGATTATCGCCACGGATGAGCCAGAACACCACCACCAACTGTACGTCACCTCCAACGTGTCATTGGCAACAAAGAGGCAAAGATGGCACACCACCTCGGACCATGTGAATGCCATCGCATGGCAGAGGAGGACAATGGAAGAGCACAAGAGGCTCTGGACTGATGTGAATGGCAAAACCAAGCAGAAACTCGCTGCCAACACGAAAGCAGCAACGCACCCCGGAGGAGGGGGCCAGCAGAACACCAGGAGCTGAATGACATGGAGAAGATGGTGGCCACAGTCACCAGTCGGGAGACGGTGACATGAGTTGGGGATCTGGACACTGCCCAACATGACCCAACATTACATCAACATGGTGCGTAGCGACCTGGGAGTGGGGGACGGGGGAGATGGGCACAATGGCACACATCCACAATCAAGCAGGGCACACTGCACACCCACAATGACTCCGGATCATGTCCCTGATCCCACGGGAACACTTCAGCACACACACAAACACCAAGTAGTCCCACGAACACCATGTGCCCAAAGGGGCACCCACCCAACACATCAACATTCACACAACCAACACATGCCCACGTGCGAAACACAGCAAACATGCATATACGTCAGCCACACTGACAATGCAAGAGACACCACATGACGAGTAGCTTGGCTGCAGTCCTATCATCATGGCAATGTACACGGCACGACACTGAGGTGGCTGAGTGCGGACAACACCCGAAAATGAGCAGGTCACACTCGGACACAACTACCTGCACAAACAACCCCTGACGTCAACGACACATCTGCGGACAAACCATGCCCAAGAGTCACAACTCAACAAAGAGCACAAGTTACCCAAGTCTGCAACATCTCAGCACCGTGGAAGCACAGAACTGACAGGCACACCGCATGAAAGGGATCAGTGGCAGACAAATCAGAGCCGCAGGAGCGAATCACCCACCGTGCAGCATACGCACATAAGTATAAGTGCACCTCGACATTGACAACATCCCGGTACAAACAGCAACACCTCCACAACAGAACACAGGACACAACTGGTGCCGCAAATGTGCACAACATGGCAAATCCCATCTGGCACAGCAGGAAACTGTGACATGACAATGTACAAGTACAACCTGTAACCTGCAAATATGTTTTATTCACACATGCTGTGCTTGTGGACATTTTGTACTGTCCCATGATTGCCAGGGACGGCCACAATGTGACATTTTCATGAGAAGAAATTGTTAATGATGGTGTTCCTACGGGCCATTCCTGCCGCAGCTGCAGGGGGATGTGGGCCACCTGCCCCATCGTCCCCATCATCGTCCGGTACTTCTGGAACTGGGATCCATGGGGCATTGGTGCGTACACAGATGTTGTGCAACACACAACATGCAATGATCATCTTGCACACGATGTCCGGGCTGTACAGGAGCTTTCCACCTGTGCCGTCCAGGCACCTGAAACGTGACTTCAACACGCCAAATGTGCGTTCAACGATGCCCCTGGTGCATATGTGGGCCGCATTGTACTGCCTCTGGGCGGGTGTGTTCGGGTCTCGGAGGGGTGTCATCATCCAAGGGCAGAGTGCATATCCTTGATCACCTGTGACAGTGCAGAGAGAAAAGAGTCAATACTTGGTTCGGCATGATGTGATGGCAGGCCCACTAATCCAGTGACGCCTGTGCTGGCTGTGTGTGGGGTGAGTGTAAGCCAGCCCTCAGGGAGTAGCTGGTGCTGGCAACAACTCCAACAGTCATCAGGCACTCAGAAATGCAATGTCAGAACAACAAGGGAGCATGACTTGAGTCGCACAGGGTTAGTGGCCCCGGATGCACAGCGGCCGACACTGGCCTACCGCCACGGGACGCTGACCTGCGGGAGACTGGGGTAGGGTCATGAGGGCAGAGCAGGGTCTCGTATGTATATGTTCTCCCTGAACACCTTCAGGAAGACCCTCAAGACCTGGCTCTTCGGCTAAACAGATCTGCGGACCCCCCCCGCAGCGCCTTGAGACCCTCACGGATGAGTAGCACGCTTACAATTCCCTGATTGATTGATTGATTGATCATAGGTGCCTTCCGCGGAGTGTCTCGGGGGAGAATGGGAGGTCTACCCCTAGGGCATGATGCAGAGGGCACATGCCAGCTGTGTCCGGCAACATGGCGGATATGAATGCCACAGACTCATGCCAGACACCAAGTCCGTACCTGCCCGTTGCTGATGACAACCCCCAGGCCACAGGCTCAGACACCAACGATGTTCCGCCGGAGGCTGACGGTCACTCACGGAGCACAGGGTTAGTGTCACCACGTGTCGCCGGCTTGCGTTGAACAGGGTTAGTGGCACCACGTGTCGCCGGCTTGCTTTGAACAGGGTTAGTGGCACCACGTGTCGCCGGCTTGCGTTGAACAGGGTTAGTGGCACCACGTGTCGCCGGCTTGCGTTGAACAGGGTTAGTGGCAGCACGTGTCGCCGGCTTGCGTTGAACAGCAGGCCTGCGATGCGGAATTATGCTTCACTGATCGAAGGGAGTCTGGAGCTGTGGCCGCTGCCACGGACTTGGGGTCACTGCCATTCAAGACTCAGGACACAGTTCCACATGTGGGACCTACTGGGACAAAGAGGACGCCGGTGGAGTATGTCAATGAGAAAGGAGTAATGTGGGCCAGCGTCGTGGGGGCCAGCGATGGTCTGCGGAGGCTGCAGAGGTCACGGGACTGGGGCTTGGAGCTTGCACCGGCACGTGGTGGGCCCTCTTTGACACACAATGGTGTCAGCAGGTGAGCAGTGCGGCCTTGGAGCGCTGGGGCGGGCAGGCCTGGTCTGGGTATCAGCGTCCTGGGGTGCAGCAGGCGCACAGGGTCGCAGGCCCCGCTGCTCACGGCGTCGGCCTTGTGGCGGACTGCGAGGCGCCGCCCTGGCAGTGACGTTGGCCTTTCCGGGAGAGAACCACGCTCTGCGCCACGGGGTTTTTGTCCACACCCCTGCGCAGGCCTGGCGTACTCCGGGCTAACCCACTACGCTCACGCACACAGGGGGGGACGCAGCGAGCAACATTTCCGCTATCTGACCCACGGCCTGGGGTGACATGGTTGCGTCCACTGTTCACTACTCTCCAGTCACCAGCAGTTGATGTCTGCATGGACATATCTGTGGTTTGCATACCCATGTCTGTCCAGCACATCCACCCCTCACTTGTCGTTGTGTACATTCACATTCACGGGTCACTTGCATTCTTCGCACATGGCTGCATTCCGCATCTACACACGTTCAGCTGTTGTGTGGCTGTGGTGCCATGATATAGCTGTATTGTGTGCAGGGGAAGCCCAGGATCACCATGGAGTTGTGTTGTCGTGTCTGGTAGGTGGGCATGTTGATTGACATGTTGTATGTGGTTTGGTCACGTGTGCATTCCCACAGTTGTGCGTTGTGTGATGGTGGCTTTGAGGTGTGTGGTGTGTTGATTTGGCACTTACCAACGAGCAGTCCAGTTCCACAGATGCCATCCTGGAAGCGCTGGTTGATGATGGACTGTCGGAAGATGTAGGAATCGTGCACACTGCCGGGGTAGTTTGCGACGACATTGGTGAACATTCCCCAGTGGTCCACTATTGCCTGCACATTGATGGAATGCGTGTGCTTTCTGTTGCGGTAGTGGTGTGCAGTATCCGCAGGGGGCACAAGTGGGACATGTGTGCAGTCAATGGCCCCCAACATGTGTGGGAAGCTAGCAAAGACGTAGAAGCCTTGCTTGGTCTCCAGCTGTTCCTTCGCAGTGTGGGGGAAGTGAAGGTACTGGGGTATGAGGCTGATGATGGCATCCAGGACAGGTGTGATGAACTTTGATAGGGCTGGCTGTGAGACTCCTCCGACTCTGGCAGTTGTTGGTTGGAAGGTACCAGAGGCCAACAGGTGCAGCACAGCCAGCAGCTTTGTCTGCGGAGGGATGTTGGTTCTCCGCTGGGTTGGGACCGTCAACCTGTGGGCGATGTGGGTCATGATGCGGATGATGGTTGTCCTTTTGAGCCTGTAGTGGGCAATGACTTCCTCTGGCGTTAGGTCTGTGAGACTGGTGCGTTTTCGGTAGGTCTTACTCTGCACTGCCTCTGTGGTGGTCCGGGGGGGGTGCGGGTCCGGGTCCTGGGGGTGGTGGCGGTCCTGGGGGTGGTGGCGGTGGGTGTTGTGGCCCTGTTGGGGCTCCGAGCTGCATGATGAGTAGCTCCATGGCGTCGTTTGTTCTTCTTGTGTGGCTGTGTGCGGGGCTCCGTTGCCTACTGCAGGTAGTCGTCCGGCTTTACACCTGCAGGAGGCAGGTGTTAAATACCTGCTGCTACCGCGGCTTATCGCGTGGTTTTGACTCGCATCGCAGATCTGGCAGTTAGATGTGAAAGTGGTGTAGTGGTGTTTTCATGTGTTTTTGCACGGGAACGCCTACTCTGCATCTCATTAGGGTTAGTTGGTTGTGTCCACCGTGGGGATAAGTTTTGGGGCAGTTATCGCGGGAATACTGGCGATGTCTGCAGTTTGCACCCGCTTGTGAATGGGGTGTTAAATCTATCTCCACTTTTGATTGGTTAAGGTGGAGATAAATCGGCGGTAGGTCCTTGTGAATATGCCCCTTAGAGTTTAACTGTGGGTGCACCTCGAGTAGCACTGCATGGTACTAGACTCCAACTCGAGCAGCGACTTGCTGCACATGGAATACTTTTACAATAGCTAGAGAAAGAAATGTTTTTTGTCCCTGAAATGTTGTCTGATATAGTGGTACTCTGGAGACAAGTGGGTGACACTTGGAGTGTGCTTAATATATTTATTCACACAGGCAACATTTATACAGCGAAGACAACAAATCGGGGCGTCTTCTGGCCTTTTGTTGTTAGAAGGAGAGACCACTAGTACAAATATATTACATTTAAAAGGGAAGAGAGGAGAACATTCTGTCACTCATCCGGGCATGAATGAGACTTGATACTCCTGTCTTGCAGAAGGATTTAGACAGCCAGTTGATCTGGATGTGTGACGAATCTAGGATGGCCTGGATGGTGCTGCACTGTCAAGTCTCCAAGGTGAGCAGATGATCATACTTGAGTTTCCACTAGCAAAGGATGAACTATTGACTGCAATTAAAGAGAGACAGAGGGAAGAAGCCAGGAAGTTATGGGTTCCCTGACAAGCTTTACAAAAACATTCCCTGAGACTCTCGCTGACAGGTTGCTGAAGGTGTACATAGAGGCTTATGACAGGGGACCTGCACCAATCACCCTGAGGAAGGTAATGATCATATTAAGTATGAAATCCTATATGGCCCCTGTAGATATCAGAATGCATTGTCTGCTGCCTGTGAACAATATGGATATCAAAATATTAAACAAGGACTTGGCGCAAAAGCTGATGCGAGTGGTAGCAGACTTTTCCATTGCAAACAGTGTGGATTTGTACCCCACAGAAGCACAATTACTACTTAAGATGCCTCTATTATGTCCTTGCATAAGTCTGTCACCAGAGGAAGTATAGTTTACGTTGGAATTGTTGACATCAAAAAGTCATTTAATACTTTATGTCGAGAGTGTATCTGGATTGTACTGCCATATATGGGATTTGAAGCAGTATATTTAAACTGGGTCAAACTACTGTAGTTGGAACTGAATGCCAGAGTCAGGGCAGGTCAGGAAATTCTTGAAAGCAGGATGCTGGAAAACATGGATGTTCCTTTTCAGCTCTACTGTTTGCAAGACTATAGTATAAGAATGCAGAACATAACTTTATTTCCATGAATGTGGATGATACACTAATGTATCGAAGGGCCATGAGAGGACATGGCATATACATATGGATGAGCTGACTCAATTTTGGAATGCATCTGGCCTGTGCACCAACTAGGAAAACACTAGACTGTTTATATTAGGTTTGAGAGCACTAAGGGGCCACTTACGATGGGGCTCGGAAGGCTCCAACCAATGGTCGGAGTCTTCCGAGCTGCATCGTAATGGGCTCCTCGGTTTACTTTCCGACCGCCTAGTTAAGAAATAGACTGCCGGAAAGTAAACTGGCCGGTCATTCCGGCTGGCTTCCGATGGGCTCGGAGAGCCCGTCGGCCAGTTGGAATCCGGCCAGTAATCTCAAGGGCGGGCCTTTCCGCCCTTGAGAGTACAATGCACGGTTTCCAACATGGTTTCCATGCCGGCCTGTCCGTCATGGAAACCATGACGGAAAGCATATTTGATGGCCCCCAGCAGGACCCCTTTGGTGCATGGCCTCCTTTTGGAGGCCGAGGGGGCCCTATGGTGCCCCCCTGTTGATCCCTGCACCTTGCGGCAGGCACCTTGAGGTGCCTGCCACCGGGTGCAGGGATGAACCACACCTTCCATTTCACTATCGGAGCATGCATTACGGCTACGGCCGTAATGGCTGCTCTCATGGTGAAATGTAGGAATGTGTTCTGTCACACCCTAATAAGGTGTCGGGACCGCCGACCGGGTGTCGGTCGGGCCCAGGACAGAGTCGGTGTCGGGTGGAAGCAATTCCGCCTAACATCAAAATCAGGCCCTCAATGACAATAGCTATCCAAGGTTGGTATACAATGGGAAGATGTAAGATTCCGTTATCTGGGTATTAAAGTGCTGTACGAGAGAAACCAAGAATATATGCTCAAAAACAGTAAAGTGCTGGACAGACTAATACAATTGTATATGTTTTAGAAAACACTGCGTTCATCAGTTCGGGGCAGACTAACCTTGGACCAAATGGTATTCCTGCTGCGCAGTAAGGTGCCTATTTATGAACTTGTCACGCAGTGCAGTGCAGCAAGTCTGCTTACTGCAATGTGTGACAGGGAAAGAGAAGGAATTCACCATATTTAAGTCATTATTTAATTTATAACTTTATTCGGAGGTATAAAACATCCATAATAGCATCGCACAGTGCAAACAAACATCAAGGTACAATTTACAATTCATAGCATAAAACAAGAGAGCAAAAAACAGAAATTCAATATAAAAACAAGGTAAAATTATCAAATAGCAGCAAAATTTGAGACAGCATAGGCCTATATACACGTCCTACCAAAATGTTTTTAGAGGACCCAATATGTGATTGGATTTCTTTGCTAGTTAATTGGTATAAAAAGTCTTAAAACCAATCTAAGTCGATCAATATTAAGAACGTATAACATCTGTTGCAAATATCATGGTATATCAATAGTACAAAAATTAGTGTGCAACTATTAGAGGAATAAAAAAGATAAAACAAAGTACGTTCATGTTTGTATAGATAAATTTATCAATTTCCTCTTACGTTCAAATCGAAAAAGCACATAAGCACAAATTTCCACGGCACTGCTGGCCGATGTTAAACAGAACCGGTGCAAGAAAGAACAAAAACCTCTATTTGGGTCCGCCATGCCCTCCATCTTATCCGATCTTAAAGTGCATAAATCTAATTCGATTAAAAGGATGTAAAGGTACAATGAATTACACATACATTACTAGTTTCTTTAAGGAACGTAAATCACATTACCTAGATCCACAGAGAGTTTGCACACTATGCCCAATACTAAACAAGGGTGGGTGAGCTAAACATTCTGTCATAGAGAACAGCCCAAAGGAAGGATGACATTCCACAACAAATCTCCAAAGTAGACAGTGATTGCAGATATAAATGTGCAGGGCGACATTGAGGAAAATGGAGCAGTCTTATAATCAGTAAGATGTAACGTTTCCTCAGTTGACTATAGAATTTACAAAAAAGAACCATGTACATAGTGTTCTGGGAAATCGCATGATCAAAGGGGCAATTAGCCAAGTTTATAGACCAATCGTTCTTTTCTGGAAAGCTGATTAATCAGTGAAATATGGCCATTCTTAAGCGGGTCAAGATAAACCTATGCCTTGCATTTAGTACAGCTTTAAGATAAGGTTGCATATTAAAAGTGGTTAAAATCTGTTGGTTTTTAAAACACTATGCTTAGGAACTTCAGTTATCAATCTGAGGTTTTCCAGATGTGTCATGCCTTCGTTTTTAAGAGTATTTCTGCTAATAAGATCAAATGTTTCTTGCTTTTCAAAGTATTGCACAAGAAATGTTGGACATAGGCCAGCCACGACATGCGCAAGTATGAACTTGACTTGTGACAGTCCCCGATTATAGCTCGGTTTAGGCCTGTGTGTTCTGAAGTCCAAACTTTATACCACAGTAAAATTGGCTGCAACTTTATTAGGTCTGTAGGAAATGGGGTGCCCAATTCTGTGTGACATACATATATACTGAGGTGCTTTTAGGGGTGGCAAGAAGATACCGAAATAACTCATTTTCTACCAATTGCATGTCTGAACATTTTTTGTGCCCCATTAAGTGCTATACTGAGACATTTGGCTTTTTAAATCGTCATCATCACCTCGGGTGGGTTGGAGCCCAGTCGTCTGGCACAGCTTCTAAGAGTCATGCAAGTTTTGCTAAATTGTAGCTCCTATTGGCAATGGCCTTGTTCCATAAACCATCTTTATCGAATAAAATCCCCAAATAGGAAAATGTGAAACCAATATTGGCGCCGTTTATTTTTATATCTCTGCATATCGTGGTGTTCCTCCCACATTTCATAATGAAGGTTTTTGTTTGATTGACTAAAAGGCCAAGGGTCTGCATATATTCAACAAAATTTGAAAGCAAGGTCTGAAGGGCCATTGGAGTACAAGCCATAAGAACGGCATCGTCAGCATAGAGGAGGGCCGGGACAGGTCGCATTCCTACTTGTGAGAGATCTTTAGAAGATGCCACAAGTGCCTCACCCACACTTCTTATATATAATGAGAACAGGAAAGGGGCCAGGACGCATCTCTGTCTCACCCCCCTCTCCACCCCAAAAGCTTTGATGCATTCTCCCCTAGTGCCGTATCTAACCCTGGCTTTACATCCCGAGTACATGTCCCACCGAAGGCTGATAATCGGTGCTTCCACCCCCATGTCTTTCATTTTTCACCATAGTTAAGCATGTATGACTCAGTCAAAGGCCGAAGAGAGATCAAAAAACGCTAAATAGATGTTCCCCTTTTTGATATTAACATATTTTCCAATTAGCATGTTTAAGTTAAGACTCTGCTCTATTGTCCCGATCCCAGGGCGGAAACCGTATTGAAGATCTGACATAATATTGTGTGATTCCGCCAACTCTTGTAGTTTATTCAAAATTATGAGACCCGCCATCTTGACTAATGAATCGAGCAGGGAAATTGGCCTATAACATGCTGGGTTTAGGCGGTCTCCTTTGTTGTAGATAGGTACAATAATTGATGCGCCCCATGATGACAAAAAAACAGCTGTGCAGCATGCCCTCAATGCTAAAATCAGAAGGGGCCCCCATAAAGCGATGGCACCGTATTTAAGTCAATATGACATATTTCTGCCTTTTCCCCTACTCTGGCACCCTTTTGGCAGCCTAGCGCCAATGCAGGCAAAGGTGCCTTTGTTGTCCGCAGGATTGTTTTTGCGCAGGAAGGAGCACCTTCCTGCACAAAAACAATTCTGAGAAACATATTCCTCTTTCTATGTGTGCTGCAGAATGCAGCAGACATAGAAAGAGGAAGTAACAAGGAGAAATAAAGATATTTCTCCTTTTTAGGCCTCCCCTGGGAAGGCATATCTTTTATGCTCATTCTAGTAAATATGGGAACGAATCAAAAACCATGGGCGTTGCATGGTAACTAACCCTGGGCAAAGCACTACGCTACGCTCGCGTAGTTTGCGAAGTTTGCGCTACTTCGCACAACGCTGAATTGCACGTAGCACAGTGGAAACACGCGTAGCGTGAGTGCAGCGGTCATGTTTTGCTTGCTCGCGGTCCTCAACGTCAAGTTGGCGACCGCGAGCAAGCAAAATGACATCCCGGCGAGACTTTTTCTCGTTCGCGATCAGCAACATCAAGTTGCCGATCGCGAGCGTGTAAAATAAACCTCTCGGCGAGATTCTCAACGCGGGAGGTCAGGTTTCTCATTGCGAGTGGTCGCGTATGCTCGCGACCGCCGCGATGAGAAACTACCAGTCCGCTGAGAAAGCTGCCGCCGAGTAAAAATCTACTCGAGCGGCAGTAAAGACAGCTCGCACTGTGCAAGATGCCGTTTTCAATGATTGCACAGTGCGGACAAGCATCCGGCACTGTGCAATCATTGCGAACAGTGCACTACGCAGTTCGCGTAGTGCTACGCGTAGCTCGCGTAGTGCGAACTGCACTTTGCGTAGCTTCGCGTAGCACTACTTCGCGAACTACGCCCAGGCTTAATGGTAACACCTATACAATGCCCATGGAGCGCCTTCCCAGGGCAGAGTAAGGCAATGCAGCGATTTGTACTGTGTTGCTTCACTCAAGATTTATGGAGCCACTCATGGCCATGCAAAGTGGCCTTGCGCAGCTTCATAAATCTCATTTTAGACTTGGGTCGCTCTTGCACCACCTTGAGTGGTTTCTGTGCTAGAAACAGGAGCAGAGTAAAAATTAATACTCTGAAGTTGTCCTAGGAACAGAGGGCCCTGGCCTCACAGACATTGAGCGATACTACATGGCAACCCAGCTTCAATACATGCTTAGAAGGCTAGATAAAGGAAACATTTGGATTAAGAGTATGATGCAAATATGCAAGGATGAACCACTCCTGATTTCCTCATGATGGCGGGAAGTGTCCTTGGTACTCACCTCTATGGTTTATGACTGGTTGGTCAAGTATGAGCATGGGTGGTCAAAAAGGTAGTGAAAAGATCCCCCCACCCCCTTTTGCAACACACTTGCATTTGTGGTGTATACTTCCTTTTAAGGTGATATTGCAGGTAATATTAATAGTGAAATGGAAGGACACAGGGACTGTGGCACTCGTTTGGGACCTCTACTCCAGCAGAAGATCCATAACTTGTCGCTGAGATGCATTTGATTTTTGATATTGATCCTAACCACTTTCTGCAGCCGATGCGTATAGCATGCATTTCCTGAAAAGTGTGGAAAACATTTCCAGATGCCCAGAGCCCACTCAAACAATATTAATGAGTATGACACATGGAGGGAGTTTCATGGCTAGCCTGTTGTGGTCATTGCTGGTCCACCTGCTCAACCCAGGATGCCACCACGACCACTGCTTCTCTGCTACACCTCACACCATTGCAGGACCTTTAACTTACACTCACTGCCACTTCACCTGCCACTACACACTCGCATTTGCTGCCCAAACACAGACCACACAGCACCCGCACCACAACTTGTATGCATGCTTCTTAACACAAGCTCACTCTACAAACACGTCACCAACGTCTGGGACTTCATTAAAGCCCATACACCTGATCTCTTCCTCACCGAAACTTGGCTCAATCCAGCATCTGCACCCAACATTGCCACAGCCCTCCCAACTGGGTACAAGATTGTGCACCAAGAACGACTCCACAAGCCAGGCGAAGGACTCACCATCATCCAAAAGGACACCATCCAATACACCACGTTCACAGACTCCAACACCCTCTTCATGGAACACATGCCCTTCAAATTGAAAACAGATGAAAAAATCACGATCAAAGGAACCCTTGCATACCCAACCTCCAGGACGATGGACCCACTTTTGCAAAGTTATCATGACCTCACCACCCCCCTCTCCATCAGCTCCAGGGCTTCATACTTTTGGACAACCTCAACTTCCACCTGGACGACACCATGGACTCCAACTCCACAAACCTACTAGAAAGCCTGGAGACCACTGGAGTCGCCCAACTCATCCAGGGCCCTACACACACCGCTGAACAAACACTGGATCCCATTGCACCCTGGCGCATTTGGAACAAAGTAACAGAAACTAGCTGGCCCAGTACCCTCAATACCTATCAACCAGACACTAACAACAACCTAAACAGCGACATAAGAAAATTCAACAACTGGTTTTCAGACTACGCCAACACCCTCACATCCATCAAAAACACCAAACAAGCAAGCCACCTGGTACACCGATGACCTCAAGGAATACAAATGCCACTGCAAGTAATTTGAGAGAAAACTTCGAACCAGCCAGGAAACCACTGTCTGAACCGCCTTCAAGGCCGCACTCAGACATTGCCACAACCAACTGAGGAAAATCAAGAAAAGGGCTCTGGCACTGAGAATAGAAACTAGCTTCAGCAACTGCAAAGAACTATGCTCTATTGTCAAAGAATTCACAAACCCTGCAGCCACAACCAACACCATCACCCCATCGGAAGAACTCTGCAACAACCTCTCAGACTTCTTCGACAGCAAAATATCGAAAATCTACAGCAACATTGATCCTCAGTCCAACCCAGCAGACCTTATTGACTAGCTGAACACCATCACCGAGGACGAACACCTGACTGACTGGAGCCCAATAACCAACGAAGACACAGCCTCGATCATGAAGGCGGTCCACTCTGGGGCCCCACAGATTCGTGCCCCAACTACATCTACAACCTAGGAGGGACTACGATCAGCCATGCACTCACAACCATCATCAACACCTCCAATACAACCGAAACCTTCGCAGAGAGGTAGAAACTACCTGAAGTCAATGTCTTCCTTGTGAAACCATGGAAAAGGTGATCCAGAAGCAACTATCCAACCACCTCAAACTCTACCAACTCCTGGAGAGCATGCAGTCAGGTTTCCACAGCAACCACAGCACCAAAACAGCCCTCATCACAGACACAGCCACAGTCGACATCCGTACCATACTCGACCAAGGAGAAATCGCAACATTCATTTGCCTCAACATCTCTGCAGCATTCATACTGTTTCTCACCACACACTCTTCACAAGACTTCAGGACACAGAAATACAAGGACCAGCACTCAAGTAGATAACCTAATTCCTCACAGGAAGAATCCTACACCTCAGAACCCAAAGAACTCATCTGCAGAGTCACTCTGAGATGGAATATCCAGTGTCCACTAAAATAGGCCATTACATATTACATGCACATGTATGTTATAGCAGTCACTCTTTAGAAGAAGGTATTTCAATAATGGAAGATCGCAGCACAGTTCAGGTTGCACTTGGGCCACATCAGAGCCCTTGCTTAATTTCCTGTCCCATAGGGATTCTTAAAGTGTATTTTGGTGTTGGCAGTGTCTCACTCATCGTATGTGATGGATTTTTCCCCTACACATTGTAAGGTCAGGGTGGACTGGGAGCCCAAAGAGCCCAAATTGATCCAAAGGGCTGGCTGTTCCCTTCGTGTTGTTCTGGTCATCATGTTACTCCCCCTGACAAATTTAAGGAGGGTAATTTAATTCTCACAGGTACTGGGGAACATTATCTACTCAACTGGCCCTACTGTTGTGTTCAACTACTCAATACCAAGAAATCTGCCTAGGCCTTTCCTTTCCTGGGGTCATATCGCTGATTAACACTCTCTAATGCAGCAGTTCTTAACTTAGGGGCTATCAACCCCTGGGGTAGGCAACACTTTCCCTGGAGGCCCACAGCTTGTTTAGAAACTCAAGCAGTTTCAGCAGATTAATGTAATGTACATGCATAAAATAAGCAAGCATTAAAAACTTAAATACTCGGGGAAATATGACAGGATGTGACAGAGGACTGGTTTTTGCTAGCCCTACATTAATTTGGGGGAGCAGCATGAGTACTGCAAATGAAGCTAGCATGGAGGATCGAGTGGCCTTGAGTGTCCGTGATGCACAAATTCCTGCGGATATATCTGCAAGCGGCAACCACCCATTATTAGTCCATATCATTGGTGTTGCATCCAATAAATACCAGTTCACTCTCCTTTAGGAGGGGGGCAAAGTCACCCCCGTAGAAGGAGATCTTCATCCTGGTGCAGGGAAGAGAATTGGAAAGCAGAATTCAGAAATGCTACATGCTCCCTAACATGATGTAGATACAATGAGCACGCAATGTTTCTGTATAAGTAATGATGTTTATTCCATCTCCTGTCGGTTTGTCGTCATTAAGTCACAGGGCTACAGCCAGTGCATGGTTCCTTGGTCAGGCTTTCAGGTGGCATTCAAGTCAACTCTGGCCCAGAACCGGTTTTGCAGACAGGCAACAGAAGCAGACCTTCCATTCTACAGGGGTGTGTGGGGCGGTCTTTGCTTGAAGGGTCTATGCCAGCTACTCTGTGAGATCTCAGGCAGGAGGCTACAGTCAACAACAGTCGTCATCCTCTACATTGGAGGCAAAGATTTAGCAATATTGGAAGATGTGCCTTTTTTCAGGACTTAGAGTGTGTGGGCTTGGACATTACATGGTCCAACATCATCCTGAGGTGCACTCTTGAGACGGGACCCTGAAGGTCCGAATAAATTGGTCAGTCCCCTTGGATGTGGAACAGCTGTTGTTTCACAGAGAGGGGGTTCATTAGTCAGCCTGGGGCAACAAGTTGTGTATGGAGAACTTGATGGCTGTTCGCTCCATGGCATTTCTCGCAACACTATACGGTATAGAAAGATGGCCGACGAAGATGGAACTCGTCCTGCGGGCTCCTGAGTTACGGGATCGCCATTGGTGTAAATCCCTGCATAACTCTGCCCATCGAGCCATCCCTACCAAATAACTGACAAAGGAGACTTGTGTTCTGCTCCTTACCTTGGATCTGGATTCCCTGGACCCTCGAGGCGAAGGATTCGGGCCGTTGCCTCTCTGCGGAGAGGACCGGACGGAAGGGTCGCCTCGCTGGGGATTCCTGAGGCTGCACGCTCTTCTCTCCGCGACTCAGGCCTCAATGTCCCCTGCTTAGACGAGGCCAGGGAGTTGCCTGTCGGTCGGAGACGCCTGGCTGAGACGAGGCCAGGGAGTTGCCTGTCGGTCGGAGACGCCTGGCGGAGACGAGGCCAGGGAGTTGCCTGTCGATCGGAAATGCCTGGCACTCTGAGACGCCTCAATCCCCCGTTTCCCCCTGCCAGCGGACCGAGGATTGGGCTGGGTCGGGCACCGTTCGCTTGGCCAGGTGCGGACGACATGCCGGGAGCTACCGCGCGGAACAGGGGGTGTTGCCTCTGGATCTGGTTGCGGGCCGTGAACCGCCTCACGGAGGGGGTGGGCGCTGCATCTGGATCGGGCTGCGAGCTGCAGTCGGCTGATCCCTTCGAGAACCCCATCTCTCCCTCGGCCTGGCTTGCGGCACTCTGCATCAGCGGGCCTGCGGGCTGCCTTCTACTTCAGCTGGCCTTGCGGGCGGCCCTGTCTTTCTTTCTTCATCAGCGGGCACTGCGGGCGGCCGGCTAAACTTGCTGGCGGCCCTCTACAGCAACGGGCCTTGCGGGCGGCCTTCTTCATCAGCGGGCCTTGCGGGCGCCCTTCTTCATCAGCGGGCCTGTGCGGTCTCTAGCAGCTGCAACCTCTTCCAGACGCTGCATCGGTTACAAGGTGAGCTCCACGATGCGCGCAGATCTCTGCTCGTAGCTCCTACGGAGGCGGCCCCTACATCCTGAGAACCTCAGTGCCGGCCCAGTTCTGGCCCGGGCGCGCTTTCCACGCATCACCCGATCCTCCCACCCCCCCTCCATTGCTAGCCCCGAGGGCTCTCCTGATGCCCTGCAGCGCTGAACCTTGCTGACGTCCTGCTGATTTGGTCGACTCTTGCCTTGCGATGGGGGAGATATTGATTTTGATTTACAGGAAATGATGTGACAAAGCACAGCACACATCTGGCCAGATGGGCACGGTCCATCCCATGACCTGGGAGAGTGCCCTAGGAAAGTAACCTCGGCCATTTTAATTACAGGCCATCCCTCTCTTAACCACCAACAATCCCATTGGCTGAATCTATTTTAAAACGAATCACAAAAGCAGTAAAGGACTAACCATCACAAATCTATAGTATGGTGTAGACACATACAATTGGCACTTACAACTGGCAGCCATCTTGTAACGACTACCGACTCAGGGGCAGCCATCTTGTAACGGCTCCCTATTGCCATACTGGTGTCCCCCTCCTATGCTCATGGTATACAACACAATGGCTCCCATCGTGTAATGGCCCCCACCCCTGCGCCTATCTGCTGCGTTGCAGTGATTGCAATCAGCAGGGATTCAGTGACTTTCGAAAACAATTTATTCTGCAGTCCCACTCGCATCAGCAGCGTATATTAATAAAAGGGTGCCTGAGAAAACAGGAAAGGCAAATGCATACCTTTGCAGGTTTGCTTGCAGGCATTTTTCTGATAGTGCATTTTCCATAAATGCCATGTATTCAACACATTGAGTGCCTTTGTTGGAGCTTCAATGCAGGGCTGAGCATGCCTCCTGCGCACTCCTAACTCACTGCCTAACCACGTATACTAAGCTCTTGCCACCTCTGCACCACTGCCTAACCATGTATACCAAGCTCTCTCCTCCTCGTCCACTCTTACACATTGCATCATGGACTCCAGACTTGAAAAGTCTGGCTCAAACAGCTACACAATTAACTATCCGGACAACCTCTCCAAAAATGCGACCAAAACTCTGAAACACAGACTCCTCAAAGCCAATCCAGAAACTCTCATCTCTGACCCCTACCTCTGCCCAAAAAAAGGTACTTTTAAGAGCGACTTGATTTTCTACACTAAAAGAAGAGCTCAGTGGAGATCTACGTTCCACTCCCTTCTCAGAATCACGTCAACTAAAAAATTCCCGCACGGTCTGAGCCTTTTGGTCACGAAGTCTCCCACTTTTAGAGCAAATGCCACTATTTCCATATACAACAATGGGACTATTCTTATTCAGGCCACCGATCGCAGCCTGGACATCTTTGATGACAGGTTTGCACTCTTTAAAAGGTCTCTGGTCCCTAGCAACTCCCCTACTCAGTCCTGGTATGAACCTTCCCGTACCCCCTCTCAGGAGGTCCCTTATCCCTCTTTGACGAACCCCAGCCTAATGACTGCCTTACCTACCCCAATCAACACTCACTGGACCATAGCTCCACCGACACTGGGCTCCCCTAACTCACCCATTGTTCCACGACCTGACCAGACTTTGACCAATAATCACATTGCACTTGCTCTCCCTCGCTCCGACCACCTCGCCAACACTTCCCCCACCCCCTCTCGCCCGTACCCTCATAACTCCTTCACTAGTCAGCAGGCTTGCCCACTTTCCAACAGGAACTCAATCAACCTCCCTACCCCTAACCTCCCTTACATCGCCCACTCGCCTTGCACGCCAGTACCTCGGAGTGGGAACTCTCCATTAGTGGACTTCCCCCATCCCACCCGTATACCTGCCCTGATCTCCCCTCCGCCCTCCCCATTGACCAACCTACCTTCCCCCCTCTGCTTGTCCCATAATCCACACTCTGATCCTGCTTCTAAACTCAAGACTATAAACCATGAACTGCTAACTCTCAAAACTGCCATCCTTAAACTCATTAAGGCCACCGAAGACCTAGCCCTTGATCTCTCTCCCAACATGTCCACATTTGAGATCCCCCATCTCTCTTCCACCTTACCAACACTTGAAATCTCACATATGAACCTCCCGAAACCCTCTGCTCAAAATTCGAACACCACCTCCTACCCTAACGCCCCGTCTAGACCTGCCAGATCCTTAAATCCATATCATGAACCTGATATTCTCTCCCTCCTCCTTGAGTACACCTCTCCATACTCAGAAGCTGATATTCTCTCCCTCCTCCGTGAGTACTCCTCTCCTCCTTCGACCTTCTCAGGCCCTGCTACTTGCTCTCGAACAGCCTCACTTATTGCACATAACACAACACTCCCTAAACATGACAATGGGGATCCCATCCGAACCATCACGCCCAACCCCCATAGAACACCCAGACTCAACACAAATTCCATAAATATCAATAACCTCTTGCAGATCCCCACTACACAACCTGCACCCTCTGACAACCTGCACAAATCACACCTGAAAAGCATGTTACTTAACTGTAGATCAGCAGTGAAACATGCCACAGACCTTGCTGATCTCATCCTCGCCCAAGATCTGGACCTCCTTATACTCACGGAAACGTGGCTCAACGACTCCTCTGGCCCTATCCTTGACCTATTAGTCCCTCCTAGTCACAACATTATCAGACTTGACCGAGTTAAGAAACTGGGAGGTGGCATTGCCTGTATCTTCCGCAACTCTCTCACAGCAAAACAGTCCCCTTCAGCTAATCTCTCCTCCTGTGAATACCTTTGCATAGATATCACCAGCTCACACAGACCCCTATGCAGCCTTCACATCTTCTACCAACCCCCAGGAGATAACCTCCATCTAATTGAACAAGTTATGGAAACCATCTCCTCCAACCTGGGCCGACACTCCCCCCAGATCTTCCTTGGTGACTTCAATCTCCACTGGTATGACCCCCACGATCAGGCTGTCACAACCCTCAAAAACTTCCTTACCGACCTGTCTCTCACCCAATTCTGCGACAGCCCCACTCACAACTTAGGCTCGACACTGGATCTCATCATCTCTAACCCCAACTCCATTCATCTCGAATCCATTCTCCCCTGTGACTGGTCTGACCATCATCTCATCAACTTCCTGATACCTGAAAGTTGGAACCACAAATCTGCTCAACCACTCAAACTAAAACACTGGAAAAGACCGCTCCATAACACAAGCGTTAATGAACTCATAGAACGCTGCAATCTCTCTCTCCGCCGCCTTCTGACATGATTGACGTTCACGACCTCACTGACCACTATAACAACACCATGCTATCCGCCTTAAATGATACGGCCCCTTTCAACTAAAAAGAATTCCCATAAAAGAATCCAAGCCATGGTTCAATGACAGTCTAAATGCGGACAGACGCAGTCTCAGACTAGCTGAACGCAAGTGGAGATCCTCTCCCTCCTCAGATCTTCTAAAAACTCTAAGATCCCAAAGAAGTAGATACAACAAACTCATTAGAATGGTGAAAGCCAACTTCTTCAAACACCAACTTGACATAGCCAAAAATCGCCCGAAACGACTTTTGAACTCATTAAATCACAATCCAACAACACCGCTACCCACTCTCAGCACCCCGCTCGCCCGCAACCAAACTGCGATGCAGTGGCTGAATTCTTCCTCGAAAAGACGAACAAAATCGAATCAGACCTAAGGTCTGCTGCACTCACTCTCTCGCCCTCTCCTGATTCCGTTGTCTCCACACCCCTGCCCTCGCCTCAGGGTCTCTCACTCAAAAACAATGCCACATGGAGTCACTTCACTCCCCTCAATGACTCTACCATCCTCAACATTCTCTCTACCCTCAAACCCTCAAATCACTTCAATGACCCTCTCCCCTAACTTCTTTAAAGAAATGATAGGTTCACTAGCACCCCTCTGGTCCAAAATCATCAACGCCTCACTTCTTCAAGGTGAGATCCCTGACTGCCTGAAGGCGGGCCTAGTGCTCCCTATCCTCAAAAACCCTCGGCTGATCCTGCTGACCTGAACAACTACCGCCCAATCACAAACATACCGACCCTGGCGAAACTTCTGGAGAAATGTGTTCATGAACAACTTCGCAAACACATTGAGCAATTCCAGCTTCTCGACCTATTCCAATCGGGTTTCCGCAGTGGCCACAGCACCGAAACGGCCATCACTCACATTGTGGATGACGCTCTCACTTTACTTGACCAAAACGAAACCTGCCTTTTAATTCTGCTCGATCTCTCATCGGCATTTGACACTGTCAAACATGACAATCTACTCTTCCTCTTGGAACGCAGAATGGGGCTATCAGGCACGGTCCTTAAATGGTTTGCCTCTTTCATCAACAACAGAACACAAAGAATCAAATCTAACCAGTCTCTCTCCAACCCGAGTCCCTGCACACTTGGTGTCCCCCAAGGATCCTCACTCTCCCCCACTCTCTTCAACCTTTTCCTTGAACCACTGACTGTAATTCTTAAAGCCTCCAACATCCAATATCACATGTATGCGGACGACACCCAACTCTACATGAAAATCTCTGCCCCCGAGGACATCAAATCTCTCAACGGAACCCTTCTCAAAACCCTTAACTGGCTAACCACCAACCATCTCAAATTAAACGCCCTCAAGACGGAATTCCTCCTCATTGCACCCGCTAGGCAAACCCCCACTGCGTTGCAATTTCTCTGTAACCTCACCGCCCTCAACTGCACACCTCATATCGTTGACTCCACTAAATCACTGGGAGTTGTGCTAGACAAAAACCTAAACATGCAAGAACACATCAGATCATCGACCAAAGGAGCGAACTTTCAACTCTGCATCCTAAGAAAACTCAAACCCTACCTTCCCCAAGATGACTTTAAATTGGCGGTGCAAGCACTTGTCATTTCCAGACTTGAATATGGCAGTGCGACTCTTTGCGGTCTGCCGAAACTCAGTTTAGCACCTATCAGAGCATCTCTAAATGCTGCCACTAGACTCATCACGGGTTCTAAGAAGTCCAATCACATTTCACCGGACCTTAAATCGCTCAATTGGCTTCCTTTTGAAGCTAGGATACAACTGAAGATCGCATGTATGACCCATAGAGCACTTCACTTCAACACCCCACTCTACCTGACAAACAAGCTGGAACTTTCGGGTGGCTCCAGGTCCACAAGGAGCACCGGCACACTGCTGCTCAAGCCCAAGAAATTTAATAAGCTTAAAACTTACAATCGTACATTCTCTGGCATCGCCCGAGAATCTGGAACTCCCTTCCAGTGGAAACAAGACTGATTCCCTCTACTCTTGCCTTCAAAAGGGAAGTCAAAACTCTACTACTGAACAAACTCTTCTAATGAACTCTGCGCTGAACCTGATGCTTTCTCCTATTGACTCTAAGTGACCGTTTTTGTCTGGTATGCTCTTGAATGTATATTGCCCTACTTGTAGCTTTCACCCATCCTGCTTCCTCTGCACTCCCCAATTTCATCCTGCTCCCGTTGTATATTGTCCCACCTTTTCCATGATTTCTATCACCTTGCTGCTTTCCTTTGTCTACCTAAACATATGTAAAGCGCTCTGATACCCACCTGGGTCATGTTCGCGCTATACAAAACTTTAAATAAATAAATAAATAAACACTAAGCCACAGATTCTGGGGGAGGCCTGGTCGGTCGGGGAACCACCCAGGCCTGTGGCAAGGGAGGAGTCATGTTTGGCCACAAAACAGGTAGATACCTGGGCATCTGGAATATAAGTGCAGGCAAATTCAAGATGGAATTGGATTTTTAAGCTTTTAGCTAAAGCCGGGGCAGGGGTACTACGGTCTCTACTCGAAGGCTGGGGACGCCCGCTACAGTGATTGTCCATAGCTGGCCAGGGTACTCTATTACACGGCCCTGGGAATACTGGGGGATGGTGGCTGCATCAGGGGACCAAGCTATGGCCCGGTTGCCAATGCCCATCTCCCAATGGTGCCAGGGGGAATCCCTGTATTGGGTGGCTCTGGCATGGTTGTTTGGGGGACCAGCTGTTATGCTGGCCCAAATTCCCTCTGTCTTGAGAGGGCAGGTGAGTTCGCCTTGTAGAGGACAACTTATGGAGGGACCAGCGAGGTTTTTTTGTCCTGGGTCCAAGTCAATTGAATCAGTCGATGCCACAAGGGCCTGAGGGGTGGTCAATCATGACTCCTTTGGAGTATTTGCTAGGAAATTTCATGTATTAGCTGTGGAGTATTTGCTAGGAAATTTCATATATTAGTTATATCCATGTGATAATCAAAATGCTGTACTGTATATATTGTAACTTTAGATGAAAACTAAAATTTGTCGTGTTTATGAGGTGTAATAATTACGGCCAGAGAATTTTGGCTTGCATTGGGTCTTTTTGCGGAGTCAGTTATATATGTTGATGAGCGTGTAAATGCCTGTTTGGTTTGAGGTGTGACCGGTCTCGCTGCGGTCCCCCACCTGTACGAGAGATCACGTTGGTACAAGGATTTTGCAGATGGGATACCCTTGGCATTACCACCTGGGTCACATCTTTCAAGAGGAATTTATCATAGAACACACACAATTCTTTCAATACCTACAACTCCGCCATACCTTCAGACCCTACCTCATCCTACTCACAGACCTCTCAGAGTTTAGCCCGTTAGAGGCAATGATCACAATGAACCCACTCCCCCCAAGAGTTGAATATCTATACCATACAAGTCTCGAGTACCAAACACACCTGACTCCTTCTTGTGGCTATAGGAACAATGGGAAACGTATGTGGCCACTGTGTAAGACATGGAATGGGCAATGGCCCGATGGGGCCTAAAGATATGGCGGTGACTACATGCTTTTGTCACATAAAATTCAAATAACTACACCGAATTTACCTGACTCCCACGTGCATGTGGCGCATTCATGGAACCTGCAACGCCAGCTACCTCCAGTGCAGGAATGCGTTGGGTGACTTCATTCACATGGTATGGAGCTTGCAGTACTCAGGCCATTCTGGAAAGTGGTGGGAGATATGCTGGAAGCCGTCCTCAGATGCTCAATGACCCTAACCCGTAAAGTAGCTCTTCTCCAACTAGTAGATGATGAGGGATACACTCATGCCGAAAGAGCCCCCCTCAAACTGGGACTGGTAATAGCGAAATGGGACAGTGCACTCCTCTGGCTGCAGGGAAGAGCCCCACTGGTGGGAGCCTGGAGGGCAGAAATTGACCTATGTTGCATACATGATAAACTCATTGATGAGTCCCGGGGATGCCCAAGTAAACACCAACGAATCTCTGGGGGGTCGTGGGACAGGTACTGAGAAAGGGAAGATTAGCTCCCTCAGAAGCGAGGGACACAAGCCAAGGGTCAGGGTACAAACTGAACTGGGCATTCTGGTAAATGGGAGACTCTTCCGAGTGGACCAAATGTTGTCTAACGGATCTGTGTGGAAGCTGTAAGGTAATCTCGATAGTGCTGTACATATGTAAAAATGTAATAAAAAGATTACTTAGAAAAGAAAGAACTTAGCAAGAGAGGAGATGCAGTACTGGAGATTGTTTAGAATGCAGAGAAGAGTGCTTGGCTCAATCAATAACCTAGAACTCATTTTATTTCCTACAATTCCTTGTGGTTGATTTTTTTTATTTAATCTGATACCATATCTTGTTTTACTTTCTCAGGTTCGAGACGTGTCAAACAAGGTAGCCAAGTACCCAGAGAAGGATATGACACTCGACAGTGAGAGATCTCAGATTTTCATGATATGGGGCCAGTGGGTTACACATGACATAGAATTTTCTCCCCAGGGCCTGGCTGATTGTCAACAAACAAGCTGTGAGAACGATGGCAACAACTTTCCTGTGCAGGTGAGACAAGGAAAACATCACTTCTATGAAGTAAACACATTGCTTTCAATGAAATGTTGTAATTGCCTTTAAAATTTGAGTTTATTGTGTCATTTTGTCTATGTAAACATTACATTAATCACATTAGAAAAAGATATTATAAAACAAAATCATCTTAAAAGCTTTGTATCCATAATACATTATGACAGAATTATATAAATTAATCATCATAATCTGCATTTTTTCCAAACAGGCAAAAGTATTCTAAGGCATTTCCTATGTTTATTTAAAAACAAACAGACAGAGGAGCAAATATTGGGCCAGTTAATCAGGTGCTCTATAGCTACAATCACATTTTACTCTTCCCATTAATTGTAATATTAATAATTCAGACCGAGGGCCTGATTTAGAGTTTAGAGTGCAGTAATTACTCCTTAAGGGCGAGGGAGTAAAATACTCCATGGTCCTGAGAAAGTAACCATACACCAATACTACTGATGTCCGCCCAAGGGCCCAGAAGACATCTCTTTACATTGGCAGGAATCACCGTCATAAAGTGTTAGAAGTTTGATGGACGGCTCTGTCAACATGACGGTATCATCCATCAAACTTCAAACATATTTTAGTATTTTCAAAAACAAAATTCCATAGCTGTATTTTGTTTTTGAAAATGCAAAAATAAAATACGCCTTCACCATGGGAGTTGTCTCCCATGGTGTGGAGACCATTTTGTGGTGTTTAGTGCCAAACCTATGTCAGCAATGGAGACAGAGTTGTGGCTGTCACTGACATACTCTAAATCAGGCTTGGGGACCTTCCGTTTGGCAGAGAGTACTCCATCACCATTGCGACAGAATACTCTCTTCGCCAAACTCTAAATCACCCTTGAGTATGAAGGACTAACTTTCCCACAGACTTTGAAATAATTCTTCAACATAGCGTATGATGGGGATAAATAAAATATAGTCAGAAGGTTCAAGTTTGCTTTTCACCTCAGTAGTCAGAACGTTCAAGTCTGCTTTTAACCTCACACAAGCATTTCAGATATTTATTCCCAGATATATACATTTTATCATTATCAAACAATACCTAAATTAAAATTTCCCTTTTAGGCCCTCTTGCCTAAATATTGCATACCAAGTTTACTTTCCTTAATTTCATTTGCAATGCCAAATTTATTCAACATGTTACTCAGAGTGACGTTCAGTCAGGTTGCCTGGTTTCTCAGATTCAATGAAATCCCTTTGACAATATCAGGCTATAGTGAGGGTTAAATAATATCCCCATTATAAAGTTGACACCATATTTTTCAGCAATACTATTAAGTGAACGAAGAACCATTTGTTCTAAGCATTGCACTTCAACTGAGTTCCACTTAGGTTTAGAAAGTAAGGGGCATATTATCAAGGGCCGGCGATAAATATCGCAAAGCGCGCTTAGCGCTTGCATATTTATCGCCGGCTATCTCTGGAATTTATCGCCCGGTTAGCGCGTTATTAACAACGCGCATCGCCGAGGCGATAAAAATGTCAGCGATAGCGTGGATCCTAGATGATAGGGCCTGTGGTCTTAGCCACAGAATCCACCCCCCATGTTAAGTATGCCTTAGTCAGGAATTTAACAGACGTTAAATTCCTGCGTTAAGGCATACTTAACGCGATTAAAATAATCGCTTCCCCGCATTGTAAATATCGCGAAGCTGCCTTCGCGATATTTACCCATGTTGTTTCACAGACACGCCTACTTTGCATCTCATTATCGATGCGAAGTCAGGCGTGCTGGAACGGGAGCAAAATCAGCAAAACACGCGATAGCGTGTCTTTGCTGATAAGGCGATATAATTATCGCCGCTTTCGGCCGAAAACGGTCGCAAAAGCGGCGATAATTGTTTATCGCCGCCTTGTTAATATGCCCCTAAACTCTTTTAAGCATTTTCCCCTCAATGCTTTTGTATGAAATACTAGGTTCTAGGGACAGTGTGGGTATCCATGTAAAACTATGAGGACCATCTTTACTAGATACAAAATTATGGTAGACTTAAGTGTTAGTCCTCCATATAGTCAATTAAAGCGACATAGAGCTGTTGTTTTAATCACTTTTTAATCAGCACTGCATGGTGCCCTTGTTTGGTATTTGTATGAATCATTATAACATATAACAGGCAGTTAGGTAGGCTTCTAACTCACCCTTTCTGTAGAAAAGTTTCTTAAGGTGGGAAACCATTATCTTTTTAGTCCCCCCACCACTGGAACTCTCTTCCTGGATATCTGAAATACACTTCCTAACCCAGTATTTCCTGGATAAAACTGAAAGATTTCCTCGCTTTCTTGATTTCTTTGTATCACTGGTCAAGATTCCCATTTATCGCCAAGAGACCTTATGGGTTACATGCACTTTAGAAATTCACATTAAAATAATATGCCATAACCAGCACATTGATCTCCCATCGGATAGGTGTTTGAACTACCCAACCCTCAAAATCTTTAGTTGACATCCTCTGGTATCCCTGATCACAGATATTGGAAAACTTTCATCAAAGATTCTGCAGAGTCACAACTGGTGGAGGAAGGACAGGGACCAGGCCTAGTCACATTATCATTAGGTCCAGGTTATCTGGTCTGGGTTCAGTAGCTAAATTCCATACAGAAAAGGTTGCATCCTTTCTGGATGAGCAACGCCATGAAAACTAAAGAGAACAGCTCTTAGCTCAGCCAGGACCACTTGCGCTCTGCTGGCAGCATTGCTGACTGTCACTTTATTTTAGTTTAGTATAGCAATTCTAGCTGAGGTACAATCCTTTACATTTAAAAACATATTTTGGATTGTTTCACTTCAGCACATTAGATTATATTAGTGCACTGAAAGGCCGTTTTTAGAATTAGTGAACCAGACTCTTTCTGCCCTAAACATTTTGTCAATGACTCAAGGGCAAGCCAGTTTTCTTGTGCCTCCTATAAAAACCTTTATTATTACATATAGATTTATGCTCTCTTAAACGATATAGAGGAGTTTTGTGTACAGTGCCCATCTTCAACTGAATTATTTGAAGGTGATTAAAAATGTGATGATCATGGTCAACGAGGCACAATGAAAGAAAAATAAGGTTGGCCAGCAGGGATTGAATATGATAGCACAAAAAATCTAAGAAAGGACGGCTAAATCTGATGTAAATCAGTAGCCCCACAAGTGAGAATGCCTTCAATGAGCCAAAAGACAATTCACTTTGTGGCAGCTTTGTAGACTATTGAACCACATATCAGCAAGATTTTTCTTTGTGTTGCTCTGTCTTCGATTCGAAAGACTTCTGTTTCAAATGTCATTGTTAAGGAAAATGAACAGTAGGAGCTGCTACCGATCGGGAGTGGTGAGGCGGGGGTGTAGGCAGCGGAGGGGGGGGGGGGGGGGGTTGCAGGAAGGAAATGAAAAAAAAGCACTTACCTTGGCCGGCCGTCGCCTCTTCTCCAGCCTCTTCTTCCGATCTCCGCCGTCAGCAGGAAGCACCCGGGCTCCCAGGCCCCCCTATAGCCAGGTCATCGACCTGTACTTAATCACATCCCTCACCTGACCTTGATCCTGCTCTCCCTCCAGGACATGTTCTCTTTGAACTTTCCCTCGACCATGGAGACCCTGCTATTTGACCGAAGCCCGGTGGAGCTACCTGTTAGCTGAAGAGGAGATGGGCTGTGGATTCCCCCTCGGCCGTCACCTACCCAGCCGGACTTTGGGCAGACTTTCTTCGTCTCTCTGTCGTATCCCCTCCTTCCCATTCACCCTACCCCTTCCCCTTTACGCTCCTTTCTTCTCGTCTTCTATCCCTTTTATGTTTTCTGTTGAGACCTAGCTATTTGACCGATGCCCGGTGGAGCTACCTGATAGCTGAAGAGGAGATGGGCTGCGGATTCCCTCCCGGCCGTCACCTACCCAGCCGGACCTTGGGCAGACCTTCCCTTCGTCTCTCCGTCGTATCTATACCCTACCCCTTTTCCCCTACCCCCTTTCCCTTCCTCACTCCATTTTCCTTTTCTTCCATGCTCCTTAAAAGTTTTTACTGGTATCTTTGGTAACTTGTAACTGATGTATGTTTGCAACTATGTGGAACCTTATGTAAAGCGCTCTGATACCTTCGGGTCTAGCCAGCGCTATATAAAACTCTTTAAATAAATAAAAATGCTGCAATGCAGGGTTGCGATTAGTCTGAGCGATGAATCACTGTGCTCAGAAGGGGACTGGGAGGCTTTGCATGTTCCTCACTAGGTTGTGTAAAGCAAGCCTGGTGGGAAAGATGCAGAGTGCGCAAGACGGCCAAGTAGTCATGAGCACTTAAGAAGTGCAAACCACTCCTGTTCCTGCTCTGGCTAGCCCTGCCCCCCGCCCCGAGAGCCACTGACTTCAATAGGAAAAATAAAATTATAATAAAATACGTTATTATCATTTCATTTTTCCTTTTGATCAGTGGGGCGACACTCCTAGGCCTTAGCAGAGGAGCTGCCACTGAAAATGAAGCAATAAGATGTAAAAGTGATACGCCCAGAAATTGAGTTTGGGTAAGTTGATGATAAAGGAAAAGTTTGAATAATACCACCACCTGGGCGACTATCAGAAACAGAGCAAACTCAAAGATTCGATAGACAATACACGAAAGAAGAGACCGGGCAAGTTTTGGCCAACAAAGTTAATACACAAAGGAACATGGCACATCAGTCTGCACCAAATGTCAACCGTCCTGACACACCACACACCAAAAAAAAAAATGAAAGGCTCATCACTAAGTTAGACACGCCAGTGGGGAAGGGTGCAAACGGGGAATATCGACCGACATTGGCACTCTCAACCTTAATATTCAGCCCAGAATTTAACACGAAAGTGGCGTGGTATACAACATATTACACCTACTATACAACTTCCCCTCCCTATCCTATCCTATCTTACTGCGTCACACTTAATCTCAGTTAAATTTAAATGCTATTCAAACATCAGCCAAAAAGAATCTACACTAAGTGAATGGCAAAGTAACTCTGATGTTCAGAAAATTCTGCGAGAAAGCGAGCAATTCAAGGATTGGGGCATATTAATCAATAAACCAACTACAGAAAAATATCAGTGCGTGCTGTCGGGGGGCAGCACACAACAGGACCCCCCCAAAGATGTAAGTACAATTTTAAGAGGAACCCAAAAAACTTCTTGTTTTTTTGGGGGGAGCACGATCAAATTCAAATGCTCAATAGCAGGAGTGAAAATCTTAAGACAGAGGAGCAAACAAAACACATATACCCAGAACAATTGGATGGGCCTGGCTCCCAACAGCCCTTACGACTAGAGGGAAGTCAAATTCCTAGGGGAGAAAAGGGAAAACAACCCAAAATAAACCCCCCAAAAAGCTAATTAAGGATAATTAACTGGAACGTGGCCGGCCTACTCTCCCTCACGACAGATGACAAGACACTGGAATTTCTAAATACAGGAGACATCGTATGTATGCAAGAAACGTGGTCGTCCCTCCCCATTCCTATTCCAGTGTTCCAAACCAGATATATACCAGCACACAAAAAAAACCTGTTTGGAAGACCTATGGGTGGCCTCGCAATCTATGTGAAACTAGATTTGCTAGTGAAAATCAGAGAATGGTCGAATAACACCTGGAACATACAGGCAGTAAACATAAATGGTCTAGCACTAGATGAAATCTCCAAGTCAATATCATTGATAAACCTGTATATAAACTCACAGAGACACAAAATTGGCCAAAGTGAAAAACATAATTGAACAAATAAAGGCATTTTTATATGAGCACCAAGGAAATCAGTGTTTAATGGCTGGCGACTTTAATACCCGCAAATTAGACCAATTTGAAACATCTCAAGGAGGCCAACAAAGAACGATCCTACAAGCATACATCAGCGAATTCGACCTTGGGTCAGCAGATTTAGTGGAGTCCACAGGGGGCACCACGACCCACACTTACAAAGACATATCAACTTTTGACTATATCTTCCTAAGTAGGGAGCCACTAAAAAGGTGCACAACTTATCAAGTACATCGAAGGTGATCATAATCTGATCACTATAGATGTCAACATAAGTGCAAATATCCACAAAAACTATAACCCAGCCGACTGCAAGTCCAAAACAAACGCGGGCCCGCTGATAAAAAATAATTAAATGGGACCCAACAAACATGAAGGCTGGAAAAACACTCTCACAACTGGACCATGGGATCATAAAACAAAAGGGCAGTGCAGTGGTCCTCACTGCTAGACAAGCTCCACGCGTTACTAATCCAATAAAATCCCTGGAACACGAAAGATCCCAGAGAGCAAAATATTGCATCGACGCACTTGAACAACAACATAGAAAAGAAAGAACCCTAGCCACAGAAAGCATACTGAAAGAGGCCAGAAACCAATATAAAAGAATTGCATGGAGCCAAAAACAACAAGAAACACAGGAACAGTGAAAACACATATATTCCTTGCAACCGCCCAGCAAGTCTAGAGAACTCTGGAAATACGTAAATAGCTTAGCAACCATCTAGTACAGCAAGGAGAATGTTGTACCAGCAATAATTTGGGAGCAGCATGTGGAGAACCTATACGCAGACTCAGACAAAACTCAGACCTTCCACATCGACCAGCTGAAGAACTCCCTAGAAGATCTGGAGGACAGTAATATAACAGTAACCAGGGTGGAGATACTGAAGATACTAAAAAACAGCCGGAGTGATAGGGCCCCTAGGACCGAACGGCCTACCTGGGATTATTTTTAAAAAAGATCGAACAGTCTGTGGTCCAGTGATGCGCAATTTGTTTAGTGAATGCCTCAATACATCAGTCATCCCGGAAGCATGGAAGGGCTCGATCCTCCACCCATTCAACAAAAAGGGAGACCTGACCTGAAAACTACAGGGTAATCGCCCTATTAGACGTGGATGGCAAAACTTTTCCAAAGTGCTCTTAAAAGAATTAGAACATTGGATAACAGATAATAAAATCATTCCGCACTACCAGACAGGGTTTAGACCCAATGCTTCGACTCTAGACAACATCCTCGCCTTTATTTATATGGGCTCAAAGGCGCCCAAAATGAATACTCCACCTCTATAAGACTGCTTTGTCAATAAAAGTGCAGCCTTTGACAGCACTGACTGTAATATCGTATGGAGAAAGCTGGCAGGATGGGGCATCCCGAAACAATTGCTTGCAGCAATAGCAGCACTATACACGGATACTTGGGTGAGGATCAAGCTACACAATCACACGCCACCGCACGGATCCTCACCAACAGAGGCTTAAAGCAGGGATGCGTACCCACCCCGACCTTATTTAACTTGTACACAGCGGGTCTTGGGGAAGAACTATTGAAAGGCAGAACATTTCCACCAATGCTAGGCCGGAATGAACTACCAATAATACAGTATGCGGATGACTTGGTCTTGATGGACGAGACCCACATTGGGATGAGGAGGGCCCGTGGAAATCTTACACACATATAATAAGCACAACGCTCTCCATGCCAACGCTGGGAAAACAAAAGTCCTGGTCTTCGGCCAATGCCCCAAAAAACGCCAACTCAAATGGCAATTCGGTCCACTAAAAGTAGACACAGTCTCCAAGTACAATTACTTTGGAGTTTGGCTGATGGGAACAGGAAAACAAACACTGCTGACAAAGGCAGTAGCAGGCAAAGCAGCAAAAACAACGTATGCTTTATCAACGCTCCATCATAAACTAAACAGCCATTCGGCCGAGGCAATTCGAAGAGCCATTGAGGCTAAACATGTACCAAAAATAAGTTATGGCCACCTTGCCTATCCAGGAAGGCTTACTGAGATATTAGAGCGGAATCACACATTGTCAAATAAGAAGATATTTGGCATGCCAAAGAACACTCGGCGCACTTTAATCCGCCTGGAATTCAGTCTAGTAAGCATGGACATAGCATGCAAAAAAGACATAATCAACTACTCTCCTCAGGTGAGCTGGGCAGATTCTGAGTCTTTGCGAGGTGCCCTCATGGCAATGTTCTCGGACAAGAAAAGCATCTGGGCAAAGTACCTGGACATAGCCGGATTAACATTAAATCTGGATACGGGACATGTGAAGTTCCAATGTCACAAACAAATAAGCATTGGCCAAGCTAATAGGTCTGGCACTTGCCACTAGTCTTTTGACCTTGTTAATGATTATTTCTTTGGTAATGTTTTTTTGCAAATCTTTATTGCTGGAAAAGCTGCCTGGCCCTCATTAATCTAAACAAAATGGCTAAAAGCACCAATATTTCTGTCTCAAAAAGCACACATAAGTGCCATAGCAGTACCTGGCACTGAAGGGAACTACTTTTTGTGTGGAAGCACTCCTTGTGAAAGGACAGAAAGCTTCATTCTCAGTAAAGTGAGCCAAAGGCTAAAGTGGGCTGTGCTGTAGCAAACACTGATGAACCCAATAGCTCTGGCATAGACTGCCAAGCTTTTGACTTTGTCAATGCGTCTTTCTTTTAATGGTTCTTCGTAAGTATGGCAAAAACAATTCCAAGGTTGTCACCCATATGTGTGCATGCATGTAGACGCCTATTTTTGAAAAGGTTTTCAGAGGTCACTCCTAAGATTCTTATAATCAAATCGGTATGTGTGTGTACAACAGCACTTATAGGTTTTTTCTTTGGGCCCCTTGATGCTTGTCTGTGAGCATATGCCCGTGTTTTATGGCATGTGTGCTTGAGTGCTGCAAGATATGTTTTTCTCTGCATATGTGAGTTTGTAAGCCTGTTGGTCAGTATGCATTTGTGCCCTTAGGCTTGTGATTTGTGTATATTTGTATGTGTGTGTTTGTGTGTATGGATGTGATGCAAAACAGCTCAGGTGGTTAATGTACTTGTTGTGGAACAATGCAGGTCACAGGCTTGTATCCGAATAAGACAGCTTATGGTATGAATGTGTTGTGTATTAGAGACAGATATATTGTGTGCGTTAGTGACAAATATATGCAACTAAAGTAAAAGAAAGATACAAAGACGTAAGGAAAAAGTTCGACAATGAAAAAGAGGAAATAATAGAAGGGTAATACTAAGATTGAAAGAAATAAAAGTCAGAAAAAAGGAAAAATTAGTAATGATTTTCGACTTTTAGCTGTTTAGCTGTCTTACTTGGAAAGTCTTTGCGCAGTGTTCCACCGTTAAAAGTGTGGCACTTTTAAAAGTTGTGTATTCATTTGCAATGATTTTAGGATGTTTTATGCAATGCCTTTATCCACAGCTTTGAAAAGAAAAGAGGAGAGTTTGTTTTATCAGTGGCTGTCTGTCAATAAAATCCAAGCATGGCAATTAATCACTCATAATAGTTACAAAGTGTAGATCAATCAGCTGTTGTGAATTTGCATACGTTCAGATGGATACCGATCTCACAGGATTACAGAGAACTTCCTTGTGTGCTCTTCTGTCCCAGGTGGAGTTTCCTGTAAATACACAAAACCCCCTCACTCAAGGTGAGTACAGCCTATGTGTGAAATGGGCTGACCCACTGCCCTATACTAGATGCTATGGTGGGTGGGAACAAAATCTGAATTTCACTATAACTGACACAATAAATGAAGAACAGGTGAAAGGCCCTCTGTGAATGTATGTATATGTAGGCATGTTTTAAAAATATTTTTTGGGGTAAAAAGCAAATCTTCTTTGCGTAGTCAAACCTAAAAAGGGCAACACTTCACCGTCCTGCATACTTGTTGACTGGCTATTAATCATAAAAACATTCACTTTGTTTTGTGGTTCGTGTATTTGGAGTGGTTTTTGCAAGTCTTATGTGGTGCCTGAGAAATTGTGAACACCTAAATATATGAATTACGTCCCGACTACGAGGTATAATGGGACGAAAAGCAATTACCTCTACGTCCGTCGTCCTCAACCCAGTCCTAAAAAAGATGAGGTAGCATTCAATCAATTACAGACAGGAACCAAAACAGAACTCTTGCTGACCCCACCCACCCTCTGACTAAGGGCTATAATTAACTAGCCTTACCTCAGCACTTCCTGTTTTGTTTTCGGTCTCCATTGGGAAATGGAGGACGTAGAGGTGACTGTTGGGCTTTCACCTCCAACGATGTTGTCAAAGAATTTCTCCCTCTGCCGGGCTTTGGGGAAGAGGGGGCTATATAGGGGCAGCACAGACCACTGACAAGTCGGTTGCGTGAAAAAGGCCGCTTTATTGAGACAGGTGCACATTACAACATAACCTGGGCCTTTGCCTTACAAAACTATATCCTCACTAAACATCATTACTCACCTAAGATCAAATCCCCCACCCCTAACGGATCCCTCCCCCCGATGACCTCTTCAAACTTGAATAACATACGTGCATCAGAGCTGCTCAACTGAAAGTGGGACCTCTAAAAACCATTCCCCTTTTCCTACCTCAACTGCC
Organism: Calotriton arnoldi; assembly: GCA_963921515.1. NCBI lineage: Eukaryota > Metazoa > Chordata > Amphibia > Caudata > Salamandridae > Calotriton > Calotriton arnoldi. The sequence continues at coordinate 225,776 of CAWUFW010005719.1, forward strand.
CTTTTAACCTCATTGAAATTCCTACCTAACGTTTTAACTTCCTATGTCATCCTGGTGTGAACTTCCTACCCGTTCCCCTTCAGCCTGAACTGCTGCTGACAAACAACAAACTTGTGTAAATCCTGGCAACTTCCCAGCCCACCGCCACTTAGGACCAGAGGCTGCCCCTATGGTTCTGCCCCCGTCTTACCTGAAAAGAAGTGAGTCCCATCCTCAGGCCCCCTTACTCAACCCCCAACACCTTGGCTAGTGCTAACTTCAACTGGAGCAGGTAGAGCTCCATCCCCATAAAAGACAGGTGAACTCCGTCCCCTCTAAAAAACTCCACAACCTCAAATCTCAAGTATAAATGCTGTATCCTGCCAACACCATTATCCATGCAAAATGCCCTCATTTCCTTGTTCAGTTTCCGCCTGACTTTGTTGATGACTGACGGTTTAATAGCCCCCCTCCACTCTCCTGGGAATGAACTCTGTCCACATTGTGTGGCATCCTACCCACAACTTACTAGCCTGCTTAAGGTCCTATTTCATCTCCTTAATTCAGGCCAAACCCTTTTGAGTCACCAAATCATTTTCCCCCAAATGAATGATAAGAACGTCCGGACATTTCCCTCCCCCTTTGAGCTTGTTCAAGCATGGTATCAGCTCCTTCCATGGCATTCCCTCTTTTCCTGTCCACCAGATAGAGTATAATTCCTTATTGAAACCCAGATTGTGACCGTGAAATCTCGCCCTAGCGTGTCGCTCCGCCCATTTTAAAAACGAGTGGCCCACGATCCAGACCAACATTCCTGCCTCCGAGGGACCGGCAACCACACCTGCAAAAGAAATAAAGATGACAACCTGTCCATTACATCCCTTCATCACCCTCACCCTGATATAAGCCCGAAAGCAACCCGATTTCCATCTCACCATTTCCCTTATTCTATTGGGCCCCCAACCCCATCTGCTAGCCTCTGTTGCCGGGCCAATCCTGAAGGAATGATTCCCAAACTGGCTGGCGTCCAAACCTAATAGTGTTAACGCCTTCCGTAGGATAGATAGCAATTAGAAAGCCGTTACAGGTTTCCCATCCCCGTGTATGAAAACTCTGCTCGAGCGAACCGCCCGCCTCCAACTCTCTCTACACAGTGCCTTGGGCAAACGAGTGACACTGGGTAAGCCTTCAAGAACACTGTCTTCCCTTATGCTCTCTGATCAGTCTTGGATTTGTATAACCATATCTGCATCCCCTTGTCTTGTAAACACACCTTCTCCCAGAGGAGCCCCCTGCTACTCTTTCCCCCCAGTAGTTCTGAAACCCAAAAAGCTCCAAAAAATAGCCAGGACATGATGGTTGAAAACAACCCCGTCTCCAGGTCCCCAGTGCACACCCTTGGAAGGAACTGAATCGCGTCCATCAACGTATCCAACGTCAAAGGCCTCCGCTTAGGCCCGCAGGGCCTGTCTTCCTTGCCCAACCCTCCAGGATTCTTACCCCCATCTCCCCCGCAGATGGGGGATACCCCCACCATAGTTTGCCCATAAAAGCGATGCCCGCCAGCTTCCCTGAAATCGTCACCCTGGACTGTCCTCTTTCAATAAGGCCCAGTATGAATTGGACAACGTCCTCTACTCTGTCATGTTCCTTTTGCCTCCTCTGAGCCCCATTCTTCAGGAACTCCCCCAAGGTCTGTAGGTAAGCCTTCCACGTGGACGGGGCTAAAGATCTAGCTACCAGATGTAACAGCCTTTTGTAGTGAAGAAGACGCTGAGATAAGGTAAGTTGACAAACTCGGTTTATTCGTCGAGCTGAACCACCACAGGCAGAGCTAGGTCCACGTCTAGGAATCAACTCCCAACCGTCTTTTCACTCAGCACGGAACCCCACGCAGTGAGATTTAGAACCGGACCAATATTCCATAGACAAACACGTATTAAACACTACATGGGTTTTCCCTTTAAATAAAACAAAGTTAACAGTTTAAAAACCCAAGCTAATATAGGGAAAACAGGAAGGATACAGAAGGGAAAAGAGATAGCAAGTAAATAAACAGTACAGCAAACATTTCATATTAAAACCAGAATTCCCAAAAAATAGATTAGTCTCTGAAACGCAGAGGAACATTCCTCACCCTAGAACCACGTCTCATGCTCATCTGATCAGTTTGTGTAAGTATCTTTTGACCAACCACACTGTGTCCAACACACCCATCCACAGCATTGCCGGACTTAACCAACAAACACTTGTTCCACCACTGGCCATTCTCAAGCTTTACTGAGCCACCATTTACTTCCACAACCTTGATGGCTGGTCCAAATTTGGAACCACCTTTCTTTACATGAGTAGATTTTTTTACACGAACAGAATCTCCCACAACCACCTCAAGCTCTTTTACATTTTTCCTACAATCAAAATATTTCTTTTGCTTCTCCTGTGTAAGGCTCAAACGACTTCTCACACTCGCACCACACCACTGTATATCTTTAACCCATTTATTCATCCAACTAGGTGGTGTGGCTGAAGATGACGTGGTTGCTGGCGGAGAAGATGGGGTCGAGCGTGTGTCCGGCGGAGTGGGTGGGTGTCGTGACAAGCTGTTTGAGTCCGAGGTTGGCGAGGTTATCGAGCAGAGTGGTGGAGTTGCTGTCGTTGGCGTTCTCGAGGTGGAAGTTCAGGTCTCCGAAGAGGATGTAGTCTGTGGAGGCCAAGGCGTGCGAGCTGATGATGTTGGTGATGGAGTCGCAGAACTGTGGCCGGGGTCCGGGGGGTCTGTAAACGAGGGTTCCTCTGAGGGTGGTGTTGGGATCGATGTGGATCTGGAAGTGCAGGTGTTCGGCGGTGCTGAGGGTGTCTTCGGTGCTGGTCGAGATTCTGAGGGTATTCTTGTGGACGATGGCGATTCCTCCTCCCGGTCTGTTGGTGCGGTCCCTGCGGGTGATCTTGTAGCCGTCCGGGATGGCAATGGCAACGTTGGGTGCCGATGAGGGGTTCAGCCAGGTTTCCGTCAGGAAGGCGACTTCCGGGGAGGATGAGTCGAGAAGGTCTCAGAGTTCGACGGCATGTTTGTGGACTGAGCGGGTGTTGAGTAGTATGCATCTGAGGTGGTTGTGGCCTGCCCTGGTGGGAGGGTCAGGTCATGCTGGTGTACGCTGGCTGGTGAAGCTGCAGTTTCGGCAGGTGAAGGGTCCGTGGGTGCGCTTCGGGGTGGCCTGGAAGCAGGTGGATGAACGGCTGGCGTTGAGTGCATGGAGGAAGTTGGCGTCGTAGCGGCGTCTGATGCCGTTGCGGGGGCCAGGGGGTCTGGCACTGGGCGCGGTCCAGGTGCGGACGGGCGCAGACAGGCTTGCCTTAGGCGCGCCCGCTGCGCGCGCCCGCCATTAAGAAGGGGAGGTGGGAGGGAGGAGCAGCTGGGAGGCGGGTGGGAGGGCGAATGGGCGAGCGAGGGGGGCGGGCCGCAGGGGACGCAGCGGCGGGAAAAACGGAGCCAGGGAGCTACAGGGAGAGGAGGGTGGGAAAAAGACAAAAAAGCAACACAGTAGCCCAGAGGAGGGCAGGAAAAACAAAATACAAATGCATCACAGTAGCCCAGAAGAGTGGGCTAATGACAGCGAAAAAACGGGAGCAGGCCCAGGGGCGGGCACAGGAGGCACGAACTTGTGGCAGCAGCGGGAGGAAGGACACGGGCACAGACAGGTGGAGCTAGCTGTGCGGCGTGGGGAGCGACCTGCCTGAACACAGGGTCAAGCCCTTTGTCCAGTTTCGCGCCAGAGCAGGAGCCAACGGCTCCCAGAACTGGTTTGAGCTGGACTATGCACAGGGACACCAAATGTGCCCCCAGTGCAGACTTTCAGGCACTCTCAGAGTGCACCCACCCAGCCCCAATACACTAAACCTTGTCTGGGAGGTGGTCACACCTCCCTGTGACAGGATGCCTATTGTGCTGCCTTCCTCTGCTCGAGCTTGGCTCAGCAGCAGGAGGGCAGAAATGTGTCTCTAGTCGGCAGCATACATTTTTGTGCTGTCCGGGTCGAGAAGGCTGGCACCGGATAGACCAGTGACCCCACGAAGCTCGGTTCAGAAGGGTGGAATCATACCTCCCACACCTGTTACCGGTGTGGAGGTATGATTTCAAGGTGTTTGATACCATATGTTTCTATGCAGCCGTTTTCGAGATAGCATTTACCGCGAGGTTATAATGCACCTCTACCTATATGTCCGGCTGAGTCACAGACAACCCAGGAGAATGGTCTCCCAAGGCTGCAGAAAGACTCTGCTCATGCAGGGGCACCCTCTCACTAAAAACTCAGCACCCCGCCTTCAGGATTGATAAGGCCTGCTATAGGGGTGACTTATAAGTTTTAAGTGTAGTGACCTATAGATATAGTGAACCTATATCTAAAGTAAGTGGTGCAAGCACAAGCTTACACAGGTTGCAGTAGCAGACCTGTAGTTCCATTTTGCATGGCTTCTCATGGGTGGCATAATACATGCTTCAGCCCATGGGAGGCCTCTGGGGTACCTATGCCCTGGATACATGGGTACCATATACTAGGGACTTATAAGGGTACCCCAGTATCCAATCTGGAGTGTACCAAAGTACATGTGTAACAATTTAAAGGAGAAAGCAGATAGACTGGGGTCCTGATTAGCAGGATCCCAGTCAGACTAGTCAAAAACAGTGCACCATCAAGCAAAAAGTGGGGGTAACCATAAGAAGCAGATCCTACTTTCTTACACTAGTATGCAGGAAACCCGTCGGGAAGAAGTTCTGAATGTCAGGCGGGAATAGCAGCACGAATTGGGTACTTCATTAAGCGACAAAGAATGGCAATATTGCTGCTCCCGCACTAGGTCTGTCTCTCTAAACAGGAGATATAGGCTTATTCACTTAAAATTCCTGCATAGAGCCTACTGTACTCCAAAGCGGCAGTTTCGATATGGGCTGTCAGAGAACTCTAAATGCCAAAGATGCGGGAGAGATGAGGCAGGCTTTTAGCACCTTGCTTGGCAGTGTCCTGGGATTCAATCATTTTGGGGCGCAGAGTTCCAGGAGCTAGGGATCATTATCAGCGCAGACCTAAAGCCTGATCCTAAGATGGCGTTGTTGGGATGGGACCTGAACGTGGAGAAGGCGGTGCGCCCCTTGCTGGCCATAGGTCTTCTCCTCGCCGGGTGGCAATTAGATGGGCGGGGGGCCTCCTACCAACAATAAAAGAGTGGCACGTAGACATGCTCTACTGCAACACACACTCAGATGTATATAATGAACTGCTCCCTCCCACGAGTCAGCCAAAGAGTTGCTGGGGTCCATATCAAACGTATCTCCTTAGTACGACTACAAATAAAGGATCTGATCATACTGAGAGCGCTAACATGGCCCCAACCCAGGGGACACAGGTGTAGGTGGACACTGGGCACACGGATAGAAGTCGCTCCATAATCACGAAGGTTCGGCACATGAGCTGGGGTACGAGAGCAGCCCTGGGAGGGGCTGGCGTCACCTAAGCATAACGTCAGGAGAGCTGGTTTGTGGATAGTATGTTGGTGTACTGTTATGTCCCGTATAGAGGCCCTAATGTAGACCCGTTCATACATGCCCTAAAATGGACGTATTCATATTTGCTCTAATACGGTCATATTCGTACTTGCCCTATTATGGTCAAAGCCGCATATGCCCTATTACGGTCATAACTGTACATGTCCTATTATAGTCATGATCCCTTATATAGGCATGATCTTTCACCTACATTGGTCCTCACTAGTACACAACGTGCTCTGAGGGCTGAACGTTATCTATCCTGTGGTTTTGAATACAGCAGGGTTTTTCCCAAACACAGGCCCACACTGTACTCATCAATTATGCATGGCTCTCTAGGAATACACCACCTGCATAATATGTATGTACAAAGTTCACCCCTGACGTCTTCCTCAAGTCTAACGACAGACCAATACAATCCATACTGAGGACCGAGATTCTTTAGGGTATAAATACACCACATCTTGCCCCGGTAAGACAGAGGGGACCGAGACTTCCATGCTGACACACTGACCAGAGACGCTGAGGCTCCTGCATGCAGTCGCTCCAGCTGACAGCGGTCTAACACAGCCCTTGCGGGGTGTCCAACTCGAGACCAGGACGGGGTCCCACACTCTCTCTATTCAGGTATGGGGGTTCGACTAAATCCTAGAAGGATTCTTGGCTCTTAGGCATTTAGACCTACACATATGCTAGGTACACTAAGGTACATCTAGTTAGGCATCGTAGGAGTACGCGCACTTTTCATAATGCTTTTTATATTCATGTATGTATTCATGATTATCGCAATATGGTAGAACTGTTTTATCCCTTTGCTTTTATCGTACTGCTGATAATATATCTCTGCTATTGTCTGCTGGTTGCCGCAGCACATATATTTTACACTAGAATAACAACTGTTCAATAAATACTTATTGAAACGCCCGACTGTTTATTCTGTGTAACTCTCTGAGACAAACCGAATAAGTAAGCACGAGTGACTGAGCGAAAAGTAGTATATTGTTTCCACAATTCTGAGGAATTTGGGTTGTCATGATCTAAGGTTGCCAGAAACTAATCTCTCCCCGATAAGAGGAGATTCTAGTGTCACTGTGAGCTAGCTAATGCAAAACAATGTAACATACGCGGTGAGGGTGCACAGAGTCAGTCTGCCACCAAACCCACAGCTTATGTTATACAAACGCGCAGGTCCTGCATGGGTACTATAGGAACTACACGACATGGCGCCACCAACGTTGGTTTGGTACTTATTTAACAGTAGAATCTGAGTAGTTCAGTCGTGCTATTCTCAGAGAACCTACTCACAAAACCCCAGAGACGTCTGGAGTGGGTGGGCACAAACTCCGCCGCAGCTGAGTAGTACGAGAATACTATTTATTGGCTGTTGGTTAATCAAGCTTGAAGAACATATAGTTCCTACAAATTGTGCTTTTACACCTTATCTTAAAATTTCCTTAAACACCCTTCTTCCACTTAAAAATGGTTGAACAAGCAGAAGAAACAAGGAGAGTTGAAACAGACCTCTTCGGTTTAGGAGAAGAAGACCCTGAAGATGCAATACAAATTGCACCAAATTTCAGAAGGGCAGTCACCATAAAACTTCTAGAACATGGCTTAAGAGCCAGGGGTGGTAAAGTAATTTTACGTGATCGAGGCACACGAATCCAATAAAACAGAGGTGTTCTATTCATGGGTTACATTCCCAGCAGCGAATCCAGTTACAGATGTATTTCACTACTACCTAAAAGATGAAACACCAGCGGACTATACTCCTTTTGAGGAGTTAGAGATTCCGCTCACTTACCTGGAGCATAATTACTGGTTTAAAGCGCCCTACCCCACGTACGAGGAAGAGCAAGATTAGGCCCGCTCGGAGGAGCAGGAGCCACATGGCCCATATTAGCGGCATACACACCGCATCCTGACATTAACACAATGCCACAGCAAGAATTACTCGTACAACACAAAGATTTCATTAAAATCTACAGAAACCTCACTCAATTTGTGATGAGGACTTTAACAGTTCAGCCTGCACCAGTTGCAGCACAAGATACTCCAGTCCAGAGTACAGTTAATAAAATTACTCCACAAACATTACACGCGGTAATGGGCAAAATGCCAGCAAAACGTGAACAAATCCCATTCTGGATAGCTCAGAAAATAACTCAGCTTGAGGCAGTATTCCCGAATACTACCACCTGTGATAAACACAGAATTCTAACAATCTGCTTGCCCATGGGGATCACACCACAAGTAGAGGACTGCACCTCTTGGGGTTCAGTCTTTGCTGCCATATATAACAGAACACATGGTATCCCGTACTTAGCAGTAGTACCTGACGTATTGAGATAGATACAAAATGAGTACGGAGCAGAACCTGCCCTTAACTTAGGGATGAAGTTACTAAATAACTTTGACCAGGTATCAGCCATAATACTAGCTAATATTAAGGGGGAAGCAGCTTCAGTGGTGATCCGCCAACGCCTGAGGGAGTTCGGTCCAGAGGATCAACAACACGAACTACCCAAAATAATTGAAACTGCATATGCAGAACTAGGCAGAGACAGTCTAGGTGGGAAAGCATTAAAACCACAACTAGCGGGCGGTCCTAAAAAGGACACTACAAAGCAGACACCTACTTCTTCTAAAAAGAAGTGGGAAAATAAAAAACAACAAAAGTCTAAAGACAACAGATCTCAATCCAGAGGTAGGTCTCCTCAACAGGAGCCCTCTGAAAGGAGGTATAACCTCAGGAATAGGGATAATATTAAAAACCTGACAGGTATCAGGATACTGATACTCGTTCCTCTCGTTCCTTTCAGGGTTCATCAAAAAACTCCGAGAGGGAAGGACGTTCAGAGGAGCGCACAAAGTCCAGAGACACGAAACGCGCTGCGACTACGCACCTAAAAAAGAAGATAAACAAAAACAGAAACCTCAGTTTAAAAAGAAGAAGGTAGCAGGTCTCAAGATAAGACATGCCCAGAATTCTGAGGACACAGCTTCTGAACGGGGAGTGGGCTCTGACGATGCTAGACAGCGCGGCAGAAGTAACGATAGCTCGCCAGAACCTGAAGGAATTTCTGGTGACAGCGGAGTTGAGTGAGTATATCACGGTGGAAACACCTGATACTCGGGTAAGTGTCCCACATAAGTTACATGAGATAACACTCCGGATGGAGGGGACAAGCCCAGAAAAGTTAAAGGTCTCTTTTGGAAAAATCTGTCATCTGGTTATGACATTCTATTAGAAGAACAAGACTGGCCGCCAGCATTCGTCATGGAGTGCCCTAGGGGGGAAACTGTAATTTTTCCAGCCTTTTCCGACCTCGTTCCCATTCACCTAAAACATGCATATGCGCAGGAGTGGGCGATTGCCCTAGCTCCAGCATTGTATAAAAATCATGTTGGTTGGGATGAGGATTCAACCCACCACGTGATCCCGTTAAAAGTTTCCCCAAATGCTCAAAGGCAATACCCTATAAAGCAGGAAGCTAAAAAAACAAGTCAGGGAGATTCTAGACCAACTAGAATACCAGGGGGTGATAGAAAATTGCACTTCACCTATGAACAATCTTTTGTTTCCCGTAATGAAACCTGACAACACATATCGTTTAGTTTTGGATTACAGACATTTAAACACTTGCACAAAGACATTTGCAGTTCAAAATGCACACAGTGCCGCATTAATGAATAACATTGTGCGGAAAAAATACAAAACAACACTTGATATCTCAAATGGATTTTTCTGCCAAAATATAGCGCCTGAAAGCAGGTATCTGACCACCTTCAGTGCGTTAGGGTCCCAGCGACAATTTTGTCACCTAGCCCAAGGGTATACAAACAGCCCGGGGGTATTTTCAGCAAGGGTAACAGAGTTACTCCAAAATTTGGATGAAGAAGCTTTGTCCTATGTGGATGATATTTATCTGACGGACGATGACTTAAAGAGGCACTTGACCAGGGTGAGCACCATTATTATGGGATTCGCCTCTGAGGGCTACAAATTTAATTTCAAAAAATCAAAAATTGCCTACCTCAGTGTCCTATTTTTAGGATACGAGCTGTCAAGTGAAGGAAAAAGCCTAGCAGCTAACTTTTTAGAAAAGTGTGCTCTGCTCCAACCTCCAAAATCATTAAAGAATTTACAATCAATTCTGGGATTCCTAAATTTTGGTCGAACATACATTTTGGATTACGCAGAAAGAGTAAAACCTTTCTACGACTTAATAAAACCTGATTTTTCGGTCAGACAATGGACACAGGAACACACAAATATCCTGCATTCCCTACAGGAAGACATGATAGCTTCTAAACATTTACAAACACACGTAAACGCACAGAACTTAGTGATCCGAGTCATAGCGGGTCAATGCGGGTACACTTATTTAACTTTTAATGAAGGCGAAACAGTACCAATCGCATACAAATCACACCTGTACAGAAACGCAGAGATGCGTTTCACTTCAACAGAAAAAATTCTGACAGCAGTGCAGACCGCTGTAGCAAGAGAAAGAGCTCTGGCTCAGGGTAAACACATAATTGTCATGACCCCAGTACCAGCTTTAGAAGCTGTTACAAAAGCTAGCATTCCAAATGCGAAAGCCTTACATCCCAGATGGATACAATGGGCTAATTCTCTTACTGCAACGGATGTTGAGTACAGATTTGATCCAAGTTTAAAAACACAAGCATTTCTGCAATACGAACAAGAATATCCTCTACCAAATGAAATTTTGCCTCTAGATCAGTATGAATACATTATTTACACTGACGGTTCTGCTCAACCAGCCATAGGGAGTAAGCAAGCTTACAGCGCGGCGTGTGCGATTGTTAAAGGTCGCATGCACGATGGAAAGTTCCATCCGAGTTGCACTAAAGCGCAATCTCTAGGAGACTGCACGGCTCAGTTGGCAGAACTCAAAGCACTTATACTGGCACTTATAAATACGGATCACGAATTCCCCACACTTATTGTGTGTGATTCCTTTTACTGTGTACAGTCGTACAATGAATATCTACATCATTGGGAACAAAACGGGTTCAAAGATGCAAAAGGTGGCACAATTAAGCATAAAATGCTATGGGAAAAGGTAGTGGAGTTGAGAAACAAACTACCAAGGGCTCACGTGATACATACACTGAGTCATCAGCGTGATGGCGTTCATGTTGAAGGGAATTCATTGGCTGATGAAGCCGCAAAGGGGGCTGTTCGCACAGCCGCCGTAGCTGCAGTTACTCGTTCAAAGACGAGGGTAGACGGCGAGATAATGGTAGCTTTCAATGCTTCACGCAAAGGCAGCACAGCAGTACCTAAAACATTTCCACTCAAGTACTCCTACAAGTTAGATGCACAAAACATTCCATATGCTCAGATTCCTGGAATGGGGGATAGAGTAATACCAAATATGGATCGTAGGCAAGGCTTAATTGTGGCGGCACACGAAGGGGAAGGTTCTGTACATAAGGGACTTAGGGAGACTGTTTCTTTGTTGAAACAACGCTACTGGTGGCCCGTGATGAGAAGGCAGATTAGAGACTATGTCTGGAACTGCGACATCTGCAAGCAGATGGAAGGGTCCACCGCAGCACGTCCAGTACAGATACCATTGTTAGACAGAATTAGGTTGTCCGTTCGTGTGCGTCCAGCTCAGGTTTCCTCAAGGTTTGGCCTCAGCGCTCGGCTAACGCTCGAACTGTTATAAAAGATTTGCGAGTCTTTATCGGCACATACGCAGTTGGCACGTTACATTCTGACCGTGGTCCGGCGTTTAGCTCTCGGGCTTACAAAGAGGCCATGGAAGGAATGGGCGTAGCATTGCGGTACTCCTCTCCGTACCATCCCGAGGGAAATTCTGTTGTGGAGAGGAAAAACCAAGACTTAAAGCAATCTTTAACAGCTAGGGTATTAGGCAAATGGCGGTAGATGGGTCGATCACCTTTATGGGGTACAGCGAGCGATCAATAACCAGCCAAGAAGCTCTCTAGGGGGTGTCACTCCTTATGAGGTCCTATTTGGGACAAGAATCTGGGTACCTGATCTTGATTGTGAAGGCACAGTGGCGGATAAAAATCCATTTGATATCCATGATCGTTTGGCTGTTTTACAGGATCTAAATGAATCCAGAACACAACAAAGTAATGTGCTCCAAAAACAGACCGCCACTGAGGAAGTCAAGGCAGTAACGGCAAGACCTGTCTGGATCCCAAAAGTCGGGGATCTGGTCAGAGAGAAGATTGCTGACAAGAAAGAATTTGGGCCATCCTACAGAAAGCCTGTACTGGTCCTAGCAATCCAAGGCACAAGAACTGTACTTCTGCCGCCTCTTGCCGGGAAAAAGGAGAAAAGATTTGTCTCAATCGACTTAATCAAACCACACTATGTGGCCGATACTAAATAGTAGGCCGTGTGGACTCCACAGTAGCAGACGCCCTCCTCTCGCTACAATCCAAGAAGTCCAAACAGAAGACTCATTACGTTTGAAGAGCCACCTGTACGGAATGAAGGACTAAGCAACAATGCTATGGAACTCGTTCCACTTCAACAAGAAATTCATCTTCAAAATGAAAGCCAACTTAACAACCAAGTTGCAATAAGACCGACTACAGACATCTACGTCAACATGCCTCGTCAAGAGCAAAATACGATTTCAACAAATCCCGATGCAATTCCAACAATTGATCGAACTGCTTCTGGCTATTTCATGAACTTTGATACGTTTTCACTGGATCCAAGCGAGCCGGAAACGATGCCAGCCAAAAAATCACTCCAACAGAAACTCACTGACTTTTTGAACTTTTTTTAGAAAGACTTACCTGGTTTCACCTTGGATAGAACTATGGTATATCACTGGGATTTTATTTTTTCTTTTCTGGCTAGGTTTAATAATAACTTTTAGTATGCTTATTAATGGACGATATCTCCAGCAAAGCTCTACAGCCCAAAGAGTAAAACCACACCAGTCTTCACATCGTGAACCAAGAGACTTGTCTTCAGTGAACATCACAGCAGTTCCTATACCGGACGGTATAGTATGGGACAAGATTGATTATGATGTATTCGGTCCGACTGAACTTTTAAAGCTAAAACATGTATTTAAAATTTCTTTAAGTGATATCATTACCTCCAGTACATTTTCTGATGATTGGGACACTGAAACTGTAAATGCTATGATGTCTGATTTAGAAAAAACTGCTGCATTTCCGAACAATGAAATGTTAGAAGGTACTTCAGACTATGATACATTGTATTGTTACCAGCAATATGGTCATCATTTCTTACACAAATCTATAACACCTAGAAATGTATTTGAATACCACCAGTGGGAACACTGCCCAACACCTCCAAAAGGTAGTTCGCAAGCATTTGCACAGAAATTCACATACTTCTCAGGGATTAACACATCCGACCCAAAGTCATTTTTTTATAAAGTGGCGAAAATTTCAGCTCAGAAAATTATGTTAACAAACACCAAACATATTTACTCTGCATCCTTTTTGAACCAGTTGTCTACACAGGGTTTCGACCTATGGAAGGACACTATAGATTTAAAATCAATCTGGGGTTCTAGGGACTGGCAAGTCCAGGGAACAGAAGCGCTATTTAGAGCATGCCTCATTCCACAGCAGATCTTATTTCTGAATGAAACTGTGCAACAAACAACCTGTCTTGGATTAGCCAAAGGCAAGGAAATGAACACACCGGGGTTTCCAACACCATCGCAGATGGGTGGGGGCAGAATTCAACTACACATGGGGTGAGATTAGATGACATTTTCCAGTACAACAGATCAGATCCTTATTGGACAGAATGGCTGGTTTGGCCCATTGACATAAACAAATGTCAGCAGAGATTTATGAATACAACCGAAGGGTTTAGTATCCATAGGCCAGACCCACGCTATGTACAGAGACATCACCCGGGGGTAGTGACATCCTATAGTGTTGGGAAGTTGTGCCTTTGATTGGCTAGAGACCTCAACACTCACAGAAGTAAAACATCACTTGACCTTACTCACATCTGATGTAGACCTTAGGGATTTCTTGTCAGGCCCAAGGAAAACACGTCAGAAACGTTTCATATATGCTGGCATTTATGACTATTATAATGAAAACTGGAAAATATCCCAACAAGAGGCCGCAGAAAGAATACGGGAAATAGACCGTATTAACTTAGAAAAGGCATTAGCTGTAGTGGATAATGGGTTAACAACTTTGACCTCCAGGATTTACTCCTTAGGCAACATTGTGTCTTCGGCAATTGACATATTAGAACAAGATCTGGCCTTGTTACAACACGGGCAATCTCAGCTACGTTCTATTATGATGCTAAGCTGGACGCTACAATCTTTGCGTGCAGGCTATGTGCCATGGCGTTTTATAAACACCACGTCTCTGTTTTCAGAATACAATCTGACTGATAAACAGACAGAAATGGCACAAAGGGGAGCCAAATATACAATGCTACAATCTTTGCGTGCAGGCTATGTGCCATGGCGTTTTATAAACACCACGTCTCTGTTTTCAGAATACAATCTGACTGATAAACAGACAGAAATGGCACAAAGGGGAGCCAAATATACAATGCTGCGTATTGAGAAACTGGAAAGGTTACCATTCACTGTAGCCGAATCACCAACAACAGAATGGCTAATTCATGGCCAAATCACTCTGCCGGTCACTACGTTTCAGTTTCAATATTGCCTTGAGCAAAGGCAGGCAGGCAAATATGAAAAGATGGGTATGGGTTACATTAAGGAAACTTGGGAGTTACCATATAGATATCGATGCCGGAATGGGGATCGAGAAGTGTATCTGAGTGGTACAAACTGCAAGAACGCTTTAAGCGGTTCTCTCATGTGTCAGGATATTTCACTACACGGAGCCTGTAACGGTTCAGTAGCGAACCTATCGTGTCACATGACTGGAACCCCAGCTGCCGTGATCACGCCGGTTTTCGAGCTGCTCTCAAATGGGAGTTACTTGATGCTAAAGGATCAAGGTTGCTGTGGGATGCTTCCGGGCATCGCATATCTGGTCACTGTTAACTCCAGGGTTACTTGCTGTATGCAAGTATTGTTTCCACCACTGAACACAGTCAGGGAGGCGCCGTTATGGCCTTCACTGAACGTTTCTTTCATACAATTTGATACTCTGAGCAGACTGCAAGCCATGCTTTTACAGCAACCCGTGCCCTTATCCTCCGCTCGAGAAACCTATGAACTTCAAGTTGCAAGGACCTCGACTGAGATACAGGCGCTTATACGTACAAACTGCCCCTTTCATTTCGTAGAAATGGTGGGACGTATCTTCAATATGTCTGATACGAGCGGTATTGTACACCTATTTTCGACCATAGGGTCAGGACTGTTAAGCACCTTTCAGACAGTCCTCGGAGTAATCCCAAATTTTATACACTCCGTATTGGGAAGCGTATTTGGAGGACTCCCGCTTATCCTATTGCTGATTGCAGGGGTCCTATTCATAATACTGCTGCTACGCAATGGACGGCCCAATTCCCGAGGGAATGGCGAACATGCTCCAGGAGCGGAAATACCGTGAACGCATGGTACAACTTCTGGGCATTTCTTGCCTGCGAGAACTCAATGCCTCCTGGTTTCTATCTTTTCGACCAGTCTGGGTAGACTGCATCTTACCTGTTCTTCAATGCCTGTTTAGCGGAGAAGAATGCACATTGGATCTTTGTCTAACATTTCCATCAGATGTGCCTCCGGACACGGATGCAATGCTGGACCCCATAAAGGCCCATGCTCTGCGTTGTCCCCAGCGGCTTCCAATTCTGATGAATGCATTCCTGGAGAATCCACAGGTGCCGTTTGCTCCTGCTGGGTTAGGTGACTCCTCCACAGGCACCCAGGTAACAACTGCCGCAAAGCTGCCGCAGCATCGACTGTTGGCAGTGCTACATACCATCTATGTGCGATTGACGTTCTCTGTGAGGCGTTGGATTTGTCGTCTGCAGCAGCTAACACCGATAATATTGTGCTTCCCAGCCAGGACGCTTAATCTTGAATTGGCTCACCGTGTCCTGGGAAAGAATTCGGCTTCTTCACTCGTTTCAAAACAAACGAGCAAAATTGGAACATTTCCTAAATTGACACTTTCGCTTGAGAAAAGCATGGCCTTCTTCCGCTTTGAGTGAGGCAACTTATATGGAGAAACAAAATCAATCAATCAATCAATCAGGTCACTTATAAAGCGCACTACATACCCGCGAGGGTCTCAAGGCGCTGGGGGAAGAGGGGGGGGGT
The DNA here is from genome assembly GCA_963921515.1 of Calotriton arnoldi. Classification (NCBI taxonomy): domain Eukaryota; kingdom Metazoa; phylum Chordata; class Amphibia; order Caudata; family Salamandridae; genus Calotriton; species Calotriton arnoldi. The sequence continues at coordinate 241,568 of CAWUFW010005719.1, forward strand.
GCTGCTACTGATCGAAGAGCCAGGTCTTGAGGAGTCTTCTGAAGGCCAGTAGGTCTTGGGTCTGCCGAAGGTTGGTGGGGAGGGTGTTCCAGGTCTTGGCGGCGAGGTGGGAGAAGGATCTCCCGCCGGCGGTCGTTTTCCGGATGCGGGGGACTGTGGCGAGGGCGAGGCTGGTGGAGCGGAGCTGGCGGGTGGGGGTGTAGAAGCTGAGTCGTCTGTTGAGGTAGGCTGGTCTGGAGTTGTGGAGTGCTTTGTGTGCGTGGGTGAGGAGCTTGAAGGTTATCCTCTTGTTGACAGGGAGCCAGTGCAGATTTCTCAGGTGGGGTGTGATGTGGCTGAGGCAGGGGATGTCGAGGATAAGACGTGCAGAGGCGTTCTGGATGCGTTGCAGCCGTCTCAGGAGCTTAGCCGTCGTTCCTGCATAGAGGGCGTTTCCGTAGTCCAGCCTGCTGGTGACGAGGGCCTGGGTGACTGTTTTCCTTGTTTCGGTGGGGATCCACTTGAAGATCCTGCAGAGCATTCGGAGGGTGTTGAAGCAGGATGAGGAAACGGCGTTGACCTGCTTAGTCATGGAGAGGGTGGGGTCGAGGATGACCCCTAGGTTGCGTGCGTGGTCGGTGGGTGTCGGGGCTGTTCCCAGTGATGTCGGCCACCAGGAGTCGTCCCAGGCTGAAGGGTTGGAACCAAGGATGAGGACCTCCGTCTTGTCCGAGTTCAGCTTCAGGCGGCTGGACCTCATCCATTCGGCGACGGCCTTCATTCCTTCGTGGAGGTGGGCTTTGGCGGTGTGAGGGTCTTTGGTGAGGGAGAGGATCAGCTGGGTGTCGTCGGCGTAGGAGATGATGTTGAGGTTGTGCTGTCGGGCGACGTGGGCGAGGGGTGCCATGTAGATGTTGAACAGCGTCGGGCTGAGGGAGGAGCCTTGGGGTACGCCGCAGATGATCTTGGTGGCCTTGGATCGGAAGGGGGCGAGGCGGACGCTTTGAGTTCTGCCGGAAAGGAAGGATGTGGTCCAGTCCAGGGCCTTCTCTTGGATCCCGGCGTCGTGAAGGCGTGTTCGTAGCGTGTGGGGGCAGACCGTGTCGAAGGCGGCTGATAGGTCCAGGAGGATGAGGGCTGCTGTTTCTCCGTTGTCTAGCAGGGTCCTGATGTCATCGGTGGCGGCGATGAGGGCGGTTTCGGTGCTGTGGTTGCTGCGGAAGCCGGACTGGGAAGGGTCCAGGATGTTGTTCTCCTCGAGGTAGCGGGTCAGTTGTTTGTTGACGATTTTCTCGGTGACCTTCGCGGGGAACGGGAGCAGAGAGATGGGTCGGAAGTTCTTGAGGTCCTTGGGGTCTGCCTTGGGTTTCTTGAGTAAGGCGGTGATCTCGGCGTGCTTCCAGCTTTCCGGGAAGGTTGCTGTCTCGAAGGAGATGTTGATTATTTTCCGGAGATGGGGAGCGATGGCTGTACTGGCTTTGTTGAAGACGTGGTGAGGGCACGGGTCTAGCGGTGAACCGGAGTGGATGGTGTTCATGATCTCGCTGGTGTCCTCGTCGTTGATGTTGGTCCAGGAGAGCAGGCGGTTAATGGTCGTGGGGGCAGTGGTCTCGGTGGTTGCCGGGGCGGTCGTGGTGTTGAAGCTGTCGTGGATGTCGGTGATTTTGCGGTGGAAGAAGGTGGCCAGTGAGTTGCACAGGTCTCGTGACGGCGGGATGTCGTTGGTGTTGGAGCTGGGGTTGGAGAGTTCCTTCATGATGTTGAAGAGCTCTTTGCTGTTGTGTGCGTTGTTGTCTAGGCGGTCTTTGAGTGAGGCCCTTTTGGCGGATCTGATGAGGTGATGGTGACTGCGGGTGGCGCTCTTGTGGGCGGCGTAGCTGTCCGCTGTCCGTTCGTGGAGCCAGATCTTCTCCAGTTTTCGGCATGTTCGTTTGGAGGCCTGGAGGTCTTCGGTGAACCAGGTGGCTTTCTTGCTGGTGTGGCTGTTGGGCGGATTCTTGAGCGGGGCGAGGGTGTTGGCGCAGTCGTCGATCCACTGTCTGAGGTTGCGGGCGGCGGTGTCGGGGTCGGATGGTTCGGCGGGTGGGCTCAGGGCGAGGGTGGTGGTTAGCTGGTCTTCGGTGACTCTGCTCCAGCAGCGGCGAGGCATTTGTTGGGTGCGGTGGTGCGTGGTGGGCTTCCTGTAGGTGAAGTGGATGCAGTGGTGGTCGGTCCAGTGGGGTTCGGAGGTGTGGTTGAAGGAGACGTGTGGGCTTGCGGAAAAGATGGAGTCTAGCGTGTGGCCGGCGGCGTGGGTGAGTGTTGTCACGAGCTGTCTGAGTCCGAGGGTGGCGAGGTTGTCGATCAGGGTGGTGGAGTTGGTGTCCTTGTTGTTCTCGAGGTGGAAGTTCAGGTCCCCGAGGAGGATGTAGTCCGTGGAGGCGATGGCGTGTGTGCTGACGGAGTCAGCGATGGAATCGCTGAACTGTGGTCGGGGTCCGGGGGTCTGTAGATGAGGGTTCCTCTGAGGGTGGTGTTGGGATCGGTGTGGATCTGGAAGTGCATGTGTTCGGCGGTGCTGAGGGTGTCGTCGGTGTTGGTTGAGACTCTGAGGGTGTTCCTGTGGACGATGGCGATGCCTCCTCCGACTCCGTTGGTGCGGTCCCTGCGGGTGATCTTGTAGCCGTCCGGGATGGCAATGGCGATGTCGGGGGCTGAAGCGGGGTTCAGCCAGGTCTCCGTCAGGAAGGCGACGTCTGGGGAGGTTGAGTCAAGAAGGTCCCAGAGTTCGATGGCGTGTTTGCGGGCGGAGCGGGTGTTGAGGAGGATGCATCTGAGGTAGTTGGGTTCTTTCCTGGGCGGTGGTTTGGCGGGGCGGGTGCTGGCGAAGCTGCAGTTCCGGCAGGTGAAGGGCCCTTGGGTGCGCTTCGGGGTGGCCCGGTAGCAGCCGTGATCTTTTCCGGGGTTGAGTGCGTGGAGGGTGCTGGCGTCGTATCGGCGTCTGTTGATGTGGCGGGCGCGGGGATGCCCGGACCAGGGGTTCTGGCGCTGGGCGCGGTCCAGGCGCGGACGGGCGCGGACGGGCTTGCCTTAGGCGGCGGGAAACAGGCACAGAGAAAAACGATCACAATCAGGGGCAGCAGGGGGACACAGAGAAAAACGAGCACAATCAGGGGCAGCAGGGCACACAGAGAAAAACGAGCACAATCAGGGGCAGCAAGGGCACACAGAGAAAAACGAGCACAATCAGGGGCAGCAGGGCACACAGAGAAAAACGGGCACAATCAGCTGGCAGCAGCAGGGCACACAGACGGAGCTGTGTGGTGGGGGAGTGACCTACCAGTCAGGGGTCGCTCCCTTTTCTTTTTTTAGTGGCAATTGGAAATAGCTGAATTATAACATTTTTTGAAGTTTTTGTTAACAATTTTAAAACCATGTTTTTACTTGCTTTTAAAATGTTTTTAAATTGTCCAGATTTTAAGTATGGTCATTGTCATCCTGTTCGGAAGAGGAGTGGGTGTTATGTCCCGCATAGAGGCCCTAATGTAGACCCGTTCATAAATGCCCTAAAATGGACGTATTCATATTTGCCCTAATACGGTCATATTCGTACTTGCCCTATTATGGTCAAAGCCGCATATGCCCTATTACGGTCATAACTGTACATGTCCTATTATAGTCATGATTCTTTATATATGCATGATCTTTCACCTACATTGGTCCAAACTAGTACACAACGTGCTCTGAGGGCTGAACGTTATCTATCCTGTGGTTTTGAATACAGCAGGGTTTTTCCCAAACACAGGCCAAACACTGTACTCATCAATTATGCATGGCTCTCTAGGAATACACCACCTGCATAATATGTATGTAGAACGTTCACCCCTGACGTCTTCCTCAAGTCTAACGACAGACCAATACAATCCATACTGAGGACCGAGACTCTTTAGGGTATAAATACACCACATCTTGCCCCGGTAAGACAGAGGGAACCGAGACTTCCATGCTGACATACTGACCAGAGACGCTGAGGCTCCTGCATGCAGTCGCTCCAGCTGACAGTGGTCTGACACAGCCCTTGCGGGGTGTCCAACTCGAGACCAGGACGGGGTCCGACACTCTCTCTATTCAGGTATGGGGGTTCGACTAAATCCTAGAAGGATTCTTGGCTCTTAGGCTTTTAGACCTACACATATGCTAGGTACACTCAGGTACATCTAGTTAGGCATCGTAGGAGTACGCGCACTTTTCATAATGCTTTTTATATTCATGTATGTATTCATGATTATCGCAATATGGTAGAACTGTTCTATCCCTTTGCTTTTATCGTACTGCTGATAATATATCTCTGCTATTGTCTGCTGGTTGCCGCAGCACATATATTTTACACTAGAATAACAACTGTTCAATAAATACTTATTGAAACGCCCGACTGTTTATTCTGTGTAACTCTCTGAGACAAACCGAATAAGTAAGCACGAGTGACTGAGCGAAAAGTAGTATATTTTTTCCACGATTCTGAGGAATTTGGGTTGTCATGATCTAAGGTTGCCAGAAACTAATCTCTCCCGATAAGAGGAGATTCTAGTGGCACTGTGAGCTAGCTAATGCAAAACAATCTAACATACGCGGTGAGGGTGCACAGAGTCAGTCTGCCACCAAGACCACAGCTTATGTTATACAAACACGCAGGTCCTGCATGGGTACTATAGGAACTACACGACAGTACTAGTTGTCCCAGGTGGAGCCTATATAAATGCTGTGTTCTTCTCATGCTTACCTTGATATGTACCGGATTGTAAAAAGCCACACATGCTGTTATGCCTGGTCATGATGCATCTGTCTTTTATGTTGTTTATACAATAAAATTTAATTTAAAAAAACATTGCTTCCACTTAATGGGAGATTCACCAGGAGATTCTAAAAAAGGAGGTGGAGGTGCAACTGCTTGCGTGTTTTTGCAAGATAGTTCTAAAAAACATGTTTAGAACCACTAAATTGACGTAATAATAAAGAGGTTGTATAATGCACGACAGTAAACACCAATGAGAAAACTGCCTCCTCCTCAGTTGTCAGAGCAGAGAGTAAAATGGAAGACTTCCACAATGTGAACACTAAAAAGATTAGTAATAATATAAGCTAATGAATAAAATAAATAAAAAATTCACTGTGTGCATACAAATGATGTTGAGGCATCCATGGCAACAAGAGAACAGTCTAGTCGGTCTAGAGGACGTGACAGATGTTAAGTTGAGCGTTGCACAAATGCCAAAAGCGTTCTTACCGTACAAGACGAAAAGCGTAACAGAAGTCACCCTGTGTTCCAGACCTCATAGTAGTGCACGTTTCAGGGGCACAAAAAAACAACAGTGTAGAGCCGGTCCGAAACCAGAACAGGCTTCTTTTGCGTTTGGCGGAAGAAAACAGAAGCCGGGAGAATGGAGCTTGACGAGATGCACTAAACGCAGACCGGTACATGTAACAGAGGGTCTGACGTCACAGTGCTCAGCAGGGGACTAGAATGCAGAGGATGCACTAGACAACATCCAAGATGGCTGGTTGAGGAAACGTCACACAGTCTTCATGTCGTCGAAGCGTAATGACATCACACCATTGTGAGATGAAACGCACTGCCCTCCTTGCGTTTCACATCCAGAATGTGGACTAACCATTAAAAACGCTCTGCACACAGCCTTGTAGGTTGTCTTCAAATGTGTCCGCGAGACCCAGCGCGACACCCGGCACACTGTAAACTGCTTCCTCCAACTAAGACGTTGTTGAGATGACTCCGGAGGAAAACGGATAGCAGGGCAGCCACAGCAGGAAGTGCCTAGGTCCGTCTTGGTGGAACAGCGCTTGTTGCCACAAAAGTGTGTAGTGAAGAAGACGCTGAGATAAGGTAAGTTGGCAAACTTGGTTTATTTGTCGAGCTGAACCACCACAGGCAGAGCTGGGTCCACATCTAGCAATCAACTCCCAACCTTCTTTTCACTCAGCACGGAACCCCACGCAGTGAGATTCCCAACCGGACTAACATTCCATAGACAAACACGTAATAAACACTAAACCGTTCTCTCCTACGGACCATAGCTCTTGTGGAACGCGAGTCTTCTCCTGATCCACCTCTGTGTTCATCCCATGAAACCTCTCCCACTGCGAACGAGACAAAGCATCAGTAATGTCATTGTCCACACCAGGAACGTGCCGGGCTCTGAAGGGAATATCAAGTCTGAGGCAGTGCAAAACAAAGACTCACAGCAGCTGCCACAGCCGTGGCTCCCTGGCCGACTGTCTGTTGACTACCTGCACTACCGACATGTTGTCTACCCGGAAAAGGACTCTTTTGTGAGACAGCTGAGGGCCCCATAACATTACAGCCATAACCAAGGGAAAAAATTCCAAGAAGGCGATGCTGCGTCTGCCCTCGCTCCATTCTACAAGCCATTTCTCAGCACGCCAGTGTCCCTGCCAGTATAGGCCAAATCCGCAGGCATGTCGCAGTCCATGTCCACCAAGGATGACAGTGGGATGCCATTAAAGTTGTGTAAAAAGGCCTTCCACATGCGCTTTCAAACGGACATGATGGTGAGGCAAGGGGAGGCCCGAAAAGGACAAACCTATGCTCCTGCAAAAAGTCCTCCCTGCTCTTACCACCCTGCATGCTAAGTTCAAATGCCCCAGGAGCGTTTGCACCTCTTTCACTGTCACTTTCTCTTTCGCCAGCATTTTGTTAAGTAAAGTCACCATTTTAGTCTTCTTGTCCTCTGGCATCCGAGCCTTCCCTGCTGCCGAGTCAATTTCGATGCCCAGAAATGACAACACTGTTGTAGGCCCCACCGTTTTCTCCGGGGCCAGGGTCACCCCCAAATCTGCCATCAACCTTGGAGTCTGTCAAGTGCGTCCTGGCAGTTTCCGGACCCCTCTGTCCCCACAAAGAAAAAATCGTCCAGGTAGTGCGTTATGTGTGCCACCCCCGTGTGCCAAGTGAATAACCATTGCAGAAATGTACTGAAGCACTCAAAAAGGACACACAAAATGGAGCAACCCGTGGGAGTGCCTTGTCCACAAACCATTGTCCTTCGAATTGAATCCCCAACAACTGAAAGTCGTCAGGGTGTACCGGCAGCAGACGGAAAGCCAACTTGATGTCGCTCTTTGCCATCAACGCCCCCCGTAAGACCTTCTCCACCAAAGCTATGGCTACGTCCACCGACGAGTACATCACTGACACTTGCTCTGTGGGAATGAAATCATTCACTGACTGGCCCTCTGGCCAGGACAGGTGTTGGATCAGGTGAAATTGCCCTGCTTCCTTCTTGGGCACTACACCGATAGGAGACACAACTAACTGGTCCATGGGCGAAGTGTCAAACGGGCCTGCCATTCTCCCTTCCTGTATTTCTTTAAACAATTTTTCTCGAACTACTTGGGGGTGCTCCGCTGCTGATTTTAGATTGGACGCCCAATGGCATGCCCTTGGGCCATTGTAGCCCAGCCTGACACCTTCCTTAAACTCCTTTAACAATACCGCCGCGTTGTCAGTCCTGTCATAGAAGGAGAGCCAGAAAGCCAATCTTTTAATGTTAATGGGTGTATGAGCCCTCCCCTCCAGGTCCCTGTGCTCCTCTACCAGATCAGAACCCCCCGCCTTGACCATATTGGTTCCCCTTGGGCACTCCTGTCTGACTCCCTGAATTCCCTTGTTGTTGCCCATAGCCCGTGGTGGTGCCAGCCGAGAAGCAGGCAACCAACTGGTGTCTGCCTGAGAGTTTCGAGCATTCGTGCCGGAATTTGCAGAGCTCTCTTGTGCATAGGCCCTTATTGTAGTCCCAGCATGCTCCCATTTGGGTCCCTTGGCTTCTGTTGCCCCCTCCCACCCCGCCTCGGGTGGGGCAATCCTGAAAGGGCTTGGATACTATTGGCAAACCACTCGCTGTAAAAATGGTCTTGCCGAATTTCACTGGCCCCACGGTGTACTGCCATAAATCTGTGTCCAACTCGCCCCATTGGGCGTCCTGGTCCACCGCTAGACGCGCCCGGTATTCCTCGTCATATTGGGCCCATGCATTCTCCCTGAAATTTGATGCACCTTCCTGATGACGTCTATGTACTTGAATATGGCCACTGCCCTCTCAGGGAACTTCTTGCAGTAGACGCTGGCATAGATAAGGAAAGCAGCGGTCTAGTTCTTAATTGTCTCGGGGACTCGCAGGCGTTTGGATAGTTCTAACTCCTCTTCCTTGGATCCCTCTTTAGACATGAGCTCTCTATGTAGAAGCTTTAAGATCTCTACATACTCCCCTTTCCAGATTTTTTCTTTCGTTGATGGCATTAAATGCGCTCCTAAAGGTTTTGTAGTCCCCATGTACGGTAATTTCTTGAATTTCACCTCTATGCTCTCTTTTTAACCCCACAGTCCTGTTGGTCACCCTTGTCCCACCCCTGTATGCCCTTTGCGCTCCTCTCCCTCTGCTGGGGGTGATACTCCTTGGGCCGTGAGCACCGGGTGTCCTCTGTCCCCACTCCCGTGTCGCCACGTATCGCCCTTTCCTTAAGCGGGACTCCCTACCGGCGTGAGGCTCCCTGGCCTCCACCCCAATGGATACCATAGTTATGTGCGCCTCCCCATGTGCCGGTTCCCTGGCCTCCACCCCCACCGAGACCTTCCGCACGCGGGGCTCCCTGTCGAAGGTGCCCCCCGGGTTCCCCTTATTTCTCCCGAACTGCGTGTGCTTGTTTCGCCTTCTTACCTGGCGCCAGTGTCATTGCCCACTCCGTGACCTGCCGCTTCGCCACCAACTGTGTACCCTGGCACTCCAGCCCCGCTCTGCGCTGAGCTCTGTCCTCCTGGAAGAAACTAGTACAAACGTTAGCAGAACACCCCAGCGCTTCCTCCTCCCACCATTGCGCTTCCCACTCTTCCCTCAGTTCCTCTTCTTCCAGGCTGTCTTCATCGTAATCTAGCATTGCGTGCACCTCTGCAGCGCTATCCCCACAACCCTGCGGTGGGGTCTTACCAGGGGGGGGGGCGAACCCTGCCCCCCCCAATCCGCTACTGATGTGTTGAACGTATGGCCTCAGTCCAGGGAGGTGGAGTATGCTCAAAATCCTTCCACCCGTTGCACCGCCCGGGTTGTGCTGTACCCACTTGTGGCAGTGATCTTGGGGTCCAACGTTGCATGCCAGCTAGCCGTGCAGGGCGTCGCTGACTCTTCCCCTCGGGGCCAACGGGGCGCACATGGCCCACCTGAGTCGCTCACCTCAAACGCGCGTCGTCCTGCAAAAAGGGAACATGGTCCAGTGTGCTGGTCCAGCCAAAACCCATATTCGATGCCGCCCCTGACATGCCATATTACCTGGGGGGGGCGCTAGCACCCTGTGAAAGGTTGTGCCCACTGACCCCGCCTGACCCCCCAAACCGGGCCCACCCCGCGTGTCTAACAACGCACCCCTGCCCCTTGATGAACCATATACCCTGCTGGGGGCTTCACGGCCCACTGATGGCCTGGAGACTCTGTCCCGAGCCAAACCCCTCCTCCCTCTCCTCCCAGTTCCTCCACATCACTCCATTCCAAAGAATCCAGTCCCCCTCCCTGCTTCGCAAGACCCCTCAGCCCAACAACCCAGGATCTGGACTGCCCTGTGCCCTCCCCGGGGACCCCTTTCCAAAACCGTTACGCAGCCCCTCTCTAGCTCCCAAGGGGGCTCTCTCCAGCCATAAATCCCCCTCCCAGGCCGCTCCCTGCCTCGCCCCGCCCCCTGGGCCCCCCACTGGCGCCTCTTCCCCTCCCCTTTCCTCCTCTAACCATTGCTCATAGACATCCCTGAAATCCACCTCAGGCCAAGGGGCCTCACATGCCCTCAGTGCCCTGAGGTGGCTTATTTTCTCCTCCAACCCCCCAACAAACCCTTCCTCCTCCCTGCTCATAGCCCCTCCCTCCCGGCTCCTGGCATCAGGTGGGCCCGTGGGCTCCTCGACCGCGGCCCCGTCTTTCTTTCCTCCACGAGAGGCCTCGCCAGGTACTTGTGAGGCCTTTCGATGGATATCACGCCCCCTGCAGCATACTGCGAGGCCTCTGTAGCATCGCCAGAGGCCTCGCATTTTTTCATCGTCAATTTAACTGGGGCGGCCTACCCGACCCCGCGGGGGGCCTCGCCCAACACATTTCCACATTTTCCCTGGCCCCGCAACATGTCACCCCGCCCCCCACACGAGCCGACAGTTTCCTTCTTGACCGGAGGGGCTGTTCTCCGCACACGCGAGCAGCCCCTCCCTCTTACCTGGGACGTTGTTTGGGGCCTGCACTCTGACGCGCAGGCCAGAACAGCAGTGGCCACCCCACCAGCAGACTTCCGCGGGGGCGGCCCGTTCCGTCTGAGGCCTCCTTCAGCAGGTCGAGCCTGCCTGCAGCTGCCAGCAGGTGAACCGCCTGCGCAACGCGATTGTCCTCCATAGGTGAGTACGATTGCCTATTTCTTTAACCCTGTGCCATGAACCTACACCTCCCTACACCTCCCTACCCGAGAACCCACTACCAGAGGACAAAAAACGGGGGAGTGTGCCAGCCACCGGGTCACCACGTTAATATGGTGGCTGGCACACAAAATGGAGGGTATATATGCTGGGCTATAACATAGCCCAAAAGTAGCCCAACCCACCGTGCAGTCCTCTGGACTGCATCACTTCCCCATTGGGAGCACCTGTGGCCAACGTGGTAGCGGCAGGAGTTGGGGCACGCATACGGCCTCCTTTGATCCAAATTACCAGGTAAGCCATGTGTGTCTGCATGCCACCGGGAGAACTGTCTGCTTGGCTTGTCTGTTCTCTTGCTGCGACGTCAGCAGCAAATGCATATGCAGGTCTGTCTGTTTGTTATGGCAGATCCCTCAAAGGAAGGGAAGCAGCTGTATTCCCGTTCAGCTTTTTATCCAAGACAGGGAGAGCGAGTGAGCTGGCTTCACTCTCCGGCTTCCGCAGGACTCTGCAACAAGAGATCAAGCCGCACAGCATGTGCTGAAACAATGCAAAGCCTTGCATGTACGGCTGCAGGTGCAGCACGTACGAGGCGGGAGAGTGCAAGTGAGTTGGCTTGGAACGTTGTGCACAGGCGTGTTCCAAAGCTTGTTTCACTTCCACATTCCTGACATGCCGCTCAGCGATTGTCAGCAATGTATGTAAATAAGCTGTAAATGCGCACACATTTAAGTAAAAAGCAGTTTAAACTGTTTTTGTTAATGAGCTATTTATGGTTGCCAAGAGTTTTTCAATTTTGCCATTTAGTTCTGTGCTGAGTTGATGTGTGTAGCTCTGACTGTTGGCTGCCATATGGGGAAATATGCAGGGAAAAGGAGGCATTGTTCCCCAACATCTTCATCCTCTTCAACGAACAGTCATGTGCAAACGCCTCCCCCTAGGAAGAAGAAATAGGGTGAGAAGGGGAGACTTAAGAGGTTGATTTTGCATACTTTATTTGCTTTGAAGAAAAAGAAAGCAGTATCTTAGTCTTGAGGTGTGCAGGAACTGTATTCAGATATTTCAAGTTCTGATTCATCGGATGAGTCTTCCCTGGGCTCAATGGGGCGTAAGGGAAAATAGGTATCAAAAGACATTCTTGCTCATGTTAGTGAAAACATTGGGATTTCCAGAGGAGAAAGTGGCCAGCACATCCAAAGACACTGTATCACCACAATTTAGAAAGGAGGCGAGTAAAACCCTACCCATTCATCCATTTGTGATGGACGTTCTTTTGAATGAGTGGAAGGATCCAGAACGCATTAATGTGCCTCACTTCATGTTGAAGATATATCGATTGAGAGACCTGGGGAATAAATTCCCAGAGACAGTACATGTGGATTCTATTGTGGCAAGTCTGGTGGGGCGCCCGCCAATGGCTGAAGAAAATGTCCTTAATGATGGGGTGGACAAAAAGATTGACACTTCATTGAAGAAGGGTTATGCTGGCTCGTATCGAGCCATTCATTCTGGAGTATCGAGCCATTCATTCTGGAATATATTGGGCATATGTAGCACAATCTTTATTTTTTTACTTTAAAACTTTGTTCACGACTATGCAAGAAGGTGGACATTGTCTGGAGTTGTGGGTATCAATGGAAAGACAAATTGACTCTCTTTCTGATATTGCATTTCATCCAGTCAGGGCATCTGCCCTGTCTTGTGGAACATCCATAGTGGCCAGGCGCAACCTGTGAGAAGTTGGCCTGGCATATGCTGTCCACTAATTATAGTGGGCACCTTGCACCAGTCCAAATCGACTCTTATGGTAGGTAGGTTAAAGACAACCTTATTGAAAGCTATCCTAGTGGTAGCTGTGGAGAGCAGCCTTCAGGCTAAGTCTTGAATGAATGTAAAGCAGCTTGTTTTACCAGTCTATAATCTCTTGAGTGACCAAATGAAAGAGCACCACACCAGGTATATATTCAAAATATATGTATTTATTACTAAACACACCCCTCTAGTCTCTTTATGAGGCTAGAGTTCGAAGTACATAGGTTATAAGATCTTAAATCACAGTAATAGCACAAATACACGTTTGGGCCCTAGGGGCGTACCAAACCATATACCAATAAAGTGGTATGCGAACCACGACTGAACTAGACACTAGGCCTAGAGCCTCTAGAGGTGCTTGGACCACAAGGAACCACCCAAGGTAGTGACACAGGGGACCCACGGGAGACGCGTGCAGTGTAAATACACAACCGCGATACGCCGTTAACTTCTATGGAGAAAGTCGGGATCGGGAAAATAGAGGAAAGGGACACTTAAAAGAGGACTAGGACAAAACCCTTTGAGATCTAGGACTTTGAGGAGTCTCTACCCACGGGAGCACCGGAGTACTCGTGTTACCTCACCCAGGGAAGCCGGGTGCATAGGTGCCTTTCGGGGTCGGGTTTCGTCGTCGTTTCGTATGGCGATCTGCTGCAAAGTGCTGCTGGCGACCAGGAGAAAAGTGTCCGGGTGGATCCAAGAGTGGATCGGAGTTCTGGTGAACCTGAAAGCAGAGGGGACAGAGTCTGGGTCACTAGCCAGTGACCAGGAAGGCGATGGACAGATGCCCACCGATGTCGAGTGCTTCAGGCGCGTTGACGGTCGTCTTGACTCTTCAGCCACGAGGTCCGGGAGGCGTTGTCGGCAACCAGGAGCAGGATTCGGGCTGTTGCTCGATGTCTGTCGAGTGCAGAGGTGTCGGCGACCAGATTGGACCCAACAAGCCTTGGCAACGGCAAGTCTCGAGTAAGATGTAGATCGTCGATGATGCAGACCAGCAAGGTCTGGGGAACTCACCCAGCGAGGGTAAGTGAGGGCAGTCCTGGAGCAACCAGGATGCCAAGTAAAGAAAAGATTGGCCTTCATCAAGGGCTACTAGCCAACGGGCTAGCGACCGCGAAGGAGCCTCGTGACGCCGCACGTGGAGCTGGCTTACAGGACACTCGTGGAGTGGGGGCCAGTGATCTTCGGTGCAGGTGGTGCTGGAGGCTAGGGCTACTCGGAGCCCAAAGCACGACTTCTTGGGAGACCCAGAAGATGGTGCACTTGCAAGTGTGCTCGGTGTCCAGGGGTCACGGTCTCAAGTCACCCACGATAGCCACGGGCCTCAGCTTTGCTGGGGACTCAGGGTAGCCTCGGGGAAGTCTGAGAATCTACCTCTGGTGATGCGATGACTTCGGCGTCCGACGGGAGCTTCAGTGATGCGAACCGGACAGATGCTTCTTTGGTGCCTGCCAAGCAGGGGAGTCACTCCTTGACCCCAAGGGAGATTCTTCAGTCCTCTAATCTTGTCGTAGAGCGTCGAAGGTCCAGGATTCAGTGTCAGAGTTTCGTCCAGGTATAATCTAAAGTCCTAAGGACTGGGTTCCTACCTTTATTCTAAAAATAGGGGATGGACTACTCTGTGGCCCCACCTATGGGTGGGTCAGGGCAGAGGGGTGGCTACACCCCTTTCCCTTTGTCCAGTTCGCGCCAAATTAGGGGCTGCAAGCCCCTGATCCGGTTTGAACTGGGGTATGCACAGGGACACCAAATGTGCCCCCAGTGCAGGACTTCAAAGCACCCGAAAGTGCTCCCGCCCAGCCCCAATACACATTGTCCTGTCTGGGGAGGTGGTCACACCTCCCTGGGACAGGAAACCTATTGTCCAGGCCTCCCCTGCCGGAGTTTCGTCCAGCAGCAGGAGGCCAGACTCGTGTCTGTGGCAGCAGCATCCATTTTGTGATGCCAGGGCTCTGGAAAGAAGTTACCGGACTCATCAGAGTTAACATGCCTTTCCCTCTAGAAGGGTGGAATGCTACCCCCGCCGCCAGGATTGGCGGGGGTAGTATTCCAAGATGTTTGACACCAAACACGACATGTTTAGGTGCAGCCATTCCATAGTTAGCATTTTACCGCGAGGATATAATGCGTTTAAGAGTATATGGTCAGGCTGCACTACCAACAGCATCAGAGATGGTCTCCGAACGCTGCAGAGGGGCCCTGCTCATGCAGGGGCACCCTCTCACATAGGAACCATGCACTCTGCCTTTAGGATTGATAAGGCCTGCCTTAGGAGTGACTTATAGGTTTATATGTGTGTATGCATTTAGTGATATAGGTAACCTATACCACAGTAAGGGGTGCATGCACCACCTTACCCAGGCTGCAGTAGCAGACCTGTGGTGTCAGTTTGGATGGCCTACCAGGGGTGGCATAATACATGCTGCAGCCCCTGGCAGGCCTCTGAGGTACCTATGCCCTTGGTACATAGTATACCATATACTAGGGACTTACAAGGGCACTCCAGATCCCAATCAGTGATGTGCCTAAGGCACATGGAGACCCTTTTAAAGAGGAAACAGCTAGGCTGGGGTTCTGAATAGCAGGGCCCCAGCCAGACTAATGTCGAAAACCAGTGAAGCATCAGCAAAAAGTGGGGGTACCCATGTGAAGCAGATCCTACTCTCCTACACAACCCCCCAAACGTAGGGACATTAAACTAACCTTGCCCAGTTAAGTCTTCGTGTTCTAAGTGGAAATACCTAGAGAGTCCATCTGCATTCGCATGGTTACTCCCAGGCCTATGTTCCACTGTAAAGTCCATCCCCTGTAGGGAAATGGACCACCTAAGCAGTTTGGGGTTTTCACCCTTCATTTGTTTTAGCCATAAGAGGGGCTTATGGTCTGTCTGAACCAGGAAGTGTGTACCAAACAAGTATGGCCTCAACTTCTTCAGAGCCCAGACCACAGCAAAGGCCTCCCTCTCTATGGCTGACCAACGTTTCTCTCTAAGGGTCAGCCTTCTGCTAATAAAAGCTACTGGCTGATCCTGACCTTCTTCATTCAATTGTGACAGTACAGCCCCTACCCCCAACTCAGATGCATCTGTTTGAACAATGAACTTCTTGGAGTAATCAGGACTCTGCAGAATTGGAGCAGTGCACATGGCCTGCTTGAGGTCATCAAATGCCTTTTGACAGCTAGCTGTCCACTGAACCTTTTTGGGCATTTTCTTAGAAGTTAAGTCATTCAAGGGTGTCACTATTGATCCATACCCCTTGACAAATCTCCTATAGTACCCAGTCAGGCCTAAGAAGGCTCTCACCTGAGTCTGGGTAGTGGGAGCAGTCCAGTCCATGATGGTCTGGATCTTGCTCTGCAAAGGTTGAACCTGGCCTCCACCCACAAGGTGGCCCAGGTACACAACCTGACTCTGCCCTATCTGGCACTTAGTGGCCTTGATAGTCAGGCCTGCCTTTTGCAGGGCCTGTAAAACATTCCTGAGGTGGACCAGGTGATCCTCCCAGGTGGAGCTAAAGACAGCAATATCATCTAGATAAGCTGCACTATAGGCTTCCAGTCCTGTGAGAACTGTGTTCACCAACCTCTGGAAAGTGGCAGGTGCATTTTTCAGACCAAAGGGCATTACCACAAATTGATAATGCCCACTAGGGGTTGAAAATGCTGTTTTGGGCTTTGCAGTATCAGCTAGTCTGATCTGCCAGTAGCCAGCTGTTAGGTCAAATGTGCTGAGATATTTGGCAGAGGCCAAAGTATCTATGAGCTCATCTGCCCTGGGTATTGGATGGGCATCAGTCCTAGTGACTGCATTGAGACCCCTGTAGTCTACACAAAACCTCATCTCTCTTTTCCCACCACTGGTGTGAGGTTTAGGTACTAGGACTACTGGACTAGCCCAAGGGCTATCTGAGGGCTCAATCACTCCCAATTCCAACATTTTCTGGACTTCAGTCCTGATACAGTCCCTGACATGGTCAGGTTGCCTATAAATCTTGTTTTTAATAGGCAGACTGTCCCCAGTGTCCACTTCATGAGTGCACCAGGTGGTCTGACTGGGTGTCAGTGAAAACATATGTCTAAACTGATTGAGGACTTGCCTGCAATCAGTTTGTTGCTGGGTAGTGAGGCTGCCTGCCAAGGCTACACCATCCACTGACCCATCGTCAGGGTTCTGTGAGAGCAGGTCAGGGAGTGGGTCACTCTCTTCCTCCTGCCCTTCATCAGTAGCCATGAGCAAGCCCATGTCTGCCCTGTCCACATATGGCTTTAGTCTGTTGACATGGAGAACCCTTTGGGGACTCCTGGGTGTTCCCAGGTCCACTAAGTAAGTGACCTCACCCTTCTGCTCAACAATAGTGTGGGGTCCACTCCATTTGTCTTGGAGAGCTGCTGGGGCCACTGGCTCCAACACCCACACCTTCTGTCCTGGCTGGTAAACAGTCAGAACAGCCTTTTGGTCATGCCAGGCCTTCTGAAGTTCCTGGCTAGCCTCAAGGTTTTTGGTTGCCTTTTTCATGTACTCAGCCATCCTGGAGCGGAGACCAAGTACATAGTCCACTATATCTTGCTTTGGGGGCTTGAGAGGTAACTCCCATCCTTCCTTCACCAAGCACAGTGGACCCCTCACAGGGTGGCCAAACAGAAGTTCAAAAGGGCTGTAACCAACCCCCTTCTGAGGCACCTCCCTATATGCGAATAAAAGGCAGGGCAAGAGTATGTCCCATCTACGCCTAAGCTTTTCTGGGAGCCCTTTAATCATGCCCTTCAAGGTTTTGTTGAACCTCTCAACTAAACCATTGCATTGTGGGTGATAGGGTGTGGTGAACTTATAAGTAACTCCACACTCCTTCCACATTGCTTTTAAGTACCCAGACATGAAGTTTGCACCCCTGTCGGATACTACCTCCTTAGGAAAGCCCACTCTTGAGAAGTTTCCCAGGAGGGCCCTTGCCACCACAGGTGCTGTAGTGGTCCTGAGGGGAATAGCTTCTGGGTACCTGGTGGCATGATCCACTACCACCAGGATAAACCTGTGCCCAGAGGCTGTTTGGGGATCCATGGGACCAACAATGTCAATCCCTACCCTCTCAAAGGGCACCCCCACCACAGGTAGAGGTATCAGGGGGGCCTTTGTAGTGCCACCTGCTTTGCCACTGGCTTGGCAGGTTACACAGGAGCGACAAAACTCCTTACTGTCTTCAGACATGTGGGGCCAGTGAAAGTGAGGGACAATTCTGTCCCAAGTCTTGTTCTGGCCCAGGTGTCCTGCTAAGGGAATATCATGGGCTAGGGTCAATAGGAAGGCCCTGAACTTCAAAGGTATTACCAACCTCCTGGTAGCACCAGGCTTGGGGTCTCTACTCTCTGAGTACAGGAGTCCATCATCCCAATACACTGTATGGGAACCACTAGCTTTCCCAGCAGCCTCAGCAGCAGCTTGCTGTCTGAGGGGTTCAAGGGAGGGGCAGCTCTGCTGCTCCTGGCTCAGATCTGCCCTAGAAGGTCCCCCTGTCCCCAAGAACTCAACCTGGTCAGGTTCAAGTTCCTCTGGGACAGTTCCTTCTTCAGGGCTGAGATCATCCCCCTCAAGGGACTGATCTTCCTCCTGAGCCAAGGGGGAAGGCACTGCCTTAACCCTACTACTCCTCCTCTTGGAAGGCACTTGGTCCATTCTTCCAGAATCCAAGGCCTGTTCAGTGCTAGACATTTTGGCTTGTGACCTGGTCACAGCAAACACATCTGCAGGGATCCCCAGCATTTCTGCATGGGTCCTGAGCTCCACTTCTGCCCAAGCAGAAGTCTCTAAGTCATTGCCAAGCAAGCATTCGACTGGTAGGTTTGCACTTACCACAACCTTCTTAAGGCCAGTTACCCCTAACCAGGAGAAGTTAACAACTGCCAGAGTATGGTCTGTTCTGACATTGCTAGCATTGGTCACTTGGTACATTTCACCAAGCATAACTTGCCCAGGTAGCACAAGGTCTTGTGTCACCATTGTGACACTTGCCCCTGTGTCCCTAAATGCCAAAGCCTCTCGTCCATTGATTAAAGGCTGTTGTCTGTACTTGCCCAGATTACTGGGACTCATAGAGGAGGGCACATCCATGCCTCCATCACAGACTAACACAGCCTGAGTCAGTTCTCTAACTAGGTCAGAGCCCAACTCAGTTCCCAGGGTGAACCCTACTAAACCCTTTGCTGGAGCACTTCCACCAACTGTACTAGGGGGAACAGGTGCCTTAGGGGCATTGGTGGGTGCTGGACTGGAGTCTTTGGACTTGGTGCAATCACTGGTCCAGTGGGTCTTTTGCTTACAGACCTTGCACCATGGTTTTCTTTGGCCTTTACCCTTGGTAGACTGGGAATCCCCACCAGAAGAAGATTTTTGGGGGCCTGATGAAGACTTTTGATCTTTACCCTTCTCCCCACCCTTGTCAGAGTTCTTAGCATCTTGCTTCTTGGTTTCCCCACCTTGGTTCTGTACCTTCTGCTTCACCCTTGTTCTGACCCATTTGTCTGCCTTCTTTCCCAATTCTTGGGGAGAGGTCAGATCAGAGTCAACCAGGTACTGATGCAACAGCTGATTTTGACAGTTATTAAGAATCTGCTCCCTCATTATCAGATTATACAATCCTGAGAAGTCACACACCTTACTGCCCATCAACCAGCCTTCCAGAGCCTTGGCAGAACAATCCACATAGTCTACCCAGTCTTGAGTCTGTGCTTTTTGGGTGTCTCTGAACTTCAACCTGTATTGTTCAGTGGTTAGGCCAAACCCATCAATAAGAGCACTCTTCAAGACTTTGTAATTGTCAGCATCCTCCTCTCTAACAGTGAGGAGCTTGTCTCTACCTTTGTCAGCAAAGGAGAGCCACAAGATTGCTGCCCACTGCTCCTGAGGGACCTTCTGTACTTTACAGGCCCTCTCTAAAGCAGTTATCCATTTGTGGATATCATCCCCACTCTGGTAGGGAGGGACAATCTTGCTCAGGTTCCTATGGTCATAGGACCTTTCCCTGTCTCTAGGGACATGGCTGCCACCATGGGACTCTAGTCCCAACTTTCTTCTCTCTCTAAGGAGATCTAGGGATTCTCTATCTAAAGCCAATTGCTTCTTCCTGATCTCTAGTTGAGTTTCCTCATACTGGACCAGTCTCTTTCTTCTCTCACGAGAGGATTCCCTCCTGTGAGAAGAAACAGAGCTCCCTATTGAGGTGCCAGAGTGGTTAGACTCCTGAGAAGGAGACCTAGACTTTCTGAGCACACTCATAATCCTTCCTGGGGGACAAAGGTGTGGTTCTCTAGATCCTCATCTTCATCTTCCCCAGAAGGGATTGGGTTCTCCAGGTCAGGGTCATTGTCACCCTCCTGGTCAGTTTCAGAGGGGGGCTGGGGGTAGTGGTACCCCTGGCCCCTTCCTCATCTGCTGGCCCACCCTCTGCTCCTACCCCTTCAGTCTCTGAAGACTTACTAAGATCATAAGCCACCAACAACTCCTGGAGGTGTTGGGTGGTGGGACTTTGGCCTGTCCTTAATTTCCTCACGTTACACAAAGCTCTCAGTTCCAAGAATGGGAGTGTGTCATACTTGGAGGGGGAAGCTCAATGGCTTCCTGCAGGGTATCTTTGGATCCTGCTTTTAAAGACATTACTAGTGTGGTGTGGTGTATGCACTACCTACTCTAGTGTGGCCTACTAAACTCTCTTGAGTTGTAGAAAGGGTTGTGCTATCCCTTAACACACAACTCTAAGTTCAGTAGAACTTACTGATATTCTAAGCTTAAATTATATGTACCTTAGGTACCTTTAGTGGTTTTCAGTTGATCAATTCAATTGAGATTATCTGGTAAAACAATAGCAAGCTGGAATCCCACACGCTGCACACCAATGTGAGAAGTTGGCCTGGCATATGCTGTCCACTAATTATAGTGGGCACCTTGCACCAGTCCAAATCGACTCTTATGGTAGGTAGGTTAAAGACAACCTTATTGAAAGCTATCCTAGTGGTAGCTGTGGAGAGCAGCCTTCAGGCTAAATCTTGAAGGAATGTAAAGCAGCTTGTTTTACCAGTCTATAATCTCTTGAGTGACCAAATGAAAGAGCACCACACCAGGTATATATTCAAAATATATGTATTTATTACTAAACACACCCCTCTAGTCTCTTTATGAGGCTAGAGTTCGAAGTACATAGGTTATAAGATCTTAAATCACAGTAATAGCACAAATACACGTTTGGGCCCTAGGGGCGTACCAAACCATATACCAATAAAGTGGTATGCGAACCACGACTGAACTAGACACTAGGCCTAGAGCCTCTAGAAGTGCTTGGACCACAAGGAACCACCCAAGGTAGTGACACAGGGGACCCACGGGAGACGCGTGCAGTGTAAATACACAACCGCGATACGCCGTTAACTTCTATGGAGAAAGTCGGGATCGGGAAAATAGAGGAAAGGGACACTTAAAAGAGGACTAGGACAAAACCCTTTGAGATCTAGGACTTTGAGGAGTCTCTACCCACGGGAGCACCGGAGTACTCGTGTTACCTCACCCAGGGAAGCCGGGTGCATAGGTGCCTTTCGGGGTCGGGTTTCGTCGTCGTTTCGTATGGCGATCTGCTGCAAAGTGCTGCTGGCGACCAGGAGAAAAGTGTCCGGGTGGATCCAAGAGTGGATCGGAGTTCTGGTGAACCTGAAAGCAGAGGGGACAGAGTCTGGGTCACTAGCCAGTGACCAGGAAGGCGATGGACAGATGCCCACCGATGTCGAGTGCTTCAGGCGCGTTGACGGTCGTCTTGACTCTTCAGCCACGAGGTCCGGGAGGCGTTGTTGGCGACCAGGAGCAGGATTCGGGCTGTTGCTCGATGTCTGTCGAGTGCAGAGGTGTTGGCGACCAGATTGGACCCAACAAGCCTTGGCAACGGCAAGTCTCGAGTAAGATGTAGATCGTCGATGATGCAGACCAGCAAGGTCTGGGGAACTCACCCAGCGAGGGTAAGTGAGGGCAGGCCTGGAGCAACCAGGATGCCAAGTAAAGAAAAGATTGGCCTTCGTCAAGGGCTACTAGCCAACGGGCTAGCGACCGCGAAGGAGCCTCGTGACGCCGCACGTGGAGCTGGCTTACAGGACACTCGTGGAGTGGGGGCCAGTGATCTTCGGTGCAGGTGGTGCTGGAGGCTAGGGCTACTCGGAGCCCAAAGCACGACTTCTTGGGAGACCCAGAAGATGGTGCACTTGCAAGTGTGCTCGGTGTCCAGGGGTCACGGTCTCAAGTCACCCACGATAGCCACGGGCCTCAGCTTTGCTGGGGACTCAGGGTAGCCTCGGGGAAGTCTGAGAATCCACCTCTGGTGATGCGATGACTTCGGCGTCCGACGGGAGCTTCAGTGATGCGAACCGGACAGATGCTTCTTTGGTGCCTGCCAAGCAGGGGAGTCACTCCTTGACCCCAAGGGAGATTCTTCAGTCCTCTAATCTTGTCGTAGAGCGTCGAAGGTCCAGGATTCAGTGTCAGAGTTTCGTCCAGGTATAATCTAAAGTCCTAAGGACTGGGTTCCTACCTTTATTCTAAAAATAGGGGATGGACTACTCTGTGGCCCCACCTATGGGTGGGTCAGGGCAGAGGGGTGGCTACACCCCTTTCCCTTTGTCCAGTTCGCGCCAAAGCAGGGGCTGCAAGCCCCTGATCCGGTTTGAACTGGGGTATGCACAGGGACACCAAATGTGCCCCCAGTGCAGGACTTCAAAGCACCCGAAAGTGCTCCCGCCCAGCCCCAATACACATTGTCCTGTCTGGGGAGGTGGTCACGCCTCCCTGGGACAGGAAACCTATTGTCCAGGCCTCCCCTGCCGGAGTTTCGTCCAGCAGCAGGAGGCCAGACTCGTGTCTGTGGCAGCAGCATCCATTTTGTGATGCCAGGGCTCTGGAAAGAAGTTACCGGACTCATCAGAGTTAACATGCCTTTCCCTCTAGAAGGGTGGAATGCTACCCCCGCCGCCAGGATTGGCGGGGGGTAGTATTCCAAGATGTTTGACACCAAACACGACATGTTTAGGTGCAGCCATTCCATAGTTAGCATTTTACCGCGAGGATATAATGCGTTTAAGAGTATATGGTCAGGCTGCACTACCAACAGCATCAGAGATGGTCTCCGAACGCTGCAGAGGGGCCCTGCTCATGCAGGGGCACCCTCTCACATAGGAACCATGCACTCTGCCTTTAGGATTGATAAGGCCTGCCTTAGGAGTGACTTATAGGTTTATATGTGTGTATGCATTTAGTGATATAGGTAACCTATACCACAGTAAGGGGTGCATGCACCACCTCACCCAGGCTGCAGTAGCAGACCTGTGGTGTCAGTTTGGATGGCCTACCAGGGGTGGCATAATACATGCTGCAGCCCCTGGCAGGCCTCTGAGGTACCTATGCCCTTGGTACATAGTATACCATATACTAGGTACTTACAAGGGCACTCCAGATCCCAATCAGTGATGTGCCTAAGGCACATGGAGACCCTTTTAAAGAGGAAACAGCTAGGCTGGGGTTCTGAATAGCAGGGCCCCAGCCAGACTAATGTCGAAAACCAGTGAAGCATCAGCAAAAAGTGGGGGTACCCATGTGAAGCAGATCCTACTCTCCTACACAACCTATTTCTGAAATGTTGGAACACTGATTCTGCTCAACCGTCTATGGCTTTGAGGTTGCCATTTACAGGACCGTGACTATTTCCAAGGGATCAACTCAGAAGGAGCGCGTTGATGGAAGGGATTCATTCCCTTCTCCTGAAGAAAGCAATTGTCCCAGTCCCAAAAGAGCAGAGAGGACCAGGCATTCATTCGATTGTGTTCCTAGTCCCAAAGGTGACAGGGGGTTTCAGGATTGTGATCAACCTCAAGTCTCTGAATAAATATGTTTGAAAGATTCCGTTCAAGAGGGAGACCCTGCAACGGATCATTCCCTTGATTCAGGCAGGCTCTATGATGACTACGTCAGATCTCATGGATGCCTTTGTTCTTGTTCGGAGGCATCAGGATTCCAGCAATATCTGCAATTCTCTCTGATGGGACATCATTTGGGATTATTGTGTACTACCTTTTGGCCTACGGCCATCACCCAGGGTTCTTCACAAAAGAGCCCAGGTGGCTCATCTTCAGGGACTTTCAGTTTTTCCTTACCTGGACGATTGGCTGTTCCAAGCCACATCTGTTCAGGTGATGCAACACCATCTGGAGTTGACCATAGTTACGCTAAAGAGCCATGGATTTCTTTTAAACATTCCAAAATGCAATCTCCAGCCCTCGACACTGAGGACATTCATAGGGGCAGAATTTGACTCTGCTCTTTGCAAGATGTTCCTTCCTCAGACCAGGATCCAGTGTCAACATTCTCTGCTGATATCTCTGTTATCTCAATAGACTGCCACCTTGTTTCAGTGGATGGAGGTGCAAGGTCACATGGCAGCCTATGACTTCACAGTGCCGTGGGCCAGTTTGCACCTACGGCCGTTACTGTGACACCTTCACTGATTTGTGGCATTTCCCATTCAGGATATGACCATGGAGATTCTGGTGTCTCTAGACATTGTTCACAGCCTGTAGTGGTGGTTGGGCTCTGCAAACCTGACCAAGGGGATGAGAATGCATCCTTCTCCTCCAACAGTTGTGACGACGGACGCCAGTGTCCTCGGTTGGGGGGGCAACAATGGGACAGTGGTCCTTCCAGGCTCGATGGGACAGATCAGAGACCATGCGGTCCTCCAATTGGAAGAAACTGCCGGCAGTGGAGAGGTGCCTCCGGTATTTCGAGATACACCTGTCCAATTGCAATGTTCTTATTCGATCAGACAACACAGTGACAGTGAGATATGTAAACCATCAGGGCAGCACTCACAGCCAGTCAATCAAGTGGTGTGCGCTGTGGTGAGTTGGGTAGAACTTTCTCTCCAATTCATTTCTGCTCAACACATCAGGGGTATGGACAATGTTGTAGCAGATGCCTTGACCCGCAAGTTTCCATCCTCTCAGGATTTGCGCCTTTCCACCATGGTGTTCTGCCTGATCTGCCAAAGGTTCAGATGTCCAGAGATGGCTTTATTTGCTTTCAGAGCCACTACACTCCTGCCAACCATCTGCTCCAGGACTCTAGAAGTGGTGACCTGGGGAGTGGATGCCTTGTCAATTCCGTGGCCTCCAATGTTGCTATATGCCTTTCCTCCCTTTCCCCTCATTCAGTCGTTTCTGCTGAAGATCCAGTGGGAGAGGGCGCAGGTGGTGGCAGTAATACCTTACTGGCCATGGAGATAATGGCTCCTGTTACTGAAGAGCATGGCCATGAGATTCCTCCTTGGATCTTGCCTCGGATCCCATCTCCTCTGCAGTTTCTCATCACGCAACTGCTGGTTCCTCTAACTTTAACACTTTGAAGATTGAAAGACGGACTCCAGAGAGGCAAGGTTTGCCCGCTTACATTATTTCAGTGGTCCAGGGCTCTCATAGGAATTGTACACTGTCTTCTTATTCTAAAAACTGGGCTTTAATTTCCAGATTGTTTGGTAGTTTTTCTCTAAAATCACTCACTGTCAAAACTTCTGTTCTGCGTGGGATCTTTCTCTGGTTCTTCACTGTTAGAAATGGGGGTCTCTAGTTGGCCATGGCTGGCGCCAATGTCCAAATAGGGACCCTTCTTCCTAAGTCAGGGCAAGTGGGCTACCCCCTTTGATAACCCCTGCTCAACCCTGTGGTAACGTAGCACGAGCAGTTAGGCCTATCTCAGAGGCAGTGTGTGAAGCATTTATGACCATGCACAATAAGGCAGTAACAACACCACAAAAGGACACAACTCAAGTAGGTATACAAAAATAGTATCTTTATCTAAGGTTTAGCACGAGACTCTCAAAAGCGTTTTAACCAGTCACAATGCACGTAAATCAGTAGGGACTTAAAAGGCAATAACGTATTCACCAGAACGTGGCACTGACTGAGTTCAAGGCCTGGGTCTACGCGACCCGTTGCGCACCAGATACCTGCCGTTGGACGGGGACACAGCACGTAGCTTCTCGATGAAGCGGAGACGGTGACAGGCGGACTCCCAGCGACCACAGTTCTCGACTGCAGTGGTCCGCAACGTGCACTCACATTGATTCGGGCACTCGGGGACAGGCGGGCCCTCAGCGGCGGCGGCTGCGGCGGCCCGGGCTGGTGGTGGCGATGACTCGCGTTGTGCAGTTCCGTGGTGGGCCCACAGCGGCAGCCGCTCTCTCCTAGCTGCGGCGGCCCACAGGACGACTCACGATGATGCAAAGTTGGCAAAGATGCGGGCACTCAGCGGCAGCAGCTTTCTCTTAGCTGCGGCGGCCCACAGGACAAATCACAATGGTGCAAAGTTGGCAAAGGTGCGAGCACTCGGCGGCAGCAGCTCTCTCTTAGCTGCGGCGGCCCACAGGACAAATCACAATGATGCAAAGTTGGCAAAGGTGCGAGCACTCAGCGGCAGCAACTCTCTCTTACCTGCGGCAGCCCACAGGACAAATCACAATGATGCAAAGTTGGCAAAGGTGCGGGCACTCAGCAGCAGCAGCTCTCTTAGCTGCGGCAGCCCACAGGACAAATCACGATGAGGCAAAGTTGACACAGATGCGGGCACTCAGCGGCAGCAGCTCTCTCTTAGCTGCGGCTGCCCACAGGACAAATCACGATGATGCGGAGTTGGCAAAGGTGCGGGCACTCAGCGGCAGCAGCTCTCTCTTAGCTGCGGCTGCCCACAGGACAAATCACGATGAGGCAAAGTTGACACAGATGCGGGCACTCAGCGGCAGCAGCTCTCTCTTAGCTGCGGCTGCCCACAGGACAAATCACGATGATGCGGAGTTGGCAAAGGTGCGGGCACTCAGCGGCAGCAGCTCTCTTAGCTGCGGCGGCCCACAGGACAAAGGATGATCTCGACCAGGCTGGCACAACGGCGGGCACTCAGCGGCTACAGCTCTCTCTTAGCTGCGGCGGCCCACACAGATTCAGCGAAGGTTCCGAAGGTTCAAATTAAGGCGGTCGCTCAGCGGCGGCAGCTCTCTGTTAGCTGCGGCGGCCCACACAGATTCAGCGAAGGTTCTGAAGATTCAAATTAAGGCGGGCGCTCAGCGGCGGCAGCTCTCTCTTAGCTGCGGCGGCCCACACAGATTCAGCGAAGGTTCTGAAGGTTCAAATTAAGGCAGGCACTCAGCGGCGGCAGCTCTCTCTTAGCTGCGGCGGCCCACACACAGAGTTAACAAGGGTTACCAGTCCGCGTTCCTCACAGTAGAACTAGAGGTTCCGGATTACTCGACGGAGGCCTCACCTGCAAGTAGAATCCCTAGCACAGGAATTCAGACGGCTGACGGGGTGAAGTCTAATGTCCCTGAGACTTCAGCAGGAGGCGCTCTCAATTCAGGCCCTCGGGTAGTTTCTTCAGCAAGCTTGGTGAAAGTTTCAAAGTCCTTTCCTCTGTTCACCTCGGACAGAGTTTCGTCTTGACATCCAGAAGGAACACACTTGAAAAAGGTTTCAGCGCAGCGTTTTATACCTAAAAAGTCTTTGTTCTCTGCAGTCACAAATCACTGCATCCAGCCAGAACCAGTTCGGTGGGGTCGGGGAGCACTTGGTTTACGAGGCGACATCCTGCCCTTTGAGAATCTGGGGGTCTGCTATCAGACGCCCAGTGGGAGGTGGAGCCATCATTCACCTTGCCAGGCACGGCCCTGCTCAGATCAAAGAGTCAACCCTCTCCGTACTCTAAATGCCGATTTCTCTCTCCAGCCAGGTCTGACCCAGCTGGCCCTGCTGCTCCAAAACCAGACAACCAATAAACACGCTAGCAAAGCCTACAGGAAAGCTTAGGCCAGAAAATACAACGTTTCTAGTAGAGGCATTTTCGAACACGGGCTACGCTAATAATCCTTACTAAAAGATGTATCTCAATGTTCTGAGCTTAAACATATCAAATTCGACGTTCCTATCAGGTTCCTGGGGGCAGGTAGGATTAGGGCATGTAATACTCAGCCTGCCCATTCTGGCCTATGAGAACGGATAGCCTCACAATAGTAAACAGTGAAATGGAGGGTAACTCGCTATTAGAACATGCTACACAGACATACTTTAAAAGCTGCTTCGGTGGGTAGCGCAAATCAGCGCTGCAGGCCCACCAGCAGTATTTGGTCTACCAGCCCTGGGCACACACAGTGCACTGATACTAGGGGCTGACAGGTAAACCAAACGAGCCAATTATGGTTATCCCAATTCATACAGTTATATTTACACAGGGAGCACTCGCGCTGTGTCACTGATTGGCAGTGGCACAGCGCCCAGAGCATCTAAATCCAGCCAACATAAAAGGTAAGAAGCGAAAAGAGGAAGGGAGACCCGCGCCAATGATGCCAGGTCTAACACGCATCCCCTCCAGCTGAAATGTGGGGAGAACTAACCATTCCCTTGGGAGTTCTCATCACTAAGGCGGAAAAACCTGGACAGACCGTCAGCATTGGCGTGTTCTGTACCAGGGCGGTGTTCCACCGTGAAATCCATACCCTGTAGGGAAATGGACCACCTCAACAACTTGGGATTCTCACCCCTCATATGCATCAACCATCTAAGGGGCCTGTGGTCTGTCTGAACCCGGAAGTGAGTCCCAAACAGATATGGTCTCAGCTTCTTCAGCGCCCAGACCACAGCAAATGCCTCACGCTCAATTGCACTCCACCTCTGTTCCCGGGGAAGTAACCTCCTGCTTAGGAAGGCTACCGGTTGGTCTAGTCCCTCCTCATTGATCTGTGACAGAACAGCCCCTATACCATGCTCTGAGGCGTCTGTCTGGACAACAAATTCCTTTGAAAAGTCGGGCGCCTGAAGCACGGGTGCGGTGCATATGGCAGTCTTCAGGGCGTCAAAAGCGTTCTGACAGGTGTCAGTCCAGTTTACCTTCTTTGGCTGCTTCTTAGAAGTCAGCTCAGTCAAGGGTGCAACAATGTTGCCATATCCCTTGACAAACCTCCTGTAGTACCCCGTGAGTCCTAAGAAGGCTCTCACCTGCGTCTGAGTCTTGGGGGATTCCCACGCCAGGATAGTTTCAATTTTGGGCTGAAGGGGCGCCACCTGGCCGCTCCCCACCTGGTGCCCCAAATACACTACAGAACCCTGCCCAATCTGGCACTTACTGGCTTTGATTGTGAGGCCTGCCTTCCGCACTGCCATCAATACCTCCCAGAGGTGGCGCAGGTGGTCCTCCCAAG
The DNA here is from genome assembly GCA_963921515.1 of Calotriton arnoldi. Lineage (NCBI taxonomy): Eukaryota > Metazoa > Chordata > Amphibia > Caudata > Salamandridae > Calotriton > Calotriton arnoldi. Next base: position 270,071 of record CAWUFW010005719.1, read on the forward strand.
AGGAGCTAAACACCGCAATGTCATCCAGGTAGGCGGCACTGAAGTCTTCCAGCCCAACCAACACCCTGTTGACCAGCCTCTGAAAGGTGGCAGGGGCATTCTTCATTCCAAAGGGCATCACCCGGAACTGGTAGTGCCCATCGGGTGTGGAGAAGGCTGACCTCTCCTTTGCTCCCTCGGTCAAGGCGATCTGCCAATACCCAGACGTCAAATCAAATGTGCTGAGGTATTTTGCAGCCCCTAACCGATCTATGAGCTCATCAGCTCTGGGGATGGGGTGCGCGTCAGTCTTCGTGACTGAATTGAGGCCCCGATAGTCCACGCAGAACCGAAGTTCTGGGGTGGTACCAGGCGCTGCAGCTTTTGGTACCAGGACCACTGGGCTGGACCAAGGGCTGCTAGAGGACTCAATCACCCCAAGGGCAAACATTTTGGTAACCTCATCCTTAATGTAGGCCCTTACCCGGTCAGTCACTCGGTAAGCCTTGTGCTTAATGGGAGGACTGTCCCCGGTGTCCACGTCATGGACACACCAATCAGTGACACTAGGTACCAGGGAGAACAGATCACTGAATTGCCCCAACAGTTGGCGACAATCACCCTGCTGCTCAGGGGTCAGTGTGGTGGAGAGGACCACACCCTCCACTGACCCATCTCGCTCCCCTGCACACAGGAGGTCAGGAAGGGGCTCGCTCTCCTCCTCCATCCCAGCATCTGTGGCCAGAAGCATGCCCACTTCAGACCTCTCAAAGTGGGGCTTCAGGCGGTTAACATGCAGGACCCGCAAGGGGTTCCTGGGAGACTGCAAGTCCACCACGTAGGTAACAGGACTCTTGCGCTCCACCACCTCAAAGGGGCCGGTCCACCTATCCTGGAGCGCACAGGGCTCCACCGGGGCCATGACCCAACTCTTCTGTCCAGGCTGAAACTCGATCAGAGTGGCATTCTGATCGTGCCAGCGTTTCATCTCTTCCTGGCTGGCTTCCAGGTTTGCCTCAGCAAGTTTCCTGAAGCGCCGAGTCTGGTTCCTGAAGGCCAGCATGTAACTAAACACATCCTGGGGAGGTTTCCTGGGGGATTGCTCCCAGCCTTCCTTGACCAGACCCAGAGGCCCTCTTACCGGGTGACCATAGAGCAGCTCAAAGGGACTGAACCCTAAGGACTTCTGTGGCACCTCACGGTAAGCAAACAACAGGCATGGCAAGAGGACGTCCCACTTATGCCTCATGGGCTCACCTAGGCCCATAATCATGCCCTTGAGGGTCCGGTTGAATCTCTCAACCAGCCCATTACCCTGGGGGTGGTAAGGAGTGGTGAACTTATATGTTACCCCACACTCCTCCCACAGAGACTTCATGTACTTGGAGATGAAGTTAGTTCCCCTATCGGACACCACCTCTCTGGGGAATCCCACACAGGAGAAAATCCCCATCAGTGCCCGTCCCACCACGGGGGCCGTCACTGTCCTGAGCGGGATGGCCTCAGGGTACCGGGTGGCATGGTCCACCAAGACCAGGATGAACCTGTTGCCCATGGCTGTCTTGGGATCCAGAGGCCCCACAATATCAATGCCCACTCTCTCGAATGGGGTGCTCACAACGGGAAAGGGCTGTAGTGGGGCCTTAATCTTCCCCCCACTCTTCCCACTTGCCTGGCAAGTCTCACACGTCCTGCAGTGAGCATCTGAGCTCCTGCGCATCTGGGGCCAATAGAAGTGGGTGACCAGCCTCTCAAAGGTCTTGGTCTGCCCCAGATGTCCGGCCAGTGGCACATCATGAGCCAACCCCAGTAGGAAGGTCCTGAAGCGCTGGGGTACCACCAGCACACGGGCTGACCCAGGCTCAGCAACCTTAGGCTCGCTGTAAAGGAGGTCGTTCTCCCAATAGATCCAATGTGACCCTGTTTGGTCACCTACTGCCTGGGCGGCGGCCTGTCGCCGCACCCCCTCAAGAGAAGGGCAGGTTCTCTGCTGCTCGCAAAATTCCTCCCTGGAGGGCCCCCCTTCCTGCTGCCAATGGGTCAGCTCCGGTAGGTCCCCCAGTTCGGCCACTTGTTCCCCTGTAGGTTCCAGGGCATCCCCCTCAAGGTCTGCTCCCTCCGGGACCGTGGGAACCGCGGGGGCCGGTTTCCCGCGCCCCCTACCCCTTCTCTTTAAGGCAGGGGCCTGGGCCATACTTTCAGGCTCCAGACCCTCCTGAACATCCTTCTGAGCTGTCATGGACCGAGTGGTCACACACGCCCACTCAGGCAGACCCAACATTTCCAAATGAGACTTTCTCTCCACCGTAGCCCACGGGGAGTTCTCTAGATCATTGCCCAACAGACAGTCTACAGGCATGGCGGGCCTCACAGCCACTTGAAGAGTTCCTGAGACCCCCCCCACTCGAAGGGAACCTGAGCCACTTCACACTGGCTCTCTGAGTTGTCCGCTGACACTACGGGGCAGAATGCATGGGGGACAACCTGCTCTTTGGACACCAACCGGGAGCTGACAGCAGTCACACTAGCTCCGGTGTCCCTGAGAGCCTCCACCCTATGGCCATTGATGGTCACCCACTGCCGGTACTTCTGAGTGTTATTTGGCAGTGTAGGGTTAGGGACCTTCTCAAAGTCTCCTAGCGAGACAAGGGTTAACTCTACGGGATCCCACCCACCTTGGACCTCTACCTCCTCCCCCCCCAGGGCTACACTGGCAATCTGGCGGGATGGTGCACGGGGTGGTGCACGAGGGGATGCATTGGGGTCCCTCTGGGGACACTGGGGATCATAATACCGGTGGCCCACTTGACCACACTTGAAACAAGTGAGTGGCCCCCTCTGAACAGGCCTACCTGTCGGGGACACTGGCTTCTTCTCAGGGGGAGGCTGGGACACCACTGCTTGGTTCCCTTGGGAATTACTTTGGGGCCCTCTCTGGAACTCCCTCGGCTTACCCTTGTCCCCCCACTTCTCTGCTGGGGACCCTGCCCACCTCTGGCGAAGTCTCCCACAAAACCTTTGCGGACCCGGGTGTTCACCCAGCGGTCCGCTTCCTCAGCAAGCTTCCTAGGGTTAGTCAGCTTGCTATCAATCAGGTGCTGGCGTAGCTCTGGAAAACAGTTACTAGAAAAATGCTCCCACGCAAACAAATCATACAATTGCTCGAAAGTTTCCACTTTGCTACCCTTTACCCAGCGATCCATTGCTCTGCAGAAAAAAGACACATATTCAACCCACGTGGTACCCTCTAACTTCTTACAGGTCCTAAACCTCTGCCTGTACATTTCTGGGGTCAAACCATAACGGGTCATCAAAGCTTCTTTCATATGGGCATACACCATCCTGCTCTCCTCAGGCAGGTCCAACAGGGTATCCCTACCATCACTCACAAAGCGCCCCCACAATCCCGCTCCCCAATCCTGCTCAGGGACCCGGTGGGACACCATTGCTATCTCATATGCGGCAAACCATTGCCCAATATCCTCACTCTTGTGAAAATCCTTAATGACATCCTTAGGAATATAAACTCTACTCTCAGGAGTTACTAAAGGTATGCTGCCACCAGAGGGGAGACCGGGACACTCCTCGCCCTGATCTCTATCTCCCTCAACATTCTCTCATGTTCCATTCTCATTTTCTCAAGTTCAATTGACAATCGATTCTTCTCAATGTCTAACTTCTTACTCTCAAGGTCCTTCTGACCTTCCAATTTAGCCATCTCCAAACTATGCCTCCTATCTCTCTCCCTGTCCTCCAGCTCTTCTGGGGTCAGGCTCCTTTGGGATACACTAGTACCTGGATTGGAGGGTGTTCTATCTCCCCCCTCTACTGCATCATCCTGCTGCCCTCCAGCATTCTCTTCCTCATCCCCAGCGGACTCTCTCGCTTCCCACCAGGCCTTCAGCGCCTTGTGGTACTCCTCCTTCCTAGAGAGACCTATCACGGGGACTGCGAATTGCTTACAAAATGACTTCAGCTGTTGGCAGTATAGGTATCTAATCTTTCCTCCTCAAAGGCGAGATCCTCCGAAGCATTGGATGTTGGCCTTCCCATATTAGCAGTACTCATGGCTGCGATCAACAATTCAATACTAAAAAAACCAACCCAAAACAAATTCGAAGAGGGAAAATAAATCCGCGCGTGTCTGCGCTTTGGTCTGTACTCACTAGTGGTGTCTACCAGTTATTGTACGTGGATCACAAATGCAAGTCCTGATCCTCACCGCTGACCGCCAATGTTAGAAATGGGGGTCTCTAGTTGGCCATGGCTGGCGCCAATGTCCAAATAGGGACCCTTCTTTCTAAGTCAGGGCAAGTGGGCTACCCCCTTTGATAACCCCTGCTCAACCCTGTGGTAACGTAGCACGAGCAGTTAGGCCTATCTCAGAGGCAGTGTGTGAAGCATTTATGACCATGCACAATAAGGCAGTAACGACACCACAAAAGGACACAACTCAAGTAGGTATAGAAAAATAGTATCTTTATCTAAGGTTTACCACGAGACTCTCAAAAGCGTTTTAACCAGTCACAATGCACGTAAATCAGTAGGGACTTAAAAAGGCAATAACGTATTCACCAGAACGTGGCACTGACTGAGTTCAAGGCCTGGGTCTACGCGACCCGTTGCGCACCAGATACCTGCCGTTGGACGGGGACACAGCACGTAGCTTCTCGACGAAGCGGAGACGGTGACAGGCGGACTCCCAGCGACCACAGTTCTCGACTGCAGTGGTCCGCAACGTGCACTCACATTGATTCGGGCACTCGGGGACAGGCGGGCCCTCAGCGGCGGCAGCACGCGGCTGCGGCGGCCCGGGCTGGTGGTGGCGATGACTCGCGTCGCGCAGTTCCGTGGTGGGCCCACAGCGGCAGCCGCTCTCTCCTAGCTGTGGCGGCCCACAGGACGACTCACGATGATGCAAAGTTAGCAAAGATGCGGGGACTCAGCGGCAGCAGCTTTCTCTTAGCTGCGGCGGCCCACAGGACAAATCACAATGGTGCAAAGTTGGCAAAGGTGCGAGCACTCGGCGGCAGCAGCTCTCTCTTAGCTGCGGCGGCCCACAGGACAAATCACAATGATGCAAAGTTGGCAAAGGTGCGAGCACTCAGCGGCAGCAACTCTCTCTTCGCTGCGGCAGCCCACAGGACAAATCACAATGATGCAAAGTTGGCAAAGGTGCGAGCACTCAGCGGCAGCAACTCTCTATTAGTTGCGGAAGCCCACAGGACAAATCACAATGATGCAAAGTTGGCAAAGGTGTGGACACTCAGCGGCAGCAGCTCTCTTAGCTGCGGCAGCCCACAGGACAAATCACGATGAGGCAAAGTTGACACAGATGCGGGCACTCAGCGGCAGCAGCTCTCTCTTAGCTGCGGCTGCCCACAGGACAAATCACAATGATGCGGAGTTGGCAAAGGTGCGGGCACTCAGCGGCAGCAGCTCTCTCTTAGCTGCGGCAGCCCACAGGACAAAGGATGATCTCGACCAGGCTGGCACAACGCCGGGCACACAGCGGCTACAGCTCTCTCTTAGCTGCGGCGGCCCACACAGATTCAGCGAAGGTTCCGAAGGTTCAAATTAAGGCGGGCGCTCAGCGGCGGCAGCTCTCTCTTAGCTGCGGCGGCCCACACAGATTCAGCGAAGGTTCTGAAGGTTCAAATTAAGGCGGGCACTCAGCGGCGGCAGCTCTCTCTTAGCTGCGGCGGCCCACACAGATTCAGCGAAGGTTCTGAAGGTTCAAATTAAGGCGGGCACTCAGCGGCGGCAGCTCTCTCTTAGCTGCGGCGGCCCACACACAGAGTTAACAAGGGTTACCAGTCCGCGTTCCTCACAGTAGAACTAGAGGTTCCGGATTACTCGACGGAGGCCTCACCTGCAAGTAGAATCCCTAGCAGAGGAATTCAGACGGCTGACGGGGTGAAGTCTAATGTCCCTGAGACTTCAGCAGGAGGCGCTCTCAATTCAGGCCCTCGGGTAGTTTCTTCAGCAAGCTTGGTGAAAGTTTCAAAGTCCTTTCCTCTGTTCACTCGGACAGAGTTTCGTCTTGACATCCAGAAGGAACACACTTGAAAAAGGTTTCAGCGCAGCGTTTTATACCTAAAAAGTCTTTGTTCTCTGCAGTCACAAATCACTGCATCCAGCCAGAACCAGTTCGGTGGGGTCGGGGAGCACTTGGTTTACGAGGCGCCATTCTGCCCTTTGAGAATCTGGGGGTCTGCTATCAGACACCCAGTGGGAGGTGGAGCCATCATTCACCTTGCCAGGCACGGCCCTGCTCAGATCAAAGGGTCACCCCTCTCCATACTCTAAATGCCGATCTCTCTCTCCAGCCAGGTCTGACCCAGCTGGCCCTGCTGCTCCAAAACCAGACGGCCAATACACACGCTAGCAAAGCCTACAGGAAAGCTTAGGCCAGAAAATACCTTGTTTCTAGTAGAGGCATTTTCGAACACGGGCTACGCTAATAATCCTTACTAAAAGATGTATCTCAATGTTCTGAGCTTAAACATATCAAATTCGACGTTCCTATCAGGTTCCTGGGGGCAGGTAGGATTAGGGCATGTAATACTCAGCCTGCCCATTCTGGCCTATGAGAACGGATAGCCTCACAATAGTAAACAGTGAAATGGAGGGTAGCTCGCTATTAGAACATGCTACACAGACATACTTTAAAAGCTGCTTCGGTGGGTAGTGCAAATCAGCGCTGCAGGCCCACCAGCAGTATTTGATCTACCAGCCCTGGGCACACACAGTGCACTGATACTAGGGGCTGACAGGTAAACCAAACGAGCCAATTATGGTTATCCCAATTCATACAGTTATCTTTACACAGGGAGCATTCGCGCTGTGTCACTGATTGGCAGTGGCACAGCGCCCAGAGCATCTAAATCCAGCCAACATAAAAGGTAAGAAGCGAAAAGAGGAAGGGAGACCCGCGCCAATGATGCCAGGTCTAACATTCACGCTCTCCAATCTCCTCCCTGTGAACCTTTATCTTCTGTGGATATGAAATTCCTTTCCTTAAAAGTGACCTTCTTGGTGGCTATCACGTCAGCCAGGCGCTTAGGGGAGATTTCTGCTTTGAGGTGTTCCCCTCTATTTATTTTTTTAATGAAAATATTTATTGTGCTACTGATCACTATCCAACTAATTTAAGATCTTGGCCTCTCCTTTTTGCAGTTGTATGGGGCTAACAGGGAAATGTTGGTTACTTTTCTCCTCCATTGTTGAGGTTCATGGAGGATACAGTGGTGTTATTAGATTCTGGGTTTATTCCAAAGGTTCATTCTAAGTTTCATTCTTCTCAGGAACTGGTTTTACCATGTCTCTGTCCTTCTCCCTCCTCTCCAGAGGAGCAGGTGCTGCATATTTTTGGATATTAAACATGCATTATCTGTGTATGTTGACAGATCTGCTGCATTTCAGACTTCTGACAATCTCTTTGTGACTTTTGGTCCTGCAGGGGGCTGAAAGGCAGCTTCTAAGATGACTCTGAGTCATTGGATTAAGGACACCATCTCCTTGGCATATCAGGGCTCTGACTTGCCTTATCCTTCTAATATTCAAACGAGATCCACTAGTGGAGTGTCAGCTTCATGGGCCACTTTTAAAGGAGTGTCCTTGGATGAGATCTGTCGGGCTGTGACTTGGGCTTCTGAGCAAACTTTTATTAGACATTATCATTTGAACTGTGTGCAAACCAATCGCTTGAATTTGGGGAGTGGTGTGTTACAGGCAGTGGAGACTCCTGTTCCTGTTTGATTGTTTTGGATATGGCATTAAATTCCATTGGGTGTGCTTTATATCCTGTGTTGTACTTTATTTCAGGTGTCGGTATTGCAACGGCCTTTATCTGTTGGGGTGTATGCTTTGGAAAACCTCATGTTTTTATGACTGATTCGAGGGTCGTAGATGTAATGCCCAGACAAATTACCAGCAATCTTCATTACTCTTAGTCCTGCTCGTCCTCGACCTACTCATACTTCCCACCCACCATTCCGCGATCAGGCCTTTCTTTGTGTTACTTGGTATTTCAGAAAGTGCTGAAGTAAGGCTGGTTAATTATAGCCCTTATCCGGGGGTGATGGAGGGGGGTTGTGGGCGGGGTCAGCAACCGTTTCCTGTTTTGTGTCCTGTCTGTGATTGGATTCTACCTCATGTTTTTTCATGACTGGGCGAGGACGAGTAGGACTGAGAGTAATGAGGATTACCAGTAAGTAATCAGAGCATCACTGTAGACGTTGCTATTAACAGAAGTTTCTTGTAATTCATTTTAAAAATAGTTTACTGGACTGTGTGGTGTACAGAAGGAAACTCCAATGTGAGCCAAAAGTTCGATGGAAGGGAGATGGTAATTTCTGTGACTTCAGCTCACATCATCACTTTTCACTTCATCTCACATTTGTCATTACGCATTTTCTTTAGAATTAGATGCTTCCTTCAGGGGCCAGAAAACTAAAAGGCACGTTACTATGTCAATTTGGTACCAGTTTTCAAATTGCTTCTTTCCTGCTCCTGCTAGTGTTTTGATACAGCTGAAATGAAAGCTTTAAACTGTATAAAATAATTTGCTGGGGTACTCTTGTTCGACAAAGTAGGGTGAAACGTGGTAGAACTGCGTACAGCGATTTTTCAAGCGGTTCATTTCTGTCGGAATAGGCCAGGGCAGCACTTCAGTCAAACTGCAGAGGTGGAGTGAATGATTAATTTTATCACTACAATGTAAATGCGGCACACACTGGATATGATTAAGAAAGCATTATGAGCAAGTCAATACTAGATTATCTTTAGAATATAATACCTCAGTGCTGCCAATATTTAAAAAGTAATCTTCCATTTTCCCTTCTTCCGAAGCGCTGTGGCTCTGCTGTAAGGACTGTAGAAACCGAGACAGGACTTTTTAGTATCACTGTAGCCTGCCATCAAAGAAGGACTATGATCTTGGTTGTGGCGGCCATACTTTGGAGTAATTGTAATGAAGTATGAACCAGAGGAAACTTTTAAATAATACGTTTTTTGCCTAAGTAGCTGACTGGCGTTTTTTTGGATGGATACCCGATTTCAGAGGATGCCAGTAAGAGAACTTCTTTGTATGCTCTTGTGTCTCAGGCAAAGTTGCCTGTAAATAGGAAAAAATGCCATCACTCACATTGAGGGTAGCCAGTGGGTGAAGTGGGCTGACCACTGCCATACTGGATGCTGTGGTGGGTGGTAATAAACGTGAATGACACTATAGCATCCTCCTGGAGAGCGTACCCTTTTCCCCGAAGAACTAACAGACCTAATAACACGTTTCTCCATGGCAGACACAAAAGACGTGTTCCTGGGTGACCTCAACATCCACTGGAATGACCCAGAAGACTCCACTGTCCAGAACCTATCCAACCTACTTGAATTATACAATCTCAAACAACTCTGCAATGAACCAACTCACATCAAAGGTGCAACACTGGATGCGATCATTACCAACAATGAACTGGTCTCTCTGAGAGCGATTTCTCCCATTGACTGGTCAGACCACCACCTCATTCTGTTCAAGATTGATGCACTTGTCAGACACCAACCTATTCGTGATGACAAACCTAAGCACTGGACCAGAAACATCAAAGAAGTCCCTTTACCCGAACTTGAATCCAGGATTCATGCCCATCTACAACTCCAACCCTCATCATGGACGGCCGATGACCTCACTACACACTTTAACTCAAAAATGACAGAGGTTTTAGACCAAGTAGCTCCACTCAAACTCAAACAAATGAGGCGAACCAAATCTAAACCCTGGTTCAATGTGGATCTGAATAACGAAAGGCGTCAACTCAGACAAACGGAGAGGTCTTGGAGACTAAACCCCTCGACCTTGCACCTAGCGCAACTTAGATCTGCTCGGCAGGCATACAAAAACACATTTTCAGTGAAAAGGCGTCTTTCTTCCGCAACCAACTAGATCTGGTGAAAAACAGACCGAGAGAACTCTTCAACATTGTCAAAAGCCAAACAAACTGCACTCCTCTAACGAAATCAAAGCCACCAAAGAGCGATGTGAAGAAATTGCCACCTTCTTCTCTAATAAAGTCTCAAAAATTGATCAATCCTTCCTCCAAACCGCAAACCCTCCTTCCCTCTTAACCTGCCCCCCTTTAAGCACCCTTGACCAATCAGAAAGAGTTCTTACCAAGGACAACCAGGTCTGCCTCCAGCTAAAAAACAATGCGCATTGGTCCGACTTTGAGCTAATGTCGGAAAACGAGGTCTTCAGTATAATTTCTACCCTAAAACCTTCCTCCCACACTATGGACCCCTCCCATCCACAATTATAAAAGAACTCAACCAGACCATTTCCCTTTCTGGACAAAAATCATCAACGCCTCTCTCATCTCAGGCTGTGTCCCAGACTCCCTTCAACTAGGACAAATCACACCCATTCTCAAGAAAGCAGGGGCCGACCCTAATGATCTTAACAACCTCAGACCTATCTCCAACCTCCCCGTTCCTTGCGAAAACATTGGAGAAATGCGTTCCCACCAACTCAACAAACACATTGATGAGTTCAACCTCCTCGACACCTTTCAATCAGGATTCAGGAAAGGCTGTAGCACTGAAACAGCTATGCTCAACATCTCTGACGATATTCACAAGGCTTTAGATGAAGGTGATGCCTACCTTCTCATCCTTATTGACCTATCTGCGGCATTCAACACTGTAAATCATCCAGCTCTTCTGGAGACCTTGTCGAAGCGCTCCGGCATTAATGGCACAGTACTAAAATGGTTCACCTCCTTCCTTCAACACCGCTTGCAACAAATTAAAATCAACTTCTGTCTCTCGAAGCCAACAAAAGTCACACTTGGGGTCCCGCAAGGCTCGATCCTCTCCCCGTCCCTCTTCAATCTCTTCATGGAGCCCCTCACAATCATCTTGAAAAAAGCGGGAGTGAACTACCACCTCTATGCTGATGACACCCAAATCTATTTCAAAATCAAGTCTCCCAGCGACATCCGACACCTCAATGTCACTCTAACCGAGATCCAAACTTGGATCAACGCTAACCACTTAAAGCTCAACCCAGATAAAACGGAACTAATCCTATTCTCTCCAAAAGCAACCATCGACCAATCCAAGAGTGGCTCAAGAATCTGGTTGCCCTAAACTGCCCCCTCGTCCTATCCGACTCAGTTAAGTCTCTAGGCATCACCCTTGACAAGAACTTATCAATGGAGGCCCACATCAAAAACTCTGCAAAAGGTGCTCTCTTCTCACTAAAACACCTCAAGAAATTGAAACCTTTTCTTCCCCAGGATGACCTCAAGACAGTAGTTCAATCCCTAGTTCTCTCTAAAATCGACTACGGGAACGCCATCCTAACAGGGACTCCAAAAGCTCATCTAGCCCCACTAAGGGCAGTGCTGAACATGGCCGCTCGACTCATATCTGGAGTGAAAAGATTTGAACACATCACTCCAGCTCTCAACTCCTCAACTGGCTTCCCATGGAAGGGAGGTGTATTTACAAGCTGGCCTGCATCACACACAAAACCCTTCACTCTCCGGCCCCCAACTACCTGAACAACAAACTGGTAAGAGCAGGTCAATCCAGAACGCTGAGAAGTTCTAACTCACTCCTTCTTATCCCTCCGAAACTGAAAAAGAAACCACCCAATACCGATCGTTTTCTGGCAACGCTCCCAGGATATGGAACGCTCTCCCTAGAGTCCTCAGATGCAACCCCTCCTTCTCCTGTTTCAAAAGTGACCTGAAACTCCATCTCCTTAACAAATACTTTCCTGACCAACGTCAACTAACCTAGACTTCAATATCCGAGTTGACTCCTCTCTCTCTCAACATTCAAGGATAGTGGTGACCGAACTGTGTTAACCACCTTCGTTTGTTTTCTCTCCCTCCGCTGCACTGGTTATCTTTTTTCATGTTGTATTTTTTATCTCTGTTTTGCTTCCTTACTGCCTTCCTACTATGTAATGCAATTTCCTTTGGTTTTTTACAGTGTGTATGTAAAGCGCTCTGATACCTACGGGTCTAGCTAGCGCTATATAAAACTTTTAAAATAAATAAATAAATAAAATAGCAGACCAATGAATGAAGAAGACTGGTTGAAAGGCCCTCTAAGTTTGTAAATGTATTTTTAAGGATATTTTTTGTAAAAAAAAAAAAGACCTCTGCTACGCCAGACCTAAAACTAAAAAAAAAGCAGTAGGCTGCATGTTGGATGAGTGAGATGGCCAAGGTACAGGACGGGCTGCTTCCATGAGGTACAGGGTCAGAACTGATTTGCAATAGGTGGGCGTCTGGCTAGAGTGGCACAGTGGGCAACATACAATAGGCTGGAATGCCACGTGAGCGACTGCCACTGGTTAGACTATTTGCAGGCATTCATCCTATTACATTGTGGGTGTTTGATTGCCAGTATTATGCCTGCAAACTTGAGAGCCGTGCAACTTTCCAAGGCTACTTCGGCCAATGTTGGTGAATTAAAAAAATAGTAAATTTACACCCACTCAAGGAATGCTTCTGTAGGTGTCGATTTGCTACTTTTTTGGAAAACCGGTCACTATATATATATTTGGGATCCTGATCCAAAAGATGAACAAGTTAAAACCTCTTGGTGAAATTAGGCCGATGAGAAAAACCAAAAGAGACATAGCAGAACCCCTTTCAGAGGGCCACGGGGCAACAGGAGCTACTCGGCCCAACCGTGGAGGTTTAGGCCTTTTACTCCTGATGTCCAGAGGCCTGATCTGCTATGGATCCCCTCAACTGGGCCAAATACCCCTTCTGCACTTGACTCTTAATGGTAGCTGTTGTCGAGCAGTCAAGGCGCCCTCGGGGGGCATGTAGATATAGGTCAGTGAAACATCTCATAACTCAAAATACAAACAGATCGAACAATAAATCAATGTCCAGCCAAATGCTTGCTTTTATAAGAAAAAGTAGTATTTTATTTCTAATTCTACACTTGCAAAAGAATACGACATTTGGAAGCAACCACACAATTCGCATTGAGGTCTGCCTCTAGTAGCGGTCAGGCAAATCCCTGTCCCACTCTCCTTCGTGTAATGTGTCCAGGGTTATTACCCATTCACTTGTGTCTTCATCAGGGAATGTAAAATATTAGGCCGTACTCAAGAGCTCTTCCTTCTGACCTTTTAGGAACTTAGTCAGAAGTGTCTATGGTGCTGCAGCACCGTTAGCTGCAAGTTCCCTGGTGCCCCAAAGGCCCAATTTCAGTCTTACCCGCTCTGGTGGTATGGCAGTGTTCAGCGGTGTAGTGAGTGCCCTCTCCCCGGGTGCTCCCCAGTCTGGATCCTCTACGGCGAAGTCGGGCCGCTCTTGATGGACGTTGCGAAGGCTCTTCCTGTCGAACAGCATTGCCGGTCGGTTTCCAGGGATGGGAGCTGCTCCTGCTTGGCAGACACAAGCGTTAAGTTGCTCTTCCCCCTATCTGGGGGGAAGGTGTGGCTGCTGGTGTGATCCTCGAACTCCCAACCAGAGCTCCATGGAGGGTGCAATGCCCTCTACAGCGTCTCAGCAAACCTTGATGATTTCGTCAGAAGCAGATCACAGCGTGTGGGCTCGACCCGCTGGTCACAGCAGTTCTTCTTCGTTCCTGGGCGACTAAGTGAACTCTAGGTCAAAGTGGTACTGGCAGCCCCTCCTGGCATACGGGGTTGCTGTGGTACTCACAATCAGGGTGCAGACTCTCCTTAGAGGCCCGCCCTTCCTACGGTGGTCCCTGCTGGCATACAGTGTTGCTGATCTCTGCAGTCAAAGGTCCTGCACACCTGGCCCAAACTTCGTTCACCGGTGACCCCCGCTGGCATACAGGGTCACCGCAGTGTGGCAATATGGCTTGGTGCTTCCAGCCCAGCGCTTCCAATACTGCTCAGAACAACACAGTCCTCTCCTGGCATACAAGGGTCACAGAGCCGATACTGCACATGGGCAACGGCTCAATTGGTGCGCGCCCTTACACCTTGCTCAGGGAGTCCTTGTGCAGGACTCCCCACTGGACCTCGTCCCTCCAGAGCTCTCCTCCCCCTCACAGGGCACACTGGTCTTGGCAAGCACAGCAGGTGATTGTGCTCCAGGGCGGATGACTTTGGTCTCCTGGGTGATGTCCCCTCATCCAGCAGGGAAACTAGATACCTTTACCCCAGTTCTGGTCACAGACAGAAGTCGTTCAGAGCATCCCTTCTGCTTGGCAGATGACACATTTTTGGGGACTAAACCTCCCCTTCTTATTGTCCTTTTCCACACACCAAATGTAATTTAGTGTCTGGGTCTTTGAGGTTTTATGTTGGAGTTCTGTTTCTTTAGAAGTGGGTTCTTCGCCTTTTCATCTTCCTTCGTGAAAGCAGTCTGTTACAATAGGCATGACTCCGAAGCTGTCCACAAGAAGTCCACAACATAATTCAAGGGAGTGACCAGAGTTCACACCTCGATGTCAGCCACAGTGATGTGTATCAAAAGGTTAATCCCAGACCTCCACCCCTACTCTTTATGATTCTACCAGCCCCATCTCCCTTCCTGAGATGGGTCCAGACCCCTTCCCTGTATCTATCACTGAATCAAAGAGCTCACAAGAATGCAGCAATCCACAAATCTGTCTGGGGTGATTCCTCTCCTCCTCATGTCTTCACCAGGCAAGCCTGAGCTTCCCCAAATGGAACCCAGAGCCCTCCATACCACGTACCTTTGCAGGCACATTTACTGAATGTACTCTCTCAGCACTCATAGGGGTATATTTACAATCCCCTGCAGCACTTTTACGCCGCCGGAATGTCACTTTTGTGACGCTCCGGAGGCGCAGTGTGCCGGCCCATATTTATAAGGCCACGCAAAGCCACCCTGTGTGGCTTGTCATGGCCTTGTAATTATGTAGTAAGGCAATGCCTTGCTCTGCGTGGAATGGGCGTTCCATGTGTGTTGCTGTGGGTGTTACCACACAACACCCCTGATTTTTGACACTGCTCCAGTTTTACAACATAGCTTAAATCTTGGGCAGCACCGAAACTAACTCCTTCCCAAAGCAGGCTCAACGAGGAGGAATGTTTTCATTTCTCCTAATTCTGCAGCACATATAGAACGAGGAAAACACCTCCTTTGATTCTTTCATGCCAACAACACAGACACCCTTGCACCATGGTTCATAGGTGCCTGAGTTGACGCTCGGCTGCAGTTTGTGCGCTGGCAGAAAGTACAGGAATTCGCCATATCTTGTGGATACATCGCATTCCTGCTCGTTTCTTTTGACAGGGCAGCGCAGCTAGAAGGCTTGTGGTGCTGCCCTACGCCAAAATATTGTAAATATGCTCCTTACTGTTCAGCACTAATACCTCAGCATTGTACCCTTACACGTACCCATGCATCCAGTACACAATCAGTCTGTGCGCACTGTTCAGCACTTCAGTTTTCCTATCTTTAACCAGGGTGTGTTATTGCAACACACGCACTGCCAGCACACACACTTAATATGTGGCTGCACAACTCTTAATCCTTCATGTATTGTACTTCATGCAAGCACACATACACCCAGTACATGTTTTATCCACACATTTACTCAAGGGCATAGTGAACCACCCGCTATACCAGCTTAGGCGGGGGTGCTACTGCAGCAGATAATATTGTTTTGTGGCTTTTCTTAAAATGTAACTTTGGCTCGCTGGTCGTTGCAAGTCAGAAATTAAAACTAATGAATTCCGCAAGAATAAACTGTTTTAATAGCTGTGAGATATGGGAGCTCCCTCTTCACATTCTGCAGCCAGGTGGGCGCATCATTTTGTGTTACGCCACTTGGGTAATGGCAGTCAATGGTTGTGGTGAATTAGCAAAGCAATGCAAGGACGTTTCCAACACCGCTTGCTGCACCTTCAAGAACACTTACAGTTCCCCACTCGGCAGAAGAACTGTTTCACAATTTAATGCAATCTAGTTTGTGTGTCTGTGGAGCCTGGTTGAAAGGCTCCTTCTGTTTCCCTTGCTGTCTGGATAATTTAATTATATGCAGTTATTTAATGTTACTTTGCTTTAAACCAGTTGAGCCATAGTTGGGTAAGGATAACCAATGTAGAAGAATGAAAGCCTAAAACGGAGACAGAGAGAAAGACAAACTATGAAAATGAGAAAGAAAAAAATGTTAGAGGCCTATGGGGTGAGACAGCTCAAAGAAAGCACTTAAAATTCAGAGAATGAAGGAAAGAAAAAGGAAGCATGTAGTAAAGAGGGTACAAATGGACACAGGGAAAAAGGAAAACAGATGTAAAAGAAGAAAAGGAAGAAAAGAAAGAATGATGGGTGGAAAGAAGAAATAGAAAGATCAAAGAAATAAAAAAAGAGTAAAGGAAAGGAAAAAGGGAAAGCAGAAAAATATAATGAAAGAACAAAGAAGAAATGTGAGATGAAAGGATGAGCTACTGAAGGAAAGAACAGAAAAAAAGAATTAAAGGAACTCAACAAGACAAGATGCAAAGACGGTGTGAAAGAATTCCAGGACCAACATAACAATAAACGGATATAAAGAAGGACAGAAAACTAGAAAAAGGACTGATGCATTGGGGGGGGAAGTATAGACAGAAAGAAAGAGGGAAATAAAGAATGAAATACACATAAAAACAAAAAACAGATGACGGAAAGAAGGAAATAAAGTAGCATAAAAAGAAAGAAAAAAGATGAATGAATGAATGAATGAGAGAAATTGGTCAATACAGGTAAATGTGTTGTTTTTAGCCAAATTCCGTTAAAATCATGCTATAATAGTCATCATTGTGCATCATTGTCTGCAAATTTCCACAGGGGTACAAGTCTTCATGACACTTCAAAGGAAGAATTGGGATTGCTCACGTTACTTGTGCATTTATTGCTATATATGGGTCAAAGTGAGGGGTATTTTTTTTTCCAGCTACTCCCTTGCATGCACTTCATTGCATTACAAATCTCCTGTACTGTATTCTTCCCAGGCATACATACACCCAGTATATGTACTAACCATAAATGCACTGCATAGTACTGCTCCGTCCTTGTAAGGTACCCTTCCTAGGCACACATACCATCAATAAACGCAGACCCACTACTTCTGCGGCACAGCACTCCACATCTACCTGAAGTAGGCCAACTCCTGTCTCCCTTGGAGTCTCCCAAGGGTCTATTCTCTCTCCCTCCCTCTTTAACCTCTTTATGGAACCCCTCACCCTCATTCTTAAACAAGCAGGCATCAACTACCACCTCTACGCCGATGACACCCAAATCTATTACAAGATTAAAACTCATGCCGACATCTTACACCTGAACAACACCCTCACCAAAATCCAAACCTGGTTCCACTCCAATCATCTCAAACTTAACCCTAATAAAACTGAAATCATTCTCTTCTCCCCTAAAAACAACCCGCTCCCCGTTCAATCATGGATCTCTGACCTTAACGCACTCAACTGCTCATTCACCTTGTCCAACTCCGTCAAATCTCTTGGTATTTCTATCGACAACACCCTAACCCTTAACGTCCACATCAAAAACTCTGCTAAAGGAGCCCTCCTCACTCTCCGTCACCTCAAGAAAATCAAACCCTTTATACCCCCCGATGATTTTAAACTTGTAGTTCAGTCACTTGTTCTTTCACGTATTGATTATGGTAACGCTATCCTCAACGGAATCCCCAAGGTCCACCTTGCTCCAATCAAAGCTGTGCTCAACCTGGCTGCCAGGCTCATTACAGACTGCAAACGCTTCGATCACATATCCCCGGCTCTCAAATCTCTTAAATGGCTCCCTATTGAAGGCAGATCTGCATACAAAACTGCCTGCATCACTCATAAAGTCCTCCACCAAAACACTCCACAGTACCTCTCCAAGAAACTCCTCATTGCGGGCACCACACGACCCCTGAGAAGCACCAACTCCCTTCTCCTTATACCACCACTGCATAAAAAGAAAGCCACTCAATCACGCTCCTTCTCTGGGAATGCCCCTATCATCTGGAATGCCCTCCCAAAAACCTGCGCTGCAACCCCTCCTATTTCAGCTTCAAAAAGACCTCAAAACCCACCTCCTCAATTATTATTGGGGATCCTAACCTGTGACCTGCACTCGATCTCCAATCTTACCATGTTATATTAGTCCAGTAATATTTGTCCATTTCATGTATAGCTCCTGCCCCTGTTTATCTATTTGATTCGTTTATCTAACTGTTTGATTTGTTTATCTACTTGATTTGTATATTTCACATGTTGTTGTCATTATCTCTTATCTACTTATACGCCATGTTTGGCCCAATTATCATTGGGGGTCCTAACCTGTGACCTGCACCTGATCTCCAATCACCATGTTACATTTTGTCCAGTATTATCTGTCCATCCCCCGAACATCATATACCTAGTTTTTTTATTTTATTTTAAAGGTTTTATATAGCGCTGGCTAGACCCGGAGGTATCAGAGCGCTTTACATGAGTTTCAGACCATAGTTGCAGGTTACATAGTTATAAAGGTTACACAGTTATTAGAGCATGGCAACATAGTTACATGTAAGGTCAAGACAAACAATAAGGACGTATATGTAAGGGAAAAAAGCAGGTAAGGAGAGAGATTCAGGGGAGGGGGGGTAGGAGCAGGGGAAGTAGAAAGAGAATGAAGGAGGGAAGGAGGAGGGGAGGGTGAGAGACACAGCCTGGAAGGACGAGGGGGAGGGTGACGGGGACACAAACCGGTAGACGAGTCAAAGCTTCGTCCAAAGTCCAGTAAGCTGTGATCCCAGGGGAAGTGGTATCATTTCCCCATCTCTGTTGCGAGAGGTTCCCTTTATACAGTGGACTCTCTCAGAGGGGTCTCTGAGACTCCAAGGCCTACATACTGGATCCTTCCCCAAAAGGGGAGAGGGAGTGCTTTGGCAAGGGGTGCCATACCATACCTCAACTGTGAGTGGCTCCCTTGGCGCTGTGGACTCTCTCAGAGGGATCACTGAGACTCCAGAGTATACTTTTTGGATCTTTCCCCAACAAGGGGAGAAGGAGTGCTTAGTCAAAGGGCACAAGGGACAGGGGGCAAGGTGGCGTCGCAGGCAAGGGGAGAGATTCAGGGGAGAAGGGATAGGAGCAGAGGGAGTAGACAAAGAATGAGAGAGGGAGATAGGACATTGCATAAGAACATTTTTACATAGTTACATCTGTTATAGTTACAGTTAACAGTAAATGCTAGGGAGGAAAACGCTTAACAGGATAAAAAGATATTAGAGCATAGCATAACCAGGACACATGTCATAGGAGTGGTGGAGGGTAGAGGGGAAAAGGAAAGCAGGAGAGAGGCAAGCGGACAGGGTCGGTAGATCAGAAGGGGGAAGGTACTCAGGGAAAGCAGGCAGTAGAAGTAGATTGAAGAGAAGAGACAGATAGAGCCGTGAAGAGCCGTGAAAATCAATGTCCGATGTCCGGACCTACGGCCAATGGGGTGAACCAGAGCCAGACTCCGCTTTAGCTGCATAGGACAGCTCCACCGGGCAGCGGCCAAGGGTACTCAGTCTCCGCGGTAAGTACACATGAATAAATATAGTTACAGGCCGTGGGGCATCGTCGTAGTTCCATAGAGAGGCATCAGTCCCGGTGTAATTGGAAGGCGTTACTTGAAGTGTATAGCTCTTGCACCTGTATATTTATTTTGTTTTTGTATATTTCACACGTTGTTTCTTTATCTTTTTATCTACTCGTATTCCATGTTTGCGTTATATTATCTTCTCATGTAAAGCGCTCTGATACCTCTGGTTCTAGCCAGCGCTATATAAAACTCTCAAAATAAAATAAAATAAAACAGCAGAACGTTTTAAAAATGTGAGCGAGCCTCTAGGCCTCACTCCAGCAATACAGGGTAAAAAGATCCTGTTCACTACTACTAATCACTACACGGTATGCAGCCACAACCACGCTTGTGCTGCTTAACTCTTGGTGAAGGCAGTAGCCTTCCACCACTATGAGATAATCTCTTTGGGTTCCCCTCCCTGTCCAACAAGACCCCAATCATTGAGACATGCCTATGGCATGGCTCACATGCATGTTCGGGTTCACCTATGACAAAATAAATCAGCATTAGGGATCCGGACAGCAGTACAATTGGGTACTCAGGGCAGGGGTACACGTCTCTTACCATGCAGAGAACGTTTCTGTCTCAATAAGACCCAACTCAGGCCCCCCGTGCCAATTATCCAACCAATAATGCATTTCAGAGGTGTCACATCCTAAATGCCCCTGCTGAAGCTACTCCCCTGCCCATCCACATGGATCTGGTAGTTCTCCCTGGGAACCTATGACTATGGCTACTTACAATACAATGGAGTCAGTCCCTGCCCTGGGAACAATTATTGTAAATGTATTTTCACTCCACAATCTCTTCTTCATCTTTTCTACAAGAAGCCTTGATGATAGAGTTGTCTAATTGGTGTGTGTGAGCAGGATTCCATCTCATCACCTTTTACAAATCATTATATCAAGTGATTGATGGCCCCATGTACTAAACCTGAATCCTAAATAGAGGAGGATGCGGAGGGCAAACTAAAAGGGCGAGCTGAGATAAGCTCTGTCTCTCTCTCTCTCTCTGTCTCTCTCTTTCTCCTGTTTACATGGAAAAATCACTGCTTAGTCTTTTAATCCTTTTCACAAGAAAACTCGACACAGAGATAGCAGACCTGACTTATGGCCCCAGACCCAACTATCAAGCTGAGAATGCATTTATTTGAGGAATATCGCACCCCATACACCTCCTCTGAATCTATGCCCCGAAGGTGATTGAAGTGCAATTAGTGTGAGTAAAGCTTCTAAATATGTTTTCAATTGCATATAAATGCAGTTTCTAGTAATTAATGAAGGCGTAGCTGCCAAAGTTCATCCTTTTCTCTTTCAAAGGTGTGCTATCTTTGATTTCTAGGCCTCATTGTGAGACAATTGTTTTCTTTACAATAGGTTTATTGGCCACTCATTTCTTAAAATTAGTTGGCTTCATTGTTGCTCTTATTTGCTTTATCCCTCCTAATTCATCATAGAATGTAGACCTCACTTCCTCTTCTCGGATTTGTCCCTGGCACTTGTATCATTTTATCGGCTCCTGTGTGCGTGCGTCTACAAAATGAAGAGGTTGGTCGCATATGGCTATCTTTTCTTTTTTTAAAGCCATGCTGCACAGCATCGGGATGCTATACAGCATGTCTAGAGTCATTAGTAAAGCCAATAGGTCCCAAACGTAAGACCTATTGGCTTTCTCATATTGCAAAACAGCTGACAGGATGTGTGTTTTCCACAGAATTTGCCTTTTGTTGTAGTTTGTGTAATCATAGTTTTTACCTATACAAGTTGAGGCCAGGGAAACATGGATATGTGCTTGGAGTCAGATGGGACTGGGGACGACAAGTCTCCACCTGGCTCACTCCACATTCCTATCCACATTCACTGGCATGTGCGAAAGCAAGCTTACCAAGAGGATTAACAACGTGACCTATTACTGTTTAAAATAAAGCTGCATAGTGACTAAGGGCCTGATTTACATCTTGGTGGAAGGGTTACTCCGTCATAACGGTGACAAATATCCCATCTGCCGAAATAGAAATCCCATAGGAGATAATGGAATTTATATTTCGGCGGACGGGATATCTGTCACCGTTGTGATGGAGTAACCGGTGCGCTGAGATCTAAATCAAGCCCTAACTGTGTTCTTCTTTCTATCTCTCCTCTGATGCCTGTCATTCATATTTTTAGGGTGTCTGTGCTCTAAACCACGTGGTTCAATTCCATCCAATTATGATTCCACTCTTATGTTCTTCACTGTAATTAAGAGCATGGAACAGACCAGCATTGACTGAGCATGACAACCCAGTGTTCAATCAAAGACTATGGCGCTTCAGTCTATTTTTCCCCTGCTCTGACACAAAATGTGGGTTGGTTGCCTGGATGTCCACAAGTCAGAATGACAGAACAGAGGGCCTACCCAGGCTGGCAGTTGCACTTTAAATCACAGCAACCTTCCTTAGTCTCTTAAGAATATTCATATTGTGATGTGCACAGGAATGCAATGCCTTCTCCTATGAGACTGGACTACAAGTTGTATAAGGCCTAAATGTGGCACCTCGAACCCCCCACTTCAGAACACTTTCTGGACCTGCAGAAGATTGGACCTGTTGTCTTTGACCTAAGAGGAGCCATGTGGAACTGGACCTGCTCCCTCTTGTAACTAGGACAAAGAGGTGGACCAATTGGCCAACCTCCTGTGTTTTCTCCTGGGAGGTATTTCACATCTTGCTCACACCTATTCAAAGCTGATGACAGGCTGAGAGCTGGCAGATGCTTAGGCTAATTAGCCACCTAACAGTTCAGGGAGACAAAGGGTAACTTTCTAAAAGTTACTTTTCCATAATATTTTTCAAAACTCAGACTTCACCATTGAATTGGAGTTTAATGATTTAAAAATAGTGGTTTAATTATTTTTCTAGCTGGTACTTTTCCAGAATTAGCAGTATTAGTATTTTAACCTGGATTCTGGTTTTCTTCATAACACAGGTAGACCTGTTACAGTGAAATAGGTGTGTGGGTCTTGTTACTGCAGTGACATGCTAACATTAATGTTCTACAAGTCCCACTTTTATTAACCATGTACCCTACCTTGTGCTCTACAAGGAGTATATAGGAGTGACTTGTTAATATTTAGAAGAGATGCTTCTACCTGTCAAAAAGGAGTCACACTGCAGGTGTTACACTCCAGCAGTCAGGTTTCACAGGGTAGACCTGTAGCCATATATATTTGCACTGCCACTATAGTGGATGGTAGAAAAGGTGCTGCCGTCCATAAGTGACATTTAAATTCTGGGCCCTGGGTACACTTCCTACACCTTATTAGGGACTTACAGGCAAGTTAGATATGCTGGTTAGGAATAAGCCAATGTAACCATGTTTAAAGGGGCAGCACTGGCACTCTAAGTCTGGGGAGCAGGGGTAAAGGGCACAGAGCTCTAAAGCCAGCAAACCAGATAGGGCAAATATCTCGGGTGACCACACAGATAAAGGCAGGTTTTCTACAGTTGGCTCACAATTAAAACTCTCCTCGAAATCTCACACTAAACATCAAATCTTCTCGCTCATGTCAGACTGCTAATGGTAAACCTACCGACCAAGCACAAACATCAGGATAGCATCTTAACCAAAGTCTGAAAGATG
Source organism: Calotriton arnoldi (assembly GCA_963921515.1). Taxonomy (NCBI): domain Eukaryota; kingdom Metazoa; phylum Chordata; class Amphibia; order Caudata; family Salamandridae; genus Calotriton; species Calotriton arnoldi. The sequence continues at coordinate 293,238 of CAWUFW010005719.1, forward strand.
GTGAGCATGTGCAAGCACAACGGTGTCTCTTTGGGCAGGATGTACGACGCGCAAAATAGCGCCTCGCAAATTGCGAGTCTTTTGCGACTCGCAATTTGCAATTTGCGAGGCGATAGTTTGCATGTACAACAGTGTGTTTAACACTGTTTGCAATTCCCAATGGGGTCGCAAATTGCGAGGCTCATGAATATTACTGAGCCTCTCGCTTTTTGCGAGCCCATTGGGAATGACAGGCCCTCCCAGGGATGGTGGCCTGCTGGGCTCAGCAGACCACCATGTCTGGGATTGCTTTTAAATAAAGCAGCTTTTTTTTAAAATGCAGCCCGTTTTCCTTAAAGGAAAACGGGATGCATTTAAAAAAATAAATGAAACGTTTTTGTTTAATTTCTTTGACATCTCTCAATTTCACTCCATGATTAAACTCAGACAGAAGTTTATCCTACAAGATTGGAGCACCCCTCCAAAGCTCACACCTGGCACCCAATATTTCTTACTCTAATTAATTACACCATGCCAACCATGCACAACAAATGACGTAGCCACTAACTTGACCATTTGGAGCGCTTAAGCCCCTTCCGAGTTACGAGGGGCAATATAAACGCTACTAAATAATACAATTCCTTACATAGGGGATGTTTTTCTTGTGAAAAGGTTCAGTACTCGATTTGTCTCTTGCACAAGCAGCTATGACAGTCCATGACGCACTTACATGACCTGCAATGAGCCCCCATGTGCAGAATTCTGTTCCATACTACCCTTCTTCTCTAAATGCTGCTATTGGAGATGAGGTGGTCTGTGGTGAGGTATTGAGCTGCTATGGGCTGGGTGAAGTACACAGAGTTGTCAATAGACCCATATTGATAACAGTACTGCTAAAGAGAGTGACTATTACAGCTGGTTGTGTGAGAGTCAAACGTGCAGTACATGTAGAACTTAAATTGCCAATGGACAGAAAGATTGAATTCAATATTGCCGTTGGACATAATGCCAACATATAGAAATGTGAATTTTCCTGAAATAGAAGTTACTATTAAAGTGGAAGGCTGTTGGGACAGGTAATTCCTTAGCATGGAAGATACAAGGGGATGCTGTGCTCAATTAAAACACAATGGGGCATATTCTCAAGGACTTATCGCCGAGTTAGCGGCACTTTATCGCAGCCAAAGTGGCGATAGATTTATCGCCCTATTCACAAGCTGGTGCTAACAGCCGATATCGCCAGTTTCCTGCGATAGCATCCGCAAAAAACATCGCCACGGATGACACGGCAACTAACGCTAATGAGATGCAGAGTAGGCGTTCCCGTGCAAAAACCCGCGACAACACCACTTCGCAACATTCCCAACGACCAGCCAGATCGGCGATAAGACCACAAAACATGCGATAAGGCGCGTTAGCAGCAGGGAATTAACACCTGCTCTGACCTGGTATTAAGTCGGACCATAACCTGCACCAGAAATGGGAGCCCAGCCCACAGCCACACCAGAAGAACAACAGATGCCATGGAGCTACTGATCATGCAGCCGGACACCCAAGAGGGCCACAACACCCACCGCCACCCCCTCCCCCAGGACCCCCCCCGGAGCCCTACCCCGGACAAAGATATTTTACATCAACTTTACGAAATAATTAACAAAACAATTCACCTGATGTCGCACAAGTACAACAATTAACATTCATGTGTGGTCAGAAAAAGGAGAATCATTCATTCATCCCTGAATTCCCAAACAAATCATTTCATTCAAATTTAACTCAAAACAACTATTTGGAAGAGTCATGGCGGGTCTTCTCTGGACAATCTGTAAGTCACAGCCTGCAAGACAAAATTCAAGATAAGAAGGTGTGTCATGCGCTCATCAAAGGACAGAGAGAGAGAGAAAGAGAGAGAGAAAGAAAGGGAGAGAGAGAGACAGTGAAATGAAGAGAGGGAGAGAGAGAGAGAAAGAGAGAGAAAGAGAGGGAGAGAGAGAGAGACAGTGAAAGGAAGGCCCTTGGCACATACATGCCAACTGTTGTGTGTGTATCGCTATTGGTGCACCATAAGCCTAAGGCCTATCCCCAAATGCAGCATGAAAGCCACATCACATTTCCAGAATGCAAGCAGTAGTCAGACTAACATTAGGGATTAAAGCTCCTTTGTCTCAATACATAAGGCGGAAGGACATCTGCACCTCCGACCTTGGTCTTGCATGCGGCAGGCACCCCCTGAGAGAGATACCACAGCAGATGATGACGACTCCCACACTACGCACAGCCCGACGAAAGACCAACGTATACACACCCCACACACAGAAGTCCTTGCCCGAAGTTATCTTGCATGGAATGTCCTTCGCACTTACTCCCACATTAACCCAGGCGTACAACCGTTGCACACTAAAACAACTCATTGCTCCGAGCTGTGGCATTTCATCCACAGAACTGGCGCAAGTCAGAACAGTGCCGCTTCAACCAGAGCCACCAACGCAATGGCAGAACATCCCGGGCACATGCACAACCCCTGTCACGTGGAACTGTACCGTGCACGTATGCTGCATTTGTTGGGGGCACTGCCACTGGCAGTGTTGCGCATCAGTTACCGTCTGAGCTTCCGTCTTGCGTACGTCACCTGCGTCCAGCCCTGGTTCCACTGCCGATCATGCATATTCGAGTGGCCCATGGATGTCTGCCTATCCAACACAACGGTAGCTGAACTGGATTATGACTTGTGTGTGCGCCACCTGTTGGCCCACGACCAGGAGTGTAACCGTGATACCCGTTCATGGGATGCCTTGATATTTGGCGTATGTGCTGGCAGTTGGGCATGGGAGATTGCACAAGTCCTCGTGTGCAGTGACCATATCGAAGCGCTCCCCCATTGGGCTGTGTTGCGGATTGGTGAAACGGCGTGGACGGAGCACATCTGTCCGGACCAGTTAATGGATTGGCTCGCCCCCGTGTTCGTTGAGGCCGACAACGACGTACTCTTGGAACTGATTGCCCAGGAACCTGCGCTCGCATTCATGGACGAGTAACTACGTTCCTGCAGCCACAACTGCTTGTAACCCAGAGTACAGGTCCCAACACCTTGTTGCATCTTGGAGAAATGGTCACATATCCCACCACAACAGTGGACATGGCTGCATTCGCCTGGACTCAGAATGCATGTGCGTGCACATACGCGTGTTGACACACACCTGTGCAAGGTGAGGCAGTCCCATGGGCGGAGCTGCACAGCGTCGCTTGGCAAGGTTCCTTACTCTGACATACTGCTGGAGGGAGTGTACACACATGGCAATGTAGTACTACATGTGACCTTGTTGGACCCTTTCACCTGCTCACTGTCAGCAGAGCAGACAGTCTGCGCAGTCCGATGGTACAGCACTATGCAGATCCCATGGGCTGTGAGTCGTGTCCCCTGACACGGGGCAATGAGCATACGCCAAACATCACATGACTCGTCCAGCAAGGCATGGTGGACTGAGACAGTTGGCATCCGTAATGATTGGTGTTCATTTTTGCCTCCCCAGTTCTTGCACCTCTACATGTTCCCATGCTGCCTGTTAGTGTCTGAAGCATTGGTCTGCATGTTGTGGCCCTTGTCTTGCCCGTACTGACACGTACATGCAAATAAAGTCTATGCCACTTCACTAGTGTTCAACTGTGATAAGTGTTGATTAGAATGACAAATCGTGTGCCTCAATGAGCATTGTCCGTACACAGGGAGGGACTGACTGACGCATTTCACTTAGGGGTGAGTCCCTATTGCCAGCTCCAACTCTGTAAGCCAGACATTGTGGTTGGGATAGTTGCTGGTGGACCGGTGCTCTTACGTGTCTTCAGCAATGTGAGTATGGTGTCCAACTTCTTGCCATGTGGATCAATGTGATCCATCAAAACAGGCTGTGTCCACACAGTTGAGTGTGAGTAGGTATGTGAAGAGATGTTCTGTTGTCACATGTGATGGGGGACATTACTTTAGGCCTGCTACCGATTTAGACATTTTTACACACAGCCCCATTTAATACATGGACGTGGGGGTACGTTGGGGGTTGCGAGATTGTTGTTCATGGACAATGAGGCCACAGCTAGTTCACACGTTCACAGTCATCTAATTGGCCATTTGGGTCAGGGTCAAACATGCGCATTGATGTCATTTCCCAGGGTGTACCTTTTTGTGCAATTAATGTCCCTACATTCATCCATACTCCTATACTTGATTGAACATAGACATGACACATCTGTGTGATTTTGAATGTTTTATTCACATTCTGTGGAGTGTCGGAGCTGGAGCAGTACATGGCCATGCGAAAGCCCACATTACATGGTTGCCCAGTGGAGGGCCAACCAGAGTCCTTTGGGGAATGACAATTTAATCGGAAGAGGAAGAGTTCAGTCCGCAGCCTGATTGCTGTGTCATTGGTAACCAGTGCAGATATGGCAGTCCATGTCGGGGTCCAGGTGAATGTCGCAGAGTGTTTCGGGGGACAGTGGAAGGTGTTGTTCCCGGGCATGATGCAGTGGGCTGGACCAAGCAGGAACAGGCCATATGGCGCGGATGAATGCTACAACCTCCTTTCTCACACAGAGTCATTGCCATCCACATCTTAGTCCTCTGATATGTCTTCTGTGTCAGGTGTGTCAGGTGTGTGTGGTGGTGTTATGGCTGCATCACTGTGTGCCACTGACACATCAGGTGGCGGAGGTGGTATGGCTGCATCACTGTGTGCCACTGACACATCAGGTGGCAGGTGACTCCGTCTCGTCCTCCTGCTTCCACACCCTCCGCCTCCTACGTAAGACCTTCAAATGGATCCCCCTCGAACACAGAAAGACCGTCACTCACGCCCTGGTCACCAGCAGACTCGACTACGGCAACGCACTCTACGCCGGAATAAACAAAAACCTCACCCGCAAGCTACAGAACATCCAGAACGCCGCCGCAAGACTGGTCCTCAACCTGCCAAGACACTGCCACATCTCCCAGCACCTGCGCACACTCCACTGGCTCCCCATCAAGGCCAGAGTCACCTTCAAGATGCTCACCCATGCACACAAGGCCCTCCACAACACCGGACCAGCATACCTGAACAGCCGACTCAATTTCCACGCACCCCAAAGGACCCTACGATCAGCCCAGCTCTCCTACGCCGTGGTCCCCCGCACCAGAAAGACCAGATCGGGAGGCCGCTCCTTCTCCTTCCTCGCGGCCAGAGCCTGGAACGCCCTTCCGCTCCACCTCCGACAGACAACATCGCTTCCCATCTTCGCAAGAAACTTCAAAACCTGGCTCTTCGACAGACCCCCTCCTTGATGTATTGGAACCTGCACCCCCCCTACCCCCAGCGCCTTGAGACCCTCACGGGTGAGTAGTCGCGCTTAACAAACGCCTGATTGATTGATTGATTGATTGGTATGGCTGCATCACTGTGTGCCACTGACACATCAGGTGGCGGAGGTGGTATGGCTGCATCACTGTGTGCCACTGACACATCAGGTGGCGGAGGTGGTATGGCTGCATCACTGTATGCCACTGACACATCAAGGGGCGGAGATGTGTGTGTCGAAGTTCCTGCAGCAGTCATCTGGGACAGGCTCTGTGGCAGCAATGGCGAGATGATGTTCTGCAGGGCATGGAAGATCCCAGCTACATCTCGCTGGTGTACAGCCGCGGCAGCCATCCTTCCAGCCTGCATCCGCTCCATGTTCTCCATTGTCCTCCGCATCTGTGCCAACTCTGTGCTGCCATCGCTGGAGCCTGTCTGACTAGACAGTTCTTGTATCCGAGTAATGGCTCCAGCGAGGTCAGCCAGGGATTGTTGTAGAGCATGGAACGGACTGTGGGTGTCCGTTAGGGACTGTAAGTGGTCCCTGATGGGACTCATACACCCACGTATGGCATCAAGTTTGGCTGCCATGAGGTCGAAACCCACCCGCACCTGTTCAGCCAGCCCCCTCTGGCAGTCTGACACACGGCGTTGGAATGCCATGTGTCTTTCCGTGAGGTGCTGGGAGCCAGCCGTGGTGGTGGGTGCTTCCTGCTGTGTGGGCTGTGCAGGGGTGGGGGTCACCTCGATGCAGCTGGGCTGCCCTGCTCCTGGAGCTGGGGTGCGGAGGCTGTCCACGAGCCGTTGGACAGTTGGAGGGTGTCTGAGCAGATGGCATGGGGTTCCTCCTCATCATCACTGAAGAGATGTCTGTTCTGCTCTGCAGGAGGTGTTGATTGTCCCTCTGCAATGTAAAGGGGAGATGCAGGTTAACAGTGTATTCCATGTATGTTGACGCATTGTACATGTTTACATACAGACTGCATGACAATGTACATTGTGACTGTTTTGGATGAGCTGGCTATTTGATGGGGGACAGTGGACATTTCGACTACATGACGGATGTGAGGTTGTACTCGTACATTATCATCATCAAAGTCTTTATTTCGGTTTTACAGTACCATAAAAGAGACAAACACACGAGTCTTAGTTGACAATGTTCAAGGTAAAAGGTGCTTTAAAATACTCCCTATACAGGCTCTTAGGACTAAAAAAAGAGAAATAAAAATGGACAAATTCTTGATGCAAATGTACAAGCACGAAAAAGGGAACAATGCTAAACAAATTTCAATATTTAAATAAATGTTACCTATCGGAACAGAGCTAAAGTGCTTGTGCATTAATAAATATTTTTATATCTCATTTTGCTGATGGGTGTGGCCCGATTACACAACAACAGCCAATTTAAAACCCGCGCCCCAGGTGATCAATAAAAAGAAAATAAAAAGCTTAAAATAGTGACATAAAAACCAATTTTCAAGCCAAAATACTAGTGCAAAATACACACCCGACTGGACTGATCTTTATAATATCAGTTTGTTTTCCTCATGCCAGTCGGGGAGGTATATATGACCCTCCTTCTAATGGCCCAAAACTGGCCCAGAAATTTCTCGCATCTGTTTTTAAAATGCGTAGGGCGTCTTTGTGGCTGTGTGTCCCAAGTTGTCTACATACCGGTATTAGCCAATTCCTTCTAGGTCTGGCATAGGCAGCACAAGCAAAAAAGACATGGCCTATTGTTTCATAAGGGCATGGACAAGAGGGACAGCCCTTGGGCTGTGATGTATTTGTCAGCCAGGAATTAGTGAAAGCATTAATGGGTAGGCAGCCATGTCGGAACTGGGTGTACAATTTCCTATCTGCCGGCACTTTAATAAAATCAAAATAGCTTTCTAGCCGGCTGATGGATTTTATGTCGGTATAAACATCAGTTAAACAGCCATGACGAATTTTCTGGAATTTCTTCTGTTCTACCCATGCCCAATACAGAGATTTTAATTGATCCCTAGAGAATGTGGGCGGGAGACCCTCTAGCTCCTTAGGCACACCTATGCCTGCCCGAATGGTGTCTATATGTTTAATCCACCCAATTTTATGGTTTTTGTCCAAAGCAGAAACTTCAGTATAAGCAGCGGCGTAGGGGGCCAGTTCAGGGGTTGTGACCATTCTATGCCAAAAAAGCAATGGGCGTAAGCTCACTTGGTCATTGATAGACTTGACACCCAAGTAAGTTTCAAGGGGAGAAGAGGAGTGCTTTGGGGGAGTGATACCAAGCTCCTAAGGAACTTGTTTTCCACTATTGAAAGGGTGTTAACGTTTATGAAACCCCACAGTTCTGCCCCGTATAGCACACTACTCACTACCTTGAAACTATACAGCTTGAGTGCGGGGGCTATAGGCCTGGTATAAGAAAGGCAGTGCTCCCGCCGCAAAGCCCCAGTTAACTGGGAACATTTCAGGGACGCCTTCCCTAAGTGATTCTTCCAGGCCATTCCCTCGGACAACTTGATTCCCAGGTAGTCAAAAGAACCAACTCGCTCGAGCGGAACATTATCTAGGACCAAGTTACCTTTAAAGGATTTGTGGGGGTTTAGCATCATCAACTTGGTTTTAGTAGTGTTGATGACCAAACCCCTCGCATAACAAAAGGCCTTAAAATGATTTAGAAGTTTTTGTAGGCCCATGGGGGTTTTGGACACCAAAAGGGTGTCGTCCGCGAACAATAATGTAGCTATTTTGTGGTTTGCCAACGAGGGAGCGTCGGCCGGGATGGAACACAAGAGATCGGCTACCTGGTTTACATATAGGGAAAAGAGGGTGGGGGCCAGGACACACCCTTGTCGTACCCCCCGCCGGATCTTGAATGGCTCGGTGGTTTGGCCCTGGTTTCTCCACCTCACACAGGCAAAATTATCCTCATGTAACCTGATAAGTGGTTCTAGGATTTCCAGAGGCATTCCCATGTCCCGAAGGACTTGCCAAAGTAGATCCCTGGGGACTAGGTCGAAAGCTGTTTTGAGGTCTATGAAGGCGAGATATAATCTGCCTTTACCCAGCACAACTACCTTCCAATACAGCAGAACCAGGCGAAACGCCTGATCGATGGTGCCGGTCTTCCGCCGAAAGCCCGCCTGGAGAGGAGAGAGGATGTCATTCTCATCCATCCAGGTCTGGATTTTAACAAGGAGCGAGCGGCAGAAGACCTTCTGGGCACAATCTATCAGACAAATTGGGCGGTAGTTGGCGGGCTTCGACCTGTCCCCTTTCTTAAAAATAGGTATTACTTCTGCCCCCTTCCAGGTGTCCGGAATACTCCCCCCGCCAGCAATATCATTGGCCAATTTCATGAAATAGGTTGCCCAGTTGTCCCTATCAGCACGAAAGAGGTCGCCAGGGATGCCATCGAGTCCGGGGGCTTTTGCAGGGATAATGGCATCTAGGGAGCGCATTATCTCCTCCCTAGTGAATGTAAGGGTACATGTAGGAACACCTATATCGTGGAGCATCTGGGGACTATCATTAGTGTAACCATTAGAATATAACTCACTAAAATGTTTATGCCATTCTACGGCCGGAATGTTGTTTGCCAAAGGAGGTGTGCGTTCAAAGTTACTTTTAGATACAAGGGACCAAAACATCCGACTGTCAGGATGCCCAATGGGCTCTCCTAGCTCTTCCCATCTCTTCTCATCCCATTCTTTTTTGGCTTTGCCCTGCACCTGTTTATATTCCTTCCTGGCATTACGAATACTATCTGGCTCTCTATTCTTGATAGCAACAGTCAGTCTCCCTCTCAAGGCCCTGCACTCTTTATTATACCATGAATGTCTTCCCAGAGGCCTTCCCTGAGATAACCTGGTCTTGTTAATCGGGGCAAGGAAAAAGCAGGCCAGGCAATAAAAGAATTCCCTATGGAGGGTACTGCAACTGCTCAGTATAGGCGAATCCGTGGTTGCTAGTGTTAGAGTCGCTAAATGCTTAATTAGAGCGTCCTTGATCGATTGGATCTTTGTTTCATCTGCCAGAACCACAGGCCATTTAAGTCAGCGCTTATCACTTGTGGGGATTAGAATCTTTGTACTTAATGGTGTTGGGAGCTCTCTCCCAATGCCACCCCAGGGGTTATCAATAGACAGAATAAGGGGGTTATGATCACTGTCACAGGACGGGACTATAGCCATGTCCTGTACCAAGGGCCAAAGTGTCAAATCCACTAGTAAATAGTCAATCCTACTTGACCCATTTGGACCGGTGAAAGTCATTCCTCCTCCTCTGTCTGAGGTAGTTCTACCATTAGCGGCCCTTAACCTATATTCAAGGGATATCACGTTCAACTGCAATGCAGCTTGCGACCATTTTTTGATCGGAGTGAGCTCCAGAGGAGGTACCCTCCAAAATTTGTCCTCCTCGTTCACATCGTTGGCCTCAGCCCAATCGAGTGGCTCAAAAGTAACGTTGAAGTCACCACCAACTATTAGTGGATGACTTTCGAGCCTGGCTTCCAATAAATTATCCAGGACCTGGAGGGTTGGGGAGCTACCACCTCTGGTACTCCTAGCATATACATTGTATATATCAGCCGTTGTACCCTTACCATTGGTTAGCCTAATCCCAAGGATATCTGGGCTATTAGTAACCAACTCTTTAGCATCGCAATTTAATGTGAGACTTACAAGTATGAGCAGCCCTCCTGAGGACCGGCCATGTTTGGATGGTATAGCTGGTCTGTGGAAGGTCATAAACCCTGGAATAAACGTGGGGGTCAAACTCCAGGTTTCTTGGAGGATGCATATCTCAGTTTGAGCGATGAGCTCCTGCCAATGTGGGCAATCAAGCTTCCCCCTTATGCCCGCCATGTTCCATGACATGATTCTCAGCTTTTGCCCATTGCCTTTAAGAGTGGGAGCCGGGAAAAGATTTGAAACATTCAATTTGGGCGATACATGGCTATCGATGATTGTATCCAGGGCGCTGGCCCGGGTACAATCACTCAACACCAATGGTGGGTCTAAGACTTGTGTCATCTGTGTGGGATGTAACGTGCTCTCTTGCTCACTAGGAATTTCCTCGTGAAAAGAGTTTACACAGCCAGTGATGTTCATAGGACCTATAGTAAAGTTACTCAGGGAAACCTTGTTTGGGACTAGAGTTAATCAGTCATTCTGCGATAGGGATGAGATAGAATAATCCCCAGGAGACTGGCGCACATTTTCGGCTTGGTCTAGTATTGAGGGGATGCTTAATCTCAGCCTGATTTTCGTATATGGGGTTGGATAAGATCTAGCCTCTAGGGCAATTAAGTCGTGCACCAGGTGCTCAGAAGCTAGTCTTAACTCGATTGCATCGACTGTACTCTGGTTTAAGACGCACCTTTTGGCAAATACAATGTCGTCTCTAATCACTGATCTACACCCCCTAGTGTGCCTCAACCAATGGATGGCTTTATTTTTTAGGGCGTCAACATTCTCATACTTGGTGTATCTTGGGTCTACTTTAGGAACATTAATCATATAAATTGGTAACGCTAATGGATTATTTTGCTTGCAATGAGATAGTGAGGAAAGCTGGCAAGGTAGGGACACCCTATTATAACTTGTGGCCATGCTCGGCAAGGCTGGCCCTGTCGTTAGCCCATGCCCAACTTGGTCCTGTGGCAAGCCCATACTTTTCCTACCGTGCTCAACATTTAACCTAGGTTGCGTTAGAAGTGTACTGTTAGTTTCTCTTGTACTATGAGAGGGTTGGTGGTCGGAATACAGGGGCAGAGCATTGCAATCAGGTTGCTTCCCAGGGGGCTTTGGGAGTTCCGTCTTTGAGCCAGCTTTGGTGGATAAAGAGGGTAATTGAAGTGGTATCGGCGGTAAGTGTAGTCTATTATGTCCGTCTAATTGCTGGTAGAGTTTAGATACCAAGGTAGTTAATGCCTCGACACTACTTCTTAATGCTATAATTTCCCTTTGGAGATCAAGGTTCGAGGGTATAAGGCCGAACTTAGTTTCTCTTGCTCCCTGTGAGGTGTTTAAGCTTAAGTCATTATTAATTATATGGGTGCAGTCCGTGTTAGTGTGCACATTAGTTGTAAATGGCTCGTCAGCAAGAGGGGCATATCGATTACTCAGAGGGAGCTCGTCTAGTTTAACGCTATCAGAAAGACTCGCTTCACCTTTGAGCGCACGGGAGGCTTGAAGTATGACTATTGCACCCTTCCGCGGCTAGGGGCATTTTACTTTTCCTTGCTGCTTTCTTAAATAGGTTGGGGATGTTCCCGTACCCTATGGCAGTAGGACCGGTGAAGCTTAGGGGACTTGGTGGGGGTGGTGGGAATTGGTGCTGGTGAAAATAGCAACTCTTCACAGTCGGCAACAATGTTCTCGATACGGCCGAGGACTTCCTCTCCTTTCCCCCCATCACACCCAGTTCCCTGTGCCAGCGGCTGGGGCCGTTTTTTTATCTTTTCCTGATAGCACCTCCCAGCCCACTCTCAGTCCCTTTCCTTTTCCCCATGACACCAGTTAAACAATCAGACCTCAACAATAGTGCTGCAGACAGTTCTAGCCCCAACAGGGCTACAATGGCCAATATGGAAACAGGCTATAAGTCCAACTAGGAGTCCAAAAGGACGTGGAATAACAAGGGTGGATTGACAACAGTACCTTTGTAGGAAGTGGCCTGGGGCGTCGTGCCTGTAGTGTTAGTAGGGTGGCCCAGCCCAGCCTCCTCCAGGCGGTGACGGGCAAGGACGGGCCCGCCCTTGGCCCAGGCTTCGCCCGGGCGCTGCCCGCACGCGTCCCGCGGGAGCCCGCTCTAGGATTTAAGCTGGCGCCTCCTGGCGCAGGCGATGACGCTCGGTGCGCGCTGGTGCTGGAGCGCGGTGCACCCTGGGGCGGTAAGTCCTAGCCCCCTCTGGTCCCGGTAGAGCTGCGATATTGACAGGCGTCCCGCGCTGCGGGAGCCCGCTCTAGGATTTAAGCTGGCGCCTCCTGGCGCAGGCGATGACGCTCGGTGCGCGCTGGTGCTGGAGCGCGGTGCACCCTGGGGCGGTAAGTCCTGGTCCCGGTAGAGCTGCGATATTGACATTTCGACTACATGACGGATGTGAGGTTGTACTCGTACATTATCATCTCACAGTTTTCTGCTATGCCAGATGTGATTGGCCAGTTTCTACGCACAAGCGGCACCAGTTGTGTCCTCTGTTCTGTAGTGAAAGTGTTGCACTCTGTACCACATTGTCATCAATGTTGATGTGCTGTGATTGCTATGTGTGTGTGCTGCATTGTGGGAGAGTCTCCCCGGCAGCTCTGATTTAGCGGCCCCTTATCCCTTTGGTGCGGTGTGCCTTTAACATGTGTGCTTTTGAGGGGCTGAGATGTTGGCGACTTGGGTCATTTGTGCTCTTGGACGGTTTTTGTACTCTTGTGCATTGTTTGTCTGCAGATGTGTTGTTGATGTCAGGAGTTGTATGTGCACGTGGATGTGTCAGAGTGTGACCTGCTCCTTTGAGGATGTGATCCACACTGGGCCACCTCAGTGTCGTGTCGTGCACCATGTCATGTATTTTGACTGCAGCCATGCTATTGGTCATGCAGTGTCACTTGCATTGTCAGTGTGGCTCACAGAGCCGCTACTTTGCTGGATTCAGCACATGTGCATGGGTAGGTTGTGATATTGGTGATAGGGAGGGGGGCCCCTTTGTGCACATAGTAGACGGGGGCCTACTTGGTGTTTCTATGTGTGCTGCAGTGTGCCAAGGGTATCAGGGACATGTTCCACAATCATTGTGGGTGTGCAGTATGCTACACATAATTGTGCATCTGTGCCATTGTGCCCATCTCCTCCCCCCCCGTCCCCCCAGTCCCTGGTCGTTACTCACCCTGTTGCTGTTGGGTCAGGTCATGTCGGGCTGTGTCCGGACCCCCAACTCCTTGCACCGTCTCCACACTGATGACTGTGGCCACCATTTCCTCCAGCTCATCCAGCTCCTCCTGTGGCGCAGGACTCCCACCTCCAGTCGCCGTTGCTGCCTTCCGGTTGGCAGCGAGTTTCTGCTTGGTTTGGCTATTGACATCATGCCAGCGCCTCTTGACCTCCTCCATTGACCTCCTCAACACTCCGACTGCATTCACGTTGTTCACGATCGACTGCCATATTTCAGTTTGTGTTGCCAATGACACAGTGGAGGTGACGAACAGTTGTTGGTAGTGTTCTATCACCTCCGTGACGATGATCCTGTTTTCCTGCGGACTGAACCGCGTCTTCCTCTTCCTCTTCTCCTTGCCCTTCCCCGACCCCGAGGTTCCTTGCTGGTCGTCTGTGGGGCTTGTGGGGTTCGCGTTGTCCTCTGCACTCGGTCCGGGTGCATCCATGGTGCTACGCAGTTTTTTTTTCTTTCTGCTTTTATGGTGCATTTTCCCGCATGACACGTGGGAATTGCAGGCCTGTCGCTGGTTATCGCAGATTTTTTTATCGCGGTTGGCCACATCGCAACTTTTTTCACGTTTGTGTTTCGCGTTTTTTTGCCGTCACGGTAATTTTATCGCTGTCATTTGACGCGTTAGCGTGAGACTATCGCATGGTACCGCCGTGTTGAGAATACAACGTTAACACGGCGCTATTTTCCCGCGATGTGCAAAGTTGCGTTAAGCTAATTTTGCGATAATTATCACACGTTCTTGTGAATATCCCCCAATGTAGTGATAGTTGCTGTTTTATTGCTAATTAGCTCACTCTATTATTTTTGCTGTTTTGCAGATACCTCCCAATGACCCATCCAGAAACGGACAAGGGAAATGTATGCAGTTCATCCGCACAGGCCCCGCCTGTCCTACTAACTCAGTGGTCCGCGAGCAGATCAATGGAGTGACATCATTTCTTGATGCAAGCACTGTCTATGGAAGTGAGGACTGCCAAGTTCGAACACTGAGAGACACAACAAGCCAGCGAGGTCTGCTGTTGGTTAACAAATGGGTTTCTGATAAAGGTCGAGTGTTTTTACCCTACGTTAATGACACAAAGAATTTTTGTGAAGTGGGTATCTCGTGTTTACCTGTTAACCCTTGTCCATCCCTCAACTTGGAACACAATGTCTCCTGTTTCATTGGTGGTAAGTCATAATCCTATTAATAATCTCAAAGGTTCTTGGATTTTGTAATAAACGATAAAGTGATGTAAACAGGCCATTTCTTGTGCTGGCCTATATCTCTTGTATGCTCCAATCAGGGCTTAGCACTCCTGTGTAGGTCTTTATAAAGAACAGTTTTTTGTTTGCAAGGAGAGAACTGTCTGCAGGGGAGAATTGGATCGGGTGTATGGCAGATCCTTAAACATGTCAGAGGTGAATAACTCTATTAGTCATACCATGGCTCTACAGTGGCAGGATGCATGCACACTCATGAAAAATGACTTGTATATTATCAACGTACGGAGGAGGAGAAGTTAGAGGTTCATTGACTGATGACGGGATATGACATTTTATTGTTCGACGACAAAGGATTGCAGGTAGCAGGACTAAAGTATAGCTATTTCAAAATGTTACATGAATGGCAATTCGTCTCCTCAAAGGTTGCATCTGGCTAACATGATTCTGGATTCAAAGTATTGGAGATGCAGGTAGGTGAATTTTGACTTCCCACACATCTTCTAGTCTTGCCCAACCCATGACTCTACTAGTCAAAAAATGGGTATCCATACGATCGTCCTCTGGATGCCATTTTGGGGTGTGAACCCTTTTTTGGCATGCTATACAACATTTCCGATGTTCCCGGTGTAAAAAAATGAATTATTTATTGGGATTGGTGACTACCCATCTCAAGAAATAACTACAAACCTGATCATGGTGAACCCTTAAAGTCACTAAATTGACCTTATTTCAACTCCCTAGTAGCTATGGCACAAAGCAGAATGGCTTAACGTTCCTAATTCTTAGTGTTACCACATCTAACACTGAAATCTAGTTTGAGGCAGTCACTACATCCCCCAAAAAACCCAGAGACAGAAGACTTGTAGGACAAAAGCAGGGTTTTCCAGCAACCAGACAGTAGATATACAAGTATCGTCTTGGCAGCCTGTTGTTTTTTCATTTCAAGTGCCCTTCAAGTGTTATATGTAAACCCATTCAGACCTGTCAAGTATTATTTGACACTCGAGCAAGATTTGCCACTGTAATGTCACACAGGATGCCCCAGCCCCCACCCTTCTGCTGAGCTCTAAAGAGTCATACCTGCCCATTCAGGTTGAGCTGTCAGTCACAGTGACTTATCCTGTAGCTCATGGGAGGAGTTTTACACCTCTTTCACACTTATTCAAATGCTGGGAGAAGTTGGAGAGCAAATGTAAATTCGCCTCCAGGAACTTAGACACGGAAAGCTAACTTTTTAAAAGTGACTTTTTGTCAATGTTTATTAAAAATCAGACTTCACCATTGAATTGGTTTGGATTTTTAATAATTATTTTTCTAGGTAATCACATTCCTGTTGTACAGTATTAGGATTTTAATCTTTACTCTAGTTTCCACATTGGCCATTCAGGCCTGCCACAGCAACACTATAATTTGGGTGGTAGTCACTGTAAGGACATTTTAACATTACATTTCTACTTTGCTTACTTTCAAATGGTATGCAACCTGCCTTGTGAGCTACAAAGCCTGAATTGGGATGACTTGTTAATATTTAAAAGGGCAGTTTTTGACCTGTCCAAAGAGTTTATTTCGTTAGGTCAAATTGCAGCGTTTAAACTGCCAGAGTCAAGCTATTAAGGTAGACCTGATTCCATGTTTTACACTGTAACTGTAGTGGGCGGCACAATAGGTACTGCAGCCCATTAGTGTCTTTTAACTTACAGGCCCTGGGTACATTTTGTACCATATACTAGGGACTTAAAGGTAAGTTAAATATGCCAGTGAGGAGGATACCAAATTCATCATGTTGAAAGGAGGAGCACAGGCACTTTACCGTCGGTTAACAGGGGTAAAGTGCACAGAATTCAACAGCCAGTAAAAACAGTTGAAGCAAAAATCTGGATGGACATCACACAAAAGATGGTAATTTCCTATACCTCAGATATAAGTTCACACGACATAGTGGCTTGTTACTGCGTTGTCTGTTGAAAAAGTATACATACTAGAGCCCAGGAAGTCTCATTTGACCCTCATATATTCCAACCAGTTTGAAGAAGTGATGAATATGGTTGAGTATGACAGGGTAAAGTAAATAACCAAAGTGCCATGTTTGACGTGATGTGGGGAAATGTATAAGACCTACACAGTTAAACCCTAGTTTCTAGATATGTTCTGTGATCTTGCAGTATGCCCTTCTGGTAGTTCACCTCTCGTCCCTTGCGAGATGAAACCTACTGCCCTCCTGCATAAGTGGGATTTAACTGTCACTTGGCCTAGCTGTTCAATAACTCTTGAAGATGTTTCAGCTCACCGTACCTTCCTCCCAGCTTTGAGTCGACATTCACAATAGCACAAACACATCAGGTCATCATGGTTCTCTCCAGCCTGAGGTGTGCCCTCTTCTTTTCTGACCCCTTGATAGCGTGGTGTGGCCCCAGGCAACAGAACAAGGGCCAAGTTGAGGGTTATTTGTCGAACTTCAGCTCTGGCCATTAGTTCCTTGTACACCCATTAGTCCCCTCAGTTACAATGACCATGCCCAAGGCCACAGACGACCATTGTAGGCCTCTAGACATGTGTCTTCCCACCCCCACCTGACCAACTTCAATCTGCATACGTGTGGAGCATGGAAATGTGGCTATTGATCTGCCATTGATGCAACCCTGATGAGTCCTATGCCTCCTTGACCCCTCCCCCCATTTCCCTCCCATTTGTGCTTTAGGACATACACTCCATCAATTCTCTGAGTGGGCTTCTGATTTTCAACGTTTTTTGTAGATGTTTTGGTGATAACTAGTGTAGCCAAGCTAGGGTGGGCTCATTATAGACCCCTGATGGTTCAATTCTGGATGAAGAAGGTACTCAATCAAGAATTGTGATAAAAAAGAAACGATTGGCACAGTGAATACTCCTTGTGTAGTGTTTTGTAGTTGTTGACTCCTCACCTCATCACTGTGTTTGCCCTGGATACACCAAACCTCAGTTACCCTTGACTCCCTACATAAGAACCTTTTTAACCAGTCCTAGCACACCTGCAACCCAATTCCCGTTTCTCCTACTTTGTGTTATGAAACTATTTTTGGCCACAAATTGTTGTTTTATTAGGAAAAAATATATACCCCATTCTAAACTGTATTACTTATTTTTTTAAACGCGTCTCTAATTTTCAGAATGAGGTATGAATACCTAATAATGAGCAACAAAGTCAAAATGAGTAACTTCTATGTTTGATGTTTATTTCTAAAATATATTTGTTTATTGTTCAATGCATTTTAATTTACAAAAATAACATTGTAAAAATATTTATTACATACACTGCAGTAAGAAACAAATATTAAGTAGGACGTTTTTCCTGGAAAAAAAACATTATACACATTACTTAAAGCACCGTATTA
This sequence comes from Calotriton arnoldi, assembly GCA_963921515.1. Lineage (NCBI taxonomy): Eukaryota > Metazoa > Chordata > Amphibia > Caudata > Salamandridae > Calotriton > Calotriton arnoldi. Next base: position 311,048 of record CAWUFW010005719.1, read on the forward strand.
GAAAATTATAGTGTGCCTTGTTATTAAAGATCCTGTTTGTAATCTATATAGTTGAGTTGCCCTAAATATTCTGTGGAACAAACAAAGTTTAGAAAGTAGTTTATCTGAAAGAATTATAGTTTTATTGACATTCTGTGACACAAAGAGAGAAATAAGAGAACAAAGGTTACTATTTTTATCAATAGGTAAACCACATTATTAGCATTGACCTGTTTCTTTAATTTCAAATATTTCTTTAATTACTTATAGTTGTTAAAATTATACTTTTTTAAATATAGTTTAAAAATTGTTCTGTAATAATTAAGCATTGCCTACACCCCTAAAGGGTGTTAACTGAACCCCCCAATTACAGGTCCAAGCCACAGGCAAAGGAATGGCATTGATGAGTGAAGGGTATTTAAAAGCTGGTTTTGCCATGCAGATAAGAATGATAAGGCTATTAATTCCCACTCCCAACACTGTAACAAAAACAGACAGTGTTGCAGGAAAAGGAACTGCCTCTGGCCTGAACAATATGAAAAAAATATTTTCGTTCTTCTGTGGCACTTCTCCAGCTTTGTCACTCCCACGCAGTCCTCCTCGTTATAGTAATTACTGAATGAGGCTTCCCCTTCCTCCGACATAACACTTCCTAATCCTTTTTTATGTCTACACCAGCGTGTGACAAGGACCCTCCCCCCCGCAAGGACCCTCCCTCCTCCCGCACTTCTGGTTTTCCTTCTGTCTGGATGCTAACTAGTTAGGAACAAGCATTGGCAAATGCACTAGGTTTCTCTTATGTGATTAATAATAAACTGTTTTTTGTTGTAATGTGTAGCTTGTTCAGTAGTTGTACAATATAAGTTACAGAAAGTCTGTTAAAGTGTTATGACTTGTTTATGTAGAAAAGGGCAATAAATTGTGCTGCTACTAGTGGTATAGTGTGGGTAAGTGATAGCAAAAATTTGAAAAATGAAATGAAAGAGGGAAATAATAGAATTAATTGATGTAATAGCAATATTATGTGTTTAGAGGAGTTCTGGCAACTTTTGGGACCGGTGCCACTGCACCATTTAAATCATGTCCCTTGTGCCTGCAAGTTAACTGCATTTATAACTGTCTGTTTAGTAGTAAAATATAGCAGTATTTTGTGTTTAGAGGAGTTATGACAACTTTTGCACCCGGTGCCACTGCACCTGCTGCACCATTCAAATCATGACCCTATTGCCTGTAAGGTAGCTGCACTTGTGACTGCTTAGTAGTTAAATATTGCAATATTTGGTGTTTAGAGGAGTTTTGTCTAGTTTTGTCCCCAGTCACACTGCACCTGCAGCACCATTTAATTCATGGCCCTAGTTCCTGCTAGATAACTGCACTTGTGACTGCCTGTTTAGTAGTAAAATTTAGCAATATTCTGCATTTAGTGGGGTCCCTCGAGCTTTTGGCCCAGGTGCCACTGCACCCTTCAAATCAAGCCCCTTTTAACTGCAAGGTAACTGCACTTGTGACTGACTGTTTAGTAGTAAAATGTAGCATTGTTAGGTGTTTAGTGGGGTCCCTAGAGCTTTTGGTCCTGGTGCCACTGCACCCTTCAAATCAAGCCCCTCTTAACTGCAAGGTAACTGCACTTGTGACTGACTGTTTAGTAGTAAAATGTAGCATTGTTAGGTGTTTAGTGGGGTCCCTAGAGCTTTTGGTCCTGGTGCTACTGCACCTACTGCACCATTCAAATCATGCCCCTGTTGCCTGCTAAATAAATGTGGTTGTGACTGTATTACTTAGTAGTAAAATATAGCAATATTAGGTGTTTAGTGGGGTACCTAGAGCTTTTGGGCCCAGTACTACTGCACCTGCTGCACTATTGAAATCATGACCCTAGTGCCTGAAAGATAACTGCACTTGTGACTGCCTGTTTAGTTGTAAAATATAGAAATAGTCAGTGTTTAGAGGGGTGCCTGGAGCTTTTTGTCCCGGTGCCACTCACCTTCTGTACTGTTGAAATCATGAACCTAGTGCTTGTTAGATAACTGAACTTATGACTGCCTGTTTATTTGTAACCTATAGCAATATTAAGGGCCTGATTCTGATCTCGCTAGGAAAGCCCTCCGTAAGACTGGGATCTGGAGGGCTTTCCAAGCGAAACGTGCTCTGGGGGTCCGAACGAGCGAGTACGATGCAGCCGTATGCTTAGGGACTCAGTTCGCTCGGACTCCCATTGAACTCTATGGGAGCCTGTGTACAGACGCGTACACAGGCTCCCATAGCAACAAGCATTTGCAATGCAATCGGTCTTGCCTTTGGGACCTTATATGTATTTAGTTATGCAGCACATTAGCCTGGGTGCTGAAACATCTACTGTTCTTAAACATGGAGGAAAGTAAGCACCAAACTGCGTGACACGCCAGGTATGGGAACACATGGAGAGAAATATTGCCTTTCAGCGGGAAATGGTATAGTCCAAAGCTCTGTTTTTAATATAAAAGCAGGGCCTTCGATGGTCATATCACTGAAAATACAAGATTTGAAAAAAATATTATTGTCTACGGGTGCTCGTGGAAAACAATTTCTATGGTCTGTAATCTAGAGAATGCTAAAGTGATTCTGGTATTTTACTGACCTCTGCTGGTCGTTTTCTATCAAGAAAGTTAAATAGAGGCAGTTGACAGAAAAATAAAAAAAAGAAAGTCCCTCAGCAGAAAGCAATTCTGGTATTTTACTGACCTCTGCTGGTCGTTTTCTATCAAGGCAGTTAAATAGAGGCAGTTGAACAGAAAAAAAAGTCCCTAAGGGGAAGCAGACAAGTCCTAGGGCTGATCTCCAGAGCCCACAAAGTACATACACATATAAGTATATACTAAAGTATATATACTAAAGTATATACTAAAGTATATACAAGAGGTCTCGAATGCTTGACCTAAAAAGGGGTGGGTGGGGAAAAGCGTACACCATGTGGCTGTGTGGCTGGCACCCCATGGTGCCCGCCACACTGTGCATGCCTGAATCGGGGGGACCCATGGGCACAACCCCGTGACAGATTCAGAGGACAGGTTCGGGTCCCGGGATCGATTCGGTCGGTCATACGCGATCTTCGCATCGTACTTGGTCGTTCGGACCTGTGTACTATTCGGTCGTAAACAAGGGCTACGAATCGGATCCGGTAAAGCCAAATCACATTTGGAGGCCTTCCAAACAACATCGGAATCGGGCCCTAAGTGTTTAGAGGAGTTCTGACAACTTTTGGGCCTGGTGCCGCTGCACCATTCAAATAATGACTCTGTTGCCTGCAAGATAACTGCACTTGTGACTGCCTGTTTAGTAGTAAAATATAGTGATGTTTGGTGTTTAGTGGAGTTATGACAACTTTTGGCCCCCAGTCCCACTGCACCTGCTGCACCATTTAAATCAAGCCCCTTTCAACTGCAAGGTAACTGCAATTGTGACTGCCTATTTGGTAGTAAAATATAGCAATAATATGTGTTTAAAAAAGTTCTGACAACTTTTTGGCCCGGTGTCACTGCACCTGTTGCACCATTCAAATCATGACCCTAGTGCCTGAAAGATAGCTGCACTTGTGACTGCCTGTTTAGTTGTAAAATATATCAATAATCAGAGTTTAGTGGGGGTGCCTGGAGCTTTTGGTCCCGGTGCCAGTGCACCTGCTGCACTAATGAAATCATGACCCTAGCTCTTGCTAGATAACTGCATTTGTGACTGCCTGTTTAGTTGTAAAATATATCAATAATCAGAGTTTAGTGGGGGTGCCTGGAGCTTTTGGGCCCGGTGCCACTGCACCTGCTGCACCATTCAAATAATGACCCTGTTGCCTGCAAGATGAATGCACTTGTGGCTGCCTGCTAAGTACTAAAATATAGCAATAATTGGTGTTTAGTGGAGGTATGACAACTTTTGGCCCCGGTGCCACTGCACCTGCATGCACCATTAAAATCAAGCTCCTTTTAACCTCAAGGTAACTGCAATTGTGACAGTTGTATAGTAGTAAAATATAGCAATACTAAGTGTTTAGAGGAGTTCTGACAACTTTTGGGCCCGGTGCCACTGCACCTGCTGCACCATTCAAATAATGACCCTGTTGCCGGCAAGATAACTGCAATAGTGACTGCCTGTTTAGTAGTAAAGTAAAGCAATGTTTGGTGTTTAGTGGAGTTATGACAACTTTGGGCCCCGGTGCCACTGCACCTGCTGCACCATTTAAATCATGACCCTGTTGTCTGCAAGGTCACTGCACTTGTGACTGCCTCTTTAGTTTTAAATTTTAGCAATAATCTGGGTTTATTGGGGCCCCTAGAGCTTTTGGCAGCCACTGCACCTGCTGCACCATTCATATCAAGTCCCTTTTAACTGCATGGTAACTGCATTTGTGACTGCCTGTTTAGTAGTCAAATATAGCAATATTATGTGTTTAGAAGAGTTCTGACAACTTTTGGACCCGGTGCTGCTGCACCTGCAGCACCATTCAAATCATGACCCTGTTGTCTGCAATGTAACTACACTTGTGGCTGCCTGTTTAGAAGTAAAATATAGCATAGTTCTTGTATATTAACTCTATTTTTAACGCCCAATTTTTATTACAACAGTTAGTATTTGATCATAATGACCAAGTAGATTAACTTGAAAAAAAACAATTCGAAAATGCCTACAAAGTGCAAATAAAGGTACTGAGGCATGAATAGGAAATCTCACAAACGTTCTGAGGCTAAAGCATCTGCTTTACACAACTAAGTAATAAAAAAGCAAGCATTCCAGCATACTGTTAGAAGCTGTCTGCCTTTTCCGTGGGAAAAGATCTTATATTGACAGTAAATGTGGCTCAAACAGTGTGAACAGCTTTAGAGGAAATATCGTAAATGCGTGTAGCCAGGGGAAGTTAACAAAAAAAAGTTCCACACAAAAGTGAATTAACACAGTAATTCGGGGTGGGAACTGATAAGACCCCTTTCAGGATATATTAAATACAAGAGATTTCACAAGCACAGCGAAAGTGCTGTGCTGGCGAAACCTGAAAACGCCGGGTACTGACTGCAGTGGTCAAGAGGCATGGCACGCAAGTAGCTGCAAGCTTTGCTAAGAAAATGTAAGTAATTTACTTTTTAATGCCTCAGAATGACTTACTGATGCTAAGGAAGACTTTGATCAACTCAGGAACAAGGTTGTGCACTGTCTGAACTCCAACATTGCCACAGGGTTGCGGGTGGAAAGCCATATTATCATGCTGCGTAGAACATCATGGGTGGGCAGAGTCAAGAAAAATTGGGATGGGAATTGTGTTACCATCAATTTTAACTGCCCTAATGTGGCAACTAGCATCCTAAGCATGGCTTCCCAACTTAACCCTAGGGATTCTCACTCGGTTATTGTGGCTCTTCCCCTGGGTTATTTTTACAGTCCTCTGATCCACCTCTTTTCCCACTAGGAAGGTCTCAGGGGCGGTATTCAGACTTGGGTCAGGGGAGTCAGCAGGAGGCAATCCCAGGCATAGTTGCATCCAACAGGTTTGCGCCTCTGAGTTCACTAGTATGCTGTGATTGACTGGGTCTAGCTCCTTTAGATCCAAATTTATTTCCTGGAATATTGCAGGGCTGGCGAGCAAGTTTGATGATGTAGAATGGGTGCTCTATTTAAGAGGGTTCGATGTGATCTGCCTCCAGGAGACATGGGCTACCGAAAACAGTAATCATCTGGATGGCTATAAAACCTTCTATGTGCCAGCTACCCCCTCTATTGCAGGAAGAGCTAAGGGGGGTTTGGTCATCTTTGTCTCTTTAGCTGTCCATGTCAGCTCTGACATGTTGCCCCAAGACTCTCCTAATTTATAGGCGTTAGTGTTATATAGCTGGACAGACAAGCTATTGCTTTAAAACTTTTATAACACGTCAGTCTGTTCAACGAAAGTATGTAACATCACACGGTTGGGCCCTTTGTTGAGAAATATGACCCAGAGCAAGCAGAATTGCTCTAACATTCTTATTGCAGGAGATTTTAATGTCCATTTGTGTAGAGACCCTAGGTTTGCGGGGTTTAATGACACGGGGTGTGCACGCCACACCGGTCTGCACATGGAACATACCCAACAGGGCTCCATACTTGGAACTTGAATGAGTTTGATTTAATGTCTGCTATGAATAAGTTGGCCCCGGATATGAAAAAGGTTGCCCCCACGTTTACCGGGAGAGAATGCGAGTCTTTTATCTCGTTTGTCTTTGTTTCTACACCTTTTTTTCCTACATCTCAGATTTCACCATTAAGGAGATTGAATATAGTGGCCATATTCTGGTGTGTGTCTTGACTGGATGGCGCTGGGTAGCAACATTAATTGAGAAAGGAGCAAGTGGGTCCCTGATAGCTGTGGAAGGGGGAAGGAAACTCAAGTGGGCACAGATCATCCCGGACCAGTTTTCGAGTCTTTGCTTACCCAGTATCATACAGAGTTCGCCACCAGCCCAGACAGGACGGCAAAACCTACAGCTATCTTGGATGCTTTTGGAAGCATGTAAAAAATTATAGCTAATCTCTTGTGGGCCCCAGGTGGGCGATCCTCTCATACTGGCCCAAGATGGTTTGACTCAGAGTGATCCTGTGCCTCCAGGAGTCTGAAGGAAGTTTTGAGCATTACACCAAGAGACCCTCTGGCTGTCAGGAGATATTGTAGACAATACAAGGCCGACTTTGGCAAAGCATAAGTCTGCCCTGAAAGAGGAGGCCTGGTCAGATTTGTTAAAGGCTAGTACCCTGAGTAGCAGCTCCAAGTTTTGGAGCATTATCAACAGCCCCCTTCTGGCAGTAGAGAGTGTCAACTTACTGGAGGCCCATATTACTGAGGATGACTGGGTAAGTCACTTTGAGGGTATGTTTCAGCCTGATCCCACCTTGGGTGAAGCCCAGGAAATCGTTGAGGGTAAACCAGTAGTCGTATTTACAGCACAGGAAGTACGAGCAGGTATAATTGGGTTGTCAAAAAACAAGGCCCCAGGTCCTGATGGGATCCCCCAGACCTATATATCTAAAACTTGGACATTTGGGTACCTGCACTCCCCTCAATTGTCAATGCTGCTGTCACGATTGGCCGCCCAGACACATGGGCATTATCTACTATTGTCCCTGTTTTTAAAAAAGGAGATCGGATAGCACTCATTGCTATAGGTGGTGGGTCGTATGGTACTAGATCGGCTTGCGAGCTGGGTAGATGATAACATTTTGGCTGAGATCCAATATGGTTTTTGCCCTGGTTTCTCAACGGTGGATCAAAATTTAAATCTATATATGGTTTTGAATAAGTATGCCGTCGCCCGTACGGGCACCATCTACTTAGCTTTTATGGATCTGTCTTGCGCGTTTGATTGCGTTAAGGTCCAAGCTCTGGCAGATGATGCTCAATATCGGCATTGATAAAGACATTGTCCTGTTTTTAAGGGATCTTCATAGAGACACTAAAGCCGTAGTACGCTACTCTAAAGATCTTAAAGTGACACTTGAGTTTTCAATCCAGAGAGGGGTTCGTCAAGGGTGTATTCTGGCCCCTTTTCTTTTTAATCTGTATATTAATAATTTGGAGCTGGTCCTCTTGAAACTAAAAACTGACTGCCCCCAGGTGGGCAAGCGAAGTTTGCTGGTCCTCCTGTATGCAGGTGATGCCTTCCTCATGGCGAGGACAGGGAGGGGTTTACAATCCTTGTTGAACTCCTTTGTACATTTTATGGAGGACTTGGGCTTGTTGGTTAATAATAGCAAATCGTTTGTAATGCAGGTGGGCCTTCGATCAGCCAATTCCTCTACATTCATGGTAGGGGTTATGCCGGTTCTGAAGACCGATGTTTTTTCCTAAAAAGGGGTTGTGTTCGATGCAGCCTTGAATTGGCGCCCTTTGACAAGCTGAAAGAAAGGGGACCTTGATAGGGCTATTTCCGCTGTTTTTAACTTTGCTTCTAGAATGGGAAGTAGACCGATTGGGGCACTTTTGCAGATCTACAAAGCTAAATGTATCTCTAAGGCTACTTATGGGAGTGAGATTTGGGGTTATATTAAGCACAACGCATTGCAAACCGTTGAAAACACTTTCCTGAGACGGATACTCTGCCTACCACAGTGCATTGCACCCTTTGTGGCCCATTAAGAATTAGGGATAGCGTTCCTTTCAGATGTGTTGGCTTAATGTTCTATATCGCTGTGTATGAAAACCTGGACTAAAAGGGAACTATCCTAAGCAAGGACGTTTTAAGGGACTTTCTTTCCCTTGACCATTCCAATCGTATTTGCTGGCTTAAGTATTGCAGTGAAAGTTTTACCAGCATGGGAAGGGCAGATCTATTCGAGAACCCAGACAAAATCTGCAGAAGGGACATGTATTGGGTGAAGGAGAATTTTTTTTAAAGGTGTACTTGGGCCAAAGAAGAAGTGGAGTTGAGAAAGCCCAGTGTTCGTAGGTATTCCCTGTTGAAAACCAAGTCATCAACTGATCCCTACCTTTTATGGTTCAAAACTAACCACGATCGTTTTTTACTGACCAGATTTCGATTGGACCTCTTTCACTATCTTTTGGCCCACCCTAGTGCTGCACACAGAGGGCAGTGCCTCCCACACTGTGGCTGTGATGGAAAGTCTCCACAGGACATGATGCACTTTTTAATGTTCTGTAGCTTTTATGAGGTACTAAGAAAGTCTTTTATTTCCCCTATTCTTAAAAAAGCAGGGTTAGGCAGGTCAGACCTGCTTTTATTTTTTTACAACTGCTTTCAAGTAACTCAGTATTACACGTTCTTAGTTTCTTAAGAGCTGCAATTAAGCTCAGGTCCAGCTGTGATACATTTTTTATGGACACAATCCGTACACTGTGGTAATATAGAATTGTTTTTAACATGGTCTATGTTAACAACTTTGCACTTTTGGGTCATATTAGATGGTCTTATTGTTTTAATATTGTTTTTATTTTTACATCTGAAAGAAACAGTTAGTTATAGATTCCTTACCTTGGAATTACCCCCAGGCGTCAGACTGGATCTGGAGAATTTTTCGTCAGCCGTACCCCTGCGCGTCGAAAGGTGTCGTCGGTCAGCTCCGCGTTCGTCGTTGGGGTCGTGGTCGCCAGGATGACGTTGCGGTAGCTACTTAGACGCCGCCCTCGTGCACTGACGTCAGTTCTTTCTTTTTCCGCGCCAGCCAGTGCAGATCTGGAGAGAGTGGTACCTCCAGTCACTTTTTGACTGACTTTTTGCCGACTTTTGTCAACACCGTTTTCGAGTCTTCGACTCCTGGTGCACGTCAGGGATGCCCGGCTTCAAGGCTTGTGGTTCCTGTAGCCGACTGATGTCGGTGACGGATCCGCACCACGTGTGCCTGTTTTGCCTGGGGCTCGACCATGACCCCAAGTCGTGCTCCGACTGCCGGACCATGAATCCGAAGTCTATGCGTGAGCGGTCCCGAAAGCTCCTCGAGGCCCGGCAGTTGGCTCCGTGCCGTTCAAGGTTCTGGTCGCGTAGGAGGTCGAGGGACCGGTCGTGGAGCCATCATCACTCCTCTTCCAAGTCTTCGCACTCGGGGTTAGGTAAGTCGAAGCACAAGAAGAAGTTTTCTGAAGCATCATCGCTCTTCGACTTCTCCCCGTCCGTCGGCTGACGCGACGAGGGATGCGGGTGGTGCCCCTCCGCAGCTCTGCGTGCGGAGCCCGAAGGGCCGACTCCGGGCTTCCCTCCCTTCCCGGGACCCGGAGCGACCCCTGCCCAGCTTCGCCATTTATACGAAGCAATGCATGCCATCTTTCGGCAGCCCGACTCTGCCGGCGCGCCTTCGGGCCCCGCAGACTCGGTTAGGGGCCCTGGGCCTTCGATGCCGGCGGCTCCGGCCCCGGCACCGCAGGGTCCTCTTGGATCCAGGCCTGGATCCGGATCGGCGCCGGTCAACCTTTTATGCCTCCCCCGGCGCCGACTCCACGGGCACCACGTCCGCAGCCGACGCCGGTTGTGTCCCCAGCCTGCGTCGACCCCGGCTTCCATGCCGATGTGGACACGGAGCCGGACAGGTGTTGACTGACCCCAGATCCGTCGCTGACGGGTACTTTTGTGCCCTTGTTCTACCCTGGCTCTTTTAGACCAGATTGGCAACCAGAGAAGGGTGAGGAGGACTGGGAGGGGTCTGAAGACCCTTTAACTGACCAGTTGGGTTATGAACCGGACTGGAAGGAGGAACTGGGGGAAGCCAGTGGTCTGGATACCTCACCAGACCTTGGAATGTTGTCTCCTCCTACCGTGGCTACATAGGAGGGAGCGTCTTACGCAGTGGTGTTGCGTAGGGCGGCTGAGGCTCTCAGCCTCGAGCTACCTACGGTGGCAGACAGGACTAACCTCCTGACAGAGGTGCTTCAACCGGCAGCGAGCTCTTCGGAGCCCCTGCTGCCGTTTAATGAAGCCCTGACAGACATCCTTTTGTGCACCTGCTCCAGGCCCAACACAGGGGCTCCTGTGGATAGGTTGATTGCCCGATGCCACCGCCCTGCCCCGGGTGACCCCACTTTCCTTTCCCAACACCCCACCCCTGAGAGCTTGGTGGTCCAAGCCTCCACCTCCAAAGGCGCATTCCCTAACGCTCCACCTGATAGGGAATCCAAAAAGCTGGACCATCTTGGGAAGAAGATGTTTTCTTCCTCCAGCTTGGGACTGCGGTCGGTAAACACTGCATGTCTGTTGGGCCGTTACACTCACTCCGTGTGGGATACGGTTGCGCAAGTGCTGCCTCAGTGCCCGGAGGAGGCCCGGGCCATACTCTCCAGTGCAGTTGCCGAAGGGAGAGACGCAGCGAAGTTCACCATCCGCTGTGGGCTGTATTCTGCCGACTCACTAGGCAGGACGATTTCCACGTCGGTAGCCCTTCGACGCTACGCCTGGTTGAGGTTGTGAGAAGGTGGGTTGGTATATGCTGTCCACTAATTAAAGTGGGCACCTTGTACCAGGCCACACGACCCTTATGATGTCTGAGGTCAAAGATAACCTTATTGAAAGCTATCCTAGTGGTAGCTATGGAGAGCAGCCTTCAGGCTTAATCTTGAAGGAATGTAAAGCAGCTTGTTTTACCAGAATATCACCTCCTAAATGATTAAATGAAAGGAAAACCACACAGTGTTTATATAAAAATATGTATTTATTAATATAACACTCTCTCTAGTCTCTACACGAGACTAGGGCATAAAGCACACAAAACTAAATCAATAGAACATTCGTAAATAGCGAAATACACAGCGGGCTCCAAGGGGAGACCGAACCATATACTAAAAAAATGGTATAACAACAACGATTTCAATAGACACAGGGCCTAGAGCACGTAGAATCGCTGGGACCCCAAGGAACCACCCAGAGGAGTGACACAGGGAGCCCACGGAGGACGGGTGCAGTAAGGAAACACAGACGCGTACTCCGTACAACTCTATGGGAAAGTCGCGGTTGGAAATCTACAAGTTAAGGACACTTCTAAGAGGACTTTGAGCAAACCCTTTGGAACTTAGGAGGTTCTAAGGCCAACCAACCAGTGAGTACCGAAGTACCCATGTTACCTTTCCCAGAGGAGCCAGGTGCATAGGGGTCAAGTGGTGTCGGAAACCTTCGTCGTTTTCAATGGAGAGTTGCAAAGAAGTCCTGCTGCCAGGAGGGCGAAGAATGTCCGGTGGAATCCAAGCCTGGATTCGAGGTGAGAATAACCTGAAAGCAGAGGGGACAGAGTCTGGGTCACTTCAGGTGACCAGGGGCTCGGTAGTCGAATGCCCACCGATGTCGAGTGCTTCAGGAGTGAAGAAGGGTTGTTTGACTCTGCAGCCACGGGGACCAAGAGACGTCGAGGACAACCAGAGTCCGTAGGTGAGCTGTCCTACAAAGGATGTCGAGATCTGAGGGGTCGATGTCCGGCTGGAGCACCAACAAGCCTTGGCAACTGCAACCCACGCGGTCAGAGGAAACAGGTTACGGTGTGGACCAGCAAGGACCAGGGGACTCTCCAAGTAATGGAGAGTCAGGGCAGGTCTGGAGCAACCAGGTAAGCCCAAGAATTAGCAAGGTGACCCTCGCCAGGACCCACAGGCCAACGGACCAGGGATCGCAAGGAGACCTCAAGCAAGCTAGCAAAGTACCAGACCACAGGACACTCGTGGAGTGGAGGCTGGAAATCTTCAGTGCAAATGCTGCTCAAGGTCGGGACTACACGGAGTCCAAAGCACAGGCTCAGGAATCGTCACTAAGCATATGCAACTGCAAAAGTACGCGGTGCACAGGGGTTCGGGTTGTACAGTCCCCACGAGGGATACTGGTCTCAGAATAGCTGAGAGGGCAGATCGACCTCAGGGACCTTCGGGAACCCATGTCCAGTGTTGCTCAAATCTTCGGAGTCCTCAGGAGCTTGGGAGAAGCAAACCGGTCAGATGCGTTTAGGTGCCTGCTTTTGCAGGGGAGTAACTCCTTTACTCCAAGGGAGATTCTTCAGTCGTCCAGCGTTGTGCAGGCAGTCGAAGTACTTGGTTTCTTGGCAGAATCTTGTCCAGGTAAAATCCAAAGTCCTGTAGCCAGGTTGCCCACTTTATACCCATGGGAAGGGGTTGGAAAGATTCTGTGGACCCTCCTAGTGGAGGGGCAGGACAGAGGGGTTGCTACACCCATGTCCTTTGTCCAGTTTCGCGCCAGAGCAGGAGTAAATGGCTCACAGAACTGGTTTGAGCTGGACTATGCACTGGGACACCAAATGTGCCCCCAGGGCAGACTTTCTGGCACTCTCAGAGTGCACCCACCCAGCCCCAATACACTAAACACTGTCTGGGAGGTGGTCACACCTCCCTGTGACAGGATGCCTATTGTCATGCCTTCCTCTGCTCGAGCTTGGTTCAGCAGCAGGAGAGCAGAATCGTGTCTGTGGCTGGCAGCATCCATTTTGTGCTGCCCAGGTCGAGAAAGCTGGTACCGGGTAGACCGGTGACTCACATATGTCCCTTTGGAAGGGTGGAATCATACCTCCCACACCAGTTACTGGTGTGGAGGTATGATTCCAAGGTGTTTGACACCAAACACGACATGTTTCTAAGCAGCCGTTTTAAAGTTAGCATTTACCGCGAGGTTATAATGCACTTAAACATATATGTCTGGCTGCATCACAGACAACCCCGGAGAATGGTCTCTGAAGGCTGCAGAGGGGCTCTGCTCATGCAGAGGCACCCTCTCACGTAAAACCCAGCACCCTGCCTTCAGGATTGTTAAGGCCTGCCATAGGGGTGACTGATAGGTATTTAAGTGTAGTGATTTAAATAGATATAGTGAACCTATATCTTTAGTAAGTGGTGCAAGCACCAGCTTACACAGTCTGCTGTAGCAGGCTGGTCATGTCAATTTGGATGGCCTCTCAGGGGTGGCATAATACATGCTTCAGCCCATGGGAGGCCTCGGGGGTACCTATGCCCTGGGTACATGGTGTACCATATACTAGGGACGGATAAGGGTACCCCAGAATCCAATCTGGAGTGTACCTAAAGTACATGCATATCAATTTACAGGAGAAAGCAGATAGACTGGGGTCCTGGATAGCAGGATCTCAGTCAGACTAGGCCAAAAACAGTGTGACATCAGCAAAAAGTGGGGGTAACCATAAGAAGCAGATACTACTTTCCTACACAACCCCTCCCAAACGTAAGGACATTCAACTAACCTTGACCAGTTGAGTCTTCATGTTCTAAGTGGAAATATCTGGAGAGTCCATCTGCATTGGCATGGTTACTCCCAGGTCTATGTTCCACTGTATAGTCCATCCCCTGTAGGGAAATGGACCACCTCAAAAGTTTGGGGTTTTCACCCTTCATCTGTTTTAGCCATAAGAGGTGCTTATGGTCTGTCTGAACAATGAAGTGAGTGCCAAACAAGTATGGTCTCAACTTCTTCAGAGCCCAAACCACAGCAAAGGCTTCCCTCTCAATAGCTAACCAACGTTTCTCTCTGGGGGTCAGCCTTCTGCTAATAAAAGCTACTGGCTGATCCTGACCCTCTTCATTCAGTTGTGATAACACAGCCCCTACCCCAAACTCAGATGCATCAGTTTGAACAATGAATTGTTTGGAATAGTCAGGACTTTGCAGAATGGGAGCAGTGCACATGGCCTGCTTCAGGTCATCAAATGCCTTTTGACAGCTAACTGTCCACTGAACTTTCTTAGGCATTCTTTTGGAAGTTAGATCATTCAAAGGGGTCACTATGGAGCCATAACCTTTGACAAGCCTCCTGTAGTACCCAGTCAGGCCTAAGAAAGCTCTGACCTGAGTCTGGGTGGTTGGAGCAACCCAATCCATGATGGTTTGGATTTTGCTCTGCAATGGTTGAACCTGTCTTCCACCCACAAGGTGGCCTAGGTATACAACCTTACTCTTCCCTATCTGGCACTTTGTGGCCTTGATAGTGAGGCCTGCCTTTTGCAGAGCCTCCAGAACATTTCTCAGGTGGACCAGGTGATCCTCCCAGGTGAAGCTAAAGACAGCAATATCATCTAGATAAGCTGCACTATAGGCTTCCAGACCTGTGAGAACTTTATTCACCAGCCTTTGAAATGTGGCAGGTGCATTCTTCAAGCCAAAAGGCATCACCACAAACTGGTAGTGCCCACTAGGGGTTGAAAATGCTGTTTTTGGTTTTGCATCCTCAGCTAGTCTGATTTGCCAGTAACCAGCTGTTAGGTCAAATGTACTTAAGAATTTGGCTGAGGCCAAAGTATCAATTAGTTCATCTGCCCTAGGAATTGGATGAGCATCAGTCCTAGTGACTGCATTGAGTCCCCTGTAGTCAACACAAAACCTCATCTCTCTCTTACCACCCTGGGTGTGAGGTTTGGGTACTAAGACTACTGGACTAGCCCAAGGGCTATCTGAGGGCTCAATCACTCCCCGTTCCAACATCTTCTGGACGTCAGTCCTGATACAGTCCCTGACATGATCAGGCTGCCTGTAAATTTTATTTTTAACAGGCAGACTGTCACCTGTGTCCACCTCATGTGTACACCAGGTAGTCTGACTTGGAGTCAGTGAAAACATATGTCTGTACTGATTGAGGACTTTCCTACAATCAGTCTGTTGCTGTTCAGTGAGGCTGCCTGCCAAGGCTGCACCATCAACTGAACCATCATCAGGGTTCTGTGAGAGGAGATCAGGGAGTGGATCACTCTCTTCCTCCTGTCCCTCATCAGTAGCCATGAGTAAGCTCATGTCTGCCCTGTCCACATATGGCTTGAGCCTGTTCACATGGAGCACCCTGTGGGGGCTCCTGGGAGTTCCAAGGTCCACCAGGTAGGTAACCTCTCCCTTCTGCTCAAGAATGGTATGGGGCCCACTCCACTTGTCTTGGAGAGCTGCTGGGGCCACAGGCTCCAACACCCATACCTTCTGTCCTGGCTGGTATACAGTCAAAACAGCCTTTTGGTCATGCCAGGCCTTTTGCAATTCCTGGCTAGCCTCAAGGTTTTTGGATGTCTTCTTCATATACTCAGCCATCTGGGAGCGGAGACCAAGTACATAGTCCACTATGTCCTGTTTAGGTGGTTTGAGAGGTAACTCCCATCCCTCCTTAACCAAACATAAGGGACCCCTAACTGGATGTCCAAACAGAAGTTCAAAGGGCTGTAACCAACCCCTTCTGAGGAACCTCTCTGTAGGCAAAGAGAAGGCAGGGCAAAAGGATGTCCCATCGGCGCCTAAGCTTTTCAGGGAGACCTTTTATCATGCCCTTGAGGGTTTTGTTGATTCTCTCAACTAACCCATTGCATTGTGGGTGATAGGGTGTGGTGAATTTGTAATTCACTCCACACTCCCTCCACATAGCAGTCAGATAACCAGACATGAAGTTTGCATCTCTGTCTGATACTACCTCCTTAGGGAAACCCACTCTGGAAAAGATTCCCAGGAGAGCTCTAGCCACAGCAGGAGCTGTGGTAGTCCTAAGGGGAATTGCCTCTGGATACCTACTGGCATGGTCCACCACCACTAGTATAAATCTGTGCCCAGATGCAGTTGGAGGATCCATGGGACCAACAATGTCAATCCCTACCCTCTCAAAGGGAACCCCACCGCAGGTAGTGGTATCAGGGGGCCTTTGTAGTACCACCTGCCTTACCACTGGCTTGGCAAGTGATACAGGAGCGACAAAACTCCTTTGTGTCTTCTGACATGTGAGGCCAGTGAAAATGAGGGACAAGCCTGTCCCAGGTCTTACTTTGGCCTAAGTGTCCTGCTAATGGGATGTCATGTGCCAGTGTTAATATGAAGCCTCTAAACTTCAGAGGTATAACCAACCTCCTCGTAGCACCAGGCTTGGGGTCTCTACCCTCTGAATACAGAAGTCCATCCTCCCAGTAGATCCTGTGGGATCCACTGGCACTCTCAGCAGCCTCAGCAGCAGATTGCTGTCTGTGGGGTTCAAGAGAGGGGCAGCTCAGCTGCTCCTGGCTCATATCTGCCCTGGAAGGGCCCCTTGTCCCCAAGAACTCAACCTGATCAGGTTCAAGTTCCTCTGAGACAGTTCCTTCACAGGGACTGAGATCATCTCCCTCAAGAGACTGATCCTCACTCTGAGGCAGGGGGGAAGACACTGTCTTACCCCTTCTGCTCCTTCTCTTGGAAGGCACCTGGTCCATCTTTTCAGGATCCAGGGCCTGTTCAGTGGAAGACATTTTTGCCTGTGACCTAGTCATGGCAAACACATCTGCAGGGATGCCCAGCATTTCTGCATGTGTCCTGAGTTCCACTTCAGCCCAAGCTGAAGTTTCCAAATCATTGCCCAATAGGCATTCAACAGGGAGGTGTGAGCTAACCACCACTTTCTTAGGGCCAGTTACCCCTCCCCAGGTGAAATTCACAACTGCCAAGGAATGGTCTGTCCTGACATTGCTTGCATTGGTCACTTGGTACATCTCACCAAGTATGATCTGTTCAGGGTCCACAAGATCTTTTGTCACCATTGTGACACTTGCACCTGTGTCCCTGTATGCCATGGCCTCCTTACCATTGATCAAAGGCTGTTGTCTGTACTTGCCCAGATTACTCGGACTGACAAATAAGGAGGCAATATCTATGCCTCCATCACAGACTAACATAGCCTGAGTTGGAATTCTGACTAGGCCAGAATCCATCTCAGATCCCAAGGTTAACCCTACTATACCCTTGTTCTGTACACCACCACTTGGAACTGAGCTAGGGGGAACAGTTGCCTTAGGGGCAGTGGTGGCTGGAGTAGATTCCTTGGCCCTTGGACAACTGGCATCTTTTGTCCAATGTGTCTTCTCTCTACAGATATGACACAAAGGTTTCTTTTTGCCTTTCCCCTTGTTAGACTGTGACTCCCCCCCAGATGCAGGTTTTTGGGGCCCTTGTGAAGACTTCTGGTCTTTACCCTTCTCCCCCCCCTTATTTGAGGTTTTAGCATCTTGCTTCTTTTGGTCACCACCTTGATTCTGAGTTTTCTGCTTCACCCTGGTTCTGACCCATTTGGCTGCCTTCTTTCCCAATTCTTGGGGAGAGGTCAGATCAGAATCAACCAAGTACTGATGCAACAACTGATTTTGGCAATTATTAAGGATCTGCTCCTCATAATTAAATTGTACAATCCTTTAAAATCACACACCTTACTGCCAAGTAACCAGCCTTCCAGAGCCTTAGTAGCACAATCTACAAAGTCAACCCAGTCCTGAGTCTGTGCCTTCTGGGTGTCTCTGAACTTAATCCTGTACTGTTCAGTGGTTTAGCCAAACCCATCAATGAGAGCACTCTTCAAGACTGAGTAATTGTCAGCATCTTCTTCTCTAACAGTGAGGAGCTTATCTCTACCTTTGTCAGCAAAGGAGAGCCACAAGATAGCTGCCCACTGCTCCTGAGGGACCCTCTGTACCTTACAGGCCCTTTCTAGTGCAGTTATCCATTTGTGGATGTCATCCCCACTCTGATAGGGAGAGATATCTTGTTCAGGTTCCTATGATCATGAGAATACTCTCTAGCTCTAGGGACACTGTTGCTGCCACCATGGGACTCTAGTCCCAATCTTCTTGTTGCTCTTTGGAGCTCTAGGGATTCCCTGTCTAGGGCCAATTGCTCTTTCTTGAGCCTGAGCTTGACTCTCTCAAGCTCCAGAAATTGGCACTGCTCATCATAAGAGGATTCCCTCTTGTTTGATACGGAAGTCCCTACAGAAGTACCTGAGTGATTAGACTCCACAGAGGGAGTTCTAGATCTTCTAGGTAAACTCTGTACTCTTCCTGGTGGAGTAAAGAGAGGGCCACTGGGGCCTTCTCCCCCACCTGAAGGAAGATCTAAGTTGCCCAGGTTAGAATCATTTTGATTCTCCTGGTCAGGGTTTGATTCTATGTCAAAAAAGTTTTCACTTTCTGGCCTTTCCTCATTCCCTGCCCCACCCACTCTGTCTACCTCATCAGACCCTGGGGTCTTTCTAAGGTCATCTAGAAGCAAAATCTCAATGAGACGTTGGGTGTTTGCTGTTCTCCCTGTCCTCAGCTTCCTAGATGCACACATGGCTCTCAATTCTGGAAATGAGATGCCATTGTATCTAGTTGGCAGAGAGCCACTGGCTTCTCCTCTAGAAGACATACTAGTGTTATGTGGTGTAGGCACCTACCTAACCTAGTGGAGACTAAACTCTCTTGAGTTGGAGAAAGGGTGTGCTAGACCCTTGGCTTGCCCAACTCCAAGTTCAGTAGAACTTACTTATTCTAATCTTGATTGTATTATATGTACCTAATACTTTAGTGGTTTTCAGTTAATCATTCAATGAGATTTATCTGGTAAAACAATAGCAAGCTTGAATCCCAACCGCTGCACACCAATGTGAGAAGGTGGGTTGGTATATGCTGTCCACTAATTAAAGTGGGCACCTTGTACCAGGCCACACGACCCTTATGATGTCTGAGGTCAAAGATAACCTTATTGAAAGCTATCCTAGTGGTAGCTATGGAGAGCAGCCTTCAGGCTTAATCTTGAAGGAATGTAAAGCAGCTTGTTTTACCAGAATATCACCTCCTAAATGATTAAATGAAAGGAGAACCACACAGTGTTTATATAAAAATATGTATTTATTAATATAACACTCTCTACTAGTCTCTACATGAGACTAGGGCATAAAGCACACAAAACTAAATCAATAGAACATTTGTAAATAGCGAAATACACAGCGGGCTCCAGGGGGAGACCCAACCATATACTAAACAAGCATTGGCATAGCCAATAGGTCTCGCCTTTGGGACCTTATAAGTATTTAGTTATGCAGCAGGTCCCAAAGGCGAGACCTATTGGCTATGCCAATGCTTGTTTTTCTTGCCGCAAAATTTGGTCTACTCTGTCACTCCCCTGCCTCGTAATTCCGGCGGCCCTGCTTATAATAAAGTTACTGCACTAGGAACATCTAAGCGAGGCAGCTGGTGATATGTGAAAAAGCAACATTATCATAGCTTATTATGGTAGGCTGTTGCACTTGTTTTGAAATATTTTTGAGCACTCGATGTAGCAGAAAAGTTAACGGTGATAGAGGGCGCAAACTCACAGCGGCAAAAACTAGCAAAACTCAAAGGCAGGTGCGTACTTATCATAAGTGCTGCAGGTGCAGTGATTGGCACTGTAATCCCGAAGACGGAGGGTCTCACTACACCCCATTTATAGCTATTATTTACATCGCTTCAAATATAACGCAATTAGTTATTGATCTGCCTGTCCCTAATTGGCGCCTCTGCCAAACTTCTAGGAAGGGCATTTTCCAAGGAAATGTTTGAGATTTTAACTGACATATTCGTAAATAGATGAATTGCCTACTGCATTTTTTCGACTTAAAAAACTGCCCGTGTCTCCCAGCAGCTGATCCCCACAAGAGCGTGAGTCATGGCCAGCATAGTTCATGGTATTCCAAGACCTACCACTGGGGCTGGAAATGGCGCTGTTCTCACGTCCTATGTGAGCTTCTACTACTATGAACTCGGCACCTTTCACTGTGCTGACTAAGTGCTGTGGGGGCTTGACTTAACCTGAGCGGAAGACGACATAGGATAATTCGGGGAGGAGGGCAGTCTCGAGGGAGTTGGGCGGGAGAGATAGTATCAGCGGTGAAGGATTAATGATAAGAGTGTTTTGGAGGAAGAGACTTAAGGGAGAGGCTACAGTAGAGGTAGGAGGATGCTAGGAGACACAGACTGAAGTGAGCATGGAGATGAAGGAGTGCTTGAAAGCACAAGAATCCTATTGTAACAGCGTAAAAACTGTTAAATCTTTTTAGGACAATAAAAACTGGATATGACAACAAAACCACCTATAACAAGCAAATGGTGCGCGCGAAAGTGATCGCGAGCAAGACGTGCGGCCGCGACCGGGAGTTGTCTGTGTGCGCGGGCAAAAAAAAAAACGCGAGTGTGCACGTCGCGCGCGCTTGTGCGCGTAACAGCAAGCTGGTGGCCGGCTTGGTAGCACTTCCAAAAGCCCCTTACTAAAAGTCGAGCAAGCAGCGCATGCGCTGCTCTAGGCTCGACCTAAAAAATGGTATAACAACAACGACTACATAGACACAGGGCCTAGAGCACGTAGAATCGCTGAGACCCCAAGGAACCACCCAGAGGAGTGACACAGGGAGCCCACGGAGGACGGGTGCAATGAGGAAACACAGATGCGTACTCCGTACAATTCTATGGGAAAGTCGCGGTTGGAAATCTACAAGTTAAGGACACTTCTAAGATGACTTCGAGCAAACCCTTTGGAACTTAGGAGGTTCTAAGGCCAACCCACCAGTGAGTACCGAAGTACCCGTGTTACCTATCCCAGAGGAGCAGGGTGCATAGGGGTCAAGTGGTGTCGGAAACCTTTGTCGTTTTCAATGGAGAGTTGCAAAGAAGTCCTGCTGCCAGGAGGGCGAAGAATGTCCATTGGAATCCAAGCCTGGATTCGAGATGAGAAGAACCTGAAAGCAGAGGGGACAGAGTCTGGGTCACTTCAGGTGACCAGGGGCTCGGTAGTCGAATGCCCACCGATGTCGAGTGCTTCAGGAGTGAAGAAGGGTTGCTTGACTCTGCAGCCACGGGGACCAGGAGACATCGAGGATGACCAAAGTCCGGAGGTGAGCTGTCCCACAAAGGATGTAGAGAGCTGAGGGGTCGATGTCCGGCTGGAGCACCAACAAGCCTTGGCAACTGCAACCCATGCGGTCAGAGGAAACAGGTTACGGTGTGGACCAGCAAGGTCCAGGGGACTCTCCAAGCAATGGAGAGTCAGGGCACGTCTGGAGCAACCAGGTAAGCCCAAGAATTAGCAAGGTGACCCTCGCCAGGACCCACAGGCCAACGGACCAGGGATTGCGAGGAGACCTCAAGCAAGCTAGCAAAGTACCAGCCCAGAGGACACTCGTGGAGTGGAGGCTGGAAATCTTCGGTGCAAATGCTGCTCGGGGTCGGGACTACACATAGTCTAAAGCACAGGCTCAGGAATCGTCACTAGGCATATGCAACTGCAAAAGTACGCGGTGCACAGGGGTTCGGGTTGCACGGTCCCCACGAGGGATACTGGTCTCAGAATAGCTGAGAGGGCAGATCGACCTCAGGGATCTTCGGGAACCCACCTCCTGTGTTGCTCAAATCTTCGGAGTCCTCAGGAGCTTGGGAGAAGCAAACCGGTCAGATGCATTTAGGTGCCTGCTTTTGCAGGTGAGTAACTCTTTTACTCCAAGGGAGATTCTTCAGTCATCCAGCGTCGTGCATGCAGTCGAAGTACTTGGTTTCTTCTTGGCAGAATCTTGTCCAGGTAAAATCTGAAGTCCTGTAGCCAGGTTGCCCACTTTATACCCATGGGAAGGGGTTGGAAAGATTCTGTGGACCCTCCTAGGGGAGGGGCAGGACAGAGGGGTGGCTACACCCATGTCCTTTGTCCAGTTTCGCGCCAGAGCAGGAGCAAATGGCTCCCAGAACTGGTTTGAGCTGGACTATGCACAGGGACACCAAATGTGCCCCCAGTGAAGACTTTCTGGCACTCTAAGAGTGCACCCACCCAGCCCCAATACACTAAACCCTGTCTGGGAGGTGGTCACACCTCCCTGTGACAGGATGCCTATTGTCATGCCTTCCTCTGCTCGAGCTTGGCTCAGCAGCAGGAGAGCAGAATCGTGTCTGTGGCTGGCAGCATCCATTTTGTGCTGCCCAGGTCGAGAAAGCTGGTACCGGGTAGACCGGTGACCCACATATGTCCCTTTGGAAGGGTGGAATCATAGGTCTGAGTCCAAGGTGTTTGACACCAAACACAACATGTTTCTAAGCAGCCGTTTTAAAGATAGCATTTACCGCGAGGTTATAATGCACTTAAACATATATGTCTGGCTGCATCACAGACAATCCCGGAGAATGGTCTCCGAAGGCTGCAGAGGGGCTCTGCTCATGCAGGGGCACCCTCTCACGTAAAACCCAGCACCCTGCCTTCAGGATTGTTAAGGCCTGCCATAGGGGTGACTGATAGGTATTTAAGTGTAGTGATTTAAATAGATATAGTGAACCTATATCTTAAGTAAGTGGTGCAAGCACCAGCTTACACAGTCTGCTGTATCAGGCTGGTCGTGTCAATTTGGATGGCCTCTCAGGGGTGGCATAATCAATGCTTTAGCCCATGGGAGGCCCCTGGGGTACCTATGCCCTGGGTACATGGTGTACCATATACTAGGGACTGATAAGGGTACCCCAGAATCCAATCTGGAGTGTACCTAAAGTACATGCATATCAATTTACAGGAGAAAGCAGATAGACTGGGGTCCTGGATAGCAGGATCTCAGTCAGACTAGGCCAAAAACAGTGTGACATCAGCAAAAAGTGGGGGTAACCATAAGAAACAGATGCTACTTTCCTACAGAGGTCAACTGGTTTATCAGGGGATGTCGAATCCACTCTTATGGACATGCCCTTTGATGGCCGTCGCCTGTTCGGCGACAAGGCAGACAACGCGCTGGGGCGCTTTAAGGACTCTCGGGCTACGGCCAGGTCCTTGGGCCTCTCCACCACCCGCCCTGCGCAGTCTGCCTTTCACCCCTTTCATGGCTACGGAAGGGGTGCCCGCACGTCCCACCCAGAGCCACAGGCCGGCGCAAGCTGTTCAGCCCCTGCGCGGCCGGGGACGTGGGAACCACCGCCGTGGTTCTGGGGGCCAGCGGGCAGGTCAGTCCACCACAGCCCCCTCTTCAGCAGCCTCCAAACCTTCCTAGTCCTACCTTTCAGGGCCACCAAGCGCCAGTGGGCGGCAGGATTCACCATCACCTCCCCCACTGGCGCACCATCACGTCGGACAGGTGGGTTTTGCAAATAGTCCGAAGGGGCTGCTCCCTCCCCTTCGAGACTGCCCCTCCCACCATGCCACCTCAGTACCATCGCATGTCGGAGGATCATCTGGCCCTTCTCCAACAGGATGTTTCGGCACTCTTGGCCAAGGGAGCCATCGAGCGAGTTCCTGTCCCAGAAGTAGGTCGTGGTTGCTATTCCCACTACTTTCTGGTGCCCAAGAAGGACAAAGGCCTGCGTCCTATCTTGGATCTCAGGAACGTCAACCGCTTCCTCCAGAAGGAGAAGTTCAAAATGTTGACGCTAGCTCAGGTCCTGTCTGCCCTCGATCCTGGAGACTGGATGGTAGCGTTGCACTTGCAGGACGCTTATTTACACATCCCCGTCCTGCCGGCCCACCGGCGTTACCTGCGGTTCAAGGTAGGCCAAGAGCACTTTCAGTTTACCATGCTCCCCTTTGGCCTTACCAGCGCCCCTCGGGTGTTCACAAAAGTGATGGCGGTGGTCGCAGCTCATCTGCGCAGATCAGGGGTTCCAGTCTTCCCCTATCTCGACGACTGGCTGTTGAAGGCGGGCTCGCCCCAGGCTGTTGTCTCCCACCTCCAGACTACAGCCAACCTCCTGCATTTGCTGGGGTTCTCTGTCAACGTGCCGAAGTCACACCTGACTCCCTCTCAGAAGCTCCTCTTTATCTGAGCGGTTCTGGACACAACGCAGTTTCGGGTTTAACCTCCCGAACAGCGAGTCCGGGATATTCGGGCTATGATTCCGATCTTTTAGCCTCTTTCCCGAGTTTCGGTCAGAATGACCCGGAGGCTGCTGGCCCTCCTGGCCTCCTGAATCCTGCTGGTGGGTCATGCCAGGTGGCATATGCGGGCTCTGCAGTGGGACTTAAGTTCCAGTTGGCACAGCATCAGGGAAATCTGTCCGATTGCGTCCAGATCTCGGAGGGCATTGCACGACAATTGCAGTGGTGGCTAACGAACCTGGATTGGGTCAATGGCAGATCCCTCTCCCTTCCCAAACAGGAGTTCACAGTGGTGACAGATGCATCACTGCTGGGATGGGGCGGCCACATGGGGGAGGCGGAGATCAAAGGCCTCTGGTCCCCGGCGGAGTCTGGGCTCCACATCAACCTTCTGGAGCTTCGGGCGATCAGTCTTGCACTAAAGGCATTCCTACCCTCTGTCCGGGGAAGAGTATGCAGGTGTTCATGGACAACACCACCGCCATGTGGTACTGCAACAAACAGGGCGGGGTGGGGTCATAGGCCCTATGTCAAGAGGCTCTCCGTCTCTGGACATGGCTGGAACATCAGGGCATTTCCCTGGTGGTTCAACACCTGGCAGGTTCCCTGAACGCCAGGGCGGACGAACTCAGCCGCAGGTGCATGATGGATCACGAATGGCATCTTCACTCGGATGTGGCGCAAGGTCTCTTTCAGCAGTGGGGAGAGCCTTGGTTAGATCTATTCTCCACCTAAGAGAACGCGCAATGTCAGCAGTTCTGCGCGTTGGAATTCCCAAGGCGGCACTCGCTAGGCGACGCTTTTCGTCATCAGTGGAGTTGCGTTCTTCTATACGCCTTTCCGCCTATACCACTTCTGCCCAGAGTGCTGAAGAAGATCAAGCGCGACTGGGCCCAAGTCATCCTTGTGGCTCCGGATTGGGCACGAAGAGTCTGGTATCCCGAGCTATTGTACATGGCCATCGATCCTCCGATCCGACTGCCTCTTCGGGAGGATCTTCTGTCGCAGCAGCAGGGGACGGTCCTCTACCCGAACCTGTCCAGCTTCCACTTCCTTGCGTGGGGATTGAGCTGCGACAGTTGACAGCTTTCAAACTTCCTCCCGAAGTCTGCAATGTTATCTTGGCAGCCAGGCGTCCCTCCACTAAGACGGTATACGCCTGCAGATGGAACAAATTTGTGGCATGGTGCACAACAAAGGCTGTGGATCCCCTTTCTGCCCCTCTTTCTGAGGTTCTCTTGTTTCTTCTTTCTTTGGCCCAGCAGGGCTCTGCTCTGGGCACTCTTAAAGGGTATCTCTCTGCCATTTCAGCCTTTCTTAGGCTTCCTGATCAGCCTTCTCTTTTTAAGTCCCCTGTTGTAAATCGCTTCCTTAAGGGCATTACTCATCTTTTTCCTCCTGTTCCCTTCGTAAGGCCTCAGTGGGACTTGAACTTGGTTCTTACATATCTTATGTGCGCTCCCTTTGAGCCACTACATAACTGTCCTCTCAGGCTTCTGAATTTGAAAACTGACTTTCTGGTGGCCATCACCTCTGCATGCAGAGTGAGTGAGCTCCAAGCTCTTTCTTCCAAGCCTCCCTTTCTGGTTGTTCATCCGGACAAGGTCGTTCTCAGAACTAGAACTTCCTTTCTTCCCAAGGTGGTTACTTCTTTCCACATTGGTCAAACCATCACTTTACCCACCTTCTTTCCGCATCCTTCAAAGGAGAAAGAGAGGCTCCACCGTCTGGATCCAAAACGTGTGCTTTCGTTCCATTTGGATCGCACCAAACAATTCCGGGTGGATGACCAGCTCTTTGTTGGCTACGTGGGTGCCAAGAAAGGTCGGGCCGTGCACAAGCGGACCATCTCCAGGTGGGTCATTTTGTGCATCAAAGCTTGCTATTCTTTGGCAAAGAAGGAGCCTCCAGTGCGACTGCGCGCCCATTGCACCAGGGCGACGGCAGCTGCCACTGCTTTGGGACGGGGAGTCCCCCTTAAATGACATCTGTCAGGCAGCTACGTGGGCATCTCTGCACACGTTCACCAAACACTACTGCCTGGACAGCCAAGTCCGGAGAGACGGCTTCTTTGGCCGTTCTGTTCTCCAGGACTTTCTGGTGTGAACTTAGTTCGCAGACCCACCTCCGGGGTTGGTATTGCTGGAGTATCTATTCTAAGGTAAGGAATCTATAACTAACTGTTTCTTTCAGATGAACAAGTTACTTACCTTCGGTAACAATATATCTGTAAGAAACATAGGTTAGTTATAGATTCCTTACCGCCCCACCCATCCTCCCCGTTCTGCAAACTGATTTCTAGGGTTAAGGACTTCCTTTCAGGGCCCTAGTTTTGTGCACCAGTGGTCAGTGTCTTGCATGGCTCTGCGCTTCTGGCGTGGAATGTTGTGTAAAAGAACTGACGTCAGCGCTCGAGGGCAGAGTCTAAGTAGCTACTGCGACGTCATCCCGGCGACCACGACGCCAACAACGAACGCGGAGCCGACCGATGCCACCTTTCGATGCGCAGGGGTACTGCTGATGAAAAATTCTTCGGATCCAGTCTGACGCCTGGGGGTAATTCTAAGGTAAGGAATCTATAACTAACCTATGTTTCTTACAGATATATTGTTACCGAAGGTAAGTAACTTGTTTGTTTGTACTCTATCGGGCATGATGACGTCTGTTTATATTTTTGGTCCGTTTTGTTTTTGATATAGTGTTAGCCATTTACATTTGTATTTATCAATCAATCAGGGATTTTTGAAGCGCACTAGTCACCCGTTCGGGTCTTAAGGTGCTGGAGGGGGGTTCAAGCAGCTCTGTCTCATCTGAAGAGCCAGCTCTTGAGGCTCTTCCTGAATGTTTGCAGTGTAAGGGATCGTCTGATGCTGAGGGGGAGTTCGTTCCAGGTCTTGGCTGTAGGAAAAGGCTCTTCCTCCCGTTCTGGCACTGCCTATGTGAGAGATTTCGGCCAGGTCAAGGTGAAGGAAGTGGCTCTCAGGGACCACTCGGGTTTCTTACAACCACCAGCTATGCCTTCCCAAGAATGAAGAGTCGGTCAGACAGTAGAGAATACAAACTTACATTTTATTAGCAATACTCTGCAGAGTACCCTAAGATGTCTGCCGAGAGACTGACCCCCTAACAATCTGCAACACGTAGTGAATCTTCCCAAGAACCTCCAACCACGCCCACTATGGAAAGTTACCGGCCTGGGCCGAACATGAACAAAGGAGGCACAGGAGGATGAGCTACCATCTGCCAGATGGGTACATGTTATCTACAATTCAAGGTTACAGCGCCGAGTCTCAGCGTCTCCTAACATGGGAGCAGAACTACACACTCGGATAGGTATGTGAGGGCAGAATAGCCTATTCATTAGTGAGTCGGGAAACAGCCTTGGACAGGAGAGAAAATAATAACAAAGTACAGTGTTCTGCTGAGGCAAGCAATAGTAAATAATGAGGCCTAGTACGGGCACAGCCTAAGCAGTCTAATAAGGATCTTGAAATACAAAATGGAGTCACACATGCTAACTAAAGCCTGCACATTATAGGGGTAACTCAGTGGGTTGCATAACCTGAATACAAATGGCGTCTATTTAGCCACACATTGCTAATCTAATATAGCATGAAATGAGTGCATTGCGGGAATGGGATTTTCAAACCTAACAGACCCTTCTTTTAGCATGAGTGGCTAAATGCTTTATTGAGGCTATCCGGTAGGGTCTTTACAATTCTAAGTGAGGAGAAAGAAATTGCATAGTCACTCAAATTACAAGGGAAAACGAAGCAACACATGAGCATCAAGATCACCTAATACTCAAAGATGTCCTCATCAATGAGCATTATGTCCTGAATTTCCTGCATCATCATAGTAGGGATATTGTTATCTCGTCTTGGCAATGTAGGGGTAGGGGTGAGTTTACTCACACAATAGGTGCAACAGGCTGGAAGGCAATTAATGCATAAGCAATATGTAAAGATGACACCTGCGATGGCTATTAGGACAAGTAATTTCTTCCAACCCCATGATGTCAGCAGACCCCAGAGCCACCCCGTGAGGGCCCATGAACCATTATCCTGATGGATATCTGAAGCAAGTCTGTGTAATTTCTGTATTGCGGAGTACACATTAGGGGCACTATCAGGGATGTACACACAGCAGCTGCTGCCGATGACGCGGCAAGCTCCACCCCTATCAGCCAGAATGACGTCTAGAACCATCCGATTTTGAAGAGAAACAAGCCTCGTAGCCTCAAGCTCGACTGTAATGTTAGTCAGTATACTGGCAGTGGTCTTAATAACTCCCGCAACTACTCTAGCAAGGCGACGAATATTGGGACTATTGAACATGGGACCCCAGAATGGCAGAATGCCCTTCATTATGTCAGTAAATTGCTGTAGGGAGGTATCTGTCTGATCAATATCGTCTGGATTGACAACTCTCTTAAATCGATGCACCTGGAGATCCCTACGCTGTAGCTTATGATCCTTGTGGTAATTGGACGGTGCAATGTAAACAGGAGGTAAGAGGAAGGAAACATAACACCGGCCAGACCATCCCCTAGGAAGCCATGTATAAGCCTGTTCCCCACAGATGAAGTATACATTCGGAGGTGTAAGCAAAGGTGGGCTACTAGTAGTGTTCAATCGGTATGTGTAGTTACACTGGCTCTGTCCTACTGAAATGTTCCCTGATCCTTCAACACAGAAACTAGCTGTTGCATTGATCACAGGGACAGGCATGGCTTTGTCTTCAGTGATATTGCGTTCCTGGAAACATTTAAAGTATTCAGTGACATTGAATCCTTGGAAATCCAGCATTTCATTTCTTAACCAAGTGACATTTTCGTTAGCCTCAAAAACGTTCATGCAACCATCTGGGTGCAGGGTACCCTCCTTGCCATCTGCCCCAGGTGTCTATCCTTGGTGTACCACTATATACTCCAACACCGCTTCGTAATCAGTCTGTACCATTTTCATAGCGTCAGCATAATAGTGCATGTATACCATAGAGAGCAGTTGAAACCAGGCTTCACAGCTACCCAAATATGACAGGGGCAATGACACTAGCAAATCATTTTTGTGCATAACTGAGGGAAGTAGCCCACACACCCAGCAATTCGTGGCATTAGTAGTACTGTGTACCTGATGAAGCATCTGAACAAAAGCATTTTGGGCATAAGTCTGTCTATATCTCTCTTTATGCGGGGCCAATGTAACAGACGAATGCTCAGCTGGAGCCGGGGTAGTCCCTATCAAGGTGTGCACGGGATGTTGTTCCTCTAAGTACCAGACCACCCCAAATAGTGTTATCGTTACCAGGAGAAGGAACACCTCCACCACTACCAGTGGACCAACTAGACCACCCAGGACCATTCTGCTATAGTGGAGGGGCCACTAAGGGCTGCTCCTCCCTCATGACTGCACGACCAAACGGGTACATAGAAAGAACCTTAGGAATTGGAGCCACAAAAATACAACCGACCAGAAGGGCACAAATCATCCAGCGTCCGTTTAGAGCCTCGCCGGTAGGCTCCTATTGTTCATCAACGATGGTGCTTTGAAGCACTCCCACGGAGGAGCTGCGCGATCGCAGCCCTTACTGGAAAACAAATCCTCTTCTTTCAGGATAGGGCACCCTCCCTCCTGGGCAAATACCCTCAACGGTCCTGTCCAGTGTCCAGGGCAGTGCACCAGTGCAGCTCACTCTAATCTAATACAGGCACCTTAGGCACGGCACCTACGCCCTAAGCTCAAGTCCTACCCTAACTCCTGGACTGTCCTGCTGGTGCACTGTCCTTCTTTCAGGGCCGCAGGTTGTACCTGGTGGTGCCAGGTACTGTCTCGTCAACAAAAAGGGGAAGAAACTCAGGGTCAGATGGGCATTGAGGCTCAGAACCCTGTGCACCAGGAGCAGGAGTATCTGGGGCGGCCCTTATCTCTGGGGGAACCGCCTCAAGCAAGGCCGCGTCACTTTCTTCGTCTGTCTGCGCCCACCTCAATCGGGCGTCAGAGAAGGGAACAAAACGGGGCACTCGCTCTTCTTCCTGGTCAGCAATGCCGTTGAGAACCCACCTATCATACGGAAGCGGGAGAGTTGCCTTTTTGACGTGAGTCCCATGGACCCAATGTTTTCGGCCCTCGAGCTTCACGGCGGAGCGGGTTGCGAGCAGGACAAGTAGAGGCCCCTTCCACCTCGGCTCCAGGCAGTTCTTCCGTTGAAAATTCTTCACGAAAACAAAATCCCCGGGCTGTAGCTGTTGCCCGGGCCCCTCTGGTACTGGTTGCAGCGTGGCGTGAATCTGTTGGTGAATAGAACAAAATCTTTAGACAATTCATACAGATAATCTATCAACAAGGGGTACTCTATCTCGGAAAAGCGCTTGGGTTTTGGGACGCCCCAGACATTGGCAGGGCGCCCAAAGACCACCTTGTACGGGGACAACCCTGTTCTAGAATGCGCTGTCGCCCTGGTAGACAATAAAGCCAAAGGTAACGCATCTGGCCATCGCATTCCTGTGCTTTCTTGAATCTTCGCTAGTTTCAGTTTGAGAGTACCATTGTACTTCTCAACCAGGCCTGCTGACTGGGGGTGGTTCGCTGCATAAACCTTCTGCTGAATATGCAAGCCCTTGCACACCAATTCAATGACTCTTGAATTGAAGTGACTTCCGTTGTCACTCCAGATCACACGTGGCAATCCATAGCGCGGGAAGAACTCTTTTAAAAGTGCCTTCGCCGTCACCATAGCTGTGTTCTCCTTAGTGGGATAAGCCTCAATCCATTTACTGAATGCGCAAATCACTACTAACATATACTTTAAGTTGTTAACTCCTTCCATTTCGATGAAATCCATCTGGAGAACCTCGAAAGGGAAGGAAGGCGGTGCAAAGTTACCTGCTGGTGTAGGAGTACCTTTCCCAGGGTTATGTTTCAGACAGACAATGCAGTGCTTCACTAGGTGTGTGGCTACCTTAGAGATATTATCATTCTGCCATACAGGGTCCAGTAACTTACAAATTCCTTTGGCACTAATGTGTGCGGGACCGTGGGCCATGGTCACAACAGGGAGCACGTAGGCATTTGGCAGCAACCATCTCTGCTTCCCAGACAGATCAGTCCAGCACCCATCCTCATCCAAACGCCCTGTACTCTCCTCCCATATTGCCAGTTCATCTATGGTAGCCTCTCTCTGTATTTCCCTGACATTCTCTAAGGTGTCTTCAAACATTCCATTGTCTGGGACCCACCTAGCAGGACCTGCCACAAACATTTTTGTCATCTTCGATCGAGCTGTCTCCTTAGCTGTCTGGTCTGCGAATGCATTTCCCCTCCCAACATCATCTATGATAGCTTTGTGGGAGCTACATTTTATTATTGCCAACTTATCAGGGAGTGTCAATGCTGATAACAGTCTAAGTATCAATGGACCATGCTGTATTCTCAGCCCATGCGAGGTCAAGAACCCTCTCTCCGCCCAGAGGCGCCCGAAATTATGGGCCACCCCAAAAGCGTATTAGATGTCAGTGTAGACATTAACAGCCAGTCCCTCACTCAACTCACAAGCCCTAAGGAGGGCAACCAACTCTGCAGCTTGGGCCGATTGGTATGGGATACGGGATGTCTCAACTACAGTGTGTAACGTTGTGATTGCATAGGCTGCAGTGGGAGTGCCATCTGGTAGTTTGAAACAAGAGCCATCGACATATAGTTCCCCTGTGGGTCAGATAAGGGAACATCAGTCAGGTCTACCCGTCCTTTAGTTTCTTCCTCAGTCCGAAAAAACAATCATGGACATCATTGTCCTTTTCTGCCGAAGGGAGGGGTAGTAACGTGGCTGGATTCAGAGTAGCACATCGTTTTATGGTAATGTGCGGAGCAAACAAGGTTAGTTCATATCTAGTTAGACGCGCACTAGTAAGGTGCTGCGTTTCTGTTTTATTCAATAGCGTATCCACAGCATGAGGTACCATTACTGTGAGATCAGTATCAAGAACGAGCCCTGCTGATTGTCTGATAGAAACTGCCACCACCGCGGCAGCTCTCAGGCAGCTCGGGAGCGCTCTGGCGACATTATCGAGAATAGCAGAGAAGTAAGCGCAGGGTCTCTGCTTACCACCGAAACCCTGCGTTAGAACAGAAAGCGCGCAACCATCCACCTCGTGTACGTAGAGCACAAAAGGCTTCTGGTAATCAGGAGTACCAAGCACAGGAGCAGAGCAAAGCACAACCTTTAATTGCTCAAAAGCTTGCTGGCATGCAGGTGTCCAAGGCAAGGGTTCATGCACATCTTTGTTGGTCAGGTAAAGAAGGGGTTTTGTTAACAAGGAATAGTTAGGGATCCAATGACGACAGTACGAAGGTATACCAACGAACGCGCGTACCTCGCGTTGGGTCTTAGGAACAGGCATATTAGTAATAGCAGCTATGCGTTCAGGTGTTAGTCTGCGACCCTCCTTCGACAGTAGGTGACCTAAATAGGTGACCTCCTGTCGACAATATTGAAATTTGGAAAGGGACACCTTGTGTCCATGGTGTGCCAAATGCAATAGTAATTTAACTGTGGCCGTTTTACAACCATCTTCAGTGTCTGAGGCCACAAAGAGGTCGTCAACGTACTGCAACAACACATTACCAGGGGGAAGTTCCAAAGAATCCAATTGATTTTTTAAAGCTTGGCTATAGATACTAGGACTTTCTGTATAGCCTTGTGGAGCACGGCAGAATCTAAAGCTCCGTCTGGCTATTGCAAATCCAAACAGATATCTACTATCTGTATGGATGGGGATGCTGAAGAAAGCATTCTTTAGATCGATCACGGAAAAGAATTTTGCTGATGGGGGAATCATTGTCAAAATCGCGGTAATATCCAGAACCACAGGGTATTGGGGAACCACTATTTTGTTCACCGCTCTAAGGTCAATTACAAAGCGGTAAACATCGGGGTGGGCATCAGAAGAATCCAAAGGTGTCTTTTTAAGAATAGGAAGAATAGGGCTATTACACACATTCACCACTGTCTCTTCAACCACACCGGACTTAATCAAATCCTGTATTATTTGCAATAAGGCCTTTTCACCTGCCTGGGATATCTTGTACTGGGGAATACGTGGCAATACAGCATTATCTTTAATCTGTATGGAGACCGGTGGGATCTGGAGTAACCCCACATCCGTGTCTCCGGTAGCCCACAGTGTACGTGGCACATCTTTAAACTCAGCGGGGAGGGGGGCATCTTTTGCGAGGAATTGTTTGGCACGGGCCACCTGCGGTCCAACAGTCATGTAAACACCATCTTGAGAACAAAAAATCGTTGCATGCAATCTTTTTAGCAAGTCCAATCCCAACAGATTCTCCCCACAATTTGACGTCAACAGAATGGTGAATCAACCATAAAAGGGCCAATGGTCAAAGC
Organism: Calotriton arnoldi; assembly: GCA_963921515.1. Lineage (NCBI taxonomy): Eukaryota > Metazoa > Chordata > Amphibia > Caudata > Salamandridae > Calotriton > Calotriton arnoldi. The sequence goes on from CAWUFW010005719.1 coordinate 344,484, forward strand.
AAGAGGTTTGGAAATGGGGCTAACAACCGGTACACCTGAGAAACCCACCGAAACATTGTTTTGGCCAGACAGAGCTGCCCCCGGGACCAGTGAACGGGAAACAGAGCTATTCTCAGCCCCTGTATCAACTAAGAATTTCTCGGTCGTACCGTGCAAATCAGCGGTGACATAGGGTCCGCATTGATCTACAGGTACCGGAACTGGTCCCTTGCCCTGCCCCTGGCTGTCCTAGCTGTGATACAACCCCGTCACTTCATCCATGTCATAGTCGTCATTATAGTACTGTCTGCCTCAGGGGTTGTCAAAATAGTTCCCGCTCTGTCGATTGTGCAATGTATTCTCTGACTGCATCTCCCCCCGGCCTCCTCCTCCACGTCCTCTAAAACCTTGACCTCTCGGGGCCCCACCTTTCTGCGACAATTCCGGACACTCGCTCCGCCAATGTCTCTCCTGCTTACAGTACGCACATTGATTGAGCCCAATGGGCGCACTCGAAGCACCACCCCTGTTAGACCGGGGCAACCGTTGGGCCGAACCCGAACCTCTTCCTCTTCCACTTCCCCTCGCAACTTGCTGCATCAACACCCTCATCTTCAAATCCTTTGACTTTTTCTCTACGCTTTCCTTGTCCTCATTCTCTCTATGTTCATAGTACTGTGCCATACTTAATATTACAGATGGGGAGGAGGTCGTCCAAGTACTTTCCGAAGCCTGCAACCTAGCAAATTAGTGACAAACCTGTTAACAAACAAACGAATACCACCCTCCTGTGACAAGTCCTGACCACTAAAGTCTAAAAACACCCCTTCAAATCTAGTGAAGAAATCCGACACACTTTCGTCGTTCTTCTGACGACATGCAGTCAACTTATCCCAATCCACTCGCTTCGGCGGGATAAGGGAGTGCATGTAAGTGATGATACGCCCTGGCAGCGCTAGGAGTTCTGCTTTCGGCTTGTCGCCGGGCTTACGCTCCTTATCCCATGCCTTGATCTCATCCATGTGCCACCCAACTCCAGTGCATGATCCTGCGTATGAACCTGCCTCCATATATCTACCGGTACCAACAGCCCGAAAAATAACTCTATATCCGCTAATGTCATCACTGTGGAGGACGCCGCCTCCGTCAATTCTTTATAGTATGCAGTTGGGTTTTTCCGAGGGTCCGGCAAGTGGCTCTTTAGGGGTAGGACCTCACTCCCCTTCCAAGGAGTGTAAAACCGAGCGTCGACCCACGGTCTGATTACAGTATCCGTGGAGTCACGCAAATCTGGTATTTCAGGATGGTAAATGGGATGGACTTCCCTCATGGGATGTTGTGTCCCTATTGTCAGAACCTTTTGGAGCAATCTGCCTCGGTAACCCACTAATGTCGTCACATTGCTAAAAACCTCATTGGGAGCCATATCTGTAGCATATACTCTGTCCCGTATGTGATAGATAATCTGCGGCGCAACACCCTGAAAACACTGCTCCCACAGCCCTATCAGCGTGACCGACATGTGCTTAAGGGCATGCTGCTGTATGAAGGGATCATAATCTTTCATCACACTCCACACATCCTCCACACTATAGATCGGGTTCCGGGCCCACTGAGCCGCCTGATTCTCCACCATTTGTTTTTCCTCATCACCCACAGCAGAACGTACCAACACTTTTCCCATGCGGTCGCGTGCTGCTGCCCAATTCGCTTCATGCAGCCCACGCACAGGCGTTTCAACAGTCGACAGTGTTTGGGGTGTTGCACTCAGGGGGGACAGAGCAGACGCAGAGACAGGTACCATCATGTAGGGAGACAGTGTGGTAGGGGTGAAAGGAGGCGTGGCAGTCGAGACAGAGCCAATAGACAGGACAGGGGAGGTAACGGCACCCGCCCCTGTGACTGGCGGGAGAAGAGGAGAAGCAAGTGGGGCCGGGGCTAAGGCAGTAGCGCTAGAAACAGAAACACTAGAGAGGGTGGCACCAGAGGCCGAAGACTGGGATGTCAGAACTGTCGGGTATATCCGTTCAGGGGCATAAGGTGGTGGGGGGCGAGAATCCAATAGCTCTTCAACAAACTCATCACCTTCCTCTCTAGTAACATAACATTTATCAGTCTGTAGTCGAAACTTTCTATCTGCGCACTCTATGCCTTTCTCTATCTTTTCTCTCTCATAGGCTACTGCTTTCTGCGTAATAGTTTGAGTCTGTCTCTTTCGGGCCTCTTTCTCCGCTCTCATACGCTGTTGCTTTGCTTCCTTTTGCCATACTCTTAAAGAATCAAACATCGACTGCCTGCTCCTTTTAGCGAACAATTTGTCCTGCAGGAAATTCAATTTTTGTTCATCAAACGAGCCAGTAAGTGGCCATTGTAACTCAGGATTGTCCCTCGTATATTTATTCCACAATGTGCTAAACATAATAGGGCCAATACCATGCTTGACGTATATGTCGAAATTTGGGGTACCCTCCGGAGGCGCAGGCTGGCTCTCTGCCAGTTGAGCATCAGTGGAACAACATCGACATCCAAAACATCCTAATTTGCTGAAACAAGGCATCTTAATAGAAGACACACACGCTGTCCCCAATGAACAAGTATAACACCAACAAAAATAATAATAGAAGAAATAGACAAGAGAAAAATTGTTCAAGAACCAAACAAAAATGGTCCGAAAACCGCCCACTGCAGTCCGAAGACTGTACCAAGTTCAAGAAGACAGGCTCTAGCCCCAGACCTTTTCACAGCATTAACCAAATTACCAGTTGGCCTGGCACATTGTTCGCGAGCAGCCCCAGACCTTTTCGAGTACGGGCGAAATTTCCGGTTGGTCTGGTAGACTGTTCACAAACACTCTGGGGCTGATTCCGATTCGGGCCGGAAATCTCTCCGACCGAGCCGGACCCGGAGAGATTTCCGACCGAATCAGACCCGTGCAGCCCGACCGAACGAGTACGATGCTCACGTATGCCATCGGACTCGATTCGGTCGGACTCCCAGTGAAGTCAATGGGAGCCGGTCGTACAACGCGTACGCGGGCTCCCATTGACTCAATGGGTGCGAGGCGGACAAGGGCGCCCCTACAGCGTGTACGCGGCGAGGCGACTCGCGCCGTACACGCACAGGTAGGGGGACCCATGGGTCCCCCCTGTGTGCGACTCGCGCAGCTACACGTACAGGGGGTTCCGACACGGACCCCCAAAGTACGGCTCCGACTGCTCTTTCGAGTCGGAGTGCGCGGCTCGGTCGGACTGCTCGCGGCGCGCATCGTAATTACCCGGCCGGGGAACGTCTCCATTGCGCGGTGCGAGTCGAGTCCGAGCGAGTCGGTCGGTGCGGTTAGACCCGGGAACGAATCGGTCGGAGCGGTCGGGACGCCCGGACGAGTCGGTCGGCGAATTCGCATCGTACTCGCTCGCCCGGACGCGCGTACGAATCGGTCGGGAAATAGGGCTCCGAATCGGATCCGGTTAAGCCGAATCCGATTCGGAGCCCTACCGGCCGAAATCGGAATCGGCCCCTTTGTGTCTTGTAAGGGTCCACAAACCCACCAAGTTCAAAACAAGACTGCCCAGAGACCGCACCAAGACACAGCCCGTTGGCTCGTGCCGTTCAAGCAAGGCAGTCTAAAAACTGCACCAAGACAGTCCTGAGACTGCACCAAGGCACAGCCCATAGGCCCGTGCCGTTCAAGAATGGGGCCATTTTGCCAAGAATCAAATCACTCACCTGGTGCACACAAGTCAAGTCAAATTATTCTCTACTGCCAACTCTTCGGACCAAACGGTCAACTCCAAGGTTTTGCCTTTTCCAGGACCCCAGCCGGTGACCACTAAACGAGGAGGCGCCCTATCAGCCGGGCGGGGCAGCTGCGAGAAACAAGCTCGATCGTGTGGGGATCCCCAATCCGCCCGACCGACCAAATGCACCCCCAACCCTACAACCCGATTACGGGCGAGTCGGATCACCTTGCGGGGTCCCTGTTCGGGCGGCAACTGAAGGAAGGGGCCCTTAGGGGCCACTCGGGTTTCTTACAACCACCTGCTATGCCTTCCCAAGAATGAAGAGTCGGTCAGACAGTAGAGAATACAAACTTAGATTTTATTAGCAATACTCTGCAGAGGAGTCCAATCTGACCTGCACCCTAAGATGTCTGCCGAGGGACTGACCCCCCAACAATCTGCAACACGTAGTGAATCTTCCCAAGAACCTCCAACCACGCCCACTATGGAAAGTTACCGGCCTGGGCCGAACATGAACAAAGGAGTCACAGGAGGATGAGCTACCATCTGTCAGATGGGTACATGTTATCTACAATTCAAGGTTACAGCGCTGAGTCTCAGCGTCTTCTAACGTGGGAGCAGAACTACACACTCAGATAGGGATGCGAGGGCAGAAAAGCTTATTCATTAGTGAGTTGGGAAACGGCCTTGGACAGGAGAGAAAATAATAACGAAGTACAGTGTTCTGCTGAGGCAAGCAATAGTAAATAATGAGGCCTAGTACGGGCACAGCCTAAGCAGTCTAATAAGGATTTCAAAATACAAAATGGAGTCACACATGCTAACTAAAGCCTGCACATTATAGGGATAACTCAGTGGGTTGCATAACGTGAATACAAATGGCGTCTATTTAGCCACACATTGCTAATCTAATATAGCATGAAATGAGTGCATTGCGGGAATGGGATTTTCAAACCTAACAAAGGTCAGTGGAGCCGGAGATTCTTTCATTGAGATATTGGGATCCGGTGTTGTGTAGGGATTTGTAGGCGTGAGTGAGGAGCTTGAAAGTCACTCTCTTTTCGACGGGGAGCCAGTGGAGGTCTCGTAGGTGCTGGGTGATGTGGTCTTGTCATTGGGATGCCAAGGACGAGTCTGGCTGCGGCATTCTGGATGGTCTGGAGTTTGAGGAGTAGAGATTTGTTGATTCCGGCATAAAGAGCATTCCCGTAGTCCAGTCTGCTGGTTATGAGTGCGTGGGTGACGGTCTTTCTGGATTCAGGGGGGATCCATTTGAAGGTCTTGCGGAGAATGCAGAGGGTATTGAAGCACGTGGAAAATACAGTGTTGATCTGTCGGTTCATGGTGAGCGAGGAGTCAAGTATGATGCAGAGGTTGCAGGCGTGGTCCGTGGGTGTGGGGGGGGTTGTCGAGGGCAGTAGGCCACTAGGCATTCAGGATGCGACGTCCTTCATTCCTTCCTGGAAACTGTGTCTGGTAAAGTCGGGTTCCTTGGTGAGGGAGTGGATGAGCTGGGTATCGTCGGCATAGGATGCTATGCTGAGTCCGTGTTTTCTGACAATGGTAGCGAGGGGGGACATGTAGATGTTAAAGAGCGTGGAAGGGGCGGATCCAGTCTAGGGCAGTTACCTGTATGCCGGCATCATGGAGTCTGGTGGCTAGTGTGCGGTGGGAGACGGTGTTGAAGGCTGCTGAAAGGTCTAGTAGTATGAGGGCTGCTGTGTGGCCTTGGTTGAGGAGAGTGCGGATGTCGTCCATGGCGGCTAGGAGGGCGGTCTCAGTGCTGTGGTTGCTGTGGAATCCGGATTGGGAAGAGTCGAAGATCGAGTTGGATTCTATGAAGTTCGTGAGCTGGTTGTTGACGATATTCTCGGTGACTTTGGCTGCGAAGGGGAGGGGAGAGATGGGTCTGTAGTTCTTGAGGTCCGTCAGGTCTGCGGAGGGCTTCTTGAGGAGGGGTTTGACTTCTGTGCATTTCCAGTCATCAGGGAACGTGCCTATTTGAAGGGTGCTGTTGATTGTACATCGTAGTTCGGGAGCTATGGCGGAGGCAGCCCTGTGGAAGATGTGCTGCGGGCAAGGGTCTGTGGGAGCTCCTGAGTGTATGCTCCTCATGGTCTTTGCAGTGTCTCCTGTGGTGACAGGTGTCCAGGCGGTGATGGTAGGTTTGGTGGCATTGCTGGTGGTAGGTGTAGTGTTGGTTTCTTGGTTCTGTTTGTTGTAGTTGTTGTAGAGAGTCCTGATCTTGTGATGGAAGAAGGAGCCGAGTTTGTTGCAGAGGTCCTGGGAGGGAGGGACTTCGGAAGTTTCTCTGGGGGGTTTGGGGGATTCTTGTATGATGCTGAAGAGTTCCTTAGAGTTGCGGGAGTTGGGGAGGATTCTGTCCTGGATGATGTTCCTCTTCGTGGACCTGATGAGTTGGTGGTGTTCTGTCATGGCGGTCTTGCAGGTGGTGCGAGCTTCCGAGGTTTTGCTGTTCTTCCATGCTTTCTCGAGTCGTCGGCACTTATGTGATCGTGTTTGAGCAGTCAGTGATCCATTCCATGGGGTACGAGGAGCCGTTCGTGCTGGTTGTTGTGAGTCGGAGGGAGTTTTTGTTTACGATGGTGAGTCCACCTCCAGGGTGGTTGGGGCAGTCCTTCCTCTGGATCTTGTATCCGTCGGGGATGGCGGTTGCGATATCAGGTGCGGAGCTGGCTTTAGCCCAGGTCTCTATGAGGAAGGCAATGTCGGGTGAGAGAGTGTTGTGGAGATCTCAGATTTCTACTGCGTGTCTGTGTAGGGAGCGTACGTTGAGGAGGATGCAGCTCAGGGGTTTGGGCTCGCTGGCGTCCGGTGGGGTGGAGGTAGCTGTGGGGGTCCGGAGGTGGGTGAAGCTGCGGCAGCAGTGTCGGCAGGAGACATGGCCATGGGTGGTGTTCAGCGTCGACAGCTGGCAGTTGTTGTTTCTTCCAGGGTTGAGTGGGTGGAGGGTTGCTGAGTCGTAGCAGTGGGTGGTTGGGGAAGCAGGGTTGGTGCCGCTGGTCATGGTCGGGTCACGGACGGGCACAGACGGGCTTGCCTTTGGCGGCACAGCGGCCGCCATTAAGTAGGGGTCGGGGGAGGGAACGCAGCTGGGAGGCGGGAGCTAGAACACACGGAGGTGAGGGGCCGCGGGGGCAGCAGCTGCGGGGAAGGGAGCGAAACGGTAAACAGGGCAGAAACAATGAAAAAGAGGCACAAAGAGAGACAAAAAGGCACACTAAAGGGACAAAAAAGGCACACAGAGAAAAAGCAAAAGAAAGGCACAAACAAGGCACAGACAGACAATGGAAGCACAGGCACAAAGAGAAAAGAGCACAAGAAGGGCACAAACGAGGCACAGACAGACAACGGAGGCACAGGCACAGAGAGAAAAAGCACAAGAAGGGCATAAACGAGGCACAGACAGACAACGGAGGCACAGGCACAAAGAGAAAAAAGCACAAGAAGGGCACAAACGAGGCACAGACAGACAATGAAGACACAGACAGACAAACCCAGAAAAAACAGAAGGCTGGCACAGTGGACCAGCAGAAGAGCAAGGCTCTCCCACTGGACCGCCAGGGATGAGGCACAGGCAGGAGCCTACGGGTGGAGGAGGGCCTCGAACACCTACCTGAACCAGAGAGGTGCTGGGGGCAGGGGCGCAACGACGGAGCTGCGCAAGGGGAAAGTAGTTTCCCTGATCAGGAGGTCAGAGATCTTACTTACTTATTTAGGGGCTCACTGTATTGTTTTTTCTTGTAGTTTCTGATGGAGTTTATTATCCGTGCCTGTTTGACATTTATGGTTTTATTTCTAAAAACGAATAAAGTTGTTAATGATGATGATGATAATGATGATGATGACTTACTAATGCTGCATATGTGGCTCAGACAGTGCTTAAAGACTTTCAGCTGTTATATGCTTGTTTGCAAGAACAAAAAGACCCAACTGACATTTCGGTCAATATAGCGATATTGGCACCGTTTCGATCAGATGCTTCTTGATATTTTGTAGTGTTCAGCAACGGGCTGCTGGAGATTCGATTGCAAGTCGGCGCCAATTGTGCTTAAATCATGGCAATTTTAACAAGCCCAAAAATCATTAGTTCTTTGTATTTCATGGGGGAGAAATTATTTTTCTCGCAATTGGATAACTTAATTAAAAAACAGCGGAGGAGAAAAAGGTCTTGCAACCTGTTCGTCCTTTCAGTGTTAAGTAGGCATTGATTCAGAAGTGTTCTGTGCAGACATTATCCACAAAACAGCCCTTTTGAGGCTGGACGTGAGGACGGGGAGCTGCGGCAGCTGGAAAATCCTGTCTTCTGTTGCTGCAGTCATAACAATCTCTGCAGCAAAATAAATGAAAATCAGTCAATTACAGTGGGCGGAAGAAACAGCCACTTTGTAGAACTCTGGTAGCTATACCTCACGGACAGCTAGGTTCTGGACATTTTTCAACAAGGATACAGAACAGAATTTCTTTCTCATCCTCCAGTGCCACATTTCAGGTGAACCCCAATGCTGAAGGATGTGGTGAAATGAACGAATCACTGATATAATATCGGCAGACACAATATCGACCTACCATATTATCGACACAAAAATATTGATTACACTAATATCGACATCCTATACTTAATTAAAAAAATACACTAATATCGACACCAAAATATCGTCAAACATTTACATCGATATCAGTATTATCGAACACAAAAATATTGTTATAAAAAATATCGAACATAGTTAAAAAAATATACATGTCAAAAATATCGATAACAACAATATGGACAGCAATAATATTGTTTAAAAAAATATATCGACATCTCAAAAACATTTAAAACATGCAAAACTTGAGCCAAATAATATATATTTATCAATAAACATACACTGCATACAAAATAAATCAAATACAACCTGTTTTAAAAATATAAAAATATATCATCATAACATATATTATAAACACACTATTAATAACTATGGGGTCTATTACGGTACACGGGACCGACCGCCAGAGGTGCGGCGGTCCCACTATGGCAATTAGGATGCGAGCGCCACCCTGGCGGTCGCATCCCGCATATTTTACATTGCTGCGGGCGGTGCTGTAAGCAGCATCCGCTGCAAAGTAAAATATGCATGTTGTGCATTGGCATGCACAACGTGACAGGCACCGCGCGGTGCCTGCCACCTTGTGCGTGGCAATGAAGGGGGGTACCATAGGTACCCCCCAAGTGCAGCCCCCCATCCCCCCAGCCCCCCGGGGGCCCACAACGGGCCCCCAATGCCAATCTCCGCATGCCTTTCCATGGCGGATCCTCCACCATGGAAAGGCAGGCATCATAATATGGATGGCGGTGCCTGCAGGGCACCGCCACCATATTGAGGTCCTTTTCCACCCGGCCGGCAATCAGACCGGCGGAAAAGCGGCGGACGGTCTTTCCGTCCGCCGCGGTACCCCCGCCATACTAATATGGCGGGGGGTAAATCAGGTGCTGATGGCGGGCGAATCGCCACCGCCGGGCCAGCGGTGGCTACCGCCGGCCCGGCGGTGGCGATCCGCCCGCCATCGTAATAGACCCCTATATAAATATCATACTTAAATAATATGCACAAATTATTTAACATCAAATACAATATAATACACATTTAATGGACTAAATCAGTAAAAAAAAAAAAAATGCAGTAACTGATTCTTAATTAGCGTTTTCCATATATGGAAAACAACGACCAAAACAATTAAAAAAATAAATGACAACCAATCAAATACTCACACTATTAAAATAAACCAATGTAATTGAACAAACAATTAATTAAACACTATATAAAGACAGGAAAATTAGGGGCCGATTACGATGGCGGTCGTAGGCACATCCGCGGTGCTGGCGGAAAATGTCCTTTTCCGCACTCCATCGGCGGTCCTTGCGTCCGCCGTATTACGATGGGCAAAGATAGCCCATTTCCCGTCCGCTGCGGAGTTTCGGGATCCGCCTGAAATCTCCTTCCGCAGCGGTGGCGGACGGAGCCAATAGAGAGGGACCGCCGTGCGGAATGCGGTTACGACCGCCGGACAAATCACGATGCCTCAAACAGCCCATCACACCGCAGCGGAGAATCCGGCCATTCGGGGACGGCCGAAGCACTACTGCGGATAGCGAAAATCCACTCCCGGACACCTCCACGCCTTCCTGACCGCTGTCCAAACGGCGGTTTGGGGTCTTTCGGCAGCAATTCCGACCGCCGCGGACGGATGTTCAGCTTTTCCGGACGTTCCCGGCGGTGTATCCTGGAATCCGACCGCCGCGGTAGGGATTATCAGGCAATGCATCCTAATCTGACTGCCGGTTTTGCCGCGGTACCTGCTGGCGGAAATTTCCCGCTACCACGGCGGTCGGAATGCTTCTCCGATCGTAATCGGCCAATTAATCATTATTTTACACCTCAAACCAAAAAGAAACAAGAAGGCGAAACTCTGCCAAATTGCTGCCAGAACACAGGACTTCATTAAAGAAAATTCTATTTCCTACTCCAGAAAGTAAGTAAAATGCCATTTATAATCTAACACTACTGCTAGTCTTCAAAAACAACTATTTCTACTGAAAAAATAATTAATATATATATTTTAAATTTATGTCTCCTCTACAGATAATTCTCAAAACATCCAAACAGTTACAGAACACTGTGAGAAATCGACTGGGAACTAGTATTAAAGAAAATCAAATTAAAACAATTACCTAAAATACCCAACCAAACTCCAACTTTATCCCACCTTCCCCCCAACTCGTTCACAATTAAACAAAATTATTAATAAAAAAAAAAATTCTACCAACAGAAATATCAGCAACAAAACTGAAATCAAACAACAAAGAAAGTGCATCAGCATTGAAAACAACATCAAATTCAAGATTGTAAGTATATAAATGACAATGTATATTTATTAATTTAAAAAACTGTACAGTATTATTTTTAGTAATTTTTATATACATTTTTCTTAGCATTAGAAACATCACAATGACTGAAGGCGCCCAATTCATAACTTCACAAAAAGGAAAGTTTTTACTATGTTACATGGGGTATGTGCATACCCAAGAAAAACAAACTGGACTGAAAGTAAACTGGAAATGTAGTAAATACTATTCTAATAAGTGTTATGGGAGGGCTACAACTAAGGAAACAACTGTTCTCTATGTTAAAGAGCATAACCACCCCCCTAATGTTAGTGAAATAGAGGTTAGAAATGCGCTAGACAATATAAAAGAAGCTAGCACTAGATCAGAAAAATCTACCACTGAAATATTTAAGGAAATGCTGCCCAAAATACTCCAACATGCTACTGGCCAAATGCCCTCTATTTCTTCCCCGAAAAGAACTGTAGCTCAAACAAAAAAAGCTACTACCACCACCACACCTGCCCCAAAAACTTTTGAAGAAGTAGAAATTCCCCCAGAACTGTCACTTACACATAATGAAGAACAATTTCTTCTTTATGATAACAAATCTAAAGATAAAAGAATAATTATGTTTGCAGCTGCTAATAATTTAGTAAAACTCCAACATTCTGAAACTTGGATGATGGACGGGACTTTTAAAATATGTCCCAAACCATTCTATCAATTATATACTGTCCATGCACCATACCAAAATACTAACATCCCTTTTCTCTACGCCTTATTACCAAATAAACAAAACTCCACCTATATAGAACAACTGTCTAAAATTAAACAAGAAACCAATAATTATTTTCCCCCAAAAATAATTATTGATTTTGAGCAGGCAAAGATAAATGCAATACTGAAAACCTACCCACACACAGCAACTCAGGGTTGCTACTATCATTTTAATCAATGTATTTGGAGACACCTCCAGAAATCTACACTATGGGGCTCATTAGGATGGCGGACGGACTCAAGTCCGTCCGCCATCCTGGTGCAAACCGGTACCATCCGCCATGCATGCGGCGGTCCTGCACACCAAATCAGGATGCGACCGCCACCATGGCGGTCGCATCCTGCCATTTAACATTGCGGCAGGTGCTGCTGACTGCAGCACCTGCCGTGATGCCAAAAAGGCAGGATGTGCATTGCACTGCACTACGTGGCAGGCACCACACAGTGCCTGCCACGTAGTGTTGTGCAATGTAGGGGGGTACCATGGGTACTCCCCCAGTGCACCCTCACCCCCCTACACATGGGGGGCCCGCAACGGGCCCCCGTCACCAATCCCCACCAGCCTTTCCATGGCTGTTCCACCTCCATGGAAAGGCTGTCTACAGCCATCATTGTAATTTGGCGGACGGTGCCTGCTAGGCACCGCCGCCATTTTACTGGTGAAGACCCCTCCGCCAGGCAATCCTAAGGATTGCCTGTGGCGGTTCCGTGGCGGACGGTCTTTGCGACCACCACGGTCGCGGTGAGATTCCCCCTGCCATCCTAATTTGACAGGGGGAAACTCGCGGTCGGAGTACGGAAGGACCGCCACTGCATGGTTGGCGGTGGCGGTCCTTCCGCCATCCTAATGAGCCCCTAAGGGCCCGATTCTGATGCGGTTTGGAAAGCTTCCCGACCTAATCGGTTTGGAAATGGTTTCTGACCCACTCGGATCGGGAGAGTCCGACCGACCGAGTACGATGAATCTGGATGCTTCCCGTACGATTTGGTTGGACTCCCATTGACTTCAATGGGAGCCTATGTTCCTAACCGCATCGTATTTGCGCCCTCGGTCGGGAAGACACGTTCCCGATCCGATTCGGAAGGAGCAAATGCCATTAGGAGGCCTTCCTAGCCGCATCGTAATCGGGCTCTAGGTGGGAATGCTTTCCTAACCGCATCAGAATCAGGCCCTAAGTGTTGAATATGCTACAAATAGCTCCTTCGCATATCAAATAAAAAAACGTATAGCACTGGCCTACGTCCCAGTTACTGACGTGGCCGAACACTACAACTTATTGATAGAAAGTCCATACTATCAACAAAATGAACAAAAACTAAGTCCCCTTCTAGACTATTTTGAAGATACCTGGGTGGGAAGACTCCACAGATCTGGACACAGAAGGCAACCTAAATACCACATTCCATGGTGGAATGTATACCACAGCACACTAAATAAAGAGGCAAAAACAAACAATGCTGTTGAAGGATGGCATAATACCTTCCAAGCAACAACAGGCAGAGCTCCACCTACTCTACAAAAACTCCTACTATCTATCCAAAAAGAACAGAGCTACCAACAGCTAAGAATGGAGCAATCTGTAACACAAATAGGCCCAAAACTTACCAAACAAACTAGACAAATGTTTGAATACTTACAATATAAAGTAAGATTATATCCAACAACAAGAGGCCTAGAATACCTAGAAACAATAGCCAAAAGCCTACTTTAACTTAAAAATCCTCAAAATATCCAAATAGTAATCTTCAAAATCAAAGCAAATATATACATATAATTTTTATATTTTCATAAATATAAATAATTTGTCAAATGTATTTATTTACAAACCATAAATATATATTGACATATTAATTTTATTGATGAAAATATAAAACACAATAACACTACTTTTCTTAACATTTCCCTCCCACAATAAATAATTAAAATAACTTACCGTTTCCGTAGCTGAAGAAAGGAAACCCCAACTCTTGTAAATAAACCCAGGGATATCAGAATACCAATAGAACCAAAAAAAGCCCCAAAAAAATGGAAAAATCCAACTGTTTCAAAGGTAATCCTCCGTCCGTAACTCCACAAATGATGAACCATAAAAATCCCAAAAAAGGTTTTAAAAAAAGAAACACTCCATGAAAACCCGAAAAATTAAGGAAGTGTAAAATAATTATTAGTTGATTAAACTAATACACACTTCCTTAACCAAAAAAACCCGCAATCTTCTCGTAACCGCCACTTCTCACAACCAAAACCTGTAAAAAAACACGAACAATCCCACCCACACAAACATACACATAAACTATAACATAATACTACTCCAAACATTATTCACACCATATTCAAACATATTCTCACATATTTAAACATTCCTAAACTAGGCCTCTAAATTAACGGTCGACATATGGCTAAAACCTGACTTACACATAAAAAACACCACAACTCCAAAAACCTAACACTACACACACTACCGAACACCTAACTACCTTCAAATTAAACTAAAAGTATAGTTTAAATAAAGAAAGTTAAACTTACCTTCCTCGATGCGATGCAGCTTCCAACCGCGAGCTTCTCCCCTCAGAAATAACCCAAAACAAACGCGAGCGGTTACAAAATACAAGCTATAAACAAATATGGCTGCTTTAAACATTAAAGATTAATGTATTTCTTTATAAACCTGTTATAACATGTTTAATAAATTGCAAAAATGTTTTGTAAAAATACAGCAATTTATAACTTATATTTTAAAAATTATGTAACATTTTTTCTTCATTGTAAAATTATAATAATAAATATTATAAAACATATAATAATTATTATTATAATTCCATACTTATACATGTTATATGCAATGTTTAATAAAAATATGTAATAAATGTAACAAATATGAAAAAATGTATACCTATTATAAAAAATGTTTCTATTAAATAAATCCATGTAATAATTAATATTATTTATATTTTATATATCAATAATAATAGTTAAAAAGTATTATTATATGTTTAAAAAATGTAATACAATTTCAAAAAATGTTTGTATTAAAACGTGAAAACAGATATATTAATAAAAATTACAGAATATGTAACAAAATAATAAATGTTCAGAATGCAAAATAAAAATGTACAACTGTTATTAATAATTTTGTTTTGTAAAGCAAATATTTCAAAAGCAATGTAAAACTAAATTTTTTCATATTACAAAATGTACATAACTGTATTAAAAACTTTACCAATGTTGAAAACATTTGTTTGCAAAATTATGGTATATAAAAGTATACATATATGCCAAATATATTATGTCTGAAAAATAAAGATTGCATTTATTTTCTCTATGTGTAACAATTTATTTTATATACACTTGATAAAAAATATTTTATTTTATCATTACTATATGATTGACAATAAAGAAACATCAATTCCAAAATTACATGTCTCATTATTTTTGTATTACATTATTAATGTTTCATTTTATATTATAAAATATATTTTAAATCAATGTACTGTATGCAATAACATTTCTTTAATAAATATATATATATATATAATGTTATTTTTAATTATTTTAATCTATGTTATTATTTATACACATTCCCACTACACACTGTATTAATTTATTTAGGTCACAAAACTATACACATATACAATTTTCTATTCCCAATACAATTTATATTAAGTCAGAAGGGGCTGGACAGTAAAGATATTTGATTTACTATTCCCACTCCAGTTAGTATTAAATCAGGGTAGGTGCTGGACACTAAACATATATAATTTACTATTCTCACTCCAGTTAGTATTAAATAAGGGAAGGTGCTGGACACTAAACATATATAATTTACTATTCCCACTCCAGTTAGTATTAAATCAGGGAAGGTGCTGGACACTAAACATATATAATTTACTATTCCCACTCCAATTAATATTAAATCAGGGAAGGTGCTGGACACTAAACATATATTATTTACTATTCCCACTCCAGTTAGTATAAAATCAAGGAAGGTGCTGGACACTAAAGATATATAATTTACTATTCCCACTCCAGTTAGTATTAAATCAGGGAAGGTGCTGGACACTAAAGATATATAATTAACTATTCCCACTCCAAATAGTATTAATTCAGGGTAGGTGCTGGACATTAAACATATAGGGGGTGATTAGGATGGCGGGCGGACTTAAGTCCGCCCGCCACCCTAGCGGTAACGGGACCGCCCGCCAGCCATGCGGTGGTCCCGCCACCCCAATCATGATGGAACCGCCACTGCGGCGGTCGCATCAGGCATCTTCAACATTGCGGCGGGTGCTGCTGGCTGCCGCACCCGCAGCAGAGGTGAAGATGCCATGTTGTGCATTGCCATGCACAGCGTGGCAGGCACCGCGCGGTGCCTGCCACCTTGTGCATGGCAATGTAGGGGGGTACCATAGGTACCCCCAAGTGCAACCCCTCACCCCCCTGGGGCACCGCAACAGGCCCCCAATGTAAATTCCCGCCAGCCTTTCCATGGCGTCATCGCCGCCATGTAAAGGCC
The DNA here is from genome assembly GCA_963921515.1 of Calotriton arnoldi. NCBI lineage: Eukaryota > Metazoa > Chordata > Amphibia > Caudata > Salamandridae > Calotriton > Calotriton arnoldi. Next base: position 360,383 of record CAWUFW010005719.1, read on the forward strand.
TTGAATGCCAGACATCCTAATATGGATGGCGGTGTCTGCTAGGCACCGCCACCATATTGTGGCCCAAGTCTGCCCGGCCGGCAATCGGAACAATTGCAGACCGGCGGAAAAGCGGCGGACACACTTTGCATCCACCGCGATACCCCCGCCATTATAATATGGCGGGGGGTAAATCGGGTTGCGATGGCGATCCGCCCGCCATCCTAATCAACACCATATTATTTACTATTCCCACTCCAGTTACTATTAAATCAGGGAAGGTGCTGGACACTAAACATATATAATTTACTATTCCCACTCCAGTTAGTGTTAAATCAGGGTAGGTGCTGGACAGTAAACATATATAATTTACTATTCCCACTCCAGTTAGTATTAAATCAGGGTAGGTGCTGGTCACTAACCATATATTATTTACTATTCCCACCCCAGTTACTATTAAATCAGGGAAGGTGCTGGACACTAAACATATATAATTTACTATTCCCACTCCAGTTAGTGTTAAATCAGGGTAGGTGCTGGACAGTAAACATATATAATTTACTATTCCCACTCCAGTTAGTATTAAATCTTAAAAGGTGCTGGACACTAAACATATATAATTTGCTATTCCCACTACAATTACTATTAAATCAGAGTAAGTGCTGGACACTAAAGATATATAATTTACTATTCCCACTCCAGTTATAATTAAATCAGAGAAGGTGCTGGACACTAAACATATATAATTTACTATTCCCACTCCAGTTAGTATAAAATTAGGGAAGGTGCTGGACACTAAAGATATATAATTTAATATTCCCAACCCAATTACTATTAAATCAGGGAAGGTGCTGGACACTAAGGGGCCGATTCCGATTCGGGCCGGAAAAAATACCGACCGACCGACTCGGTACGGGAATTTAGTCCGACCGACTCGGACCGGCGTCGTACGACCCGGGTAGTACGATGAAATGCATGTGAAAACCGACCGACTCGGACGGAATACAAAACGACCGACCGAGCCGGACGGAAACAAGCCATCCGGCCGGGAAATCACGCGAAACGAACCGACCGACACGCACCCGGATTGAATCCGAACGAAACGTACCCGCGAACTCCGACCCGCGTAGTACGATGCTGTGCGTGCAAAACACGAACGACTCGCCCGGAGCACAAGCCGTACGACCGACACGCTTACAAAACCCAGCCGAAGCAACCCAATACTCCGCAACCGACTCGTATGCCGCATATGAAACCTAGCTGACACACAGCGGGAACGAGTCAGACAAGATCGCACCAGACAACTGCAGCGTCCTACTCGGACACAAGAACAACTCCTACATGCACCAAAAACACCAAGGAATTTTTTTTTTTAAAAAGGGCCAAACAAGCAACCACAAAGCCAATAAATACAGGGAGGAAAAAAAAAATGGAACAAGGACACACCTCCAACTCCACCTACATAAAGGCCACAAATCCCTACCATGATCCTTTGCAAATTCCACTGACCTGCCAGCACAGAACACCATCACACAGCAACCACAGACACACTCACAGCTCATACATCACACAAGCCACACACCATTACCACACCTACAAATAGCACCCTCACACACACCCAGCTAAACCTACACTCACACCCCCACTTGCACACACACACACATCAATCACCACCACCACCCATCACCATGCCCCTAAAGAAGAATCCAAAGTTCCTAGACAGTGAATTGGAAGTCATGGTAGATGAGATCCTCAGGGTAGAGCCACAGTTGTTTGGTACATTGGTACAACAGACCCCCATGTCGCAGAAAACCAAGATGTGGGCGAGGATTGTCGACAGGGTGAACGCACAATCACCATGTTTGCGCACAAAGGAAGACATCCAGAACAGGTGGTATGATGTGCGCAGGAGGGTCCGGGACCAACTCAAAAGGACTACCTCCTCAGCCAGCACACCGGCAGTGGCCCTCCTGCAAAACCACTATACCTCAGGCCCTGGGAGGAGAAGGTGCGGGCCATCCTACCACCAGTGAGCGTATACGGACTAACAGACATCCCAGAGCCTGGTGAGTACACAACTAATATACACAATATGGTGTGACAACACACACACATCACAGTCAAGGGGATAGGCAAACCATGCACCCTTAGCAAATACACAGCAACCAAAAGATATTCATCCCAAGATGTGAATGCTAGTCAGACAAACACAATACCTGCCATCTCATAGTGATATGTAACTGTGTCATGACATGTACAAACCTAACAACAAATACAGCAAGGCAGTGGCACAAATAGAACCAACAAACACTCCCAGATATTTACCCACCACTAGAACACCACCTCACAGGGAAGCTCACTGAAAGGAAGGAATTCTGTGTATGCTGGTCAAGTCAGTGTAGCCAATAGCATGATGGGAGTGGTAGTCACAGATATTGGTCACACCCACAATTGGCCCATCAACACCACTCTGAACCATGCTCACATCACAGGGAGTGGAAAACAACTGACAAGATGGCTGACACTGGGTACTGCTGTGGGGAGCACAAGGCCCTGATGGGAACTGGGCACCAACAAACAACAGGACCACACTGTCAGCCATCTTGCCATTGCTGTCACACTCACACACAGTGAAGTCCACTCAAAAGGAAGGAAGTATGGGCATGCTGGGAAGGGGGTGTAGGCAATAGCATGATGGGAGTTGTAGGCACAGATATTGGTCACCCTCACAATTGGCCCATCAACACCACTCTGAACCATGCTCACATCACAGGGAGTGGAAAACAACTGACAAGATGGCTGACACTGGGTACTGCTGGGGGGAGCACAAGGCCCTGCTGGGAACTGTGCAACAACCAATAGCAGGACACCACTGACTGACATCCTGAAAGACAACTTGCACTCCCTGCAATAGAAGCACGTTCCATGGTGGGATATCTGGCTGGGTGGGAAGGAGGACTCACAGCACTGACCATAGTTACAAGCACCTCCCCTCACACACCCCCTCAACACTAACTCCACATAACCCACCTGGGAGAATGCAATGCCTCACATCCTAACTGAAGATCCCACAAAGAACCACCACCCTGGGTTATGCCGTGTGAAGCACAGGGACACTCTTGGGACTTGTAGCCAAACAACTGCCAGGACAACACTCCCAGCCATCCTGTCAGCACAGGCACCCCACCCCACAGGGAAGCAGAGTCAAAAGGAAGGAAGGATGGGCATGCTGGGAAGGGGGTGGAGGCAATAGCATGATGGGAGTGGTAGTCACAGATATTGGTCAGCCTCACAATTGGCCCATCAACACCACCCTGAACCATGCTCACATCACAGGGAGTGGAAAAGGACTCACAAGATGGCTGACACTGGGTACTGCTGGGGGAGCACAAGGCCCTGCTGGGAACTGTGCAACAACCAACAGCAGGACACCACTGACTGACATCCTGAAAGACAACTTGCACTCCCTGCAATGGAAGCACGTTCCATGGTGGGATATCTGGCTGGGTGGGAAGGAGGACACACAGCACTGACCATAGTTACAAGCACCTCCCCTCACACACCCTCTCAACACTAACTCCACATAACCCACCTGGGAGAATGCAATGCCTCACATCCTAACTGAAGATCCCACAAAGAACCACCACCCTGGGTTATGCTGTGTGAAGCACAGGGACACTCTTGGGACTTGTAGCCAAACAACTGCCAGGACAACACTCCCAGCCATCCTGTCAGCACAGGCACCCCACCCCACAGGGAAGCAGAGTCAAAAGGAAGGAAGGATGGGCATGCTGGGAAGGGGGTGGAGGCAATAGCATGATGGGAGTGGTAGTCACAGATATTGGGCAGCCTCACAATTGGCCCATCAACACCACCCTGAACCATGCTCACATCACAGGGAGTGGAAAAGGACTCACAAGGTGGCTGACACTGGGTACTGCTGGGGGAGCACAAGGCCCTGCTGGGAACTGTGCAACAACCAACAGCAGGACACCACTGACTGACATCCTGAAAGACAACTTGCACTCCCTGCAATGGAAGCACGCTTCATGGTGGGATAACTGGGCTGGGGGAGAAGGAGGCCCGGATGGCAAGCAAATACCACCAATGCTGGTCATGCACACACCTCAACATTCACATTGACATGCCACAGGTTGGCAGGACAATGTGCTACACCAATATCACTCTCTGACTGTCACAATTTAGGAGAATGCATTGTCCACGCCCACATCCAGAGGTACAGTCACAACTGTCAGGTGTTTGAACAATTGATGCCAGTAGAAACATAACATACAATCTGTGTCTCTCCCCAAAACAGGTGATGATGGGGACACAGCAGCAGACGAGGAGGAGTCCCTGTCCCAGGCTCCAGGGAACACTGAGCTCACTGGTGTGGATTAGCCTCTGCACTCCTCGGATGGCGAAGAACCAGCTGGACCCTCCGGTGTGAGTCATCATGCAGCACCAGCAGGACCAACATCTGCACCCCCTGCACCCACACCCTCCAACAACTGCCAACACACAGGCCACCCCTGCCAACACGGACAGACCAAGGACCACAGATGACAACAGCGCAGGGACCCAGACCCAAACTGGAGCTGGTGACAACGAGCCCAGGAACAACACCCAAGTGGGCCCACGGTCACCTGTGCGTGCCACCGCAGGTCCTGCACGTGTCGCCAGGGGTCGTGGGAGGGGTGGTAGACATAGGTTGCTCTTTGCAGAGGGGTCTGGACTGCATGATGATCCACAACCGGCACGCATCGCAGATGCGTACCAGACTAGCACCGGAGAGGTCAGCCAGGTAGTGGGGATCCTCAAGGACATACAACAGCAGCAGGCTGCCCATCATGCCCGCTTGGACTCCCACATGTCCCGTGTTGAGACACACATGTCACGTGTCGAGACACCCATGTCTGGCATGGAGTCCAAGTGGGACACATTGGAACAACTGACAGCGGTGCATAGGGACATACTGACATGCCTCCGCCAGATCAGCACCAACATGGCCTCACCTCCCTGTGTGCTGCTGAAACAACTGCAAATGCCACAGGGAGGGAGGAGGACTCTGGCAGAGAGTCCCCTGCACAGCCGCAGCCTGCACCTGAGGGTCCCCCCCCAAGAAGAGGGGCCGTCCGAGGAGGCCAAACTGAGAGGCCGATGGCCATCTACATCCCCCAGGAAGCCAACACCTGTTCTGGAACTTTTCCTCTGTGTGCAAACTGGACGCCCTGTCGAAGCCAACCCAACTCTCCCACATTACATGGGGAGCTCTAGTTGGCCAAATTTATCAGATGACTGTGGACTTTACTCTGGACATTTCAGCTACCAAGACTTCCGAATCACATGGGAACTTTGGATTCCAATTTCTATGTACAGCACCCACCATCCTCACACCTGTATGTAAATAAACTCACCAATACACCATATCTGCCTCTGTTGTGATTCCAACGTGCTCTCTGTCATGGAGATGGTGATCAGAAAAATGACACTGTGCATGCTAACTGCTACAGCAATTCCAACACCGTCATGTCAGTCATGGCGACGTGACACATATGAGGGAGACACACCACTAGGGCCACACAACACATACACACCAGGGCCATCAGACTCATCACCTATACTGATGTTGCAACTAAATACAGTGGAATGCACAGACACGCCACCTATTCACAGTCTGTGTCAACTAGACTACAGGTGCAGTAAGCAAATGTCAGTCAGATGTCTGACTACAGACAACGCACATCCCAAAGTGAAGCACAGGTTTATTACACATTTGCAACATGTTGTTTCCACTACAAATGCTAGCTAATCCAACCTGGCTGTGGCCACAAAGTCAAAAAGTGCAGAAGATAGAAAGTCCAGGGGTGTGTGGCACATCACCTGTAAGGACACGACTGCTTCCACCTTGGAAGTTGAATCATGGACTCGTGGGATCCAAGTTGATCAAACAACTCCGGCAGCACCCTGTGAAGGACAGACATGACACACAGTCAAAACCACTGAAGAAGAGCACAGAACGGCAATACTCATGTCTAATACATGTCACGAGATAACTATACAAAACCAAGTTAGCATGTCAACACTGTTGGGCAGTACAGACCACCTGCAAGGACACATCGCTGCACGCATCCAGTCAAGTAGCACATGGCCACACTCAAACAGCACCAGAGCACCACACACACATATCATGCAAACTCAAATCATTGACATTACAACCCTCTGGAGACTCACATTCAGCTGAAGAAGTTGGTGATGAGCTGTGTGCGGACATCACCATCATCATCATCATCATCTTCCATCATGACCCAGGCCAGGATCTTCCACAGGTGGCGGACGTTGGTCATCGTCATCTAGGATGAGAGGCAACTCCTTCCGCACTGCCAGGTTGTGTAACATGCAGCAGACGATGACAATCTTGCACACCTTTGCTGGGGCATATGGGAGGGCCCCTCCTGTCTTGTCCAGGCAGCGGAAGCGGCTCTTCAGGAGACCAAAGGTCCGCTCAATCACCCTCCTCGTCCGACCATGTGCCTCATTGTAGCGCATCTGGGCTGGTGTCACAGGGTTCCTGAGGGGTGTCAGCAACCACGGCATGTTGGGGTATCCCGAGTCACCTACAGACAGACAATTGCACATTAGCCGATTTGAAAATGTGTGCGGAAAACAACATAGCAGAACACACACAATGGTACAAAGTCAGTACACACCAACAAGCCAGGCAAGCTGGTTCGGCATCTGTGACATCATCCTCGGGATGCGACTACTCCTCATCACGTAGGCATCGTGTGCCGAACCGGGAAACGGGCACACACATGTGTGATGGTCATATCTGCAAGACATACCACCAGAGCATTGATCGAATGGTAATGTTTACGGTTCCGGTATGCCTGCTCATGTGCCTGTGGTGGTATCAAAGCCACATGTGTCCCATCAATGGAGCCAATTACATGTGGCATCCTCCCCAGGGCATAGAAGTCACTCTTGACGTCAGTGAGTCGTTGACGTGTTGGGAAATAGATGTACTGGTTCAGGTATCTCAACATTGCCCCCAAAACATCGCGTAGCACACGGCTGAACATAGTCTGTGACATCCCACCGGCAGTCGCCACAGTGTGTTGAAAGGTACCGGTGGCAAAGAAGTGTAGGGCTGCCATCACCTTCACCTTGGGGGTCAGCGCTGTAGGATACGGACGGCCAGGCTGCAAATGTGGGTCCAACCGCACTGCCAAATCCTCAATCAGCTGCCTGGTGAAGCGGTACCATCGGATGCTGTCACGTTCCACCATCGTTGCCAGGTCTGGGAATGGTCGATGGACAGCAGGAGCCCTGCAGTGCATAGGTGAAGAAAGCAAGATTGTCAGTCACCCCAACTATGTGCCGTTCACCATACTCAATTTCACATGATACATCATTAACAAACACAAGTACTTGATGTGTGTGTCGTTCTGTTTGGACATATATGGCACCTACATGGACATCATCTAACATCTCTGTTCAACAAGTGTTGACAACAGGTTCCAGGGTGTGCTATGGGAAACCATTAGGCTGTGTCACAGTACCCATTTACTGCTCTCACGTTCCACACACATACCACAGTGACATGTCTGGACAGATGCTCCACAGGCATCACAGCTCATTGACAGGTAGATTCCCAGGGACCCTGTCTTGCCACATGGACACTGACATGACATTGCGTATCATGTACACATCAGAAAAACAAACATGACACCCACAGGTAGTGGCCCCTGTAGCCTCTGCAGGACAGACATGGACGTCTGTGACACACACAACATCAAAGTTCATGCACAAACCACGTGGATGTGGAGACTGTCTCCCATTGTGCACATGGAGTCAGAGACATGTGAAACACAACATGCACACAGACTGCGGAGGGACATCACTATTGTGGCAATGGGCCACCCTGTGACGTACATGCCTTCCCACATGTGAGCCTGGGGGTATGTGACATGTCATACACATACACAACCTGGAAATGTGACCATGACACATGCTCCAAAATGAAAAGTTGCACACCACAGTGGTCAGGTGCACAACACACAAAGGACCCTGTCCCCATGAACACGTGCACAGCCTGGGTGTGTCTGCCCCCAAGTGCCACCCCAAAAACCACATGTTCACCCCCATACACAGATAAGGTTATGCTGCCACACATGCCTTAGATACAGTGTGGACTGGGTGTGGTGTTGTAGGTGTGCCCCTGAGTCCCTGGAAAGTATATGTGGCTGGCATAGGTTCACCAGTGACCAGCATGGTGACATATGCGTGTGACCTGTCCAGGGACACGTTGTAGAGCAATGGACCGATCGGTGTGCCCGCACGGCCCATTGCATTGGATGTGAGTGGGTACGCGTTGTATCCCGGGTACGCGTTGTACAGCAATAGACCGATCAGTGTGCCCGCACGGCCCATTGCATTGGATGTGAGCGGGTGCGCATTGTATCCCGAGTGCGCGTTGTACAGCAATAGACCGATCGGTGTGCCCGCACGGCCCATTGCATTGGATGTGGCGAGTACAGCGTTGTACAGCAATGGACCGATCGGTGTGCCCGCACGGCCCATTGCATTGGATGTGAGCAGGTACGCGTTGTATCCCGGGTACGCGTTGTACAGCAATAGACCGATCGGTGTGCCCGCACGGCCCATTGCATTGGATGTGAGCGGGTACGCGTTGTATCCCGGGTATGCGTTGTACAGCAATGGACCGATCGGTGTGCCCGCACGGCCCATTGCATTGGATGTGAGCGGGTGCGCGTTGTATCCCGAGTACGCGTTGTACATCAATGGACCGATCGGTGCGCACGCATTGGCTGGGGCCTGGCATGGCAACGGACGCGTTTTCGAAGCTTCAACGAGTCTGATGCAGTGAATTCAGTTGGCCAGCTCAACAATGTTGCAAATTCATGGGTGTCATGAAGTTGAATTTTTGAAGGATGCTGTGGGCGTGTATTGGTGCTGCAATTCCATGGATTGGTCAGATTCAGAAGATGCAAACGACTTGGACCTATCACTTTGGACACATGGGACAGTATCTGCCTCTGCAGCACACATATAATGCTGGCTGTTCCCCTGAGGGCTCACTTGCCTGCACTACATGCTCCAGGATGACATCTGCCACTACACTGCTGCTGTCTCTGCATCCTCTGGCTACTGCAATGGCACGTACTGTGGAGAGAGCCCCAGCCTTCACCCATGAGGAGAACCAGGCCCTGGTGGACAACCTCCTTCCACAGTACAGCAAGCTGTATGGGACACCAGGGGAGCAGGTGAGTGTGCTGTCCACTGCCTTACTAATTGTGCATGTTGTCTGACTAGAAGGATTTACAGTGTGCACACCACTGGCTAGCATGCTCACTGAGTAGTTCGCACCCCCCAAAGTGTGTAGTCACATGCCTTGAACAGGTACAGTGCAGTAACAGTGCATTCCAACAAGGTTTACTTCCCATGCAATGATACCATGTAGTAACTGCTGGCAAACTGTCCATAGCCCTCGTTGCACTGCCTGTGTTCATCATATGCCCCTGTGATTGAGACATGTATTTACAACTGTGTGATGCACGGATATGTTGCATGTGTAGTAATGGCCTTTTCACTTTGTCATCCTCACAGGTTGATGCCCACCAGAAGCAGGAGATCTGGCTGGCCATCGTCCGGGCAGTAAGATCCGTGGGGGTCTACAAGCGCCGGATCCGCAACTGCCAGAAGAGGTGGCAGGACCTTCGTGGCTGGACCCGGAGGATCGCAAGGGTCCAGCTGAAGCTGTCACCTCCTCGCAGGAGGGCGGACACCGGACCCTGACCCCCACATGCTCCGGATCCTGGCGGTGGTCTTCCCGGACCTGGATGGGCAGCTGAAGGCCAGACAGCAGCAAGGAGGGGTGAGTCAAAGACTGCACTGTGAACTCTGTCTAACATGCTATGTGCCCTCCTCTGGCCTGGTTAAACTTCCCCAGTACATCAGTCTTGTTGTCCAGTACCCATGTCCCTCTATTGTGACATGCCCACTCCTCATCTGATACGCAGGTGTGCTCCTTACGCTCAGGATAATTGTGTCACTCGGGTACAGGGTCCTTGCATTTTGCTTTGGTCAAGGTGGGTGACAGCTTTTGTTCCCGTGACATTGTGTTGGCCTTCATGGGTGGGTCAATTGCTCACACAATGCCTGAGTCGTGCAATGTAGTCTGGGTGTAACTTTGATATGTGGTCCACTTGCAGATCAGAATCACCACATGTCCCTGGGGTATTTGGCACACCCCCATGCTGCGGGTGGGTACAATGTTTGGGCCTCAGGAGTATGTATGTCAAGTGTGTCACACATGCTTAGCCACCTGCCTACTGACCAGGGCTCATCCCTCTTGCAGGTGGAGCCGGACAGTCATGCCTACTACAGGGCATACAATACACTCTGTACTCCCACTCCCGTGTATCAGCTGACATGTTGTGCTCAGTGAAATGTTCCCTCAGGTGTCTGCCTCTGCCTCTGTGTCGTTGTGCTGTGACTACGTTGTCGGGACTCCTGTGATGTTTATCAGTTAGGGGTCAGCATGCCATCTGCTATTGGACCATGTGAGACAAGACTTCTGTGACTTATAGGTGTTTGATCACTTGACTGTGCAGACAGGTGTATGCGACTGTGACTTTCAGGCAGATGTTCATCATTCACAGCACACTGAGGTGCTCTGGTTCAGAGAGTTGTGTTTCATGTCTCCCATTTGTCCAATTGGTGTGCAGTGGACAAATACGGGTTCAGATGATGTGGTTAGTGGGGGGTGGACATGTGCACTTGTCAGTTACATTACTTGCCTTCCCCATGTCCTAGGATTGTGACACAGTGCACACTGTTGTTGGCTGGCTGCCATGGCCATGTGACTGGAGACAGTGATGTATGACTTTGCAGGCATGCCTGTGTCATGGCTTTCAACTTCCTAAGAGTGATCCTGCAGGGGAGTGACATGTGCAACATGCACCCCATTGTGGCATTGACTATCCGGACATGGGTGCTTCATGGTGTCTGGTGCTGGTATGCATCTCATGCATTTCTATTTAGACTCTGCCCGTCCATTTATCCAGACACCTGCACTGACTCAGTGGCAAGAGATGTGACGTGGGCATGTTCACATACTTCACCGTGTTCTCAGCAATGTCCAACAACTGTGTAGGTGGTGCATGTGTCCACACTGGGGTATTACCTTCAGACAGGCACCAGACAGATGGGTGCAAGGGCAGGAGGGGTATCTCTTCCATGGTTGACCATCAGACTGACAATTGGCTTTTCCTAATCTGTGTGAGGACTTTTGGCAATGTTCAGCTGGGGATGCCAGGTCTTACTCTGTAATGTGCTGTACTCACTGTGGTGTGTGCGGTCAGTGCAGGTGACTGATGTGTGTCTGTTTCCCTAATTGTTTGCAGATACATCCACGGCCACAGGAGGGGACAGCTCCACGGACCAGGAGGAGCGGCAGAGCCAGACTGGGTCAACAGCCGACGAGTGGTCGGAGGGACCCAGTGGCACGGAGGGTGAGGGGAGCCACACCGAGGAGTCCTCAGCACCATCCACCTCAGCTGAGGACCACAGCAGCTCGGAGGATGACTCCCTTGTGGAGGCGGGTGTCAGCAGCCACCAAACACCAGCTAGTCTGTCTGGCCCCGCCACCACCACAAACCACCACCGCCCTCTCATTGGCTCCCATTCCAGAGGTCCGTGGAGGCTCCCGTGTCCGGGAGCGTGTCTCCTTCGTGCCAGGCACCGCACCCCCTGCCCCTGTGTCCCCTGCTGCCCTGAGTGAGGAATCTGTGTACCTGCTTCGGCAGCTCCATGTAGGGCAGACAGCAATGCTGAGTGTCCTCCATGCACACACCACTCTGTTGACACAGCTGGTGTCGTTCATGGAGGGCATCTCGACGGGTATGTCTGCCCTACAGAGGAGCAATAGGTCCATGGAGTCCTCCCTGACGGCAGCAGTGTCCCTCCTCCAACAGTCCCTCGCCCCTCCTACCTCTGCCCCATCCACACTTCCTGGCACCCTACCTGTCCCAAGCACATGCACACCTGCACAAACACCCAGACACACAGACACGAGCAGCACAGACACACCCAAAACCAAGGCAAGACGTGCACACAAGCATCCTCAGGGGACTGATACCACACACACAGGGGATGGGGAACTGACACACACACAGGCAACCACAGTCACTCCGCAATCCTCAAGATCCTCTCCCTCCAAGACCCCTTCCCTTGCCTCACCTGCAACCCCACCTGATAAGCAGCTCTTCCTCTGTGACCTCGGCCTCTTCCCCTCCAATCCCTCTGATCCAGCATACCGGGGAAGAGGAAGTCCACCCACACAGAGGGGAGTGCCCATCGCCCCCGGACACCCTCCCCAGGCGCAGGCAGAGTGAGCCCCCACCCGCAAGTCCCCCCGGTCCCGGAAGAGCAAGACCCCGCCACCGCCCTGCAAGTCAACCACCCAGTCTCTCACCTCCATCCCCCAGGCCACCACTCCACAGGTTCCACCGCCACACCCTGCCCCAGGTTCCCCCACACACCGATACCGCATCCCCAAACTGCTTAGGCCCCTGCCACTTGCTCTTCCACCCCCAAACCAGACGCTCTGCCTGTTTGTGCCACTGGTGTGGCGACCGTGTCCCCCCTCTGTCCTGCCCAGCTCTTCTGCCCCCCTTCCACTACCTTGGAGTCATGCACTGCGGTGGAGTCCACAACCACCCCGTCTGACTCGGGCACTGCATTGGGGACCCAGTCCACTCCATCTGACCAGCCCACTGCAGTGGTTGCAGCACCAACACCATCTGACTTGAGCCCTGCGGTGGTGCCAGCCCCCTGAGTCAGACACCTCCACTGCAGTTGCCGGTGACACTCCTGCACCCACCTCCCCTTCACTGCCTCCTTCTGGCATCCCCTGATCCTGTCCCTGCGGTGCCTGGCCTGCCCCTCGTATGCCCCTCCAAGGGGGATGTCCCCTGTCCGTACCTGTGCAGGCAAGCAATTGTTGACAAGTTGTCACACATCACCCTGTTGGGACTGTATATTTGGACTGGCCATTGGCCTTAGTTTATTTTGGACTTTTGATTAGAGTTGCACACTTGCTGAATAAAGCCTCTTTTTGTTTACTTGTGGTTAATCTTTGGAGGTACATGATGTAGATGTGTAGAATCATGCATTTGCTGTTGTAATAGTGTTCAGAACAGGTAAATGAAGTTTTGCTGTGATGGGCTCCATGTGGTCCATGGGATATGTGTCCTAATCTAGTCTGGATCTATAGCATCCTTTGCTGCAGTCTGAGGGTGTAATGTTCAGCATTTGACACAGGGATGTACGTTTAGCATTTGTAGATTACCATCTTTGTCCTACACTGATGCACATCTGGTGGGCTTACCACTGTCCAATGTTCCTAGTACCCTGACTGTGTGCCCGTCTCCAATGGACATGCAGTTTAGCACATCAATTTTGGAGGACTCATCTGTGTACACAGTGCAAGTTGCTTGACACGTGTCTTGGGTGTATGCAGATGACTGACGTGACACTCCCGTGCCCAGGCTGATATGAGCAGAGCCTTCAGTGTGTTGTAGTTGTTGACTCACTGACCGAGTGTTCTGCTGACATGTTTGAGTCGTGCACAGGCAAGGTTTGGCACAGCTGACCTTCCACAGGAGTGGAGTGCCCTCATGGCAGTGCGTGATTCCGTGATAAAGGCTGTGCCCGTGTTGTGTGTTGTGTAGGCATGTCTGTGCGTGTTCCCTTCTCCTTTTCCTACACAGGCTGTGTCCCTACGTATGATCCTGTTTGTGATGCTTGCTGAGTTGTTCTGTGTTCATCCAGCATCTTGGACCTGGTTTCTCCGGGATGTGGGTGCATGGCAAACTAATGTTCATGAGGTTGTCATCCCTAGTTGTCTTTGTTGTCAGGGCTGGGGATGTGGGCAAACGCAGATGGGACACAGTCAGGATTCCTCTTGGCACTTGTTGGTTACACAAGTAATGTGATTTTCTGTTTGTGTATGCTTTCAGTGATTGTGACACGTTGTGTGTGTGACTGTTGCCACTCCTCAGGGTCAGAGCTGCAATGTTGGAAGTTGTCTATGTGTGTCCTTTGTGGGTCAGCTTGGCTTCTTCATTGGTGTGTGACTATGGCCAGGATCCCATTGTTTGGGGTGGATTTCACGTCATGCCCATGTACGGCATACTGTGCAGTGTGTCAGACATTCACAAGTCTTGTTGACTGGCCATGTGTGATGGGTTTCTGCACCTTATTTCCCCCCACCACCCCTGGGATTGTCATGGGTGCATGTGCAATGTCAGCAGTCCATGTGAGCTTCACTGCTGCACATTGGTGGAGATCAAGGTGTGTGGCGTTGAGTGTGTGCAAATGTGAGTTGTTGCACGGCTGGGGCACTACCTCCATATTGTCCTTGGCTGGCAGGCCATGCTGAGTGCTTTGTGCTTGTATAGGTGTGATGGTAGTTTGTTGCTCAGGACACATGGCTGTGGTTCACAGTGTGGATGACATCTACCTTTGTCATCAGAGTCTGATTGTCATGCAGGCTAGTGTCACCACAATGTGGGGTCCCTGGGGGGAGTGCTGTGGTGGTTCTGTCTCTTGCTGTGTTTGTTGCTGTTCCTACAAGCTTGTGTGACATGTGTAATTTGGGCTCCCTCTCATCTCACAATGCCTGTTTGCCCACATAGGGAATCCAATCCATGAGTTACTTTTGTATGTGACTGTGTTGACATCTGTGTATTAGTGAATCTGGCCTCCTCATGTGTTGTGTGTTTGCCTGGGGACACTGGCACACAACCCCCTCACCTGTTGTGTTTGATATGCAGTGTGAGTCTGCCTGTTTGTGTTTGTGCATTTGCACCACTGCATTGGCATATCTTTAGTTTGCCATTGGCTGTATGTTGTTTGTTGGCTTTCCCCTGCTGGCCCTGGGACTGCTAGGTCATCAGTCAGCACATTGATCATGGTTAGTATGTCCCATTGCTGCCATGGTATGGTATTTGTTCACCTGACATCTACAGTCTCCACAGGATATCTACATTTGTGTGTCCATTGGTGCAGATATGTGGGTCTGCATTATGATGCTCACTTCTGTCATTGTGTTATTTGTGAATGTAGACAATGTGGGCCCCCATGGCTGATGTTTGTGTGCACATGGCCAGAACGATGTGTCATTGGCACTGCACTGCTTGCCTCACACAATCTATGTTGCTATGGGACACAAGCACTACAATGCCACTGTAGTGTTTGGTGTTGTGTGGCCAGCAATAATCCCTGCAGTTTTGTTTTTGCAGCTTTTACCAGGACTACACTTACCTTTTGGGCACTGTGGTGATGGGGCTTTGGGCCCCATTGCCACACTGTTCAAAATGTGCTTCAGCTATGGAGCACACACTTCCCTTTGGTCACTGTGGTGATGGGGCTTTGGGCCCCATTGCCACACTGTTCAAAATGTGCTTCAGCTATGGAGCACACACTTACCTTTTGGGCACTGTGGTGATGGGGCTTTGGGCCCCATTGCCACACTGTTCAAAATGTGCTTCAGCTATGGAGCACACACTTACCTTTTGGGCACTGTGGTGATGGGGCTTTGGGCCCCATTGCCACAGTGGTCATGGTCTGCTTGCATTGTGTAGGCCACACACACAATTATGTGTGACACATGTGTTAGGGGGTCACATTGTATGTTCAATGTCATGTTCAGTGTTGTATGCATTTGACACAGACCACACACGCTTGTCATGGTGTTGGGGGTGGGATGTAATTTTCAGACAGTCCTTATGTGGGAGTATGCTAGTTGTGTCATGCATTACCCGTCCTATGAGTAGGGGTGGTTGTAGTGACAGGCATCCAGCCCCCTATGGGTGGGGATGGCAGTGGTGGCAGGCATCCAGCCCACCCTGAGTAGGGGTGGTGTTAGTGGTAGGCATCCATCCCCCTATGGGTGGGCATGGCAGTAGTGGCAGGCATCCAGCCCCCCCTGAGTAGGGGTGGTGTTAGTGGTAGGTATCCATCCCCCTATGGGTGGGGATGGCAGTAGTGGCAGGCATCCAGCCCCCCATGAGTGGGGATGGTAGTAGTGGTAGGCATCCAGCCCCCCATGAGTGGGGATGGTAGTAGTGGTAGGCATCCAGACCCCCATGAGTGGGAATGGTAGTAGTGGTAGGCATCCAGCCCCCCATGAGTGGGGATGGTAGTAGTGGCAGGCATCCATCCCCCCATGAGTGGGGATGGTAGTAGTGGTAGGCATCCAGCCCACCCTGAGTGGGGATGGTAGTAGTGACAGCCATCCAGCCCCCTATGGGTGGGGATGGCAGTAGTGACAGGCATCCAGCCCACCCTGAGTAGGGGTGGTGTTAGTGGTAGGCATCCAGCCCCCTATGGGTGGGGATGGCAGTAGTGACAGGCATCCAGCCCCCCATGAGTGGGGATGGTAGTAGTGGTAGGCATCCAGCCCACCCTGAGTGGGGATGGTAGTAGTGACAGCCATCCAGCCCCCAATGGGTGGGGATGGCAGTAGTGACAGGCATCCAGACCCCCATGAGTGGGGATGGTAGTAGTGACAGCCATCCAGCCCCCTATGGGTGGGGATGGCAGTAGTGGCAGGCATCCAGACCCCTATGGGTGGGGATGGCAGTAGTGACAGGCATCCAGACCCCCATGAGTGGGGATGGTAGTAGTGGTAGGCATCCAGCCCCTCATGAGTGGGGATGGTAGTAGTGGTAGGCATCCAGACCCCCATGAGTGGGGATGGTAGTAGTGGTAGGCATCCAGCCCCCCATGAGTGGGGATGGTAGTAGTGGCAGGCATCCATCCCCCCATGAGTGGGGATGGTAGTAGTGGTAGGCATCCAGCCCACCCTGAGTGGGGATGGTAGTAGTGACAGCCATCCAGCCCCCTATGGGTGGGGATGGCAGTAGTGACAGGCATCCAGACCCCCATGAGTGGGGATGGTAGTAGTGACAGCCATCCAGCCCCCTATGGGTGGGGATGGCAGTAGTGGCAGGCATCCAGACCCCTATGGGTGGGGATGGCAGTAGTGACAGGCATCCAGCCCCCCATGAGTGGGGATGGTAGTAGTGGTAGGCATCCAGCCCACCCTGAGTGGGGATGGTAGTAGTGACAGCCATCCAGCCCCCTATGGGTGGGGATGGCAGTAGTGACAGGCATCCAGACCCCCATGAGTGGGGATGGTAGTAGTGAGAGCCATCCAGCCCCCTATGGGTGGGGATGGCAGTAGTGACAGGCATCCAGACCCCCATGAGTGGGGATGGTAGTAGTGGTAGGCATCCAGCCCCCCATGAGTGGGGATGGTAGTAGTGGTAGGCATCCAGACCCCCATGAGTGGGGATGGTAGTAGTGGTAGGCATCCAGCCCCCATGAGTGGGGATGGTAGTAGTGGCAGGCATCCATCCCCCCATGAGTGGGGATGGTAGTAGTGGTAGGCATCCAGCCCACCCTGAGTGGGGATGGTAGTAGTGACAGCCATCCAGCCCCCTATGGGTGGGGATGGCAGTAGTGACAGGCATCCAGCCCACCCTGAGTAGGGGTGGTGTTAGTGGTAGGCATCCAGCCCCCTATGGGTGGGGATGGCAGTAGTGACAGGCATCCAGCCCCCATGAGTGGGGATGGTAGTAGTGGTAGGCATCCAGCCCACCCTGAGTGGGGATGGTAGTAGTGACAGCCATCCAGCCCCTATTGGTGGGGATGGCAGTAGTGACAGGCATCCAGACCCCCATGAGTGGGGATGGTAGTAGTGACAGCCATCCAGCCCCCTATGGGTGGGGATGGCAGTAGTGGCAGGCATCCAGACCCCTATGGGTGGGGATGGCAGTAGTGACAGGCATCCAGACCCCTATGGGTAGGGATGGCAGTAGTGGCAGGCATCCAGCCCCCCCTGAGTAGGGGTGGTGTTAGTGGTAGGCATCCATCCCCCTATGGGTGGGGATGGCAGTAGTGACAGGCATCCAGACCCCCATGAGTGGGGATGGTAGTAGTGACAGCCATCCAGCCCCCTATGGGTGGGGATGGCAGTAGTGACAGGCATCCAGACCCCCATGAGTGGGGATGGTAGTAGTGGTAGGCATCCATCCCCCCATGAGTGGGGATGGTAGTAGTGGTAGGCATCCATCCCCCTATGGGTGGGGATGGCAGTAGTGGCAGGCATCCAGAACCCTATGGGTGGGGATGGCAGTAGTGACAGGCATCCAGACCCCTATGGGTGGGGATGGCAGTAGTGGCAGGCATCCAGCCCCCCCTGAGTAGGGGTGGTGTTAGTGGTAGGCATCCATCCCCCTATGGGTGGGGATGGCAGTAGTGACAGGCATCCAGACCCCTATGGGTGGGGATGGCAGTAGTGACAGGCATCCAGCCCCCCATGAGTGGGGATGGTAGTAGTGGTAGGCATCCATCCCCCTATGGGTGGGGATGGTAGTAGTGGCAGGCATCCATCCCCCTATGGGTGTGTATGGCATTGGTGATGGCCATCCCGCCCCTATGGTTCTGCTGTTGTTAGTGTACGTCATTTGTGCATCCCTATGTGTGTGTGACATATTTCGGGTACGTGTCGTTTGTTTGTGTTGTGGGTGTTTGACTTACCGTCTGCGCCGTACGCATCCGTACCGGTCCCGGTAATAGATGTAGAGTATTGGTAGGACCTGCGCGATGGGATTCATGGTTGGGTCGTCTCGTTCGGGTTTCTTGTGGCTTCGACTCGTACTCGTCGCTGGCTTGTTCGTCTCGTAGCCGTGGATCGTCTCGTGGCGCGAATCGGAGCTTATGTACAGCTCTCCCGGATGCTCAAACGTGCTGGACGTAGCGACGAGTTCGGCGCGTACGGAAGACGCATCGTACTAGTCCGGCCGGAAGGTGCTGTGTATTTGGTTCCGTGCGACTCGATTCGGCGTTTACGGATCCGGCTCGGGCGGGGAACAGGAGCTGGAATGGGTAAGTACGGCTCGCTCGGAATCTGGGCTGTTATGCGCATCGTACTTGTTCATTCGGTAGAGTGTTCGAGTCGGTCGGAAAACACGCGTTCGGCTGGTATTTTTTCCGGACGAATACTGTTAGGTGCCCTACCGGCCGAGATCGGAATCGACCCCTAAACATATATAATTTACTATTCCAAATCCAATTAATATTACATCAGGGAAGGTACTGTACATTAAACATATTATCTTTTATATACACAATTATAAAATATTACAATTTGTAATTTGTTATTCAGAATCCTATTTAAATATAATATTTTTCAAATTAAAACCAAAATAAATGTAAATATATTATTAAAAATTAAAATTTACTATCTTTTCCATATAAATTATACATTTTAAAAATTAAGGGGCCTATTAGGATGGCGGGCGGATGTCCACCGCCGGTCCGGTGGTGGCGACCGCCGGGCCGGCGGAGGACATCTGCCCGCGATCGCAAGCCAGAAAACCGCTGGTCAGATTAGGATGGCGGTGGTGACCGCGGCTGTGGGAAGTTCCGACCGCCGCTTTTCCACCGGTTGCCATCCGCACTCCTGCCTGGCGGATGGAGAAGGACCGGGATAATGGTGGTGGTGCCGAGCAGGCTCTGCCGGCATGATTATGATGCCGGCGGTAGCCAGCCTTTCCGCAGCGGTCAAACCACCATGGAAAGGCAGGCGGAGATTGCCTTCCGGGGGCCCGTTGCGGGCTCCCAATGGGGGGGGTGTGGGTGCACTGGGGGGGTACCCATGGTCCTCCCCTACATTTCCCTGTGCCAGGTGGCAGGCACTGTGCAGTGCCTGCCAAGCAGTGCAGGGAAATGCAGGACATGCTCCCTTGGACATCGCGGCGGTGCTGCGGGCAGCAGCAACCGCCGCAATGTTAAAGCCCGCGATCGCACCGCGGTCGGATTTCGACCGTGGGCCATCGTAATTCGACCGGCGGTGATGTCGCGGTCAATGCGGGCGGTCTTTTCCCGCTACCATGGTGGTCAGGGAGGTTTTCCGACTGCCATCCTAATCAGCCCCTATGAAATATAACACATATTTTTATATATACATTTTAAACCTAATTATATTTTTTTATATAAATTTGTAAATGATTGTTAGAAATGGGATCTCTAGTTGGCAAGGGTTTGCACCTTTGTCCAAGTAGGGGCCCTTCTTCCTAGTCAGGGTAAGGGTGTTACACTCGTGAAGTAACCCCTGCTCACCCTCGTGGTAGCTTGGCACGAGCAGTCAGGCTTAATTCAGAGGCAGTGTGTAAAGCATTTGCACATAATCAACAGTAATACAGTGTAAGCACTACAAACGGACACCACACCAGTTTAGAAAAATAACCAATATTTTGTATACTCAAGACAAGACCAATTACGACAAAAATCCACAATACTATACTTTACGAATGAATACTTGATACGGTAACTTCTTCTTTGCAGGAATAGCACAAAAGCAAAGTTCGTACGAGTCAGTAGCTCCGTCCGAGCCTACCGTGATGCTGAAAACCACAGAGTCTAACAGTTCCAGCCGACCGCGTCGATACGGGCCAGCAGAGTCATGAACAGACTCGGTTACAGTACCTTTCTCGTTGTGGCTGGTACGGAGTGTACGAGCCGGTCGGCGTTCGTCGCGGTTGCGGTGCAAGACGGAGCGATGCAAGGTGCGGTGTCCCTCGATGCGGTGCAGGCAGCGGCTCGATGAGCGTCGTGCAGACGGAGTCGGTGAGTCCAAGGCGTGCGATGCAGAGTGAGACGATGCTCGATGCGGTGCTGACAGGTTGCGATGCAGGCGACCTAGCCGGAGTGCGGGAGCTGGCGTCGGACAGCGGTGCGAGTCGGAGCAGTGCGTCGCAGACGTGCGAGCGGTGCCCCAAATGCGGTGCGGTCTCGACTCTTGAGCCAGTTGCAGCGACCGCGTCGGTCGGGTCCGGTTGGTTCAGTGAAGCGATGCGATGCGAACTGCGGTGCCCACAGGTCACGGTGCAAGCAGCGGCTCGATGTTGGCGGCGTCGGACGTCGCCCACGGTGAGACCAGGGTTGCGATGCGAAGCGGGGCGATGCGGTCTGCGGTGCAAACAGGTCACCGGCCAGGGATGGATTCGGTTGACGGAGTCGGTTGCGGTTCCCTTCCTCTGTGGCAACTGAAACAGCGTTCCAGAAGCGGTACCCAGAGGCTTGTGAAGTCTTTGTAGTCCCTGAGACTTCTTAACAGGAGGCCAGCTCGGTTCCAGGCCCTTGGAGATACTCAGCACAAGTTTGTAGAAAGTTCAGTCCAGTCCTTTCACTGCCCAAGGCAGAAGCAGCAGCTGCAGGCCAACCCAACAAAGCAACAACACAGCAAAGGGGCAGTACTCCTCCTGGCAGCTCTTCCAGCTCTTCGTCTTGGCAGGTTCCTTGATTCCAGCGAGATCTAAATTCATGGGGTCAGGGCCCCAATATTTATATCCCAAATTCCTTTGTTCTCTGAAGGCAGAGAGGCCTTTGCCTAGTCCAAACCAGTTCTGGAGCACTTTGTTGACAAGTCTCCGTCACTTCTTTCAGTGAGTAGGCCAGGGGCATCAGACGCACCACAGGAGGTGGAGCCAGCATTGTGGAGGGAAGGCACTGTCCTATTCAGGGCCCAGGTGCGACCCCTCCCACCCATCTACATGTAGATCTTGCTATTCAGCCCTGTGCTGACTCACTCTGTCTCCTGGCATCCCCCAGCCCCTGTCACTCACATTCCAGACAAGGAATACACAACCTCGCAGAGGCAGGCTTGGATGGTTAGACAAGAAAATACCCACTTTCTAAAAGTGGTATTTTCAAACACAGAATGTTAAAACCAACTTCACTAAAAGCTGCATTTTATCATTCTGAGCCCAGGCATACTAAACTCAAATTTCTACCATGTTCCCGGGGTCAGTTAGGATTATAAGCTGTAACAAAACTGCCCGTTCTGGCCTAGGGGGAACAGGTAGCCTTGCAATAGTGAAAAACGAACTAGGCTGTAATTCACTATCAGGACATGCCACACACACCAGGGCATGTCCTACCTTTCGCATACAACGCACCCTGCCCACAGGGGTACCTTGGGCCTACCTTAGGGGTGACTAACATGTAGTAAAGGGAAGGTTTAGGGACTTGCAAGTGTGTGCACTTGCCAAGTCGACATGGCAGCCCCAGGCTGCGCACAGGCTCTGCGGTGGCAGGCCCGAGTTACACTTTACGGGCTGTTTGCGTGGGTGGCACAATCCAGTGCTGCAGCCCACCAACAGCATTTGGTCTATAGGCCCTGGCACTCGCAGTGCACTTTACAAGGGACTGACACATAAACCAAATAGGCCAATCATGGAAACGCCAATCCATAACACATTTTATACAGGAGCACTTGCACTTTCCCACTGGACAGCAGTGAGGAAAGTGCGCAGAATCATTACACCAGCAAAAACAGAGTCAAAACCGGGAGGTCAGAAAGCAAAAAGTCAGGGGAAACACGCCAAAAGATGCCAAGTCTAACACATGTCCCCTCCAGCTGAAAGTAGGGAGAACTACCCAACCCCATTGGAGTTCTCTTCACTAAGGCGGAAGAACCTGGACAGACCATCTGCGTTGGCGTGTTCTGTACCAGGACGGTGTTCCACCGTAAAGTCCATTCCCTGTAGGGAGATGGACCACCTCAGCAGTTTTGGATTCTCACCCCTCATTTGCATCAACCATCTGAGGGGCCTGTGGTCTGTCTGAACCCGGAAGTGAGTCCCAAACAGGTATGGTCTCAACTTCTTCAGCGCCCAGACCACAGCAAAAGCTTCCCTTTCTATGGCACTCCACCTCTGTTCCCTGGGAAGTAGTCTCCTGCTAAGGAAGACTACAGGCTGATCCAGGCCCTCTTCGTTCAGTTGTGAGAGCACCGCTCCCACACCATGCTCTGAAGCGTCCGTCTGCACGACGAATTCCTTGGAGAAGTCAGGTGCCTTGAGCACGGGCGCCGTGCACATGGCTGCCTTCAGGGCATCAAAAGCTTTCTGGCAGGACTCAGTCCAGATCACTTTCCTGGGCTGCCTCTTAGAGGTCAGCTCTGTTAAGGGGGCAACGATGGTGCCATAGCCCTTAACAAATCTCCTATAGTAACCGGTGAGGCCTAAGAAGGCTCTCACCTCTGTCTGGGTCTTGGGGGTTCCCAAGCCAGAATGGTGTCAATCTTGGGTTGTAGGGGCGCCACCTGGCCGCTTCCTACCTGGTGTCCCAAGTACACCACAGAACCCTGCCCGATCTGGCACTTACTGGCCTTGATCGTGAGGCCTGCACCTTGCAGAGCCCTCAACACTTTCTCAAGGTGCTGTAAATGTTCTTCCCAGCTGGAACTGAACACAGCAATGTCATCCAGGTAGGCGGCACTGAAATTCTCCAGCCCAGCCAACACCTGATTGACCAACCTCTGAGAGGTGGCAGGGGCATTCTTCAACCCAAAGGGCATCACCCGGAATTGGTAATGACCTTCTGGGGTTGAGAATGCGGATCTCTCCTTGGCCCCATTGGTTAAGGCAATCTGCCAGTACCCAGACGTCAAATCAAACGTGCTGAGGAACCGGGCAGCTCCCAACCGATCAATGAGCTCATCAGCTCTGGGGATGGGGTGCGCGTCAGTCCTGGTGACGGCATTGAGCCCACGGTAGTCCACACAAAACCGGAGTTCTGGAGTGGCACCGGGCGCCGCAGCCTTTGGGACCAAGACCACTGGGCTGGCCCAAGGACTGTGGGAGGGCTCAACCACCCCTAACGCCAACATCTTAGAGACCTCCTCCTTGATGCTGGCTCTGACCCGGTCAGTCAACCTGTAAATCTTGTGCTTCACAGGAGGGCTGTCACCGGTGTCCACGTCATGGGTACACCAGTGAGTAACACCGGGGGTCAGAGAGAACAGTGGGGCGAACTGTCCCAACAACTGGCGACAGTCCCCCTGCTGCTCCTGAGTCAGAGTAGGGGAGAGGATCACACCCTCTACTGACCCATCATGCTCCTTGGTAGACAGGAGGTCAGGGAGAGGCTCACTCTCTTCTTCCACCCCATCATCTGTCGCCAAGAGCATACTCACTTCGGACCTCTCGAAGTGGGGCTTGAGGCGGTTCACGTGAAGGACCCTCAAAGGGTTCCTTGGAGCCTGCAAATCCACCAGGTAGGTGACGTCACTTTTGCGCTCCTTTACCTCATATGGCCCAGTCCACTTGTCCTGCAAGGCACAAGGTGCCACTGGGGCCATGACCCACACTTTTTGCCCAGGTTGAAATTCGACCAGAGTGGCATTCTGGTCATACCATCTCTTCATTTCTTCCTGGCTTGCTTCTAGGTTCGCCTGAGCGAATTTCCTGAAGCGGGCAGTTTGGTTTCTAAAGGCCAGCATGTAGCTAAATACATCCTGGGGAGTTTTCCTGGGAGCTGCCTCCCAGCCTTCCTTTACCAAACTCAGAGGTCCTCTGACAGGGTGGCCATACAGGAGCTCAAAGGGGCTGTACCCAAGAGACTTCTGAGGCACCTCCCTGTATGCAAAGAGTAGGCATGGCAAGAGGACGTCCCACTTATGCCTCATGGGTTCTGTTAGACCCTTGATCATGCCTTTCAAGGTCTGGTTGAATCTCTCCACCAGACCGTTTCCTTGTGGGTGGTAAGGAGTGGTGAACTTGTAGGTTACACCACACTCCTTCCACAGGGATGACATATACTTCGATATGAAATTGGTCCCCCTATCAGAAACCACCTCTCTGGGGAATCCCACACGGGAAAAGATCCCCATTAACGCCCGGCCCACCACTGGCGCCGTCGTTGTCCTGAGAGGGATTGCCTCCGGGTACCGGGTGGCATGGTCCACCAAGACCAGGATGTACCTGTTGCCCATGGCTGTCTTGGGATCCAGTGGCCCCACAATATCCATCCCTACCCTTTCAAAGGGTGTTCCAACAACAGGAAAAGGTTGGAGAGGAGCTTTGACCTTCCTCCCACTCTTACCACTTGCCTGGCAAGTTTGGCAAGACCTACAGTGTGCATCTGACTGCCTTCGCATTTGGGGCCAAAGAAGTGGGTGACAAGCCTGTCAAAGGTCTTGTCCTGCCCCAAATGTCCTGCCAAAGGCATGTCATGAGCCAGACCCAGTAGGAAGGTCCTGAAGTGCTGGGGTACCACCAGCACACGGGCTGACCCAGGCTCAGCAACCTTAGGCTCACTGTATAGGAGACCACTCTCCCAGTAGATCAGATGTGACCCGGACTGATTACCAGCTGCCTGGTCTGCAGCCTGCCGCCGCAGACCCTCCAGAGTAGGGCACTCGTTCTGCTCCCTGCAGAACTCCTCCTGGTGGGACCCCCTTCTTGCTGCCAATGGGTCAGCTCAGAGATGTCTCCCAGTTCGGCTACCTGCTCCCCTGTAGGCACCGGGCGTCCCCCTCGAGGTCCGCCTCCTCCCGGTCCGTGGGAACTTCGGGGCCGGTTTCCGCGCCCCCTGCCCTTTCTTTTGGCAGGGACTTGGGCCACTGTTTCAGGCTCCAAGTCCTCTTGATCACCCTTTCTGGCTGCCATTGACCGAGTAGACACGCATGCCCACTCTGGCAACCCGAGCATCTCCAAGTGAGACCTGAGCTCAACCTCCTTCCATAAGGACTGCTCCAGGTCGTTTCCTAGCAGACAATCTACAGGCATGGTAGGGCTCACAACCACCCTCAAGGGACCTGAGACCCCCCCATTCAAAGGGAACCTGTGCCACCATACACTGGCGCTCAGAGTTGTCGACAGCAACTACTTGGTGGAATGCTCCTGGGACTACTTGCTTCTCAGACACCAGGTGACACCGGACTGAGGTCACACTGGCTCCAGTGTCTCTGAGAGCCTCTACCCTGTTCCCATTAATGGTCACCCAGGTGCTATATTTCTTTGTGTTAGGGGGCACCTGGTTTCCTGGGACCATCTCACTGTCCCCTAGTGAGACAAGGGTCATTTCTGCGGGATCCCCACCCTCCTGTGGGCACCCCTCCTCCCCGAGCGCTACACTAGCCAACACTTTGGACTGTCCACCGGTGGGTGGCTGTGTCCCCTTTGGGCACTTGGGGTCCCTCTTAAAGTGACCTACCTGGTCACATGCATAACACTTGCGGGGCCGGTCTCAACAGGCTTCCCTGTAGAGACCCCTTTCTTCTTATCACCGGGGGCTGGGAACCTTTACCCTGGGTACTAGTTTGGGGCCCTTTAGAGAACTCCTGTGCTTTACCCTTGTCCCCCCACCTTTCTGCTGGGGACCCTGCCCACCTTTGGCTGAGTCTCCCCAAACGCTTTCTTGTGGACCCTGGTACTCACCCAGCGGTCCGCTTCCATAGCAAGCTTCCTGGGGTCAGTTAGCTTACTATCAACTAGGTGCTGGCGCAGATCTGCAAAACATAGACTAGACAAGTGCTCCCATGCAATCAAGTTGTAGAGCCAATGAAAATCTGTTACACTACTGCCCTTTACCCAACCATCCAGTGACCTGCAGAACACATCCACACATTCCAACCAAGTGTTGGCATCAGACTTCTTACTGGACCTGAACTGATCCCTGTACTTTTCAGGAGTAAGACCATACTTTGTGAGAAGGGCATCCTTCATGTCAGCATAGATGAGGTGATACCCCTTACCCAAAGCTATCAGAGCATCCCTTGCTTCTTCAGGGAAAAGTAGCCACAATCCTGCTCCCCAATTCTCCTCAGGGACCCCATTCATGTGTATGGCTGCCTCATAACCCTGAAACCACCTTTGTATGTCATCCCCCTTTTTGAACTCCTTGCCTACATTCTTGGGAATGTGCACAATCCTGTCTGCTTTTCTGGACGAATTGCTGCCACCATCTGAGCCTGACTTACTCCTAAGTTCTAGCTCCTTCAGTTCTCTCTCATGCTCTAAGAGCATCTTCCTCTCCTCTATGGCCAATCTCTTCTCCTCCCGCTCACTCTCCAGCCTGAGCTTCTGCAGCTCAAACTGCCTTGCCTCCCGCCTGTCCTCCAGCTCCTCTGGGGACAGACTGCTGCTGCCTGACCTGGCGGGTTCCCCCTACCCAAAAGCACATCCACCCTGGAAATAGGCTCCTCCACCTCCTCACTGAGATTACCAGGCTGCCCATTGGCATGTCTGGCTGCTACCCAGGCCCTCAGCGCCTTCTGTAGCTCCTCCTTCCTTGTGAGGCCTTTAATTTGGACTTTCAGGTTTTTACAAATCGCTCGTAGCTCCTTTACGGCGTAGGATTCCAACCTATCCTCCTCAAAGATAACTTCCAGAGATGCAACGGATGATGCAATTGATTCAGGCATGACAAAAGTAGTGAGTTGAAAACTGGCAAGATCAAAAAAGGGCCAAAAGAACCAGTATGTGGTACGTAATGGTCTGCGATATGGTAGTAGTGCACACCAATCACTGTAAGTCAAGTGCAAACACAAGTCCTATCCTCACCGCTGACAACCAATGTTAGAAATGGGATCTCTTGTTGGCAAGGGTTTGCACCTTTGTCCAAGTAGGGGCCCTTCTTCCTAGTCAGGGTAAGGGTGTTACACTCATGAAGTAACCCCTGCTCACCCTCGTGGTAGCTTGGCACGAGCAGTCAGGCTTAATTCAGAGGCAGTGTGTAAAGCATTTGCACATAATCAACAGTAATACAGTGTAAGCACTACAAACGGACACCACACCAGTTTAGAAAAATAACCAATATTTTATATACTCAAGATAAGACCAATTACGACAAAAATCCACAATACTATACTTTACGAATGAATACTTGATACGGTAACTTCTTCTTTGCAGGAATAGCACAAAAGCAAAGTTCGTACGAGTCAGTAGCTCCGTCCGAGCCTACCGTGATGCTGAAAACCACAGAGTCTAACAGTTCCAGCCGACCGCGTCGATACGGGCCAGCAGAGTCATGAACAGACTCGGTTACAGTACCTTTCTCGTTGTGGCTGGTACGGAGTGTACGAGCCGGTCGGCGTTCGTCGCGGTTGCGGTGCAAGACGGAGCGATGCAAGGTGCGGTGTCCCTCGATGCGGTGCAGGCAGCGGCTCGATGAGCGTCGTGCAGACGGAGTCGGTGAGTCCAAGGCGTGCGATGCAGGGTGAGACGATGCTCGATGCGGTGCTGACAGGTTGCGATGCAGGAAACCTAGCCGGAGTGCGGGAGCTGGCGTCGACAGCGGTGCGAGTCGGAGCAGTGGGTCGCAGACGTGCGAGCGGTGCCCCAAATGCGGTGCGGTCTCGACTCTTGAGCCAGTTGCAGCGACCGCGTCGGTCGGGTCCGGTTGGTTCAGTGAAGCGATGCGATGCGAACTGCGGTGCCCACAGGTCACGGTGCAAGCAGCGGCTCGATGTTGGCGGCGTCGGACGTCGCCCACGGTGAGACCAGGGTTGCGATGCGAAGCGGGGCGATGCGGTCTGCGGTGCAAACAGGTCACCGGCCAGTGATGGATTCGGTTGACGGAGTCGGTTGCGGTTCCCTTCCTCTGTGGCAACTGAAACAGCGTTCCAGAAGCGGTACCCAGAGGCTTGTGAAGTCTTTGTAGTCCCTGAGACTTCTTAACAAGAGGCCAGCTCGGTTCCAGGCCCTTGGAGATACTCAGCACAAGTTTGTAGAAAGTTCAGTCCAGTCCTTTCACTGCCCAAGGCAGAAGCAGCAGCTGCAGGCCAACCCAACAAAGCAACAACACAGCAAAGGGGCAGTACTCCTCCTGGCAGCTCTTCCAGCTCTTCGTCTTGGCAGGTTCCTTGATTCCAGCGAGATCTAAATTCATGGGGTCAGGGCCCCAATATTTATATCCCAAATTCCTTTGTTCTCTGAAGGCAGAGAGGCCTTTGCCTAGTCCAAACCAGTTCTGGAGCACTTTGTTGACAAGTCTCCGTCCCTTCTTTCAGTGAGTAGGCCAGGGACATCAGACGCACCACAGGAGGTGGAGCCAGCATTGTGGAGGGAAGGCACTGTCCTATTCAGGGCCCAGGTGCGACCCCTCCCACCCATCTACATGTAGATCTTGCTATTCAGCCCTGTGCTGACTCACCCTGTCTCCTGGCATCCCCCAGCCCCTGTCACTCACATTCCAGACAAGGAATACACAACCTCGTAGGGGCAGGCTTAGATGGTTAGACAAGAAAATACCCACTTTCTAAAAGTGGTATTTTCAAACACAGAATGTTAAAACCAACTTCACTAAAAGCTGCATTTTATCATTCTGAGCCCAGGCATACTAAACTCGAATTTCTACCATGTTCCCGGGGTCAGTTAGGATTATAAGCTGTAATAATCAAAACTGCCCGTTCTGGCCTAGGGGAACAGGTAGCCTTGCAATAGTGAAAAACGAACTAGGCTGTAATTCACTATCAGGACATGCCACACACACCAGGGCATGTCCTACCTTTCGCATACAACGCACCCTGCCCACAGGGGTACCTTGGGCCTACCTTAGGGGTGACTAACATGTAGTAAAGGGAAGGTTTAGGGACTTGCAAGTGTGTGCACTTGCCAAGTCGACATGGCAGCCCCAGGCTGCGCACAGGCTCTGCGGTGGCAGGCCCGAGTTACACTTTACGGGCTGTTTGCGTGGGTGGCACAATCCAGTGCTGCAGCCCACCAACAGCATTTGGTCTATAGGCCCTGGCACTCGCAGTGCACTTTACAAGGGACTGACACATAAACCAAATAGGCCAATCATGGAAACGCCAATCCATAACACATTTTATACAGGAGCACTTGCACTTTCCCACTGGACAGCAGTGAGGAAAGTGCGCAGAATCATTACACCAGCAAAAACAGAGTAAAAACCGGGAGGTCAGAAAGCAAAAAGTCAGGGGAAACACGCCAAAAGATGCCAAGTCTAACAATGATTTAAAAATATTAAATATTATTGGCAAATTCACATTAATAATTATTTAACACAAATAATATCCCATAATTATTAAAATTGGTTACAATTTAAACGTAAAATATTTATAAATAATAATAATCCAATATTTTTAAAACAAATTAATAAAACGTATCCACTATCAACACATTAATTAAAAAATATATATATTTTCTTGGAAAAATTTAATTTTAAATATTTTATTTGATATTTATCAAAAAATATACGAAATTTCACACCTTTATTCAAAATAAAGACAACATAATCGTAAAAAATATATATTTCAAATTTCAAATTAATTTTTCAAATTTTTTACATTTAATAACAAATTCAAAACAATCCCCACCCTTATCCCCTATAAACCCAACATCCCGCTCCTAAAACAACAATTTTAAATAACATTTTAAAATTTGAAATTTTTTATTTAATTGAAAACAACTTTTTTAAAACACTCCCCACCCTTATCCCCTAAAAACCCAACATCCCGCTCCTAGAACAAAAATCTTAAATCAGATTTAAAAAATGTCAAATATTTTTTTAATTTGAAAAAAACTTTTTTAAAACATATTTTTTACAACACTAAAAATCGATATATTTGGGGGCGCTAGAGGGCGTCAGGTGAAATTGCCGCACTGTAGTGCTGCTCCGCCCGGCTGATCCGCAATCCGCCTAATATCGGCAAATTACAGAGGCACCCAAAACTCCTTCTCCACCGGTTAGCGTGCAGGACCATCCCTGGCATGGATTGAACCAGGAGGTACGACTGGTGAGCGCTGTGGCGCCGGGAGAAGCGGTGAAATGTGCTCCGCTGGATACGGAGGCAAGATGGCGGCCTGAGCGGACTGCGGGACGAGCCCGACAAGACACCGGCGCGTTGTGGAGGGCGGCGGCGGTCCTGTGCTGTCTGCGCCTGGACCCTGGGACGGAACCGGCTGGCTGCCCTGAGCGCTGACGGTGCAGGGAGAGACTTGCGCACTACAGCGGGACAGCACCGCGATCCCCACTGGCTGCGGACTGCTTGCTGGCGCGGCTGGCTTGGACTGCGGGCCGTGACCGAGGGACCCGGAGGTGGACACGCATCGACGCCCGCCGTGGGCTGCGGTAGGTGGGGGTGGCCCAGGCCTTGGCCCGAGGCTGTGAAGGTGGGAGTGGGCCGAGGTTCTGGGTTGCGGCCCGCCGCTTGCGGCCTGCGTGCGGGGCTGGTGTGAGCCTGTATGCGGCCCCTGATTGGAGACCCCCCACCCTGGGGATTGCCTGCGCTCTGAGTAGATCGCGACGTAGCAGAGGAGAGACTTGCTGGTTGTGCTCTGGCCGGTCCCTATTTCCCTGCTTTGCGGGCCTGGAGGTGCGGACTGAGAGTGATTGCCTGCCTGGCGCCTAGTGACTATCCCGGTGTACTGGGAGGGGGTGCCACAGCATCTGGGGCCTGGTCCCCACAACCACCACGTTGTGTGCCTGCGGCCTATGGTGAAGTTGCATCATTGCCCACCGTTCGAATGTGAACTTATGTGCGGACACTGTGGGGGCCTGGCTGACTTCTGGTGGCGCTGTGACGGTGATAAGATTGCTCACTGGTATCCCTTGGCCGTTTGACCTTCTACCTGATACCTGGAGGTGTAAACCTTTGGCTCTATGAGGAATCGCCGCTTAGTGGTGAGACTGACACTAAACTTGCTGTGGGTATAGGATCCCCTCTACGCCACGGGGGAGTGGTACTGTGCACATAGCGCGAACGTGGTGGTTTGATGGACATTGGCCTATGGTTGTGCACTAACTGCGTGGCGCTACTGGAATATTCGCTCAGGGCCTGTTGCGAGGGAGCGCCTCCGGGTGGTCGCTGCTATCTTGAACACTCACCATGGGGAAGCCGGATAAGTCTCAGCCCCGCCTCACGTTTGAGGCGCGAAAGTCGGGCAGGGCTCAACAGAAGGCGGCATCTGACTCTGAAGCAGATGGGAAGGAAGACGGCCCGTCTAATCTGGAGTCCACGCTGCTGGCCATGCAGAAAAGTCTTCAGGCCATAGAGGGGAGCATGTCCACTATCAGTCACCGGCTGGACCATATGTCCTCCCAAATGGAAAAACAATCTGCGAGAATGGGTGAGGTCGAGCAGAGGGTATCAACTACTGAGGATGGTCTCACTGAGGTGACGAGCAAGGCTCTTAATATGGAGAAGGTGCTGGCGCTCATACAGGCCAAGAATGAGGATTTGGAGGCCCGGTCACGGAGGAACAACATTCGTGTCACGGGTCTGCCAGAATCGACGAACACCGGGAGAATGGAGTACTTCACTGAGACCCTATTCAAGGAAATATTTGGTCCCGAGAACTTATCTTCCATGTTTGTTGTGGAGCGCGCGCACCGCTCCTTGGCGGCGCGCCCTCCCCCGGGAGCACCACCACGTCCCATAATAGCTCGATTATTGAATTATCGGGACCGGGACACTATTCTGCGACTGGCCAGGGAGAAGGGGACCATCAGTTATCAGGGGAACACTTTGTCCTTTTTTCCCGATTTCACTGTCGCCGTCCAGGCTGCAAGGCATGAGTATGGTGCAGTCAAGAAATTTCTACAGACCGAACACGTCCCCTACGCCATGCTCTACCCTGCGCGGCTTCGTGTGGGATCAGACGGGAACTTTAAGGTTTTTTCCACTCCCAAGGCAGCGATGGACCACGCCAAGCAACTGAAGAGACAACGGCGTGAGACCGAAGTAGAACCCGGGGCGAACAATGATAAAGATCAATGAGGACTCCTATTATGCTGATTCTCGTACGCTTTCTGAGGGCCGCCTTGCCCAGTTATAGGTGTATATGTGCACTGACACAGCTATCGCTCAGTCCGGCAAATTACAATTGTGTTCTATGTATGCTGAGGGAAGCCTCATGGTTTAGAATTTGCACATGTATTGTAACACAGGTACTAGACCTGATCAGCCACCTCCTATGCAATGGGAGGTTAGTAGCACTCTGACGCCCCCGTAAGGGAATTCCCCGCACCACGCTATTGTGCTGTTGTTCTAATGGGGTTCGTTTAGGCACTTTTGGGATGGCTTTGGCAAGTTGGGGTAGCCAAAGTGGGTGGGGGGTACACAGGGGGGAGGGTGGGAATCTGCGGCATGCGTTGGGCGAACTTGATGTCAGAATATGCTTGGTCTATTACATATCTTCTTTAATCCAATTAGTATATACTGCGCTGAATGAGTAGTAAATTAAGATTCCTTACTTGGAATGTTCGTGGCCTTAATAGTCCCAAGAAAATTCGCACTGTGATTGCTAGTCTGGATCGGTTGAATGTTCAGGTCGCCTTGCTGCAAGAGACCCACCTTACTAAGGTCTCTGAGAAGCGTGTGGGTACAAGATGGGCGGGGGTGAGGGTGGCCTCCTCTTACTCTTCTTATTCACGCGGAGTGATGATACTTGTGAAGAAGGGTATCCCATTTCGAGTACATGGAACAGACGTAGATGAACAGGGCCGATTGGCTATAGTACATGGGACGATTGGAGGTATGACTGTTCTATTGGTGAATGTGTATGGTCCAAATGTGGATGATCGCGCCTTTTTTGATGAAGTGTGGAGACGTATCTCAGTGTTCCCTACTGCTGACATTATCTGGGGGGGGGGATTTTAATACTTGTCTGGATGTGGCTGTTGATAGAGAAGGTGCAGGGGTGGCCAGACACAGGCTATCCACTGATGCCCTTCGGGGCATAATGGACGCTGGCAGTTTACGTGACGTTTGGCGCATGCGTCACCCTGGCGCCAGGGAACGTACATTCATCTCCACTGTGCACGGCACCTGGTCCCGCCTGGACTATTGGATCGTGTCGGAGGCCGTGTGTACCTATGTGGTGGAGGTTCAACACTTGGCCAAAACTCTATCAGACCACTCACCGGTACTTCTTGAGATGCAGGTACCTGAGTATGTCAGGCCTCCCTTTGCATGGCGACTACAGCCTTCTGCTCTGACTGACCAGGTGTTCAAACACACTGTGGGTGAAGCCATAAATAATTATTTCAGGGAAAATGCCGGAACGGTCGAAAACGCGGGAGTACTGTGGGAAGCCTTCAAGGCAACGATTCGAGGAGTCTGCATTGGCGCGCAGGCAGGGGTCTTGAAGGATCTGAGGCGCAGAATCGGTAAGCTTGCAGGGGAGATAGGTGGCGCTGGAGCGGAGAATATGTCCAGAATCCCGCCCCCGCGCTTCTCTCTAAGATCCGTGAACTGGTTACAGAGCATAACGAAACTGTAGACCAGGAAATGTTGCATAGATCTCGTCGCTGCACTGCCCGGTATTATGGAGAGGGTGGACGCCCTGGCCGCTCGCTAGCACAGAAATTAGCGGCGCCGCGCAGCCAGGCTCACATAACCGAACTGCTGGACGGGGAGGGAGTGCCACATTATGATACCTCGGGAATACGTAGGGTGGTGATGGACTTCTATTCAAATCTGTACAGTAATCGCACCTCTCTGCCAGCCGCAGACGTAAATGAGTACCTAGGGGATGTGACTCTGGGCTGGTTGTCCTTGGCACAGCGTGAGTATATCACACAGCCTTTTGATGCAGAGGACGTGAAGGTAGCTATTATGTCCCTCCCCACCAGCAAATCGGCGGGATTAGACGGACTCCCTAGTGAGTTTTATAAGGCATATGTTAATGAGCTTGCGCCAAGGTTGCTGGAGGTCTATGCGGAGGCATATGACTCGGGTGCTTTGCCCCCTTCTCTTACGGAGGCACTGTTGGTGCTTCTGCTAAAGCCCGACAAGGCGGCAAATGATTGTGGCTCCTATCGACCGCTGTCACTCATAAATATTGACGCCAAAATACTGGCTAAGATGATAGCTACCAGACTCCAGCCATTGGTACCTAATCTAGTGCTTCCAGACCAGTCGGGGTTCATGCCCTCCCGATCTACGTCACATAATCTTCGCACTGTCTTTTCCACGTTACATTATTTCGAACATGACTTTCAGGCAGTGGCGGTGCTACTGGATGCCGCCAAGGCATTCGATTCGCTCCAGTGGGACTATATGTTCACGACCTTGCTACGAATGGGCCTGCCGCCGTTTTTTAAAAAATGGATCCATCTATTGTATACTGCGCCGGTGGCCCGGATTCGTGTAAATGGCTGGGTAACTGAGGCATTCGCCATCCATGGCGGCACCCGACAGGGGTGCCCCCTGTCGCCCATGCTGTTTGCGTTAGCTCTAGAACCTTTAGCATGTAGGCTGCGTCAAAAGCACGGGGGCTGCTTTACGGTTTAGGCAGCGACCCCTAGTGGTGTCACTGTACGCGGATGATATGCTGCTGTACGTCCGAGACCCTGCTATATATTTATCGGCACTGATACGTGAATACATCAAGTTTGAACGATACTCTGGTCTGGGCATCAACTGGGCCAAATCTACTGTTTTCCCACTCACAGCAGGCACTAGGGAGATAGCACTCGAATTTCCCCCGAGGTGGTCGACCGACCCTGTTAAGTATCTGGGTGTGTGGCTGCACAGGGACCCGGAGGTTGTGATTGCCGAAAATTATGGTTGTGTGGTCACCACGATTACGGAACGGGCTGAGCGCTGGGCTACCCTCCCTCTCTCTCTTGCGGACCGCATTGCGGTCATAAAAATGACCTTTCTGCCAAAGCTGCTCTATTTATTTAACAATATCCCCATTCGTCTGAATCTCGCGCTGTTCAATACTTTGCAGTCGTCCATGTCCACGTTTGTGTAGAGAGGCAAAAAACCCCGCTGCAGCTGGAGTGTGCTGGTCCAGCCGTTTGAGCGTGGAGGGTTTGAGGCTCCCGACTTACGACTATATTACTTATGCGCGCAGGCGCAGTATGCGCACTTTTGGTACTATCCACAGAAATTTCAGCCACATACTGCTATTGAGGCGGATTCGGTCCTTCCAGTGCCACTCACTGCCGCGGCCTTAATGGGTGGAGCGGGAGGTCCACGTGGAGAAATTAGCCCTGTGCATTGTACGGCCTGGGCATGGAAAACCTTGGCCAAGAGGGCGGGTCTGGAATATTTATATGCCCCAGCGCTCCCCTTCGCCGCGCATCCTGGTATATCGGCGGCGCAGGAGCCGGCGGCCCTGAAGTTGTTAAGTGGACTTGGGATTACACTTTTGGGAGACTTCTATAGCCAGGGTCGCTTTCGCTCACTGACGGATCTCCAGGGCGGACGAGATACCGGAATGATGCTGCGCTTCACGTATGCACGGGTGCGACAGGCAATTCGAGCGGCATACCCAGCATACCCGATGGAGCCGCGCACTCTGATGGCACTGCGGGCGGTGCTGTCGAGTGCAGACCGCAGGGGTCTTGTTACTAAATTATACAACGCATCCCTCAGAGAAAACGATCTCATTGATTCACCTTCCTATAATAAATGGAAGACAATCTTGGGAGACACGTTCTCGATAGACTCCTGGAGGTTCTGTTGTACGTTGACTGGGCGCTTAACGGCGAACTGTAACCTTCGCATAATCCACTTCAAATACATACATCAGCTATACTATACACCGTTGCAGCTGCGAAGGTTTGGGTTGCGGGACAATGCATGCTGTATACGCTGTGGACAGGAGAATGCGGATTTTGTGCATCTGGCCTGGAGTTGCATGGGTGTATGCAACTTCTGGGTGAAGGTTACGCGCATACTTACGGATGTGGTCCTAGAGGCTGTTGAGTGTGTACCAGAGGTGTGTCTGTTGGGATGGGTGCAGAAGCTGAGGCCCTGTAATAGACGGATAGTAGCTATATCTACTCTGTTTGCCAAACGGGCCGTGGCACAGTGTTGGGGTGCAAAAGCTGTTCCGACTGTGCAGAAGTGGATTCGCGATTTGTTATATTGCAGGGATCAGTTGGGCATATATGCTGAAGAGCTACCTGAGGCCTCACGTCCCAAGGACTTTTGGGCCCCCCTGACGGGGTATCTTCTTGGGAACCCAGACTTGCAGTGAGGCAGGGTACATGCTGAGCTGTTAGGTGCGATAGGACTATTAGGCTTGCAGGGATGTATTGTCATATTCACAATGTATTGACAGAAGATGTAATAATATTATGCAATCATGCCGGGGTTCTGGGGTGGGTTGGGCGAAGGGTTGTTAGTTGGGGCTCCATGTTTGCATTAAGTTGTAATACTAAGACAAAATCGGCTTGCATTCAGCTACTGTATACAAGGCTTGATACACCCAGTGTTCGGGGTGATGCATGATCTTAATGTGCAAGTTGTCTAATAAACAAATTTAAAAAAAAAAAAAAAACGATATATTTAACATCGATATTTTGTACTGTCGATATACTAAACTCGATATTAAAGCATGTCGATATTAAAGAGTCGATATTATGTCCACTTACCGAAATGAACAGCTGAGGCCTACTGCGGAAGAAACTGGAGAAGCAGTGGAGTGTGGGTGACCCACCCTGGCCCCCTGCACTGCTGTGCACTAGATCCCAGACGGCCTGGAGAGAGGCCCTGCATCCAGCACAGCAGACGCCACTGCCGCAAGTCGAAGGTCAGGAGGCCCATGTGGGGGAGGGGGAGTGTGCTGCTCTGGATGAATTGCCTGTCTACGGGGGGCCCTCTCCCCTCCCTCCTGCGCTGTTAAGTGGAGACGCTTTGGGGAACTGCTGAGGACTAACTTCAAGTGAGAGCCCGGACTGGCCCGATTGCCCCGTAGCTGGAGGGCCTAGAGGACCCACGAGGTGAGTCCACGCATGAGGCTGGGGGGAGTTGTCAGCAACCTCCATGGACAGAGGTGCTGAGACTGCCAGATGCAAAAGAAGGCCTGTATATTGGCTGGGGCACATCCTGTGAACCACGGTGCATATAGATCCAGATGCGGGGGAGCTGCTTGAGGTGGACCCCGTGTACTGAGGAGATTTTTAAGGCCCAGAGGGAGTGACATAACTTGGACCCCGGCGGCAGCTGCAGATCGTGGCTGGGGCTACCATGCAGACCAAAGCCTGTCCGATAAATATCGCAGAGGCCTGCAGCCCTGCAGTCGGCCTGGTGAGACAGTGGAGGCGGAAGGGATCCAGGGGGACCGGGGGCGAGCTGAGACTGTCCCTGAGGCTGTTGGACCCATGGAGACACAGGTGCAGTAGGCACCGGGCCACCCACATGCACTGGGGGGAAGCAGCTGGTGTTAGGTCGGTGTGGCTTGACTGGGCATTGGGAGCCCCGGTCTGACTGCTGTGGCCCCTGCTGGCCAGAATCCGCTGGGCTTGGCCTACCTCTCTCCCTTCATCCACAGCCCAGGACCCTGGTTAGTGGAGTCGTGTGTCCAGAGGGGCCAGTAGCCTCCCGTTCTGGGAAACCAGAGTGGGGCGACACTGGACTCCAGTGTGGCGGGGCTGTGCCCTGATCATACCACCACAGGTCACATTTAGACTGCCTGACTGCTGGAGAGGAGGTGGAACGACGCCCACTGCCTACAGCCCTGGTCCCACAGCTCACCAACACTAAAGAGATGACCAAAGATAAAGACCCCAAGCCCCCAAGACAGGTACAACTCGACCATTTTGCAAGAGTGATGGATGTCCCCTGGGGCCTGAGGCACAGCCTATGCCCGACAATGCAGCCCTCCTCATGGCCATACAGTCCTCCCGGATGTCCCTGGAGGTCGGAGGTCACACTACTCCGCCAGGACCTCCGCAATGTGGCAGAGCAAGTCACAACGGTGGAGTCACGAATATCAGAGCTTGAAGACACTGTTGCCACTCTGTGAAGGGAAGTCACAGAAGCCCGGTCCACCACGAAGGACATAATATGGCGACTGGAAGACTCAGAAAACCAGGCCCATAGGAACAATCTTTGCTTTGTAGGATTCCCCGAGGGAGCTGAAGGAACGGGCATAGCAAAGTTCCGTGAAGAAAGGCTAAGCTCTCTCATTTCGCAAGACAAGTTCTCCTCCTGCTATGTTATAGAAAGGGCTCACCGGCCCCTTGTCCAGAATGATCATTGCCCAATTTTTGAATTATGGGGATAGGGACATGTTTCGGGCTGAAGGTCGCAAACTAGCTTATATGAGGTACGAGAACTCAAAAATACTCATATACCCTGACTATAGTAGAGAGGTACAAAAACAGAGAAGGTCCTTTGATGAAGTAAAGGCCAGAGTGCAAGGACTGCAGCTAAGATACATGCTTATGTTCCCAGACAAACTCAAAAGCCTTTTTCCTTACACTTGAAGAGGCTTGGCACTGGATTGAGGAACGTGCCACCCTAAGGCGCAGCCAAGGGGCAAGCAGGGGCTCCCATTCTTATGTGACAGAAGGAGCAAGGCCTAAGACCAGACGTCTGCTCAGGAGCAGGAGATCGTGGTGTGGCCGCTCAACGATGGCGCTGACTTGGCGTGGCAGGGGTGGCCTGGGCTGGACGTCTGCCTCCTCAGACTCAGAAGGAACCCGGCAGCAAGAAGAGGGGCGGACCAGTGCAGAGGTGGTGGATGCCGCACTTTCTACCGGTCACGAACTGGAGTCTGAGAATCCGCATCCCCTGGGATGAGCCTTCACGGGGCTTGAGGGAGAACAGAATTGGACCTCCAAGGAGATGCTGACCCCCGAACCACCAGCTATGTCCTAGGGGCCCTTGATAACTCATCTGGGGCCTCGAGGCAATGAGCCGGCATTACCTGGAGGGTCCCCCCCCCCCTCCCGGGATGGTTACTTTAGGAGCAACAAGATTACTTTTCTGGCCATGCTCACGACTTTTACGACTTTTAGAAACAGTTGATTAAGAGATTCTTGTTTTGGGGTTCAAGAGACTGAGTTGATCGGTGGGGGTGGGGGGGCTACAGACCTCTCAGAACCCCCTTGCGAGTAGTTCACTAGTTAGATATTGCATGTTTCACTCGCGGGGTCTTTGTGGGGTGGGGTGGTGGGCTGGAGAAATGGTTTGCTTCATTTGGTTGAGGGCCTTGTTTTTTTTTCACCGATGGTTATCCTCCATCATTACCAAGATGACCCACAGGTGGGAGACAGCCTCACCTTGGGGCTCGACCTGACCATTCGCTAATCACTCAAAATCCAAGTCACTGATGAGACCGTCCCAGAGGTCATACAGTCTCACTACACTGGGAGAGACATGCACGCTAAAGCATTAAAGGAGGGCCCTATCACTGCCCTATCATGGAACATAAATGGCCTGGGGGACAAGATTAAGAGAGGGCTAGTCACGCAATATATAAAGAGGCTCCAACCCCCTGTAGTATTTTTTACAAGAAACACACCTCAAGGGGACACACTGCAAGTTTCTAAACAGGGGGGCATACCATATGCTGGTGCATGCTGGCTACACGTCTGGATCAAGGGGAGTTGCCATTTCACTCCGCAAGGACCACCCCTTCACGGTCATCAAACAATGGATTGACCCACTGGGCAGGTACATCAGGGTGAGGGGTTTATGGGGTCGCTGAGATGTAAAGCATATATGCGCCCCCCAGACCCAAGCCCCCACATTAGAGGAAAATCACACATTCTCCTGGAAGCAGGTTCCTCCCTTGATCTAATAGGTGGTGACTTCAATGATGTCATGGTCCCTACCCAGGATAGATCGGGGCCCACCCTGTTGAGTACCCGTTCAACCTCTCTGGCCAATTTTGTAACTGCCGTGGGCCTGATGGACCTCTGGTTGCGGGCCCACCCACATGACAGGGGTTACTCTTATTTCTCGGGAGCCCAATGCGTTTTCTCCCACCTGGACTATATCCTAGCAACTGCGGGAGAGGTGTGAGAAGTACAGGAGGTGACTTATTTGGCCCAGGATCTGTCGGACCCTTCCCCCCTGATTGTGCGCATTGGGCGGGGAGGGCACCTCCTGGAAATTAAATACTTGGGACCTGAAGGACAGGGAGGTGGCAACTGGCCTCAGAGTGGATACTGAGCTTTATTTTACAGAGAATGAGGGCACAGTATCCTCCAAAATCACCTTATGGGAGGCGTACAAGGCGGTCCTGCGGGATGGGGCACAGAACTTAGTGGCAAAGAAGTAGCGTCGTGCATATGGTGCCCTGGAATCTCTGGAGTACCAGATACAAGAATTGGAGGGTGGACTGGACTCAGACCCGTACTCCGGCAACTAGCACTCCTTAGGGAAGAATATCGCAGTCTGGCGCACAGTAATTCAAAAGCACAGATCCATGCAACACTACATAAACTATACAGTGCCGGGGAGAAGGCCGGTAGACTACTGGCCTGGTTGGCAAAGGAAAAGTTTGAGTCCCGATGGGTGTACCGGGTGATCGGACCGAGTGGGGAAGTGGTGGAATCAGACTGGGACATCGCCGAAACGTTTGCCCACTATTATAGGAACCTCTACAAGTCCAGACCACTGCACGCTGAGTCCCAGATAACTGCTTACCGAAATTCCATTGCCGCGTCACAGCTGGATACAGAGGCCCTCAATGCATTGGAGGCAGAGATAACCCTGACAGAGGTCCAAAATGCGATAGCCCACCTCAACACTCATAAAACCTCGGCGCCCACCGGGATACCATCCGAGTTCTACAAGAGATATGTGGGTCTCCTGGGTCCCCGACTCCTTGATATGTTCCTAGAGGCTGACCGGGAGGGAGCTCTCCCCCCGACCTTCAAAAGGCGACCATAATCGTCATTCACAAGGTTGGAAAATCCAGAGATCAATACCACCCGATCTCGCTTTTGAATAACAAAATCAAAATACTCGTGACGATCTTAGTCACCAGATTAATAAGCACTATAACACCGCTTATCCACACGCATCAATCGGGCTAAATGCATGGCAGATTGACTCGACACATTCTGAGACGGGCCCACAATTGGATTAATGAGGTGAGTGGGCATTCATAGCCACATGTCATATTAGCATTAGACGCCAAAAAGGCGTTTTGACGCTGTGCACTGGCCCTTTCTGGAACTCACTCTTACAAAATTTGGCTTCGGCCCTAAATTCCCGAAATGGGTAAAGCTACTATACCAGGAACCAAGGGCATCTGTAAGAGTCAACGGGGTGATTGCCGCGAAGTTTGCAATAGGCCGAGGGACACGGCAGGGATGCCCCCCCTCTCGCCTACTCTTTGCCTTAGTAATAGAAACCCTGGCATGCAAAATCCGTGATCATTCAGGGATTCATGGGTTTTGCATATCGGACAGAGAGGCTCAGACCGGGGAGAAAAACATCCCTGGATGCGAATGATGTTCTCCTCTATGTCACTCGACCGAGGTCGTCTCTTCCCCTACTATTCGAAACCCTGGCTGAATATGGGCGGAACTCAGGATACTGAGTGAGCAGGAGCAAGTCCCTCCTGTACTTTCCGCAGGGCGATGATTTGGCCCTTCCTCTCCCTCATCGGTTGATTAACACAACTCTGGGATTCAAATACCTGGGAGTATTCCTGACTCTTCACGAGAAGACTTGCCATGAACGCAACCTGGGGAGGTTTATCCGCAATTGTAGAGAGAACATGAATAGGTGGAGGGGAGTCCCTCTTACATTACTGGGGAGAGCCGCAATGATCAAAATGATAGTGCTACCCAAGCTGTTATATGCCCTCTACCACTCATACTGCCCGATCCCCCCTGCTGTTTACGTGGGGGTAGAGGGAGACCTCCTCACTTTCTTATGGGATGGTAAACACCCCGGGATCGCTCTGACCACACTCCAGCGCAATGCCTACAATGGTGGCGTTGCCCTACCCGGTATCCGAGGCTATTACTGGGCCTCTCATCTAAGCAGCATTAATG
The DNA here is from genome assembly GCA_963921515.1 of Calotriton arnoldi. Classification (NCBI taxonomy): domain Eukaryota; kingdom Metazoa; phylum Chordata; class Amphibia; order Caudata; family Salamandridae; genus Calotriton; species Calotriton arnoldi. The sequence goes on from CAWUFW010005719.1 coordinate 402,968, forward strand.
ACTGGATTCATGCCCCCCCAGACCACTCCACCTTTAGCCTAGCACGCTCCCAATGGACCCGCTGATCCTATCTTCACTACATCTGTGTGGGGCGAGGAACTTCAAGCCTACTTCCCCCCACTAGAGTGGCAGTTGGAAGCTGGTCCAGAGCCACAAAGCCATGGGATGGTATGGGAAGCCCAGCAGGAAAACACCACTATGGGAGGGGACATTGCTGGCTGAGATTGATAATCTAAAGAGCTTAAGGCTGTTGGAACTGATTGGGATTACAAAGATAAGAGACCTACTGGAAGGGGGCGACCTTATGACATTTGACTCTCTGAAGCGTGAATACAGCATGCATGACTCTCAATTTTTTAAATATGCACAGCTCAGACATGCATGGTCAGCCGAGGAGCTTCCTGGGGCGGTAATCCCAGAATTTGCACTATTTGACGGACGGATTCTCACAGAGGCCCTGGGGAGGGGGGCAATCTCCTTTACGTACGGAACCCTCCTTAATAAAAAACCTGATAAATTGAAAGGCCTAAGGGGAAAGCGGGAAGGGGATGTAGGAGAACTAGAAGATATTGACTGGGAAGCTGCCTTGATGCACCCTCGCGAAGTAGCAGTTCAGGCACGGCTCCGGCTGATCCAATTTAAAAAGCTTATTATGATAGAAGGCGTCTTTATTCCATGTGGAGAGCGCCTGATCCCTCCTGCCTATGTTGTGCTGCTATGGAAGGCTCCTGCCTTCACACTGTCTGGAGCTGTCCCAGAATCCAACTGTACTGAGAAATTATCACAAGGGAATTGTCTGAGGTAATTGGTGCTCCCTTCCCTATGGACCCTAAGTTTATTATCCTGGGATTCCTGTGTGATGTCGATCTGCCACGAGCCCAGCTATTATTCTGTAACCTGGATTTGGTGGTAGCCAAAAGGGATATTGCCCGCTGCTGGGGATCGGCAGAAAGGCCTATGGCCCAGGAATAGAGAACTACCATGGACATGTACAGGACTGCCGAGAGGGTGACATACCTCAACAGGGGCTGCCCCAGAAAATTACATTAAAATTAGGGGTAAATGGATCTCCTACTACTCCCTAGAGGGCTTGCGGCAGGAGGAAGGGTAGGACAGAGTGGTGACTAACGGATGACCGTCATGATATCTGTACCTGTGTGTTTCGTCTTTCACACACTACCTTTATCTTTCTTCTTAACTGCGATTTGGACTGGAGTGCTGTTGGTGAAAGGGGAGGGGGGTTGTTACATGTTATGCATTGCATTGTTTACCGATGTTGACATGGTGGTGGCCTCCTGGAAGTGTACTGATTATGTACTAATACTGTGTCATTGCTGGATGGTCAATATCAATAAAAAATTTCAATAAACATATTTAAAAAGCAAACAAAATGCAAAGACCATTATCAATTCATGTCTCTTCCTTTTGACCTGTCATCTTCACAGAGTCTTCATGAACTAGAAATGGAGTTTGTCCCTCAGGACAAGGACGAGTTCCCTTCCGTCAGCCCTCTCCCGTCTCTGTCAAAAGACATCAGAGTCAGCCCGAGAATGATGAAAGGGCAGGGTTTGATGGTTTCTTGCACGACAGTAGTCCTGTGGTGCCACTTCCATTTGAAACCTTTGGTGCAGCACTTTCTGCGAAACTGGTCATCAGACACAATGAGTTATGAACAGTTGATTCTGTTGTCACCCCTGATAACCTAGCATGGCAGTGGTGGCAGCACCCTCCAAATCTGTATCAGGGCATACACATGGTGGATACTCTGCCTATGGTTCTTACGACGGGCGCCAGTCAGTTGGGCTGGGGGCAGCTTTGGAGAACCAGGAAGCACAGGGCAGTTGGTCAGAGATGGAGTCCCTCCATCCATCTTATTGGAGGGAACTGGCAGCCAGGGAGAGAGCACCTTGCCATTTTAAATCTACTTTGTTCGGGAAAGCTGTTTTGATCAGAACGGACAATCAGGTGGCAAAGCCATACATCAACAGACAAGGGGGCACAAAGTCTTAAACCTTGGTTATATTGGCATCAGAGATCCTGAGTGGGGCAGAGACCAATTTGTACTCTCTAAAAGCTATGTGCATTCCAGGGGTGTTCAATGGTAAGGCAGGCAGTCTAAGTCAGAATGTTCCCTCCTCAATCAACTTCCACCTCAGACAACAGACTTTTCAGTGGGTGATAGACAGAATTGGTCTTCCAACGCTGGATCTGTTTGCATTCCAGAGAATGCTCTTCTCCCTCGTTTCTGTACGGAGACAGTTTGTCTGGGTTCTTGGGTAGTGGATGCACTATTGATGCCTTGGCCCCAGGAGACATTGTATGCATTCCCTTTATTTCCCCTCCTCCAGAAGGTGCTTCTGAAGATTCGGAGGGAATTGACGACAGTGATCCAAAGTGCTCCATTCTGGCCACATCGGATTTGGTTTCCTCTGTTGATGGAGTCTGCCATTCTATCGAAGCAGATATTCAGGCCTTAAAAAGACTCCACTCTTCATGCTTATGCTAAGCACTGGAAGAATTTTTCCATTTGGTGTTTGGGTTTTGAGTTGGATCTAGTATGAGGGGATCTCTTTAAGATCTTGGATTTTCTTCATAATGGCTTTGCAAAGGATTGACTTCCTCTGCCTCATCTCAGTGACCAGCCATTAAGCCTTGTAGAGAGTCACATGGAGATTTACAGCTTATTTTCCCTTTGGTCAGGAAGCTTCTTAAAAGCTTCAGGCTTTCGGAAACCGGTGGTAACTCCTCCGATCCTCTCTTGGGATCTTCCCACAGTTTTAGAGGATTTGGTTAAACCACCTTTTGAGCCTCTAGAAGATGCCGACATTTCTTGGGTTTTGGCAAAGGTGGCTTTCTTCATTGTCATCACTTCAGCTAGGAGATTCGGAGAACAAACTTCCCTTTTAATGTCATTTCCCCTTTGAAGTTTTTTCCAGATAGGCTGGTTCCTAGCCTGATGCAAAGTTCAGACCCAAAGTGCAATCTGTCTTTCATGCTTCTCAGGAGATCAATTTACCAGTTTTCGAGACAAATGATAAGGTTCCTTCTCCTTTAGACGCCAGAAGGGCCCTTTTAATATACCTGTACAGAACTAAAGATTTTTGAGTTTCCCAATCTCTTGTTGTGTCCTATGGGTCCACTAATAAGGGTAGGAAGACTTCTATTCCAACCAGTAGCAGATGGGTCAGGCAAGGTATTTACCAAGCTTATGATTCACTGGATAAGGTGGTTCCTGAACGGTGAACAGACATAATATCGAATTTTTAATATCGAATTGCCAAAATATCGAGTTTTTTATATAGAATGGACAGAATATCGAATTGCCAAAATATAGTGGTGCAGAATATCGAAATTTAGGTAAGAAATATCGATTGTCATAATATCGACAGTCATAATATAGTTGTTAAAAATACCGCATTTTTTATAGTGTTTTAAGTGTTAGTATATGTGTTAAAAGTATGCATTATTTTTGTAATGTATGTTTTAATTTTTTTAAAGTAATGAATTTTATGTTATTTAATTTTTGCGTAATTTAATTCCGTAGCGGGTTGTGAGTTTATAGGGGAATAGGGTGGGAAGTAATTTAATTATAGTAAATTAAATATACATTTTTAGGAATTATTAATTATTTTTAATTTAATTTTGCGTTTTAGTTCTGTAGCGGGTTGTGGGTTTATAGGGGAATAGGGTGGGAAGTAATTTAATTGTAATTAAGTAATTATTTAATTTTATCTATTGGTATTGATAAATAATTCATTGTTAATTAATTATTAATTGGTAATTAATTTTTATTAATTCGTAATTAATTTTTATTAATTCGTAATTAATTTTTATTAATTTTTTAATTGATAATTATATTAATTGTATTAATTTATTATTCAGAGCGGGTTGTGTGTTTATAGGGGAATAGGGTGGGAAGTAATTTAATTGTAATTCAGTAATTATTTATTTTTATTTATTGGTATTGATTATTAATTTATTGTTAATTAATTTTAAGTTTGGTAATTAATTTTTATTAATTGGTAATTAATTTGTATTAATTGGTAATTAATTTTTATTAATTGATTAATTGATAATTATATTAATTGTATTAATTTATTATTCGGAGCGGGTTGTGGGTTTATAGGGAATAGGGTGGGAAGTAATTTAATTGTAATTAAATAATTATTGAAAATATTTTTGTGTATTGATAATTAATTTACTGTTAATTAATTATTAATTGGTAAACATTTTGTATTACTTATTATTTTTGGTATTGAAAATTAATTGGTTGTTAATTAATTATTAATAGGTAATACATTTTTAATAAATAATATTTATTGGTATTTATAATTAATTAATTATTAAATATGTTGTAATTGGTAATTAATTTTAATTAATTTTTATTGGTATTGATAATTATTATTTTTAATTTAAATATTAAATCATTACTTTCCCTACTGTTGCACTCACTGGAGTGGGAATAGTAATTTTACCCTATGCTATCCAACGCTTTCCCTACTGTTGCACTCACTGGAGTGGGAATAGTAATTTTACCCTCCCGCTATCCAACGCTTTCCCTACTGTTGCACTCTCTAGAGTGGGAATAGTAATTTTACCCTACGCTATCCAACGCTTTCCCTACTGTTGCACTCTCTGGAGTGGGAATAGTAATTTTTACCCCTACGCTATCCAACGCTTTCCCTACTGTTGCACTCTCTGGAGTGGGAATAGTAATTTTACCATTCCGCTATCCAACGCTTTCCCTTTTGTTGCACTCACTGGAGTGGGAATAGTAATTTTTACCCCTACGCTATCCAACGCTTTCCCTACTGTTGCACTCTCTGGAGTGGGAATAGTAATTTTTACCCTCCCGCTATCCAACGCTTTCCCTACTGTTGCACTCACTGGAGTGGGAATAGTAATTTTTACCCTCCCGCTATCCAACGCTTTCCCTACTGTTGCACTCACTGGAGTGGAATAGTAAATTTTACCCTCCCGCTTATCCTACGCTAAAAATATTGAATATTTGTTATTAATATTACGTTAATATATATATGTATTAAAAAATAAAAATGCATGTTTATTTTTTTAACTTACATTAAATATGTATTAATATTAAGGTTATTTAAGTATGTTTAAGTATGTTTTAGTTAATTATATGTATTATTTTATTAATTTTACATTACTTTTAAGGCATTTAAAAAATTCGATATTTTGACTAACTATATTTTTTACATCGATATTTTGGATTCGATATTTTTGTACTTACCTGTTTGTAGATAGGAATTCGATATTCTGGCATTCTATATTTTTTCCTCGATATTTTGCCAGGTCGATATTTTGCTCCTTGATATTCTGTCAGTGATCCTCCTGAACATGTAGTGGCCCGTTCAACCAGGGAAGTTGCAGCTTCATGGGAAGAGGCTGGAAGTGTCTCACTTCATGAAATTTGTTGTGTTTCAACTTGGGCTTGTTCTCATACTCAGAAAACCAAGTCAGATAGGCCATTACAAGCCTTGCAAGCATCTCCTGAGGTATCGAGGTATTCCCGTTGTAAGCTGGACTTGTTTTCTAATGTTACTGATAATTTTGGTTTATATGTTCTCAAGTCAGCTATGAAATAAAGGATAATATGGACGCTGCAGCATATGAATGTGTCTGGTCGAGTTCTGGCTTGGGTATATCCTCATTCAGTAATTACTGTGACGAGGAGGACTTCATGAGGATGATGAATCTTTTACTTATCGGTAATCTTCATTACCCTTAAGAGTACTCCTCGTTATAGTCAGTTCCCTCCCTCCCTACACAATTATCTGCTTGGTACTTACAGAAAGTGCAGGAGAAGGCAGGGTCCTTTAGTATGATGCCGCATGTTGGTGTGGACATAAAAAAGGATCCGATAGTGTTCTATTAGAGGAGGGGAAAGACTCATTCAGTAATTACTATAATAAGAGGGACTTCTTAGGGTAATAAAGATTACCGGTAAGTAAAAGATTCATCTCCTGTTGGAGAGATCTCTGTCCTGGATTATCAGCTTGCTTTGCTTAAAGGTGTATATGCCCAGTTTCCCCAAAGACGTGAAAATAATAAACACTGCATTTTTTTTTCCTTTTCTATGGTTAGTTGGGTTTATATTTCCCACTCAGTAATGGTAGAGAAGGAGGCTGGACAGCAGTGTTTTGAACAGCAGAAGTAGCAGGTAAAACACCATGCGAGAATGGAAAAGATTTACCCTATTGTTTAGGTAAGAGTCAGCTGATTCTCTGACAATGCTCCCTATATTACCCAGAGCCTGATTGTAGGGTGGGAGGAAGTTGCTGGTGTAGGAGGCTGCAGCCCACCAGGACATCTGCACACCAGACAGATGTGGAAAGGTGTCAGACACAGCTGCCAAAGCCTTTACCAATTGCTAAAGGTCCTGAAACTAAGCTGGAAGTGAGGGCCTATAGTGAGTGACAATGGATTTTACCATCAGCTTAGTCTATGACAAAAGGGCTATAAAGTTAGTACAAAGTTCCACTATCTAAGCATAAAAAGTTGCCTGTTTTAAAAAGTGATTAACAGAATGACAAATGTTGAAATAATAGAGAAGAATTGTGCCTGCCACTGTTGTACCTTTATATTCTATTTGATTGATCACTCTCCTTTTCAGCGTTACAATTAGAATTAGTTGTTAGTGGATTAGTATAAAATTGAGAGTTAATGTGCATATTCATATCCATCCTTGATTTTATTTTTGTTCTTACCAACCACAGCAAGTTAACACAAAAACATATTAAAAACAAGGTTTGTTTCACTGTAGACAATACCAGTGACTGCTTGTCACGCAGAGTAGCACAAAAAATACCCAGGATACAAGACAACAGTTATAACAATGAATGTCCATTTTAAAAACCAATTAGTAATTATTTGAATATTGATGAGGATCACCTTTTGTCATGGACATTGTGAGTTTTCAGTTACAGAACGGAAATTACTTTGGTAATATATACATATAAACAAACAACAGAAAAAAAGTTTTTTCTGCAGTACTGAAAATTGTTCTAGAAACCTATATTAGTCGTTATCCTCCACTTCTGAATAGCGACATAATTTCAGTGTTTCAAAATATTCTATTTTTCGACACTTTGCGAAGGACACAGACAGGAGTCTAGAATTTTATTACTAGAATTATTTGAAATTAGTTATTCAATATTTTTGGCAAGTTGTGTTTGAATGTGAGACAGGTGTCATTAGAATCAGCATATTCTGAATTTGTTTTTCAGGTAGCTTGTGTAATGTCCACATGTTATTGTATTTCCTTCATGGAAGATGATGGCCATCATGGTTTAAGTCTTCCTGCCAAAGGAGATCTGACCATATTTTAATTTGTGATTTCTGCATTGCTTTTCACTCAGTCTGGTCAATATCTCATTAGGACTATCATGACATATTTTTTACTATGTTGCACTACTAAAGTGGAAAGAATATCTTGCCTGCCGATACGGATTATTTTATTTTGTGCAGTTTTCTTTGTTAGCTTTTTTAACGCAGCAGCCTTGCTATCTGGTATATTCAAATGCGCAAATCACTAAAAAGGAATCAATGCACTCAATCAATTCTCACAGTGACGCATTCATGTTCTCAGGTGTAACTGGTTCCAGAGATGTTCTGAATAGGGATAGATTTGTTTTCTAAAAGTTCTAGTAGAACCATTAGAAACCCTACAGAGAACTCTTGTGAATTTAATATGAATTCTGGATGTGCAGAAGCCTACAGCATCCCTAATGAAAGTTATAGATTATGGGACCTTTCTATTTTTCGGGACATCTGTTTGTAGACAGAGCTCCACATAAAGATTTGTCAGAGTTCTTCTGAATGTGTTTCTTCACATGACCTAATTAGCACATAACATTCCATGTTACATTGAAGTAATAGTTCACTTCAGACAAGTTTGTAAATTGAGATCCTACCTTGTCTTCCTCAGTGTGAGAAGCATTTATTCTTTTTGAAAGTTTTTTCCCTCTATGAGAAACAAAGCAGTCATTCATGTGCCTTTCTTGGCTGTCACTTGTTTTGGAACGATTACACATTCTTCTTGTATTGTCAATACCCCCAGTCACTAGACTAGATCTGGAGAATTTTCTTCAGCAATACCCTCGTCTATTTGTAGGTGCAGTCAAGCTGCACCTCATAAAATCCGTCCCGCTTCCAGAAATGATGTCAGGGCCCCTAAATAGTCATTTCCTTTTGCCTTCCGACACGGATTTAGACATCATTCCCAAAACTTCTGTCATGCCTGGGAGACTTTTTTCTTCGAAAGTTTTCCAGTATGTAAGCACCATGCCCCTTCCTAAAGGAGGTTTTAAACCCTGTGAGGTTCGTCACAAACAGATGTCAGTGATCTGGTGTCTGGGCTCCTCACACGATTCAACATTGTGCGGCAAGTGTGCGAAGATTAATCCAAAGGCCAAAAAGGATTGCAAAGCCAAGTTATACGTCGCAGACCAGCAACAAAAAGTTAGGAAGGTTCAATCCCTCTCGAAGATGCAGATACTTTCTCGCTCCCGAGGCCAATCCCATGACCGATCTTCTGAAGGTCTAAGTTATTGGATTAATCGAAGAAAAGAAGCACAAAAAAAACCAAGCACGTCTCTCCTTCGTTCCACCATTCCCACCAAGTGGAGTTGCACAATGCCTTGGGTACCTCCAGGCCGTGCACAAGGTCTCTATCTTTGGACTATCAACTTGGGATTCCGGCCCTATGCCCAATGCAGCCCAAATTTGCAGGTCTAAGAAGTGACTGAACAACATATCGAAGGTTTCAGGGATGCCATGTTGTGTTTTTTCTATACCACACTGGATACCTCTAGAGATCCTAAGGATCCGAGGGGTCCTTCAGTCTGGTTACTGCCAGATGATCTGTCCCCAGGACCAGCATCATGCCTAATGCTGTCCCCGGGGCCAGCACCATGCCTAATGCTCCTGATGGCTGATGCCAGAATCCCCTGAGTCAATCTCTGAAGGGGATCCAGTAGTCCTCTCAGACGCGAATCCTATGTGACCGCTACCAAAGTTGCATCACTCACTCCCATTAGCCTACTCTGATTCAGAGACGCTTCTACTCCATTATGATCTGCCTAACCCTGATGATGACCACAGTCATGTTTATGATGATGAAAAAACTTTTTGGGGACCGACATGATGCCAGTGGTTTTGATACCTCACCTGACATTGGCCTACATTCTTCTGTGCCAGGTCCTGTGGCTGAGGAGTCTGCCTCCTCTGCAATGGTGATTTTGTGTGTTGGAGTTTCCAAGGCAGCTCTCACTCAGAGATGCCTTATATTGGATTGGAATACAAGACTCCTGTACTCCTTCCCACCTTTACCTCTCCTGACCAAGGTTCGGAAGAAGATAAAGAACGACCAGGACCAAGTCATCATAGTGGTCCCGGACTAGGTGTGGAGAGTGTGGTACCCAATACTTTTGAGCACGAGGTTTTGTTCTCTGATTTGGCTACCCCATCTGGAGGACCGCCTGTCACAGCTGCTTGGCAGAATTCTCCCTCCAGCCTGCACAATTTACACCTCCATGCTTGTCTGTTGAGCAGCAACAGTTGACAGCTTTTGATCTCCCTTTCAAAGTAGTGAGTGTCATTGTGGCAGGCAGACATCGTTCCTTCAAAACAATCTAGGTGGGACGCTGGGAGAAGTGTGTTATTTGTTCTTTCCGTAATATCCAGCCTTTACAGGAACATTTGTCTGACATCTTACTCTCTTGTTTATCCTTAGCCTAGCAAGGCCTTTCTGTGGTGACAGTCTCTTTCAGACTTTTTACGTTTACCCGATTAGCCACCTTTATTCAAATCACCTGCTGTGATGCGTTTTCTAAAAGAGCTGACCCATATATTTCGGCCAACAGCATTTGTGATGACTCAATCAAACCGCAATCTGATTCTCACTTTCATCATATGAACTCTATTTGAGCTAATGCACAGCTACCATGCCTGATTGCTTACCTTAAAGTCAGATTTCCTCATAGCGATAATGTCAGCTTGTCATGTGAGTGAATTACAAGCACTGTCTGTCCAGAAGACATATACCACCTTCTTCTCAGACAAGCTAGAGTACAGGACTAAAGCAGTATTTCTCCTGAAGGTTGTAATGCCTTTCCACATAGAACAGTCCATTAGCATGTCAGCTTTCTTCACGCCTTCTCATTGATCTAAAGAAGAAGAGAGACTTCATCGCCTAGACCCAATGAGAGCTTTGCATATTAACTCATAATCGTCAACATGTCCACAGAACTTTACAGATGAATAATGCATTGTAGAGATAAGCTTTCGTTTTTCTCACATATTTTGTCAACAGTGCCACACTGGAGAAAGGGGTCTCATTTACTCCTCCTGCTCCAAAGGTAATCACATTTGGGAATGTATGGGACTTTTAACTCAATTCATTTCCTATTCCTACTCCAAACTTAACCACACCGGGAAAAGTGTTGGACTCTGGGGGGGGGGGGGTTAAATGTACTATTACTACTTCAAACATAACCAGATTGGTGAAAGTGTTGGACTCTGGAGTGTTTAGGCTTACAATTCCAACTCCTAACTTAGCCACCCTGGAGAAAGTGTTGCACACTAAAAGGCTCTTGAAAGCCTTAAGTTCATTAGGGGTTCTAGCTAGCATTGACTAGGGCAGAGAAGAATTTAATTTCTCAGGTGTCTTTCCACCTATCAGGAACAGACAATCAATGGACGTATTATCTAAGTTAGGTTTTTCTAACCTTATTCTCCTCATATACTGTCTATAATGATCTTTCACAAGATATTCATCTACTTCATCATTCCATTGCTGCATCTATTTGCCACAAGATGGGAGAGAGTACTTCCCTATTTCTTCTGTCAATTTCTAGATCTTCTGGCAGGAGTGGATGCCTTGATTATTCCACAGACAGGTGTTTGTTGTATGCATTTTCTCCTTTTCTGCTAATCGAGAAAACGTTACTAAAGATTGTTCACAAGAAAGCATTAATTTTGGTGATTTTCTGTATTTTCTCACAGAGGATGGTCTGCTTTAATTATGTTATGTTTAGATTAAACAGGTGGCCTTGGAGCATCCTGGGGTTACCGCTAGTACTTAGTTCATTAGTTGGTCCTTGAAGTGTCTCCCATGTGATTATCCAGGATGAAGTTAGCGGTCTGGAAACTGAAGGTCTAGGTTTGGTGAATTTGTGTCTTTTAGTGGAAGCTACTATGGTGGTTCAGCATTCTAATAGACTGTTCACTAGACGGGCTTACAATTATCTTTCTGTTTCTTTTCGGCTGAGGTGCTTGTCTAAAGGGTGCAGCCATCTTCTTGTCCTCCAATGCAAGGGCTGACTGGCCGGACTAGGCATGAGACATTTCTCTGGGCGGCTGGAAGCCAGTTTTGTTACTGGGGGCAGCTTATTGCTAAGCTGGGGGGCACTGTGTTTTGCAAATTGTTATGGATTTAAAAGCACCAGCTGCAGAGTTCCAATTATATCCAGCAGTTCTCAGGCAACATAAAAAATGTCAAGATAACTGATAATTGTGAAAAGCTGGCCTGGTATATAATGTCCACTAATGTAAGTGGGCACCTTGCACCAGTCCAGACAAACCTTGTGGTGATTTAAGATGTCTTAGACAACCTTGAAAACTTCTCTAAGTTGTAGTTGTGGAGAGCAGCCTTCAGGCTTAGCCCAGGAGTGTAAAGCAGCTTGTTTTACCAAAATGCAATCTTATAGTATAAATCAAGTGAAAAAGAACCACACAAGGTATTTATAAAAATATGTATTTAGTATAATATAAATAAACAACAAAAGAGTGAGGCCAAAGAATGAAGAGCCAGCAGAGAGGAATCACTCTTATTTAAAAGAACACTCACTCACCAACCTAGTTGGTGACATGCTTCATCATCTCTAACACCCGGAGATAAACACAATGCACACAATACTTTGCAAAGAAACACAGTAAATAGCACAGAATACACAGTGGACCCCAGGGGGGACCAAACCATATACTAAGGGGTCGATTACGATTCGGGCCGGAAATTTCTCCGACCGAGCCGGACCCGGAGAGATTTCCGACCGAATCGGACCCGTGCAGTCCGACCGAACGAGTACGATGCGTCCGTATGTTATCGAACTCGAGTCGGTCGGACTCCCATTGATGTCAATGGGAGCCGGTCGTACAACGCGTACGCGGGCTCCCATTGACTCAATGGGTGCGGAGTCGGACAAGGCGCCCCCTACAGCGGGTACGCGGCGAGCGATTCGCGCCGTACACGCACAGGTAGGGGGACCCATGGGTCCCCCTGTGTGCGACTCGCGGCGGCTACGTGTACAGGGGGGTCCGACACGGACCCCCAAAGTACGGCTCCGACTGCTCTTACGAGCCGGAGTGCGCGGCTCGGTCGGACTGCTCGCGGCGCGCATCGTACTTACCCGGCCGGGAAACGTCTCCATTGCGCGGTGCGAGTCGAGTCCGAGCGAGTCGGTCGGAGCGGTTCGAGCCGGGAGCGAGTCGGTCGGAGCGGTCGGGACGCCCGGACGAGTCGGTCGGCGATTTCGCATCGTACTCGCTCGGCCGGACCCGCGTACGGTTCGGTCGGGAAACAGGGCTCCGAATCGGATCCGGTAAAGCCGAATCCGATTCGGAGCCCTACCGGCCGAGATCGTAATCGGCCCCTAAGTAAGTGATATAAGAACCACGACTCGGGTCAAGACAAGGAGGAGAGGACGTAGAAGTGCTGGGGATCCAAGGAACCTCCCAAGGTGAGTAGATAGGGGCCCCACGGAGAGCGTGTGCAGTTTGGGAACACAACTGGGGGCTCCGTACAACTCTACGTGTAAGTCATGGTTGGAATTTTAATGTTTAAGGACCCTTCCCAGTGGACCCTGAAGAAACCCCGTGGAAGACAGAAGGTTGGAGAGCCACCCCACCCGTGGATACCCCAGGACCCACGTTACTTACACCAGGGAAGCCAGATGCATAGGTGTGAAGTGGTGTCGGAAACCGTCGTCGAACCCAATGGAGGACTGCAGGAAAGTGCTGCTGCTGGTGAAGGAGAAAGAGTCCGGTGGAATATGAAGGTGGATTCGACTTGAGAGGTACCTGCAAGCAGAGGGGACAGAGTCTGTCACTCAGGAGTGACCAGGAGTTCTGGAAGACGAATGTCCACCAATGTCAGGAGTTGCAGGAGAGTTGACGAGGACCTTGACTCTGCAGCTGTGAGGACAGGCGACGCTGAGGAAGATCAGGAGCCGTGCACGAGTTGCCCCACATTGAATGTCGAATGCTGAGGGGTCGGTGTCTGGCGGGAGCACCAACAAGCCTTGGCAAATGCAACCAACACAGAAGTCGAAGAAGGTGCAATGTCGGGACCAGCAAGGTCCAGGGGACTCACCACAAGCAGGGGACTCAGGGCAGGCCCAAGCAAATCAGGGTAGCCCAAAAGAAACAAAGGTGACCCTCAAATGGACCCACAGGCCGGAGGCACTGGAGTCGCGAGAGGACCTCAAGCAGCTCACCAAAAGATGCAGGCCACGATGCACACAATGTGGTGTGGCCAAAGATTCTGGTCACTGGAAGTGCTCGAGGTTGGGGCTACTTGGAGCCCGAAGATCTTCTTGGAAGGAAGCCAACAAGCCTTTGCAACTGCAAGTTGACGCGGTGCACAGGGGTTCAGTTATTGCAACCCCCATGAGGGATACAGGCCTCGAACTTGGTGAGAGGGCAGGGCAGGCCTCGGGAGCTGTGGAGAACCACCATCTGTGCTGCAGTACCTTACGGAGGAGCTCAGGATTAGCAGACCGGTCGACTTAGTTGCGGTGCCTGCGAATGCAGGGGAGTGACTCCTTCACTCCAAGGGAGATTCCTTCAGGTGTCTTTGATGCCCACAGGCCTTGGAAGGTTCCTGTGTGGTGCACAGGCACAGACGATGCAGCAGACTGGAAGGGAGACGAAGTCGAGCCCAAACGAAGTCCAGCGAAGTCCAGAGTGCCCAGATGGTAGAAGAAGAAGTCGTGTCTGATCTGAATCTTGTCCCACGACGAATCTAGGGACCCACCCACAGGTAAGCCTTTAAGTACCCTAAGGAAAGGGTTGGGACGATTCATGGGACCCTCCCAGGGGAGGGTCTGGACAGGGGGAGGTTACTCCCATGTCCTTTGTCCAGTTTCGCACCAGAGTGGGAGCCAATGGCTCCCAGAGCTGGTTTGAACTGAACTATGCATGGGGACACCAAATGTGCCCCTCATGCAGACTGAGTGGCACTGGCAAGCGTACCCACCCTGCCCCAATATATTAAATCCTGTCTGGGAGGTGGTCACACCTCCCTGTGACAGGATGCCTATTGTTCTGCCTTCCCCTACTCGAGCTTGGCTCAGCAGCAGGAGGGCAGAGTCTTGTCTCTGTTCATCAGGAACCATTTTGTGCTGTCCGGGTGACGAAGGCTGGCACCGGGAACACTGAGAGCCTAACAGAGGGCTCTTCCAGTGCTTGGAATCATACCTCCCACACCTTGTGGGGGTATGATTCCAACATGTCTGATACCAAACATGATAGGATTTGTTACAGCTGTTTTCGAGATGCTCATCGCGTAATTACGCGGTGCCACTCTATATAGTATATGGCTGCTTCACTTACAACCCGGGAGAATGGACTCTGTAGGCTGTAGGTGTGTCCTGCTCATGCAGGGGCACCCTCACACTTAAAACCACGCACCCTGCCTTCAGGATTGCAAAGACCTGCTTTAGGGGTGACTTATAGGTCTTAAGTGCAGTGACCCTAGATATAGGAAACCTATATCTTTAGTAAGTGGTGCTAGCACAAGCTTACACAGGCTGCAGTGGCAGGCCTGTAGTTCCATTTTTAATGGTCTCCCATGGGTGGCATAATGCATGCTTCAGCCCATAGGGGACCTCTGGGGTACCTAGGCCCTGGGTACCTTAGTACCATATACTAGGGACTTATAAGGGTACCCCAGTATCCAATCTGGGATGTACTCAAGTACTGAACATACCAATGTAGGGAGAAAGCAGATAGACTGGGGTCCAGATTAGCAGGATGCCAGTCAGACTAGTCAGTAACAGCTTTGCACCAGGCAAAAAGTGGGGCTAACCATAAAAGCAGATCCTACTTTCCTGCAAATATTAATGTTCCTTCTGGAGAGGGATACGAGTTTTGTCTAGTGGCATTTTTGACTCATCTAAAGTAATGCAAAGAATTACCATGCCTGCTGCAAAGAACATGTACCATGCAAATCACAGAATTGTAATTTATGTGGATAGGTCAGTGGACTACTGCTTTTGTCATAGAGATCCTTTTGTTACTTAGGGGGTCATTACGATGGCGGGCGGAAACACTACCGCCGTGCCGACGGAGGTAAAAACCGCTAGTTACCGTCCGCCAGCAACTGCCCGCACTCCCGCCAAATTAGGATGTGAAAAGTCAGGCTAATACCGCCCGCAAGCCTGCGACGCCGCCCGCCATCAAAGTGCGCCCGTTTACGTTGTGGCGCCAGCCAACGGAGGCACACCGTCCGACGAAATGACGTACCGCCCGGCGTACAAATTACGATGACACAACCAAACAGCCTCATCGGCAAAGAGACACCGCACGAGAACAGGAGGCGGAAACCACATTGTCGACCACAGAAACACCAACCCGGCCTACTCCGACATGAATCCTGCACTCCAGGCCATCCCAATGCTGTACCTGATGCAGCAGCTAGGAGTGAACGCGCAACGACGACGCAGGTAGGCAGACACACAACAAGGGCATGCAAATACCGCACACAATGCAAGGGCGGAAAAACTGTACATGGGCCCCCTAGACACCCCTGTGGGGACAGGACACATCCAACACTGTACCCACACATATCCCACCTGTAAAATATAATCAACCCGCAACATCCTGGGCACCCAATACCCCGGACCAGGAGGTGACGTACCCGGCACGGCAGCCGCAGCGCCCCGGCGATGACGCACATGCGCACAACGCAGAGGCCAACGACAGCGCCACGCATGGGCTGCACACAAACACCGCAGGGTCACAACAACACACCACACACACCAGCCCCACCCTGAAGGCACAAGTCACGTGGTCCCCCTGCGTCAACCATGACCACAACCGACAACTCACAGTTGCCAAAACGTAGTCACACAAGTGTGCCGAACAGGGGAGCAAAGTGACGTCGGAAGAGGACACACACCTGTGTGCAAAGCATGGAGAAGCACACGGCAGCTGCGACAGAACTGCACAAACAATGGACATTGACCGCAAAAGGCACGCCAGTCACAACAAACAATATCTATACCATCCTGCACGCAACAACAAGCCATGCCATGTCCAAAATAGAGAAACCCTGCTGCCTGCGAACAGGTGTTCACAATCACGGCGCCCACACACAAGTCCCAATGTACAGCGGGAAAGAAGTGACCCACCCACACACGGGAGAGCAGATAGCAGTGAATGTCCTTCCATTCCCACAGCCAAATCACATTGCAACATATCCCGCAGGAGAACGGAGCCATTGGAACAACCACAACCCAAACATAGCCATGCTGAGTCAACCATCCCCTGGCAGATAACGCCGAACATGAAAGAAAGATAAAACCACAAAATACAATTATACCACTGCGCCTTGTGGCTCAAATGCAAGTAATCAGGAAGGAGTCAGACACCACTGGCCTTGACCATTCATAGGAGCATGTGGGATGAGGGCCTGTGGCCGCCTCCCAAGCCATACACAAAGTCCTGCCGCCTAACATCCATTCAAGAACACCCAGCACCGTCCGAGGTCGCACTCAGCAGACAGCCCAGGCAGCCGGAGCACGCCACCACAGCACCCAGCAGCAAAATGGACGGGGCACCAGTACTATACACCTACGCCAGACAGATGCAGCTGTACAGCAATAGCTTGATACAGACAGTGGGCTGTGCAAATCTGGCTATGCTGAATGTAAGTTATCGAGTAACTTACCGCATTGAAATGTTCAGCTGCGTCATCCCCATTTTCTACTGTCGGAGGTGCCCGTACCACTGGCCTGTGGATTTATGTCTCTCCAACCCGGCATGTCCAATTGGGGACCTGGTACACCTGTTCTCACCCCTGGACGCCCACGACAGGAACTGTTCAGTGTATGGGGGCATGGCGTTTGTGGCTGCAATAGGACACACACTGCAATGGAACCAGTGTGCCTCCGCACAACGTATGCTGGATCACAGTTTCATCGAATGTCACCCGACATGTCCCATCAGGATCCTACAAGGGACAACCTACGAGGAACACGTTGCAACCCACCATCCGCTTCATTGGATGTCAACCACAAATACCACCAATGCGAGGGATGCACTGCAGGAAGGTATCGCATACCTGACAACCTGTCAATTCATGGGTCCCCAAATCAATACCCACAATTGAACATTCATGTGCAACACCGTACCCATGCTTGCCGTCCGCACGCAGAGGCCAGTCAGCTGTGCAACAACTATACCATGCACACGGAAACAAACACCTGACCATCAACACCACCGTCATGACACCTGACATTACCGGGACATGCACCCTGTCCATCACCACATCCCGTGTCCCTGCATGAACACGGGGAGGCTGAGGAATGGGACCTGTGTACAGTGACCACATGGCCAACATTGCACGAACCACATTGCTACAATATGCATGCCGCGCACCTGAACACAGGCACCTGTAAGTGCACGCTGATCTGTCTGCTGAATAACTTGAGAACTGTCATCACACCTTCTCCTGAACTTCCGTGCAAGGACATTTGCATGGACAACAAATGCAACACCCCACAACATGTCCCCGGGCATTGAGTCATGTACAGTAGCCACCATATCGCAACAACATGTGAGACTATGCTGCATGCATGTAGGCTCATGCTCTGATGCCACCTCTGACGCAGGTGTGTCGGAGTCACTATTGTCGTAAACCTGTACCATGGGACTTAGATGTACTGTGCTCATGATGTCAAGCTGTCTGGTAGGGTAAACCAATACTGTCTGTGTCACAGCCTAGGGCACCTCAGTAATGAGCTAATGTACTGTAGCATAGCAAGGGCAGGGCATTCTTAACTCTGAAGCCTTATTTCCACAATTAACGACTTATCACATCTACCTGTACCCCCTTTTGAATGTGTAACCATGCTAAGTATATCCTCCACATGCATTACGCTGCCAGTAGTGTCCACATCCTGCATCACAGAGGAAGTAAGCTTAAATACATGCCTTAAAGCTAATATCTGACTCTGGAGAATTATTGATCGTAGACAAGTACGAATGAGAGAGGATGAGAGTGTGAGAAGTACACGGGACTCGTGAGATTACCATGTAGTCAAGTGACATT
This sequence comes from Calotriton arnoldi, assembly GCA_963921515.1. Lineage (NCBI taxonomy): Eukaryota > Metazoa > Chordata > Amphibia > Caudata > Salamandridae > Calotriton > Calotriton arnoldi. Next base: position 421,320 of record CAWUFW010005719.1, read on the forward strand.
GGATGTCCGCCCCTGAGAGAGAAGCACAACTGTGGAATACACACATGTGGCATGTGAAGCGGGAGGGCCTCTTGGCACAGGTGGGTCTGTGGCACGGGTGGGTGCACACATGCAGTGTCGATACAGACTGTGTGGGGACGAACCCGGCGGGGTACATTACCACTGTTCTGGGTATGTGGAAAGACCAGCTGTCTGGGGATGAATGTGGACTAGTGTGTGCACAACAGGCGGGCACACGACCCATGCTGCATCAGGTGTGGACGTTGGCCCTCCCTCTGGGGACATGCTGGATACTGCTGTGCGTCAGCCAGGCCCGTGCCGAGACATGTACACCCCTGGCCTTCAGGTGTACCCCCTACATCGTCCACCTGCACAGGCTACCCAGGGCATGGGATGGCAGTGGAGCTTGGTGGGTGGGAGGTCATGGCACCCTGCTCCTGGTCACATCTCGCAGGCAATACATTCTCAGTGTGCAGCAGGGCACAAGTCCTGACAGAAGAGGTGGTGGCACGCAGACGTCATGACAGGTAGTGACGTCACGGAAGATGGCCTGCACCATCAGACTCATTGCCTCCCCTCGCCCACCCCACTGATCCGATTGCATCATGGGAGCACGCGCGTGTGCAGCAGCTCCAATCTCTCCCCAGAGTGGCCAAATAGTGTATGTGTGGCTCCATTCGCCCCAGTCACCGAGCTCACGGCAAAATAGGTGGTGGGACGCACAACACCCGCATGGTACCCGGACGCGAACCCTGGTGTGCAGGCAGAGCCACCTAATGTTCTAGCGAAGTGTGTGAGTTGCATGACACCCGTTGGCGGTGGATGGCTCGGAGGCTCCTCACCAGGAGGCCCATATCACACACCATGGGTCCCTTGCCAATGGCAGCGGATGCTATGACATTGCGCGCCGGGGTGTGTCGACATGTCGTCTGGGATGGTGTTTGCGGCATGGGCCGCTAGGGCAGCTACAGCTGCTGTGTGTTGCATGTGGTGTATCCGGACTCCGGAGTCAGCCATGCTTCGTCACTGTTGTCCAGGGCACGAGTCGGGGTACCATGCGGCTGTACGGCGTCCCCCACCTATTGTACCGTGAGCTCGGTGACTGGAGCGAATGGAGCCACACATACACTATTTGGCCTCTCTGGGGAGAGATTGGAGCTGCTGCACACGCGCGTGCTCCCATGATGCAATCGCATCAGTGGGGTGAGCGAGGGGAGGCAATGAGTCTGATGGTGCAAGCCATCTTCCGTGACGTCACTACCTGTCATGACGTCTGCGTGCCACCACCTCTTCTGTCAGGACTCGTGCCCTGCTGTTGTCAGATGCGCCACTGTCCGGGGGTGGGGGAAGGTCAGGTATGTCAGCCTGACAGTGGCCCAGTTCAAGGACCACCTTGACTGGGGGGACAACTATTGGACATACTGGTGTAGCCCACCCACGCGCTAATGTAGGCCCTCCATGAACTATGTCAACTGCGGAAAGGTGTTGCCATGGGCAAGAAAGTCATTGAGGGAGGCTGACTGACCCACGCACAGATGCCGCACATGCCCAACAGACACGGCACTGAGTGCAGCAGGGGTCGCAGGGGCAGCTGTGCCTGGTGTGAAAGACACTCTAACCGTCATCCTAGTGCCGACACGTGTTGCACCAGTGGAAGTAGTTGGGAGGGCGGGCATTGGCCTCCGCGTGGCTGCAGAGGAGCTAGAGTGCACGTCCCCTGTGCTAGCAGACATGGACACATGACCTCTGTACTCAGTTGACGCAGCAATTGTCGTATGGGCCTGTGAGTCATCCAGCACACGTCTGCCCCCTCCGATGCGCCGGTCACATTAGTCTCACCCAGCTCCTGTGCAGCTGCACCATCCAATGCCTCACCACTGTTGACCGTCCCCTGTCCCTCAGCACACATGGTAGTTGACACATGAGGGAGAGCGAGGTGGCCTCACTCATTTAGCATCAAATCCACAGACATGTGCAAGGGAGCCAGCACAGAACATTCCCAAGTGCACATGTTGCATGATACCTGTGCAAATGTATACAGCAACCACAATCAACACGTAATGGCTGTCGTACAGGTAATGAACCCGCCAATAAGTGACACATGTGTTGTGCACATGGAACAACACCCGGACTGTCACCCTGCGGCCATAGCCACTCATCGCTGTGTACACACCCACTCTCCTGATGGTGTTAAGGATGACCACTACAGAATTAGGCCAAGGACATACCTGCATGGAGCAGAATGTGTCACCACACACACTGACTGCAACATGACAGTCCACAATGGTCATGAGCCCATGCCAGACAACTGTCCATCGCACGGGCACAACTACTGTTGCACAGTGTGCCGGATGTGTGAGTATCAGGAATATGTGGTGAGGCATCGCACACATGTGTTTAGGACGAAATCAGAGTATGCACAGTACCACACACATACATGTGAATTGCCACTCCAGCTGACTACAGGCTGTTCCTGAGGCCTACGACTCTGAACGCATTGACTATGCTGAGTGCCCAAATTACATCTTGAGCCTCAGGAATCGCCTATGCATGTGAGTTGCACCCAGCACAGAGTACACTCACAACCCACTGCATCACACAACTAACATCACATTACCCAGAACATGGGTAGGCTGTGGACACATGCTGCCTCTCGCTGCAAAGGACACAATCCCACAGTACTGTACACCTGCCTGCTGCTGATGCCCCTACAAACGTGCATCCGCCACAGGCTGTGTGACTGTCAATAGCAGACCATTAGTGGTGACATGCAGCGCCGTGCCAACCTGTCAATACGAGGGAGCATCCCCCGATTAGTCGCCGCAACATGGCCACACATACGGCAGATGACGTCACCCTCTTCGTGGGATTGGCTGCACTGTCGGTTACACGTACACAGAAGCATCAACGTGGATGCAATGGCTCATCACAAGGCCTTGGGCTGGTGGACTTCCAACTGCAGGGATGGTACACATGAGGGTTGGAATATCACACATACTCTTCACAGCATCACCCACATCCACCAATAACAGTGGCATGATGCTGACCCATCCTAAATGAACAGAGACGTGTAACAGAGGCAAGACGGTATGGGACATGGCATAACAGCATGTGTACACCACACGTGAATGCATGCTGGTGGGAGTGTGTACACAGTACCTGTCCATCCCATTCAATTCAGGATGCCAGCACTTTGAGCAATGTGTAGTCTGCCCACATCTACTGTCCATTGTCAGGTAGACCGACACATGGCTCACAAGGCTACACATCTTTGTGGGTGGACTCACTGTGTCCAACACTGCGCAGCCCTCAACGTACTCGCCCTGTGAATGGCTCACCCCGCAATGGAGGACACAATCAGTGCCACCATCTCTCACACACATCCCTATCACAAGGCCTGGAGTGTTCAATCGACAGAGCTGAGTTAGCGCATATCAGGAGAGTTGTGAAATAATGACACATGTAACCCACTGTACAGTCAGTGTAGTTTCCTTCTAGGATTGGGCGGTCAATGTGCAGCCCAGGTCTGCCGAGACTGAGAAGGCCAGCAGGGAGCCAGCCAGCCATTCACACAAGCAATAGCTGCCCAGAATCATGCATTGCCAAGTGTCTGCGTCACTGGGTGTCTGACATGAAAATGCCATGTACCACCACTCGGGAGGGACATGCATGGGGAAACACCTGAGAGCCTACATGCCCCTTCCACCTGTTGTTAGCATGGTAAGCGGTGCATGTTGGAACCCCACAGGCTCAGTCTCATAGTGCTGCGGATGAACGACATGTGTGTCCCCCACATGCACTCCCACACACACTGTAGTTGTCTTACACACACATGACTTTTGCCGGTATTCGCCTTGGGCAGTGTGCGTGGAGCTCGGAATCCAGGAACTGCAGCTCCTCGCCGGTGAGTGGACATGGACATGTCATCAGAGTCGTCGACATTAAGGTGGACAGGTGGCAGCAGCAGCAGGTGTTGTTGAGGGGTGGCAGTCAGCAGTCCCTGGTAGCTGTGGTAAAGCCTGTCACCCTCCCACACTGATATAGCCCCCTTGGGGCTGTTTCTGCGTGACCAAGCTGCTGCGATTGGTGTACCGCTCAGCCTGTGTACGTTGTGTTGTTGGTGTGTGCCATACTCACCCAGCCTCGGAAGCGGTGTCAGGCACAGCAGCTAGGTATATTGCCGTGGTGTTGCCGCTACCCACATATGCAGTCTGACTCCATCATCATGCCTATCAAGCTAATATGGCCTCAATCCCCATGTGCATGCTCATAGCAATGGTATGTGTCAGTGGTCCTTGCTACTGGTAAGGGGATCTGTGTAAGAGTAATGTTGCTGTGCTGTCCCTACTTGTCAGCTGTTCGTTGATACTATTGCTTTGACAGTGATCTTTGTTTTGTGTATGTGTAAATGCCATGTTGTGTGTTGCATTGACATGTGTCCACTTCCATCTGTCCTAGGAGGAGACCAAACATACATCGCCCCTACCAATTGCTGGCAGACATGGAGGATGTGGAGGTCATCAGGAAGTTCCGTCTGGACCGGCCCACCCTGCATCGCCTCTGTGCCATGTTGGAACCCCACCTTCGTCCTCGCAGGGTGTATCCAACTGCATTCACCCCCTTGGCCAAGGTGATGGCTGCACTGCATTTCTTCGCTACCGGTTCATTCCAACACACGGTGGGCAGTGGAGGTGGGATGTCCCAGCCCATGTTCAGCAAGGTGCTACGGGATGTCCTGTCGGCTATGATGCGGTACAGGAACCGGTACATCAGATTCCCCAGGGCCCGTGATTTGCCTGCGGTGAAGGGTGCTTTCTATGCACTCGGACGCATCCCCCAGGTTGTTGGTGCAATTGATTGCACCCATGTTGGCCTTGTTGCACCACAGGCCATTGAGCACATCTATAGGAACCGGAAACATTTCCACTCCCTGAATGTGCAAGTGGTGTGCCTGGCGGACATGATAATTACACACGTGTGTGCGAAGTTTCCCGGTTCCACCCATGACTCGCACATCATGCGCCACAGCATCCTCCCACGTCTGATGACCAATCTGCAACCGGACCGTGCGTGGATTGTTGGTGACTCTGCATATCCTAATGGGCCTTGGCTGTTGAGTCCACTACGCAATCCTCGTACACCAGCTGATGTCAGGTACAATGAGGCACATGGGAGGACCAGACGTGTGGTGGAGCGGACATTTGGACTCCTGAAATCCAGATTCAGGTGCCTGGACCGCACCGGGGGTGCACTGGCATACTCCCCACAGAAGGTGTGCCAGATTGTTGTGGCATGCTGCATGCTGCACAACCTCGCTATTCGCAGGCGGATCCCCCTGATAGTGGATGACGGTGATCAGCCAGGGCCCCCGCCTGCAGGCCAAGCCGTGTCCAGTGACGAGGACAGTGGAGAGGAGGAAGCAGTGAATGAGCGTCAGCAGCTCATCGCCCGCTACTTCACTTGACGGTGAGTGACCATGTACGACGGCTGATGTCGCTGTAGTTGTGTATGTGTATGTGTGCATTGACAGGGCGGCCTATTGTTCACTGTGTGCTGTGTGGCAATGGTCCATGTCCAGGGTAGTATGCCACTGAGAGTGGCTGTGACATTGTGCCCTGTTGCTCTGTGAGATGTGTGTACATTGCTTAGGCCTGATGACAAGTACTGTGTGATGAGTGTGTGACACACACAGTCAATGGACTCTTGTTCTGTTTGTCACCCCTAGGTCCCTACAGCCTCTCCTGGCCTATCGACAGAACACACTACAGATGAATTTCTGAACATGCTGACGTTTGTGCACCATTGATAATAAACATAGCAGATGACATAGGATGTGATACAGGTGTATTTATTTAAAAGGTGACATGTGATTGTGGGAAAGGTGATCAAGAAGGTGGTGCATGCTGTACAATGAGTGGACGGTCCTGTCCGCGTGATGGTCAAGGTGTACCCATGTTGTCCTGGGTCCGCAGTCCAACAGACATTTGCCACTCGACTGGCAGTGTGGGGTAGGATGGTAGTCCAAGTGAATGCAGGGGGTGGCCACCATGGCTGGCTGACTCACTGGCGTTTGGAGCGTGCAAAGTCCTCCCTGGACATCTGTTGCCTCTTCGGACGGCCCCTTCCACGTTTGGAAGGAGGGGGTCGTGGTTGTGGACTGCTGGTGGTGGCTGAGGATTGCCCACTCGCTGTGGACGCAGGGGAACTGGATGTTGCACGTCCCTGCGCCCCAGCAGGTGGTGGCGTAGGTGGTGTGGTTGTCCTTGAGTGGGCCCTCACCTCCACCACTAGCTGGCCCATGAGGTCCACAAGTCGGCCCATGTGGGCGTCCATGGACCTCAACACCCCAAGGACTTCCCTCGTGTCGGAAGCTGACCTGGCCCATTGTCCCTGGGCCTCTTCATAGGCCCCAAGGACTCTGGCTATTTGCGGCAGGGCTTGGCTCCCAGGCTCTGTTGGCCTTGGCCTGACCCTGCTCCTCCCACCTGGACTGCTGCCACCGACCTGCCCACTCGCCACATTGGTCACCCGGGGCCTCCTCCTGGCTCCCAGGGTAGATGTTGAGGTTCGTGCCACCTCTTGGGATGGCTGAGTGGTCAGGGAGGCCGTGGTGGTGGTGATGGTGGTGGTGGTTGCGGCGGTGGTGTTGGCCGCAATGACCGTGGCAGCAGGGGCCTGGGACTGGTCACCAGCCCTGGGAGATGGGTTGGTGGGTAGGAGGGGTCCTGGGGTGCTGTTGCGCCCTGCCGCGCCAGATGTGCCAGCTCGGGGGTCCTCGTCCGTAGAGGTGTCCAGGCTTTCCACATCCGTGAGTCCGTGTGGGGGGCTTGTGGACTGGCTGTGATGGCTGGTGTCTCCATCCGCAGCATCATGCTGGTCGTCACCTGTGGGGCGGAGACGAAAAGTTATTGTGTTGCACCTTGCAGGGTTTGTGTTAGATGTCTGACATGCACAGTTTGTGCACTGATTTGCCGGATGCGTGTGTATGTCTCTACAATGTGTGTGCGTGATCAAGGCAATGGAATAGTGTGATGGGTGCATCTGGCATGGGACGGATTTGAAATGCCAATTGGTGTGTGTTGCAGTACCCCTACATTTTGTGGCTTTGGTGGGAACGGGGTACAGCCCCATGGACGGTTTTGTGTTGGAATATGGTACTGTGGTACATACAGTGACATATGGGTGCAGAAGGGGACATGTGTTTTGGCCACACGACACTACAGAGACAAAGGTGTGTGTATGTCTGACTTAGCCAGCATATCTGCTCACTGTTGTCATTTATGGGCATTCCACAGCAGGCATTGTAGTGGGTGAGTAATGGTTGTATGCCACACGACGTATTGCAGATGGTACAATTCCTTGGTGTGCGTGCTACTCTCACCCATGTGCAGCAATGCAGTGCTCTTGGGGTGTTGACTGCATTTTGTATGTTGTTACTCACAGTGTGACGAGCGCTTCAGACACAGCAGACACATTATTGGTCATCGGCAGGACTCTTTGCTGTACTACCGTCTATGGGGCAACTGTTTAGATGATATACCTTTCATGACACTGGGGCTGGATGATGGGATGGATGAGATTTTGAATGTGCATTGTGTAGCTGTGTGGTTCATGGGTCCAGTGGTGTAGGTGACATTACTGGGGTTCCACTATGTTTCATTTGGACGAGATAGACTTACATGGGTGATGTTGTACTATGTCAAGGGTAGAAGCAGACACGACTACATGGACAAGACTTGGATGGTGTTGCTGATGTGTGTGATGACTGACACAGTGCACGCCATGTGGGTCAGTACTCCAGTTAGACTTGTGCATGCTGACGTGACTCGTTACGTGTTTCTGCATTTGAGATGGCTCATGTGGGATATGACTCTGTAATTGATGTCCGGGTGCACATTGGTCACATGTTTGTGACAGGGAGCAGTGCTACCTGTCGCTCTGCTAGGTGACATGTCCCACATGTTAGTCGTAGTACAGTCCTCATGCCTACAGACACCCCGCCCTGTACAGTAGTCTACCCAATTGTTGGTTTTGAGGGTGAGATGCAATGGCTACCACATGGTTGTGGGAGGGAGGGGTGCTCCATCTTGCTGGTCTGTGGGTGTGGGGGCCGTGTTGTGAGTCGTGGTGATGGTTTACCATCCACAGACAGCCCTCCATGTAGGGTAACATATCTACCTGTCGGGTGTGGGTGTGCACTGCAATGGCTGACACATGGGTGTGGGGAGTGCTCCATCTTGCTGCGCTGTAGGAGTGGGGGCCTGGGTGGGGGGACTTCTGCAGTCCCCCTCCGATACTCGGAGATTGTGGTACGGCTCCTTACCTGTTACTTGTTGGTTAGTGCAGCTATGGCTGACACATGGGTGTGGGTGTGGGAAGTGCTCCTTCCGGCACATCTGGGGTACAGAGGGACCTGGTGGGAGTTGTGGTGCTGGCTGACTGTGCACATGCCCCCATGGTTTTGTTTGTTGGTACCTTTGGGCTGAGTGTGTGGGAGTGTCTGTTGCATGTGTGAGAGATGTCTGGTGTGTTGTGTGCTGGACATGGGGGTGTTTGGCCCTCGGTGCTATGGCATTGTGTTAGTGCATGTCTGTACATGGCGGTGTGCTGGTATACATTTGTTTGTACTTACCAGCCTCCACTCCCCCTGGTATTCCGATGAGACTCTCCGGATGTAGTATGCCTCGCACCTTCTCCTCCCACGCCTTGAAGGTCTTGAATGGCGCGGGTGGTCCGCTGCCAGTCCTGTCAGCCAGCTCACGGTTCTTGGCCTCCTTCTTCCTGACCAGGCTTTTCATGTCCTGCCACCTCTTGGTAATTTCCCCCCGGTTGCGTGGCACGTTCCCAACTGCATTCACCTGGTCTACGATCCTTTTCCACATCCTGTTTCTGGTGGATACTGGTGTCTGTTGGACCTGGTTCCCATAGATTTGTGGGTACACCTTGATGACCTCGTCGACCATGACCGTCAACTCTGTGGCAGTGAACTTGGGCATTCGTTGTGTTGCCATGGTGCGTAGTGTAGTTTTTGTGGTGCTGGTGTGGTGTGTTTGGTGTGTGATGTGCAGGGGGTTTGTGGTGCCGGTGTTTAGGTGGTGGTGGTGGTGGTTGTGGTGATGGATGTGATGTGTGTGTGCGTGTGGTATGCTGCTTTCCTCTGTGTCTCTCCGTGTTCTCTGCTGTGGTGTTGGCTTTGTCGTGGTGCAAGGGTTTGTGGTCTGTGAGGGGGCTGCTTTTGTACTCACCTATGTGGGTGTGTCATGATGGTCTATCGTTTTCAGGTGTGTTGGGCGTGGTGTCCTGGGATTTATGCTAATTCTATATTTTGGCAGGGGGATGTGTCTTTGGGATGGGTTCTGTGTCTGTGTATTTTGGCGTCGTTTACTGTGTGGACTTGTTGGCCGTGTTGTGTGTATTTGTTTGTGCCGCCACTGATTTCCGTGCACGGACGTGGCCGCCAGGCCTTCCGCCTTGTCAGTTATTCATTTCTGTAGTTCACCGTTGCGGGCGGGATATGTGTTGGTTTCCCGCCCTCATGTCGGGGGGATCATAATTTGACGGGCGGTGTGTAGTCCGTCCGCGCGGTCGTATTTGGCTTTTTCGGGCGGTATTGCGTCCGTGGCGGACGGATTGTCTTGGACTCTGTCATGGACTGGCGGTATTCTGTTATTTTTTTCCGCTGCGGGCGGTGGTTGTTTGGCGTCATCATAATTGCTAGTTCGGTATTTCAATGTTGCAGGCGGGCGGTATTTTCAGGCTAAGGCGGTTGGCGGTATTTTTACCGCCGGTTATCGTAATGGACCCCTTGGAGTTCATAAGTTACAATCGTAATATTGCACAGTGAGCTATGAACTGCCATCAAAGAGCTGCATGCAAAATGCATGATACAGGTTGGAAATGTATGTTTTTTCCAAGTCTTTCATCATCCTAATGTTGCTAAAAATGGTTTGTTTGGGTAGAAATAAATTGTTATTAGTAAAGCTAACCCTAACCGCTGTTTTACGTTTTGAATCCTGAGTTTGTGCTTCTCAAGAACAAGCACTCGTAAATAATGCCTAACAGTATGGATGCCATTCAAATTCTACACCTTGTAGTTACCTTTGTCATATGTAACATTTTCCATACACTGATCTACACACTTATGATTTATGTCTCCGTATGTGTGTGTGATGTAAAGTGCTACAACACCCTGCACTGGTATGAGAGGCGCTATCAAACAGATGAAATACATGTAAGAGAGGGGCTATGGAGAGATGAGGGGCATTATTGGAGAGTGATAGTGAAATAATCTGTGGAGGATGAGGTCATGGGGGGCATGCCCAAAAATATTGTTGCGCTGGGTGCCACATGCAGTAAAGCCAGCCCTGCCGTGCCGGTTGTTGGGGTGGTGGATGCTAAGATCCATCAAAAAAAAAAATCATTGTGTTCTCAGCTTTTTGGCTGTGCTTAATAGTGAATGTGTGCACTTATGTTATATTTAAATTCAAGTTGCATGCTTGACATCTTATTTTTGTGTTCTCTGTAAGAATGTCTGTGGGTATGACTTGGTATCCTGGTGCACTATAAGGTCGTTAATTACTATGCTTTAATAACTAATGCAATTGACTATATAGTGAAATATGTTTTGCAGAATGCACCATTTTAACCATTTTCCCCAAAATTTTTGGGGGAGGAAAAACCCTCGAAATACATTTTGTAGTGCTCAGGCTTCCTCACTACACTCCGTCTGGGGTTGGTCTGACAAAATTTGCCAGGGCTGCTTTGGGTTCCCATTACGACTAAGCCTGGGCGTAGTTCGCGAAGTAGCGCTACGCAAAGCTACGCAAAGTGCAGTTCGCACTACGCGAGCTACGCGTAGCACTACGCGAACTGCGTAGTGCACTGTTCGCAATGATTGCACAGTGCCGGATGCGTTGTCCGCACTGTGCAATCATTGGAAACGGCATCTTGCACAGTGCGAGCTGTCTCTTACTGCCGCTCGAGTAGATTTTTACTCGAGCGGCAGCTTTCTCAACGCGGACTGGTAGTTTCTCATCGCGAGCGGTCGCGAGCATACACGACCACTGCAATGAGAAACCTGACCTCCCCGCGTTGAGAATCTCGCCGGGAGGTTTATTTTCCACGCTCGCGATCGGCAACTTGATGTTGCTGATCGCGAACGAGAGAAAAAGTCTCGCCGGGATGTCATTTTGCTTGCTCGCGGTCGCCAACTTGACGTTGAGGACCGCGAGCAAGCAAATGACCGCTGCACTACGCTACGCTACGCTACGCGTGTTTGCACTGTGCTACGTGCAATTCGCGTTGTGCGAAGTAGCGCAAACTTCGCAAACTACACGAGCGTAGCGTAGTGCTTTGCGCAGGGTTAATTACGACCCTGCTCCAATGCATATCATTGATTTTATAGTGAATGGTTTCCATATAGGATTAACAATTGCTGCCCTTAACCCCTTCGCTGCGTTCGTCGGCCAACGGCCAAGTCGCGAGCACTACCTCGGTAGTGCTGCGCACGTCCGTTGGCCGACGCGGCCCCGCCCACTCCTTTAAACCGCCGCACCGCGGTGGAATGTTCGCCGCGGTAAAGGGGTTAAGGTCCAATGGGCTGCAATCCCTGTAACCCAGATGTTTATCATTTGAGATGTACCATAGCTCATGAAAAATGTCTCCTCACATTAACATATTGGCAGGGTAAATTAAACTAAAGTCATTGCTGAAAAATAACCCATAGAGCTAGAGATTAGGCTTGCTATTACCAGCGTGCGTATTTTGAAGGAAAGGCTGTGTAAGCATAAAGGAGAGTGGGATTTAACCTTGTCAAAACAGCTTTCAAAATAGGTGACTGAGTTGGAGATTCAAATCACTCATATAGGGGCCGATTCCGATCTCGGTCGGAGGCGCACCTAACACCATTCGGTCGGGAAAAAAGCCATGCGAATGCCTGTTTCCCGACCGATCCGCACATTAATCCGAACGAACAAGTACGATGCGTACAACAGCACAGATTCCGACCCAGTCGTACTCACCCAATCCAGGTCCTGTTCCCCGACCGAGCCGGATCCGGAAACGCAGAATCGAGTCGCACGGAAGCCAAAATGCAGCCCCGTCCGGCCGGACTAGTACGATCGCGCTTCCCGTACGCGCCGAACCCGTCGCTACGCTCGGCACGTCAAAGCATCCGGGAGAGGCGCACATAAGCTCCGATTCGCGCCACAACACGATCCACGGCTACGAGACGAACACGCCAGCGGCGAGGACGAGGCGAAGCAACGAGAAAGACGAGCGAGACAGAACCAACCATGAATCCCATCGTTCCGATCCTACCAATATTCTACATCTACTACCGGAACAGGCAAGGACGCGTGCGGCGCAGAAGGTAAGCCAGACACCAACCACAAAAACAAACTACACGTACCCGACATATCACACACACACACAGAGGGATGCAGAAATTACTTACACCAGCAACAGCAGCACCAAAGGGGCGGGATGGCCATCACCAATGCCACATATACACATAGGGGCCCGGATGCCTGTCACTACTACCATCTCTACCCAGGGGGTGCCAGATGCCTACCACTACTACCACCTCTACCCATGGGGGGCTGGATGCCTGTCACTACTACCACCCTTACCCAGGGGGTGCCAGATGCCTACCACTACTACCATCTCTACCCAGGGGGTGCCAGATGCCTACCACTACTACCATCTCTACCCAGGGGGTGCCAGATGCCTACCACTACTACCACCTCTACCCATGGGGGGCTGGATGCCTGTCACTGCTACCACCCTTACCCAGGGGTGCCAGATGCCTACCACTACTACCATCTCTACCCAGGGGTGCCAGATGCCTACCACTACTACCACCTCTACCCAGGGGGTGCCAGATGCCTACCACTACTACCACCTCTACCCAGGGGTGCCAGATGCCTACCACTACTACCATCTCTACCCAGGGGTGCCAGATGCCTACCACTACTACCATCTCTACCCAGGGGTGCCAGATGCCTACCACTACTACCACCCTTACCCAGGGGTGCCAGATGCCCTACCACTACTACCATCTCTACCCAGGCGGTGTCAGATGCCTACCACTACTACCATCTCTACCCAGGGGTGCCAGATGCCTACCACTACTACCATCTCTACCCAGGGGGTGCCAGATGCCTACCACTACTACCATCTCTACCCAGGGGGTGCCAGATGCCTACCACTACTACCATCTCTACCCAGGGGGTGTCAGATGCCTACCACTACTACCACCTCTACCCAGGGGTGCCAGATGCCTACCACTACTACCATCTCTACCCAGGGGTGCCAGATGCCTACCAGTACTACCACCCTTACCCAGGGGTGCCAGATGCCTACCACTACTACCATCTCTACCCAGGGGTGTCAGATGCCTACCACTACTACCACCTCTACCCAGGGGTGCCAGATGCATACCACTACTACCATCTCTACCCAGGGGTGCCAGATGCCTACCACTACTACCACCCTTACCCAGGGGTGCCAGATGCCTACCACTACTACCATCTCTACCCAGGGGTGCCAGATGCCTACCACTACTACCACCTCTACCCAGGGGTGCCAGATGCCTACCACTACTACCATCTCTATCCAGGGGGTGCCAGATGCCTACCACTACTACCATCTCTACCCAGGGGGTGCCAGATGCCTACCACTACTACCACCCTTACCCAGGGGGTGCCAGATGCCTACCACTACTACCATCTCTACCCAGGGGGTGCCAGATGCCTACCACTACTACCATCTCTACCCAGGGGGTGCCAGATGCCTACCACTTCTACCCAGGGGGTGCCAGATGCATGTCACTACTACCACCTCTACCCAGGGGGTGCTGGATGCCTGTCACTACTACCACCTCTACCCATGTGGTGCCAGATGCCTACCACTACTACCACCCCTACCCATGGGGGCTGGATGCCTACCACCAACAACACCCCCACTCACAGGATGGCTAATACATGACACCACAAGCACACACCAACATAAAGAATGCAACATAAAGACATCCCCCCAACACCATGACAAGCGTGTGTAGACTGTGTCAAATGCCTACAACACTGAACATGACTTTGAACCTACAATGTGACCCCCTATCACATGTGCCACACATAAATGTGTGTGGCCCCCACAATGCAAGCAGGCCATGACCATTGTGGCAATGGGGTCCAAAACCCCATCATCACAGTGACCAAAATGTAAGTGTGGGGCCCATAGCTGAAGCACATTTTGAACATTGTGGCAATGGGGTCCAAACCCCCATCATCACAGTGACCATAATGTAAGTGTGGGGTCCATAGCTGAAGCACATCTTGAACATTGTGGCAATGGGGTCCAAACCCCCATCATCACAGTGACCAAAATGTAAGTGTGGGGCCCATAGCTGAAGCACATCTTGAACATTGTGGCAATGGGGTCCAAACCCCCATCATCACAGTGACCATAATGTAAGTGTGGGGTCCATAGCTGAAGCACATCTTGAGCATTGTGGCAATGGGGTCCAAACCCCCATCATCACAGTGACCATAATGTAAGTGTGGGGTCCATAGCTGAAGCACATCTTGAACATTGTGGCAATGGGGTCCAAACCCCCATCATCACAGTGACCAAAATGTAAGTGTGGGGTCCATAGCTGAAGCACATCTTGAACATTGTGGCAATGGGGTCCAAACCCCCATCATCACAGTGACCAAAATGTAAGTGTGGGGTCCATAGCTGAAGCACATTTTGAACATTGTGGCAATGGGGTCCAAACCCCCATCATCACAGTGACCAAAATGTAAGTGTTGACAAAGAAAAAGCTGCAACTGCCAAACTGCATGGATGATTCCTGGTCACAGAACAACAAACACATCAGTGGCAAAGTAGTGCTTGTGTCCCATAGCAACATAGATTGGGGAGGCAAACAGTGCAGTGCAAATAAGACATACCTTTGGCCATGTGCAGACAAACATCACCCATGGGGGCTGACACTGTCAAAATTCATCAATGACACAATGACAGAAGTGACCATCAGAATGCAGACCCACATATTTGCACCAATGGGCACACAAATGCAGATACCCTGTGGAGACTGTAGATGTGAGGTGAACAGATACCATACCATGACAGCAATGGGACACACAAACAATGATCATTGTGCTGACTGATGACCTAGGAGTCCCAGGGACAGCAGGGGAAACACACCAAACAACATACAGCCAATGGCACACTAAAGATATGCCAATGCAGTGGTGCAGATGCACAAACACAAACAGGCAGACCCACACTGCACATCAAACACAACAGGTGAGGGGGGGGTACCAGTGTCCCCAGGCAACCACACAACACATGAGGAGGCCTGAATACCAATTACACAGATGTGCATACAGTGCCACACAAAGGCAACTCATGGATCCAAATCCCCTATGTGGGCAATCAGGCATTGTCAGATGAGAGGGAGCACAAATCACACATGTCACACAAGCATGTAGGAACAGCAACTGACACAGCAAGACACAGAGACACCACAGCACTACCCCCAGGGCCCCCACAATGTGGTGACCCTGGGCTGCATTACAATCCCACTCTGATGACAAAGCTAGATGTCGTTCACACTGTGAACCACAGTCATGTGTCCTGAGCAACAAACTACCATCACACCTACACAAGCACAAATCAATCAGCACGGCCAGTAAGCCAAGGGCAACATGGAGGCAGGGGACTAGCCGGGCAACAACTCTCATCTGCACACACTAAACACCACACACCTCGACCTCCAACAATGTGCAGCAGTGAAGCTCACATGCACTGGTGACATTGCACATGCACCCATGACAATCCCAGGGGGTGGTGGGAATCAAGGTGCAGAAACACATCACACATGGCCACTCAACAAGACTCCTGAATGTCTGACACACTGCACACTACGCTGTACATGGACATGACGGCAATACCACACAAACCAATGGGATCCCTGCCACAGTCACACACCAATGAAGAAGCCAAGGTCACCCACAAAGAACACACATAGACAACTACCAACATTGCAGCCCTGACCCTGAGGAGTGCCAGCAGTCACACACACAACGTGTCACAACCAATGACAGCTAACACAAACCGGAAATCACATGACAGGTGTAAACAACAAGTGCCAAGGGAATCCTGACTGTGACCCATCAGCGTCTGCCCACAAACTCAGCCCTGACAGCAAACACACCTATGGGTGACACCCTGATGACCAGTAATGTGCCATGCACCCACATCACAGAGAACCCAGGGAGAAGACTTTGGGGGAACATAGGTCAACTCAGCAAGCATCACAAACAGGAACATCACTAGGGATCCCAGCATGCACAGCAACATGGAAGTGAACACACAGACATGCTCATACAACACACACCTTGGGCGCAGGCGATGTCACAGGAGTACACACTGCCATGAGGGGACTCCACTCCTGTGTGAGGAAAGCTGTGCCATATGTCGCCTCAGTAGGGCTCCATCATGTCAGCAGAACACTTGGTCACACAGTCAACAATTAGCACCAAATGAAGGCTCCCGTCACATCAGCCTGGTCATGGGAGTGTCAACGAAATCATCAGCACAGATCCAACACACATGTATAGCAAGTCGCACTGACAACACAGATGAGTCCTTCCCCATTGATGCCCAAACCTGCATGTCCAGTGGAGATGGCCACACGGTCAGGGAACTAGACTAATTGAACAATGGCAAGCACAACAGATGTGCAGGGGTGGAAGCCACAGATGTGACATTGCAAATGTAAGTAGGAAATCCCATTGCCAAATATTGAAAACATGACACCCTCAGATGCTGCTAAGGATGACATGGATACACCACAGGATAGGACACAGTCCCCCTGGACCACATGGGTTCCGGCACAGTAACACTTCATTTTCATGAGACCAAATATCACCATCACTGCAGCAAGGGCATGGTTAGCATCATCAACATCATGTACATCAGAAGCAAAAGCACTAGAGAACAGAAAGTTGCTTTATTCAGCATATGTGTGTTCGAAACTTGAAGTCATTTAAAAAATAAACAAAGGCCAATGGCCAGTCCATCATGAAAGTCAAAACAGGGTGACAGTGGCAGATGTCACCCTACGCATGCCTGCACTGATAAAAACCAGGGACAATCCCCTAGGAGGGGCATACGGGGGGCAGGCCAGGCACCGCAGGGACAGGATCAGGGCTCACCAGGAGGAGGCAGGGAAGGGGTGGTGGTTGCTGGAGAGCCACTGACAACTGCAGTGGAGGTGTCTGACATGGTGTGTGCCGGCACAACTGGGGGGCATGACTCAGATGGTGTGGGTGCCGGCACGACTGCAGTGGACCGTGCAGATGGAGTGGACAGGTTCGCCACTGCAGTGCCCAAGTCAGACAGGGTGGTAGTGGACTCCACTGCAGTGCCTACCTCCAGGGGAGGAGAATGGGGATCAGGTAAGGTGGGCAGGACAGAGGGGAGGACACCCTCACCACACCAGTGGCACAGACAAGCGCAGCGGGGGTTGTGGGGCCGGAAGAGCAAGTGGCAGGGGGAGAAGGCCTGATCCTTTTGGGGATGGTGTATCTGTGGGTGGGGGAACCTGGGGCAGGGTGTGGTGGGGGCACCTGTGGAGTGGGGGCCTGAGGGATGGAGGAAGGAGACTTGGTGCCTGAGCTGCAGGGCGGCGGTGGGGTCTTGCTCTTCCGGGTCCGGGGGACTTGCGGGTGGGGGCGTCAGTCGGTCTGCGCCTGGGGGAGGGTGTCCGTGGGCGAGGGGCACTCCGCTCCGTGTGGGTGGGCTTCCTCTTCCCCCTGAATGCTGTATCAGCTGGATCGGAGGGGAAGAGGCCGAGGTCACTGAGGAAGAGCCGCTGTGTCTTTGGGGTTGCAGGTGAGGCAAGGGAGGGGGCTTTGGAGGGAGAGGCAACTGAGGACTGCGCAGTGCTCGTGGATGCGTGTGTGTGTGCCTGGGCCCCATCCCCTGTGAGTGTGGTTTCAGTCCCCTGACTGTGCGTGCGTGTGCGTCTTGTTTGTGGCGTGTGTGTCTGTGTGCTGCACGTGTCTGTGCTGGTGTGTGTCTGTGCCGGTGTGTGTGTGCTTGGGACAGGTAAGGTGCTGGGGAGTGTGGATGGGGCAGAGGCAGGAGGGGTGAGGGACTGTCGGAGGAGGGACACTGCTGCCGTCAGGGAGGAGTCCATGGACCTATTGCCCCTCTGTAGGGCAGACATGCCCGATGAGATGCCCTCCATGAACGACACCAGCTGAGTCAACAGAGTGGTGTGTGCATGGAGGACACTCAGCATCGCTGTCTGCCCTACATGGAGCTGGCGAAGGAGGTACACAGACTCCTCACTCAGGGCAGCAGGGGACACAGGGGCAGGGGGTGCGGTGCCTGGCCCGAAGGAGACACGCTCCCGAACATGGGAGCCTCCACGGACCTCGGGAATGGGAGCCGATGGGAGGGCGGTGGTGGTGGTGGCGGGGACAGCAACACTAGCTGGGGTGTGGTGGCTGCTGACACCCGCCTCCATAAGGGAGTCATCCTCCGAGCTGCTGTGGTCCTCAGCTGAGGTGGATGGTGCTGAGGACTCCTCGGTGTGGCTCCCCTCGCCCTCCGTGCCACTGGGTCCCTCCAACCACTCCTCGGCTGCTGACCCAGTCTGGCTCTGCGGCTCCTCCTGGTCCGTGGAGCTGTCCCCTCCTGTGGCCGTGGATGTATCTGCAATCAATAGGGAAACAGACAGACATCAGTCACCTGCACCGAACGCACACACCACAGTAAGTACAGCACATTACAGAGCAAGCCCTGGCATCCTTAGTTGAACATTGCTAAAAGTGCCCAAACAGAACAGGAGAAGCCAATTGTCAGTCTGATGGTCAACCATGGCACTCACATCCCACCTGGCCTTGCACCCATCTGTCTGGTGTCTGTTGGATGGCAATACCCCAGTGTGGACACATGCACCACCTACACAGTAGTTGGACAGTGCAGAGAACACGGTGAAGCATGTGAACATGCACACATCACAACTCTTGCCACTGAGTCAGTACAGGTGTCCGGATGAAAGGGATGCCCAGAGTCAAATAGGAAATGCATGTGATGCATACCAGCGACAGACACCATGATGCACCCATGTCCTGATAGCCATTGCCACAATGGTGTGCATGTAGCACATGTCACTCCCCTGCAGGATCACTAATAGGAAGTCACATGCCATGGCACAGGCATGCCTGCTAAGTCATACATCACTGTCTCCAGTCACATGGGCAGGGCAGCCAGACAACAACACTCTGCACTGTGTCACAATAGTAGGTCATGGGGAATGCAAGTCCTGGAGCTGAACAAGTGCACATGTACATCCCCCACACACCACATCATCTGAACACTTATCTGTCCAGGTCATACCGATTGGACATATGGGAGACCTGTAACACTACCCTCTGAACCTGAGCACCTCACAATCTGCTGTGAATGGGAAACAGCTGCCTGAACTTCACATTCGCATACCCCAGTCTGCACGGTCAGGTGATCAAACACCTATGTGTCACACAAGTATCGTCTCCTATGGTCACATCTCCGGTGGCATGCTGAGCCCCAACCGAGAAACACCCCAGCAGACCTGACAACGAAGCCACAGCACACTGACACAGAGGCAGACACCTGAGGGGACAAATCACTGAGCACAACGTGTCAGCTGATACACGGGAGTGGGAGTACAGAGTGTATTGTATGGCCTGGAGTAGGCATGACTGTCCTGCCCCACATGAATGAGGGATGAGCCCTGGACAGTAGGCAGCTGGCTAAGTATGTGTGACACACGTAATATACACACTCCTGGGGCCCAAACATTGTTCCCACCCGCAGCATGGGTGTGTGCCAGATACCCCAGGCACATGTGGTGGATCAGCTCTGCAATTGGACCACATATCAAAGTAACACGCAGATTACATGTCAGAACACAGCCATTGTGTAAGCAATGGACCCACCCATGATGCCCACCACAGAGTTAGGGAAACAGATGCTGTCCCCCACCTTGAGTCAAGCAAACTGCAAGGACACAGTACCCAAGTGACACAATTCCCTGACTGTAAGGGCCACACCAGGGTATCAGATGAGGAGTGGGCAGTGCACAATAGAGGGACATGGGTCCTGGACCACATGACTGATGTACTGTGGAAGTTTAACCAGGCCAGAGGAGGGCACATAGCATGGCAGACATAGTTCACAATGCAGTCATGGACTCACCCCCTCCTTGCTGCTCTCTGGCCTTCAGCTGCCCATCCAGATCAGGGAAGACCACCGCCAGGATCCTGAGCATGTGGGGGTCAGGGTCCGGTGTCCGCCCCTCCTGCGAGGAGGCGACAGCTTCAGCTGGACCCGTGCGATCCTCCGGGTCCAGCCCCGAAGGTCCTGCCACCTCTTCTGGCAGTTGCGGATCCGGCGCTTGTAGACCCCCACGGATCTCACTGCCCGGACGATGGTCAGCCATATCTGCTGCTTCTGGTGGGCATCAACCTGTGAGGATGACAAAGTGAGAATGCCATTACTACACATGCAACATATCCGTGCATTACACAGTTGTATATACATGTCTCAATCACAGGGGCACATGATGTACACAGGCAGTGCAACGATGGCCATGGACAGTATGCCAGCAGTTACTACATGGTATCATTGCCTGGGAAGTAAAACCTTGTTTAAATGCACTGTCACTGCACTATACCTGTCCAGTGCATGTAACTACACACTATGGGGGGTGACAACTACTCAGTGAGCCTGCTAGCCAGTGGCGTGCAGACTGTTAGCCTTGCTAGTCAGACAACATGCACATTTAGAAAGGCAGTGGACAGAACACTCACCTGCTCCCCTGCTTTCCCATACAGCTTGCTGTACTGTGGAAGGAGGTTGTCCAGCAGGGCCTGGTTCTCCTCAGTGCTGAAGGCTGGGGCTCTCTCCACAGTACGTGCCATTGCAGGGTCCAGAGGGTGCAGATACAGCAGCAGTGTAGTGGCAGATGTCGTCCTGGAGCATGTAGTGCAGGCAAGTGAGCTCTCAGGGGAACAGCCAGCATTATATGTGTGCTGCAGAGGCAGATACTGTCCCATGTGTCCAAAGTGATAGGTCCAAGTCGTTTGCATCTTCTGAATCTGGCCAATCCATGGAATTGCACCACTTACACACGCCCCCAGCATCCTTCAAAAGTTCAACTTCATGACACCCATGAACTTGCAACATTGTTGTGGGTGACCAACTGAACTTACAGCATCAGACTCGTTCAAAATTTGAAAACGCGTCCGTTGCCAGGCCAGGCCATAGCCAATGGGTGTGCACCAATCGGTCCATTGCTGTTCAACGCGGACCTAGGATACAACGCGTACCCGCACACATTGAATGCAATGGGCCGGCCGGGCACACCGATCGGTCCTTTGCTGTTCAACGCGTACCCAGGATACAACGCGTACCCGCACACATTGAATGCAATGGGCCGGCCGGGCACACCGATCGGTCCATTGCTGTTCAACGCGTACCTAGGATACAACGCGTACCCGCACACCTTGAATGCAATGGGCCGGCCGGGCACACCGATCGGTCCATTGCTGTTCAACGCGTACCCAGGATACAACGCGAGCCCGCACACATTGAATGCAATGGGCCGGCCGGGCACACCGATCGGTCCATTGCTGTTCAACGCGTACCTAGGATACAACGCGTACCCGCACACATTGAATGCAATGGGCCGGCCGGGCACACCGATCGGTCCATTGCTGTTCAACGCGTACCTAGGATACAACGCGTACCCGCACACATTGAATGCAATGGGCCGGCCGGGCACACCGATCGGTCCATTGCTGTCCAACGCGTATTGCGAATACAACGCGTACCAGCACACATTGAATGCAATGGCCAATGTGTGCGCACTGATCGGTCCATTGCTGTCCAACGCGTATTGCGAATACAACGCGTACCAGCTCACATTGAATGCAATGGCCAATGTGTGCGCACCGATCGGTCCATTGCTGTCCAACGCGTATTGCGAATACAACGCGTACCAGCACACATTGAATGCAATGGCCAATGTGTGCGCACCGATCGGTCCATTGCTGTCCAACGCGTCCCTGTACAAGTCACTGGCATATGTCACCATGCCTGTCACAGGTGAACATATGCCAGCCACATATACTTCCCAGGGAGTGAGGGGCACACCTACAACACCACAGCCTGTCCAAACTGTATCCTACGGCATGTAAGGCTGCATTACCTATTCCGTGTATGGGGGTGAACATGTTGTTCTGTGGGTGTCACTTGGGGGCAGCCACCCCCAGGCTGTGCACGTGTTCATGGGGACAGAATCCTTGGTGTTTCGTGTACATGACCACTGTGATGTGCAACTGTTCATATCTGAGCATGTGGCATGGTCACATTTCACGGTGGTGTATGTGTATGTCATGTCACATACCCCCTGAGTCCCATGTGGGACGGTATGTTTAACCCAGGGTGACCCATTGGCACAATAGTGATGGTCCTCCACAGTCTGTGTGCATGTTGTGTTTACAATGTCTCTGATTTCATGTGCACAATGGGAGGCAGTCTCCACATCCACGTTGTTTGTGCATGGACTTTGATGTTGTGCGTGTGTGTGTCACAGACGTCCATGTCTGTCCTGCCGAGGCAACAGGGACCACTACCTGTGGGGGTCATGGTTGTTTTGCTGTGGTGTATACATGATACACCATGTCATGCCAGTGTCCATGTGGCAATACAGGGTCCCTGGGAATCTACCTGTCGTTGAGCTGTGATGCCTGGGGCACATCTGTCCTCACATGTCACTGTGGGGTGTGTTTGTAACGTGGCAGCAGGAGATGGGAACTGGGACACGGCCTCATGATATCCAATGGCACAACCTGGGACTTATTGATGCCACTTGTTGAACTGTGATGTTAGATGTTGGCCATGTATGTGCCATACATATCCTTACGGAACTGCACACATCATGTACTTGTGCCTCATAATGATGTATCATGTGATATTGAGTGTGTTCAATGCCACATATGTGGGGTGACTGACAATCTTGCTTTCTTCACCTATGCACTGCAGGGCACCAGCTGTCCTTAGACCATTCCCTGACCTGGCAACGATGGTGGAACGTGACAGCATCCGACGGTACCGCTTCACCAGGCAGCTGATTGAGGATTTGGCAGTGCGCTTGGCACCACATTTGCAACCTGGCCGGCCGTACCCTACAGCGCTGACCCCCAAGGTGAAGGTGATGGCAGCCCTACACTTCTTTGCCACCGGTACCTTTCAACACACTGTGGCGACTGCTGGTGGGATGTCACAGACCATGTTCAGCCGTGTGCTCCGCGATGTTTTGGAGGCTATGTTGATATACCTGAACCAGTACATCTATTTCCCTAGACTCCAACAACTCACTGGCGTGAAGAGTGACTTCTATGCCCTGGGGAGGATGCCGCATGTCATTGGCTCCATTGATGGGACACATGTGGCTTTGGTACCACCACAGGCCCAAGAGCAGGCATACAGGAACCGCAAACACTACCACTCGGTCAATGCACTGGTGGTCTGTCTTGCAGATATGAGCATCTCACACGTGTGTGCCCGTTTCCCTGGTTCTGCACACGATGCCTACGTGATGAGGAGTAGTCGCATCCCGAGGATGATGTCACAGATGCGGAACCAGCGTGCCTGGCTTGTTGGTGTGTACTGACTTTGTACCATTGTGTGTGTTCTGCAATGTAGTGTTCCACCCTCTTTTCCAACTCAGCTAATGTGCAATTGTCTGTATGTAGGTGACTCCGGATACCCCAACATGCCGTGGTTGCTGACGCCCCTCAGGAACCCTGTGACACCAGCCCAGATGCGCTACAATGAGGCACATGGTCGGACCAGGAGAGTGATTGAGCGGACATTTGGTCTCCTGAAGAGCCGCTTCCGCTGCCTCGACAAGACAGGAGGGTCCCTCCCATATGCCCCAGCAAAGGTGTGCAAGATTGTCATCGTCTGCTGCATGCTACACAACCTGGCAGTGCGGAAGGAGTTGCCTCTCATCCTGGATGACGATGACCAACGTCCGCCACCTGTGGAGGATCCTGGCCTGGACCACGATGCCAGTGATGATGATGATGATGATGGTGATGTCCGCACACAGCTCATCACCAACTTCTTCAGCTGAATGTGAGTATCCAGAGATGTCATGTCAATGATGTGAGTTTGCATGATATGTGTTGGTGGTGCTCTGGTGCTGTTTGAGTGTGTCCATGGGCTACATGACTGTATGCGTGTAGCGATGTGTCCTTACAGGTAGTCTGTACTCCCCAACAGTGTTGACATGCTAACTTGGTTCTGGGTGGGTATCTTGTGACATGTATTGGGCATGAGTATTGCAGTTCTGTCCTGTTCTTCAGTGCTTTTGACTGTGTGTCATTTCTGTCCTTCACAGGGTACTTTCAGAGTAGTTTGGTCAACTGTGATCCCCGACACCGTGATTCGACTTCCAGGGTGGTAGCTGTCGTGTCCCTACAGGTGATGTGCGCCACACCCATGGACTTCCTTCCTTCTACACTTGTTGACTGTGTGCCCGCTGCCAGGTGGGATTACCTTGCATCTGTGGTGGTTACAACATGTTGCAAATGTGTAATAAACCTGTGCTTCACTTTGTGATGTGCGTTGTCTGTGGTCACACATCTGACTGACATTTGCTTACTGCACCAGTGGGCTAGTTAACACAGACTGTGAATAGGTGTTGGGTCTGTGCAATGCAACGTATTTCCTGGCAACATCAGTGTAGGCGATGAGTCAGATGGCCCTGGTGTGTATGTGTTGTGTAGCCCTGGTGGTGTGTCTCCCTCATATGTGTGACGTCGCCATGACTCACATGCCGGTGTTGTACTTGCTGTAGCAGTTAGCATGCACAGTGTCATTTCCCAGATCATCATCGCCACTTCAGAGACAACGTTGGAATCACAACAGAGGCAAGTATGGTGTATTAGTGAGTTTATTGACATACATGTGTGAGTATAGTGCACAGGATGGTGGGTGCTGTACATTGTGATTGTAATCCAAAGTTCCTAGATGATTTGGAAGTCCTGGTAGCAGAAATGTCCAGAGTAAAGTCCACAGTCATCTGAGACATTGGTCCAACTTGAGCTCCCCATGTCATGTGGGAGAGTTGTGTTGCATTCGACAGGGTGAACAGTTTGGGCACAAAGGTGATTTTCCAGAACAGGTGTTGGCTTCCTGGGGGTTGTGCATGGCCATCAGCCTCTCAGTTGTCCTTCCTCGGACGACCCCTCTTCTTTGGGGGGGACCCTCAAGTGCAGGCTGCTGCGGTGCAGGGGACTCTCCGCCAGAGTCATCCTGCCTCCCTGTGGCAGTTGCAGTTGTTTCAGCACCAGATGTTGTGGGCACACAGGGAGGTGTTGACTGGTTGCTGCTCATCTGGCGGAGGCATTGTAATATGTCCCTATGCACCGCCGTCATCTCTTGCAGTGTGTCCCACTTGGACTCCACGCGGGACATGTGTGAGTCCAAGCGGGCATGATGGGCAGCCTGCTGCTGTTTAATGTCCCTGAGGAGCCCCACTACCTGGCTGAACTCTCCGGTGCTGGACTGGTACGCATCGGCTATGCGTGCCAGTTGTGGGTCATCATGCAGTCCAGACCCCTCTGCGAGCAGCGACCTATGTCTCCCACCCCTCCCACCACCCCTGGCGACACGTGCAGTACCTGAGGTGGCACGCACAGGTGACCCTGGGCCACCTTGGGGGTTGTTGGTGGTGTTGGTGTCCATGGCCCCACGTTGGTCCAGGGTCCCTGTGCTGGTGGTGGTGGTGCTCCTTGGTCTGTCCATGTCGGCAGGGGTGGTATGTGTGTTGACAGTCGTTGGAGGGGTGGGTGCAGGGGATGCAGCTGGTGGTCCTGCTGGTGCTGCATGATGACTTGCTCCGGAGGTGCCAGGTGGGTCTTCTTCATCCGAGGAGGGCAGAGGCTGTTCCACACCAGTGAGCTCCGTATCCTCTTGAGCCTGGGACGGGGACTCCTCAGCGTCTGCTGCTGTGTCCCCATCATCACCTGTTTTTGGGAGACACACACAATGTATGTTATGTTTCTGCAGGCATCAATGGTTGACACACCTGACAGTTGTGACTGTGCCTCTGGATGCGGGCCTGTACATTGCATTGTCCTAAGTTGTCACAGTCAGGGGTTGATATTGGTGTAGCACATTGTCCTGCATTATTTGGGCATTTCTATGTGAATGTTGGGGTGTGTACATGGTCTGCATTGGTTGTATTTGGTTGACATCCGGCCCTCCTTCCCACCCAGCCAGATATTCCACCATGGAACGTGCTT
The DNA here is from genome assembly GCA_963921515.1 of Calotriton arnoldi. NCBI lineage: Eukaryota > Metazoa > Chordata > Amphibia > Caudata > Salamandridae > Calotriton > Calotriton arnoldi. The sequence continues at coordinate 447,698 of CAWUFW010005719.1, forward strand.
CCATTGCAGGGAGTGCAAGTTGTCTTTCAGGATGTCAGTCAGTGGTGTCCTGCTGTTGGTTGGTGCACAGTTGCCAGCAGGGCCTTGTGCTCCCCACAGCAGTAGCCAGTGTCAGCCATCTTGTCAGTTGTTTTCCACTCCCTGTGATGTGCGCATGGTTCAGGGTGGTGTTGATGGGACAGTTGTGGGGGTGACCAATATCTGTGACTACCACTCCCATCATGCTATTGCCTCCACCCCACTTCCCAGCATGCCCATACTTACTTGCTTTTGGGTGGACTTCACTGTGTGTGAGTGTGAGAGCAATGGCAAGATGGCTGACAGTGGTGTCCTGCTGTTGGTTGGTGGCCAGTTCCCAGCATGGCCTTGTGCTCCCCACAACAGAGCACCAGTGTCAGACATCTTTGATGGGGCTTTCCACTCTCTGTGGGGTGTGCATGCTTGAGTGTGAGCTTGCTGGGCCATGTGGGTGAGGGATGTTGAGCTGTGACTACCACTCCCATCATGCTATTGCCTCCACCCCCTTCCCAGCATGCCCATGCTTCCTTCCCTTTGACTCTGCTTCCCTGTGGGGTTGTGTGCCTGTGCTGACAAGATGGCTGACAGTGTTATCCTGGGGTTAGTTCTGCTACAGGTCCCATGTGTGTCCCTGTGCTTCACACAGCATGACCCAGGGTTGTGGTTCTTTGTGGGATATTTGATTGGAGTGTGAGGCAATGCATTCTCCCAGGTGAGTTGTGTGGAGTTTGTGTTAGGGGGGTGTGTGGTTGGAGCTGCTGGTGACTATGGTCTGTGCTGTGAGTCCTCCTTCCCACCCAGCCAGATATCCCACCATGGAACGTGCTTCCATTGCAGGGAGTGCAAGTTGTCTTTCAGGATGTCAGTCAGTGGTGTCCTGCTGTTGGTTGGTGCACAGTTGCCAGCAGGGCCTTGTGCTCCCCACAGCAGTAGCCAGTGTCAGCCATCTTGTCAGTTGTTTTCCACTCCCTGTGATGTGCGCATGGTTCAGGGTGGTGTTGATGGGGCAGTTGTGGGGGTGACCAATATCTGTGACTACCACTCCCATCATGCTATTGCCTCCACCCCACTTCCCAGCATGCCCATACTTACTTGCTTTTGGGTGGACTTCACTGTGTGTGAGTGTGAGTGCAATGGCAAGATGGCTGGCAGTGGTGTCCTGCTGTTAGTTGGTGGACAGTTCCCAGCATGGCCTTGTGCTCCCCACAACAGTGCACCAGTGTCAGACATCTTTGATGGGGCTTTCTACTCTCTGTGGGGTGTGCATGCTTGAGTGTGAGCTTGCTGGGCCATGTGGGTGGGGGATGTTGAGCTGTGACTACCACTCCCATCATGCTATTGCCTCCACCCCACTTCCCAGCATGCCCATACTTACCTGCTTTTGGGTGGACTTCACTGTGTGTGAGTGTGAGAGCAATGGCAAGATGGCTGACAGTGGTGTCCTGCTGTTGGTTGGTGGCCAGTTCCCAGCATGGCCTTGTGCTCCCCACAACAGAGCACCAGTGTCAGACATCTTTGATGGGGCTTTCCACTCTCTGTGGTGTGTGCATGCTTGGGTGTGAGCTTGCTGGGCCATGTGGGTGAGGGATGTTGAGCTGTGACTACCACTCCCATCATGCTATTGCCTCCACCCCACTTCCCAGCATGCTCATACTTACCTGCTTTTGGGTGGACTTCACTGTGTGTGAGTGTGAGAGCAATGGCAAGATGGCTGACAGTGGTGTCCTGCTGTTGGTTGGTGGCCAGTTCCCAGCATGGCCTTGTGCTCCCCACAACAGAGCACCAGTGTCAGACATCTTTGATGGGGCTTTCCACTCTCTGTGGTGTGTGCATGCTTGGGTGTGAGCTTGCTGGGCCATGTGGGTGAGGGATGTTGAGCTGTGACTACCACTCCCATCATGCTATTGCCTCCACCCCCTTCCCAGCATGCCCATGCTTCCTTCCCTTTGACTCTGCTTCCCTGTGGGGTTGTGTGCCTGTGCTGACAAGATGGCTGACAGTGTTATCCTGGGGTTAGTTCTGCTACAGGTCCCATGTGTGTCCCTGTGCTTCACACAGCATGACCCAGGGTTGTGGTTCTTTGTGGGATATTTGCTTGGAGTGTGAGGCAATGCATTCTCCCAGGTGAGTTGTGTGGAGTTTGTGTTAGGGGGGTGTGTGGGTAGAGCTGCTGGTGACTATGGTCTGTGCTGTGAGTCCTACTTCCCACCCAGCCAGATATCCCACCATGGAACGTGCTTCCATTGCAGGGAGTGCAAGTTGTCTTTCAGGATGTCAGTCAGTGGTGTCCTGCTGTTGGTTGGTGCACAGTTGCCAGCAGGGCCTTGTGCTCCCCACAGCAGTAGCCAGTGTCAGCCATCTTGTCAGTTGTTTTCCACTCCCTGTGATGTGAGCATGGTTCATGGTGGTGTTGATGTGCGCATTGTGAGGGTGGGCAATATCTGTGACTACGACTCCCATGATGCTATTGGCTACACTGACTTGCCCAGCATACACAGTATTCCTTTCTTTCAGTGGGCTTCACTGTGTGGTGGTGTTGTAGTGGTGGCTACATGTCTGGATGTGTTTGTTAGTTGTATTTGTGCCACTGCCTAGCTGTAGTTGTAGTTGTGTTTGTACATGTGATGAGACAGTTACATGTCACTATGAGATGGCATGTGTTGTGTTTATCTGACTGACATACACATTTTGGGATGATTCTGATCTGGTTGCTGTGTATTTGCTAAGGGTGCATGGTTTGACTCTCCCCTTGACAGTGATGTGTGTGTATTGTGGCACAATATTGTGTACATTTGTTGTGTACTCACCAGGCTCTGGGATGTTTTCTAGTCCATATACGCTCACTGGTGGTAGGATGGCCCACACCTTCTCCTCCCAGGGCCTGAGGTATACTGGCTTGGCAGGAGGGCCACTGCTGGTGTGTTGGCTCACGAGGTAGTCCTTCTTCAACAGCTCCTGACCCTCCTGCGCACGTCATACCACCTGTTCTGGATGTCTATCTTTGTGCGCAAACATGGTGATTGTGCGTTCACCCTGTCGACGATCCTCTCCCACATCTTGGTTTTCTGCGCCATGGGTGTTTGTTGGACCAGTGTACCAAACAGCTGTGGCTCTACCCTGAGGATCTCATCTACCAGGACTTCCAATTCACTATCTAGGAACTTATGATTCTTCTTTGGGGGCATGGTGATGGGTGGTGATGGTGAGTGATGTGTGTGTTGGTGTGCAGGTGAAGGTGTGTGAGTGTGTGTTTTGCTGGGTGTATGTGAGGTTGCTATTTGTTGAGATGGTGTGTGGCTTGTGTGATGGATGAGCTGTGGGTGTATGGTTGCTGTCTGTTGAGTGCTGGCAGGTAATTTGAATTTGCAAAGGATCATGGTAGGGATTTGTGTCCTTTATATGGGTGGAGTTGTGGGTGTGTCTTTGTTCCCTGCCCCCCCCCAGTATTTATTGGCTTTGAAATTGCTTGTTTGGCCTTTTTTTGTGTATTTTCCCTTTGTACTTTTCGTGCATGTAGGAGACGTTCTTGTGACTGAGTCTGACCCTGCAGTTGTCTCGTACGAGCTTCTCCGATTCGTTCACGCTGTGTTTGTGCTGTTTTCTATGCTGCGTACGCGTCGGTCGCGGTGTTTTGGGTTGCTTCGGCTCGCAGTTTTGTATGCGTGTCGGTCGTACGGCTTGTCCTCCGTGCGACTCGGTCGTGTTTTCCACGCGTTGCATCGTACTTGGCGGGTAGGAGTTCACGGGTACGTTTCGTTCGGGATTGTTCCGGGTGCGTGTCGGTCGGTTAGATTCGCGTGTTTTTCCGGCCGGATTGGTGTTTTCCGCGCGGCTCGGTCGTTCGGCTTGTGTTCCGTACGAGTCGGTCGGGTTTTGCACGCTTCTCATCGTACTTTGCGGGTCGGGCTGCACCGGTACGTGTCGGTCGGAATTAATTCCGGCTCCGAGTCGGTCGGTACGTTTTCCGTCCGGAATCGGAATCGACCCCATAGTCTCTTGAACCAGAAAACCAGGGATAAGATCTGAGCTAAGGCTATTTAAATTAGATTTATGCAAGTAGCTATAACAGGATTTCTGTGTTATAGCCACATCACCCATCCTCAAGCTTGGTTTGCAGCAACATCCACACCCGAACACCACTACAGCAGATTTACTTAAAACTCTTTATATGTGATCATGTTTCCTCTGTTCTTTTTCTATTTTCGCTACCTTTCTCTTTCTATCATTATGTTCTTTTTTCACAGCATCTTCCTATTATAATGTTATAAACTCTTTTTGTATATTTTAACTGTTTATAAACACTCACTGAATCATTTTTGATATAAATATTTCATTTACATTAATATGTAATCACCATAACTGATATTTATTTTCATATTATTATCATTGTAATAAAATTGTATTGATCGCTTTGATGCCGTTAACTCATGTAAACTCTTCCAGAAAATTGTTAAATTGAAAAAAAGAAATCATTGACAGGCCTGTATTCCACCCAGACAGCATATGTTCGAGTAATTCATCAAGATCCTAGAAGGTTGCATCAATAAAAGAATTAATGGGCTTAGAGGAACCCACTGAAATCTCAAGAGTTTACATTGTTGTAAGAAATCAGGTATACAGTCTATATATCGAATTTTAAATATCAACATGACAAAATATCGAGTTTTAAATATCGAGTGGACAGAATATCGACTGTCAAAAATATAGTGGTACAGAATATCGAAATGCAGGTAAGAAATATCGATTGTCATAATATCGAAGTTAGTAATATAGTGAGTCATAATATCGTTGTTAAAAATATCGATTTTTTTTAAGTGTTGTAAATGTTAGTATATGTGTTAAAAGTCTATATTATTTTTGTAATGTATGTTTGACATTTTTAAAAGTAATGAATTTTATGTTAAATTATTTTTGCGTATTTTAGTTCTGTAGCAGGTTGTGGGTTTATAGGGGAATAGGGTGGGAAGTAATTTAATTATAATATATTAATTAAGAATTTTTTGAATTAATTAATTATATGTTAATACATTTTTGCGTAATTTTATTCTGTAGCGGGTTGTGGGTTTATAGGGAATAGGATGGGAAGTAATTTAATTTAAATTAATTAATTAATAAATTAATTAATTCATATTTTTGTATTTAATAATTTATATTGTTGATTGAGTTAATTAATTATTAATTAATTATACATGTATTAAGAATAATAATTAATAATTAATTTGTTAATATATTAATTGTGTACTTTTTTTTAGGAGTGGGTTGATTGTTGATAGGGGAGAAGGGTGAGAAGTAATTTAATTTTTATTAAAATTTTTAATATTTTTTATATAATTTTTTTAGTTATTTTATAGTGTTAATTGTGTGAATTAATTTATATTTGATGGAAATTAATTTTATCGTTAATTTTTATTAGTTAATTAATTAATTGATAATTAATTATGTTAATTTATTAATTTTTACAATATTGGTGGTGACGTTTATAGGGGAATATGGTGGGAGGTAAATTATTATTTTTAATTAATTAATTGTTAATTAATGCAAATTATACTGCAGGAGTGGGAATACTAAATTAATCCCCTACGCTATCCAACACTTTCCCTACTGTTATACTTGGTGGAGTGGGAATAGTAAATTATTCCCACCTGCTATCCAACACTTTCCCTACTGTTGCACTCGCTGGAGTGGGAATAGTAATTTTTACCCACCTGCTATCCAACACTTTCCCTATTGTTGCACTCGGTGGAGTGGGAATAGTAATTTTTACTCACCCGCTATCCAACACTTTCTCTACTGTTACACTCGTTGGAGTGGGAATAGTAATTTCTACCCTCCACTATCCAACACTTTCCCTACTGTTGCACTCACTGGAGTGGGAATAGTAATTTTTACCCTCCCGCTATCCAACACTTTCCCTACTGTTGCCCTCACTGGAGTGGGAATAGTAAATTATTGATGATCAAGAGAAAGGGACAGTGGGCTTTTTTAAGGAGGTCCAGCATAAGGGCCCAGAGACATGGTATAAACAAAAAAGTTATGCTGTTCCTACAAGATGTAGGCCAAAAAATAGATGAAGGAAGAGGAGAGTAACTGGACCCTAAAGGTTCACAGTTGGGAATCCATATGATTGGATTATATTGCCCTCACACACCTTCTCAGGTGTCATGCTTCATCATCGGGCTGCTCCTCGTCGGGTCGGCAGGTGCAATACCCGACGGGCTCCCTATAGTAGGGGCACTTTCTCGGAGATCTTTTTCCAATTGCCGATGGGTGAGGTGGGAGTGAGGGCGCTAATGTGTGTAGATGAGGGTGTAAGTAAGTGAATCTAAAATAGGGTTGGGAGTACTACCGATAACAATTTTAATCAAGGAGTCTCCTACCCTAACTAAAAATAAAAAACTATAAGGCGCTGTGCTGAATATTATGCCTCAGATCATGGTGCTCTTATAGATGGTAGGTCAACATGTTTCACGCCTCTTGGATATTCTATGGGCGATTCGTCAGGACCGGGGTGAAATTCTATCTACAACTTTAAAGCAAGTGACGTGGTTACACACTCACATCACCATATGACTCAATAGTCAAATACCTGGTTATACAGGAACTACCTATAGACAGAAAACAAAATGCATCAATTTGACAATATTGAATAGCTGTCATCTCAAATCTTCCTTGTGAATAGTGGCCCTCAATACTTGTGGTGAGCATGAACCACAAATTATTAAAAACAGAGTGAGTTAAAATTGAATTGTCACATCGTGAACAACCGAGGTGAATAAAGGTGGACTTCACCCCTTGTGGCACACAGTGACATCGCAGAGAGACTAACAACACTCACCCCAAATTCAAGGAATATCCAGGTATCACAGTACCCGGTAGGTTCACACACAAGGAGTTCCTCATGTGCTAATGTGGTCATGGAGAAAACATAGAGAACATGGGGTTAATAGTACAGTGACAAACATCCATCTTGCCACTGATATTCGTGCTCGCGCTTCATCTCTGTCTAACTGACTGAGTGATACCGATCAATGCAAGTAAGTACTCATTAGGGGTTACTGAGCTGTGTAATGGCATCCACTGTTTGAAAACTGTGCAGCGTAATGCTTATCTCAGAGAGTGAGTCACTGGCGTGTCAATAAAAATGTCGATTCCATGGTTGGCAAGAAGGAATCACGTAATCTGTACGATGCTGCTTACATCATGAACGGGTAATCACACCTGTCTTAAGCGTTACTGAGCGGCTGACATTCTCATATTCTAAATTGCAATCACACAGCACTAACGCGAGATATTTCTTATGCTATGTGTTCTGTTGCGCATATCCATTCACACCCATTCAAGCTCAAAGTAAGTAAGTAAAGGATCGCCTAGCATGCAGGATGGTTACTGGGCTGTGTATTAGCATCCGCTGCTTGAAAACTGTGCGGCGTAATGTTTATCTCAGTAAGTAAGTCACTAGCGTGTCAGTAGAGATGTCGATTTCGTTGTTGGCAAGAAGGAATCACGCAATCTGTAAGTAAAGGATCGCCTAGCATGCAGGAGATGCATTATCCCAAACTACTCACTTGTATGCCTGTAGCACGTCGTCTGTACACCTACCCACTGCTACCGGGACCGGGTGGTGAGGTCATGTTGGTTCACGGAGAATTTAAACCATATCCGGTGGGCGGGGCCATGAGTATCAATTGCGACGTCTAGTGCGTCAGGCATTATTTTGGGGGCCATATTGGAAAGAGAATCTAGAAGTGTAAGGAAACGGCGGCCATCTTAGAGTGATGTTTACAAAGATGTCTCAAAAGGCATGTATATATCTGTGAGAGTTTATCAATTACGATGTCTAGTACGTCAGACATTGTTTAGGGGGCCATATTGGAGAGAATTCTCTTAAAATATATAAGAGACGGCGGACATCTTAGAGTGGTGTTTCCAAAGATGTCTGAAAAGGCTTGTGTAAATTGTAAATGTATCAGTGAGAGTTATGATTGAACAAGTGGCAGGAGACTGGAGTTAGTTCATTAATGCACTCCAAGGTATCTCATCATTAAGTCCCCTGGTGTCTGTAGATAATCGATGTACCCATCTTTGTTCTTTCTGAAATAATGCGTTTTTGGTAATCTTGGGGAATGTTTCAAGTACCACCCATTTCAAGGTATCTGGCGAGTGATTCTTTTCAATAAAGTGTGAACACATTTTAGTATTAGTCTTTCGGCAACGAATGTTGCTTCGGTGTTCAGTAATGCGTAATTTAATCGGTCGGGTTGTCATCCCTATGTAATACAATCCGCAGGGACAAGTGATCATGTATATGCAGTTTGGTGTGTTACAGTTGGTATGGGCCCTCAGTTCCCAGGTGAAGGCATTAGAAAAAGTGATGATCTTGTGTACGGAAGTGAAGGAGCATACTGTGCATGCCCCACAGGGGTAATGGCCCTTGACCGGTGGTAGATCCCATAAGGTCCTTTGTAAGACTGGTGTTACTGTCTTGGGTCTAGTGTGTGTCAACATCTCTTTTAAATTGCTTGAGCGTTTAAAAGCAAAGCGTGGTAAAGCTAAGTTCATGGTACCCGTGTTTAACATGGCCCAGTGTTTCTTTACTACCTTGCTGAGTGTGTTGGACGCAGATGTAAAAGTAGTGACACAGGTGAGAGTATCATCAGAGGTTTTTACTTTTTGTTCTAAAAGTGCTTCACGATTGTTGTTCCTCGCTCTTTTTCTACTGAGAGCAACATTTCGTGCAGGGTACTGTCGTGCTTTTAGTCTTGTTGCCAGAGCTTCTGACTCCAGTTTATAATCTTCAATCTCACTGCAATTCCTTCTCACCCTTAGGAATTGCCCAAAAGGAAGGTTTTCTTTTAGGGCGCGGGGGTGGTGGCTACTAAAAAGTAGCAGACTGTTGCGATCAGTAGTTTTCCTGTATAAAGTAGTTCTTAGAGTCCCTTGTTCAAGTCTAATCATGAGATCTAAGAAGGGTATCTCATGTTGGGAGACTGTGCTGGTGAATCTCAAGTATGGATTCAGTGTATTCATCCAGCTGCAAAACTCTGCGCAGGATGTCGAATTACCTGACCAGAAGATAAGGATGTCGTCTATGTATCTCTTCCATAGACGTATGTTGGCGCGAAAAGGATTAGAATCATGGAAGATGCGTGCTCCCTCAAAGGCCGCCATATACAGGCATGCCACACTCGGGGCGAAGGTACTCCCCATGGAAGTACCTTGTGTCTGATGGTATAGCTGTCCTTTGAATTCGAAGAAATTCTCAGTCAAGGCCAATGAAGCGCACTCAAGAATAAAACTGGGTGGTGTCATGGAATCCATAGGTGCCAAACAGAGTGCCTCCTCCACCACTTCTAGTGTTGCTCTCTGCGGGATGTTAGTGTAAAGTGCTTCAACATCTAGGGTGATGAGGAGGTCAATGTTATTGGTGGATTGGAAATCAGAGAGTATGCGTAGTACATCAGTTGTGTCCTGTATATACGATGGGATTTGCTTAACCAGTGGTTGCAGAAAATAGTCGCAAAATTGCGACAATGGCTCGAGCACAGAGTCTATTCCTGATACAATGGGGCGGCCAGGCACTGGTGAAAGCCCCTTGTGTATTTTAGGTAGTATATAAAAATACGGTATCTTAGGGTCTTTTTTGATAAGAAACGCAGCCTCTTTCTTACTGATCCAACATTGAGTCTCTGCTGAGTACACCAGTGTGGATATTGTGGTAGTGAGGCGTGTAGTAGGATTTAAAGCAATGGGCGTGTAGTATCGCCGGTCGCTCAGTTGTCTCAGGCACTCGTTGTCATAATCAGTGGTGGCCATAATCACTGTGGCCCCACCTTTATCCGCTTGTTTGATAGTAATAGAGGAGTCATTCGCCAGAGATGTGACTGCTGTCAGCTCCTCCCTGGTGATGTTGCTCCAATGTTTCCATGTAGTTTCCTTTTCTAAATCTTTTAGAACGGCCTGTTCAAAAGTCACCACCTCATGTGGTATCATGCTGGTGTTGGGAGTAAACGTGGAAGGGTTATGAAGGCCGGAGTCGTTCCTTTCAGGGGTGGGAGTCCCATCGAAGAAGGCTCTCAGTCGTATCTTGCGAAAGAATTTGTGTAATTCGCAGTGTTGTTTAAAGTGGTCTATTCTGGGTGTGGGAACGAATCCCAGCCCTTTTGAAGGACTCTATGTTCTGTCTCAGTGAGAGGTCTGGGGGAAAGGTTCACAACTAGGTTCTCTTCTTTGTGTGGCTCCGGGTTTCCACCACCCGTTGTTGTGGTTCCTCCCACTGCACTCTCTTGTCTTGTGGGTTGCCTCTTCTTCGCCCGCGCCCTTTGCCCCAGCCTCTGCCTAAAAAGGTTGGCTCATGCCTGGTGGACAAAAGGGTGCGGGCCTTGAGGAAACATGGGATATTGCCAGTACGCAGGTCCCTGGTACTGTGGTATGGGGAATCCTTGAAAGCCTTGTCGACCGCCCCTCCTAGTAGAGTTGTGATTCCAGTTTTCAGCGCTGGAGTCGCTGTTACTGGATGATCCCCTTCTGGTGGAGTTAGAACTTGTATCTGAGGTGTTATTGGTCTCAGGGGGACAAAGTCCTGTCTCAAGTATGGGTACACTTTCTCCTTATCAAATCTCCGGATATCTTTTTGTAGTTTATTCACTTTCTGTTTCATAAGGTACTCTCTATGTTCTGTGATCTCATTATTTATTTCTGTTAGTTTGGTTTTGAAACTGGCCGATGGCATGGCACTTTTCAGGGTACTCTCTGCTAATTGGATCCGGGCCAATAAGTCATCAGCTAGTCTTTTAGCAGTATTGATTATTAGTATAAGAAGATCTCGTGTGCACTTCCATGAGACTTGGGACCATTCTATCTTGAATGTTCCATCCTCTAAAAAATCAGAGGGAAATTTTTAATAAGAAGTCCGTTAGGTGCTATATTAGCCCTCAGATATTCTGTCATCAGGGCTCCATGTAAGGTAATCCTAACCCATTCTCTTCTCATAGATACAAGGGATTGCCAATCCTCCGATTGGCTCCCTGTTGCTACACCTCCTTCTGTACCCAGAAGAGGCGGTGCCCTCAGTATCTCTGCTGCTATGTCATCTCCATAACTCAGTCCTTGTCCCTCCATTGCGTGGAGAGCAGGTGCGATGGGGTGGTGGGTGGAAAGTCAGTGACTAAAAATGCTCCAGGGACACTCACCCTATTGCGGCAGTGCCTCAAAAGATAGTTGGGGGACAACAATCGTTTTACCCACCAAGAGAAAGTCCCACGGGGGTAGCCCGTGCTAATAATGATGATCAAGAGAAAGGGACAGTGGGCTTTTTTAAGGAGGTCCAGCATAAGGGCCCAGAGACATGGTATAAACAAAAAAGTTATGCTGTTCCTACAAGATGTAGGCCAAAAAATAGACGAAGGAAGAGGAGAGTAACTGGACCCTAAAGGTTCACAGTTGGGAATCCATATGATTGGATTATATTGCCCTCACACACCTTCTCAGGTGTCATGCTTCATCATCGGGCTGCTCCTCGTCGGGTCGGCAGGTGCAATACCCGACGGGCTCCCTATAGTAGGGGCACTTTCTCGGAGATCTTTTTCCAATTGCCGATGGGTGAGGTGGGAGTGAGGGCGCTAATGTGTGTAGATGAGGGTGTAAGTAAGTGAATCTAAAATAGGGTTGGGAGTACTACCGATAACAATTTTAATCAAGGAGTCTCCTACCCTAACTAAAAACAAAAAACTATAAGGCGCTGTGCTGAATATTATGCCTCAGATCATGGTGCTCTTATAGATGGTAGGTCAACATGTTTCACGCCTCTTGGATATTCTATGGGCGATTCGTCAGGACCGGGGTGAAATTCTATCTACAACTTTAAAGCAAGTGACGTGGTTACACACTCACATCACCATATGACTCAATAGTCAAATACCTGGTTATACAGGAACTACCTATAGACAGAAAACAAAATGCATCAATTTGACAATATTGAATAGCTGTCATCTCAAATCTTCCTTGTGAATAGTGGCCCTCAATACTTGTGGTGAGCATGAACCACAAATTATTAAAAACAGAGTGAGTTAAAATTGAATTGTCACATCGTGAACAACCGAGGTGAATAAAGGTGGTCTTCACCCCTTGTGGCACACAGTGACATCGCAGAGAGACTAACAACACTCACCCCAAATTCAAGGAATATCCAGGTATCACAGTACCCGGTAGGTTCACACACAAGGAGTTCCTCATGTGCTAATGTGGTCATGGAGAAAACATAGAGAACATGGGGTTAATAGTACAGTGACAAACATCCATCTTGCCACTGATATTCGTGCTCGCGCTTCATCTCTGTCTAACTGACTGAGTGATACCGATCAATGCAAGTAAGTACTCATTAGGGGTTACTGAGCTGTGTAATGGCATCCACTGTTTGAAAACTGTGCAGCGTAATGCTTATCTCAGAGAGTGAGTCACTGGCGTGTCAATAAAAATGTCGATTCCATGGTTGGCAAGAAGGAATCACGTAATCTGTACGATGCTGCTTACATCATGAACGGGTAATCACACCTGTCTTAAGCGTTACTGAGCGGCTGACATTCTCATATTCTAAATTGCAATCACACAGCACTAACGCGAGATATTTCTTATGCTATGTGTTCTGTTGCGCATATCCATTCACACCCATTCAAGCTCAAAGTAAGTAAGTAAAGGATCGCCTAGCATGCAGGATGGTTACTGGGCTGTGTATTAGCATCCGCTGCTTGAAAACTGTGCGGCGTAATGTTTATCTCAGTAAGTAAGTCACTAGCGTGTCAGTAGAGATGTCGATTTCGTTGTTGGCAAGAAGGAATCACGCAATCTGTAAGTAAAGGATCGCCTAGCATGCAGGAGATGCATTATCCCAAACTACTCACTTGTATGCCTGTAGCACGTCGTCTGTACACCTACCCACTGCTACCGGGACAGGGTGGGGAGGTCATGTTGGTTCACGGAGAATTTAAACCATATCCGGTGGGCGGGGCCATGAGTATCAATTGCGACGTCTAGTGCGTCAGGCATTATTTTGGGGGCCATATTGGAAAGAGAATCTAGAAGTGTAAGGAAACGGCGGCCATCTTAGAGTGATGTTTACAAAGATGTCTCAAAAGGCATGTATATATCTGTGAGAGTTTATCAATTACGATGTCTAGTACGTCAGACATTGTTTAGGGGGCCATATTGGAGAGAATTCTCTTAAAATATATAAGAGACGGCGGACATCTTAGAGTGGTGTTTCCAAAGATGTCTGAAAAGGCTTGTGTAAATTGTAAATGTATCAGTGAGAGTTATGATTGAACAAGTGGCAGGAGACTGGAGTTAGTTCATTAATGCACTCCAAGGTATCTCATCATTAAGTCCCCTGGTGTCTGTAGATAATCGATGTACCCATCTTTGTTCTTTCTGAAATAATGCGTTTTTGGTAATCTTGGGGAATGTTTCAAGTACCACCCATTTCAAGGTATCTGGCGAGTGATTCTTTTCAATAAAGTGTGAACACATTTTAGTATTAGTCTTTCGGCAACGAATGTTGCTTCGGTGTTCAGTAATGCGTAATTTAATCGGTCGGGTTGTCATCCCTATGTAATACAATCCGCAGGGACAAGTGATCATGTATATGCAGTTTGGTGTGTTACAGTTGGTATGGGCCCTCAGTTCCCAGGTGAAGGCATTAGAAAAAGTGATGATCTTGTGTACGGAAGTGAAGGAGCATACTGTGCATGCCCCACAGGGGTAATGGCCCTTGACCGGTGGTAGATCCCATAAGGTCCTTTGTAAGACTGGTGTTACTGTCTTGGGTCTAGTGTGTGTCAACATCTCTTTTAAATTGCTTGAGCGTTTAAAAGCAAAGCGTGGTAAAGCTAAGTTCATGGTACCCGTGTTTAACATGGCCCAGTGTTTCTTTACTACCTTGCTGAGTGTGTTGGACGCAGATGTAAAAGTAGTGACACAGGTGAGAGTATCATCAGAGGTTTTTACTTTTTGTTCTAAAAGTGCTTCACGATTGTTGTTCCTCGCTCTTTTTCTACTGAGAGCAACATTTCGTGCAGGGTACTGTCGTGCTTTTAGTCTTGTTGCCAGAGCTTCTGACTCCAGTTTATAATCTTCAATCTCACTGCAATTCCTTCTCACCCTTAGGAATTGCCCAAAAGGAAGGTTTTCTTTTAGGGCGCGGGGGTGGTGGCTACTAAAAAGTAGCAGACTGTTGCGATCAGTAGTTTTCCTGTATAAAGTAGTTCTTAGAGTCCCTTGTTCAAGTCTAATCATGAGATCTAAGAAGGGTATCTCATGTTGGGAGACTGTGCTGGTGAATCTCAAGTATGGATTCAGTGTATTCATCCAGCTGCAAAACTCTGCGCAGGATGTCGAATTACCTGACCAGAAGATAAGGATGTCGTCTATGTATCTCTTCCATAGACGTATGTTGGCGCGAAAAGGATTAGAATCATGGAAGATGCGTGCTCCCTCAAAGGCCGCCATATACAGGCATGCCACACTCGGGGCGAAGGTACTCCCCATGGAAGTACCTTGTGTCTGATGGTATAGCTGTCCTTTGAATTCGAAGAAATTCTCAGTCAAGGCCAATGAAGCGCACTCAAGAATAAAACTGGGTGGTGTCATGGAATCCATAGGTGCCAAACAGAGTGCCTCCTCCACCACTTCTAGTGTTGCTCTCTGCGGGATGTTAGTGTAAAGTGCTTCAACATCTAGGGTGATGAGGAGGTCAATGTTATTGGTGGATTGGAAATCAGAGAGTATGCGTAGTACATCAGTTGTGTCCTGTATATACGATGGGATTTGCTTAACCAGTGGTTGCAGAAAATAGTCGCAAAATTGCGACAATGGCTCGAGCACAGAGTCTATTCCTGATACAATGGGGCGGCCAGGCACTGGTGAAAGCCCCTTGTGTATTTTAGGTAGTATATAAAAATACGGTATCTTAGGGTCTTTTTTGATAAGAAACGCAGCCTCTTTCTTACTGATCCAACATTGAGTCTCTGCTGAGTACACCAGTGTGGATATTGTGGTAGTGAGGCGTGTAGTAGGATTTAAAGCAATGGGCGTGTAGTATCGCCGGTCGCTCAGTTGTCTCAGGCACTCGTTGTCATAATCAGTGGTGGCCATAATCACTGTGGCCCCACCTTTATCCGCTTGTTTGATAGTAATAGAGGAGTCATTCGCCAGAGATGTGACTGCTGTCAGCTCCTCCCTGGTGATGTTGCTCCAATGTTTCCATGTAGTTTCCTTTTCTAAATCTTTTAGAACGGCCTGTTCAAAAGTCACCACCTCATGTGGTATCATGCTGGTGTTGGGAGTAAACGTGGAAGGGTTATGAAGGCCGGAGTCGTTCCTTTCAGGGGTGGGAGTCCCATCGAAGAAGGCTCTCAGTCGTATCTTGCGAAAGAATTTGTGTAATTCGCAGTGTTGTTTAAAGTGGTCTATTCTGGGTGTGGGAACGAATCCCAGCCCTTTTTGAAGGACTCTATGTTCTGTCTCAGTGAGAGGTCTGGGGGAAAGGTTCACAACTAGGTTCTCTTCTTTGTGTGGCTCCGGGTTTCCACCACCCGTTGTTGTGGTTCCTCCCACTGCACTCTCTTGTCTTGTGGGTTGCCTCTTCTTCGCCCGCGCCCTTTGCCCCAGCCTCTGCCTAAAAAAGGTTGGCTCATGCCTGGTGGACAAAAGGGGTGCGGGCCTTGAGGAAACATGGGATATTGCCAGTACGCAGGTCCCTGGTACTGTGGTATGGGGAATCCTTGAAAGCCTTGTCGACCGCCCCTCCTAGTAGAGTTGTGATTCCAGTTTTCAGCGCTGGAGTCGCTGTTACTGGATGATCCCCTTCTGGTGGAGTTAGAACTTGTATCTGAGGTGTTATTGGTCTCAGGGGGGACAAAGTCCTGTCTCAAGTATGGGTACACTTTCTCCTTATCAAATCTCCGGATATCTTTTTGTAGTTTATTCACTTTCTGTTTCATAAGGTACTCTCTATGTTCTGTGATCTCATTATTTATTTCTGTTAGTTTGGTTTTGAAACTGTCCGTGAACCAACATGACCTCACCACCCGGTCCCGGTAGCAGTGGGTAGGTGTACAGACGACGTGCTACAGGCATACAAGTGAGTAGTTTGGGATAATGCATCTCCTGCATGCTAGGCGATCCTTTACTTACAGATTGCGTGATTCCTTCTTGCCAACAACGAAATCGACATCTCTACTGACACGCTAGTGACTTACTTACTGAGATAAACATTACGCCGCACAGTTTTCAAGCAGCGGATGCTAATACACAGCCCAGTAACCATCCTGCATGCTAGGCGATCCTTTACTTACTTACTTTGAGCTTGAATGGGTGTGAATGGATATGCGCAACAGAACACATAGCATAAGAAATATCTCGCGTTAGTGCTGTGTGATTGCAATTTAGAATATGAGAATGTCAGCCGCTCAGTAACGCTTAAGACAGGTGTGATTACCCGTTCATGATGTAAGCAGCATCGTACAGATTACGTGATTCCTTCTTGCCAACCATGGAATCGACATTTTTATTGACACGCCAGTGACTCACTCTCTGAGATAAGCATTACGCTGCACAGTTTTCAAACAGTGGATGCCATTACACAGCTCAGTAACCCCTAATGAGTACTTACTTGCATTGATCGGTATCACTCAGTCAGTTAGACAGAGATGAAGCGCGAGCACGAATATCAGTGGCAAGATGGATGTTTGTCACTGTACTATTAACCCCATGTTCTCTATGTTTTCTCCATGACCACATTAGCACATGAGGAACTCCTTGTGTGTGAACCTACCGGGTACTGTGATACCTGGATATTCCTTGAATTTGGGGTGAGTGTTGTTAGTCTCTCTGCGATGTCACTGTGTGCCACAAGGGGTGAAGTCCACCTTTATTCACCTCGGTTGTTCACGATGTGACAATTCAATTTTAACTCACTCTGTTTTTAATAATTTGTGGTTCATGCTCACCACAAGTATTGAGGGCCACTATTCACAAGGAAGATTTGAGATGACAGCTATTCAATATTGTCAAATTGATGCATTTTGTTTTCTGTCTATAGGTAGTTCCTGTATAACCAGGTATTTGACTATTGAGTCATATGGTGATGTGAGTGTGTAACCACGTCACTTGCTTTAAAGTTGTAGATAGAATTTCACCCCGGTCCTGACGAATCGCCCATAGAATATCCAAGAGGCGTGAAACATGTTGACCTACCATCTATAAGAGCACCATGATCTGAGGCATAATATTCAGCACAGCGCCTTATAGTTTTTTGTTTTTAGTTAGGGTAGGAGACTCCTTGATTAAAATTGTTATCGGTAGTACTCCCAACCCTATTTTAGATTCACTTACTTACACCCTCATCTACAAACATTAGCGCCCTCACTCCCACCTCACCCATCGGCAATTGGAAAAAGATCTCCGAGAAAGTGCCCCTACAATAGTAAATTATTCCCACACGCTATCCAACACTTTCCCTACTGTTGCACTTGCTGGAGTGGGAATAGTAATTTTTACCCACCCGCTATCCAACACTTTCCCTACTGTTGCACTCACTGGAGTGGGAATAGTAATTTTTACACTACCGCTATCCAACACTTTCCCTACTGTTGCACTCACTGGAGTGGGAATAGTAATTTTTACCCTCCCGCTATCCAACACTTTCCCTACTGTTGCACTCACTGGAGTGGGAATTGTAAATTATTCCCACATACTATCCAACCCTTTCCCTACTGTTGCACTTGCTGGAGTGGGAATAGTAATTTTTACCCATCCGCTATCCAACACTTTCCCTACTGTTGCACTCACTGGAGTGGGAATAGTAATTTTTACACTACCACTATCCAACGCTTTCCCCACTGTTACACTTGGTGGTGTGGGAATAGTAAATTATTCCCATTCGCTAACCAACACTTTCCCTACTGTTGCACTCTCAGGAGTGGGAATAGTAATTTTTACCCACCCGCTATCCAACACTTTCCCTACTGTTGCACTCGCTGGAGTGGGAATAGTAATTTTTACCCACCCGCTATCCAACACTTTCCCTACTGTTACACTCGCTGGAGTGGGAATAGTAATTTTTACCCCTCCGCAATCCAACACTTCCCCTACTGTTGTACTTGCTGGAGTGGGAATAGTAAATTATTCCCCTCCGCTATCCAACACTTTCCCTACTGTTGCACTCGCTGGAGTGGGAATAGTAATTTTTACCTTCCCGCTATCCAACGCTTTCCCTACTGTTACACTTGTTGGAGTGGGAATAGTAATTTTATCCCCTACGCTATGCAATGTTTTCCCTACTGTTATAATTAATGTAGTGTGAAATTTTTTTTTTTTAAATAATAATAATTTTAATAATTTAATTTATTATATAGAAAATTAATTTTTATATTTATATTACAGGTTTATTTAGATATATATGTAATTATAATTTAAATTATGTTTTTAAAATTTTATAATTAAATTGAATAATTATGTACTAATATTATTAGGTTAATATATATATAAAAAAAATTATTATGCATGTTTAATATTTTTTTACATTACATTTATTATTTATTAATTTCAACATTTTTAAAATAATTCTAACTATGTTTTATTTAATTATATTTATAATTTAATTAATTTTATACTATTTTTAAGACATTAAAAAAAAAATCGATATTTTTGTATAACTACATTTTTAACAACGATATTTTTGATTCGATATTTTGGTACTTACCTTTATGGAGATAGGAAGTCGATATTTTGACCATCGATATTTTGGCGACGATATTCTGGTACCTCGATATTTTGACTGACGATATTATGTCAGTGATCCAAGAAATCAGTAGCTATAGAGTAGTTTAGGGGCCCATTACGATACCCGGCGTAAATAAATCCGCCAGGCATGGAAGCTGCAAAAATCCGCCCGCACACACCGCCTGAACACCGACCACGCCATTATGAGTACACAAACCGAAAACCGCCATCGGCGGAAAAATCACACAAAATACCGCCCGCCATCGTCCGAGTCGGAGTCAAACCGCCCACCACGGACGGAAACACGCACGACAACACAAAACCGCCCGCCCTCACGGCCGACACACCGCACGTGAAATTACGATCGCACCGCCATGAGCGCGGAAAAACAACAAATATACCGCCCGCCAGCGCAAACAACGCCGATGAGAATCGACACGGCAGAAGCCATGGCGCCAACGTACCTGCACAGAAACCATCCGTACACAAAACCAATAGCACACAACATGGCCAACAAGTCCACACAGCAAGGCACGCACAAATACACAAGCACAGTACACATCCCGAAAACACCCCCCGGACAAACAAAAAATACAAAGGCCAGAACCCCAGACACAACACACCTGAAAACAACAGACCATGAGGACACACCCACATAGGTGAGTACAAAAGCAGCACTCCCACAGACCACAACCCCTTGCTACATTGCAAACCAGAGAGGAGAGGAGAGGACACAGTGACACAGCAAGGACAGCAGCACACCACAGAAACGCACACATCACTACCACCACCACCACCACCACCACCACCAAACACCGGCACCACAAACCCCCTGCACATTACACAACACACACCGCACCAGCACCACAAACACCATGGCACCACAAAGGATGCCCAAGTTCACGCCCATGGAGCTGACGGTCATGGTCGACGAGATCATCAAGGTGTACCCACAAATCTATGGGAACATGGTCCAGCACACACCACTAGCCACCAGAAACAGAATGTGGAACCGGATCGTAGACCAGGTCAATGCAGTCGGGACCCTGCCCAGAAACAGAGTCGAGATAAACAAACGTTGGAATGACGTAAAGAGCCTGGTCAAGAAGAAGGAGGGCAAAAACAGAGAGCTGGCTGCCGTCACTGGCGGAGGGAATCCCGCGCTCTTTAAGACCTTCAAAGCGTGGGAGGAGAAGGTGCGAGTCGTAATCCATCCGGAGATCCTCGCCGGATTAGCAGGAGGAGTGGAGGCTGGTAAGTACAAACTAATGTATACCAGCACACCGCTATGTACTCACATGCGCAACTACCATGCCACAGCTCCCAGGGACAAACACCCCCATGTCCAGCACACAATACACAACACATCACACACACATGCAACAGACACTACCACACACAGCCCAAACCGAACAACTGTAAGATGCGTGGGGACATGTGTACACTAAGCCAGCCACGTAACCACCAACAGGTCCCCAAATATGCCAGAAGCGCCACAACGAGCACCCACCACACCCATGTGTCCGCCACAGCTGCACTAACCGACAAGTAACAGGTAAGTGGCAGGAACACAAAGTGCAGTGGGTGGGACGGTGGACAGCCCAAGTACAACACACACCAGGCCCCAGTCCCACAGCACAGCAAGGAGGAGCATCCCCCACACCCCACAGCCACGTGTCAGCCACCGCAGTGCACAACGACAGCCGAAAGGCAGACATCACGGTCCACAGCAATCGGTGTCAGTGGGTGTACAGCCACCCCACGACCCACTACACCCCCACCCCCACAGACCTGCAACATGGAGCACCCCCGCTTAGAGCCATGTGGCATCCAGTACAGTGCACGCACGAACAACTTGCAGGTGGGAAACTGGACAGGGCTGGATTACTGGAGGCATGAGGAGCATAACACCACCAACACATGGGACATGTCACGTAGCAGACGAACACGCAGCACCGCCCACCGTCACGAACAAGTGAACAATGTGCACACGGACATGAACAACAGACTCACACCCCACATGACCCATCACAGACATAGCAACACCCAAGGAGCCACGTCTGCATGCACAAGCCACACTGAATATAGTCCCACACGGCAGCCACTGTGCAACTCATCACACACAACCGAAACACCATTGAAGTCCTGTCCATGTAGCCCCCACTGCCTGTCAACCCCACACCCCACAACTACGCCTATGTAAGACAAACAACACTAGACGCAACAGAGCGGAACAACAGAAATGCACACGAACACCACTGAACCCATCAAACTCACAGACACACCATGCACATACAACATACCATCCATCCCATCCGTCAGCCCCAGTCTCATGAAAGGCATGTCATCCGCACAGCTGCCACACATACAGCAGTCACGCTAAGACACATGCCCATGACCAACCATGTGCCAGAAGTCAATTAAGCGCACGACACACTGTGAGCAACAACACACAACATGGGCCACACCCCCCGAGCACTGCAGTGATGCACATGGCACAGGGCAGCACGCACACCAAGGAGATGGGACAACTGCAATACGTTGGCTGGCACACAACTATCACTCACTCATAACGATGCGTCCAATGCCATGTCCAGTAACCACAACAGACAGCAAATATGCAGGGTATGTCAGGCATGCACACACCTCAGACCATGCACTGTCATGCTGCCACAACACATGTCACGTTCGGCACCCATGGCTCACAGCATGTACCCCAAAAGCATATCCCCTCCCAAATGCGAATCTGGGGCATGGCCCCCATGTTGCCATATGCGTTCCTAAGCGTTCCATGTGAACCCCAAAAGCATATCCCCTCCCAAATGCGAATCTGGGGCATGGCCCCCATGTTGCCATATGCGTTCCTAAGCGTTCCATGTGAACCCCAAAAGCATATCCCCTCCCAAATGCGAATCTGGGGCATGGCCCCCATGTTGCCATATGCGTTCCTAAGCGTTCCATGTGAACCCCAAAAGCATATCCCCTCCCAAATGCGAATCTGGGGCATGGCCCCCATGTTGCCATATGCGTTCCTAAGCGTTCCATGTGAACCCCAAAAGCATATCCCCTCCCAAATGCGAATCTGGGGCATGGCCCCCATGTTGCCATATGCGTTCCTAAGCGTTCCATATGAACTCCAAAAGCAAAGTACAAACCAGACCCAGGATGGGCCAGGAGCCCGCATACACCAGAGTCACAATGAGTAGGGGCACAGCAACACACCCATCGGCATGGCCAATCCGTCCCATGCCACATGTGCACAGCACACAGTCCCATTGCCTAGCACACACAACTACAGATGCCACAGCCACACACTCGCCTCCGGGAAACCCATGTACGAGATTGCACGAACTGCCAATATCAGACGACTAATACATACTTCGCCAGGTGCAACACAATAACAAATCTCATTCTCTCCACAGGTGACGAACTGCTGGATGCTGGGGATGGAGACAGCAGCCAGCACAGCCAGCCTACAAGCCCCCAACGAGGACACACGGATCTGGAGGATCTGTCCTCCTCTTCGGACACGGACCACCAAGCTGGCCCATCTGGCGTGGCAGGGCCCAGCCGCTCCCCAGGACCCCTCCTACCCACCAACCCATCATCCAGGGATGCTGAACAGTCCCAGTCCCCTGCTGCCACTGTCGTTGCGGCCACACCCACGGTCATTGCGGCCACTACCACTGCCGCAACCGCCACCATCGCCGCACCGACCACCACCGCCTCCACCACCACCACGTCTTCGCTGGCACCAGCCCCAGCGCAGGTGGTGGCCCGGCCGACTGGATCCACCCTGGGAGCCACAGCGAGGACCGTGGTGTGCAATGTGGCTAGTGGGCAGGCCGGTGGCAGCAAGACTGGTAGGAGGAGCAGGGTCAGGGAAACGCCAGCCTCCCCTGGGAGCCATGCCCTGCCTCAAATGGCCAGAGTCCTTGGGGCCTATGAAGAGGCCCAAGGACAATGGGCCAGGTCTGCTACTGACACGCGGGAGGTGCTGGGGGTGCTGAGGTCCATGGACGCCCATATGGGCCAATTCGTGTCCCGTATGGACCAACTCGTGGACCTCATGGGCCAGCTGGTGGTGGCGGTGGGGTCACAGGCAAGGCCAGCAACACCACCTCCGCCACCACCTGCTAGGGCGCAGGCTCGGGCAGCAGTGTCCACTTCCCCTGCGTCCACAGCCAGTGAGCACACCTCACCCACCACCAGCAGGTCGCCACCACACACCCCCTCCCAAACGTGGAAGGGGCCGTCCGAAGAGGAAACAGATCTCCCGGGAGGACTTCGCACGCTCCAGTCGCAAGTGAGGCAGCCAGCCAGCCTTCCGCCAGCCTTCCTTGACCAGCCACTGCATTGACTTGCTCTACGATCCCACTCCACACAGCCAGCTGGATGGCATGTGTGTGTTGGACTATGGACATAGAACCAGTGGGTACACCCTGATCATCACGCAGCCATGACCGACAGCTCATTGTCACTGCACGCACCACTTTTGTCATCACCTTACACACAATCACATGTCACAGTTTGTAATAAATGCACCTTTTTCACTAACTGCTGTTTGTGCCCTGTGTTTTATTTGTACGGAATACAACGGCCACCTTGGGCGGAAAGGCACCTGATGCGTGGCATGGCAATGGAATCCGGAGGGCCTGTAGGGACCTAGGGGTGGGAGACAGAACAGGAGCACATTCAATGAGTGTGTCACACACCCATCACACAGTACATGTCAACAACTACAAGCAATGTACACACATCGCACAGAGCAATAGGGCACAATGCCACAGTCACCAACAGTGGCATACTACCCTGGCCATGGAGCGTTGACACACTGCACGCAGTGAACATACGGCCACCCTGACACAGCACACACACACCTGCACAGATACAGACACATCATCCGTCGTACATGGACACTCACCGTCAAGTGAAGTAGCGGGCGATGAGCTGCTGGCGCACATTCCCAGCTTCCTCCTCTCCGCTGTCCACCTCACTCGAGCTGTCCTGGTCTGCGGGCTGGGGCCCTGGTTGATCTCCGTCATCCACAATGAGGGGGATCTGCTTCCGAATGGCCAGATTGTGCAGCATGCAGCACGCCACCACTATCTGGCACACCTTCTGTGGGGAGTACGCCAGTGCACCCCCGGTGCGGTCCAGGCACCTGAACCTGGACTTGAGGAGGCCAAAGGTACGCTCGACCACACGTCTGGTCCTCCCATGTGCCTCATTGTATCGATCGTCTGCTGGGGTGCGAGGATTCCTCAATGGACTGAGCAGCCATGCCCCATTCGGATACGCAGAGTCACCTGGGTGTGAGGGACACAGAGAACCGTTGCTATTCCAACTGGACAGGGGACAGCATCGCACAACCAGCACGCTACACCACTCCACATACTCACCGACAATACAGGCACGATCCTGTTGCAGATTGGCCATCAGTCGTGGCAAGATGCTGTTGCGCATTATGTGTGCGTCATGGGCCGAGCCTGGAAACTTGGCACACACGTGGGTGATCACCATGTCCGCAAGGCACACCACTTGCACATTCAGGGAGTGCGTGTGCTTTCTGTTGCGGTACAGGTGCTCAGTGGCCTGTGGTGGAACAAGGCCAACATGAGTGCAGTCAATGGCTCCCACGACGTGTGGGATTCTGCCAAGGGCATGGAATGCACCCTTCACTGCCGCCAATTCACGAGCCCTGGGGAATCTGATGTACCTGTTCCGGTACAGCATCATGGCTGCCAGTACATCCCTCAGCACCTTGCTGAACATGGGCTGGGACATCCCTCCTCCACTGCCCACTGTGTGCTGGAATGACCCAGTGGCGAAGAAATGCATGGCGGCCATCACCTTAGCCGTGGGGGTGACAGCAGTCGGATACACCCTGCGGGGACGGAGATGGGGCTCTAACATGGCACACAGTCGATGCAGAGTTGGCCTGTCCAGCCGAAACTTCCTGATTACCTCTGTATCGTCCATGTCCGCCAGCAATTGGTATGGGCGGTCAATGTTCGGTCTCCGCCTGGGTTAAATGGCAGAGGACACATGTCAAAGCAACACGGCACATAGCAATTTCGCATACACATCACTGACATGACTGAGCAAGCACATGAGCCACAGCCCAGCTGTCAAACTGGGACGGCACGGCCACAATACACTTACACAGGTCTCCCAACAATGGCAATGGCAAGTGAGACATACCACTGCCATGTGCATGCACATGGGGATCTAGGCCCCAATGACTTGCGGGGCGTGCTGATGGGGACTGACTGCATATTCGTCAATCGGCAACGCCACGGCAACATGAGTGTCTGCTGAGCATGGAACTGCTTCCGAGGCTGGATGAGTATGGCACACGACGACGACGATGTGGGCACGGGCTGAGCGGCCAATACAAGTGGGACCTGTGGCACGAGGGGATATGAGACAGTAGTAGGTGTCAGCACTGCACCCTATGTACAGCACTGTACGGATCACAGCGCCCGAAACATTGACTGGTGTCCACATTGACAGCCCCATGCCAAGACGGCTGTGTGCTTGCAGTCACACGTCACAGGTGAGAGGTTACATTGCACGTGCCAGGTGGCAGACGTACATAGTGGGAGCTTGCATGTGTGTGCATGTGTCTCCTGTTCAGGATCCACCAGATGGGCGCTGACTCTGTACTGACCATTGGACACAGCATGTTCCGTGGAAGGCTTGTGTGTGTGGGATGGTGGCACTGGATGTGCCTCCGTTGGGTGGGGGGCCATGCACAGGGCGGGTACGTCGATGATTGCGCATTGTTGGTCACGGTGGGTGCACCAACTAAGATGTGTTGCCCTGTGTTCAATTCCTATGTCCGCATGATGATGGACTGTGGATGTGGGCAGACTACACATTGGTCGATGTGCTGTCTATATGCATGTGCCTTCACACCAGGCACAGCTGCCCCTGCACATGTGACCCCTGCTGGACTCGCTGCTGGGTCTGTGGAGCTGATGCACCTTCTGCGCGTGGGGCGGGCCGCTCTCCTCACTTCCCTCATTGCGCATGTCATGTCTTTGCCGCAGGTGACATGGATCATGGAGGGCCCACATGTACGCGTGGGTAGGCTACACATGATTGTTCACTGGTCGCCACCCCCAGTCAGTGTTTCGAATGGGAAGGTTGTCGTGCTGGTGGTATGTTCGATGTGGCGGATGGGCGGGCCTAGGTGCGGGCTTACATTCCGGACATGGGGGGTAGTTGGATTGGCGACTAGTTGCAGTACACACGGGACACGTCTCTTCCTTTCCACATCTGGGTCATCCCTTGTACTAACTGACAGTGATACAGTCATCTTCGCCCCAGCCCTCATGTCCTCCCCTCGCCCCCCCAATATGCATGCTCACCTGCGAGGCTAGCGCTTGCACAGGCAGCCCCAAGCTCGCACCAGAGAGGGCAAGGAGTGTATGTGTGGGTCCAGTTGCACGAGTGGGCTGTCTCAGGGTATGATGTGTGGCGGGACGCCGTCCACCTGCGTGGTGCCCCAAATGGAGTCCCGGCCTGCATGGACTATGCATCACAGTCTTCGCCTTCCGGATCCGCCACCTGCGACACCCAGTGGCTGTGGCTGCCCTTGCGGCCAGGCCGCGTCCGTCTGTGACTGATGGCCCACACATTCACTCTTTGGCCTCTCTGCGGAGGGCTTGGGGTGGTGGCGCACGCGCTTGCACTTAGTCGCAATGGCATGTGGCGTGGTTGGTATGATGGGCAATGGATGGGATGGTGCGAGCCACCTCCCGTGACGTCAGTGCTGCTCGTGCTGTGGTGCGTCCCCCTACACTTCCATTTGACTTGTGCCATGCTAGACGTTGAGGTTCTATTGCCTGCGTGATATGACCAGGAGGAGCGCGAGGAGACCTCTCACACACCATGCTCCACTGCCATCCCGTGCCCTGTATCGCCTGTGCGGATTGACTATGTTGGGGTTACACCTGGTCGACTGGGGCTGTGTGTGCCTTGTCAAGGGGCATGGCGGGCGCACAACAGGATCCAGCTTGTCCACAGAGGGTGGGCTGAGGTGCGCCTGGTACCGCTTTGTACGTGTGCCCGGCTGCTGTGCACACACGTGTTCACTCCCCCCCCGACAGGTGTCCTCTCACAATGCCCAGGGAAGCGGTGGTGTACTGTACATGACCCCTCCCAACACGGCGTGCTTCAACTTGGCATGTGCGCATCTACCCGTCGCACCCACCCACCTGAGCACTGCGTCCATACGACTTCACACGACACATGTGTGTCTTCCACAGTAGTGCTACTCATTTGCGTTGACATCCAATACCAGTGGACTACATGGTCATGTCACGACTGCCGTGTACTTCACATACTCTCATCCTCTCTCATTCGTACTTGTGAAATGAGTCAGCGGAGACAGTTCTGGTTTCAAACATTATATTGAGTCTTCTGTCCTCTGTGATGCAGTATAGTGGACACTACTGGCAGCGGACTACATGTTGAGGATATACTGAGCATGATAACAAATGGGATAGGGTGTGGGGTTACATCTGCTTGGCCAAGGATGTGCTAATGTACATTTACGTATAGCTGCGGAGCTGCGGACTTTGACACAGACGGTATACATGTAGCCTACCAGACCGCTCGGCATCATGGGCACAGTCCATCTCAGTTCCATGTGACAGGTTTGCTGCGGTTGTTCCTCATGCACGCGTGCATGTGAGATGACATCAGGGCATGTGCTTGCGTGCATGCAGCGGCGTGCCACTTGTTGTTGCACTGTGGTGGTTACTGGACATGTCACAGTCACTGGGGTCGTGTTGTTGTTGTATGCACTTGTCGTCCATGCAAAGGTCCTGGTATGGGATTCCCGGGGCGGGGGTGGGAGGGGTGCAGCACCCACAGACTCCAGGCGACCTATTCATGTCCACTGAGCGGTGTGTGTGTCCATGGGCGCTGGATCCATGTCGTGTCCTGGTTGTTCGTGCAGTTCCGTCCATGTGGGTGCGATGCACAGAGCCCATGCCACTGCCTCCCACGATGCATGCGGTGTTCCTGGATGTGATGGGGAACAGTGTGCATGTCCCGGTCATATCCGATGTCATGGCGATGTCGTTGATGGTGTGGTTACAGTTGCCGGTCGTTTGGTATGGCTGTTGTGGTGGTGACTGGCCAGTCCGTGCGGAAGCTGAGCATGGGTGCGGGGTTGGACTTCATAGGTCACTCGGGGAACCTGCGTTGTGGTCCGACGTATTTACAGGTTGTCAGGTATGCGATGCCGTCCAGCAGGGCTTCCATGTCATTGGTGGTGTACATGTTTGCCAGCCAATGAAGCGGATGGTGGCTGTCAAGGTGTTGTTCGTAGGTTGTCCCTTGGAGGACCATGATGGGGCATGCTGGGTGACATTCGATGTAGCTGTTCTCGATGATCCGTCGTGTGGAGGCACAGTGGTTCCATTTCAGTGCGCGTGCGATGTTGGCCACATACGCCATGCCCCCATAGGCAGAGCAGGCCCTGTCGTGTGCGTCCAGAGGGAGGAGTAGTGGTAGCAGGTCCGCCTTCAGACATGCCGGGTTGGAGAGGCATATCTCGACGGGATGCTGGTAGGGACACCTCCGACAGTAGAAGACGGGCATGACGCAGCTGAACAATGTGATGCGGTAAGTCAGTCGGTAACTTACGTTCAGCAGGGACAGGAGATCGCATCCCAATGTATGTATCGTGTTGGTTTGGTACAGCTGGAGCTGTTCGGCATAGTTGGGTATGTGTGTTGCGGTTGCCATTTCGCAGCGGTTCGTAGAGGTGGCGTGCTCCGGCTGTGTGTGCAGTCTGCAATGTGCACGCTCCGGGGTTGCTGTGAGCTCTGTGTAGTCGTGGGGAGACAGGACTTGTGTTCTGTTGGCTTGTTTGGAGGACACGGGCCCTCTTCCCACATGCTTCTCAGACAGTTCAAGGTCAGTGCTGTGTGACTCCTTCCAATTAACTTGCATGTGGCCGACATGGGGGAGTGTTTTCTTCTTTCTTCCCCGTCCGTTGTGTGCTTCTGTGATATGCGCTATCTGCCCTGTGGTCGGTCTCCTCGGCATGCCTGTGTTGGTCTATTCTTGGACAATGGCTGTATTCACCGGCTTCTGTCGTAGGGCTGTGGTTTCGGTGTTGGAATGGAAGGTCATTCAGTGCTGTCTGCTCTCCCTTGTGTGGGCGGCAGGCTGCCTTTCCGCTCTGCGTTGGGCCTTGTGTGTGGATGTAATTCTTGGGCCACCTGTTGTCGGTCCCCGGGCTCTTTGGTGTTCCGTTTCATGTGTCTTGTTCATATGTGCAGGGTGGTATGGGTTTTTCAGTGTGGTACTGGCGTTCCTCTTCCCGAAGGGGCCCTGCTTCTCCTAGTTGGTGTTGCCGCCGCTGTATGCTACGCCATGTTTGTTACACTGGGGTGTGTCCTGCAGTTGCGTGTCTTCACTGACATGTGTGCGTCGGTTGTGTGGCGTTGGGTGTTGTCCGTGAATTGGGCGTTGGGGACATGTCTGTGGCCGGCCTGTCACGTGTCATGTGCGTTCGGGGTGGGGCTGATGTGTGTGCTGCTTGGTTGTGTCCCTGTGTCTGTGTGCGACGCATGCATGGCGCTGCGGTTGGCCTCTGCGTTGTGCGCATGTGTGGCGGCGTCATCGGCGCTTTGGGGCCGTGACGGGGTGGTTGGTTCCTAGTCCCAGGTGGTGTGTACACATGTGTTCTGCGATGTTACGATTTGGCCTGTGTGTCATATGTGGATGCGATGGTGGATGTGTAGTGTACACGCGCTGGTGGGGGGTTGTCCGCTTTTCCGCCCTTGCACTGTGTGCGCTGTTTGCGTGCACTTGTTGTGTGTGTGCCTACCTGCGTCT
This sequence comes from Calotriton arnoldi, assembly GCA_963921515.1. Taxonomy (NCBI): domain Eukaryota; kingdom Metazoa; phylum Chordata; class Amphibia; order Caudata; family Salamandridae; genus Calotriton; species Calotriton arnoldi. Next base: position 477,353 of record CAWUFW010005719.1, read on the forward strand.
CCGCGGTACGTTGCGTCCTTGGTGGTGCATCAGCAGAAGCATGGGAAGGGCCTGCAGTGCTGGATTCATGCCCGGGGTGCCGCTTCTTCGTTGTCCGTGCTCTGCGTCCGTGTTTCCGCCTCTCTTTCACGTGCGGTGTCTCTTAGCCGTGGGAGCCGTTTGTTTGCGGCATCGTAATTTATGCGCCGGGCGGGACGTGTTTCGTCGGACGGTGTGTTTCAGTTGTGCTGCGCCGCTACGTGTGCGGGCGCACTTTGATGGCGGACGGTGTTGCTGGCTTGCCGGCGGTGTTTGGCCTGCTTTTCGCATCGTAATTGGGCGGGCGTGTGGACTGCTGCGTGCCGGCGGTAACTGGTGGTTTCTGCATCCGCCAGCACGGCGGTTGTGCTTCCGCCCGCCATCGTAATGGGCCCCTTAGTGAGGTGCCAGGAGATTCCATCAGTGAAAGATAGGTAGTGATAAAATAATTCATCAAGATCCAAAAAGGTCTCAAAATGGAAGACATCAGTGGATTTAGAGAGGTCCATTCACATTTAAGGAAAATAAATCAGTGAAAAAATAATGATTACAGAGTAAATAATTAAGATGCCAGGAGGTTTTGGAAGGGGTTATAGCATGCTCTCAATATTCGAGAAGTTCGTTTAGAGTAATCTGTTGAGGTGTCTAGAGATATCATCAGTCGAAAAAATAGGTTGCTATGAGAAAAGTTAAGTCCTGGGATGTTTCATCAGTATTGAATGCTCTGATAATACTGAGTGGTGTGTTCAGAGTAATCCACTGAGACCTCTGGAGGTTGTTCCAGTCGAATAAACCAAAGGAGGTTTCGTCAATTGAAGACATCAGTGACTTTACAGTGATACATGAAAAGCCTGGAAAATTATATGAATGGAAAAAATAAGTAGCTACAGTATAATTAATCTATGTGTCAGAAGTTTCTATTATTTTATTGTTGCATAATTATAGCATTAACCTGTAATTAAGGATCTAAAATATATTTACGAATTGCTATTAATACTAAACAGAACAGTTAAAAATGTATGTTTCACCCTCTTTCAGGTGACAGACGAGCAAATCAAAATTTAGGACTTTTGGCCATTAACACAATTTTCGTTCGAGAACATAACCGGTTGGCCAGAAAGCTGAACAAATTAAACCCACACTGGGAGGATGAGAAGCTCTTCCAGGAGGCTCGAAAAATAGTTGGAGCCCACATCCAGGTACTACCTAGAATATTTGGATAATACATACAGTCATACTGCGAAATAAATAATCTCTGCTTCAGACGTAGAACTGTCTTTTTAAATGATAAAAGCTGCTACGGATTTGTTCCTCGGATGAATGAACGCAAGATAAACCCGTGAATGCAACAACTTGTCATAACTACTACTGTGCCCGCCCAAAAAGACATTTAGTTTACCTTGTCTTCTGGCGCACCATGAATGTTGCACAAACACACAAATATCAAATACATTGTTAAATCCTGATGGAAGAGGCTGTCCTACCCCTTCCTTCAAGATTTCTTCCTCAGGAGAAATACTTGATAAGTAGATAGAGCCTTGATCCCTCCTTGGAGCACCCTGTAATCTTGATAGGCATTTATGTGCTATCTTTAATTTAATTTTCTTAATTGTTTCACTCATTCTGTCCTATTTCATTGGAGGTGATGGAGACAAGTAAAGTGTTTTGCATGATCAGTGGTTGAACTGAAATTTCTGATGTGAATCCTTTCTTTACAAAACAACATTGATCTTCCTTTTTTTTTTACTAATAAAATGGAGTAAGGTGCAAAATGAAGGTGTCATTTGACACCCTCGTAATGACCAGGGGTGGGCAATGTATTCCGCTGCGCCGGCGTAATTGGAGGAATTTTGGTTACTCCTCATTATGCTTGTAATGCGGAGTTCCAGTCAAATTCCGCCAACCGCTGCGAGGCAGAGTTTTTTGTCGCATGCGGCTCAAAAACGTTAAGTTTGTGTGAGCGAGATTTGGTGTCCCCTAGCGTGATTTTTGTTCGCTAGGGTGGCACCCGGTGAGATTCTCTAGCGTGGGCAGTCACGACCGTTGGTGGTCAGAAAGCTGTAGATCAAGTAGAAAATCTACTTGAGCGGCAGCAAAATCAACTCGAGAAGCTGTGTCCTCTGGCGTGCCCCATTTGGTGCTGTTCGCGTTGATTTTTCAGTGCAGAGCAAGCTCTTGGCGCTAAATCAGCACAAGCAGTGCAACATGCCTATTTCCACCCGTTCACGGAATTCTGCGGAATCTCGTGGAGTTTTTTTTTTTATTCCACCAGTTCCAATCGGGCCTTATAATGACACACACGATATGTACTACATATGTAGACTTAGATGAGCCAGAGAGAGTGAAACAATGTTGAAAACTACAAAGGCTCCGTGGTAATGACAACTTTATAATAAAAGACATACCCCCTCCTACATGAAGCATAGAGAGTAAATCCAGTGTTAACAACTCCCCCAAATTGAATGGAAAAAAGTCCCTACACTCTCGATATCCTATTATTGTCTAGAACACCTTTTGGCTTACAGAATCTTCTGAATACATTTCTTCTATCTATATTTTTACTATGGACTTTGTAGCCTTAACGTTGATTCACTCTCTATGCTTCATGTAGGAGGGGGTATGTCTTTTATTATAAAGTTGTCATTACCACGGAGCCTTTGTAGTTTTAACATCGTTTCACTCTCTCTGGCTGAAGTAAGTCTATATATATAGTCCATATCGCATGTGTCATTATAAGGCCTGAGTGGAACTCATGAAGTTACAAAAAAACTCCACGAGATTCTTCAGAAAATGTACAAGACCATTTATGTGTAAGGAGAACAGTGTAGGTGCCAGGACACACCCCTGGGGGACCCACCTGTGAATTGGGATAGGGTTTGTTAGCTCGCTCGTCCTACCTCATCTGACATGAGCATAGTTAGATTGATGTAGCCTGATCAAAATAGTGTAAAGGAACACCCATTGTGCCAAAGACTTCCCATAATCTTTTTTCCTAGGAACCAAATCAAAGGCAGCCCTGGGGCCAATGAAGGCTAGTTACAGTTGATCTTTTTGAAGATGAGTGGATTTCCATGTTATGAATAAAAAGCGGAAAGCTTGACCAAAAATCTTGGTGGGGAAGCCTGCCTGAAATGGGGATAAAATCTAAGCACCTTGTACCAGTCCTGAAGTTTGTCCAGAAGTTACTTGCAGAAAACGTTATGTAAATTTTCCCGAAGGCTAATAGGCCTATAATTTCCATGGATAGGTATCTCTGTCTCCCTTTTTATAAATCAGGATGATGGATAACCCCGCTCATGTATCTGGTAGGTCAGCCCCGTTGAAAAAAGGGATTGGATAGTGCGCTGATATAGGGCACCCAGACAGCAATTTCCGAATTATATAGCTCCTCCGGGATCATATCGGGTTCAGGGTCCTCACACAGTCAAACGGACTTGATGACTCCAATTGTGTCAGTCAGAGAAAAGGCGAAACATTCTTCATCAGATATGCCTATCATGCCACAAGCTATATTGCCTTCCAAAGGATCGGAGGCAATAGGCTCCTGGTTTGAATAGAGGTCTGAAAAATTATTAACCCACAGGCTCGGTTGTAAATTATGATCCGTGGGCATATCTACAGATAAACTACCATGGGCTAGTATATGCCAAAAGACAACATTATCAATAGTCGGGGAAGCCTTCAATAAATCCTGTCAATTGCCCTCGTCCCATTCTTGCTTTTGTATGGTCAAGGCATACTTGTACGCTGTTCTAGCTTCTTTAATGGCTTCACAGGATTGGGTTTTCATGGCTAGGATAAGTTTTGCCATGTCCCTTCAGCACTCACTACAGTACCACAGAGCTAAATTAGTTTTAGTCTTGGGAACTGAGGTTTTTCTATTTATAAAATGACCTTTGGGTGAAATGAATAGTTTAGTATGGAATTCCATTATTGGTATTTGAGACCTGGATATATGCTCCACAGGAGCTAAAACAGCAGAGGTGTCATACATTTTTAACAAATTGGAGGTATTACATTGTATACTCGGCCATTTAACTCCTCTTTTATTGTTGAAAATATTGAGTTCCAAATAATTCAATGCATGAGTGCCGCCTAGGTCATGCATAGTGTCAGCGTTTAAAGAAAAATCGAATGTGTTGTGATGACTTTTTGTCCGAGGAAAATTTTTAAAGTTCATGAGGTTACCCCAAAGTCTATTATCCATAATAAAGTAATTAATTCTCCTTTTGCAGTCACATCTTTTAAAGGTATGAACTCTTGCCACATCAGAAATCCATCTTCCATTACAGGCTCCTAGGCTGTAGGACAGAGTTAAAGAGGCTAACTGCAAGGCAGCCAAAGACTATTGGGCCTTTTTATGAGTAGGTTTGCTTTGCGTTTGCACGAAGGCAAGGTGGTACATACACAACACAAACCTTAAGCAAGATTTATGAAACCACACAAAGTCGCTTAAGATGGCCCTACATCTCAGGCAATCACCCTCTCTGCCTCAATTCAGGAAGGACCTCAAGATCAGGCTCTATGACTGAACTGCAGCCCCCCCCCCCAGCACCTTGAGACCCTAACGGGTGATTAGCCGCTCTCTATAAGAACCCTGATTGATTGATTGAGTGGCTGCATAAATCTGGAGTTACACAATGCAGCACAAATCGATGTGCTGCATTACTCTGCCCTGGGAAGGCGTTCCATGGGTGTTGTGTGGTTTTTCCCATGCAACTCCCATTTGTTTTACACATTCCCAGATTTACCATACTGGTAAACCAGGAAATACGCCAGAAAGTTACCAGGGGAGGCGTAATGAGAAGAAATATCTATTTCTCCTGGTTTCTTCCTCTTTCTAGAGGAATATGCTTCCTAGGATTGTTTTTGTGCAGGAGGGTGACCCTTCCTGCACAAAAACAATCCTGCATGCAACACAGGCACCCTTGCACCATGGGGCAAGGGTGCCTGCATTGGCACTAGGCTGCCAAAAGGGCGCTGGCACATGGGAAAGGACAGGAATGTGCTGTATTGCCTTAAATACGGCACATTCCTGCCCTTTCCCTGTCAAGCAGTGCAGTTCGGCCAGGTCACTTGCTACACTGCATGACTTTTCGAGAATAGGCCCCTAGGATTTTATGGGTTTGGCCCCCAGAGTAGGAATGCCTATGTTCTCATCCTCCCATTGCTTTCAATTTATCATGCATGACAATGGTTTCTATGTAGTATTAAAGTCACTGGCAAGAATTATTCTGGGACTATTGGTCACTTGGGATAAATAGCTATCAAGGATTTTTAAGGTCGGGGACTCTTTGTACTTCGGTAGCGGACAATTATATTCATTAAAAATATTGATAAGCTGCCCCTTCGATAAATACTTAGGTCCAGGAGGTATCTAATCTTTTAAGTGAGCATTCAAGTGAAATCTTCAACCATATTATTAACCTTCCTGAGGATCTCCTGGCTTTTGAAGGAATAGCATCTAAACTATTAATCACATAACCTGGCCTATGTATTTGGGTGGTCACCCAGGTTTCCTTCAGTAGGCAAACGTGATATGTATCCATGGATTAGTTCCAGGCAAGGTCTGGTAATGGTGGACGTAGACCATACTCAATGATAGCAGGTGAATATTAGGGAGACATTCATGGACAGCTTATCTAGTAGAGCAACTAGGTGAAATGTAACTTGGACTAGAGTTGCTCAATATAATAGATGTAATGATTTCTTTATGAAGGTGGGTATCATTAAAAGCAAAAGCAAAATTATCTGACAAGTATTTCTCCCCCAGTGGGAACCTCGCCTCACAATTGGTGGGCAATCAACTTCACTTAAACTTGAGCATACTTGGAGAGAATGTTGTAGGGTCCGAATGGTCTTCTCTGGGTGGCTCTTAGTAGACTGGGACAAAGGTGGTTGGTGGATGGCATGACTGGGTGTCTGGGTTATGTTAAATTTAAACTGAATGTTAGAACCAATTGTTAGAACTGGGGTTTCTGGTTGTCAAAGTATGCACCCTGTACAAGCAGGAATTACCATTCTGGTCGGAGTAAGCTAGAAACACACTAAAGGATAACCTGTGCTCACCCTCTGGTAGCTTGGCACAGAGCAGTCAGGCTTATCTAAAGAGGCAATGTTTAAAATATTTGTGCAACACACACACACAGTAACACAATAGAAACACCACAGAAATACTCCACACAGGGTTAGATTATGGTTTTATGAGTAGAACAAGACCAAAACAGCAAAACTCCAATAAGCAGAACCAGTGTTATGATTTTTTTAAGATTAAATCAAAATCTAGTGCTTAGAGTCAAATAGCACTAAGGCGTTACTTGAGGTCGCACTAGACAGCAGTAAATCCAAAGTTCAGGCTGACCGTGATGTAGGGCAGACCAGCTACAGGACTTGCGCAAGTACTGCTGAAAAAGTACCTTGGATGGAGCCGGTGCATCGACGTTGAAAACTCAATGCACCGGTTCCTATCGGCGCAGGTGTTAAAGCCTTCGCGACAAACCCCTTTACGATGTTGGTACTGCGTTGTCGTCGAGCTGCACAGTCCATCGAAGTGATGTCGTTGATCAGCTCCTGTGTCAGCGTCAAAAGCAATGCGTTGATTCCGATCGGTGCAAAGTCATCACTGTGTTGATTTTGATGGTTCTTGACAGCAGAAATCACCTTTCAAGGGCCCATGTCTGGATTGGCACCACTTGGCAGTACAGAACTCACAGATGGCAGAGTCCAGGTGCTGTTTCAGAGTTGAAGGAAGTCTTTGATGGCTCTCAAACTTCAAAACAGGGGGCAAGCCAGCAAGCCCTTGGAGTCACTCTGGGGTTCAGGAGAGATGGGTCCAGCAGGGCATAGATCAGCAGGTAGCAAGGCAGCACAGCAAAGCAGAAAAGCAATTCTTCCAGAGCAGGATTCAAGCAGAGTGGCAAACCTTGTAGTACAGCAGTCTTTACTCCTAGCAGAATTCTTCACAGGTCCAGTAGTGTACTGTCTTGGTAGGGTTAGAGGCCCAGCACTTATACTCAGTTGTGCCTTTGATGTGGGGGTGACTTCAAAGCAGGCCCTTGAAGTGCACAGGTCCCCCTTTCTTCCCATCCCTGGCTCCAGACTATCAGTAAGCGGTAATCAGCCCTTTGTGTAGCAAACAGGACACTGCCTATTCAGGTGTAAATGTCAGCTCCCCCTCCCTCTTCCTGCCCAGGAAGAGCTATCAGAATGCAGATGAGGTCTCTGTCACACCCACCCTTCCTGGGTTTCTGGGTGTCGAGAAGGAATGCGCAAAGTGTAACTGTCACCCACCCCAGATGTGTATTGGAGACCAGCTGCAAGACACACATAGCAGTGAGAGCGGAGAAATATCTACTTTCTAAAAGTGGCATTTCTAAAACAGTAATGTTAAATACAACTTTACCATAAAAAAGGATTTATCATTACCATTCCAAAGATATGAAGCATGATGCAGCTACTCCTTTCTAATCAGGAATTGCAGCTTAAAAGCATATTAAGGAATTTCCAATGCTAGCCTATGAGAGGATTAAGTCTCACAGTAGTGAAAAACGAATTGGGTGTCAAGTGATTTTAAATGCCAAGTCGAAGTGGCGGCATACTGCAAACCCAGACCTTGAAATGGCAACCCTGAGGCAGGTTTGAAAGGCTACTTGTGTGGGTGGCACAACCAGGGCTGCAGCCCACTAGTAGCATTTAGATTACAGACCCTGGGTATATGGTATACCACTGTACAAGTGACTTATAAGTAAACTTAATATGCCAATTGGGTATACACCAATGTCGCCATGTTTAGGGGAGAAACACATGCACTTTAGCTCCGGTCATCAGTGGTGAAGTGCTCAGAGTCCTAAGGCCAACAAAAAGATACAGGAAAAAGAGGAGGTAAGCAGACAAAAAGTTTGGGGGAAGACCACCCTAAGGATGACAGGTCTAACACCAATGTTATGGGATTTTCTTAAATCTAAGGATACAAATCCTTCAGGTAACTTCTGGTCTCTCAGTTTCAGTTTAATACAACCCAAGGATCCTTAGCACATTGAAAAATGCTGTGCAGAAAGTATAACAAATCGAATAAGCAAACAGCACTGCCAATGATGTCTAATCCAGTGTATCACTTTGTTTTTAAAGACTTTTATTCTCTCCTCATTCCCTCATATTTTGGGACATTTATCATGTATACCACACTTTCTCTATAATGTTGGACAAGGGGTTTTGGGTTAGGTCTAATAGAAGAGGTATCTTGTTGAGAAGCCCTATTGGCTAAACCAAAACTTACATTTTCAGAAGTTCTATCAGGTTTTATAGGCCCTCGCCAATTGGAATACCCTGAGGTCCATGGATGAAAGTCAGAAGCACACAGATTGTTCCAATGATCATCACTCCGAGCAATATTGGTCATGGATATGGCGACCGTGTGCCCATATAAATTATAGGAATGTCTCTCAGGAGATTTTTGAGAGGGCCTATGGGCCAGAACTAAGTGGTTTTTAAGAGCGTTTAGTTCTTTCTTTTTTTTTTTTAGGAGTTTTATATAGCGCTAGCCAGACCCGAAGGTATCGGAGCGCTTTACAACACTTAGGGGCCGATTCCGATTCGGGCCGGAAATCTCTCCGACCGAGCCGGACCCGGAGAGATTTCCGACCGAATCGGACCCATGCAGCCCGACCGAACGAGTACGATGCGCACGTATGCCATCGGACTCGAGTCGGTCGGACTCCCATTGAAGTCAATGGGAGCCGGTCGTACAACGCGTACGCGGGCTCCCATTGACTCAATGGGTGCGAGGCGGACAAGGGCGCCCCCTACAGCTTTTTGGCCAGTTGGGCAGGAATAGGGTCCAAGGCGTGTGAGGAGGGTTAGAGGTGGAGATCAGTTTGACTATCTCTGATTCCGAAACAGGGTTGAATGATTTCCACTGGTTAGGGGGGTGATTGGGTGTGTTACCATCTGGTCCTGGGGCCGGGCTCCTATGGACGAGGTTGCAGTTGACGTCCAGGGAGAGCTCAATCTTGGAGATTTTGTCGTTGAAGAAGTTGGCAAAGTTCTCACACAGGGCATTAGAGGCCTGTGTTGTGGATACGGGGGGCTTGGAAGTTTGTTGCCTGATGAGGGTGAAGAGCTCATTGGGTCTGTTTTTAGCGTTTTCAAGGGCATTGCGAAAGAAGGAAGTTTTTTTGCGCTTGATGTGGTTTTTGTACTTCTTGCGTGTTGATTTGAGTTGGTCCAGGAGGATTGGGGACGGATTGTTCTGCCAGAGTCTTTCTGCTGCTTTGAGTTGTCTTCTTTCGGCGTTTATGTCTGTGTTGAACCAGGATCTGGAGGGAGTGGCCCTGGCTCTTTTTTGTTTTAAGGGTGCTATTTGGTCCAGAATGTTGATCATAGTGGAGTTGTAGTGAGAGGTGAGTTCTGTAGTGGGTAGGTCGTCAGAGGAGATGGGGAGGAGAGAGCTTATCCTTTCTTCCAAAACATCCATGGGAATCTGCTTTAGATTTCTTACCCAGTGGGGGTGGTCCTGATTGGGGGGTTTGCGTAGGATCGATTGGTTGATGTGAAATAAGATGATATGATGGTCAGACCAGTCGACGGGCATGATGCGGTCGATCGTGACTGCGTCAGGTTGGGCAATGATGACATCCAGGGTTGATCCTTTGTTGTGGTTTTCCTCTGAGCAGTGTTGGGTGAGGTTGTTGTTATGTAGGAGTTCGTTCGGGTTTTGAATAAGCAGGTTGTTTTCCTCGTTCCAGTGAAGGATGAGGTCTCCTAGAATTAGGTTGCTGGCATCCCGGAGTGTGCAGTTAGATATCAGATCTGATAGGTGTTCTCCAAATGAGGTGTTGTTGCCTGGCGGATGGTAGAGGAGATGGCAGGATAGTGTTTTGTTTTCCCTCGTCTTGATGTTGGCGGTAAGACATTCAAAAGTGTTGTACTTGAGGGCTTCAGTTTCCGTCACGGAGATGGTATTCTTGTGTATGATTGCTATGCCCCCTCCGCGATGGATTTTTCTGTCTTTATTGATGATTGCAAAGCCTGGGGGCACAAGCATGTCCATGCTTGGGGAGGAGAACTCGTTAAGCCAAGTTTCGGTGATGAACGTGATGTCTATGTCATGGGTCAGGATAGTTTCAGCCAGCTCTGTGGCGTGTTTGATGGCTGATCTGCAGTTAATAAGCATGCAGTTGGTGCTGGTCTCTCCGTTTTTGAGTTTCTTCACTGGGGAGGCCCTCGGAATGATCATGAGGCATGCTGGGGGTCTTGGAGATCTGGGAGGAGAGCGATCTCTTCTAACTCCAGTGATGACCTGGATCTGTGGATTGTGGGTGGCAGTCGGGGAAGTAGCGTAAGAGGAGGCAAGGTCTAAAGCTTCACATGTGGACATTGCAGCTCTTGTTCTTCTGGGTCTTTGTTCCGGGTCGAGGAGTGGGGTTGTGTTCCAACGGGGCCATGGAGCCTTGGAGGGCCTTGGGCGTTTATTGTTGGAAGTGGTGGGAGTCGGGTGCGGGTGTTGGCTGGGTCTGCGGAGTGAGGAGAGGTTCATTGTGATTTCTTTGAGGCCTAGTAGTACCTTTTTTAGCTGGCTTTCTAGCAAGGCAAGACGTCGCGCCATCTCCCCGGTAGGGGGGATGGGGGTGTTCTGTGGAGGGACGTCTTGAGACGGCGGGAGCTTGTCGTGGATAAAGTGGGTTTTGTAGTTCCTGTTGTCAGTGTTGTCTCTTTGGGTAGTCATGGGTAAGGGGCGAGAGGGTTTACGTCGAGAATTTGGAGGCCTCAGCTAGCATGTGGGAAGCGAGAGGGAGCTGGGCGGCTTAGATTGCGGGTTGGCGGCGCTGGTTGTTAGTTGAGGGGGGCAGAGTGAGGCGAGAGGGGGAAGGTTTCGGGCTACAGGGGGTTGGGGTGCCTCACTTGTGCCGTTCCTTTTGCTAATGGTTGAAGGGGGGTATGGAGAGCGCGTGGTTGGTACGGGGGGGACGGAGTGGGGGGAGCGGTGTTCAGGTGGGGGGTTAGTGCAGTAGGCACCGGGAGCGGGATTGGATTTTGGTGGAATCCAGCTGGTCAGTCCGTCCGGGGGTAGGAAGTTGTTCAGGCTGGGGTGCCATGTGTCAGAGAGGGCGTTGCGTAGCGAGGGGAAGAGTGAGTCAAATGCATCTAGGTTGTCGTTGGTGGCTTGGATCAATACTGTGCCGTTGGAGTATAGGGTCACCGAGGTGTGGCCACTCCGCATGAGACAGTTGGGGATTGTGGTCGTCAATTGACAGCTGTGGGGGGTGTTAGTTGTTTTGGTTACGCGGAGATGTGTTCTGAGAATGGTGTTCCATTTTTCCAGTCTTTCTGTATGGAAAATGAGGTCCATTTTCCGCTGACCTTTGGCGAAGCAGTGGTAAATGTCCCCGAATAGTGTTTCTGGGTGTTGTGTAATCAGTCTATGTTTGTAGTTCTTTTTGGTTTTAGGGGAGAGGTTGGGGGGGAAGGTGATGGAGAAGGAGTTCGGGCCGTGTGGTTTTAGGTGGTTGTGTGTGTCAGGGTAAGGTGAGGTTGGAGTGACGGGTAACATTTTGTCTATGTTGGAAGGGGGGGTGGCTATTCTGAGTTTCCGCAATTGGCGTCTCCTAGGGGACCAGCATCCGGGACATTCCAGCTGTGCCTGCAGAGGCTGAGGGTGTTGCTGGGTGTTTGGGTTATTAGGAAATCGGTCTAAGGATCAGTGCTTTGTCTTAAGTAGAGAGAGGGGGGTAACTGGAGGTTGCCAGCTAGTGGACAGGCCTCAAGGTAGTGTCGGGGACCTGTACTTGGATTACGTCGTCTGTGTCATTAACCTGTTGAGGCTGGCGTGGTAGTCAGACAGTTCTAGGGAGCGTGTAGGAATACTATTTGGGGGGGTGTTAAGATGTGGTTTGTTTGGCTAGGGAACAGTATTTGTCCTAATGGTCTTCCTAGGGTCTTCCTTCCTTCTTTATTGATTGAACTAGTCTGTCTGGGCTTGCTGGAATGGTGGACCTGGTGATTGATAGCAGAATCAGGAGCACTTCGAATCTCACCCTGCATCAATAGCGCTTCACCCATTTGAGTCAGTCTTGAAACCATAAGGTTCAAAAGCCCAATCTCCCCCTTTAAGTGGTCAAACATAGGAAGATGATTAACAACTAAAGTTAGATCACAACCCAAACTCTTTTTTATTTTTTTTATTTGAGCAGAACACATAATAAGACAGACTTCATACAATGTATAAGATATGTTTGTCATCTTCACCTTAGGATAACATACAATAGCAGCAATATCAACTGTACAAGAGCACAAAAATGCAAAAACAAATTCAAACGATCAAAATCCTGATTAAATATGTATAGCAGCAACTATTAAAGTGCATCACTAAGGGAAAAAAGTGCTCCGTGCCAATCAGTTTCCCAATACACGACTAGAATGAAAGATAAATAATTAAAATACAATTAATCATATCACTCAGTTTGTTAGGAAATATTATAATTGAGGAACCAAAGGGAAATACATCTTAGCAATCTATGAAAAAATTGTTATTAAATAGTAAAATTGAAACCACTAGGCCTAATATAACTATACAATGCCATGCATAACACCATTCATCCACCCCAATTACAATAATATGAAGGCACTCCAAGTTGTGTTAAATGTCTGAAGGGCCCCTACCTGTTTACCGTAAAACTTTTCAAAGGATCGAGTCCTGATCATTTTATTATGCCATTGAGGATAAGGTGGGACCACATCCTTTTTCCAATTTTGCAGACCCAGTTAGCGGGCCACATCAATAGGTGTTGATATAAAATGTTGTTGGTGCTTATGTAAATGGTAAACTTCATGAGATGATCCAAAGAGCACCAACATTGAAGACAGTGATGCAAACGTTAGTAGGGACTGACTAATTGCATAAAGAACCCTTCCCTAGAACTGTTTGAGCATTGGACAATCGAAAAAGTGTGAACCCATCCACCCCCATCAGTTGCCTTACATCTGAAACATTAGTGTGGGTGGGATGGAAACATCCTATGTAGCTTATGGGGCGTATAATAAGCTATCCATCTGGATTGAAACTCCAATCTCTTAAAGTTTGCGGCTCTGGGCGATCTGTGATCTCTGTAATGCACTGCCATTGTTTAATATTATAGCTACAGTTGGTGTTAGACTTGGCATCTTTTGGCGTGTTTCCCCTGACTTTTTGCTTTCTGACCTCCCGGGTTTGACTCTGTTTTTGCTGGTGTGATGATTCTGCGCACTTTCCTCACTGCGGTCCAGTGGGAAAGTGCAAGTGCTCCTGTATAAAATGTGTTATGGATTGGTGTTTCCATGATTGGCCTATTTGGTTTATGTGTCAGTCCCTTGTAAAGTGCACTGCGAGTGCCAGGGCCTATAGACCAAATGCTGTTGGTGGGCTGCAGCACTGGATTGTGCCACCCACGCAAACAGCCCGTAAAGTGTAACTCGGGCCTGCCATCGCAGAGCCTGTGCGCAGCCTGGGGCTGCCATGTCGACTTGGCAAGTGCACACACTTGCAAGTCCCTAAACCTTCCCTTTTGCTACATGTTAGTCACCCCTAAGGTAGGCCCAAGGTACCCCTGTGGGCAGGGTGCGTTGTATGCGAAAGGTAGGACATGCCCGGGTGTGTGCGGCATGTCCTGATAGTGAATTACAGCCTAGTTCGTTTTTCACTATTGCAAGGCTACCTGTTCCCCCTAGTCCAGAACGGGCAGTTTTGATTATTACAGTTTATAATCCTAACTGACCCCGGGAACATGGTAGAAATTCGAGTTTAGTATGCCTGGACTCAGAATGATAAAATGCATCTTTTAGTGAAGTTGGTTTTAACATTCTGTGTTTGAAAATACCACTTTTAGAAAGTGGGTATTTTCTTGTCTAACCATCCAAGCCTGCCTCTGCGAGGTTGTGTATTCCTTGTCTGGAATGTGAGTGACAGGGGCTGGGGGATGCCAGGAGACAGGGGAGTCAGCACAGGGCTGAATAGCAAGATCTACATGTAGATGGGTGGGAGGGGTCGCACCTGGGCCCTGAATAGGACAGTGCCTTCCCTCCACAATGCTGGCTCCACCCCCTGTGGTGCGTCTGATGTCCCTGGCCTACTCACTGAAAGAAGGGACGGAGACTTGTCAACAAAGTGCTCCAGAACTGGTTTGGACTAGGCAAAGGCCTCTCTGCCTTCAGAGAACAAAGGAATTTGGGATATAAATATTGGGGCCCTGACCCCATGAATTTAGATCTCGCTGGAATCAAGGAACCTGCCAAGACGAAGAGCTGGAAGAGCTGCCAGGAGGAGTACTGCCCCTTTGCTGTGTTGTTGCTTTGTTGGGTTGGCCTGCAGTTGCTGCTTCTGTCTTGGGCAGTGAAAGGACTGGACTGAACTTTCTACAAACTTGTGCTGAGTATCTCCAAGGGCCAGGAACCGAGCTGGCCTCCTGTTAAGAAGTCTCAGGGACTACAAAGACTTCACAAGCCTCTGGGTACCGCTTCTGGAACGCTGTTTCAGTCGCCACAGAGGAAGGGAACTGCAACCGACTCCGTCAACCGAATCCATCCCTGGCCGGTGACCTGTTTGCACCGCAGACCGCATCGCCCCGCTTCGCATCGCAACCCTGGTCTCACCGTGGGCGACGTCCGACGCCGCCAACATCGAGCCGCTGCTTGCACCGTGACCTGTGGGCACCGCAGTTCGCATCGCATCGCTTCACTGGGCCAGCCGGACCAGACCGACGCTGTCGCTGCAACTGGCTCAAGAGTCGTGACCGCACCGCATTTGGGGCACCGCTCGCACGTCTGCGACGCACCGCTCCGACTCGCACCGCTGTCCGACGCCAGCTCCCGCACTCCGGCTAGGTCGCCTGCATCGCAACCTGTCAGCACCGCATCGAGCATCGTCTCACCCTGCATCGCACGCCTTGGACTCACCGACTCCGTCTGCACGACGCTCATCGAGCCGCTGCCTGCACCGCATCGAGGGACACCGCACCTTGCATCGCTCCGTCTTGCACCGCAACCGCGACGAACGCCGACCGGCTCGTACACCCCGTACCAGCCACAACGAGAAAGGTACTGTAACCGAGTCTGTTCATGACTCTGCTGGCCCGTATCGACGCGGTCGGCTGGAACTGTTAGACTCTGTGGTTTTCAGCATCACGGTAGGCTCGGACGGAGCTACCGACTCGTACGAACTTTGCTTTTGTGCTATTCCTGCAAAGAAGAAGTTACCGTATCAAGCATTCGTTTTTAAAGTACAGTATTGTGGATTTTTGTCGTAATTGGTCTTGTCTTGAGTATATAAAATATTGGTTATTTTTCTAAACTGGTGTGGTGTCCGTTTGTAGTGCTTACACGGTATTACTGTTGGTTATGTGCAAATGCTTTACACACTGCCTCTGAATTAAGCCTGACTGCTCGTGCCAAGCTACCACGAGGGTGAGCAGGGGTTACTTCACGAGTGTAACAACCCTTACCCTGACTAGGAAGAAGGGTCCCTACTTGGACAAAGGTGCAAGCCCTTGCCAACTAGAGATCCCATTTCTAACATTGGTTGTCAGCGGTGAGGATAGGACTTGTGTTTGCACTTGACTTACAGTGATTGGTGTGCACTACTACCATATCGCAGACCATTACGTACCACATACTGGTTCTTTTTCTTTTGGCCTATTTTTGATCTTGCCAGTTTTCAACTCACGACTTTTGTCATGCCTGAATCAATTGCATCATCCGTTGCATCTCTGGAAGTTATCTTTGAGGAGGACAGGTTGGAATCCTACGCCGTAAAGGAGTTACGAGCGATTTGTAAAAATCTGAAAGTCCAAATTAAAGGCCTCACAAGGAAGGAGGAGCTACAGAAGGCGCTGAGGGCCTGGGTAGCAGCCAGACATGCCAATGGGCAGCCTGGTGATCTCAGTGAGGAGGCGGAGGAGCCTATTTCCAGGGTGGATGTGCTTTTGGGTAGGGGGAACCCGCCAGGTCAGGCAGCAGCAGTCTGTCCCCAGAGGAGCTGGAGGACAGGAGGGAGGCAAGGCAGTTTGAGCTGCAGAAGCTCAGGCTGGAGAGTGAGCGGGAGGAGAAGAGATTGGCCATAGAGGAGAGGAAGATGCTCTTAGAGCATGAGAGAGAACTGAAGGAGCTAGAACTTAGGAGTAAGTCAGGCTCAGATGGTGGCAGCAATTCGTCCAGAAAGGCAGACAGGATTGTGCACATTCCCAAGAACGTAGGCAAGGAGTTCAAGAAGGGGGATGACATACAAAGGTGGTTTCAGGGTTATGAGGCAGCCATACACATGAATGGGGTCCCTGAGGAGGATTGGGGAGCAGGATTGTGGCCACTTTTCCCTGAAGAAGCAAGGGATGCTCTGATAGCTTTGGGTAAGGGGTATCACCTCACCTATGCTGACATGAAGGATGCCCTTCTCACGAAGTATGGTCTTACTCCTGAAAAGTACAGGGATCAGTTCAGGTCCAGTAAGAAGTCTGATGCCAACACTTGGTTGGAATGTGTGGATGTGTTCTGCAGGTCTCTGGATGGTTGGGTGAAGGGCAGTAGCGTAACAGATTTTCAGGGGCTCTACAACTTGATTGCATGGGAGCACTTGTCTAGTCTATGTTTTGCAGATCTGCGCCAGCACCTAGTTGATAGTAAGCTAACTGACCCCAGGAAGCTTGCTATGGAGAGCGGACCGCTGGGTGAGTACCAGGGTCCACAAGAAAGCGTTTGGGGAGACTCAGCCAAAGGTGGGCAGGGTCCCCAGCAGAAAAGTGGGGGGGACAAGGGTAAAGCACAGGAGTTCTCTACAGGGCCCCAAACTAGTACCCAGGGTAAAAGTTCCCAGCCCCCGGTGATAAGAAGAAAGGGGTCTCTACAGGGAAGCCTGTTGAGACCGGCCCCCGCAAGTGTTATGCATGTGCCCAGGTAGGTCACTTTAAGGGGGACCCCAAGTGCCCGAAGGGGACACAGCCGCCCACCGGTGGACAGTCCAAAGTGTTGGCTAGTGTAGCGCTTGGGGAGGAGGGGTGCCCACAGGAGGGTGGGGATCCCGCAGAAATGACCCTTGTCTCACTCGGGGACAGTGAGATGGTCCCAGGAAACCAGGTGCCCCCTAACACAAAGAAATATAGCACCTGGGTGACCATTAATGGGAACAGGGTAGAGGCTGTCAGAGATACTGGAGCCAGTGTGACCTCAGTCCGGTGTCACCTGGTGTCTGAGAAGCAAGTAGTCCCAGGAGCATTCCACCAAGTAGTTGCTGTCGACAACTCTGAGCGCCAGTGTATGGTGGCGCAGGTTCCCTTTGAATGGGGGGGTCGCAGGTCCCTTGAGGGTGGTTGTGAGCCCTACCATGCCTGTAGATTGTCTGCTAGGAAACGACCTGGAGCAGTCCTTATGGAAGGAGGTTGAGCTCAGGTCTCACTTGGAGATGCTTGGGTTGCCAGAGTGGGCATGCGTGTCTACTCGGTCAATGGCAGCCAGAAAGGGTGATCAAGAGGACTTGGAGCCTGAAACAGTGGCCCAAGTCCCTGCCAAGAGAAAGGGCAGGGGCGCGGGAAACCGGCCCCCGAAGTTCCCACGGACCGGGAGGAGGCGGACCTCGAGGGGACGCCCGGTGCCTACAGGGAGCAGGTAGCCGAACTGGGAGACATCTCTGAGCTGACCCATTGGCAGCAAGAAGGGGTCCCACCAGGGAGGAGTTCTGCAGGGAGCAGAGCGAGTGCCCTACTCTGGAGGGTCTGCGGCGGCAGGCTGCAGACCAGGCAGCTGGTAATCAGTCCGGGTCACATCTGATCTACTGGGAGAGTGGTCTCCTATACAGTGAGCCTAAGGTTGCTGAGCCTGGGTCAGCCCGTGTGCTGGTGGTACCCCAGCGCTTCAGGACCTTCCTACTGGGTCTGGCTCATGACGTGCCTTTGGCAGGACATTTGGGGCAGGACAAGACCTTTGACAGGCTTGTCACCCACTTCTTTTGGCCCCAAATGCGAAGGCAGTCAGACGCACACTGCAGGTCTTGCCAAACTTGCCAGGCAAGTGGTAAGAGTGGGAGGAAGGTCAAAGCTCCTCTCCAACCTTTTCCTGTTGTTGGAACACCCTTTGAAAGGGTAGGGATGGATATTGTGGGGCCACTGGATCCCAAGACAGCCATGGGCAACAGGTACATCCTGGTCTTGGTGGACCATGCCACCCGGTACCCGGAGGCAATCCCTCTCAGGACAACGACGGGCGCCAGTGGTGGGCCGGGCGTTAATGGGGATCTTTTCCCGTGTGGGATTCCCCAGAGAGGTGGTTTCTGATAGGGGGACCAATTTCATATCGAAGTATATGACATCCCTGTGGAAGGAGTGTGGTGTAACCTACAAGTTCACCACTCCTTACCACCCACAAGGAAACGGTCTGGTGGAGAGATTCAACCAGACCTTGAAAGGCATGATCAAGGGTCTAACAGAACCCATGAGGCGTAAGTGGGACGTCCTCTTGCCATGCCTACTCTTTGCGTACAGGGAGGTGCCTCAGAAGTCTCTTGGGTACAGCCCCTTTGAGCTCCTGTATGGCCACCCTGTCAGAGGACCTCTGAGTTTGGTAAAGGAAGGCTGGGAGGCAGCTCCCAGGAAAACTCCCCAGGATGTATTTAGCTACATGCTGGCCTTTAGAAACCAAACTGCCCGCTTCAGGAAACTCGCTCAGGCGAACCTAGAAGCAAGCCAGGAAGAAATGAAGAGATGGTATGACCAGAATGCCACTCTGGTCGAATTTCAACCTGGGCAGAAAGTGTGGGTCATGGCCCCAGTGGCACCTTGTGCCTTGCAGGACAAGTGGACTGGGCCATATGAGGTAAAGGAGTGCAAAAGTGACGTCACCTACCTGGTGGATTTGCAGGCTCCAAGGAACCCCTTGAGGGTCCTTCACGTGAACCGCCTCAAGCCCCACTTCGAGAGGTCCGAAGTGAGTGTGCTCTTGGCGACAGATGATGGGGTGGAAGAGGAGAGTGAGCCTCTCCCTGACCTCCTGTCTACCAAGGAGCATGATGGGTCAGTAGAGGGTGTGATCCTCTCCCCTCCTCTGACTCAGGAGCAGCAGGGGGACTGTCGCCAATTGTTGGGACAGTTCGCCCCACTGTTCTCTCTGACCCCGGTGTTACTCACTGGTGTACCCATGACGTGGACACCGGTGACAGCCATCCTGTGAAGCACAAGATTTACAGGTTGACTGACCGGGTCAGAGCCAGCATCAAGGAGGAGGTCTCTAAGATGTTGGCGTTAGGGGTGATTGAGCCCTCCCACAGTCCTTGGGCCAGCCCAGTGGTCTTGGTCCCAAAGGCTGCGGCGCCCCGTGCCACTCCAGAACTCCGGTTTTGTGTGGACTACTGTGGGCTCAATGCCGTCACCAGGACTGACGCGCACCCCATCCCCAGAGCTGATGAGCTCATTGATCGGTTGGGAGCTGCCCGGTTCCTCAGCACGTTTGATTTGACGTCTGGGTACTGGCAGATTGCCTTAACCGATGGGGCCAAGGAGAGATCAGCATTCTCAACCCCAGAAGGTCATTACCAATTCCGGGTGATGCCCTTTGGGTTGAAGAATGCCCCTGCCACCTTTCAGAGGTTGGTCAATCAGGTGTTGGCTGGGCTGGAGGATTTCAGTGCCGCCTACCTGGATGACATTGCTGTGTTCAGTTCCAGCTGGGAAGAACATGTACAGCACCTTGAGAAAGTGTTGAGGGCTCTGCAAGGTGCAGGCCTCACGATCAAGGCCAGTAAGTGCCAGATCGGGCAGGGTTCTGTGGTGTACTTGGGGCACCAGGTAGGAAGCGGCCAGGTGGCGCCCCTACAACCCAAGATTGACACCATTCTGGCTTGGGAACCCCCAAGACCCAGACAGAGGTGAGAGCCTTCTTAGGTCTCACCGGTTATTATAGGAGATTTGTTAAGGGCTATGGCACCATCGTTGCCCCCTTAACAGAGCTGACCTCTAAGAGGCAGCCCAGGAAAGTGATCTGGACTGAGTCCTGCCAGAAAGCTTTTGATGCCCTGAAGGCAGCCATGTGCACGGCGCCCGTGCTCAAGGCACCTGACTTCTCCAAAGAATTTGTCGTGCAGACTGACGCTTCAGAGCATGGTGTGGGAGCGGTGCTCTCACAACTGAACGAAGAGGGCCTGGATCAGCCTGTAGTCTTCCTTAGCAGGAGACTACTTCCCAGGGAACAGAGGTGGAGTGCCATAGAAAGGGAAGCTTTTGCTGTGGTCTGGGCACTGAAGAAGTTGAGACCATACCTGTTTGGGACTCACTTCCGGGTTCAGACAGACCACAGGCCCCTCAGATGGTTGATGCAAATGAGGGGTGAGAATCCGAAACTGCTGAGGTGGTCCATCTCCCTACAGGGAATGGACTTTACGGTGGAACACCGTCCTGGTACAGAACACGCCAACGCAGATGGTCTGTCCAGGTTCTTCCGCCTTAGTGAAGAGAACTCCAATGGGGTTGGGTAGTTCTCCCTACTTTCAGCTGGAGGGGACATGTGTTAGACTTGGCATCTTTTGGCGTGTTTCCCCTGACTTTTTGCTTTCTGACCTCCCGGGTTTGACTCTGTTTTTGCTGGTGTGATGATTCTGCGCACTTTCCTCACTGCGGTCCAGTGGGAAAGTGCAAGTGCTCCTGTATAAAATGTGTTATGGATTGGTGTTTCCATGATTGGCCTATTTGGTTTATGTGTCAGTCCCTTGTAAAGTGCACTGCGAGTGCCAGGGCCTATAGACCAAATGCTGTTGGTGGGCTGCTGCACTGGATTGTGCCACCCACGCAAACAGCCCGTAAAGTGTAACTCGGGCCTGCCATCGCAGAGCCTGTGCGCAGCCTGGGGCTGCCATGTCGACTTGGCAAGTGCACACACTTGCAAGTCCCTAAACCTTCCCTTTTGCTACATGTTAGTCACCCTAAGGTAGGCCCAAGGTACCCCTGTGGGCAGGGGTGCGTTGTATGCGAAAGGTAGGACATGCCCGGGTGTGTGCGGCATGTCCTGATAGTGAATTACAGCCTAGTTCGTTTTCACTATTGCAAGGCTACCTGTTCCCCTAGTCCAGAACGGGCAGTTTTGATTATTACAGTTTATAATCCTAACTGACCCGGGAACATGGTAGAAATTCGAGTTTAGTATGCCTGGACTCAGAATGATAAAATGCATCTTTTAGTGAAGTTGGTTTTAACATTCTGTGTTTGAAAATACCACTTTTAGAAAGTGGGTATTTTCTTGTCTAACCATCCAAGCCTGCCTCTGCGAGGTTGTGTATTCCTTGTCTGGAATGTGAGTGACAGGGGCTGGGGGATGCCAGGAGACAGGGGGAGTCAGCACAGGGCTGAATAGCAAGATCTACATGTAGATGGGTGGGAGGGGTCGCACCTGGGCCCTGAATAGGACAGTGCCTTCCCTCCACAATGCTGGCTCCACCCCCTGTGGTGCGTCTGATGTCCCTGGCCTACTCACTGAAAGAAGGGACGGAGACTTGTCAACAAAGTGCTCCAGAACTGGTTTGGACTAGGCAAAGGCCTCTCTGCCTTCAGAGAACAAAGGAATTTGGGATATAAATATTGGGGCCCTGACCCCATGAATTTAGATCTCGCTGGAATCAAGGAACCTGCCAAGACGAAGAGCTGGAAGAGCTGCCAGGAGGAGTACTGCCCCTTTGCTGTGTTGTTGCTTTGTTGGGTTGGCCTGCAGTTGCTGCTTCTGTCTTGGGCAGTGAAAGGACTGGACTGAACTTTCTACAAACTTGTGCTGAGTATCTCCAAGGGCCAGGAACCGAGCTGGCCTCCTGTTAAGAAGTCTCAGGGACTACAAAGACTTCACAAGCCTCTGGGTACCGCTTCTGGAACGCTGTTTCAGTCGCCACAGAGGAAGGGAACTGCAACCGACTCCGTCAACCGAATCCATCCCTGGCCGGTGACCTGTTTGCACCGCAGACCGCATCGCCCCGCTTCGCATCGCAACCCTGGTCTCACCGTGGGCGACGTCCGACGCCGCCAACATCGAGCCGCTGCTTGCACCGTGACCTGTGGGCACCGCAGTTCGCATCGCATCGCTTCACTGGGCCAGCCGGACCAGACCGGCGCTGTCGCTGCAACTGGCTCAAGAGTCGTGACCGCACCGCATTTGGGGCACCGCTCGCACGTCTGCGACGCACCGCTCCGACTCGCACCGCTGTCCGACGCCAGCTCCCGCACTCCGGCTAGGTCGCCTGCATCGCAACCTGTCAGCACCGCATCGAGCATCGTCTCACCCTGCATCGCACGCCTTGGACTCACCGACTCCGTCTGCACGACGCTCATCGAGCCGCTGCCTGCACCGCATCGAGGAACACCGCACCTTGCATCGCTCCGTCTTGCACCGCAACCGCGACGAACGCCGACCGGCTCGTACACCCCGAACCAGCCACAACGAGAAAGGTACTGTAACCGAGTCTGTTCATGACTCTGCTGGCCCGTATCGACGCGGTCGGCTGGAACTGTTAGACTCTGTGGTTTTCAGCATCACGGTAGGCTCGGACGGAGCTACCGACTCGTACGAACTTTGCTTTTGTGCTATTCCTGCAAAGAAGAAGTTACCGTATCAAGCATTCGTTTTAAAGTACAGTATTGTGGATTTTTGTCGTAATTGGTCTTGTCTTGAGTATATAAAATATTGGTTATTTTTCTAAACTGGTGTGGTGTCCGTTTGTAGTGCTTACACGGTATTACTGTTGGTTATGTGCAAATGCTTTACACACTGCCTCTGAATTAAGCCTGACTGCTCGTGCCAAGCTACCACGAGGGTGAGCAGGGGTTACTTCACGAGTGTAACAACCCTTACCCTGACTAGGAAGAAGGGTCCCTACTTGGACAAAGGTGCAAGCCCTTGCCAACTAGAGATCCCATTTCTAACAGTTGGTTACCTGGAAGACGTTTAACAGCAACTTGGGTAAAACTGTCTGACTAGGCTGTTGCCATAGCATCTGGTACTAATTCCCCACTCCCAATAGCTTTGTTTCTTTCATGCGATAGACAATTACATGGAACTCCTCCTTCTTTACCACATCATTAGTTTTTTTTTCTCCAAAAAACTAGTTATCTGGTTGAAACTAAGCCATAATAACATATTCTGGTTTCCAAATTGTTGCATAAATGAATCCCATGAAATCAAATTGGAGCCGTAATAGAAATCCCCCAATTTCTCGAAGTTCCCAGATCTCACGGTCCTGTAACGGAGTGTAGGCTGGCATACCAGAATTTCCCAGGATTTAAAAAAAAGTCTAGATACGTGATGCCAAGGCCTCTAGAACCTTGTACCTTGTGTTTTTTGGGGAGCTTAGTGGTTTGAAGGAAAACTCGTAAATCAATTTGACTTTCCCTAATCATATGATCTAACAAAAAGTTATTGTAAACTATGGTAGCTGCTGCTAGCTGGACCAAGGAATCAATTGAAGCAGCCTGATAGTATGTCCTGAAATGCGGCAAAGCTAGCCCTCCCTGCATTGTGTCAAGTTGCAAAATGGACATTTTGACCCGAGGAAGTTTGTTGAACCAAACAAAACTTCTAATAATAGTATCAAGTTCTTTGAAATAAACACTAGGATTTTTAGTGAAAGATTAAAAAAAGGAATAAAAACAACAGAATTATAAACATTTTAACCAGCTGAACTCCGCCAATCAGTGACAGGTGCAACAGGGTCCATCTTTCCAATGCTTTTTCGTTTTGGCAAGAGTTGCGCCGTAGTTTAAATGGAATAATTGTAAAAAGTTGTTTGTAACAAAAATCCCTAAATAACTAACAAGACGCTGTGGAATTGTCTGTAAAACAACTGGGATCTCAGAACGAGATCAATTGAACAGTAAAATCTTGGGGGCATATTAGCAACGCTTTGCGATAACTCTCGCAAAGCGTGCTTAGCGCTCATTTTCCTAACGCCGGCTATCGCAGGTTTTTATCGCGGAGATATCGGGTTATTAGCAACGCGTATCTCCAAGGCGATAAAGATTCCTGCGATAGCGGGGAAATCGCCGTTTTGCATAGAACATCGCTGGTTTTCCAGCGATGTTCCCTGCAAAACGGCGATAACCTTGCTGATACGACCCTGTGGTCGTATCAGCAGAATCCACCCCTATGTTAGGGATGGCTAAGTCAGGATTTTAGCAGACGTTAGATTTTAGCGAACCTCTGCTAAAATCATGTGGGCTGCCTTGTAAATATCGCGATGTGAACATCAGCGATATTTGCAACGTAGTCCATCCGGGGTACGCCCAGTAACGCCCACTTTGCATCTCATTGGAGATGCAAAGGGAGGCGTTGGGAAAAAGGGTGCTAACATGCGATTGTGCATGTTAGCACCCTCTTGTTGATACGGCGATAGTTTTATCTCCGTTTTTCTGGCTTTTAAAGCCAGAAAAACGGAGATAAAGCCCTTGCTGATATGCCCCTTGGTTTTTGCCTGATTCACTTTATAGCCCCCAATTTGCATAAAATTGTCAACTTCGTTCGTAGCATTCTGGATTTTCAGACTATCGGTCCTTAAGTATAAAATCATGTCATTGGCGAATAACTTGATTTACGGCATCCACAATACGTGGAAGAATAATTTGATTATTTAGAATCCTGCAGGCTAAGGGTTCTTCATTACCCTCGCCTCATGAGAATTAATAGTGATCTTGGCCTCAGCTCCCTGATAAAGTTTGTTAAGCATATCTACAATTACCGATGGAAAGCTGAATATATCCAGAATGAAAAAAGGGCTTTCCAGTTAACAAGGTCAAACGTTTTTTCTGCATCCATCATTAGGATTGTTGCTTTCTCCTTATTGACTGAAAAGTAATCAATGGCTTGAATCAATTGGTAGGTGTTAGCTGCCATCGAACTTTTGGGCAAAAAAACATTTTGATCCGAATGAATCAATGATTGAGCACATGGTGCAACCCAATCCGCCCAGATCTTCATGAATAGTTTATAGTACACGTTTAGTAGACTTATGGGGCAGTATGAATTAGGGTTTGTAGAATCTTTATCTTTTTATTAAAACTGACAATGACCGATTCTTTAAAACATTTAGGTGTTTCGGCCCCCTCCTTAATACTATTAAAAAGAACTATAAGGACTGGAAGAAGTCCATCTAGAAATGTTTTATAAACTTCCGTAGGAATCCTGTCACCCTCGCTAGCCTTGGCCTTAGCCATATAATTGAGGGCTGTGGCAACATCACAAGGCTCTATTTTACTAAGCAATGTGTTTTTTTGGATATCTGAAACATGCACAAGCTGCAGCCTATTAAAATTATGTTCTAAATCATGCTCTATATTCATTTCAGCTTCTTCATAAATGTATCTGTAATGATTAAAAAAACACCTCAGCTATCTCTGTATCTTCGGTCTCCAATGCACCTGTAGCAGGATTTTTAATTTTATTATTTAGTGTTATTCCTCTGAGTCTTGGCTGTCCAAGCCAGAAATTTCCATACCTGTTGGCTCTCCTCAATGAGCTTCTTTTGGTAGGCTTTACTGCCTGGTATTTCCTCTAACAAGAAAAAATCCCTAAGATCCTGTTCTGCCCTTAAAAGCAAGTCTAGGCGGAGCACGTGGTGTTTCACTCTGCGGAAAAACTGTGAATTCCACAGAGTTCCGCACGCGGGCGAAGTATTGCGCGGCCATTCACCCTAACGTTACAAAAATATTGGCTTTGACCATTGGAAGATATCATGACTGTAGTGACAGTTGGAGCAAATAGAACTACTTCCGTTCTTTCATGGAAGGGCTAGAACAATTGAATTAAAAATGTAATTCCCCGTTGATGTTTGGGATCGTATTCACATCAGATTCCACCCCAAGCATGTTGAAATCCCAGAGTGCCCGAACGCTGCTGTTATCGTTTACGTTCAAAATAACCCCAACAACACAAAGATTCACATAATAAATCAGAGAGATGCTTCTCCAACAGATCTCCCCAAAGTCAAACGTGTGACAACAAAATTACCTGACGAGTGATGAATGAGACTTTGACATGCCCAGGCACTTGTCCAGTTCCCCGCAACCGTCAGCTCTCGCTCCTCTCTCTCCCCTCCTTGCCTCCTTGCCTCGTGCACCTCAGATGGCTTCTGTATGTTCACAAAGCAGCCACACAGCAGCACTATTTAAATTTCAGCAGTGACTTTCAGTGTTCTTGCTGGGCACATTGGAAGAGGCGGTCACGATGAGACAGAAGATTGAAATCTGGGCCCGGCTTGGAGGATGTACAAGCCCATTGGTCGCAGCGCAAACATCCTCCCGATTGGCTACATGTGCTAACAGGGGCGTTGTGAAGTCCCTGTCTGAGAGAATGAGTTGGACCCTCTCACCCAAGCCCCACCCCAGGTCAAATACCCTCATTCTAAGACACCTAAAAGGGTCAATGATTGTTCCACTGGAAGTACCTGGGGCGGTGGCCCTCTTCATCCACCGGGGGCCCCAGTGACGGCTGCTGGTTTTCTTTCTCAGTGTGTTACCGATGCCATACCAATAAATACCACAACACCTCCTCGACCATGTGTCCCTCCCCCCCTTGCCACCTCGAGACTGGGACACAGCAGAATCTCCAAGGGGAGCACAGAGTAGCAAAAACTCCTTCAACTCTGCCAGCGGAGCAGAGTTTGCTACCCACCACTACTTTATAGCGGATCTTGTAGAGGCTGGCGAATTACAGTGGAAACAGAACCCTCCCCCAATAGTCCCATAAGTTGGCTACGGGCATTGTCTACCGCTGCCTGCAACTCCTGGATCCTGCCTGCCCGGACCCTGGTTAATTTCGGTGTGTACAAGATCACTTGCCCCCTAAAAGCAGCCTCAGACTATAAAACAGGAGCTGAATTAGCGTTTATTTCAAAGAACTCGCAAATAAAATATTTAGTATCACTGACCCAGGTTTGATCCGAAAGTAATGATTTATCAAATTGCCATCTTGGCCTTTTTCTCTGGGTCGCTTCAAAAATTATAACCATGGTAACTATTGAATGATCTGAAAAAGGATTAGTCCTTATCTCAACAGTACCCTTCTTCAATGAATTTGCCACAAGGAAAAAACTAGAGGTGCGATGCTGACCTAAATCTCGAGGAATGATAAGTATATTGAGAGAATTTCGGATAGACTAACTGCTAGGGGTCCACCAAAGCTAAATCTTTCTTGATTATAATAAGGAGGTTGGCAGTTTTTGGCTTCATCTGCCTCCTGTCTCTATTAGAGGTGTCATAACTCAGGTCTTGTACGAAGTTAAACCCCCCATCACTATTGATCCCTCTGTCTGTATTGCAATGCTAAACATCTGCTCCAAAGCCTCTGTATCATCTGATTTGGGGCCATAGCAGTAAAAAACGTTCACCACATTTTCTGCAATACTTACTTTAACCCAAATCCACCTGCCTTTACTATCCCTTACGACCTCATTAATTTGCCAGACTATGGAGCTAGCAAACAATATGGCAATCCCCAGCATTGCCAGTCCTGTCGAGGTTCAGAAAGCCAAAGAATAATTCCCAAGAATAGATATTTTAGGCAAATTCAAATTCAAATAGCTTTATTCGGTGTAAATAAAACAAACACCATAAAAGCATGCTAATACACAGATAAAAGAAAAACAATCATATATTACATCATAATCAATAATCAGAATTAAAATCAATTTTACACATTGAACTTTTCATTGGGACAGTGTCAATATGAATTTAGTAGGGTATCAGTGCATAAAGGTACCATAAATACAGAAGTACAAGCTGCCACAATATATACAATAAAGTGCTAGTGCTTATAAGTGCATATAAATATATAAAACATACATAAGTAAATTATAATTATTCATCCTGTCTTTCGTATAACAGTACATCTAGATGTGCATATTCTTTTCTCTTCCTAATTGAGAGTTGTACAAAACGAATGACAGAACTTATCACTTTTATGTTATCCAAACTACAAACATAATTAAACGCATTTTTGTAATTAAAAAGTTTGTTTCTTAAAAAAGAGGTTTTAAAACTGATTTCCGGATACCCATATAAAAAGGACAAAAAGTATAAAATGCAGAGTTGATTGTAAAGTTTTACCATCACAAGGACAAGGAGGTAATATGTGGCACCATTTTTCAGATCTTGGAAAGGCAATTAAATAATGTAAGGTACCCATCCTCAACCTGGTCAGATAGAATCTATGCTGGGTATTCCTTACCAATGTCAAATATAACTTGATGCCCCTCATGAGCGGACGTTCGCAATAACTAACCATACTCTGTTTTTGACTGGCAGCCCTTTCCCGTTCCTGCTCCATTGCGGATAAGTATCTTAATTTCAGGTCACTTTTACTATATTCCTGTATTGTAATGGGATTGTTTTTATCAAAATGTACTTTACATTTCATTAAAAGTTTAAAAATATACTCCAGCCATGGTATTTTCGAACTATGGTCAAGAGCTAGGCAATCCATTATTAGATCTTTTGTGAACTTTGTTTCTTCCTTTGCCCATAGCCCTTGCCAAAGTATAAGGCCTGCCATGTTTATAGTGTCGCTTAAGTATGGTACAAATAGTTCTTTGTGTACGATAATGTTCGCAGTAGCACTGGGGACAGCCAACAATCTTTTTAAAAACTTGTTTTCCTTAATTTGTAGTGCACCCGTGTTTGCTCTCCCGATATCGCTGCACCATAACAAACCCCTGAGACACACTTGCTCCTATACAATGTTAAAATTTCCCGTATGGGTTTGTTTCCCAATTTTGCTGCGAATCTAAAAATGCCCTCTGTGGTTCTTAAAAATTTCATTTTACTCGATTCGATATGCTTGTTCCAGGTACCATTTTTGCAGAATAGCATCCCTAAATAAGAAAAAGTTGACACTCTGTTAATAAAAACCCCACCCACATGATGTTGTCTATGCTTTGGCCTCTTGCCCCCACATGTCATTACAAAGTTTTCTTTAAATTTAGCTGCAAATCTATGTCCGACATATATAGGGCAAAGTTTTCTATTAAGCATTGCAGGCCATTTGCAGTCCTAGACATTAAGACAGCATCGTCTGCATATAGTAAAACAGGTGTCGGGCGTTTTCCTACTTTCGGGGCATCTGCGACAAAGTTTTGTAAAAACGAATCCACATTATTTATGTATAATGAAAATAAAAGGGGGGCTAAAACGCATCCCTGTCTAATACCACGCTTTACCATAAAATCAGGCGTACATTCCCCCATCTTTCCATATCGTACCCTGGTAGTTAAAAAGGCATAAATTTGTGATAGAAATGAAATTATTTCTATGGGAGCCCCTAGCCCCTTTAATGTTTGCCAAAGTTTTTGGTGGTTGACTAAATCGAAGGCGCTAGTGAGGTCTACAAAACATAAGTGAAGTGCCCCCTCCTTGGCCAGTGTATACTTCCCTATTAACAAATCTAAGTTTAAGCATTGCTCTACCGTCCCAATACCCCTTCTGAAACCATACTGGGCTTCTGTCAAGATTTTATTTTCACTAGCCCAGTCTTCGAGCCTTTCCAACATAATTCGGCCCATCAGCTTCGATGAGGAATCAAGAAGGGATACTGGGCGGTAGCAATTTGCCTTCCCTCTGTCCCCCTTTTTAAAAATGGGTACGATAATACTTTCAACCCAAGTGGAGGGTAATGCGCCTCCCAAAGCAGCATTAAAAACATTTAATAAAATAGGTATCCAAAAATCCATATTGTACTTAAAAACATCTATATGCACCCCTTCTGGTCCTGCAGCTTTTCCATTTGCACTTTTTTCGAGAGCTAGTTTGATTTCTTCTGTAGTTATTGGTAGTACTTTGACTGGTTCCACTATTATGAACTTTTCTCTTTTACGATCAATTATTTTTAAACCTTCTGGGTTAAAAATATTCTCGAAATGTAACACCCAGTCTTCCGGTGGAACTACAGTATCAATCTTTACTTCGTTATTTTCTTTAAAATACGGGTGATTAATTGTCTTCCAGAAAAGGACAGAATCTTTCAGCTCTGCTGCCTGGTTTAGTTTCTCCCAAGTCCCCTCATGGATCTCCCTTTTTCTTTTTCCAAGGTTTTTTATAATCTTTCCTTGCGGAACTAATCCTATGAGGGTCTCTAGGTTTTTGTTTAAGAGCCAATTTCAATTCTCCATTCAGCCTCGTACACTCATGGCTAAACTATCTTGGGTTAAAATCACAAAATTTCTTCCTCCTTTTAGTTGTTAAATTACCTGCAATTTCCTTAGTAATATTAGAAAAGGCAATTATGGTGGCTATTTCAGTAGAAGAGCTATCCAAGCAGGTTTCTAGGTCTTTTGTGTTTTCTCTTTAATGTTTTCCATGAATATAACTGGGTTAACACCCGTCCATTTTATGGAGACACCATTATTTCCTTGGGTTTCGATGTCAGCATCTGCTGTCTTTCCACGTAATATTATTGGCAAGTTTATTTTCAATATCACACTTAAAGGGTGATGATCACTAAACAAACTAATATTTATCAAAACTTTTTCGACCAAATTACTACCATTTGCTGATATTATAAGGTGATCTATATTTGATGATGACCTTGCTCCTACGAAAGTGTGCATATTTGTTTCCCCTTCTGGCGTATTAGGTTCTAAAACAGTTAGATCATATTTATGTATTGCCTTTTTGATAGCGTCCCCATACATGTCATGCGAAAAATGTGGAATCTTGTCACCATAATGATCACAATATCCGCAAGGTTCGCCTACTTCATAATCGCATTTGACCAGTGGCGTAGCTAGGCACTCTGCCGCCCGTGGCGGTCCCTGCCTTTTGCCGCCGCCGCCGCCGAGCGCCTAAGAGCGGGGGAGGGGGGGGGGGGGTGCTGGCGATAAATTTACCTGCCGCCCCGAAATCTCGTGCCGCCCGGGGCGTACCGCCCCCTCCGCCCCCCCTTGCTACGCCAGTGCATTTGACACAATTAAAATCCCCCGCCCAAAGTAAAACATAATCCCCTGCCACTCCCTTTAAGAAGAGGTCCAAGTCCTTTTCTAATAGGCTGATTACCTTACTCTTAGTGTTATCAAATAGATTATTGTAAAAATTTATTACAACAATAGCCTGATTTCCATTAGAATAAAGGTATACAAACTGTTCAAATTGTGATGTGTTAAAGGTTTTCTTTAGAGTCAAGGGCGAAGTAACTGCAATTAATGTGGTAAGACCGCCCTTCGCCCTTCCCATCCTAGATGAAATGGCATTGGCACAAATTGTCTGGTAGCCATTTATGCAAAAAGTTTCAGTACACCAGGTTTCTTGTAACAATATCACTCCAAAACCATCCAGCATTTGTAGCCAGTGGGTATCATACATCTTATTTTTAATACCTGCGATGTTCCACGTCATAATTTTCAAGGACTCTCCATGGTATAATCTAGGTTTATCTTTCAATAAATTACTAATGGGAGTACTATTACTATAATCATGCACAGGAGTGTCTAAGATCTCTATATGCAATGTTACTTTTCGGTTTTCCATGTAGATGTTTAAATTACGTAAATTGACATCTCCCATGGTACTATAAAAAGACTCTTCCGGACTAATTTCCCTGGTGTCATCTGTACTACCAGCATCTAACACACCATAAACAGTTACTTGATCCTTAATCCCATATGGTTGGTCGGCAATTGTATGTCAATCTATATCGCTACATCTCCGCAATGGCGCATATCTATTGTGCAGTGGCACATACAAAGGAGAATTAAATCTAGCATTTGTAATAATACTGTCGTAATTTGGTCTATAAAAAAAGCCCAAAGGAACGGCCATTATAGAATTAGAAACATCCAGACAATCTCCTTTTTCACAATACATAAGGATTTTCAATAGGTCACACACTAATTTTTTACTTTGAAGATTCACCACAATACAATCTCCCTGACATGATTTCCTAGATGTGCCCAGCCAGTCAGTTCTCCTTAACATGATAATATCCTGATATAAAATATGTGTCCTAACATTAGTATTTGTAAAAAGCCAATGAACCACTTGATTCTTCATGGTATCGTATGTTTCCTTCTGATTTCTCAATAGTTTAGGCACATTATTTAAAACAATAATATACGGTGTTGCTTCAGGTGGGAGATTTAATGTCCCCCTCAAGTTATTAACAGGATATATAGGGGCCGATTCCGATCTCGGTCGGAGACGCACCTAACACCATTCGGTCGGGAAAAAAGCCATGCGAATGCCTGTTTCCCGACCGATCCGCACATCATTCCGAACGAGCAAGTACGATGCGCACTACAGCACAGATTCCGACCCAGTCGTACTCACCCAATCCAGGTCCTGTTCCCCGACCGAGCCGGATCCGGAATCGTAGAATGGAGCCGCACGGAAGCAAAAATGCAGCCCCGTCCGGCCGCTACGAGACGGACACGCCAGCGACGAGGACGAGGCGAAGCAAAGAGAAAGACGAACGAGACGAACCAACCATGAATCCCTTCGTACCGATCCTACCAATATTCTACCTCTTTTACCGGAACAGGCACGGACGCGTACGGCGCAGAAGGTAAGTCAGACACCAACAACAAAAACAAACTACACGTACCCGACACATCACACACAGAGGGATGCAGAAATACCTACACCAGCAACAGCAGCACCATAGGGGCGGGATGGCCCTCACCAATGATGCCTACCACTACTACCACCCTTACCCAGGGGGTGCCAGATGCCTACCACTACTACCACCTCTACCCATGGGGTGCCAGATGCCTGTCACTACTACCACCCTTACCCAGGGGGTGCCAGATGCCTACCACTACTACCACCTCTACCCATGGGGTGCCAGATGCCTGTCACTACTACCACCTCTACCCATGGGGGCTGGATGCCTGTCACTACTACCACCTCTACCCAGGGGTGCCAGATGCCTACCACCTCTACCCATGGGGGCTGCATGCCTGTCACTACTACCACCCTTACCCAGGGGTGCCAGATGCCTACCACTACTACCACCTCTACCCATGGGGTGCCAGATGCCTGTCACTACTACCACCTCTACCCATGGGGTGCCGGATGCCTGTCACTACTACCACCCTTACCCAGGGGGTGCCAGATGCCTACCACTACTACCACCTCTACCCATGGGGTGCCAGATGCCTACCACTACTACCACCTCTACCCATGGGGGGCAGGATGCCTACCACCCCTACCCATGTGGGCCTGTATGCCTACCACTACTACCACCCTTACTCAGGGGGTGCCAGATGCCTACCACTACTACCACCTCTACCCATGGGGGGCTGGATGCCTACCACCAACACCACCCCCACTCATAGGATGGACAATGCATGACACAACCAGCACACCACAACCTAGGGAATGCAAGAAAAAGACATCCCCCCAACACCATGACAAGCGTGTGTAGACTGCGTCAAATGGCTACAACACTGAACATGACTTTGAACATACAATGTGACCCCCTATCACATGTGCCACACATATATGTGTGTGGCCCCCACAATGCAAGCAGGCCATGACCATTGTGGCAATGGGGTCCAAAACCCCATCATCCCAGTGACCAAAAGGTAAGTGTGGGGTCCATAGCTGAAGCACATCTTGAACATTGTGGCAATGGGGTCCAAACCCCCATCATCACAGTGACCAAAATGTAAGTGTGGGGGCCTATAGCTGAAGCACATTCAGAACATTGTGGCAATGGGGTCTAAACCCCCATCATCACAGTGACCAAAAGGTAAGTGTGGGGTCCATGGCTGAAGCACATCTTGAACATTGTGGCAATGGGGTCCAAACCCCCATCATCACAGTGACCAAAATGTAAGTGTGGGGGCCCATAGCTGAAGCACATTCAGAACATTGTGGCAATGGGGTCTAAACCCCCATCATCACAGTGACCAAAATGCAAGTGTTGACAAAGAAAAAGCTGCAACTGCCAAACTGCATGGATGATTCCTGGTCACAGAACATAAAACACATCAGTGGCAAAATAGTGCATGTGTCCCATTGCAACATAGATTGGGGGAGGCAAATACTGCAGTGCAAATAAGACATACCTTTGGCCATGTGCAGACAAACAACACCCATGGGGGCTGACACTGTCAACATTCATCAATGACACAATGACAGAAGTGACCATCAGAATGCAGACCCACATATTTGCACCAATGGGCACACAAATGCAGATATCCTGTGGAGACTGTAGATGTGAGGTGAACAGAAACCATACCATGGCAGCAATGGGACACACAAACCATGATCATTGTGCTGACCGATGACCTAGGAGTCCCAGGGACAGCAGGGGAAACCCACCAAACAACATACAGCCAATGGCACACCAAAGATATGCCAATGCAGTGGTGCAGATGCACAAACACAAACAGGCAGACCCACACTGCACATCAAACATAACAGGTGGGGGGGGGTGCCAGTGTCCCCAGGCAACCACACAACACATGAGGAGGCCTGAATACCAATTACACAGATGTGCATACAGTGCCACACAAAGGTAACTCATGGATCCAAATACCCTATGTGGGCAATCAGGCATTGTCAGATGAGAGGGAGCACAAATCACACATGTCACACAAGCATGTAGGAACAGCAACTGACACAGCAAGACACAGACACACCACAGCACTACCCCCAGGGTCCCCACAATGTGGTGACCCTGGGCTGCATTACAATCCCACTGTGATGACAAAGCTAGATGTCGTTCACACTGTGAACCACAGTCATGTGTCCTGAGCAACAAACTACCATCACACCTACACAAGCACAAATCAATCAGCACGGCCAGTAAGCCAAGGCCAACATGGAGGCAGGGGTCTAGCCGGGCAACAACTCTCATCTGCACACACTCAACACCACACACCTCGACCTCCAACAATGTGCAGCAGTGAAGCACACATGCACTGGTGACATTGCACATGCACCCATGACAATCCCAGGGTGGTGGGTGGGAACCAAGGTGCAGAAACCCATCACACATGGCCAGTCAACAAGACTCCTGAATGTCTGACACACTGCACACTACGCTGTTCATGGACATGACGGCAATACCACACCAACCAATGGGATCCCAGCCACAGTCACACACCAATGAAGAAGCCAAGGACACCCACAAAGAACACACATAGACAACTACCAACATTGCAGCCCGGACCCTGAGGAGTGCCAGCAGTCACACACACAACGTATCACAATCACTGAAAGATAACACAAACTGGAAATCACATGACAGGTGTAAACAACAAGTGCCAAGGGGAATCCTGACTGTGACCCATCTGCGTCTGCACACAAACTCAGCCCTGACAGCAAACACACCTATGGGTGACACCCTGATGACCAGTAATGTGCCATGCACCCACATCACAGAGAATCCAGGGAGAAGACTTGGGGGTACATAGGTCAACTCAGCAAGCATCACAAACAGGTACAACACTAGGGATCCCAGCATGCACAGCTAAACGGAAGTGAACACACAGACATGCTCATATAACACACACCTTGGGCGCAGGCAATGTCACAGGAGTACACACTGCCATGAGGGGACTCCACTCCTGTGTGAGGAAAGCTGTGCCATATGTTGCCACAGTAGGGCTCCATCATGTCAGCTGAGCACTTGGTCACACACTCAACAATTAGCACCAAATGAATGCGCCCGTCACATCAGCCTGGTCATGGGAGTGCCAACGAAATCATCAGCACTGATCCAACACACTTGTATAGCAATGTTGCACTGACAACACAGATGAGTCCTTCCCCATTGATGCCCAAACCTGCATGTCCAGTGGAGATGGCCACACGGTCAGGCTAGTAGACGAATTGAACAATGGCAGGCACAACAGATGTGCAGGGGTGGAAGCCACAGATGTGAAATTGCTAATGTAAGTAGGAAATCCCATTGCCAAATATTGAACACATGACACCCTCAGATGCTGCTAAGGATGACATGGATACACCACAGGATAGGACACATTCCCCTGGACCACATGTGTTCCTGCACAGTAACACTTCATTATAATGAGACCAAATATCACCATCACTGCAGCAAGGGCATGGTTAGCATCATCAACAACATGTACATCAGAAGCAAAAGCACTAGAGAACAGAAAGGTGCTTTATTCAGCATATGTGGGTCTAACAGTTGATGTCCAGCACAAATGTTAACAAAGGCCAATGGCCAGTCCAACTTGAATGTCAAAACAGGGTGACAGTGGCAGATGTCACCCAACGCATGCCTGCACTGATGAAAGCCAGGGACAATCCCTCGGAGGGGCATACGGGGGGCAGGCCAGGCACCGCAGGGACAGGATCAGGGCTCACCAGAAGGAGGCAGGGAAGGGGTGGTGGGTGCTGGAGAGCCACTGACAACTGCAGTGGAGGTGTCTGACATGGTGTGTGCCGGCACAAGTGGGGGCATGACTCTGATGGTGTGGGTGCCGGCAAGACTGCAGGGGACCGTGCAGATGGAGTGGACAGGTTCCCCACTGCAGTGCCCAAGTCAGACAGGGTGGTAGTGGACTCCACTGCAGTGCCTACCTCCAGGGGAGGAGAATGGGGATCAGGTAAGGTGGGCAGGACAGAGGGGGAGGACACCGAATCCACACCAGTGGCACAGACAAGCGCAGCGGGGTGTGTGGGGCCGGAAGAGCAAGTGGCAGGGGGAGAAGGCCTGATCCT
Source organism: Calotriton arnoldi (assembly GCA_963921515.1). Classification (NCBI taxonomy): domain Eukaryota; kingdom Metazoa; phylum Chordata; class Amphibia; order Caudata; family Salamandridae; genus Calotriton; species Calotriton arnoldi. The sequence continues at coordinate 514,027 of CAWUFW010005719.1, forward strand.
TTTGGGGATGGTGTATCTGTGGGCGGGGGAACCTGGGGCAGGGTGTGGTGGGGGCCCCTGTGGAGTGGGGGCCTGAGGGATGGAGGAAGGAGACTTGGTGCCTGAGCTGCAGGGCAACGGCGGGGTCTTGCTCTTCCGGGTCCGGGGGGACTTGCGGATGGGTGCGTCAGTCGGTCTGCGCCTGGGGGAGGGTGTCCGGTGGCGAGGGGCACTCCGCTCCGTGTGGGTGGGCTTCCTCTTCCCCCTGAATGCTGTATCAGCTGGATCGGAGGGGAAGAGGCCAAGGTCACTGAGGAAGAGCCGCTGGGTCTTTGGGGTTGCAGGTGAGGCAACGGAGGGGGCTTTGGAGGGAGAGGCAACTGTGGACTGCGCAGTGCTCATGGATGCGTGTGTGTGTGACTGGGCCCCATCCCCTGTGAGTGTGGTTTCAGTCCCCTGACTGTGCGTGCGTGTGCGTCTTGTCTGTGGCGTGTGTGTGTGTGTGTGTGCTGCTCGTGTCTGTGCTGGTGTGTGCCTGTGCCGGTGTGTGTGTGCTTGGGACAGGTAAGGTGCTGGGGAGTGTGGATGGGGCAGAGGCAGGAGGGTGAGGGACTGTTGGAGGAGGGACACTGCTGCCGTCAGGGAGGAGTCCATGGACCTATTGCCCCTCTGTAGGGCAGACATGCCCGATGAGATGCCCTCCATGAACGACACCAGCTGAGTCAACAGAGTTGTGTGGGCATGGAGGACACTCAGCGTCGCTGTCTGCCCTACATGGAGCTGGCGAAGGAGGTACACAGACTCCTCACTCAGGGCAGCAGGGGACACAGGGGCAGGGGGTGCGGTGCCTGGCCCGAAGGAGACACGCTCCCGAACATGGGAGCCTCCACGGACCTCGGGAATGGGAGCCGATGGGAGGGCGGTGGTGGTGGTGGTGGCGGGGACAGCAACACTAGCTGGGGTGTGGTGGCTGCTGACACCCGCCTCCATAAGGGAGTCATCCTCTGAGCTGCTGTGGTCCTCAGCTGAGATGGATGGTGCTGAGGACTCCTCGGTGTGGCTCCCCTCGCCCTCCGTGCCACTGGGTCCCTCCGACCACTCCTCGGCTGTTGACCCAGTCTGGCTCTGCGGCTCCTCCTGGTCCGTGGAGCTGTCCCCTCCTGTGGCCGTGGATGTATCTGCAAACAATAGGGAAACAGACAGACATCAGTCACCTGCACCGAACGCAAACACCACAGTAAGTACAGCACAATACAGAGCAAGGCCTGGCATCCTTAGTTGGACATTGCTAAAATTGCCCAAACAGAATAGGAGAAGCCAATTGTCAGTCTGATCGTCAACCATGGCACTCACATCCCACCTGGCCTTGCACCCATCTGTCTGGCGTCCGTTGGCAGGCAATACCCCAGTGTGGACACATGCACCACCTACACAGTAGTTGGACGGTGCAGAGAACACGGTGAAGCATGTGAACATGCACACATCACAACTCTTGCCACTGAGTCAGTACAGGTGCCCGGATGTAAGTGATGCCCAGAGTCAGATATATGAAATGCATGTGATGCATACCAGCAACAGACACCACGAGGCACACATGTGCTGATAGCCATTGCCACTATGGTGTGCATGTAGCACATGTCACTCCCCTGCAGGATCACCCATAGGAAGTCACATGCCATGGCACAGGCATGCCTGCTAAGTCATACATCACTGTCTCCAGTCACATGGGCAGGGCAGCCACACAACAACAGTCTGCACTGTGTCACAATAGTAGGTCATGGGGAATGCAAGTCCTGGAGCTGAACAAGTGCACATGTACATCCCCCACACACCACATCATCTGAACCCTTATCTGTCCAGGTCATACCGATTGGACATATGGGAGACCTGTAACACAACCCTCTGAACCTGAGCACCTCACAATCTGCTGTGAATGGGAAACAGCTGCATGGACTTCACATTCGCATACCCCAGTCAGCACGGTCAGGTGTTCAAACACCTATGTGTCACACAAGTATCGTCTCCTATGGTCACATCTCCGGTGGCATGCTGAGCCCCAACCGAGAAACACCCCAGCAGTCCTGACAACGAAGCCACAGCACACTGACACAGAGGCAGACACCTGAGGGGACATATCACTGAGCACAACGTGTCAGCTGATACACGGGAGTGGGAGTGCAGAGTGTATTGTATGGCCTGGAGAAGGCATGACTGTCCTGCCCCACATGAATGAGGGATGAGCCCTGGACAGTAGGCAGCTGGCTAAGTATGTGTGACACACGTAATATATACACTCCAGGGGCCCAAACATTGTTCCCACCCGCAGCATGGGTGTGTGCCAGACACCCCAGGCACATGTGGTGGATCAGCTCAGCAATTGGACCACATATCAAAGTGACACGCAGATTACATGTCAGAACACAGGCATTGTGTAAGCAATGGACCCACCCATGATGCCCACCACAGAGTTAGGGGAACAGATGCTGTCCCCCACCTTGAGTCAAGCAAACTGCAAGGACACAGTACCCAAGTGACACAATTCCCTGACTGCAAGGGCCACACCTGGGTATCAGATGAGGAGTGGGCAGTGCACAATTGAGGGACATGGGTCCTGGACCACATGACTGATGTACTGTGGAAGTTTAACCAGGCCAGAGGAGGGCACATAGCATGGCAGACAAAGTTCACAATGCAGTCATGGACTCACCCCCTCCTTGCTGCTCTCTGGCCTTCAGCTGCCCATCCAGATCAGGGAAGACCACCGCCAGGATCCTGAGCATGTGGGGGGTCAGGGTCCGGTGTCCGCCCCTCCTGCGAGGAGGCGACAGCTTCAGCTGGACCCGTGCGATCCTCCGGGTCCAGCCCGAAGGTCCTGCCACCTCTTCTGGCAGTTGCGGATCCGGCGCTTGTAGTCCCCACGGATCTCACTGCCCGGACGATGGTCAGCCATATCTTCTGCTTCTGGCGGGCATCAACCTGTGAGGATGACAAAGTGAGAATGCTATTACTACACATGCAACATATCCGTGCATTACACAGTTGTGTATACATGTCTCAATCACAGGGGCACATGATGTACACAGGCAGTGCAAAGATGGCCAGCAGTAACTACATGGTATCATTGCTTGGGAAGTAAAACCTTGTTTAAATGCACTGTCACTGCACCATACCTGTCCAGTGCATGTAACTACACACTATGGGGGTGACAACAACTCAGTGAGCCTGCTAGCCAGTGGCGTGCAGACTGTTAGCCTTGCTAGTCAGACAACATGCACATTTAGGAAGGCAGTGGACAGAACACTCACCTGCTCCCCTGCTTTCCCATACAGCTTGCTGTACTGTGGAAGGAGGCTGTCCAGCAGGGCCTGGTTCTCCTCAGTGCTGAAGGCTGGGGCTCTCTCCACAGTACGTGCCATTGCAGGGTCCAGAGGGTGCAGATTCAGCAGCAGTGGTGGTGGCAGATGTCGTCCTGGAGCATGTAGTGCAGGCAAGTGAGCTCTCAGGGGAACAGCCAGCATTATATGTGTGCTGCAGAGGCAGTTACTGTCCCATGTGTCCAAAGTGATAGGTCCAAGTAGTTAGCATCTTCTGAATCTGGCCAATCCATGGAATTGCACCACTTACACACGCCCACAGCATCCTTCAAAAGTTCAACTTCATGACACCCATGAATTTGCAACATTGTTGTGGGTGACCAACTGAATTTCCAGCATCAGACTCGTTCAAAATTTGAAAACGCGTCCGTCGCCAGGCCAGGCCATAGCCAATGGGTGCACACCGATCGGTCCATTGCTGTTCAACGCGTACCCGGGATACAACGCGTACCCGCACACATTGATTGCAATGGGCCGGCCGGGCACACCGATCGGTCCATTCCTGTTCAACGCGTACCCGGGATACAATGCGTACCCGCACACATTGATTGCAATGGGCCGGCCGGGCACACCGATCGGTCCATTGCTGTTCAACGCGTATTGCGAATACAACGCGTACCAGCACACATTGAATGCAATGGCCAATGTGTGCGCACCCATCGGTCCATTGCTGTCCAACGCGTATTGCGAATACAACGCGTACCAGCACACATTGAATGCAATGGCCAATGTGTGCGCACCGATCGGTCCATTGCTGTCCAACGCGTATTGCGAATACAACGCGTGCCAGCACACATTGAATGCAATGGCCAATGTGTGCGCACCGATCGGTCCATTGCTGTCCAACGCGTATTGCGAATACAACGCGTACCAGCACACATTGAATGCAATGGCCAATGTGTGCGCACCGATCGGTCCATTGCTGTCCAACGCGTATTGCGAATACAACGCGTACCAGCACACATTGAATGCAATGGCCAATGTGTGCGCACCGATCGGTCCATTGCTGTCCAACGCGTATTGCGAATACAACGCGTACCAGCACACATTGAATGCAATGGCCAATGTGTGCGCACCAATCGGTCCATTGCTGTCCAACGCGTCCCTGTACATGTCACTGGCATATGTCACCATGCCTGTCACAGGTGAACATATGCCAGCCACATATACTTCCCAGGGAGTGAGGGGCACACCTACAACACCACAGCCTGTCCAAACTGTATCCTAAGGCATGTAAGGCTGCATTACCTATTCCGTGTATGGGGGTGAACATGTTGTTCTGTGGGTGTCACTTGGGGCAGCCACCCCCAGGCTGTGCACGTGTTCATGGGGACAGTATCCTTGGTGTTTCGTGTACATGAATACTGTGATGTGCAACTGTTCATATCTGAGCATGTGGCATGGTCACATTTCACGGTGTTGTATGTGTATGTCATGTCACATGCCCCCTGAGTCCCATGTGGGACGGTATGTTTAACCCAGGCTGACCCATTGGCACAATAGTGATGGTCCTCCGCAGTCTGTGTGCATGTTGTGTTTACAATGTCTCTGATTTCATGTGCACAATGGGAGACAGTCTCCACATCCACGTTGTTTGTGCATGGACTTTGATGTTGTGCGTGTGTGTGTCACAGACGTCCATGTCTGTCCTGCCGAGGCAACAGGGACCACTACCTGTGGGGGTCATGGTTGTTTTGCTGTGGTGTATACATGATACGCCATGTCATGCCAGTGTCCATGTGGCAATACAGGGTCCCTGCGAATCTACCTGTCGTTGGGCTGTGATGCCTGGGGCACATCTGTCCTCACATGTCACTGTGGGGTGTGTTTGTAACGTGGCAGCAGGAGATGGGAAATGTGACACGTCCTCATGATACCCAATATCACAACCTGGGACTTATTGATGCCACTTGTTGAACTGTGATGTTGGATGTTGGCCATGTATGTGCCATACATGTCCTTACGGAACTGCACACATCATGTACTTGTGCCTCATAATGATGTATCATGTGATATTGAGTGTGTTCAATGCCACATATGTGGGGTGACTGACAATCTTTCTTTCTTCACCTATGCACTGCAGGGCACCAGCTTTCCATAGACCATTCCCTGACCTGGCAACGATGGTGGAACGTGACAGCATCCGAAGGTACCACTTCACCAGGCAGCTGATTGAAGATTTGGCAGTGCGCTTGGCACCACACCTGCAACCTGGCCGGCCGTATCCTACAGCGCTGACCCCCAAGGTGAAGGTGATGGCAGCCCTACACTTCTTTGCCACCGGTACCTTTCAACACACTCTGGCGACTGCTGGTGGGATGTCACAGACCATGTTCAGCCGTGTGCTCCGCGATGTATTGGAGGCTATGTTGATATACCTGAACCAGTACATCTATTTCCCTAGACTCCAGCAACTGACTGGCGTGAAGAGTGGCTTCTATGCCCTGGGGAGGATGCCGCATGTCATTGGCTCCATTGATGGGACACATGTGGCTTTGGTACCACCACAGGCCCAGGAGCAGGCATACAGGAACCGCAAGCACTACCACTCGGTCAATGCACTGGTGGTCTGTCTTGCAGATATGACCATCACACACGTGTGTGCCCGTTTCCCCGGTTCTGCACACGATGCCTACGTGATGAGGAGTAGTCGCATCCTGAGGATGATGTCACAGATGCGGAACCAGCGTGCCTGGCTTGTTGGTGTGTACTGACTTTGTACCATTGTGTGTGTTCTGCAATGTAGTGTCCCACCCTCTTTTCCAACTCAGCTAATGTGCAATTGTCTGTATGTAGGTGACTCCGGATATCCCAACATGCTGTGGTTGCTGACGCCCCTCAGGAACCCTGTGACACCAGCCCAGATGCGCTACAATGAGGCACATGGTCGGACGAGGAGAGTTATTGAGCGGACATTTGGTCTCCTGAAGAGCCGCTTCCACTGCCTGGACAAGACAGGAGGGTCCCTCCCATATGCCCCGGCAAAGGTGTGCAAGATTGTCATCGTCTGCTGCATGCTACACAACCTGGCAGTGCGGAAGGAGTTGCCTCTCATCCTGGATGACGATGACCAACGTCCGCCACCTGTGGAGGATCCTGGCCTGGACCACGATGCCAGTGATGATGATGATGGTGATGTCCGCACACAGCTCATCACCAACTTCTTCAGCTGAATGTAAGTATCCAGAGATGTCATTTAACTGATGTGAATTTGCATGATATGTGTTGGTGGTGCTCTGGTGCTGTTTGAGTGTGTGCATGTGCTACATGACTGTATGCGTGTAGCGATGTGTCCTTACAGGTAGTCTGTACTCCCCAACAGTGTTGACATGCTAACTTGGTTCTGGGTGGGTATCTTGTGACATGTATTGGGCATGAGTATTGCAGTTCTGTCCTGTTCTTCAGTGCTTTTGACTGTGTGTCATTTCTGTCCTTCACAGGGTACTTTCAGAGTCGTTTGGTCAACTGTGATCCCCGACACCGTGATTCGACTTCCAGGGTGGTAGCTGTCGTGTCCCTACAGGTGATGTGCACCACACCCATGGACTTCCTTCCTTCTACACTTGTTGACTGTGTGCCCGCTGCCAGGTGGGATTACCTTGCATCTGTGGTGGTTACAACATGTTGCAAATGTGTAATAAACCTGTGCTTCACTTTGTGATGTGCGTTGTCTGTGGTCACACATCTGACTGACATTTGCTTACTGCACCAGTGGGCTAGTTAACACAGACTGTGAATAGGTGTTGGGTCTGTGCAATGCAACGTATTTCCTGGCAACATCAGTGTAGGCGATGAGTCAGATGGCCATGGTGTGTATATGTTGTGTAGCCCTGGTGGTGTGCCTCCCTCATATGTGTGACGTCGCCATGGCTCACATGCCGGTGTTGTACTTGCTGTAGCAGTTAGCATGCACAGTGTCATTTCCCAGTTCATCATCGCCACTTCAGAGACAACGTAGGAATCACAACAGAGGCAAGTATGGTGATTAGTGAGTTTATTGACATACATGTGTGAGTATAGTGCACAGGATGGTGGGTGCTGTACATTGTGATTGTAATCCAAAGTTCCTAGATGATTTGGAAGTCCTGGTAGCATAAATGTCCAGAGTAAAGTCCACAGTCATCTGAGACATTGGTCCAACTTGAGCTCCCCATGTCATGTGGGAGAGTTGTGTTGCAGTCAACAGGGTGAACAGTTTGCGCACAAAGGTGATTATCCAGAACAGGTTTAGGCTTCCTGGGGGTTGCACATGGCCATCGGCCTCTCACTTGCCCCTCCTCAGACGGCCCCTCTTCTTTGGGGGGGGACCCTCAAGTGCAGGCTGCTGCGGTGTAGGGGACTCTCCGCCAGAGTCATCCTCCCTCCCTGTGGCAGTTGCAGTTGTTTCAGCAGCAGATGTTGTGGGCACACAGGGAGGTGTTGACTGGTTGCTGCTCATCTGGCGGAGGCATTGTAGTATGTCCCTATGCACCGCCGTCATCTCTTGCAGTGTGTCCCACTTGGACTCCACGCGGGACATGTGTGAGTCCAAGCGGGCATGATGGGCAGCCTGCTGCTGTTTAATGTCCCTGAGGAGCCCCACTACCTGGCTGAGCTCTCCGGTGCTGGACTGGTACGCATCGGCTATGCGTGCCAGTTGTGGGTCATCATGCAGTCCAGACCCCTCTGCGATCAGTGACCTGTGTCTCCCACCCCTCCCACCACCCCTGGCGACACGTGCAGTACCTGAGGTGGCACGCACAGGTGACCCTGGGCCCCCTTGGGGGTTGTTGGTGGTGTTGGTGTCCATGGCCCCACGTTGGTCCAGGGTCCCTGTGCTGGTGGTGGTGGTGCTCCTTGGTCTTTCCATGTCGGCAGGGGTGGTATGTGTGTTGACAGTCGTTGGAGGGGTGGGTGCAGGGGTGCAGCTGGTGGTCCTGCTGGTGCTGCATGATGACTTGCTCCGGAGGTGCCAGGTTGGTCTTCTTCATCCGAGGAGGGCAGTGGCTGTTCCACACCAGTGAGCTCCGTATCCTCTTGAGCCTGGGACGGGGACTCCTCAGCGTCTGCTGCTGTGTCCCCATCATCACCTGTTTTAGGGAGACACACACAATGTATGTTATGTTTCTGCAGGCATCAATGGTTGACACACCTGACAGTTGTGACTGTGCCTCTGGATGCGGGCCTGTACATTGCATTGTCCTAAGTTGTCACAGTCAGGGGTTGATATTGGTGTAGCACATTGTCCTGCATTATTTGGGCATTTCCATGTGAATGTTGGGGTGTGTACATGGTCTGTATTGGTTGTATTGGGTTGACATCCGGCCCTCCTTCCCACCCAGCCAGATATCCCACCATGGAACTTGCTTCCATTGCAGGGAGTGCAATTTGTCTTTCAGGATGTCAGTGAGTGGTGTCCTGCTGTTGGTTGGTGCACAGTTGCCAGCAGGGCCTTGTGCTCCCCACAGCAGTAGCCAGTGTCAGCCATCTTGTCAGTTGTTTTCCACTCCTTGTGATGTGTGCATGGTTCAGGGTGGTGTTGATGGGCCAATTGTGAGGCTGACCAATATCTGTGTCTACCACTCCCATCATGCTATTGCCTCCACCCCCTTCCCAGCATGCCCATACTTCCTTCCTTTTGAGTGTACTTCACTGTGTGTGGGTGTGACAGCAATGGCAAGATGGCTGACAGTGGTGTCCTGCTGTTGGTTGTTGTCCAGTTCCCAGCATGGCCTTGTGCTCCCCACAACAGAGCACCCGTGTCAGACATCTTTGATGGGGCTTTACACTCTCTGTGAGGTGTGCATGCTTCAGTGTGAGCTTGCTGGGCCATGGGGGGGGATGTTGAGCTGTGACTCCCACTCCCATCATGCTATTGCCTGCACCCCCTTCCCAGCATGCCCATACTTCCTTCCTTTTGAGTGTACTTCACTGTGTGTGGGTGTGACAGCAATGGCAAGATGGCTGACAGTGGTGTCCTGCTGTTGTTTGTTGTCCAGTTCCCAGCATGGCCTTGTGCTCCCCACAACAGAGCACCAGTGTCAGACATCTTTGATGGGGCTTTACACTCTCTGTGAGGTGTGCATGCTTCAGTGTGAGCTTGCTGGGCCATGGGGGTGGGGGATGTTGAGCTGTGACTACCACTCCCATCATGCTTTTGCCTCCACCCCCCTTCCCAGCATGCCCATGCTTCCTTCCTTTTGACTCAGCTTCCCTGTGGGGTTGTGTGCCTGTGCTGACAAGATGGCTGACAGTGTTGTCCTTGCGTTTGTTTTGCTACAAGTCCCATGTGTGTCCCTGTGCTTCACACTGCATGACCCAGGGTTGTGGTTCTTTGTGGGATATTTGATTGGTGTGTGAGGCAATGCTTTCTCCCAGGTGGGTTATGTGGAGTTTGTGTTAGGGGGGTGTGTGGGTGGAGCTGCTGGTGACTATGGCAGTGCTGTGAGTCCTCCTTCCCACCCAGCCAGATATCCCACCATGGAACGTGCTTGCATTGCAGAGAGTGCAAGTTGGCTTTCAGGATGTCAGGCAGTGGTTTTGTGCTGTTTGTTGGTGCCCAGTTCCCAGCAGGGCCTTGTGCTCCCCACAGCAGTAGCCAGTGTCAGCCATCTTGTCAGTTGTTTTGCACTGCCTGTGATGTGTGCATGGTTCATGGTGGTGTTGATGTGCGCATTGTGAGGGTGGGCAATTTCTGTGACTACGACTCCCATGATGCTATTGGCTGCACTGACTTGCCCAGCATACACAGTATTCCTTCCTTTCAGTGAGCTTCCCTGTGAGGTGGTGTTGTGGTGGTGGTGTTGTGGTGGTGGCTACATGTCTGACTGTGTTTGTTGGTTATATTTGTGCCACTGCCTAGCTGTATTTGTTGTTAGGTTTGTACATGTCATGACACAGTTACATTTCACTATGAGCCGGCATGTATTGTGTTTATCTGGCTGACATACACATTTTGGGATGATCTGTTTTGGTTGGTGTGTATTTGCTAAGGGTGCATGGTTTGACTCTCCCCTTGACAGTGATGTGTGTGTATTGTGGCACAATATTGTGTCCATTTGTTGTGTACTCACCAGGCCCCATAGTGCTATTATTCATGTGTATTGGCAGATTTTTAGGTACTGTTGTATCATGATAAATATCTTCTTTGTCTATATTGGGTTGACTTGTATCTTTTGTTGATAGTTTAGTGTCCTTTGATGTAGCTGTAATAGTCATCTCCGTCTCTCTATGAATTGCAGAGCTAGTTTTATTAGCGAGACTTGGATTTTCTTTTACAGTTCCCATTTGATTTTGTCCTGTCTTGGGAGTATTAAATGTTTTGCCTATTGTTTTAAGAGATAATATTTCGGTAACCATGTCCGTTAGATGTGCCACATCCTTCTGTATCTGCTTAATCTCCTGCGTTAGTCGTCTTTCGATACAGTCCATTTTACCATGTAGTTTTTTACAAAGGATTTCAAGCTCTGGGGGTTTCTGTTTTGTAAAATCATTTTCCTTTCTAATCTGCCCAGGGTTACATCCTCCCTTTTTTTGCTTGACTGTTAGTTTAACCTTAGGTGTGGACTTTTGCTTTTCCACTGGGCTATCTACATGTCGGCCTGGTTGTTTCATCTTTTTCGCTGGTGGAGATATCAGGGAGGTATCATCCGTTAATTCAGAGACTTCCAGGGATGAGGTTAGAACACATGGATTAAAAGGTTTATGATTATCCAGACTTCTATGAGCACTTGCTACGCATGTATCTGGCTCCGTGACCCTATCTCTCACTATATTTTCAAGTGCTAAGGGTTCCGTTTCTCCCTCTGGTATTGACTCCTTTAAGGCCGCATCAAGGGCTGTTTTTGTTGCTGCCAATTGCTCCTCTACGTGAATGATTTCATCATTTATAAGGCCTACTGCATTTGTTAAATATTTCGTTATTGGAGCATTCTTTATAGTCTTCATGGACTTCTTTCCCCCTTCTTGCAATAACTTTCTTTTGCCCATGTTTTGCAGTCTGACTGATGTTAGATAAATATAACGGTATAGAAACTCTCTTACCGTAGCTTATGGGCCTCTCCACGAAACGAAAGGGGGGTGGCCCTGCCCTGCCTCGTTCTGTCGTGGACGGGCGCAGACGGGCCCGCCCTTGGCCCGGGCTTGGCCCGGGCACGCCCGCGTGCGTCCCGCGCTGCGGGAGCCCCTGGGCACTTTTGACTGCGCCTCCTGGCGCTCCGATGATGCTGGCGGGTGCGCAACGGCGCGAGTCACCACAAGGGACCCTGGGGAGTGTAGTTCTTCCTCACGCTACACTCCCGGTCCCGGTCCGCTCCTCGTTTCCCGCACTCTCACAGTGGCAAGGCTGGCTGACTGTAAATGGGCGTCCCGCGCTGTGGGAGCCCCTGGGCACTTTTGACTGCGCCTCCTGGCGCTCCGATGATGCTGGCGGGTGCGCGACGGCGCGAGTCACCGCAAGGGACCTTGGGGAGTGTAGTTCTTCCTCACGCTACACTCCCGGTCCCGGTCCGCTCCTCGTTTCCCGCACTCTCACAGTGGCAAGGCTGGCTGACTGTAAATGAGCGTATTGCTTTTGAGTTGAGTTTCCTGAAGGAAAATCACCTCTGGATTAAACGGGGTTAATCACTTCATCAGGGCCCCCCTCTTCTGCTTGTTCAACAACTCATTCACATTACAGGTAATAGTTTTAATTTGTTGAGCCATTATCAATCCATCAAGTTAATATTAGCTTCCCCCACAGCCGAGACTATCTGCCATCAACCATAACGTATTGCATTTTTTAAATTTTTTAGTCCCCACACTTCTAAGCACCTGTTGCTTGCTATTCACGATTATATTTAAGCAATCTAGCCACTCCTGTATCCTGCTCATTTTCACTGCACACCCCCCCACAGTCAAGCCCACTTCCCTCGCCTTTCTTGAATCTGGGAGTTATCCACCTTTCCCCCCAAGGTTCCCTACCCTCAAAAGGTACTCTGTTGCTGCACCCAGCATCCCCCTTGTAACCCCCGCTCATTGCCCGATAGGACAGACAAAGGCAATCCAATCAGTAATAGCAAATACTATCACAGTGGGATAGGTGTGGCGCAGCAGCCAGGGCAGCTGACTCTGGAGCACAGGGCTCACGGTTCGATCCCCAGCTCCGGCGGCAGCTCAGCCCAGCACCATGTGACTCTGGGCAATAGCTTGCTTAATCTTCCCGACGGCCCCCAGCGCCTTGAGACCCTTAGGGGTGATTTGTTCGCGCTTTACAAATATCGGGTTATTACAGTGTTTTACCCCCCTACAATGTACTTCGGTATTTCAAAAAATATTTTAGGGTTTTGTCATCTTAGAAAGAAAGGCCTGAGCCTCCTTGACTGCCAAGAACACACAAAATTGACGATTGGAAGGACCTTCAGCTTAGATTGCTGAACCAAGGAGGCTTGCACCCCCAACAATTTAAATTCACGAGCCAGCCCTTGTTCAGATTTGCGACGATGAGTTGCAGTTTTTGACAAGTCTGAGAGTACACTCATCTGCATATTATACAGCAGCAGAAACTATTTTTAAAAAATATCAGCAGTTAATATCTGCTCTTTCATCCTGTAGTCTGAAAAATTAACCAAGATTGTTCGCAGATATTTCATGTCCATTGTCCAATGCGCAGGGACCCTGTGCGCCCTCATGATCGTAATGTCAGCTGGAGCATTTGGTAGAATATGCTGTCTGATCAGTGAATCCATCAATTGAGATACATTCTGGATAGGCCCTTGAGAGTCACTTCCCTCTGGGACACCAATGAACCGGAGATTTGAGCATCTGTCATGACTCTCCATTTCATCAAGCTTATTTTCTAACTGCCAAACCTTCTTTTGCTCTGTTGAAACATCTTTATTAAGAGATATCAGTCTGTCCTCCAGGTCAGAGATTCTTTGTTCCGCCTCTTGTAATCGCCTCTGCATTTGTGTAAGGCTCTCCTCAATTTTAGACAGCCTCTGATTTAAAGTTTCAATCTCCTGGGCCTGCTATTGTTTTAGCTCATGATGTCGGAATTGTATCAAACAAGGATTTAAGCATCTGTGCTGGCAAGGAAAGCGCTGAATCGTAACTTTCTTTTCTGCAATCACTGGACGCTAGCAGAGGAGAAGAGCCGTCTTGGCCCTCACTATCCAGGGAGCTGTTTCCCGGACTTGGGATTTCGGCCTGGACTGTCTGGACTGTCCCTTCTCTTGAGAAGACTGGCACCTCTTCCATTGTTGCACTTTTATCTTGCTGCGCAAACAAATGATGGAGGGAATGCTGAATAAATCATACATGCAGCCCCAGTCACTGGATCTGGGTTAAATCCATCGTTCTTTTGCTTTCCATGCCACCCCAGTTTAGACCCAGGCGTATGCAAATCAGTCTTGACCCTGTTCCTTATGGGAACAGTCCAGCCCTAACTGCTAAGCCAGGTCCTCCCTGGACCCGAAACAAGCCTCCTGGGACCGGTTTCGGGGTATTAATCCTCATCAGCCAGGCTAGCTTGCTGACCGGCATTGGATTTATTGATAAGTTCCCCTTTTCCATGCTGTTGGTTGAGTTTCTTCTCCCTGTGGAGCTTACTGGTTACCAATTTGTGAAATACAGGGTAGTCTTTGATTTTTACTGTTATACTTGGACTAAGCACGGAGGTGGGGACTATACCACATCGTCGTTCAGCTGACATGCCCCTGGAGACTCTCTGTTGTGCCCATCCATCCAGTCAGAGTTGGGCTGGGTGACTAACACTATACTCGCAGCAGGGAAAATTAGAGATGCGTTAACTTCAGGCAAGTCAGACTTATCTTACATACCCTCATGGCTAGGGGATGGGCGGCCCTCCGCCATTTCAACTGCAGTGGCGTCTTTCTGCATCGCGTTTCTTCAAGCTGCTGCAGTTAAACGACCCTGTACTGCCCGTTGTTTCAATTTCTGAGCTGCTGCAGTGTTATGGGCTGTAGCAGCTGATTTAGGGTGGAGTTACCGCATATTGAAGGCACCTTGCATACCGAAGGCAAATTCCACTAAATCCCTTGAAAGGAGCCCCTGCCATGACTCCTCGTGGCCGTCGCTCACTCACCTTGGGATGCCAGGAGACTACCACCCGACTGCCATAAGCTAACTGCAGCTTTTTTTCCAGAAGCCTACAGATCAGTTTTTCTTTTTTTCCCGCATTTCTCAATCACTTGCAGTAGTCAGCAGTCCCAGACCAGCCAGGATATCAAACATGCCGATAGCCATGAGCCGAACTCGTCAGAATGTAGGCCTCCATGCCGCCATTCCACTGCGTCCTGTCCAGTCTGCAGCAGGCGAGGAAGAGGAGTCACAAATGAGCGCTAGCAGCAGGCCATGTCACAACCGAAACTCGGATTCTAATTTGTAGTGTTGTGCCGCAGTGAGTGAGAAAAATTAACCATATTACCCTTAAGGAGGTCAGGCGTAACGAGAGGTGCAAATCTATTGCTACTCAATAAAGCAAAGTCCCCTCATGTGGCTCCTTTACAGGAGTATCTGTCATATAAACTGTAGAGGTTAGAGAGGTTAGAGGAGAGAATAAGACTACTGCCCTTCCTCTCAGAACCAACAGAGATCAGATACGGTGTCCCCCAAGGATCCTCCCTCATCCCCACGCTCTTGAGCGTCTACATGGCCCCCCTAGCAACCATTGTCAGAAACCACAGGCTCAGCATCGTCTCCTACGCTGATGACACCCAGCTCATCCTCTCTCTCACCACGGAACCCAATACCAAGAGGCGCAACTTCCAGGAAGGGATGGAAGCCATTGCGACCTGGATGAGCAACAGCTGCCTGAAGCTCAACCCGGAGAAAACAGAAGTTCTCATCCTCTGCTCCACCCCACCCCTTCCACTTGGGACAACACCTGGTGGCCCCCCGCCCTCAGAAACCCACCCACTCTAATGGACCATGCACTCAACCTAGGCATCATACTCGACTCTTCACTCACCATGAGTCGCCAGATCAACGCTGTATCCTCCCCATGCTTCAACACCCTCCGAGTACTGCACAAGACTTTCAAGTGGATCCCCCGACTCCAAGAAAACTGTCACCCATGCACTCTTCACCAGCAGACTGGACTACGGCAACGCCCTCTACACCGGAATCAGCTCGAAACTCCTCTGCAAACTCCAGACCGTCCAGAATGCCGCAGCCAGACTTATCCTCAATATCCCATGACACGACCACATACCCAACACCCCTGCGACGTTCACTGGCTCCATGTCGAAAGAAGGATAATGTTCAAGCTGCTCACACGCCTATAATGCCCTCCACAACATCGGCCTACAATACCTCAATGACCGAATCTCCTTCCATGCCCGAAGAGCAACCTTCTCTCAGCCAACCTCTCCCTAGCCACCGTCCCATGCTATCACACGACCAGAGCAAGCGGAAGATCCTTCTCCTACCTAGCAGCCAAGTCCTGGAACAAACTCCCTCTTCACCTCTGACGGAGCCTGACTGCACCAGTTCAGGAAGGACCTCAAGACCTGGCTCTTCGACTGACCCCACTGGAGCAGCCCACTCCCTCCCCAGTGCATTGAGACCCTCACGGGTGAGTAGTGCACTTCACAAACCCTGATTGATTGATTATTAGAGGTGCCAGTCTCCGTGGTGGGAGAGGGGGGCATTGGCAGTATTTATCATTGATTTATCAGCAGTACCAAAAAACATGATTAGCTTAGGTGCGGCCACATCACCCCTACTGGACTTCTTAACAATGATAATAGATTCTACCTCCCCAATCAGAGCATTAATCTCTTTTAGGGTGCAATTTTCAGCTGCATGCCGCCAAGGGTTTTTGTCTTACACACGCCTCGTGACACCTCCTTAGCTTTACTTTTCCCCATAATAAGCAAGTGTTGGACTTGGCCCTTTTTGCAGGGTCATCCCTGAACTTTTTGCCTTCCTCCTATATTTTCTCTGACCTGTTTTTGTTGGTTTTATGACTCTGGGCACTTTACCACTGCTGATCAGTGCTAAAGTGCATATGCTCTCCCATGATAAATTGTGTTATGGATTAGTGACTCCATGATTGGATGATTGGTTTACTTGTCAGTCCCTAGTACAGTGCACTGCGTGTGCCCAGGGCTTGTAAATCCAATGCTGCTGGTGGGCTTGCAGCACTGGTTGTGCCACCCACAGAAGCAGCTTGTAAAATGTGTCTCAGGCCTGCCATTGCAGAGCCTGTGTGCAGTCTGTGACTGCCATGTCGACTTGGCAAGTGCACCCACTTGCCAGTCCCTAAACCTTCCCTTATCTTCATATCAGACACCCCTAAGGTAGGCCCAAGGGCAGGGTGCATTGTAAGTATAAGGTAGGACATGCCCTGGTGTGTGTGGCATGTCCTAATAGTGAATTACAGCCATTTTCGTTTTCACTATTGCAAGGCTACCTGTTCTCCATAGGCCAGAATGGGCAGTTTTGATTATTACACCTTATAATCCTAACTGACCCAGAGAACATGGTAGAAAAACGAATTTAGTATGCCTGAACTCAGAATGATAAAATACATCTTTTAGTGAAGTTGGTTTTAACATTCTTTGTTTGAAAATACCACTTTTAGAAAGTAGGTATTTTCTTGCCTAAACTCATCCAGCTGCCTCTGCTCAGGTTGTGTATTGTGTGTCTGGATTTGTGAGTGACAGGGGCTGGGGGATTCCAGGAGGCAGGGTGAGTCAGCACAGGGCTGAATAGGAAGGTCTGCATCCAGAGTGGAGGGAGGAGTTGCACCTGGGTCTGAATAGGGCTGTGCCTGCCTTCCACAATGCTGGCTCCACCTCCTGCCGGGCGTCTGATGGCTCTGCCCCTCACTCACAAAGGAAAGAAGGAGTCAGAAAAACAAAGTGCTCCAGGACTGACCAGAACTGGTTTTGGACTAGGCAGAGGCCTCTCTGCCTTCAGAGAACAAAGGGAAAAGGTGTATAAAGGGGACCCAGACCCCTAGGAAATTAGATCACTTCTGGGAAATCAAGAAACCTGTTGCCAAGGAGAAGAACCGGAGAAGCTGAAGGAGGAGTACTGCCCCTGTGCTGTTTTGCTGATTGGGGTTGGCCTGCAGTGGTTGCTTTCTGCCAAGGACAGGAGAAAAGACTTTGCTGTGCTTTGTCATCTTGAAGAAGGGAATCTCCAAGGGCTTGAACTGAGCTTGCCTCCTGCCTGAAGTCACAGGGACACAAAGACTTCACCCCTTCTGTTTGCCTGCATCTGGAACTGCTGTTTTAGCTGCTAACAGAGGAAATTGCAACACCGACGCCGGCGGCGGCGCCGTAACCTGCACCGAAGCCGTGGGCACCGCTCGTGAAGAGCACGACGCACCGCCCGACTTGCACCGTAGGCCCGACGCCTGCCGGCGCCGTGCGACATCGACTCCGAAGCCGTCATCGAGGCCGCTGCCTGCACCGGAGCCGAGGACACCGCTCGTGGCGCTCACGGCGCACCGTCCGACTCGCACCGCAGCCCGACTTCACCGGCGCCAGGGCTTCATCATCGCGGAGCCGATCCTCGGCGTGGGTGACCCCCGAATCCATCGGCGCCGCGCCATCGTAGGAACCGACGCCTCGCCGCCATCCGTGACGTCACCTCCCGACACAGTAAGGAACCGACGCCTCACCTCCCCTGCGCTGCAGTAAGGAACCGAGACATCACCTCCCCTGGGGTCGTAAGGAACCGACGCCGCCGGCGTCACGAAGCATCACCTCCCGGCGCCGTGCACCGTCTTTGTTTTCATCGAATTCCAGGTACTGTTCTTTGTGGGTCTGCTCGACTCCGGGCCCGGCGCCGCGCACCTCGCGGTCGGCGCCGTACTTTGGGATTTCCACCGGTCACGACGTCGTGATAACTCCAAGTGGAGTTATTTGTTGCTACAAGCTTTATTTGATTGACTATCCTATTTTTGAAGATAACGTGAACTGTCTCTATCATTTTAAGTCTATTTTTGAGTACTGTATTGTGGATTTTTGCTATTGGGTCTTGTGATAAGTCTATATAAAGATTACTTATTTTTACATAAACAACCTGTGTGGTGTCCATCTGTAGTGTTTTCACTGTATTACTGTATGTGTTCACAAATGCTTTACACACTGCCTCTGAGATAAGCCTGTCTGCTCGTGCCAAGCTACCAGGGGTGAGCAGGGGTTATTTTAGGAGTGTATCCCCCTTATCCTGACTAGAAGCAAGGGTCCCTATTTGGACAAAGGTGCAAGCCATTGCCAACTAGAGACCCCCAGTTCTAACATTGGTGGTCAGCGGTGAGGATTTGGACTTGCATTTGTGATTCATATACAGTGATTGGTGTACACTACTAGTGAGTGCAGACCAATACGCGACCACATACATTTTGATAGGACTTTTTTTCCTTGGAACCTTTATTTTTGTTGAGAACTGCCAATTTTCACCATGAGCAAAAAAGGATCCATTGCACCTGCAGATATTGAATTTGAAGAAGATAGGGTTGATACCTACACTGTGCCAGAACTCAAAGCTGTTTGCAAAAAGTTTAAAATCTCTATGAGAGGCCTCACCAGGAAGGAGGAGTTTCACAAGGCGCTAAGGGCCTGGTTGGAAGCACGGAATGCCAGTGGGCAGTCCGAGGAGCCTGTGGAGGAGGCAGAGAATTTAGATGGGCAGCTTGAGGGGCCATTGGAGCTTACCTGGGAGGGAGTGCCTTCCAGGGAGGGCAGCAGTGTTTCTCAAAAGGGCCTGTCTCCAGAGGAGCTGGAGGACAGGGACAAAAGCAGGATGCATGAAATGGAAATGGCCAAACTAAAACAGGGAAGCCATGATAGCCTTGAGCATAAGAAATTGGAGTTGGAAAGTAAGAGGTTGGCCATGGAAGAAAGGAAGATGCTTTTAGAGCATGAGAGAATGATGAGGGTGTTGGAGTTCAAAGCCAGGGGCTTAGGGATTCCTCCCTCTGGTGGCAGCAAAATTGTATTACCTAGTGCTGAGGGAGTAGTACACACACCCAGAGATGTGGTGCCTGACTTGGAGGGGTTAATATACACCAGGAGGTTCAAGGGTATGAGGTAGCTCCAGTGGTGCGCAGCGTCCCTGAGGTGGATTGGGGAACTGGCACAGGGGTTCATAGTCCTAGTGGTGGGAGGGACACTCTACTGACTCTAGATGAGAGGTGCAGGGAGAGGGTTCCCCATGTTTGAATTCCTGGGGTGTGAGTGTGAAGACCGCCCAGAAGAGTGTGGGTTGAGTGACAGAGACAGTCAGATACTGTCTTGCCAATCTCAGCAGAGTGGTGTGGGAGTACATGTGTGAGGCACTGGATGGTGAGGTGAAGGATAACTTGGTTAACACCTGTGAGGGGTTGTGTGATCCAATTGTGGGAAAGCATATTGTAAGTCCCTGTTTTCCAGAGCTATGCCAACACCTGTTGGAGAGTGAGTTCTCTGACCCCAGGGAGCTCACGAGGGAGGAAGACCTTTTGGTGGTTTCCAGAGGGTCTGAAAAGGCATTGGGGAGTGACCCTAAGGGAGTGGCTCAGGTATCTTCCAGCCCAGAGTGGTGGAAGTGGTTCAGAGTAGCCCAGCTAGGTCCGGTGTAGTGGGAGGGGTGTAGGGACTCACGTCCTGTCTCAGTGGAGAAGGAGTGAGTGTGGGGCTGCGTGTCCCAAGGTGCCCGAAACCCAGTCTCAGAGCCTGGATGGTTCTTTAAGGGAACACCAGGTAGGGAGCCTAGGCTGTCCTGATGGGCCGCCTGTTGAGGAGGATCTCCTAGTGTCTAGAGAACCTGGAGCGTCTGTAAATGGAGCTCCAGTGTTTCTGGTATCTGGCAGTGCCGCTCCACTTGGGAGGGTGCAGAAGTCCAGAGTGAGGGGTGAGAGGGGAGAGAGTCCCCAGTGGAAGAACCAGTGGGTCAGGGACCAGCCAGAAGGGCTGAGTCACCAGTGAATGACCATGGTGACACCACTTCTGTCCTGGGGGATCTTCGCGCGTGTCAGATGGACAGGAGTCGGGAGATCTGCGCCAGGCGGACTGTCACACAACACATGAGAGATGTGTTACCCTCTGGGGGGCATGCGTGCTCCCCAGGAAGTCCTGGTGCGCCAGGCAGATTATTACACAACTCTAGAGGAGTGTGTTTCCCTTGGGGGGGTTGGTGTACCCTCCCGGAAGTCCTGGGTTGCCAGGCACAGGTCCAGCCTAAGGGTACAGACCCTGGGTTGGAGGACCAGGTTCAGGGTGTCCCCCTGACCTGGAGGAAGGGGCAGCTGCTAACAGTGCCCCTACCAGTTTGTCTTCTGGGGGCACCGCTCCAGGTGGGAGGGTGCAGGACCCCAGTAAGGGGGCGGGGAGAGGACAGCCTCACCCCTGGCCTCTGCCCAGTCTAAGGGTACAGACCTTATGCTGGGATCCCAGTTGCAGGATAGAACCCCTGAACTGGTGGGCGGGTGTGCAGGACCCCTGCCACAGGTGCCCTGACAATTCTGGAAGGGGTACAGCTCCAGGTGGGAGGGTGCAGAGCCCCAAGGAGGAGGACCAGGTGTGGGAGAGCCCACCCCAGTCTCCTGTCCAGCCGCCGGTTACAGGCCCGGGGCTGGTGGGTCAGTGTCAGGATGTCATACCTGACCTGACGGTTGGGAGAAGTGGACAAAGGGTGCCAGGCACCTGGGGCTACTGCCCCCGCTCTCTGACACCACAGAGGTTGGAGAGCCATGAAAGGCCTGGGGCCTGGCTCTCATCACTGACGGCTGTCAGTGGCCACTGTGGCTTGCTGTCCTGGTGGACAGAGTTGCCCCTGGGAGGGGGACAGAAGTCACACCCGGGGGTGGACTAGGCCACACATCTGTGTTGGCCATGTGGGTACTGTCTGTCGGTTGGGACACACCTGTGAGCAAGCTAAGGTTAGGTGCTGCACAGGTGGTGTCCACAGTTGAGGAGAAGGGTTCCCCATGGGTTAGCTGGGTGGGCCCTGAGAGTATGGACAGAGGGATCCAAATAGGTTCAGATTGGCGTAGAACTGGAGTATGCCCCTGCTGTTGTGGGCCAGGGTCCAGGTTCTATCGCCCAAAGCAGAGAAGCCCATCAGGGTAGTGATTGGTCTCCCCTGCGTTTTGGCTGGAAGGGGGTTGTGTTGGACTTGGCCCTTTTTGCAGGGTCATCCCTGAACTTTTGCCTTCCTCCTATATTTTCTCTGACCTGTTTTTGTTGGTTTTATGACTCTGGGCACTTTACCACTGCTGATCAGTGCTAAAGTGCATATGCTCTCCCATGATAAATTGTGTTATGGATTAGTGACTCCATGATTGGATGATTGGTTTACTTGTCAGTCCCTAGTACAGTGCACTGCGTGTGCCCAGGGCTTGTAAATCCAATGCTGCTGGTGGGCTTGCAGCACTGGTTGTGCCACCCACAGAAGCAGCTTGTAAAATGTGTCTCAGGCCTGCCATTGCAGAGCCTGTGTGCAGTCTGTGACTGCCATGTCGACTTGGCAAGTGCACCCACTTGCCAGTCCCTAAACCTTCCCTTATCTTCATATCAGACACCCCTAAGGTAGGCCCAAGGGCAGGGTGCATTGTAAGTATAAGGTAGGACATGCCCTGGTGTGTGTGGCATGTCCTAATAGTGAATTACAGCCATTTTCGTTTTCACTATTGCAAGGCTACCTGTTCTCCATAGGCCAGAATGGGCAGTTTTGATTATTACACCTTATAATCCTAACTGACCCAGAGAACATGGTAGAAAAACGAATTTAGTATGCCTGAACTCAGAATGATAAAATACATCTTTTAGTGAAGTTGGTTTTAACATTCTTTGTTTGAAAATACCACTTTTAGAAAGTAGGTATTTTCTTGCCTAAACTCATCCAGCTGCCTCTGCTCAGGTTGTGTATTGTGTGTCTGGATTTGTGAGTGACAGGGGCTGGGGGATTCAGGAGGCAGGGTGAGTCAGCACTAGGGCTGAATAGGAAGGTCTGCATCCAGAGTGGAGGGAGGAGTTGCACCTGGGTCTGAATAGGGCTGTGCCTGCCTTCCACAATGCTGGCTCCACCTCCTGCCGGGCGTCTGATGGCTCTGCCCCTCACTCACAAAGGAAAGAAGGAGTCAGAAAAACAAAGTGCTCCAGGACTGACCAGAACTGGTTTTGGACTAGGCAGAGGCCTCTCTGCCTTCAGAGAACAAAGGAAAAGGTGTATAAAAGGGGACCCAGACCCCTAGGAAATTAGATCACTTCTGGGAAATCAAGAAACCTGTTGCCAAGGAGAAGAACCGGAGAAGCTGAAGGAGGAGTACTGCCCCTGTGCTGTTTTGCTGATTGGGGTTGGCCTGCAGTGGTTGCTTTCTGCCAAGGACAGGAGAAAAGACTTTGCTGTGCTTTGTCATCTTGAAGAAGGGAATCTCCAAGGGCTTGAACTGAGCTTGCCTCCTGCCTGAAGTCACAGGGACACAAAGACTTCACCCCTTCTGTTTGCCTGCATCTGGAACTGCTGTTTTAGCTGCTAACAGAGAAATTGCAACACCGGCGCCGGCGACGGCGCCGTAACCTGCACCGAAGCCGTGGGCACCGCTCGTGAAGAGCACGACGCACCGCCCGACTTGCACCGTAGGCCCGACGCCTGCCGGCGCCGTGCGACATCGACTCCGAAGCCGTCATCGAGGCCGCTGCCTGCACCGGAGCCGAGGACACCGCTCGTGGCGCTCACGGCGCACCGTCCCGACTCGCACCGCAGCCCCGACTTCACCGGCGCCAGGGCTTCATCATCGCGGAGCCGATCCTCGGCGTGGGTGACCCCCGAATCCATCGGCGCCGCGCCATCGTAAGGAACCGACGCCTCGCCGCCATCCGTGGCGTCACCTCCCGACACAGTAAGGAACCGACGCCTCACCTCCCCTGCGCTGCAGTAAGGAACCGAGACATCACCTCCCTGGGGTCGTAAGGAACCGACGCCGCCGGCGCCAGCGAAGCATCACCTCCCGACGCCGTGCACCGTCTTTGTTTTCATCGAATTCCAGGTACTGTTCTTTGTGGGTCTGCTCGACTCCGGGCCCGGCGCCGCGCACCTCGCGGTCGGCGCCGTGCCTGGGATTTCCACCGGTCACGACGTCGTGATAACTCCAAGTGGAGTTATTTGTTGCTACAAGCTTTATTTGATTGACTATCCTATTTTTGAAGATAACGTGAACTGTCTCTATCATTTTAAGTCTATTTTTGAGTACTGTATTGTGGATTTTTGCTATTGGGTCTTGTGATAAGTCTATATAAAGATTACTTATTTTTACATAAACAACCTGTGTGGTGTCCATCTGTAGTGTTTTCACTGTATTACTGTATGTGTTCACAAATGCTTTACACACTGCCTCTGAGATAAGCCTGTCTGCTCGTGCCAAGCTACCAGGGGGTGAGCAGGGGTTATTTTAAGTGTATCCCCCTTATCCTGACTAGAAGCAAGGGTCCCTATTTGGACAAAGGTGCAAGCCATTGCCAACTAGAGACCCCCAGTTCTAACAGCAAGCAAATAGGGAGATGGATCCGGTCTTTTGCTAACCACAACCAAGTAGGATAGGCCAAGCCTGATTACAAAAAGAGCAAAAGAGATGCCTTATCATTGTGGAGGAGGATGTGGCATAACGGCTAGGCCTGCGACTTTTGAACTGGGGAACCAGGTTTTATTCTCAGCATCTATTCAACATCGTGTGATTACGGGCAAATTACTTAATCTCCCACTGCCTAAAAATAAAAAGGAGTGTGTACTTGTGTAATATAACTGGTGCTCATGTAAAGTGCTTCAATACCTTTGGGTCGAGTTTGCTCTTTATAAAATTACAAAATAAATGTGCCCTGTTGGGCATACATACCTCAATGGCGACAAAGAGGAAGTTCTTCACATGCCCTGTTCTTCACTAAACATGCTCCCCTCAATGAGTTCTGAGCTGCCTTAGCTGAGACTTAACCAGCAGTCATCACTGCTTCCACTGGATGTACCTGAAGAATCATGGTGCCTCCTTGCTTTCAGTGAGATACTGACTTACTTGCATAGAACACTTCACACTTGGACAGCCCGACGAAGCATCTCAGCTGTGTGCCCCACATACACATGCTGTGCCTTTGGAAGAACCTCACATACGGCCTCTAGAGCCCTGCGAAATGCATGTTCGAATGAATAGCATAATGAGTATCAATTTTAGTTGCCACTTAAGAAAAAGAAAAGAGCAGGAACTCAAACAGTAATGAAGGTCTCAAATCACAATCATTGCGTATAATGATGACAGAAGTCTGCTAATAATCCCCAACTCTGGTGACTGATTTCAATTTATGCTGGAATATTCTACTCTGGGGAATTGATAGGCATAGAGCAGGCAATCTGAATGTCATACCATCTCATAATATATTTGACAAGGACAAGGGAACCCAAATGAAGTCTGCCAGGGACCTTGGGAAATAGTACTTTTCTAGAAAACAGTGGTCCCATGGAACTGTATAGTATGAGAGAGATGAATATAGACTCAATCAATTCTATATTGAAAAAGACTTGTCAGCCGGACAGAGGTCTACTTTAATGTTATAGTTAACAGAGTAAAAACTTATTCATAAACACAAAATAGAGGAAGCGGGACACAAGCCTGTGCCCTCACTACACCTACATAGAACACATACAATGTGACAGCAAAACAGAAAGGCTCAGGCACGGCTGTCGATTTGTCATATATGGCAATAACACATAGGGCCAACAAATCGTCTTTTTACACCCTTACACAATTAATAACACATTTAAGGGAGTGTATAAGGTGTGATGGGTGTCGGCAGCGTTTCGATCCATACAGTAAATACAAGGATCATCATCAGGACTTAACATAAGCATGCCTGAAATTGAAAGCCTGTAACAACATAAAACAATAGGGATGAAAGAGGGGAAAAGCTTCAGTTAGTTAGGGAAGCAACATAAGCAGTTCAAATTAATTTAAATGGGCTATGCAGATGGAATTCAGCAACCTGTGGGAATTAACAATACATAAGAACATAACGTTATAGTGAATAACAGTATTGCAGGTAGAGTGCCACTCTGGATTAAGGATATAAGAAGGCTGTTGCACGATCCTATGAGAAGAGATCGTTAGTGCGGGTGAAAAAGGATTATAGGTGAACCTATGGAAGTAACAGGTGTAAACAGGAAGGCGCAGGAAGATTGTGTGTGTGCTCGATAGTAGGTAGATTGTTAGGGAGGAGGAACGAGGATCACCTGACAGGGGGCAGGCATCAGAAGAGGTCCTATCCTGCAATTGCGCGGGACCTGTAAAAAGGAAAGGCGGGAGTGACGGGTGGGAACCGGAGGAGAGGCAACGTGAGCAGGGAGAAGAATTAAGGCTTACCAGTCTCCGTGTCAGAAACCACGATGCGGTTCGAAATTCCTGCATAAAGGAATGAGGGGGTAAGGGGAGGGCAGATGCAAGGCGAGGGAATTGGGATAGAAACCACGATGCGGTTCGGAATTCCTGCAATAGAGGAAGGAGCCAGAGAATGGACCTACCGATAAATCATGCGTGCAGCGACGGGCGTAGTGAAGATAAGATCCTCGTGCTGGATTCGCCGGAAAGGCAATTGGGGTATCCTGTGGGGGAGGGAAGCCAGGTCAGTGGGCAAGGGCCGTGGTCAGCATGGGTGGGCAACCATGGGCAGTGGAGGATTCTTACCTCAATGGGAACCTCACAAGGGTGTGTGCGCCGGAGACGGTCAGCTAATGAGGGATTGCAAGAGACGCAGAAGGAAGGGACTTAGAGCGTGCGATAGGTGGAAGGAGGTCAGCTGACCAAAAATAGAAATGAAAGGAGGGACGTCCAACCAATACGTGGCAGACATATTGGAGTGGTGCAAATGGCATGTGATGAGAGCGAAGAAGGACTTCATGCATAGTGGTAAAGCCAGCCTATTAGGGGAAAGAACAAGGGATTAATCAGACTGTAGGACAGTTACAGCCACACAGGGCTCACAAATTAGCCACATGTATGAGTGATTGTACAGTAAACAGTAATTGGTGACAGAGGGAGGACTCATTAATTAAAACAACATGTGTGAATTACTATACAATAGTAATTAGGAGTGGATTCAGTTAATTTATACAAGTGTAGTCCAGTCTTCAAGTCTGTTTAAGCCTGTGTGCAGGCTGTTGGTCTTAAAAATCCATTTTAGTTCTTCTTTGTCCAGTAATTTAGAGATATCTCCTCCTCTTGGAGGTGGTTTGATCACGCTTATCACAGTCAGCGTATATCATTCTCGTTGTGGTGTGCTTCCTCAAAATGGTCAACGAGTGGTGCATTTGGAGTCTTACATCTTACTCTGCTACGGTGCTGGCATATCCTTACGCGTATCTTTTGAGTTGTTTGGCCTATATAGATTTTCTTACAAGGACATAATATGGCATAAACAACATTTTGCGTGTTGCAATTAGAGAAAGAATGCAGAGTGATCTTGGTTTTCTCAAATACAAATTCCTTACATTCAATGCTATAATCACACACGCTACAATTGCCACATTTAGCATGCCCAACCAAAGGTGCGAGTCCCCAATATTCATTAAGATTACCTGGGGTTTATTATTAGGGAGGCGGCCCGGACTAGATGGTCTTTAATGTTTTGTTCTTTTTGAATGCGAACAAAGGTCGTTCAAGGTTGAGTGAGCCGGCATTGAGTACTGCCCAATTTTTTGTGATGGTCTTGCGTACAACGTTGGAGATGGGAGAGAAAGTAGTAACACAGACTAGGCGATTCTGGGGAGTCTTTTCTTTTGGTTCAAGAAGGACGTCGCGTGGGCAATACCAAGCTCTTTCATGGCATTGCGGACCAACCTGCGTGGGTAGCCTCTACTGGTGAGTTTGTTGTTAAGTACTTTGGCCTCTTGGAAGTAATTCTCTTTGAGTGAGCAGTTTCTCCTGATACAGAGAAATTGGGAGTAGGGTAATGAGTCTCGAAGGGCTCGTGGGTGGTGGCTATCATATCTCAGCAGTGTGTTCCGCTCAGTAGGTTTGCGGAACAGACTGGTGATAAGGATGCCTTCCCTGTGAAATATGTTAAGATCCAGGAAAGGGATAGATTCTTTATTTTGGGTCAATGTAAATTTAAGGCCACCACAGTTATTATTAAGCCAGTGCAAGAAATTGTTAAGAGTACCCTCATTACTTTTCCAGATCATAAAGATATCATCAATATATCTTTTCCATTTAACAATTGCTAGAGATTAGTCTTACGCGGAATTTCTTCCTATTTGAAGATCAGTATTACCAACAAGTGAAGGGCACTTCGATGGGGGCTGTTTTTGCCCCAACTTAGCCATTCTGTATATGGACTCCCTAGAACAAAATCAAATCCTGACACCACTCAATCCCTTCTACGAAGGCATTGTTAAATGGAAAAGATATATTGATGATATCTTTATGAGTCTGGAAAAGTAGTGAGGGTACTCTTAACAATTTCTTGCACTGGCTTAATAATAACTGTGGTGGCCTTAAATTTACATTGACCCAAAATAAAGAATCTATCCCTTTCCTGGATCTTAACATATTTCACAGGGAAGGCATCCTTATCACCAGTCTGTTCCGCAAACCTACTGAGCGGAACACACTGCTGAGATATGATAGCCACCACCCACGAGCCCTATTTTTCACAATTACATATAATTTTTTGTCATTTTCTGAAATGTTGTGTAATTATGTAAAAGCAAACTATGCAAAATTCATACACAACTACATGGCACACAGACGTGCTGCAGCAGAGGACTTATATATGGGTCACTGACACAACATCGACTCCTATAATATCGACCTACAAAATTATTGAGTCACTAATATCGTATACAAAAATATCGACACCCAATACACAAAACTAAAATAACCCAAACATCGATAAAGAATATCGTGAAAAAAAATGTAGATGAAAACATATTGACAACAAAGAAAACCGCAAAAATATCGATAAAATTAAAATAACATATATTACAACAAAAACATTGATATGCACAATATTGACAACACAACAACATATAAACTATACAAAAAATAACATTTAAACATAGAAATACATTATTTTCTATAATATAAACAAATAACATATATCAAACATTCAAAACAAACACAAAATAATAAAAAAATAAAAAAACTAAAACACAAACAAATACACTTAAAAATCAAAATCAAATAAATAAGCAAACACTACAACATAAAAAAATCACAACTATCAAAAATAAACAGACCTATATAAATTATATATATAAAAATATATAACATTTATTAACATATATATCACTAAACAAAATTTAAAATAAATAAACATAATTAACATTAAACAAATTAAATTATAACTGCCAAAAATTTCAAAAAAAGCTATCCCAACCAATGAATTTAAACTACACCAACACAAACCAATAAAAAACTCTAACTAATTAAATAAACACTATAAAAGCAATCAAATAATGAACACAAAATTTACTGTGAAGCAGACAAACACTGCAGGATGAAACTTTGCAAGACAGAAAACAGAGCGAAAAGATCTACACAAACAACTAAACAGAAAAACTCTCATTAAAGGTAAGAACAAAACTTTTTAAATAAATAAATACAATTAGCTTAAAAGAAAAAAATATAAACAAATTAACTAAAAATGTAATGTTTTCCTTTATATTTCACAGACTAAACTTAAGTAAAACTCCACCTAGAAAATTCAAAACAATGATTTCCTTCCAAAACAACTACAAAATCAACATTAACGAAAAATAAAAAAAACAAAGTAAGTATATATCTTTACAAACTAATAGAGGTAACTGATTAAAACAAAAACATTTATTAAAAAATCAAAACATAACTAACAAATACTTTTATTTTAATTGCTTCTACACACTTCAACAAAACAACAATATCAACGAAATAAACTACATCAACTAAAAATAGTAAGTATTTTTTTTAAACAACGAAATAAAAATAGAGACTAAATAAACTAAATAAACAAACTAAAAGTAACACTTCGATAAAAAGAAAATTTTCCTTTTTAACCAACAGAAAGAAAGAAACCAGTGAATAAAGTACAAACATCGAAAAAGTATCCAACAATAAAAGCAAAACAAGATATATGTAAGTATATTTTGAAATGTAATAATTATATGAACATGTTTACTCTTCAATACTTAATAATGAATAAATACATATATATAAATACATTCACAGCTTTACAAAGAAAATGACAGAAGGGGCAAAGTTCATCTCCTCACAAAATGGGAAACTACTTCTGTGCTACATGGGCTATACTTATACGCAAGAGAAAATAACCGAAAATAAAACCCATTGGAAATGTAGTAAATACTACTCCAATTCTTGCTATGGGAGAGCAATGACGATAGAAACAAATGTTATTAATGGCAGGGAACACAACCATCTCCCCAATGTCACAGAAATTGAGGTGAGAGATGTTTCAGAAACCATCAAAGAAGCAAGCACCATCTCCCAACAAACAGAACCCAAATATTAAAAGATGTACTAACTAGGGTTCCTGAACATGTAACAGGACAATTACCTTCCATACCAACTCTAAAGCGCCTAATAGCCAGAACTAAAAGATCTACTGCTCAAACACCACCCACCCCCCAAACTATTGCAGAAATCGAGATTTTACAAGAATACAAAAACGATAAAACTCCACGTAACTATGCAGCTCGTTAAAACTTCTTGCATCCATTTAGTCATTGATATGACTGCCTTGTCAAATGCAGCTCCCTGATTGGTTGACCGTCCATATGAAATTATGTTGAAATCGCAGTAGGACACTTATGTTAAATAAATAAAAAAAACTACTAACTTGTTTGATGAAAATCTGAGTGTTCTTAACATTGTCTTCGTACGTGTAGAATCTCAGGAATGTACATGACAAATGCAGGCCCAGGCTGAGTGCGAGTTGGCTCCATTTGAGTAAATTAAAAGTGCACATGAGTCGAACATGCCCTGGCTGGTAGGCTGTCCGGTGGATCAGGACACTGGTGGGGATGGAGGGCATGCCGTAGTTCTCTGCACTTCAAGTTCCCAAGGATTGTTTATATTTTCTCTTTCAGTAGTTTACTCAGCTCTGTTTCATTTAGGTTCAGTTCATTTAAGGTTCCTCTTTCAGTCCACTTGCACACGTAGGTCTTTGCAAAATCGTCACCAAAATATGTGGTAATGAAGATGTCAGGTAGTCCATGTATTAAGCAGGTAGTTTTATTCAAATAAGATGTTACCAGGTAGAGCCCCACCAGGAGCAGCCTTTCTACTGCTCAGCCCATCCACCAACTGACTCACAGACTCACCTACATTCCACACACCAACATTCTGTCACCACTGTCACACTGGCTGATCAGCAGGTATAACAGTGACCAACTGGCATGGGTGCAAATTCAGCACGGTAAGTGTAAAAATTCAGGACAAAGGGTCAAAATTCAGGATAAAAATTCAGGACAGCAGGTCAAAATTCAGGATAAAACTTCGGGACAAAAGGGAAATTTTACAGACACAGAGGAAGTTGCGCAATAGTATATAAGTAAGTAAATAGACAACCACTTAAGTACAAGTCAAAATAAGTTTATATTTGGTTGTGACAATCGTGCACTTCACTGTTTTTCGGTATGCGCGCAGCTTTGAGCAACTGTGCAGGTTTTTGGTATTTCATATGATAATAATTTATTTATATGGTTACTGCACTGAGTTGTCCAGTCTGATATTTTGTTTACAACTCATGGGCCTGAACAGGCATGTTTGGTGAGAGAAGTGGTCTGGAAGATCTGCTCAGATAGACTTTGTTACTAGCATCTCATCTGAGTGCCATTGTGAGATGTAAAGCTGCACGCATAGGTGAACTAAAGGGAGGATTGCTGTGATGAACCCACTATAGGGAATGCATTATAGGTGTTTCAGCAAGTGGAACTTAAAATATGACATCTGACTTTGCTTATGGGGGCTTCGCAGAGAGTTGCACTAGCTGACGGAAGTCACAAAGGTGCTTTTTCCTGCAGCTTTCTTAAAGAAGGCACTGTTGATACACTATTACATAGTTTATTTTTGATGCCTTGCCTATTGCTACAAACACAATATACATCTCAAGCAAAGCTCATGGCACTATGAGGCTCTCCCTAAAACCTTATCCCTAAAACAAAACATGCAAACATTTACAATTACTAGTAAAACATTCAAGTAGCAGTTGGGTGCCACTCAAAAGGTCATATGCATGATGTATGGATCCCACACATAAGCACACAGCACATACATAATAGTAACACATAGGCAAGGGAGTAGCCAGAAAATTTAAATACCTCCCACTTTGAACTAAAGCTCTAATGGCACCAATAAAGCAAAGTAAGTAATCACAACCCTCCCCAGAAGATCTCTCTTGTCCAAGGATGTAGCCATTCATCCTTCCATCAAACCCCGATATCCACCATTCAGATTTTCATTCTGTCATCTATTAATTCTTTCATCCATCATTCAGTCTTTCACCATTCATTCTGTCCTTCCATCTGTGTGCCCATCCATATCCAAATGGTTTCAACCATTTGCAAACCTATCCATCATCTATCCTTCCATCCATCCATTCACTCATCCATCCAACAATTTACCCTTTCACCCAATCAGTCCTGTCATTCATCCATCCACTCTTTCACCCATCCATCCATTCACTCATCCATCCAACAATTTACCCTTTCACCCAATCCATCATTGCAGTTATCCATCCACTCTTCCACCCATCCATCCATTCACTCATCCATCCACCCATCCACCCATTCACCCTTTCACCCATCCAGCCATCCATCCATCCTTTCTTCCAGTGCTCCACCCTCCCTTTCACTCATGTATGCATTCTTTCACTCATCCATCTTTACATTTCTCTTTTCACTCATCCATGCACCCATTCGCCCATCCATTCTGCCAATCATTCTTCCATGCTTTCACTCATCCATCCATCTCCCTCTTCTCTCTCCATTCCCCTTTCACTTAGCCATCCATCCTTCTACCCACCCTTTACTCATCCACTCATGAATCCATCCATTGACCCTATCACTCATCCATCCTTTCACTCATCCATCCATCCTCTCATCCATTCACCCTTTCACTCATCTATCCATCCTTTTGTCCATCTACCCTCCCTTTTACTCACTCGTTCATCCTTACATCCACCCTTGCACTCATCCATTCATTCGTCCATTCACCCTTACATTTATCAATTGATCAATTCATTTTCATTTCATTTCATTCATTTCATTTCATTTCATTCATCCATCATTTCTCTCATCCATCCACCCATTCACTCGCCCATCGTCCACCCTTTCCCTCATCCATCCATTCTTTCACTGATCCA
Organism: Calotriton arnoldi; assembly: GCA_963921515.1. Lineage (NCBI taxonomy): Eukaryota > Metazoa > Chordata > Amphibia > Caudata > Salamandridae > Calotriton > Calotriton arnoldi. The sequence goes on from CAWUFW010005719.1 coordinate 546,692, forward strand.
TCCACCTTTTTTCCCATCCATCTACCCTTCCACCCATACATCCATCTATTTACCCTCATCCATCCTTCCACTCCCTCACTCATCCATCCTTTCTCTCCTTATCCATCCATCCACCCACCCTTTCACTCATCCATTCATCCTTTCACTAATCCATCCAGCCATTTACCCATTCCTTCACTTACTCACTCATCCACCTTTTCACATTAATTATGAGCTGAGCCTTTGTCTACTGAGTTGCAGACAGAAGAGGCCCATCAAGAACTCCACCCTCACAGTAGTTCCTAATGCACGGGTTGGGGTGGGGGGAGGGTTCACTATGCCCCTGCACATAGGCAATCTGAAAACTTGGAATTCATGAGTCATGCATGATGCACAGTGCCAGGACGTGAGGTGACTGTAACATGGGGTTGTTTCCAGGGCTTTAAGTGGGATGAAAAAACTGGGGGTCTCTCCAAGGGGCGTGTCTGATGTATTTAAGGGGGTTACTTAAAAAACCTAAGCTAAAAATATGTGCTGAGCATAATGTGCCCATAATGTGGTATTATGCTGTTTCTATCATTGCATCCAGTAACATTAGACCTACAACAAGCCATGACTATTGGCTTTGTCAATGGGTGTTAGTTGCATAAAATAAATAAAAAAGTAGCGACTATTGCTTTGTTGTTTAAAATATTTAAAATGCTTCAGCTCTGAAATGATGAGTCGGTGAAAGAACTATAACCTCTTCTTTTTAACTTCCTTCGCCTGCTTCTTTTCAAGAACTGGCACATAGCAGTATGGGCATTTTTGTACATTTGTTTTGTACATTTCTTCCGGCTAACAGAATGCCCTGCCCTAGACCGCCGCAGGAGGAGGCCACCACATTCTGTAACACCCCAGGCTGGCCCATTGTTATTCTGTATGTGACAATCAGCCGTCATGCAGAATGACAATGGGCAGGGTGGGGCTGCTCTTGTGCTCAGAGGAGGAGTGCGAGGCAACCCCATCAGGGAGCTGAGGCTTCTCCCAGGGGAACAGCTCTGCTCCCTGCAAGGCCCAAAATTACGGACAAAAGGTGTCCGTAAAAGGGATCTTCACGGACAACGGACGTGAGGTCGAAATTACAGATGGTCAGTGAAATTTACGGATGGTTGGTCACCCTAGCACGTAGCCACTCAAAACAAATTTCCACTTGTGAAAAGCTGTTCACAATAAACACGAGCCAAGACAAACAAAACAAGAAGTCCCCAAAGGCACCCATAAACACTTGCAGGGTAAGGACACTAGTTGCTCAGTGCTGCGGAGGGAGAAACTGAAGTGATGTATTGGGAGCACCAGCCAATTAGGAGCCGGCAAAAATAGCAATGCGGAGTGGACCAATAGCAAACAGCAGGCGGGTTTACGTTCCTATAGTGATTACAGCAGGTCTTCCAGACAGTGCATGCGCTGCCTAGGCTCAACCTAAAAAACAATGTGATGGCCTCAATCTGACAGAGATGTGAAAATATTTATGAGGACTGTTAAAAAAAATCTAAGGATAAGTGTAGAACAAAATGAAAACATATATTTATATTTATTTATGGCTTTATATAGTGTGAACCAGACCCAGATGTGTATTGGGGCGCTGTACAATAAAAAAGAAAAAGAACAGGAGTCATGCGAGGTGGGTCAAACTGAGGCTTCGGATTGTTGGCATGTGTATAGGGGCTGTTCGCGCTTCATAGTATAACTGAGGTAGTCTTGGGGTCTTGATGCAGTTCAGAGGGGTGGTCGAGTTTTCGGTGAATCAAGGTTGTAGAAACTGACGGGTGAGGTAAATTTTGAGATCTTTCATGAATAACTTTAGGGAGACGCTTGTTCTATGCTCGGAGGGATGGAGTTCCAGATCTTGGGAATACTACCCGAGAAGGATTGCCTCAAAGTCAGGATGTTTTGAACAGGAAAGTTTCAAGACATAGGTATTTGGTGCTTCTGAGTAGACGGGATCCACCAATGATATTTAGTTTGCGGGCCAGGTAAGTTGGAGGTTCCTGGTGACTGGCTTTGTGGATTGTGCAGGCAAGTTTGAATAGGTTTCTGGCTTTGATTGGGAGCCAGTTGAGGTTGGCCAGAATAGGGGTGCAGTGATCTCATCGACTAGCTCCTGAAACCAGTTGCACTGCAAGGTTCAGTGTTGCTCATAGATTGTCTAGGTGAGTTTTGGGGCTGCTGGTTAGAAGGGCATTCCTATAGTTAAGTTTAGAGACCATTAGGGATTGGACTAAGGTCTTGAAATTGTGGAGCGAGATGAAGTGTTTGACTTTCGGAAGGAGCCTGATTTGGTTCTAGGTGCCTCTTGCTAAGGTATTGATATGGGTCTGAAGATTTAGGTTCTTATTAAGGATGAAACCCAATGATTTTGTAGACTCGACAATTGAGGGCTTTCTGTCCATGAAAGTTGCAGAATCCATCCATGATTGTATATAGGAGTTGTTGTGTGAAGGGGAGATTAGGAGGAATTCTGTTTTCTGTGGGTTCAGTTTGAAGTGGTATTTGGTCATCCATCATTGGAGGTCTTTTAATACAGATCCTAGTCTATTAATGTCTTCTTGGGGGGATATCTGAAAGTATAATTGGGTGTCATTGGCATATAGGTAGAAAGGAATGTTCAAGTTGTGCAGTAGAGCAGCTCTTCCATTTATAAGGTTAAAAAGGAGCGTGAGATTGCAGGGCCTTCAAGAACTCCCCAATTGATTGGTGAGAGTGTTGATAGGTTGTTAGCAATTTTAATGTGTTGGGAGTGGTTTGAGAGGTATGATTCTAACCATGTAAATACCCTGCCTTCAATGCCCATCTGCTCCTTCATGACAGTGTTGAATGCCTCTGATAGATCTAGTAGGAGCAATAGGCAAGATTCACCTTTGCCAAAGAAGGTAAGTGTGTTGTTTATTATTGTAGAACCGCAGATTCTGTGCTGCATGCAGATCAGAATCCTGATTGGTGGGGTTCAAGCAGTTTGTTTTCTTCTATGTAGGATTTTAGTTCTTTTTGATTTTGATTTCGAATTTAGCAGATGGGGTACTCTGTCACAAATGTGATGGATATCCCATCCACCGTATTACAAGTGCTAGACGATATAATATGATTGCCAAGCTCTAACTCAGGACCGGTGAAAGGGCAATTCATTTATTGCTGTCACTCCTTGGTGCACCAAAGAGTGTAGTCCTGTGTCCTAAATGTTTGGCAAAGCAATCAAAGATACGGTACCTGAAGCAGCTGGGTGAAAACCACCTAAACTGGTTGTGGCTGCTTGTCAGGCTCAACACCATCTCAACATTGAAAACACAAGTAGGCACAGGAGAGCGAAGACTGTACACATAGAAGTGGGTGACAGAGTTCTAATTAGTGATACACACCACAGGATGGAAGTTTAAAACTGTGTTTGAGTGTGGGCCCTAGAAGGTATTAAGTAAAAGTGGCCCCAAGGTCTCAGCCACCCACGGTATGTAACAGATCACAAGAAATGGTTTGATGTACAACAGACTGCCATGACTCATTCAGGACAATTACATGAAGCTGGAGTAGAGCAAGACTTATCCCCCCATCCCTCCAAGAAGTGGAGATGGTTGGGAAGAATGGCACCACACCAACCAACAATACCACACCTAAGGTCTCTAAAGTCAGGGACAGGAGTACACTGCACAGAAGTTCATTGGCCTCAACTGCCACTAATAAACCAGGGAGAGGAAGTGGTTGTTGCCACCTGAGGCCAAAGCCATAATTGTCACAAAGACTAAGAGGGTTATTTGGAGAATGACTGATGATTCATCAAGTCCCCGTGGGCCATATCATGATGGAATGAGTACCTGTTTCTTTGCATGCAAGGTGTTAAAGTTGAAACAAATAACTCAAAACTTCTCTGAGTTAATGCATGAACTATAGACAGAAAAAGTTGGGCAATAGCTGCTCACTGTTTCTGACATGTTCTGTTGAGAGTTAATTCAGTAGCTCTAAACATTTTGAGTTATATGTTTGAACTTTAGACAAAGCATACTCAAAAAACAGGAGCTCTGTCCATTATGATAAGGCCCCATTTAAGCAAAGGCCCTGGCCTCCACCTTCCTGCTGGGAGACCACCCCAATACTCCAACAGGAAGGAAATCGTTTTGTCAAAAATGCATCCTCTGTGGCAGTGTAAGCCCTTTCGGCAAAACAGTAATGCTGTCTGTTTGCATTGCATGGTAAGCATTTGGCAATTTTTATTTTTTTGTTTTACAGAAACAACCCCCAAAGCTTGGTTTATTTCTTCGGATTGAGGTGGGAGCTTTCTTCTAGTGCTTGAATTAATTTATGTTGTTTCATGTTCACAGCCACCTGGCTTTCCCTCGTGGTCTTGAACAGAAAGGTGGTTCCTGAAATACTGCAGATCTTCTGAAATACATTGACTGACGGACCAGTGGCAGATGGGCCAGCCGTCAACAGTTTCCACATTGTGAGGCAGCTGATGTGGAAGCAGCAGAAACCTGGTGCTTTGCTCATCACTAAATAGTGCAGGTGAACCACGAATTTGGCAGTCGGGGCATCTGCCAAGCTCTTATTGAGGCATCTACCAAGCTCTTTTTGACTGGCTAAGACACAGTGGCTTCAGTTATGAGAGCTTCGAAATTGATGTGAAATTTGTTGCACCTAATACCCTTGGAATTTTTATTTATCAGATACAATAAATAGTGTTCATTTTGTGTTTTGCCTTGACAATGAGATTATCGCATGCAGAATTTGGTACTAAGCAGGGCGTAACTTAGTCAGTGAGGTTTGGGGGGTGAATCTCAAATTTACTAACTAAAAAAGTGGTGGGCCGCAGGGTGGAGGAGTGAGATGACCAAGGTTCAGGATGGATTATTCCCTTGATAAACAGGGTCAGTACAGATTTGCATTAGGTAAGCTTCTGTCTAGAGTGAAACAGTGGGTATAAACCGATGGGTTAGATTGCTACCCAGAGCGATGGCCAGTAGTTACATTATTAGCAAGCATTTGTCCCATCACCTTTTGGGTGTTGATTGCCAGTAGTATGCCTGGAAACTTGAGACTGCCACAGCTTTCCAAGCCTAGTACTTCAAGTGTTTGTGAATTCCAAAAAGTAATACATTTGCACCCCCTCCAGGACTATGAGTGCAGGTTTACTACTTGTTTGGGAAACCGGTCAATATATATATGTTTAAGTTCTCGAACCAAAAAATGATCACCTAAAAACACTTGTAAAATGAGAACTGCAAGAAAAATCGATGGTGCAGACACAACTACAAAGCCAATAATGCATTTATTTAGGGTGGTGTCGCCAAATACCCCCTAAAACGACATCCTTGGTTTCCAAAATCTGCATGTTTTTGTATTTCCGGGCACTTTCTCCGTTGGTTACTATCAGCAGATTTAACCTTGGTGATATTGACGTGTGAAAAATTCCGAGGAGTCGCAAAATTCTGACTGAGGTCACACGATCCTCCTATCCACACACCGGGCGCAGCTTGAGGGCTTAAATTAAAGAGGGCTGAGCATGAGTCAGTCCAGAGAAGAGGAGTACCAGAAAGTAAGACCATGTCATTGTGCTCTGATGAACACACTTAGGGCCCGATTCCGATGTCGTTTGGAAGGCCTCCGAATCGGATTTGGCTTTACCGAATCTGATTCGTAGCCCTTGTTTACGACCGAATCGTACACAGGTCCAAACGACCAAGTACAATGCGAAGATCGCGTACGCGCCAAGCGAATCGTTTCCGAACGTGTTCATGCCCGTACGACTCGTTTGTGGACGAATCGTGCCACGCAATGGAGCCGGACTCCGACCGAGCGAGTACGACGCACGATTCGGACAGCCTCTTCACCTCAGTCTCAGCGAGACGAAACGGCTGTCGGAAGCATACTTTGGGGGGCCGTAGCAGGCACCCCTTCACCCGGGGCCCTTCAAATCTGTCACTGGGGGTGGCCATGGGTCCCCCCGATCCAAGCATGCACAGTGTGACGGTCACCATGGGGTGTCTGCCACTGGGTGTATGCTTTTCCCCACCCACCCTTTTTTTGCTATGGGAGCCTGTGTTCTCGTCTGTACGCAGGCTCCCATAGACTTCAATGAAAGTCCGAGCGAATCGAGTCCATATGCTTACGGCTGCATCGTACTGGCTCGCTCGGACTCCCGGAGCACGTTTCGTCTGGAAAGCCCTCCGGATCCAAGCCGGAAGGAGGGCTTTCCGGACGAGATCGGAATCGGGCCCATAGATGAGTACTTAAAGTAATTATTGATAATTAAAAGTCTCATAGATAATTAATACAGCATTGGAAGCTTAGTCCATATGGCTTATAACCGCAGAAATGCCTAATTAATAGACAAATTGATACTACTAAATTAGCAGATTAGCTCAACAGCCGCTTAATAAAAAACGATTGTCGGCAGCTCAGGAGTACAAAATCCCAACAATGCACACTGAACTGTATACATCGTCTGAAAGTCAATGGAGAAAGTACCCTTTAATGGATAATCATAGCACTTGTCCTTTACGCCCATACTAGCAGCAGATGTATGGCATAATGACCTTTATAATTTAAGTTGTTGTCATTACATGACCCACTGTGCAATGAATTAAACAAACTGCTTGTTTTAAATCTATTAAATTCATGTAATATTTTCCACAAAAGTAAAGGTTTTTCCCATTACAGTAAACAAATAGTGTTGAATGTGATGGAGCATGATTTTTGTAACTATTATCTGCTCAATGTAATCCGCCCGAAAGGGTGAATTAACATAAACTAATTAAGATGGATTATCATTAACAAATGAAAACATAGAGTACAACGTAAAAATGTGTAAAGGAAACTCGACAAATGTTTCCCTGAGTAATGAAATTAACGTAAACAAAAACTATATAATGTTAGTTGAGAAATGTTGGTGATTAGTACTTAATGAATAATTGAAGATTATCCTGTCTGTCTAATTGAATGTGATTTATGTCTCCTCAAATGCTGAGACAAGACAAGCTTGAGAGAAAAAGCTTTTATTCTTCATGAAAGTCTTCGAGAATCCTTTAGAAATAATTCTCTCTTTTGCTAAAATAATGTAGGCCTTAGAAATGTTAGAGGATGTGCTGCTGTGTTCCTGTCCTTCGAAAGTTTCAAATGTTTCCCTAGAATGCAGATATTAGTCTATTTCTTTTATTTAATTTTCTTTTTCTATTTATTCAACTTTTCAAAAACATAGCATTCACAGTTTTTGCAATACAGTCAAAACGTGTACATCTTCCTGGTACAGTTTTACATATCGACAAGCATTATTGGTAATATGTGTCCTGATTCTCTGGTAAATATTATTAATTACAATTCAGGCAAATGGCAACATTCTGTTATGGGGTGTCTTTATTGCATTTACCCTGTCCGGGGTTCTTATTGACTGGTGAGTCTAAAACATCTGATACACCCAAACAGTATACTCGCATAGGGGCAGCGCACTTAATTTTGCATTTTATCTCTGTGGTGTCCCTATTCATCCCGCCATCTGCAGGAGTCTATTTTTCGCCTGTTGTAACAAGGAGATAAGTCTTCAGGGGTTCTCACATATCCCTTGGTTTCGAAGTGGGTGGGAGTAATTCTGCATACGTAAGTGATTGTTCTTGCCATAATATTAGGGGGCATATTATCAAGCACGGCGTTAAAATTATCGCCGGTTTAGCGGCAGAAAACTGCCGCTAAATCGGCGATAATGGGCTTGATAATATGCCCTGGAGAATTCCAATAGAAGCCCATGTTGACACCAGAACATGGGCTTCTATTGGAATTCTCCAGGGCATATTATCAAGCCCATTATCGGCGCTTTAGCTGCAGTTTTCTGCCGCTAAACCGGCGATAATTTTAACGCCGTTTCTTGATAATATGCCCCTAGGTCTTATAACCATTCTTTAAATTTGGGTGCCCTTCCTCTCCCCCATTTACAGGCAACCTTTCTCTTGGCTATCAAGAGCCCTAGCGCCAAGTATTTCTTATGTACTGTTTTGATTTCTTTGGTGTATCCTAAAATGGCGATGATCGGGGATGTCTGGATTGGAGATTCTATCATTTTTGACAGTGCTATTAATACCTGGTGCCAGTATTAATTAATTTCAGGGCATTCCTATGCTAGGTGCAGAAACCCAGCACCTTCCTTTTTGCACCGTTCGCACCTATCTGTGTCCCTTAAATTGAATTTGTGTAATTTAACTAGGGTATAATATAGGCGGTGTAAGAACTTATAATGGATCATACGTAGCCTGCTGTTAGCTGTAATATTACCAAGTTATTTGCAACAGTATTCCCATTGCTGGTCCGACAATGTCATGTCTAGTTCTACTTCCCAGTGTGTGCGTGAAGGTGACTGGGGTGGCTTACATGTTGTTTGCATACTGTGATATATGAGAGAGGCTACATGACGGAGTGGTTCTGGCTGCAATATCTCATGTAATGGCGGGAATACCTGCGGCTCTTGTGGGAATTCTGGAGTGGCGGCCCTCACACTTTGCCTTAGTCTCACATACATGAATAATTCCATCGCTATGGGTGTACTGTCTTGAAAGAGCTGCTCTTTGGATAGGAATATCCCGTCGTTGTATAGGTCTCCCCATGTCTGTACCTGGAATTTATCTAAGACTTGCCTACATGTCCCTTCGTAGGTGACTTGCAACTCCGGATGATATTTTATAGGTAATAGAGGTGAATATAACATCGGGATTTCTAAGTTATGGGCAAGCTTATTCCATGCAGTGACAGTGCATGACACCGTAGTGGGGTCAGTGTCTCATTTTTTAGGCGGAGTGGCGAGGAATCCTGACAAGGGAGAAGGGGGTCATGTATCCCATTTCTACTGCTTGGTGTGGCATGAATGGGGGTGGGTGGAACCAATATACTGCGTAGTGTTCCTGTGCAGAGAGATAATATAGCTCTAGGTCTGGTACCTCAAATCCCCCTTGCGAGAAAGGAAGAGTCAGCAAAGATATTAGTCTATTTCTGAATAAACTTTTTAGGGTTTTTCCTGTCTAGGCGAGAGATGAGGTAGTTCTAGTATAAATTGCTTCAACATTTATATACTTATGTATCGAGGATTTCCTTTTCCTTCCTCTGAAACTGATGTAATGTGTTAGGACAACAGTCATTTAGAAATATGTGTAAAATAGAACTCGGACAATTGTCACCCGATGGGACATGTCCAATAGAAATTGAGAGGAAGAGAAGAAAATGAAACATTTATTGGAGATAAGAGAGTGATGTACTATAAGAACGACTGTGAGAAAATGTTCTTCGGCTCGTTCATAAGATTGGTGACCTGACCCTGCGTTCGTGGTATGCTGAATGCCGTGCTGATCCTTTTACTCTGGCTGGCGTGATTTCCTGCAATACCTAAAGACTTTCTAATGACTTTGCATATCATCGGCTGGTGATGTTGCTTGTGCTATACCCTTTCGGCCGAGGGGTTAGCTTTAAAGATTAAATGCACGCTCTGCATTTGTATTTCTAGGTTCGTATGAGAAACTGATAATCTTGCATATTTGTCTTTGCAATGATTTTTCTCTGTCCCTCTCACTCCTCTATACCTTTTTGTTGATGTATTTTGATATGAGATGTTTTTTATTGTGAATTTATCCTGTAACATTGGATTTGTATGATGACATTCTAATTTTTGTACTTGTGATTGACCATTCATGTTAAAAAAGAACAAGAAGAAATAATAAGACAAGAATAGTGTCTGTCTTTATTCATGGGTTATTGAGTCATTTTGTTATGATATTGATGATTACTGATGTTTAGCCTATTTCTTCATTGAGGTAGGGATAAGCGTTCCGACTTTCATTACTTGGTTCCTTTTAGCTCTACCAAAGATTCATCGGAGGACCTTTGTTACAGCTAACTGTGTGATAATGACTTATGGACTTGTCATTAGATTTACGTTTCCAATAGTTTTGTAAAAGGTTGGTGTGGGACGTAAGATGATAAAATCCCCCACCGCTTCCACTGCATCAAATGCCACACACAGCAATAATTTTAACATAAAAATATTAGGTTTTGTGTTTCGGATAAATGTTTTGCATTATCCAGAATTTCAATGTATTCAAGTTGTGCCTATTGAAGGAGTAAACAAAGGTAAGGCGTATTGTGGGAAAAGATCGTATAGTTATTAACACAATGAATACTTAAATTAGTCACTGGTGTATATGTCCGATTTCAAAATACATAGTTTGTTTCACTTATTACCTTGTCTTCACTCTTGGTAATGGTACCTGGAGTCTATCTTTAAAATTTACATTTAAACATACAAATAAACACAAAAGAGAAAAGAAAAGAGAACTGTGAGTAATAGCCAAACTTATACAGTAACATAAATGTGACAACTAGAAAATCATGTCAGTCTTCCAGTTGATTTGAGTGATGTGGCTGTGCTCCTTATTTAATAGGCTGGTCACATAAGAGGTAGTCCTTTAAGTGGTATCACATGTAGGACAATCTTGTCCTCTATTTCTTTAGTATGTGTTCAGATTGTTATTTGGTGGATTTAAGGTTGGGTTGCTCTTCCAAAGAAGATGGGGAAGTGTTTCTGCCTTTATAACTGTGGGCCTCCTCAGGACAGTGGAAGAAGGGGTACCTAAAGACATTATAATATATACAATATAAAACTACTTCAAGGTGCTAGGACTTTTTTATGTGCACCTTGAGATAAAGACCAGGTACAGGTACCGGTAGGTGATTGTACATGCATAGCCGAATAAAGTCTATGTCACCGAAAACTCTCAGGTCATTTGTGTTGTGAGGGCCAACCTGTCATGCAGGCCCAGCTTATTGCGAGTAAAACACTACGAGGAAAGGAGTGAAAAATATTTCCTACAAGTGCCTATGAATTTATGGTCCACGTGTTACATGTACATCTCTGTTTTGCATAAAAGTGAGTGCATGGTGTGAATGTAATGGAAAGTGCTCAAGTGAACTCAGTTTATGAAAAAAATCACCTTGTATGCCAGTGGCGTGGTATATTCTGGGTTGTGGGGGTATCCGGGGTGGAGTCAGACTCATTCATATATTAAAACTCCCATCAGGAAAAAACAAACAGAGGGAGAGTTTAAGAACTGGAAAAACAGCAGACCAGGCCTGACTTGGGTAAAATCATTGGCATTAAAATCGGAAACAGAAATTTGTGCCGTAGATTATTGTATTTTGGAGAAAGCATAGTGACATGTAAAGTATTGTTAATCGTTGTATTGTCATATTTGCAGAGAGGCAGGTCCAAATTTGAAAAACAACCGTGATTAGAGGGAATGAGGCAGGGAAATAGATTCAACCTGAAAAGGGTCAGCAGACGACGCTGATGGCGTTTCATATTCCAGGTTAAATATGGTTCTATATAGCTGACAGTTTGCACTAAAATTGCATGTCCCATAGAATATTTTGTTAGTGCAAAGTTCTCGCGCTCTGATGCCAACTTTACACTAAAAGCTGTTTCGACCTTTTTGCCCACAGAGCGAGATAAAACAGAAGGATTTTCATACAGATCGAACCACCCTAGGGCCCGCAGGTTACGTGCCACATATGCCAGCTGTTAGACCAGGCACCATTGGCGTGGGTGTCCCTTCCATTTTTAGGTCTCGCCTAGCGACGCAGCGCATGCGCTGCTCGCCTTGGCGAGATCTATTGTCGTCGTTTTTTCGGCGGAAGGGGAACAGGAGATGTGCACGCGTACGGACAGGAAATGTGCACGCGTGCACATCTCCTGTCCCTCCCTGTCTCCTGCTCGCTGTGCCTGCGCGGACAGGAGATGTGCACGTGGAGACAGCTTGTTTTATGGGCTGAAGCTGTCCAGACAGCTTGGGCTCAATTGCTTTCTATCGACCATTCAAGCATATCTGCATCAGGGCTGTCTGTCACAACAAACAACAGAGACACAGAGGTCATGGCGCGTCAAAAGCAAGACAGTAAATAAAGAAAAACATTTTAGAATAATTAAAGTGATGTATATACATGTTATAGCAGGCATGATTCAGTGTAGCAATCTCACTCTTTATTACATAGCGTACAAACCGAGCGCATTTCTGCTTTAAATAGCCAACGCCGCGCCGGGCCTCTTTCTAATCTTTCACTTTCAGTTGTGTGTGTGTGCCCACTGAAGCGCACCTACAGGCACGAGTGATAAGATTTTAAGCAAAGACGTAACCCTTAATAGTAGGAATGTTTTCTTTGACATTTAATGAAGCATATGGTTCGAGGGCTGAAGAGGGCGGAGTCTCCCGAGGGTTCATCTCACAATTTTTACTTTTTTCTTTAAAGGGAATCAATCCTTTCTTTGAACCTGTCACTTTTAATGTGTGTCCGTCGCAAGCGAAGTATAAATCGCGGCGTGTTGCATCACTTCCTCCGCTTTTTCGACTAGGATAGCCCAGCAGGTTCATGCGCCTGTCCGCTGCTGCAAAAACCCATGTACAGCCAGCAAGGCAGGGAGCTGAATGCCAACATGTTTCTATCATATCTTCATTCTCCTCGGGATAAGAACACCAGCGCCACTGGAACGGGTAATAGTAGCATCAGCAAGGCTGTGGTGTCGTTGTGTTTTCACACTTGTTCACAAGAGGCATTTACATGCAGATATGAACATGCTGGCGTTTTTTCACACCTGTTAAAGTCTGTAAGGCCTCTGCATTCACCACACTTTCTGATGCGCCAGGAGTGCCCCGTCACGAACCCCATGGACACAACTGGATGTTTACAAACGGGCGTGTGTAGGTGCGCTCCATTGAGATCTTGTTTCCGTGTGCAGATAAGAACACGTTTGTGCTTTGAGACTTGTGGCAAGTGAGTGCTAACATAAACAGGTTTGGTTTTAACACTCGTAGATGTGGGCCTGTTATGGAGACATAAATATGTCAGTGTTTCTTTTCACACTTGTTCACGTGCGTCACGTGCCATAGGCACCTGTCAGCATCGTAGCACTTGTATAGCGCCTCTTTCATATGGCACCTGTCAGCATCGTAGCACTTGTATAGCACCTCGTTCCCCTGACAAGGCAGCAAGGCGCTTCTGTGGGATTGAGAAACTCTAGGAGCTGCTCTGACAATTGGACACTTTATTTATTACTTTGCACAATAATAACACCACCAGTCACCCCCGTCCTGCTCCGCCCCCTCTTCCTGTCCCTCCCACACCCCCACCTCCCTTCCCTCCCACCTTCTCTTCTCTCCGGCGCCAGCTTTCGCAGCAGGCGCTTTCCTCTCCGTGGTGTACAGTAAGTGTAACTATATAGCGCTTCCTCCTCCTAACGAGGCGCTGAAGCGCTTTACGGAGTGTAGCCGCCTCTTCCTCCCCCCATCTGCTGCTCTAGCCTCTTCCTACTCTCGGGGTCTCTCCTCTCCATTTTTCAACACCCCCCCACCATCCGCTGCCTCTCCATAGTCTCTCCCCTTTCTCCCCTACAACACCAGAGTCCTCTGACCTCTTCCCCACCTCTCCGTCCCATGCCCCCCGCATCCGGTGTCCCCTCCTCTCCCTCCCAGCCATCTCCCTCGGGGTCTGCTGAGTGCCCCTTCCTCTCTTAAAGGGCCAGTGGAGAATTACTTTGTTGCTAAAGAAAGCGCACTGAAACCCTCTGGGTGGCGCTATACAGGTATATCAGGGCATACAGTGGATCAATCAGGCCAGGGGCTTAACACATGGCCCAGCCGCACAGTTGGTCCTCTCCCTACAAGGGGGTCACACGTTCAGCCCTAGATCAATGAGACATGGAGTGGGGGTGCACCACTTTCTGCAGGGGCTGGCATTGTTTTGGTTACGTCACTGGACCAGGTGCTTCCTCTTGGGTCCCCGAGTCCCCCTCGTTCACATCTACAAACTCAGGAAGCGTGTTAGAGACATGGAAGGGATGGCAGGGCACAGAGCTTCACGAAGGGAAAAAAAAAATTACATTTTCAATGCCAATAGCTCAAAACAATGTAATTGCGAGACCTATTGCATTGCAAATGCTTGTTTGCTGTTGCCTCCTGTGTTTGTGCTATATTTTTGCTGGTCTAGATGCTTTGGGCACTTTGCCACTGCTAATCAGTGCCAAAGTGCAAGTGCTCCCTATTGTAAATTGTTGTAATGGATTAGTGACTCCATGATTGGCTATTTGATTTACTTGTCAGACCCTAGTACAGTGCACCAGGAATGCCCAGGGCCTGTAAATCAATTGCTGCTGGTGGGCTTGCAGCACTGATTGTGCCACCCACAGAAGCAGCTTGTAAAATATGGCTCAGGCCAGCCATTGCAGAGCCTGTGTGCAGTCTGGGACTGCCATGTCGACTTGGCAAGTGCACCCACTTGCCAGTCCCTAAACCTTCCCTTTTCTACATGTTAGGCACCCCTAAGGTAGGCCCAAGGTACCCCTGTGGGCAGGGTGCATTGTATGTGAAAGGTAGGACATGCCCTGATGTGTGTGGCATGTCCTGATAGAGAATTACAGCCAATTTCGTTTTTCACTATTGCAAGGCTATCTGTTCCCATAGGCCAGAATGGGCAGTTTGATTATAACATCTTATAAACATAACTGACCCTAGGAACAAGATGGGAAAATAAAGTTTAGTATGCCTGAACTCAGAATGTTAAAATACATCTTTTAGTGTGGGTGATTTTTACATTCTGTGTTTGAAAATACCACTTTTAGAAAGTAGGTATTTTCTTGCCTAACCATCCAGTATGCCTCTGCTAGGTTTGTGTATTCTATGTCTGGTTTGTGAGTGACAGGGGGCTGGAGAGGGCTTTGGCTCCAGCAGTCTGATAGGTCAGGGCTGGGCTGAATAGGACCTGCATTGAATAGAGAGTAGAGGGAGGAGATTTCCTTTCAATTGCCTGAGCCTTCATAGAATAGAGAGTAGGGGGAGGAGATTTCCTTTCAGCTACCTGGGCCAGGTCTGCTTTCAACAATGCTGTCTCCACCTCCTGCCAGGAAGCTGCACCAGGGAGGACAGAACTGGTTTTGGCTGGGCACAGACACTCTCTGCCTTCAGAGAACAAAGGCTTTAGTAGTATAAATATTGGGGCCCAGACCCCAGAACTTTAGATCACTTCTGGGAATCAAGACGAACCTTTGCCAAGGAGAGAAACCAAGGAAGCTGAAGGAGGAGACTGCCCCAGCGCTGGTGACTGTTTGGGGTTGGCCTGCAGAGGTTACTCATTGCCAAGGAAAGGAGAAAAGGAACTTTGTGTGTACTTTAACCATCTTGAGGAAGAACTCCAAGGGCTTGAAGCTGAGCTTGCCTCCTGTTCTGAAGTCTCAGGGACACAAAGACTTCACCACCAGCTCCCCCTGAATTTCCTTGCTGGGAATTCTACTTGCAGAGAGGCGCCTGCTGTTGTTTAAGGACCTCTAGAGACTGCGTGTTGCTGGGAGCTGGAAGCGCGACGCAACGAGGAAGAAGCGTGTTGCCGCCGCAGCTGTTTGCCGTCGCATCGCCGAAGAAGCGTGTCGCATCACCGGAGAAGTGTGCCGCCGCCGCGGAGGTTGCTGTCGCATCACCGGAGAAGCGTGTCGCAGGGCCTGTCGCGGCTCAAGAAACCATTGATTTCGCTGCACGGCCGTTGGGCGTGCATGCATCGCATCCAAGTTGTCGCATCGCATCAAAGACGCCATCTTGTTGCATCGCACCTGATCGTCGCAACGCATCGAGGCGCCATCTTGTCGCATCGTAACCGGAACGCAGTAAGAAACCGACGCATCACCTCCCCACGCGGTAAAGAACCCGACGCATCACCTCCTCTCCGGTAAGGAACCGATGCATCACCTCCCCTGCGCTGCAGTAAGGAACCGACGCATCACCGTTCTTGCGTGTAACGAACCGACGCATCACCTTCCCTGCGACCCTTTTGTTTGTTTTGCGTTACGCATCCAAGGTACTTTGAGAGTAAAGTGTCGCATTTACCATCTACATTGAACTAACCAATCTACCATTTGAAAGTCTTATTTTTGAATACTCTATTGTGGATTTTTGTCGTTTGGTCTTGTGTTAAGTCTAGATAAAGAATACTTATTTTTCTAAACTGGTGTGGTGTCCATTTGTAGTGTTTTCACTGTATTACTGTATGTGTTCACAAATGCTTTACACACTGCCTCTGAGATAAGCCTGCCTGGTCGTGCCAAGCTACCAAGGGGGTGAGGAGGGGTTATTAAAGGAGTGTAGCCCCCTTACCCTGACTAGAAGAAAGGGCCCCTACTTGGTCAAAGGTACCTACCTCTGCCAACTAGAGACCCCCATTTCTAACATTGGTGGCAGCGGTGGGATTCTGGACTTGCATTTGTGACTCATATACAGTGATTGGTGTACACTACTAGGGAGTGCAGACCATTACGCAACCACATACATTTTCGTAGAATTTTTTCCTTGGAACTTCTATTTTTGCTAAAAACTGCCAATCCTTGTTACCATGAGCAAAGCAGCATCCAACGCATCTATGGATCTACAATTTGAAGAAGAGAGGATTGATACCTAAACTGTGCCACAGCTTAAAACCCTCTGTAAAAGATTTAAAGTCTCTGTGAAAGGCCTCACCAAGAAAGAGGAGTTCCAAAAGGCGCTGAGGGCCTGGTTGGAAGCTAGAAATGCTACTGAG
This sequence comes from Calotriton arnoldi, assembly GCA_963921515.1. Taxonomy (NCBI): domain Eukaryota; kingdom Metazoa; phylum Chordata; class Amphibia; order Caudata; family Salamandridae; genus Calotriton; species Calotriton arnoldi. The sequence continues at coordinate 563,282 of CAWUFW010005719.1, forward strand.
CATCCTGAAGATTCTAGGGAGGAGGCAGAGAATATAGATGGGCAGATAGATGGGCCATTGGGCCTGACCGGGGAGAAAGCACCTTCCGGGGCAGGCAGCAGTGTTTCTTCAAAGGGCCTGGCCCCAGGAGAGCTGGAGGACAGGGAGAGGGATAGGATGCATAAGATGGAGCTAGCCAAGCTCACACTGGGTGGTCAGATGGAATTAGAAAGTAAGAAGTTAGCCTTGGAAGAAAAGAGAATGCATTTAGAGCATGAGAGGATGTTGAGGGAGTTGGAGTTAAAAGCCAAGAGCTTAGAGATTACTCCCTCTGGTGGCAGCACACCATCCCTGCCTGTAGAAGCAAGAGTGTTTATCCCCAAAGATGTAATTAAGGAGTTCCACAAGCATGAAGATATTGGGCAATGGTTTAAGGCCTATGAAGTGGCCATGTCCTCCCACCGGGTCCCTGAGAAGGATTGGGGAGCGGGGTTGTGGGGGCGGTTTCTCAGTGATGGGCATGACACCTTGTTAGACTTGCCCTCTGAGGACCAGAATTCCTATGTCCACATGAAGGAAGCCTTAATGACCAGGTATGGGTTGACCCCAGGGCTTTATAGACAAAGGTTTAGAAATTGTAAGAAGTTGGAGTCAAGTACTTGGGTGGAATATGTGTCTTTTTTTGCAGAGCATTGGATGGTTGGGTGAAGGGTAGCAAAGTAAATGATTTTGAAGCGCTCTATGATTTGATTGCATGGGGGCACTTGTCCAGTAATTGTTTTCCAGAGCTACGCCAGCACCTTATTGATAGTAAGCTGACTAACACTAGGAAGCTTGCTGAGGAGGCGGACCGCTGGGTTAGTACCCGGGTCCACAAGGGTCATGTGGGAGACTTCGCCAAAGGTGGGCAGGGTCCCCAGCAGAAGAGTGGGGGGACAAGGGTAAACAGAGGGAGTTTCAGAAAGGGCCCCAAAGTAATCCCCAAGGGAACCAAGGGAAGGGTTCCCAGCCTCCCCCTGAGAAGAAGTCAGGGGCCCGACAGATAAGCCTGTTCATAAGGGGCCCAGGAAATGTTATAATTGTGGTCAGGTGGGCCACTGCTTCTGGGATCCTAAGTGTCCCATGAAAGAAAATGCAGCACCCACTGGTGCACCGCCCTGGCAGATGGCTAGTGTAGCCCTGGGGGAGGGGTTGGATGCCCAAGGTGGGTGGGGTCCCGCAGAGATGACCCTAGTCTCTTTAGGAGACAGTGAGATGGTCCCCAGGACCCAGCTGCCTGATAACACTAAGAAATGCAGGCAGTGGGTGACCTTCAATGGCCAAAGGGTGGAGGCTCTGAGAGACACCGGAGCCAGTGTGACAGCTGTCAGTTGTCGGCTGGTGTCTGAAGAGCAGGTGATCCCCAGTGCATTTTACCCTGTAGTTGCCACTGACAACTCGGAGAGCCACTGCAAGGTGGCCCAGGTTCCCTTTGAGTGGGGGGGGGTCTCAGGTACCTTTCAAGTAGCTGTGAGGCCAGCCATGCCTGTTGACTGTCTGCTAGGCAATGATTTGGAAAGCTCCCCTTGGGCTAAGGTGGAGCGAAGAGCTCATTTGGAGATGTTGGGTCTGCCTGAGTGGGCATGTGTGACCACTCGGTCCATGGCAGCCAGTAAGGGTATTCAAGAGGACCTGGAGCCTGAAAATGTGGCCCAGGTGCCTGCCTTAATGAGAAGAGGCAGTGGGCACGGGAAACCGGCCCCCGCAGTTCCCACGGTCCAGGAGGAGGCAGACCTTGAGGGGGATGCCCTGGAACCTACAGGGGAACAGGTAGCTGAACTGGGGGACCTACCTGAGCTGACCCATTGGCAGCAGGAAGGAGGCCCCTCCAGGGAAGAGTTCTGCGAGGAGCAGAAGAAGTGCCCTTCACTTGAGGGTTTGCGGCAACAGGCTACAAACCAGGCAGCAGGTGATCAGTCTGGATCACATTGGATCTACTGGGAGAATGGTCTCCTGTATAGCGAGCCTAAGGTTGCTGAGCCTGGGTCAGCCCATGTGCTGGTGGTACCCCAGCGCTTCAGAGCCTTCCTACTGGGTCTGGCTCATGATGTGCCTTTAGCAGGACATTTGGGGCAGGACAAGACCTTTGAAAGGCTTGTCACCCACTTTTATTGGCCCCAAATGTGCAAGAGTTCAGATACTCGTTGCAGGACCTGTCAGACTTGCCAGGCAAGTGGTAAGAGTGGGAGGGAGCAAAAAGCTCCTCTCCAACCATTCCCTATGGTCAGCACCCCCTTTGAAAGGGTGGACATTGACATTGTGGGGCCTCTGGATCCCAAGACAGCCATGGGCAACAGGTTCATCCTGGTCTTGGTGGACCATGCCACCCGGAAGCCATCCCTCTCCGGACTGTGACGGCCCCCGTGGTGGGACGTGCATTGATGGGGATTTTCTCCTGTGTGGGGTTCCCCAGAGAGGTGGTGTCAGACCGTGGTACCAACTTTATATCTAAGTATATGAAGTCCCTGTGGCAGGAGTGTGGTGTAACCTACAAGTTCACCACTCCTTACCACCCCCAAGGCAGTGGGCTGGTTGAGAGATTCAACTGGACCCTAAAAGGCATGATTATGGGTCTTGAGGAACCTATGAGGCGTAAGTGGGATGTCCTCTTGCCATGCCTTCTGTTTGCTTACAGAGAGGTGCCACAGAGGTCCTTAGGGTTCAGCCCCTTTGAACTACTGTATGGTCACCCTGTAAGAGGACCTCTGAGTTTGGTAAAAGAAGGCTGGGAGAAAGCTCCCAGTAAACCTCCCCAGGATGTGTATAGCTACATGCTGGCCTTCAGAAACCAAACCCGGCGTTTCAGACAACTCGCTCAGGCGAATCTGGAAACCAGCCAGGAGGAGATGAAATGGTGGTATCAATCAATCAATCATTTGTAGAGCGCACTACTCACCCGTGAGGGTCTCAAGGCGCTGAGGGGGGGTGGTGGTGCTGCTACTGCTCGAACAGCCAGGTCTTGAGAAGTCTCCTGAAGGTCAGCAGGTCCTGGGTCTGTCGCAGGTGGATGGGGAGGGTGTTCCAGGTCTTGGCGGCGAGGTGGGAGAAGGATCTGCCGCCGGTAGTCGTTCGGTGGATGCGTGGAACGGCGGCGAGGTCAGGGGAGCGCAGCTGGCGGTTCGGGGTGTAGAAGGTGAGTCGTTTGTTGAGGTATGTTGGTCCGGCGTTGTGGAGTGCTTTGTGAGCGTGGGTGAGGAGCTTGAAGGTGATCCTCTTGTTGACGGGGAGCCAGTGCAGGTCTCTCAGGTGGGCAGTGATGTGGCTGTGGCGGGGGATGTCGAGGATGAGGCGTGCGGAGGTGTTCTGTATTCGTTGAAGTCTTTTCTGTAGTTTGGCCGTGGTTCCTGCGTAGAGGGCGTTGCCGTAGTCCAGCCTGCTGCTGACGAGGGCCTGGGTGACCGTCCTTCTGGTTCCGGTGGGGATCCATCTGTAGATCTTGCGAAGCATGCAGAGGGTGTTGAAGCAGGAGGAGGAGACAGCGTTGACTTGCTGGGTCATTGATAGTGATGAGTCCAGGATGAACCCCAGGTTGCGTGCGTGGTCGGTGGGAATCGGTGCAGCTCCCAGCGTGGCCGGCCACCAGGAGTCGTCCCAGGCGGAGGGGGTGGAGCCAAGGATGAGGACCTCCGTCTTGTCAGAGTTCAGTTTCAGGCGACTGTTCTTCATCCATTCGGCGACGGCCTTCATTCCATCGTGGAGGTTGGTTTTGGCGGTGGCGGGGTCCTTGGTGAGGGAGAGGATCAGCTGGGTGTCGTCGGCGTATGAGATGATGTTGAGGTCGTGCGATCGGACGATGTTGGCGAGCGGTGCCATGTAGACGTTGAAAAGGGTCGGGCTGAGGGATGATCCTTGGGGTACGCCGCAGGTGATCTTGGTGGCTTCGGATCGGAATGGAGGGAGGCGGACTCTCTGGGTTCTGCCGGAGAGGAAGGAGGTGATCCAGTCCAGGGCTTTGTTGCGGATTCCTGCGTCGTGGAGGCGTGTGTGTAGGGTATGGTGGCAGACGGTGTTGAAGGCGGCCGAGAGGTCCAGGAGGATGAGGGCCGCGTTTTTGCCGTTGTCCAGCAGGGCCCTGATGTCGTCAGTGGTGGCGATGAGGGCGGTTTCGGTGCTGTGGTTGCTGCGGAACCTGGATTGGGACGAGTCCAGGGTGTTGTTTTCCTCGAGGAAGCGGGTCAGTTGCCTGTTGACAATCTTCTCGATGACTTTCGCCGGGAACGGGAGTAGGGAGATGGGCCGGAAGTTCTTGAGGTCCTTTGGGTCCGCCTTGGGTTTCTTGAGTAGGGCGTTGATCTCGGCATGTTTCCAGCTCTCCGGGAAGGTGGCGGTGTCGAAGGAGCTGTTGACGATCTTCCGGAGTTGGGGTGCGATGATGGAGCTCACTTTGTTGAAGACGTGGTGAGGGCAGGGGTCGGACGGTGAGCCGGAGTGGATGGTCTTCATGATTTTGATGGTGTCGTCGTCGTTGACGTGGTCCCAGGAGAGCAGGAGGCCGGTGTGGCTGGAGGGCGGTGAGTGTGGGGTGTCGGCGGCTGTCGGGGGGGTCTGGGTGTTGAAGCTGTCGTGGATGTCTGCGATCTTGCGGTGGAAGAAGGTGGCTAGGGAGTCGCAGAGGTCTTGCGACGGCAGGATGTCGTTGGAGCTGGAGCTGGGGTTGACGAGTTCCTTCACGATGTTGAAGAGCTCTTTGCTGTTGTGCGCGTTGTTGTTGATGCGTTCCTTGAAGGAGGTCCTTTTGGCGGTTCGAATGAGTTGGTGGTGCTTGCGGCTGGCGTTCTTGAGGGCAGTGTGATTTTCCGGTGTCTGCTCGTGGCGCCATTTCTTCTCAAGTATGCGGCAGGTCTGCTTGGATGCCTGGAGGTCGGTGGTAAACCAGGTGGTCCTCCTGTCGGTGCGTCTGTTAGACGGTTTCTTGATCGGGGCGAGAGTGTTGGTGCAGTTGTCGATCCAGTGTCTGAAGTCGCGGGCGGCTGTGTCGGTGTCGGTGGGGTCGGTTGGTGGGTCTCGGGCGAGGGTGGTGATTAGCTGGTCTTCTGTGACCTTGTTCCAGCTGCGGTGCGGGATTCGTTGCGTGTGGTTGTGCGTGGTGCGTTTCTCGAAGGAGAAGTGGACGCAGCGGTGGTCGGTCCAGTGGAGTTCGGTGGTGTGGCTGAAGGTGACGTGGTTGCTTGCGGAAAAGATGGGGTTGAGCGTGTGTCCGGTGGAGTGGGTGGGTGTCGTGACGAGCTGTTTGAGTCCAAGGTTGGCGAGGTTGTCGAGCAGGGTGGTGGAGTTGCTGTCATTGGCGTTCTCGAGGTGGAAGTTCAGGTCTCTGAGGAGGATGTAGTCTGTGGATGCAAGGGCGTGCGTGCTGACGACGTCGGTGATGGCGTCGCTGAATAGTGGCCGGGGTCCGGGGGGTCTGTAGACGAGGGTTCCTCTGAGGGTGGTGTTGGGATCGGTGTGGATCTGGAAGTGCAGGTGTTCGGCGGCGCTGAGGGGGTCTTCGGTGCTGGTCGAAATTCTGACGGTATTCCTGTGGACGATGGCGATTCCTCCTCCTGGTCTGTTGGTGCGGTCCCTGCGGGTGATCTTGTAGCCCTCCGGGATGGGTATGGCAATGTCGGGCGCCGAGGAGGGGTTCATCCAGGTCTCCGTCAGGAAGGCGACGTCCGGGGAGGATGAGTCGAGTAGGTCCCAGAGTTCGATGGCGTGCTTGTGTACGGAGCGGGTGTTAAGTAGTATGCACCTGAGATGGTTGCGGCCTGTCCTGGTGGGGGGGCAGGGCATGCAGGTGTTCGCTGGCTGGTGAAGCTGCAGCTTCGGCAGGAGAAGGGTCCATGGGTTATCTTCGGGGTGGCCTGGAAGCAGGTGGATGATCGTCCGGTGTTGAGTTCGTGGAGGATGTTGGCATTGTAGCGGCGTCGGGTGTCGTGGTGCTCGTGGGGGCCAGGGGGTCTGGCGCTGGGCGTGGTCCAGGCGCGGACGGGCGCAGACGGGCTTGCCTTAGGCGCGCCCACTGCGCGCGGTCGCCATAATGTAGGGGAGGGGGGAGGGACGAGGAGCTGGGAGCGGGGCGGTAGGGGAAGGGGTCAGCGGCAGCGGGAAAAAAACGGAGGGGAGACGAAGGGGAGCAACAGCCCACAGCAAGGGCTGTAAGGGGAACAGAAAAACAGAAAACAGTAGCCCAATAAAACAACAGTATGAAATTAGGGGGAACAGAACAAAAAGTCCACTACTAACAACAGTACGAATTACACCTACAAAAGAGCAATCACCATGCACCTGATGGGAGACCTGTACCAGGGTAGTCTTGAACCCTGCAACGGAGAGGGGCTGGCTGGCTTCAAGGTGAAGCAGAGCACCGTGGAGCTGCTGGGGAGAGTGCGTGCCTTAGACCGAGGTCTGAGGACTCACACGCGCTCCCCCGCAGCGGTCGCCATAATGTAGGGGAGGGACGAGGAGCTGGGAGGCGGGAGCGGGGCGGTAGGGGGAGGGGTCAGCGGCGGTGGGAAAAAAACAGAGGGGAGACGAAGGGGAGCAACAGCCCACAGCAAGGGCTGTAAGGGGAACAGAAAAACAGAAAACAGTAGCCCAATAAAACAACAGTACGAAATTAGGGGGAACAGAACAAAAAGTCCACTACTAACAACAGTACGAATTACACCTACAAAAGAGCAATCACCATGCGCCTGATGGGAGACCTGCACCAGGGTAGTCTTGAACCCTGCAACGGAGAGGGGCTGGCTGGCTTCAAGGCGAAGCAGAGCACCGTGGAGCTGCCGGGGAGAGTGCGTGCCTTAGGCTGGTATGATCAGAATGCCACTCGGATCGAGTTTCAGCCTGGCCAGAAAGTGTGGGTCATGGCCCCCGTGGAGGCTTGTGCGCTTCAGGATAAGTGGACTGGACCATTTGAGGTGGTGGAGCGCAAGACTAATGTCACCTACTTGGTGGTCTTGCGGTCTCCTAGGAACCCTTTGCGGGTCCTGCATGTAAACCGCCTGAAGCCCCACTTGGAGAGGTCCGAAGTGGGCATGCTCCTAGCGACAGATGATGGAATGGAAGAGGAGACTGAGCCTCTTCCTGACCTCCTGTCTGCAAAAGAGCAAGATGGGTCAGTGGAGGGTGTGAACCTCTCTAACTCCCTGACCCCTGAGCAGTGGAGTGCAATTGAGCGTGAGGCATTTGCTGTGGTTTGGGCACTGAAGAAGTTGAGACCATACTTTTTTGGGACTCACTTCCGAGTTCAGACCGACCACAGGCCCCTCAGATGGTTGATGCAGATGAGGGGTGAGAATCCAAAGCTGTTGAGGTGGTCCATTTCCCTACAGGGGATGGACTTCACGGTGGAACACCACCCTGGTACAGATCACGCCAATGCTGATGGGCTGTCCAGATTTTTCCGCCTTAGTGAAGAGAACTCCCAAGAGGTCGGGTAGTTCTCCACACATTTCAGCTGGAGGGGACACGTGTTAGACCTGGCACCATTGGCGTGGGTCTCCCTTCCATTTTTTGCTGTTGCCTCCTGTGTTTTTGCTATGTTTTTGCTGGTCTAGAAGCTTTGGGCACTTTGCCACTGCTAATCAGTGCCAAAGTGCAAGTGCTCCCTATTGTAAATTGTTGTAATGGATTAGTGACTCCATGATTGGCTATTTGATTTACTTGTCAGACCCTAGTACAGTGCACCAGGAGTGCCCAGGGCCTGTAAATCAAATGCTGCTGGTGGGCTTGCAGCACTGATTGTACCACCCACAGAAGCAGCTTGTAAAATACGGCTCAGGCCTGCCATTGCAGAGCCTGTGTGCAGTCTGGGACTGCCATGTCGACTTGGCAAGTGCACCCACTTGCCAGTCCCTAAACCTTCCCTTTTCTACATGTTAGTCACCCCTAAGGTAGGCCCAAGGTACCCCTGTGGGCAGGGTGCATTGTATGTGAAAGGTAGGACATGCCCTGATGTGTGTGGCATGTCCTGATAGTGAATTACAGCCAATTGCATTTTTTCACTATTGCAAGGCTCTCTGTTCCCATCGGCCAGAATGGGCAGTTTGATTATAACATCTTATAAACATAACTGACCCTAGGAACAAGATAGGAAAATAAAGTTTAGTATGCCTAAACTCAGAATGTTAAAATACATCTTTTAGTGTGGGTGATTTTTACATTCTGTGTTTGAAAATACCACTTTTAGAAAGTAGGTATTTTCTTGCCTAACCATCCAGTATGCCTCTGCTAGGTTTGTGTATTCCATGTCTGGTTTGTGAGTGACAGGGGGCTGGAGAGGGCTTTGGCTCCGGCACTCTGATGGGTCAGGGCAGGGCTGAATAGGACCTGCATTGAATAGAGAGTAGGGGGAGGAGATTTCCTTTCACTTGCCTGAGCCTTCATAGAATAAAGAGTAGGGGGAGGAGATTTCCTTTCAGCTACCTGGGCCAGGTCTGCTTTCAACAATGCTGTCTCCACCTCCTGCCAGGAAGCTACACCAGGGAGGACAGAACTGGTTTTGGCTGGGCACAGACATTCTCTGCCTTCAGAGAACAAAGGATTTAGTAGTATAAATATTGGGGCCCAGACCCCAGAACTTTAGATCACTTCTGGGAATCAAGACGAACCTTTGCCAAGGAGAGAAACCAAGGAAGCTGAAGGAGGAGACTGCCCCTGCGCTGGTGACTGTTTGGGGTTGGCCTGCAGTGGTTACTCATTGCCACGGAAAGGAGAAAAGGAACTTTGTGTGTACTTTAACCATCTTGAGGAAGATCTCCAAGGGCTTGAAGCTGAGCTTGCCTCCTGTTCTGAAGTCTCAGGGACACAAAGACTTCACCACCAGCTCCCCCTGAATTTCCTTGCTGGGAATTCTACTTGCAGAGAGGTGCCTGCTGTTGTTTAAGGACCTCTAGAGACTGCGTGTCGCTGGGAGCTGGAAGCGCGACGCATCGAGGAAAAAGTGTGTCGCCGCCGCAGCGGTTGCCGTCGCATCGCCGAGGAAGCATGCCGCCGCCGCAGCTGTTTGCTGTCACATCGCTGAAGAAGCGTGTTGCATCACCGGAGAAGCGTGTCGCCGCCGCAGAGGTTGCCGTCGCATCACCGGAGCAGCGTGTCGCAGGGCCTGTCGCGGCTCAAGAAACCATTGATTTCGCCGCATGGCCGTCGGGCGTGCACGCATCGCATCCAAGTTGTTGCATCGCATCAAAGACGCCATCTTGTCGCATCGCACCGGATCGTCGCAACACATTGAAGCGCCATCTTGTCGCATCGTAACTGGAACGCAGTAAGAAACCGACGCATCACCTCCCCACACGGTAAAGAACCCGATGCATCACCTCCTCTCCGGTAAGGAACCAACGCATCACCTCCCCTGCGCTGCAGTAAGGAACCGACGCATCACCTCCCCCGAAGCAAGGAACCGACCCATCACCGTTCTTGCGTGTAAGGAACCGATGCATCACCTTCCCTGCGACCCTTTTGTTTGTTTTGCGTTATGCATCCAAGGTACTCTGAGAGTAAAGCATTTACCATCTACATTGAACTAAGCTATTTCTACCATTTGAAAGTCTTATTTTTGAATACTGTATTTCGAATTTTGTCGTTTGGTCTTGTGTTAAGTCTAGATAAAGAATACTTATTTTTCTAAACTGGTGTGGTGTCCATTTGTAGTGTTTTCACTGTATTACTGTATGTGTTCACAAATGCTTTACACACTGCCTCTGAGATAAGCCTGCCTGCTCGTGCCAAGCTACCAAGGGGGTGAGCAGGGGTTATTAAAGGAGTGTAGCCCCCTTATCCTGACTAGAAGCAAGGGCCCCTACTTGGTCAAAGGTACCTACCTCTGTCAACTAGAGACCGCTATCTCTAACACCAGCAATGGGATCAGAGAGGATTTTTCCAATTTTAAACAATCCTGCAGAATTAATCTGCTAAAACGAAGTTCCTCCTTTAACCAGATCGAGTTCCAGAGCTTTAAGGGACCAAGGCATAGTTGGTCAATGAGAAAGTCTAAGCCTAGCTCCTCATGAACTATTTCAGAGGGAACACTTTGGGGGACCCATAATCGACCTCTTAAAAATGTATTTTCAGCTACTTGGAGAGGGGCAACCCATCCATTCCACTACCGTAGCTTACTAAGGGGATGCACTTGGCCCTGTAAATTTCCAGGACCGATTGGATGTGAGTGCGTCCAAGCCGACGGGAAAAATCTTTAATACTGAATGTCACTCTATTAAAAGACAAAACATTCTGATATATGAGTGAGTGTCACTTCAGCTCCGAATCTAATAAAACCCCCAAATACTTGAAGTTTTCTACCTGACTAATGTGTTGACCTTCGACTACATGTTTCATCGTTTTAGTGTTAGGGGGGCCAAATTTCATAACGTTTGACTTGGAAAAGTTCGTCCACAGGTCAATGCTGCTCATAAAGTTAATAAAAAGGATAAGAATGTTTTTGTAAGCTTTTAGCTGTACAGGCAATTAAAACAGTATCATCCGCATAGAGCCAGGCAGGTATGGAACTGCCTCCTGCTTTAGGAACGTTAATACCTGGTGCTGACAAGGCTTGCTCTATGTGATTGATATAAAAAATTAACAAATAAGGGGCTAAAATATAACCTTGTCGCATCCCGCACCACAATTTAAAATGCTCAGTGCACTCCTCACTAGAGCCAAACCTGACTCTGGCTGAAAGGTCAGTGTGCAAATCACGCAGGAATCTTATTAAAACTGGGTCCACTTCCATCTGTTCCATTATGGACCAAAGCTTGGAGCAGTTAACTCTGTCAAAGGCAGAGCTGAGGTCCATGAAGGCCAGATGAACTGCTCCCTTTTTAACCTTAGTGTATTTACATGTTAATAAATAAAGGTTAAGAGTTTGCTCTATGGTCCCCCGACCGGGACGAAACGCATATTTTAAGTCAGTTAAAAAGCCTCTATCCTCGGCCCAATCCGCTAGGCGGTTTAATAAAATCCGGCCAATGATTTTCACCTCTGAGTCTATAAGGGAGATGGGCCTGAAGCCTGCTGGGTCTGATCTATTGCCCTTTTTAAAAACTGGAACTATTATCGAATGGGACCAGGTTGGCGGGAGAGGGCCAGCGGCTGCGGCCTTTAGATGTAGTGTCAGTAGCGATGCCCATAGGTCAGTACAGTTTTTGAAAAGGTCCCCTGGCACCTCGTCAAGCCCTTATTAGATGGTAATTGGGAGATAGCTGCTTTGACCTCAGGTAAAGTAAAAATAACGTTGTCGTCTGTCTGGTGGCCTTTTAGTGGGTCCGGCTCCTCATCTAGGCTATAAATAGCTGCAAAATGGTCGACCTAGGCCTGGGGTGGGATGGTACAGGCCTGGTTGGAAAGATGGTCATTACTAAAAAGAGGAGAATTAACTATGCTCCAAAAGACAGAGCTGTTGCGTTGCCTACTGGCAGTTAGTAACTTTTCCCATGACTCCTCTTTAAGTAGAGCCTTATGTTCCTTGCAGGCCATTCTAAACAAAGCCCTGGCCTTCCTGACCTCTGCTTGGCAACGTGGCTTTGCCTGCAGAAGGTTCCAAAGGACCTTGTGGGTTTTGGAGCACCGGTTGTCAAACCATTTTTCTGCATGCGTTCCCCGGGGTTTGGCTGTTTTACAAAGCGCAGATTTAATAAACCTACAGATGTTAAAAAAAGACGCCAGATGCTGTGTGATGGTTCATCTTTAGACAGACATATAAAGAGATCCGTTTGACATGAGGAAATCCACTGTTGAACAAAAAACCCTGGAACAATAGTGGCCCACCTCAACCTTTGACCCTGATCTATCGAGATCAAGGATTCTTTATATAAGGATATTGGTCCTGATGATTTATTGTCCCAGTGGAATAGAGCTGTTAATGGTAAAGCAATGCTCAATGCTCAAGTGATGGCTTAAGACCTTAAAATCTAGAAGTGCAGGGAAAAATCAGCTAGAAACAAGAATGTAATCAATAACTGTGCTGTGTCCCCCCCTTGATTGTGGGCGTTCTCTCATTTTGGGGATCCTGAATGCTATCCATTAAATTCATTAAGTTAAATACAGAAGCAAGGCTATTCATGGCTTCACCTAGGCGAGAGTGTTTAAAATGCGCCTGTGGTTCGAATAAGCCTTTGGAGTCAGAGGGCCAGATGTACGACCCGTTTTTGCATGCGCAAACAGGTTTGCAACCCGTTTGCGCATGCAAAAACCTACAGGGCCATGTACAAACCCTATTTAGCGAGTCGCAATTTATTTGCGACTCGCTAAATTGGATTTGCGACTCGCTATTAGGAAGGGGCGTTCCCTTCCTAATAGCGACCCCAAATGCCATGTATGACTGTCCCAAGGGACCCTTTGTGACTGGCTCTAAAAATATTTTTTAAGGGCAGGCAGTGGTCCCAGCAACCCTTAAAAAATGAAACAAAAACGTTTCATTTTTCATTTTTTTAAATGCATCCCGTTTTCCTTTAAGGAAAACGGGCTGCATTAAAAAAAAAAAAACTGCTTTATTTAAAAGCAGCCCCAGACATGGAGGTCTGCTGAGCCCAGCAGGCCAACATACCTGGGATGGTCAGCCATTCTCAATGGGGTCGCAAATTGCGAGTGCCTCATGAATATTGATGAGGAATGCAATTTGTGACCCCATTGAGAATCGCAAACAGTGTCTCTGACACTGTTGTACATGTTATTTTGTGAGTCGCAAATTGCGACTCGCAATTGAGCACAATTTGCGACTCGCAAAATAACATGGTTGTACATCTGACCCACAATCTCTGATCGTTAACGTTATACATGACTGACATGGATGCAAGTTAAAATCCCCGGCGACCATAATTAAGGTAAAAGGTGGTTCCGTATGGTAAAAGTCATTGATAAGTGCTTCAAGACTGGCGATAGCGTCCGACTCATCTCTAAATGTGACAGCGTTATAAAAATTGATGAGAAGCAGTCTACGCTTATTGGGGAATGTTAAGATGGGTACCCTGGGAGGTCATGGAGTTGGACTTTAAAACCTCTACTGTACACATATGGTCCAGTCTTACTAAGGTTATAGGACCACCCTTAGCCCGTCCACTAGAGGAGCGGATTGCTGGAATAAAAAACGAGGAGAAACCATCAAGATGTAGACAACCCTCAGTGTCCCACGTTTCCTGTAGACAGATAAGGTCATAACTCTTTAACATACACAACCACCCTGCATCTGTGAGCTTTCTGTGTACCCTGGTAATGTTCCAGCTAAGGGCTGTGATGGAGTCTTGTTTCCTGGTAATTAGTTCCTGATTCGAGGTAACAGAAATGTGTATGCCAGTGGGGGGCGAAGGGTCCAGTCAGTAGGGATCTTCCAGCTCACTCAAAGGAAGAAAGCGGTTGTTAAGTTGTAAGATGAAAGTGACAATGGGGGCCGGGGTATTAGCTAGCTCACAGCGCAGCTTTATCTGAAGCACATGCCAGTCTTTCCTGACCGGGGCATCAGGGTTTATGGGCGGGTAGAAAAAGCCCAAGGGGATAATGTATATTCGATCAGTTGGAGCACCTTTACTCCCTAGTGCATAAAGGGTCAGGCCAGCAGGTGTAGGATTATTAAAATTCACTATAATACAATCACCCACAAATGATTTATGAGTTCGACCTAGCCAACCCACCATCCTGACCATTATAATTTCTTCAGCCAATATCTGGGTAGGGCCAGCCTCACCCCCGGTCTGAGCGACTATGTCTTGAGTTATGTCCCGGCGATTAGCCTCCAGCTCTATTTCTGCGCTGGTAATCTGAGATGCCCTGGGAGCCGGTGAGTGAGCACGTTGTTGGGGTCTAGCTTGAGACTTTGGGGCTTCCCGGTTTGCTGGTTACACACCTCTTACATTTTGTCAGCTTGACCTTTGAACTTTGGTGGACACTCCTTAGTATGGGGAAAAGAAAGGTGAAACCACCCTGGGGGGTGATAAAAGGCCTAGGCCCAGACCTAAAGCCAGCACATCTATACTGCCCTTCCTGAACCAGGCGGTGGGGGCGCTAACGGACAAGATTACCAGCTTGTAGACAGGTTGGCCCTCATAACACAAACGACTTGATAATTTTCAGTAAAATAGACTTTATTCGGCTCTGCATGTACAATCAACTCCTGGTACCTATACCTGGTTTTTATCTCAAGGTGCACCTAAAAAAGTCCCAGTACCTTCAAGTAGTTTTATATTGTATATATTATCCTATCTTTAGGTACCCCTATCTTCCACTGTCCTGAGGAGGCCCAAAGTTACAATGGCCGAAGTGCTTCGACATGTTCTCGTTGACATCTTCTTTGGAGGTGTCACCCAACCTTAAATCTACCAAATCACAATCTGGACACGTACTAAAGAAATAGAGGACAGGATTGTCCTCCATGTGATATCACTTAAAGGACCACCTCCTATGTAGACTTCCTATTAAATAAGGAGCGCAGCCATATCACTCAAATCAATTGGAAGACCAAAATGATTTTCTAGTTGTCACATTTATGTTACTGTATAAAAATTCGGAGATTAATCTGACTTCACTTTTCTTTTTTGTGTGTATTTGTATGTTTAAATGTTAATTTTAAAGACACACTCCAGGTACCATTACCAGGAGTGAAGACTGTTACACAGCAAATAAGTGAAATAAACTATGTATTTTGAAATCGGACATATACACCAGTGACTAATTTAGGGATTCATTGTGGTAATTACTAATGTACGATATTTTTTCCCACAATATACCATACTTTTGTTTACTTGTATTTTGTCCAGGTATTGTGGGGCCACTAGGGCAGCCCCCTAGATATTTATATATTTTGTACCAATTGAACAGCTGAAAAACAAAATCTGTTTTTGTGTTTTTTAGCAAGTCACCTACAGGGACTACCTACCGATCATCCTTGGAGAGAGCTACTCGAAACACCTGCCTGTCTACCACATGTACAACGAGATGGAGGACCCTAGGATTGCTAATGTTTTTTCTGTGGCCTTTCGGGCCCCACATACAACAATTCCCCCTCTGGTCTATCAACTGGATAGTGACTACAAGCCTGCTGAGCTGGATTCGGTAACCCTCTTTCACAAGACCCTGTTTGCCCCCTGGATGGCAGTGAAGAAAGGTAAAGAAATGAGAAAGGCCTTCTCCTTATTCCATGCACTCTGACCTTTAGTCACCCATCTGGGATCTGAGTTTGACAGGACTAATCTAGTAAACTCTGGTATTGTAAAGTTTACTGCAGACTAAATTGACATTTGCCCAATCCTTTGTTGTTCTTATTTGGGGATCTAGTCACACTTCTAATTTTCATCTCTCTGAATGTCGTCTAGTCTAAGTTGCATGCCTGCTGCTTATTCTTCATTATTGTATTTCTGAAGATTGCCCGAACTGCATTACATAAATCACAGCCTATTGCAACAATATCTGTGCCACCTAACAACACCTAATCTCCTCTAGCCTTTCAGTTCATCCCGCTACCATCTGCATAAATACTTATAGCCCCACTAATGATCATGTGTAACTCCTATTATTCTACCACAAAGAAACTGGAGTTAATGCATGGAATGGTTTCCTTGAGAAAACAAGAGTAATCTCAATAACCAATAACACTGGGCTAACTACTAACCTTGGGTTCCGGAGTAGTGTGCTATAGACCATAAAGAACATCAGTGTCTCGTTGAGGGTTGTAAGCGATATATAAATGCAATTACAATACAGTAAATTCAGACATACCTTGTGTAGTCTCGTCGTATAGCTGAATTAAGTTTTTGTTAGAAATTTGATTAATTGTTGAAGGGGGTGAGCAGTGGCATAATGCAAAATGTTGGGGACCCCCTGCAGAATGTGCTGAGGGGCCCATGAGTCTCACATATCTCACAGATATTCATTGAATTTGGGCTGGATGGGGCCCCCTTGAAGGCTTGGGTGCCCCCCCCCCCCCACCGCAGTGACTGCAGTGGCCTGTGTTATCCCCCTTGCGGGTGAGAATCCACTTGAAAGAATAGTAGCAATACTTGTCAGGGTGAACCACTAATGTCACTACCTGTGCTTAACCTTGGCACAAAGCTGTCAGGCTTAAGTTAGAGGTAATGTGTAAAGTATTTATGTATTCTCAAACAGTAATAAAGTAAAAACATAAAAGAAGAAAAATCCCAAAACAATTTAAAAAAATAGAGAATATTATAATAAATACAGTGACAGCAAAATAACAAAAATCCAATCAGTTGAACCGAAGATAATTAATTTTTAAAGGTTGAATTAAAAGTAGAGATAAAACTCACAAAGCCCCAACCGTGGTTATCTGGTTTTGCTAGACCGTGTCAAAGTAAAAAAATACAGTTGAACGCGAATGGGCGTGAATCGGATACAGGAACCAGATTCTCCACAGTGAAAAGTTTGCCTTCAGACTTGGACATTTTTCTGGAGAAAAGTAGTAGTTGATGAGTTATCAGCGGGGCAAGCTGTGATAGGGTGCAGGAGAGTAGCATCCCAGTGCGGTCACCCATGAAAGGGGGAAAGTTCTGAGCGGGCAAGTAAGGCCTCAACGTTGACGGGTTGCTGCTTAACATCAGTCCCATGGACTCCGAAACTTTTCTGGAAGTCGGCCCTTCTTCAGCAGGTCAAACCAGCAAGTTGAAACCAACCAACGATTTGACGTAGGGGGCTTCAGCTTGATGGCTGTCCTGATCTCATGTCAGTTCTTTGGAGGAAAAGTTGGCAAAAGGTTTCTAAGTCCCAGCTTTTGCAGTTTAGACTGGAGGAGTTCACTCCAACACCAGCCAAGGGTCTTGGACCAGGGAGGCACCACTTGGACTCACTGCAACAGAGTACAGCAGCAGTGTCTAGGGCAAGTACAGTTGGAGCTGGTCAGCTGGGTATTTGCAGGAAAAGGCCTCTGGAAGCTTGTTGTGTCCCTATAGTTCAAACAGGAGGTCAGCCATCTGATCCTTGGAGTTACTTCTGGGGTCCTGGGTTCCAGGCAAGCAGGTCCAGCCTTCCTTCAGGATTCAGAAAGCAGAGAAGTCTTTCTTCTGATAGTTACAGGACTAGGAGTGTTCTGAGAGAGGTACTGGGGATGTCTCATTCATGCTCAGTGCCAGCCTGCAGGAAACTCCTGGCCACTTCTTAACTAATGGCATAAATGCTCCCAGGGGTGACCTTACCCACTTTTGCAGAACTTCCTGTGTGTTTTACTGTAAGCTATCCCAAAATATCATCCCTCTCTACCTAAATCCAACATGGCAGAATCTTTCTTCTCCTAGTTAGAGCTCCGTGTGCCCACCTGGAGGTGTGGCTAAGATAATTGACAAATCGTTCCTTGTAGTCACTCCAAACCAGTTTTGGTGCAGCTCCCCCTTCTCACTGGGTTTGGAGCCAAGCTGACTAGGAAGAAAAAGATAGGCAGTCATAGATATGAGCTAGACCTGCCAGTGACAGGGTAGGTGCACCGTGAAGCTCAGAAAGGGGCCCGGTACAACCACCCAGGCCATCCTGCTGAAGGAAAAAAAACACCTCTCCACACACAAGTCATTTGCCCACTGTCGCTGAGCAATCCACATCTCACCCAAGGGGAGCCATTCACCAGTCGTGACGCTGGACACTGGCAGAAAGGCACACTTTGCTTAGGCAGGAAAATGACAACTTTCTAAATGTTTCACTTTCCAAATGGTAATATAAAATCCAACTTTATTGTTAAGTTGGATTTTAATTTACTATTAAAATAAGTAATTGAATAATTTTTTTCTAGCTGCTCCCAAACCAGAATGAAGCAGTATAAGTTGTTATAATGTAACGCAGTGTTTCACTATGGGATAGCCAGCCTTGCTACAGTGAAAAATGATTTTGAAGGGTTTTCTCTGCCAGGACATGTAAAACCTTCAATATACCTGTCCTACTTTTTAAATGTCATACTCACTGCCCTATGGGCCTTTAGGGCCTATCCTAGGTGTGACTTATAAGTATTAAAAGGGAAGGTTTAGGCCTGGCAAAAGGTTTATTTTGCCAGGTCAACATGGCAGTTTATAACTTCCCACCCAGACTGCAATGGCAGACCTGTCAACAGGTTTTTTTATAACCACATTTTTATTTATTTTAGGTAGGTACCCCAATCTCCATTCAGCCAGTCATCGATTACTAAAAGCTGAGAGGACCAATAGTAGAGCCAAATGCTCGCCATGCCCTTGCCTCCATTGTATGTTGATTTATAACAATTATCTAATGCTATAAGGGGCAGGTGACCGGCCCAGAGGACAGAGTGGATTAGAGCGGTTAGGTTCCAGAACCTGGGCGCAGAGGTTGTTAGCAGGGCGTTTTGCAGGATGTAAATGAATTGAGGCAGGACCTTCATTTTAAATTGTGCTACCCTACCAAGGATTTGAAGGGGAAGTAGTGCCCATTTTATTCATGACAAAAGTAGGAATAAGTTGAGAGACAAGGTCAGGTTAGGTTCCACTGCGAATATGTATGCCTACGGATTGAAAACTTAATCTTCGCATCGGAACAGAAGTCTGCCAGGCGATAGCCTCAGCGTCGCCCTTAAGAGGGTCCAGAAGGGATTTGGCCCAATTGATTTTAAAGCCCAACTCCTTTTCATACAGAGACTGTATCCGCAGTATTCAGGGTCCCCATTCATGAGGGTTAGTCGAGTATAGGAGGACATCATTACCATAAAGAGCAATTCTATCCTATTCCCTGACTCCCCAGTGCCAACACCATAGCTGTGCATCACATTTGATGAGCCAAGCGAGAGGCAGTTCCTCTACGGATTGAGAAGAGATCCAAGTGTGTTCCATTGATGTGCACCTGCGCAGAGGTGGAGGAATAGAGGAGCCCCACGTTCCTGCAAAATCACGGTCCAAAACTCATACAGTTCAGCACCTCATGGAGGAAGGACCATACTAAGGAATCAAACGCCTTCTCTAAGTCGACCAAGAGCAGAGCGCGGGGTTCTGCGATCGCATGACAGCTAGCCAATACTAACTGCAAACATCTGATACAGTGCCTCATACTGCGGCTCAGCATAAAGCCACATTGGTTGGGATGGACCAGGTCGAGGAGCACTCAGAGAAGCCTGCGAGCAAGCGCTACTGCAAAGATTTTGATTTCAGCATTGATTAATAATATAGGTTTATGTAATGTGAAATGGGAAGCTCTCTCTATGTCAAAAGAGGCCATATCCAATATTTATAGAATTGTTTTGGACAAATTGCTAATTTTTGAGTGTCAAGCCCTGTCCCCCACCCAGATAATGGTGCATTGAAATTTCGTAAATTGTTTGTGAAGCATTGAAAAATTGGAAAGGGACCTCAGATAACGAGAGCGAATGAGTGGTTTATTGAATCTTGTAAGAGTGCTAAGAAGACCTTGTAAATGCCCTAAAGAGCAAACAAAGATCGCTGAAACTAGACAGGAGTACACCAGGGTTATTAAAACTAGCAAGGCCCAGTGGGAGGCTGGAATTTGGGATGATTTGTTGGAGGTGGTAAGGCTTAGGGATAATAAGAGTTTGGGGGATTTGGTCGCACACAACAGGCATAGAGATCCAGCGCTTTCGGACGGACATATTGCTCCTGAAGACTGAGTTACACATTACTCGCCTCTTTATGGGGAAAAATATTATGTGATGTGTCAATAGAGATTTTGCCAGCTATTACTTTTGATTCCTCTGGAGAAGAGGTAGAGCCGTTTACATTAAAAGAAACCTGTGCGGCAATCCAGGCCCAGAAACATGAAAATGCCTCTGGTTTGGACAGAATCCACGCAGATTTATTTTGTTTGAAATTGAGATATGGGGCTCTTATATAAATGCCTTTTCAAATGCACTGATGGCAGGAGCTTTGATCCCAAGCTCCTGGAAAGGAGCGAAAATAATCCCTATTTAAGAAGGGAGATAAATACACACAGGGAAATTACAGACCCATAAGCCTGATTGATAATATACAAAACATTTATAGCACGCAAATCTTATCCAGCTATGGGACTGGATTTTACAAGCTAAAGTGTTATCTCACGTACAGGCGGGATTCAGATCCAATACTAGCATAATCGACCAGATTGTACTGTTTTTATCTATTAAGTGGAAGACAGTAGATATTGACAGGGGGCTGTTGTTTGTTGCCTTCGGGGGCCTTTGAGCTGCGTTCAATGTTGTCCAGAGGATAAAACTTTGGCAGGTTTTATACAAGATTGGGGTGCCGTGGGGACTATTGTCTCTTATACGGGCTTTGTATTCTGAGAATTTTGCGAGGGTTAGGTGGGGCCCTACAGGGAAACTGACTGAGGATATCCCCATCGGGAGAGGAGTCAGACAGCAGTGCATTTTGGCCTCTACGCTCTTTCTCTTTAATATAAATGGCTGCATCCTCTATCTTTCAAATTGTGAAAATGAGTCCCCTAAGGTGAAGGATAACAAAATACTGTGTCTTCTTTTTGCAGGCACTTTGTTGTTGTTGAAAACTCCATGGAGTCAATCTACTCTTCTGGACAAATTTAATATTTTTCGTAAAGAGCTTTGTTTGGAAATCAACAGCAACAGAACAAAATATATAATTTTTGGTGCCCAGAAAAAAAACAAGAGTAAGAAGGCATTGGATAAAGTAAATGAGTTTGACTATTTGGGCGCGAGAATGGAAGATTCCCACAGATGGGCAGCCCAGATAGAGAAAAAATGTTTTGATTTTAAAACAAAGAGCAGGGTCTATCATAAGATTTGCAAATGGGGGCACTGTAATCTAGGCACTCCCAGAAAAGCCGAAAATGGTTTTATAAAGACTATGCTGAGACTCCCTACTAGTGCCCCTACGCTCCCATTTAGATTTGACCTAAACTTAGATCAATTTCTGATATTGCTGCATTGAGACCCATTCAGTATTGGATAAGGCTTTGGATGAACAAGGACTTGGGACCATATAGGGACTGCATTAGAGTCATATTAGGTGGTCTCTCTTTTGGGAAGATTTCCTGGCTGTACACATAAAAACCTGGCTATTCAAAAGGCGCTTGAAGGATTTTTGGTTGCAGCCTTCTGTATTACCCCAAGATGCTTGAGACAAGCTACAAACGTCTTTTTGGAATTTTGTTCTAGGAGCCAAAATCTCTGAAGCTACTCCATGCACCTTGGTAGATTCCTTTCTGTTGTTTAAGTGTGTACCATATTATAAGCCTTACCTAAATTTGGTTACTAACCCTACTGTATGTGCACTTTATGTAAAATTCAGACTAGGTATATTACCTTTGGCTTCTTTTACTCATGCCTGGATTAAAAAGGGAGAAACATCAAATCTGTGGCCGATGAGCTGCCAGGCAGTTGAGAATATTGAACATGTGCTATTCTGCAAGGCTTATTGTTAGAACTGGGGGTCTCTAGTTGGCAATGGTTTGCACCTTTGTCCAAATAGGGACCCTTGCTTCTAGTCAGGATAAGGGGGATACACTCCTAAAATAACCCCTGCTCACCCCCTGGTAGCTTGGCACGAGCAGACAGGCTTATCTCAGAGGCAGTGTGTAAAGCATTTGGGAACACATACAGTAATACAGTGAAAACACTACAGATGGACACCACACAGGTTGTTATGTAAAAATAAGTAATCTTTATATAGACTTATCACAAGACCCAATAGCAAAAATCCACAATACTGTACTCAAAAATAGACTTTAAAAGGTTATAAAATAGTTCAGTTCTCTCAAGTTGTAAATGCAACACTTTACTCTCAATGTACCTTGAATGCGTAACGCAAAGAAAACAAAAGGGTCGCAGGGAAGGTGATGCGTCGGTTCCTTACACTCAGGGGAGTGGATGCGTCGGTTCCTTACTGCTGCGCAGGGAGTTGATGCTCGCTTCCTTACTGTGTGGGGAGGTGATGCGTCGGTTTCTTACTGCTTTCCGGTGCGATGCGACAAGATGGCACCTCGATGCGATACTCTTCTCCGGTACGATGCGACAAAATGGCGTCTTGGTTGCGATGTGACAACGTTGGTGTGATGCGTGCACGCCCGACGGCCGTGCGGCAACTCGATGATCTTTGGAGCCGCGACAGGCCCTGCGACGCGCTTCTCCGGTGATGCGACGATGACCTCTGTGGCAGCGTCCCGCTTCTCCGGTGATGCGCCGCGCTCGGCGATGCGAGGATGACAGCGGCAGCGGCGTCTCGCTTCCTTGGCGATGCGATGACCGCGGCTGCGGCGGCGACACGCTTCTCGTTGTTGCGTCGCGCTCCAGCTCCCAGCGACACGCAGTCTCTCAGAAGGCCCAGCACAACAGCAGGCACTTCAATTCCCAGCAAGGGAATGCAGGGGGAGCTGGTTGGTGAAGTCTTGTATCCCTGAGACTTCAGGCAGGAGGCAAGCTCTAGTTCAAGCCCTTGGAGATTCTCTTCTTCAAGATGACAAAGCACAGCAAAGTCTTTTCTCCTGTCCTTGGTAGAAAGCAACCACTGCAGGCCAACCCCAATCAGCAAAACAGCACAGGGGCAGTACTCCTCCTTCAGCTTCTCCGGTTCTTCTCCTTGGCAACAGGTTTCTTGATTTCCCAGAAGTGATCTAATTTCCTAGGGGTCTGGGTCCCCTTTATACACAGTTTCTCTTTGTTCTCTGAAGGCAGAGAGGCCTCTGCCTAGTCCAAAACCAGTTCTGGTCAGTCCTGGAGCACTTTGTTTTTCTGACTCCTTCTTTCCTTTGTGAGTGAGGGGCAGAGCCATCAGACGCCCGGCAGGAGGTGGAGCCAGCATTGTGGAAGGCAGGCACAGCCCTATTCAGACCCAGGTGCAACTCCTCCCTCCACTCTGGATGCATATCTTTCTATTCAGCCCTGTGTTGACTCACCCTGTCTCCTGTAGCCACCCCCAGCCCCTGTCACTCAATCTCCAGACAAGGAATACACAACCTAGCAGAGGCAGGCTTGAAGTTTAGGCAAGAAAATACCCACTTTCTAAAAGTGGTATTTTCAAACACAGAATGTTAAAACCAACTTCACTAAAAGATGTATTTTATCATTCTGAGTTCAGGCATACTAAATTCGTTTTTCTACCATGTTCCCTGGGTCAGTTAGGATTATAAGGTGTAATAATCAAACTGCCCATTCTGGCCTATGGAGAACAGGTAGCCTTGCAATAGTGAAAACGAAAATGGCTGTAATTCACTATTAGGACATGCCACACACACCAGGGCATGTCCTACCTTATACTTACAATGCACCCTGCCCTTGGGCCTACCTTAGGGGTGTCTGATATGAAGATAAGGGAAGGTTTAGGGACTGGCAAGTGGGTGCACTTGCCAAGTCGACATGGCAGTCACAGATCGCACACAGGCTCTGCAATGGCAGGCCTGAGACACATTTTACAAGCTGCTTCTGTGGGTGGCACAACCAGTGCTGCAAGCCCACCAGCAGCATTGGATTTACAAGCCCTGGGCACACTCAGTGAACTGTACTAGGGACTGACAAGTAAACCAATCATCCAATCATGGAGTCACTAATCCATACATCAATTTACAGTAGGGAGCACTTGCACTGTGGCACTGAACAGCAGTGGCACAGTGCCCAAAAGCATCTAAAACCAGCAAAACATAAGAGGCAACAGCAAAAAATGGAAGGGAGACCCACGCCAATGGTGCCAAGTCTAACACGTGTCCCCTCCAGCTGAAATGTGGGGAGAACTACCCTTCCTCCTGGGAGTTCTCATCACTAAGGCGGAAAAATCTGGACAGACCATCAGCATTGGCGTGTTCTGTACCAGGGCGGTGTTCCACCGTGAAGTCCATCCCCTGTAGGGAAATGGACCACCTCAACAGTTTTGGGTTCTCACCCTCATCTGCATTAACCATCTGAGGGGCCTGTGGTCTGTCTGAACCCGGAAGTGAGTCCCAAACAAGTATGGTCTCAACTTCTTCAGTGCCCAGACCACAGCAAATGCCTCACGTTCAATCGCACTCCACCTCTGTTCCCGTGGGAGTAACCTCCTACTAATAAAGGCTACAGGTTGGTCTAGGCCCTCCTCATTCATCTGTGAAAGCACAGCCCCAACACCATGCTCTGAAGCATCTGTCTGCACAATGAATTCCCTTGAGAAGTTGGGCGCCTGAAGCACGGGCGCCGTGCACATGGCAGATTTCAGGGCATCAAAAGCCTTTTGGCAGGCATCAGTCCAGTTCACTTTCCTGGGCTACTTCCTGAAGTCAGCTCAGTCAAGGGTGCAACAATGTTGCCATACCCCTTGACAAACCTCCTGTAATACCCAGTGAGTCCTAAGAAGGCTCTCACCTCTGTCTGGGTTTTGGGGGTTCCCAAGCCAGGATGGTATCTATCTTGGGTTGTAGGGGCGCCACCTGGCCGCTCCCAACCTGGTGTCCCAAGTACACCACAGAACCCTGCCCGATCTGGCACTTACTCGCCTTGGATCGTGAGGCCTGCCCTCCGCAGCGCCTTCAACACTTCCCAGAGGTGGTGCAGATGTTCCTCCCAAGTGGCGCTGAACACTGCAATGTCATCCAGGTAGGCGGCACTGAAATCCTCCAGCCCAGCCAACACCTGGTTGACCAACCTCTGAAAGGTGGCAGGGGCATTCTTCATCCCAAAGGGCATCACCCGGAATTGGTAGTGCCCATCTGGTGTGGAGAATGCTGACCTCTCTTTGGCCCCATCAGTTAAGGCAATCTGCCAGTATCCAGACGTTAGATCAAACGTGCTGAGGTACCGGGCAGCCCCTAACCGATCAATGAGCTCATCAGCTCTGGGGATGGGGTGCGCGTCAGTCCTGGTGACTGAATTGAGTCCTCGGTAGTCCACACAGAACCGGAGTTCGGGTGTGGCACCAGGCGCGGCAGCCTTTGGGACCAAGACCACTGGGCTGGCCCAAGGGCTGTTAGAGGACTTAATCACCCCTAAGGCAAACATCTTGGAGACCTCCTCCTTGATGCAAGCTCTCACCCTGTCAGTCACTCTGTAAGTTTTGTGCTTCACAGGAGGACTGTCCCCAGTGTCCACATCATGGATGCACCATTCAGTGATACTGGGAGTCAGGGAGAACAGATCAGAAAACTGCCCCGACAGTTGGCGACAGTCATTCTGCTGCTCAGGGGTCAGGGTGGGAGAGAGGTTCACACCATCCACTGACCCATCTTGCTCTTTGCATACAGGAGGTCAGGAAGAGGTTCAGTCTCCTCTTCCATCCCAGCATCTGTTGCTAAGAGCATGCCCACTTCAGACCTCTCAAAGTGGGGCTTCAGGCGGTTCACATGCAGGACCCGCAAGGGGTTCCTGGGAGACTGCAAGTCCACCAAGTAGGTGACATCACTCTTGCGCTCCACCACCTCAAATGGTCCGGTCCACTTATCCTGGAGCGCACAGGGCTCCACTGGGGCCATGACCCAAACCTTTGTCCAGGCTGAAACTCGATCAGAGTGGCATTCTGATCATGCCAACGTTTCATCTCTTCCTGGCTGGCTTCCAGATTCGCCTCAGCGTGTTGTCTGAAACGCAGAGTCTGGTTCCTGAAGGCCAGCATGTAACTAAATAAATCCTGGGAGTTTTCCTGGGAGCTTCCTCCCAGCCTTCCTTGACCAGACTCAGAGGTCCTCTTACAGGATGGCCGTACAGCAGTTCAAAGGGACTGAACCCTAAGGACTTCTGGGGCACCTCTCTGTAAGCAAAGAGCAGGCATGGCAAGAGGACGTCCCACTTACGCCTCATGGGTTCTTCAAGACCCATAATCATGCTTTTGAGGGTCTGGTTGAATCTCTCAACCAGCCCATTACCTTGGGGGTGGTAAGGAGTGGTGAACTTATAGGTTACACCACACTCCTGCCACAGGGACTTCATATACTTGGAAATGAAGTTGGTACCACGGTCGGACACCACCTCCTTGGGGAACCCCACACGGGAGAAAATCCCCATCAGTGCACGTCCCACCACGGGGGCCGTCACTGTCCGAAGAGGGATGGCTTCCGGGTACCGGGTGGCATGGTCCACCAAGACCAGGATGAACCTGTTGCCCATGGCTGTCTTGGGATCCAGAGGCCCCACAATGTCAATACCCACCCTCTCAAAGGGGGTGCTGACAACATGGAAAGGTTGGAGAGGAGCCTTGTGCTTCCTCCCACTCTTACCACTTGCCTGGCAAGTCTGACAGGTCCTGCAATGAGTATCTGAACTCTTGCGCATTTGGGGCCAATGAAAGTGGGTGACAAGCCTTTGAAAGGTCTTGTCTTGCCCCAAATGTCCTGCTAAAGGCACATCATGAGCCAGACCCAGTAGGAAGGCTCTGAAGCGCTGGGGTACCACCAGCACACGGGCTGACCCAGGCTCAGCAACCTTAGGCTCACTATACAGGAGACCATTCTCCCAGTAGATCCAGTGTGATCCAGACTGATCACCTGCTGCCTGGCTTGCAGCCTGTTGCCGCAAGCCCTCAAGAGAAGGGCACTTCTTCTGCTCCTCGCAGAACTCTTCCCTGGAGGGGCCTCCTTCCTGCTGCGAATGGGTCAGCTCAGGCAGGTCCCCCAGTTCAGCCACTTGTTCCCCTGTAGGTTCCAGGGCATTCCCCTCAAGGTCTGCCTCCTCCTGGATCGTGGAACTTCGGGGCCGGTTTCCCGTGCCCCCGCCTCCTCTCTTTAAGGCAGGCACCTGGGCCTTTCTTCCAGGCTCCAGGTTCTCCTGAATACCCTTACCGGCTGCCATTGACCGAGTGGTCACACACGCCCACTCTGGCAGACCCAACATCTCCAAATTAGACCTCCGCTCCACCTTCGCCCAAGGGGAGCTCTCCAAATCATTGCCTAGCAGACAGTCAACAGGCATGGCTGGCCTCACAGCTACTTGAAGGATACCTGAGACCCCCCCACTCAAAGGGAACCTGGGCCACCTTGCAGTGGCTCTCTGAGTTGTCAGCGGCAACTACAGGGTAGAATACGTTGGGGACCACCTGCTCCTCAGACACCAGCCGACAACTGACAGCTGTCACACTGGCCCCGGTGTCTCTGAGAGCCTCCACCCTATGGCCATTGATGGTCACCCACTGCCTGTATTTTTTAGTGTTATCAGGCAGCTGGGTCCTAGGGACCATCTCACTGTCTCCTAAAGAGACCAAGGACATCTCTGCGGGACCCCACCCACCTTGGGCACCCAACTCCTCCCCCAGGGCTACACTAGCCATCTGCCGGGGTGGTGCACCAGTGGGTGCAGTGGTCACGGTATTGGGGCACTTGGGACTTCCTACAAAGTGACCCACCTGACCACAACTAAAACATGCTTTGGGCCCCTTCTGAACAGACTTATCTGTTGGGACCCATGGTCTTTTCTCAGTGGGAGGCTGGGAACCCTTACCTTGGTTCTCTTGGGGTTTACTTTGGGGCCCTTTTTGGAACTCCTTCTGTTTACCCTTGTCCCCCCACTCTTCTGCTGGGGACCCTGCCCACCTTTGGCGGAGTCTCCCACAAGACCCTTGTGGACCCGGGTACTGACCCAGCGGTCCGCCTCCTCAGCAAGCTTCCTAGGATTAGTCAGCTTACTGTCAACAAGGTGCTGGCGTAGCTCTGGAAAACAACTACTGGACAAGTGCTCCCATGCAATTAAATCATAGAACCCCTGCAAGTCATTTACTTTGCTACCCTTCACCCATCCATCCAATGCTCTGCAAAAATAAGACACATACTCCACCCAGGTACTAGACTCCAGCTTTTTGCAGTTCCTAAACTTCTGCCTATAAAGCTCTGGAGTTAACACATACCTTGCCACTAAAGCTTCCTTCAGGTGGGCATAGGACATCTGATCCTCTGTGGTTAAGGCTAGCAAGGTTTCCCTTCCCTCACCTGTAAAGCGGCCCCACAACCCCGCTCCCCAATCCTTCTCAGGGACCCGGTGTGATGTCATGGCGATCTCATATGCTTTAAACCATTGCCCAATGTCCTCCCCCTTCATGAAATCCTTAATAACCTCCTTGGGGATGTATACTCTACTTTCTACAGGCACTGGAGGTGTGCTGCCACCAGAGGTAGTGATCTCTAGGCTCCTAGCCTTTAGCTCTAGCTCCCTCACCACTCTCTCATGCTCTAAAAGCATCCTTTTTTCTTCCATGGCCAACCTCTTACTTTCCAACTCCAATTTCTTGTGCTCAAGGCTATCATGGCTTCCTGTTTCAGTTTGGCCATTTCCATTTCATGCATCCTGCTTTTGTCCCTGTCCTCCAGCTCCTCTGGAGACAGGCCCTTTGAGAAACACTGCTGCCCTCCCTGGAAGGCACTCTCCTCCCGGGTAAGCCTAATGGCCCCTCAAGCTGCTCATCTAAATTCTCTGCCTCCTCCACAGGTTCCTCGGGCTGCCCACCGGCATTCCGTGCTTCCAACCAGGCCCTCAGCGCCTTTGAAGCTCCTCCTTCCTGGTGAGGCCTCTCATAGAGATTTTAAACTTTTACAAACGGCTTCGAGCTCTGGCACAGTGTAGGTATCAACCCTATCTTCTTCAAATTCAATATCTGCAGGTGCAATGGATCCTCTTTTGCTCATTGTGAAAATTGGCAGTTCTCAACAAAAATAAAGGTTCCCAGGAAAAAAAGTCCTTTCAAAATGTATGTGGTCGCGTATTGGTCTGCACTCACTAGTAGTGTACACCAATCACTGTATATGAATCACAAATGCAAGTCCAAATCCTCACCGCTGACCACCAATGTTAGAACTGGGGGTCTCTAGTTGGCAATGGTTTGCACCTTTGTCCAAATAGGGACCCTTGCTTCTAGTCAGGATAAGGGGGATACACTCCTAAAATAACCCCTGCTCACCCCCTGGTAGCTTGGCACGAGCAGACAGGCTTATCTCAGAGGCAGTGTGTAAAGCATTTGGGAACACATACAGTAATACAGTGAAAACACTACAGATGGACACCACACAGGTTGTTATGTAAAAATAAGTAATCTTTATATAGACTTATCACAAGACCCAATAGCAAAAATCCACAATACTGTACTCAAAAATAGACTTTAAAAGGTTATAAAATAGTTCAGTTCTCTCAAGTTGTAAATGCGACACTTTACTCTCAATGTACCTTGAATGCGTAACGCAAAGAAAACAAAAGGGTCGCAGGGAAGGTGATGCGTCGGTTCCTTACACTCAGGGGAGTGGATGCGTCGGTTCCTTACTGCTGCGCAGGGGAGTTGATGCTCGCTTCCTTACTGTGTGGGGAGGTGATGCGTCGGTTTATTACTGCTTTCCGGTGTGATGCGACAAGATGGCACCTCGATGCGATACTCTTCTCCGGTACGATGCGACAAAATGGCGTCTTGGTTGCGATGTGACAACGTTGGTGTGATGCGTGCACGCCCGACGGCCGTGCGGCGACTCGATGATCTTTGGAGACGCGACAGGCCCTGCGACGCGCTTCTCCGGTGATGCGACGATGACCTCTGTGGCAGCGTCCCGCTTCTCCGGGATGCGCCGCGCTTCGGCGATGCGAGGATGACAGCGGCAGCGGCGTCTCGCTTCCTTGGCGATGCGATGACCGCGGCTGCGGCGGCGACACGCTTCTCATTGTTGCGTCGCGCTTCCAGCTCCCAGCGACACGCAGTCTCTCAGAAGGCCCAGCACAACAGCAGGCACTTCAATTCCCAGCAAGGGAATGCAGGGGGGGAGCTGGTTGGTGAAGTCTTGTATCCCTGAGACTTCAGGCACGAGGCAAGCTCTAGTTCAAGCCCTTGGAGATTCTCTTCTTCAAGATGACAAAGCACAGCAAAGTCTTTTCTCCTGTCCTTGGTAGAAAGCAACCACTGCAGGCCAACCCCAATCAGCAAAACAGCACAGGGGCAGTACTCCTCCTTCAGCTTCTCCGGTTCTTCTCCTTGGCAACAGGTTTCTTGATTTCCCAGAAGTGATCTAATTTCCTAGGGGTCTGGGTCCCTAGGGGTGGGCGGAATTTGCGTAGTCGCGCTACGCAAAGCTCCGCGAAATGGTAAAAAATCTCCGCGAGCACGCAAAAGTTCCGCGAACACGCGGAATTGCTTGTTCCGCCCGTTTGCGGTGCTTTTTTCCTGTTCGCGAACGCTGTTTGCGTGCTCGGGGAGAAATATCTCGCGAACAAGCAAAAAACTCTGCGAAGCCGCGGATCGCGGAATTTTTGGTAATTTCGCGTTCTCTGCGGAACGCGAAATTACCCAAATTCCGCAAATTCCGCGAGCGGAACGGAATTTACCGCCCAGGCCTACTTTTTATACACAGTTTCTCTTTGTTCTCTGAAGGCAGAGAGGCCTCTGCTAGTCCAAAACCAGTTCTGGTCAGTCCTGGAGCACTTTGTTTTTCTGACTCCTTCTTTCCTTTGTGAGTGAGGGGCAGAGCCATCAGACGCCCGGCAGGAGGTGGAGCCAGCATTGTGGAAGGCAGGCACAGCCCTATTCAGACCCAGGTGCAACTCCTCCCTCCACTCTGGATGCATATCTTTCTATTCAGCCCTGTGCTGACTCACCCTGTCTCCTGTAGCCACCCCCAGCCCCTGTCACTCAATCTCCAGACAAGGAATACACAACCTAGCAGAGGCAGGCTTGGAAGTTTAGGCAAGAAAATACCCACTTTCTAAAAGTGGTATTTTCAAACACAGAATGTTAAAACCAACTTCACTAAAAGATGTATTTTATCATTCTGAGTTCAGGCATACTAAATTCGTTTTTCTACCATGTTCCCTGGGTCAGTTAGGATTATAAGGTGTAATAATCAAACTGCCCATTCTGGCCTATGGAGAACAGGTAGCCTTGCAATAGTGAAAAACGAAAATGGCTGTAATTCACTATTAGGACATGCCACACACACCAGGGCATGTCCTACCTTATACTTACAATGCACCCTGCCCTTGGGCCTACCTTAGGGGTGTCTGATATGAATATAAGGGAAGGTTTAGGGACTGGCAAGTGGGTGCACTTGCCAAGTCGACATGGCAGTCACAGACCGCACACAGGCTCTGCAATGGCAGGCCTGAGACACATTTTACAAGCTGCTTCTGTGGGTGGCACAACCAGTGCTGCAAGCCCACCAGCAGCATTGGATTTACAAGCCCTGGGCACACTCAGTGCACTGTACTAGGGACTGACAAGTAAACCAATCATCCAATCATGGAGTCACTAACCCATACATCAATTTACAGTAGGGAGCACTTGCACTGTGGCACTGAACAGCAGTGGCACAGTGCCCAAAAGCATCTAAAACCAGCAAAACATAAGAGGCAACAGCAAAAAAATGGAAGGGAGACCCACGCCAATGGTGCCAAGTCTAACACTTATGCAAAGCAACACTTACATTGGATTGTCCCTTTTTGCAGACTCCTCGGTTTTAGGGATCGTCACACAGCTCTTAGGGTATGTAAAACCAATACTAGAGACTGTGTTGTGTTCTTAATTGCGAGTTACTTGTTGACAATATGATATACCAGGATGAATGTATTAAATAAAAAGTAAAGATTACGGTGGTGCACATTTTTACTTTGTGAAGCTTAAGGCCACCCTTCCAGACGTTGGGACTTCTTGTTCTTTTTTTAGCTTTATATCTTTTTTCCGATAGAATTGGAAACATGAAAAGGTCTGTGTTGCTGGATTGCAATTATTAAAAAGAATTTTAAAAATGAATTTATATATTTTAGGACATATAGGTTGCTTTTTGATAATTAAACTGAATGTTTTTATTGTATTCTTGACCGAATGTTTTATCTTGTACCTTTTATGGTTTCATGAAGCCCAAATAAAGGAATATATGATGATGATAGGTCTATATGAGGAACAATGTTCCGAAGGCAGTCCTGGTTTTCGGATGACTACTAGGTGGCGAGGTCTAGGTCCACGGAGAATGCTCCTTTGGCCTCCGCTTCTAGGTATAGTTCAAGTAATCTGGGGGTAAGTATTTAGCAGAATATGCTATAGTATTCAATGGGATATTCATCGGGCCGGGTGTCTTGCCCACGTTCATATTGGTTAGAGCCTCTCCGAATTCTTTCAGTGTAAAGTGGGTGTCGACGTCAGCCCGTTGGGGTGGAGAGATCGCTGGGAGGGGAATGTCCACCAGAATAGGTTTAGAGTATTCTGTCTGAGCTCGCAAGCGGGGGGCCCGATTCACAGAACTAACTTACGACAAAATCCTAAACTTACTACCATTTTGGTATTCACAGAATGAACTTACTCATTTTGGTATTCACAGAATAAACTTACTCATTTTGGTATTCACAGAAGACACTTACACATTTTGTGTAACTTACACATTTTGTGTAACTTACTCATTTTGTGTAACTTACACATTTTGGTATTTCAGAAGGCACTTACTCATTGATGAGTAAGTGCCTTCTGTGAATACCAAAATGAGTAAGTTAATTCTGTGAATACCAAAATTGTTGTAAGTTCATTCTGTGAATACCCAAATGTGTAAGTTCATTCTGTGAATACCAAAATTGTTGTAAGTTCATTCTGTGAATACCCAAATGTGTAAGTTCATTCTGTGAATACCCAAATGTGTAAGTTCATTCTGTGAATACCAAAATTGTTGTAAGTTTAGGATTTTGACGTAAGTTAGTTCTGTGAATCAGGCCCGTTGAGCTTATAGGGCTCAATATTATTCCGCAAACATGTGCGCAATGGTGGTGGCTGTATAGCACCCCTCTCCACTGCAGTCTAAGTTCGTGGGGACCACCCTGAATGCCATGTCCCCCATATCCACCCAAATAGATTAGTTTACTAGAATTGTCTTCAAAATTATAGACCTGTCAAAGGGAGGCTTGCCAACACTGGCGGCTTCATAAAGGGACAGTTGTCGAAGCGAAGCCTTGCCGAGTTCCAGCTGTCTCTGGAGAGCTGGTAGGGGGGTGGTTGAGCATCACCTTTCAAGCTGGAGGATTCAGGCTTCTTGATCTTCCATTTGAGCTTATTTTTCCCATTCCTTACAGTGGAAGTAGGGGTTGACTATGCCCCTTAATGTAGCTTTACAGGCTGCCCACAGTGTGCCCACTGAAGAGACTGAGCTTTGAATGATGTCGAAGTATGTGCGGATCTTTGTCTCCAAGAAGTCAGGGAATTGCGTGTCTGTTAAGTACCAGGTGTTGAGATGGCAGATTGGCTAATGGGGCATACAAGGAGACCCTAGTTGGAGAAGAACTGGAGAGTGATCCGATATGCCCCGCGGGA
Source organism: Calotriton arnoldi (assembly GCA_963921515.1). NCBI lineage: Eukaryota > Metazoa > Chordata > Amphibia > Caudata > Salamandridae > Calotriton > Calotriton arnoldi. The sequence continues at coordinate 596,377 of CAWUFW010005719.1, forward strand.
GGATCTCAGCTGTAAATTTGCGTTGTGCATCATTGGTATAGAAAAGCATCATGTTGATGTGGGAGAATCTTGTGTGTTGCTGATTTCTGTGTGTATTCCCTGTCATGCGGGTGCAATTATCTCGACACATCGCAAAGACCCAGTAAGGTCAGCCAGAAAGTCAGGATTGTAGATGTGCCTAATTGGTGCAATTGGTGTGGTGAGACACTCCTGTGGAGTCCTTTTCAGGGTCAGGGACTGCGCTGAAGTTGCCCTTAATGATTATGATCCTGTGGGAGAAGCCAAGGGTAACCCCACAGCAGGCCTCCAGTTCTGCCTTGGGTGACTGGGTGGGATGTAGATGCTGAGATAGGTAAATTGGAATACTTCGAGAGTCTCCTCTACTCCCATGTATCTGCCTCGTGGGTCAGGATTTGTTGCGGTTATTGCTAATGGGAAGGTATAGTAGAGGAGTATTGGGACACCTCTTGAGCCTCTGGAGAAGCTGCCTTTAAGAATTCTGAAAGGCAGGTTTCCTTTTCCAATTAGTTTATTGACAAAGACTCTCCGAGCATATGTTCAGCTACCATTAAGCAGCAGCAGCTCTCCTCCAGTTCTGGCTACCTTTCCACATCACAAGATTCTCCCCCATAGTTCCATGCTCACATTGTAGGTCCTGCTTACATCATCATCTATACATATCTCTTCCTTTTACAAAAGAAACAAGAAAACAAATGAAGAAAGTAAAATTAGCAAAACTTTATCTTAACTACATGAACATTATACAGGTGTCTAAACATCGAAACATTACATGACAATGAATCTTACAAAAATGTAGAAATCTGCAAATCATACAGAATGTTGGATTTAGAAATATTTTGAAATCTGCAGTCATACCAAATATTGGGTTAAGACATACTTCATCCCTTTCACTTTGGTAATTTGCAATCTTACAAACACTCCCCAAGCTCCACACTGAGCCATCTTCCAGCACAACCACATTTCGTTTCACTCTAGTGACTTTGAATGATCGTGAAAATTTATTCTCCCCTTTATTCACTATTCCACCCCTTTTCACCCACTTCCAAACGTCTCTTTCACCTCTTTTTTCACAATATAACATTCCTCCATGCCTCTCTGCCTTCCAGTAACTCCTTGCTTGATTGCTTTATGGTCAGCCCATGCTCGGTCCTTGTCAACCAATCACGCAGGAATTTCTTTCCTTCCCGGTTCTCTCCCTTTTAGAGAGACAAAGGTGAAATTTCTGTCATTGAATGGGGCGTAGTTCTGTGGGCCCACATCAGCTTCCTCAACTCCTTCCTCCAGGATAAGCCGTTGGCCCGTAACAATTGTAAGTTCTCCATTATCATACGGTTGCTTGCAGCCTGAACCATGCACAGTACCCCATTTTTCCATAAAACCTTTCATCTCCAGGACACAAATTGCACACCATTCTCTGAGACTATGGTTTTGGTGCACCTTTTTCACATTCCCCTCCAAGCCTCTACCACCCTTGAGTAAGTGTTCTAAAGGCTTAAGGTCAGTCCTAATCTTAAATGGTAAACCCCACAAAAAGTATTTACAGTCCTTAATCCCCCAGCAACACGCCAGGGCCTCTCTTTTAATTACGGAGTAGGACTTTTCTACACCCTGCAGTCTCCGGGAGGCACAACCCATAATCCTTTCCTGATCAATCACCACCTGGGTCAATACTGCTCCCACATCTACACCACTAGCATCTGTGGTTAAGTAGGTTTTTGCTGTCACTTCGAAATGTTCTAATGAAGGAGATTGCATAATCCTTTCCATTATTTGCTCAAAAGCTCTTTCACACTCATCTCTCCAATTAAATATAACATCCCTTTTCATTGTCCTCAAAGCCTCAAACACCTCAGTGAAAATCTTTACGAACTTTGAGCAGTATTTCGCTAAGCCCAGGAATGATTTTAATTGGTCCTTGTTCTTTGAACACGGCGTGCACTTATGCCTTGAACTCTGCTTTTCTTTTGTTGAATCCCATCTGATATCATATGGCCTAAATAAATGACTCATCTCTTTCTCAATTGGCATGTGTCCCTCCTGACTGTTAAACCATGTTCGTCAAATCATTTCATAACCTCCTCAAACAACTTATCATGATGCAATTAATCCTCCCAGCAATCAAACATCATCTTGGAAGCACCATTCATTCTCCATACCACCAAACATCTGCTTCATCACCCTTTGAAACACAGCCGAAGCGGATGCCAGGCCAAATGGCATCCTCAAATGGTGAAAAGCTCCAAGAGGATTGACAAAAGATGTAAGATGTCTAAAGTCTTTGTGCAGTTTTATCTGATGGTATGCTGCCAACATATCTACCACGCTGAACATTCTTCCATTCAGAAATGTTTCGAAGCGGTTGTCTGCCCACCCAAATATATGGGTCGACAGACAACCGCTTCGAAACATTTCTGAATGGGTCTCGTAAGTCTATGCATAGCCTGATTTTGCCCCCATCCTTAGGAGCAAGCACTATTGGTTTGAACCACTCTGACAATTCTATGGGTTCAATGATATCACCTTCAGCCTTTAAGCCAGAGATACTATGAGATGTTTCTTGGAACTGCTCCTCCTGAATGGTTAACACCACCTCCCTGATGTTTTCGCACACATCGTTTACTTCTTTTACCCTTGCTGGTATTGATTTCACTCTACAGACCTTGGCAAAGTGCCCCTTTTTGCCTCAATTACAACATACAGATCTTCTGCCTGCACATTTTGAGCTGGAAACAATATGACCTGGCGCTCCGCAATGATAGCATTTTATCTCCCTAACTTTAATGTCTTTTTTCATGTTGGCATCCAGATTGATTTTTTTTCACTTCTTTCTTTGAAGACCGTACTGGACCTGGACTGGAACAATCAATCAATCAATCACAGAATTTGTAAAGCGCACTACTTACCCGCGAGGGTCTCAAGGCGCTAGGGAAAAAGGGGGTGCTGCTACTGGTCGAACAACCAGGTCTTGAGTAGCCTCCTGAAGGTCAGCAGGTCTTGGGTCTGTCGTAGGCTTAGTGGAAGGGTGTTCCAGGTCTTGGCGGCGAGGTGGGAGAAGGATCTGCCGCCGGTGGTAGTTCTTCGAATGCGAGGACGGTGGCGAGGGAGAGGTCGGCGGAGCGGAGTTGGCGGTTGGGGACGTAGAAGAGGAGTCGGCTGTTGAGGTAGGCTGGGCCAGTCTTGTGGAGTGCCTTGTGTGCGTGGATGAGGAGTTTGAAGGAGATTCTCCTGTCGACGGGGAGCCAGTGCAGGTTCCTCAGGTGGGGGGTGATGTGGCTGTGGCGTGGTACATCGAGGATCAGGCGTGCGGAGGCGTTTGTATGCGTTGCAGTCGCGTGATGAGCTTGGCCGGGGCTCCCGCATAGAGGGCGTTCCCATAGTCAAGTCTGCTACTGACGAGGGCCTGGGTGACTGTTCTTCTTGTGTCTGTCGGGATCCACCTGTAGATCTTGCGAAGCATGCGGAGGGTGTTGAAGCAGGAGGATGAGACTGCGTTGACTTGCTTGGCCATGGAGAGCGTTGAGTCGAGGATGACTCCCAGGTTGCGTGCGTGGTCGGTGGTCGGTGGGTGTCGGGGCTGCTCCCAGCGTCGTTGGCCACCAGGAGTCGTCCCAGGCTGAGGGGTTGGAGCCGAGGATGAGGACCTCTGTCTTCTCTGTGTTCAGTTTTAGTCGGCTGATCTTCATCCAATCGGCGACGGCCTTCATTCCTTCATGGAGGTTGGATTTGGCGGCGAGGGGGTCCTTGGTGAGGGAGAGGATCAGTTGAGTGTCGTTGGCGTAGGAGATTATGTTGAGGTCGTGCTGTCTGGCGATGCGTGCGAGCGGGGCCATGTAGATGTTGAACAGTGTTGGGCTGAGGGACGATCCCTGGGGTACGCCGCAGATGATCTCGGAGGCTTCGGATCGGAATGGTGGGAGGCGGACTCTCTGGGTTCTGCCGGCGAGGAAGGAGGTGGCCCATTCCAGGGCCTTGTCTCGGATCCCTGCGTCGTGGAGGCGTGCGCGTAGAGTGCGGTGGCAGACAGTGTCGAAGGCGGCGGAGAGGTCCAGCAGGATGAGGGCTGCGGTCTCACCGTTGTCCAGCAGGATCCTGATGTCGTCGGTGGCGGCGATGAGGGCAGTCTCAGTGCTGTGGTTGCTGCGGAACCCCGATTGGGATGGGTCCAGGATGCTGTTTTCTTCGAGGTATCGGGTTAGCTGTTTGTTGACGATCTTCTCGATGACCTTGGCTGGGAACGGAAGCAGGGAGATGGGCCGGAAGTTCTTGAGGTCTCTCGGGTCCGCCTTGGGTTTTTGAGTAGGGCGTTGATCTCTGCGTGTTTCCAGCTCTCTGGGAAGGTCGCGGTCTCGAAGGAGAGATTGATGACGTTGCACAGGTGGGGTGCGATGGAGCTGCTGGCTTTGTTGAAGATGTGGTGCGGGAAAGGGTCTGACGGGGAGCCGGAGTGTATTGTGCTCATGGTCTTGATGGTGTCCTCGATGTTCACGCTGGCCCAGGCTTGGCAGGGGGTCGTGGTCGATGGTGTGCGGCGGGTCTGGTGCATCGATCTTAGTTGGGGCTGTCTGGGTGTTGAAGCTGTCGTGGATGTCGGCGATCTTGCGGTGGAAGAAGGTGGCGAGGAATCGCACAGGGGTTGCGACGGCGGGATGTCGTTGGTGTTGGAGCTGGGGTTGGAGAGTTCCTTCACGATGTTGAAAAGCTCCTTGCTGTTGTGTGCGTTGTTGTCGAGGCGGTCTTTGAAGGAGATTCTCTTGGCGGACTTGATAAGGTGGTGGTGGTTACGGATGGCGTCTTTGTGGGCTGCGTGGCTGTCCGGTGTCTTATCACTGTGCCATTTCTTCTCTAGTTTCCGGCAGGTACGCTTGGAAGCTAGGAGTTCCGAGGTGAACCAGCTGGCTCTTTTGGTGGTGTCACTGTAGGTGAGTTTTTTCAGCGGGGCGAGGGTGTTGGCACAGTCGTCCATCCATCGTCTGAGGTTGCAGGCAGCGTCGTCGGTGTTGGATGGGTCGGAGGGAGGGCTGAGAGCGAGGGTTGCCCGAAGTTGGTCTTCGGTGACTTTGCTCCAGCAGCGGCGTGGGATCTGTTGGGTGCGGTGGTGTGTGGTGGGTTTCTGGAAGGTGAAATGGATGCAGCGGTGGTCGGTCCAGAGGAGTTCCGTGGTGTGGCTGAAGGAGACGTGGGAGCTTGAGGAGAAGATGGGGTCAAGCGTGTGGCCGGCGGAATGGGTCGGTGTTGTGACGAGCTGGCTCAGACCGAGGTTGGCGAGGTTGTCGATCAGGGTGGTGGAGTTGCTGTCGTTGTTGTTCTCCAGGTGAAAGTTCAGGTCTCCGAGGAGGATATAGTCGGTAGAGGTCAGGGCGTGCGTGCTGATGAAGTCGGCGATGGAGTCGCTGAACTGGGGTCGGGGCCCAGGGGGTCTGTAGACAAGGGTGCCTCTAAGGGTGGTGTTGGGGTCCGTGTGGATCTGGAAGTGCATGTGTTCGGCGGTGCTGAGAGTGTCGTCGGTGCTGGTCGAGACCCTGATGGTGTTCTTGTGGACGATGGCGATTCCTTATTCAAATCCTTGATCACTTTTGTGGACGTATCCATTTCTTTCAATCACTTTGCCGCTTGTTCCATCCCTTTAAGCACTTGGATAGCCTCTTCTGGAGTGGGATCCCTTGGTAATAATTTCCCTCTCACCCTCTTGTCTTTGGTACACCTTACAATTTGATCCCTAGTTAGAGAGTCACACAGGTTCTCAAATTGACATGTCAAGGAAAATCCCCTCAAGGCTGCGACATAAGTATCAATGCCCTCATCTGTGTTTTGTCCCTGGAAAATGACCTTATGGCGTTCCATTACAACATTCACCTTAATGATAAATTGCAAATTCAACATTTGTAGCAACATGTCATAAACATTGTTAGGCAATAAACTTTATACTTGCAAACTTCTAGTCTTCAACCAGGCGTGACTGGATCAAACATGGACATAAGAAGTTAGCCTTTCTAGTGCAGGGCTTACAGTTGTCTTTTTAAGGAGAGTCCTTTTACTATATTAGTTCCCTGGGGTAGACACTCCCACAATGGAGATTCAGGCAGACACAGGTGGGATATTCTTTTCAAACAGTGTTATACTTCTTTTTAATGAGTCAAATTCTTACTCTCGTGTGAATGCTTGTATTGTCACTGATTCGCTGTAGATTGTTTAAAGTTTATTTCATTATTTTATGTCGTTGAAGAATTCGCCAAAGAAGGCTTCTGTGGGGCGCATGCTGCTGCTTCAGTTTTCAATAAGACGTGGGTGTGGGAACAAGCACTGCACTCGTGGAACCAAACCCTTGTGCTAAAGAATGCTCTTGCAGAGCGTGTGCTACTGCTGCTTCAGTCTGTAGCTTCTTGGCTGTGCTTGTCCCACGGGCGGGCCAGATCCCAGCCTTTCAACACATGCGCTGAATACACGCACTTAAGGCAACAGTAATAGGTTTAAAAGATGCACCTCGCAAGTGGATTTGCTGATAAAATTCCAGCAATGAGTTAATTTAAGCGCCAGCAATCCGTCACTTAAAGCGTAAAATAAGTGCTTGTAAGGCCTATAAAGTCCAAACTTTTAAATCGCACTGCAGTTCCTTATTAGGAGTTAATGAGACAGTTAAACTCATGGAGTCTCCATGCTCATGTGCTGTTCCTTTCCCAAACAGGCTGATTAACAGAAGAATATTCTTACCCTCCTCTAGGATGGGTTCTTGCACTTCTGATGTATTCCAGAGGTGAAAGCATCTAAAAACTGCCCAGTGCGCATTTCCTCAGCTCGTCGCCACTCTATGTAAGAATTCTGCGAGGCAGATTTCCTTTTCCAATTAGTTTATTAACATAGATGCTCCCAGCACATGTTCAGCTACCATTAAGCAACAGCAGCTCTCCTCCAGTACTGGCTCCCTTTGCATATCACATCATTCTCCCCCATAGTTCCATGTTCACATACTATGTCCTGCTTACATCATCATCTATACATCGGCCTGAAATACACTGTTGTATCAATAGAGGCTCAAGAAGGGGCATCTGGTGCCCAGGAGTAGGTCTCCTGATGCATTAGGACTGCCAGTAGCTTTCTCTTTGCATAGCAGAGGATGGCTGTTCTTTTAATGCAATCCAGAAGGCCATTAACACTCCAGGAGAGTACCATGAAAATAGTCCTGGTGTTTTGGGAGTTAAAAGCTATGTCAGGTGGAAAGGTTTTGGCAGTGCGCTCTTGGGGGCTCTCATTTTGAGGGCCAGGGGCTGGTGATGGGCCAGCCATCCGAATCATGTAGTGGGATGGATGCTGCCTGGAACTGGGCAGTGTACTAAACAACAAACAAAAAAATTAAACTCTTTCCAACCAAGTCCCCACACCCCATACTTCCCTCCCAGAAGCATCTGTTGCCTTCAAACAACAACCCTTGGAACCAACCAACATAGTTGCTCGAACAGGACTTTGATGGTGAGGTGTCCATCAAAGGGGTGTCTATTGCAGCAGTGCTGTTGCGTGGCCTGAGAAGTCATCAGGGGCTGAGGCAGTGTCTATGTGGCCGTGTTGTGTGTTTCTCCCATTGTCGTTTTCCCTATGTTAGCCCAATTATGCACATTGTAGGCCACTTTTGTTTTGCACATATTACTAAATAGCACACTTGCTTTTGTGCCATATTGTATTTGCACACAGAACCAGCACATGTTTTCCCATTTTATTCCTTTCCTGGGATTTTGTCTGAACAGCCTAGGCAAGGTCAAACAACATTGCCCCTTGTTGTTTTCTCTGGTCAGACACTAGCACCTAGACATAATAAAAGAACGCAGCTGTTGTTTTGAATACACATATCTTGTCATATAACTGAGGATAGGGATTTTGAAAACAGACTCACCGAGCGAAGGTACTAAGACAAGAGCTCTGCGTCATCCAAGATGTAGAACATCCACCTATGTATGCTAAGGTACAGAGTCCGCCACCGAACACAGAGATCTTTAATCTATAACTGCTTAGCTTTGGTAGTTGAGCAGGGTTTAGGCAGATCACTCAGATAACATGACAGGGTTCTTTATTGTATTTGGTTTATTAACCATGTTGACGAAATTTTTGACACGTATCAGTTTAATAATTGTGGCACTATTATTGCATCTTAGAGCACGACAGTTTAAATAAACATTGTACACTTCCTTAGTGTAGGAAGGTGGAATCTGACTATATGGTTGCCCCCACTTTTTTTATGGTGTTCTGCTGGTTTATGACTTAGTTGGACTGGGATCCTGCTATTCAGGGCCCCAGTCTATCTGCTTTCTCTGTAAAATGGTTTCCATGTGCCTTAGGCACATCTCTGATTGGAATCTGGAGTGCCCTTATAAGTCCCTAGTATATGGTATACTATGTACCAAGGGCATAGGTACCTCAGAGGCCTACCAGGGGCTGCAGCACGTATTGTGCCACCCCTGGAAGGCCATCCAAACTGACACCACAGGTCTGCTACTGCAGCCTGGGTAAGGTGGTGCATGCACCCCTTACTGTGATATAGGTTACCTATATCACTAAATACATACACACATATAAACCTATAAGTCACTCCTAAGGCAGGCCTTATCAATCCTAAAGGCAGAGTGCATGGTTCCTATGTGAGAGGGTGCCCCTGCATGAGCAGGGCCCCTCTGCAGCGTTCGGAGACCATCTCTGATGCTGTTTGTAGTGCAGCCTGACCATATACTCTTAAGCGCATTATATCCTCGCGGTAAAATGCTAACTTTGGAATGGCTGCACCTAAACATGTCGTGTTTGGTGTCAAACATCTTGGAATACTACCCCCCGCCAATCCTGGCGGCGGGGTAGCATTCCACCCTTCTAGAGGGAAAGACATGTTAACTCTGGCTTACCCGGTAACTTCTTTCTGAAGCCCTGGCATCACAAAATGGATGCTGCTGCCACAGACACAAGTCTGGCCTCCTGCTGCTGGACAAAACTCCGGCAGGGGAGGCCTGGACAATAGGTTTCCTGTTGCAGGGAGGTGTGACCACCTCCCCAGACAGGATAATGTGTATTGGGGCTGGGTGGGTGCACTCTTAGAGTGCTTTGAAGTCCTGCACTGGGGGAGCAAAAGGCTCCTCTGTGCATATGCCAGTTCAAACCAGCTCAGGGGCTACCTGCCCCTGCTCTGGCGCGAAACTGGACAAAGGGAAGTGGGTGTAGCCACCCCTCCCTTGACCCTCCCATAGGTGGGGTCATAGAGTTAGTCCCTCCCTGTTTTACTGGTTAAAATGGGGAACCCTTGCCACAGCAAGATTAGATATCCCTGGACTAAACTTTGAAACTGAATCCTGGACCTTCGACGCTCTACATCACGATTAGAGGACTGAAGAATCTCCCTTGGAGTCAAGGAGTGACTCCCCTGCTTGGCAGGCACCAAAAACGACAACGACGGTCGCAAACTACGCCGCTCCCGCCGGAGTCCGAAGTCCCTGCAGCCCAAGAAGTGGATTTCCTGACTTCTCCAAGGCCATCGTGAGTCCCCAGCGAAGCTGAGGCAAGTGGACCCCACGAGTGACGAGGAACCGCGACCCCTGGGTACCGTGCACTATTGTCGAGTGCAACCCCTTCTCAACGTTCTACAAACTTGTGCTTTGGATCACGTGTGGTCCCGGCCTCCAGCAGGAATCCCTCCGAAGATCAGAGGCCTACACCATCCCGAGTGACCGTGGGCCCCTGTTGAGTGATTCCGCCCGAGGTGTCTTTGCGATCCCTTGCCAGCCGGCTCGGGGGTCCCCAGAAGACTTTCTAAAGAAACCAAAGGGCTCCCCTGGTTGCTCCAGGCCTGCCCTGACTTACCCTCGCTGGGTAAGTTCCCCAGACCTTGCTGGTCTGCGCCATCGACTTTTCTTCACTTCCACGAGATTTGCTGTTGCCAAGGCTTGTTGGGTTCAATCCGGTCGCCGACACCTCAGCAAGCAGCAGACGTTGTGGTACAGTCCGAATCCTGCTCCTGGACACCAACAACGCCTCCTGGACCTCGTGACTGCGGAGTCAAGACGACCGACGACGCACCTGAAGCACCCGACATCGGTGGGCATCTGCTCATCGCCTTCCTGGTCACTGGCTAGTGACCCAGACTCTGTCCCCTCTGCTTTCAGGTACTTCAGATCCTCGATCCACTCTTGGATCCACCCGGACACTTTCCTCCTGGTCGCCAGCAGCACTTTGCAGCAGATCTTCATAGGAATCGACAGCGAAACCCGACCCCGAACGGCACCTATGCACCCGGCTTCCCTGGGTGAGGTAACACGAGTACTCCGGTGCTCCCGTGGGTAGAGACTCTTCAAAGTCCTAGATCTCAAAGGGTTTGTTCCTAGTCCTCCTCTAAGTGTCCCTTTCCTTTAATTTCCTGACCGCGACTTTCTCCATAGAAGTAAACGGCGTATCGCGGTTGTGTATTTACACTGCACGCGTCCCCCGTGGGTCCCCTGTGTCACTACCTTGGGTGGTTCCTTGTGGCCCAAGCACTTCTAGAGGCTCTAGGCCTAGTGTCTAGTTCAGTCATGGTTCTTATACCACTTTATTGGTATATGGTTTGGTACGCCCCTAGGGCCCAAACGTGTATTTGTGCTATTACTGTGTTTAAATAACTTATTACTTATGTACTTCGAACTCTAGCCTCATAAAGAGACTAGAGGGGTGTGTTTAGCAATAAATACATATATTTTGAATATATACCTGGTGTGGTGCTCTTTCATTTGGTCACTCAAGAGATTATAGACTGGTAAAACAAGCTGCTTTACATTCCTTCAAGACTTAGCCTGAAGGCTGCTCTCCATAGCTACCACTAGGATAGCTTTCAATAAAGGTTGTCTTTAACCTATCTACCATAAGAGTCGATTTGGACTGGTGCAAGGTGCCCACTATAATTAGTGGACAGCATATGCCAGGCCAACTTCTCACATTGGTGTGCAGCGTGTGGGATTCCAGCTTGCTATTGTTTTACCAGATAATCTCAATTGAATTGATCAACTGAAAACCACTAAAGGTACCTAAGGTACATATAATTTAAGCTTAGAATAACAGTAAGTTCTACTGAACTTAGAGTTGTGTGTTAAGGGATAGCACAACCCTTTCTACAACTCAAGAGAGTTTAGTAGGCCACACTAGAGTAGGTAGTGCATACACCACACCACACTAGTAATGTCTTTAAGGGCAGGATCCAAAGAATCCTTGCAGGAAGCCATTGAGCTTCCACCCTCCAAGTATGATACACTCCCATTCTTGGAATTGAGAGCTTTATGTAACTTGAGAAAAATAAGGACAGGCCAAAGCCCCACCACCCAACACCTCAAGGAGTTGTTGGTGGCTTATGACCTTAGTAAGCCTGTAGGGACTGAAGGGGTAGGAGCTGAGGGTGGGGCAGAAGAAGAGGAGGAGGCCAGGGGTACCAATACCCCCAGCCCCCTCTGAAACTGGCCAGGAGGGCGACAATGGCCCTGACCTGGATAATCCAACCCCTCCTGAGGAAGAGGAAGAGGAGGATCAGAATGATGCTCTCTTTGTCCCCCAGGAAGGATTAAGAGTGTGCCCAGAAGGTCTAGGTCTCCTTCTCAGGAGTCTAACCACTCTGGCACCTCTATAGGGAGCTCTGTCTCATCTCATAGGAGAGAATCCTCTCATGAGAGAAGAAAGAGGCTAGTCCAGTATGAGGAAACTCAGCTGGAACTCAGAAAAAAGCAATTAGCTTTAGATAGAGAATCCCTAGATCTCCTTAGAGAGAGAAGAAAGTTGGGACTAGAGTCCCATGGTGGCAGCAATATCCCTAGAGATAGGGAAAGGTCTTATGACCATAGAAACCTAAACAAGATTGTCCCTCCCTACCAGAGTGGGGATGACATCCACAAATGGATAACTGCACTGGAGAGGGCCTGTAAAGTTCAGAAGGTCCCCCAGAGGCAGTGGGCAGCAATCTTGTGGCTCTCCTTTGCAGACAAAGGTAGAGACAAGCTCCTCACTGTAAGAGAAGAGGATGCTGACAATTACACAGTCTTGAAGAGTGCTCTGATAGATGGGTTTGGCCTAACCACTGAACAGTATAGGTTGAAGTTCAGAGACACCCAAAAGCTCAGACTCAAGACTGGGTTGATTTTGTAGATTGTGCTACAAAGGCTCTGGAAGGTTGGATACATGGCAACAAAGTGCATGACTTTTTAGGATTGTACAATTTGATTATGAGGGAGCAGATCCTTAATAATTGTCAAAACCAGCTTTTGCACCAGTATCTGGTGGACTCTGATCTGACCTCTCCCCAAGAATTGGGAAAGAAGGCAGACAAATGGGTCAGAACCAGAGTAAAAACTAGAAATCAGGGTGGTGACCAGAAGAAAGATTCTACTAAGTCCCAAGAGAAAGGTGGGGATAAATCTAAGGATAAGTCCCCTACAGGGCCCCAAAATTCCTCTTCTGGGGGTGGGTCCCAAACTCCTTCCTCTCCTGAAAAGAAACCCTATTGCCATGTCTGTAAAAAGCCTGGGCACTGGAAAACTGATCCCAGTTGCCCCAGGATTGGCAATAAAGAAAATGTTCCTCCCACAACTACTACCACCCCTCCTGGTACTACCAGTAGTAATCCTCCAGTTGGGAGTAGTGCACCCAAAAAGTTAGGTGCTTTTGCAAGAGGAACAGAGGTGGGCCCTAGTTTAGACAGGGACCCCTCAACAGACTCCTCTGACTCTGATGGTGGTATAGGATTTGCCACCTTTACCATGGGTCCCATAGCATTGGGCAGGTACAGATTGGAGCCAATAATTAATGGTCAGAAAGCTGTGGCATTTAGGGACACAGGGGCTAGTGTCACCATGGTGGCAGGGAAACTAGTCCCCCTCACCAGCTTTTACCTGAATTTAAATACCAGGTGACCAACATTGATGGTGTCAGAACCGATCACCCCATGGCCATAGTCAATCTGAGCTGGGAGGGGTCACAGGCCCAAAGAGAGTGGCAGTGTCCCCAACCCTACCTGTAGATTGCCTGATGGGCAATGATCTGGAAATTTCAGCCTGGGCTGAAGTTGAACACCAAACCCATCTTAGGATGCTGGGCGTCCCTGTAAAGGTTAGTGGGGCTGTAATGGCCACAGCCCCAGCCCAAGAATTTGGAGAGATGGAGCCTGAAAGAATGGCCCACTCTCCCCCAAAAGAGAGCACAAGGGTTGAAGAAAAGTCTTCTTCCCTCCAGACAGTAGGTAAGGGTCAGCCTCCTCAGGGAACTGACCCTACCCCTAGTGAAGGAACTGCCCCAGAGGTAGTCAGGCCTGGCCTGGCCACACCCCTGATGGCAGAGGACCCTTCCAAGGTGGTACCCAGTCTGGAGCAGGTAACCTGCCCCTCTCTACCCTGCCTCAGTCAGCCCAGGGCTGCAGAGGTCAGGGAGGTCAGTGGACCCCCAGGGCCCCCTGTCCAGAGGAAGCCCCCATCAGCAGATTAGGGGCACCCAGTCTAGTAGCCCTAGCCAGGTGAAAATTCCTCTACACACTGAGGGATCCCCCATACCTTTAGGTAGGGACCTCCCCAGAAGGACTCTGGTAGGCAAGGGCAAACCTGGGACCAGAAGGTTCCAAACCTGCCACGTCCCTCCAGTAGTCCATCCAAAGGGACCCAACCCCCAGCTGTAGGCAGCCAAAGGTTGACCCTTAGAGCAAAGTGCAACTCAGTCATGGAAAGACAGGCATACATGGTGACCAGTGATCTGAGGAAGCTGAGGCCAACATTCCTAGGGCCTCACTTCTCTACTCAGACACCTCACCAGCCTTGTACTTTACCTAAGCACACCACAGGTAGTGATTCCCCATGGTGGAGACCCTCTCATACCCTTAGGGTGAGGGATTGCTTAGTGGACCATAAGACAGGGGGCAACCATGCTAGTGCAGGTGCTTCCTTATATGACCACTTAGTCAATGAAGGCTCAACTGGCCAAGGTTAGCCTTATCTCCTTTCGTTTGGGGGAGGGTTATGTAGGAAGGTGGAATCTGACTATATGGTTGCCCCCACTTTTTTATGGTGTTCTGCTGGTTTATGACTTAGTTGGACTGGGATCCTGCTATTCAGGGCCCCAGTCTATCTGCTTTCTCTGTAAAATGGTTTCCATGTGCCTTAGGCACATCTCTGATTGGAATCTGGAGTGCCCTTATAAGTCCCTAGTATATGGTATACTATGTACCAAGGGCATAGGTACCTCAGAGGCCTACCAGGGGCTGCAGCACGTATTGTGCCACCCCTGGAAGGCCATCCAAACTGACACCACAGGTCTGCTACTGCAGCCTGGGTAAGGTGGTGCATGCACCCCTTACTGTGATATAGGTTACCTATATCACTAAATACATACACACATATAAACCTATAAGTCACTCCTAAGGCAGGCCTTATCAATCCTAAAGGCAGAGTGCATGGTTCCTATGTGAGAGGGTGCCCCTGCATGAGCAGGGCCCCTCTGCAGCGTTCGGAGACCATCTCTGATGCTGTTTGTAGTGCAGCCTGACCATATACTCTTAAGCGCATTATATCCTCGCGGTAAAATGCTAACTTTGGAATGGCTGCACCTAAACATGTCGTGTTTGGTGTCAAACATCTTGGAATACTACCCCCCGCCAATCCTGGCGGCGGGGGTAGCATTCCACCCTTCTAGAGGGAAAGACATGTTAACTCTGGCTTACCCGGTAACTTCTTTCTGAAGCCCTGGCATCACAAAATGGATGCTGCTGCCACAGACACAAGTCTGGCCTCCTGCTGCTGGACGAAACTCCGGCAGGGGAGGCCTGGACAATAGGTTTCCTGTTGCAGGGAGGTGTGACCACCTCCCCAGACAGGATAATGTGTATTGGGGCTGGGTGGGTGCACTCTTAGAGTGCTTTGAAGTCCTGCACTGGGGGAGCAAAAGGCTCCTCTGTGCATATGCCAGTTCAAACCAGCTCAGGGGCTACCTGCCCCTGCTCTGGCGTGAAACTGGACAAAGGGAAGTGGGTGTAGCCACCCCTCCCTTGACCCTCCCATAGGTGGGGTCATAGAGTTAGTCCCTCCCTGTTTTACTGGTTAAAATGGGGAACCCTTGCCACAGCAAGATTAGATATCCCTGGACTAAACTTTGAAACTGAATCCTGGACCTTCGACGCTCTACATCACGATTAGAGGACTGAAGAATCTCCCTTGGAGTCAAGGAGTGACTCCCCTGCTTGGCAGGCACCAAAAACGACAACGACGGTCGCAAACTACGCCGCTCCCGCCGGAGTCCGAAGTCCCTGCAGCCCAAGAAGTGGATTTCCTGACTTCTCCAAGGCCATCGTGAGTCCCCAGCGAAGCTGAGGCAAGTGGACCCCACGAGTGACGAGGAACCGCGACCCCTGGGTACTGTGCACTATTGTCAAGTGCAACCCCTTCTCAACGTTCTACGAACTTGTGCTTTGGATCACGTGTGGTCCCGGCCTCCAGCAGGAATCCCTCCGAAGATCAGAGGCCTACACTGTCCCGAGTGACCGTAGGCCCCTGTTGAGTGATTCCGCCCGAGGTGTCTTCGCGATCCCTTGCCAGCCGGCTCGGGGGTCCCCAGAAGACTTTCTAAAGAAACCAGAGGGCTCCCCTGGTTGCTCCAGGCCTGCCCTGATTTACCCTCACTGGGTGAGTTCTCCAGACCTTGCTGGTCTGCGCCATCGACTTTTCTTCACTTCCACGAGACTTGCTGTTGCCAAGGCTTGTTGGGTCTAATCCGGTCGCCGACACCTCAGCAAGCAGCAGACGTCGTGGTACAGTCCGAATCCTGCTCCTGGACGCCGACAACGCCTCCTGGACCTCGTGACTGCGGAGTCAAGACGACCGACGACGCACCTGAAGCACCCGACATCGGTGGGCATCTGCTCATCGCCTTCCTGGTCACTGGCTAGTGACCCAGACTCTGTCCCCTCTGCTTTCAGGTACTTCAGATCCTCGATCCACTCTTGGATCCACCCGGACACTTTCCTCCTGGTCGCCAGCAGCACTTTGCAGCAGATCTTCATAGGAATCGACAGCGAAACCCGACCCCGAACGGCACCTATGCACCCGGCTTCCCTGGGTGAGGTAACACGAGTACTCCGGTGCTCCCGTGGGTAGAGACTCTTCAAAGTCCTAGATCTCAAAGGGTTTGTTCCTAGTCCTCCTCTAAGTGTCCCTTTCCTTTAATTTCCTGACCGCGACTTTCTCCATAGAAGTAAACGGCGTATCGCGGTTGTGTATTTACACTGCACGCGTCCCCCGTGGGTCCCCTGTGTCACTACCTTGGGTGGTTCCTTGTGGCCCAAGCACTTCTAGAGGCTCTAGGCCTAGTGTCTAGTTCAGTCGTGGTTCTTATACCACTTTATTGGTATATGGTTTGGTACGCCCCTAGGGCCCAAACGTGTATTTGTGCTATTACTGTGTTTAAATAACTTATTACTTATGTACTTCGAACTCTAGCCTCATAAAGAGACTAGAGGGGTGTGTTTAGCAATAAATACATATATTTTGAATATATACCTGGTGTGGTGCTCTTTCATTTGGTCACTCAAGAGATTATAGACTGGTAAAACAAGCTGCTTTACATTCCTTCAAGACTTAGCCTGAAGGCTGCTCTCCATAGCTACCACTAGGATAGCTTTCAATAAAGGTTGTCTTTAACCTATCTACCATAAGAGTCGATTTGGACTGGTGCAAGGTGCCCACTATAATTAGTGGACAGCATATGCCAGGCCAACTTCTCACACTTAGTTTCTCTTTTTTATCTTATTGTGTACAAGTATGAGTCAGAGAACGAAAGGGTGTGTCCTGTTACCGCGATCGCTGAGAGGGTCAAGAGTATTGTGTTCTAGGGTGCCAAATCACTTGTCTCTCTGGAAAGGTTAGGAGGGCAAATAAGGCACTATAGCTAGTGGGACTCAGGCTCATTGACACTGATGTGGTATGGTGACTCAGTCCCCTACATACTGATGTTCTATGGTCTCAGGCATAGGTCTGTTCCTGAGCAGAATCCCTGAACAAGCCCCATGCCAGACAGTTATCCCTGTTCAGTGAGTATCAGACCTGTTTATGCATCATTCGACTCCATGTTGAAGGTTGTCTGCTTAGGTCTTTGCCCCTTATCCGCAGGGGTCTCATGAGCCAGGGATTCTAAGGGCTGTGCTCTCATGTTGGCCCCACGTCTGTTTCGGAGGAGTCCGGGTATCGCTGGGACAAGCCACAACCGTCTGGGATCTTGTCTCCCGTCGTGAGGGTGGGTGCGGTAAATTTGGCCGCAGTGTACCTCTCTGTTCTTGTATCGTATGGTCTGAGCCGGGGATCCGGTGGAGAGCATTCTTTTCCCCTGCCCAGTCTCAGGCCTCGTCTGGGATGTCGAATAAGCAGATCTGAGGATTCTGAATCACCTTCAGGGTTGCTCTTAACAGCGGCATATAGAGGAAGGTCACTGCTCTAATTTTCTGCCTGACTATGTCAAATGTTTTACATATTTGTTGGAATATTTTAGTGGAGTCAGGAAAGATCATGATACATATAGATTGGAATGTGAGGTCACTGATTTTTCTTGCTTTGGGAAGTATTAGATCTTGATCTCAGAAGTTGAGGATGCAGGTGATCATTGGGCATGGTGGAATGCCCAGTGGAGATTTCAGTGCTAGTGATTTGTGGGCCTATTAGATCAAGAATCACGAGGAGGGCAGATGTTGTGGGGTCCAGGATTTCAGCTAGGGTTCTAGATATTTCTCAGGTTCTGTGGCTTCTATCCCTTCTGGGAAGCCCACAAAACAAAGATAATTGTGCCTGGCCTATTTTCTGCATCTTCTGATTCTACCTCAAGTTGTTAAGTTGAGAGAAGTCGTTTAGAGACGTTGGATCACTTCATCTTTAAGGGTGGAGACCTGGTCCTCAGTCTCCGCAACCTGGTTGGAATCCTTGCGTAGGTCTTGCCGGAGTAGGGTCACATCCACACGTACCTCACCTATTTTTATCTACTCAAACACTCCTGAGGCCTGAATTGCCTGCACAATGGCCCCCAAGTCGGGGGATTTCACTGAACGAGTCAGCATTCCCGCTGCCAGGGCTTCAACCATGTTCGAATGATGAGAATTTGCCTATCTTAATTTGGGCTGAGGGGCTTCTGTCTTTACCCATAGCACTTTTGCCGATTGCACCGGTTCACTCCTCGAGGGTTGGCACGTCTGATACAACCTATCTTGGGTCTTCAAGGTTGTGTCCAGGCCAGTCTCTATAGCAGGGCACCCTTGTGAATTCAACCCGCTTGCTCCTGTAAGGATTTGTTACTGCAGGAGGCAGCAGCACAAGCTGTTAACACCAGATCTATGTTTATTCCGCTAGGCAGAATGTCTATATTCCACCGGCTGGTCTTACGATGTCATTATCGGGGCCAAGCCAAGGAGCTCAGGGTCATAATGGTTGGGGTCGGAAACACTGCCTTGCACAGCCTCTGGATGGTCAGCGTCATCCCGGAGAGCAGAGCTTCAGATGGGGCCCTGGCCCTTCTTCAAGCCACCTACCCCTTAAACCGCCCTGTGGGATCTGAAAATAAGAATAAGAAATAATACCACAAATATGATTCTCTGTCAGCACAAAAGATGGCACAATTTATTGGAGACCAACAAACAATGCAAATACGTGCAGCACGGAGACAGACAGCAAAGTCACTGAATGCCCAAAGATGTGACGTTTCTGACAGTTTTTATAGGCACAAACCACAAAAGATTGCAACATCATAATGTACGTAGCACAAATTAATCATGGGTTATCTGACCAATTAGCAAAAGGCCTAGGCTGCGCTATTCCAGTTATGTTCCGAAATATACTGTTGCTGACCACGTGTCCCAAGTAGGCAGCTCTAGGGACTTTTCACTGTAATGCAATGTATTAGCTTTTGGTACTTTTCCATGTAACAATTTGCAATATCAGCATAAACTAGATATAATGCTAAATGTGATATGCGGAAATAAGCTCGCGTCATCCTCTGTTCCAGTAACTGTGTTGAGCAAGCCTTGCGTTACAAAAGCAGTTCTACTGTAAAAGAAAAGAATGCAAGCATAATGTGCAGTGACCCTTATGTCAACTTAACAGGGCCCAAGGCTTCCAGCATTTGGTATCATATAGCAAAGATGGCTTCAACATTGCCCCATCTGATACCAAATCACTACTTCAGTATCCTGCTTTTGCACCATCTCCAGTCCTGCCTCCCTGTGGTTGGGCTCATGACTGTGACCGTTGCATCTTTGGTGTTGTGGCACACAATGTGCACAGCTGGAGGTGAAGGCTGCACAGCATGCTGGACAAACCTGGATCATTATTCACAAGGTGATCAATACTGCTATTATTACGATCACCACCTCCAATAACCATGATCCCCAGCTGCCCAGCCATAGCATCAAATGTTCCCACATTTCTCCTGTGTGTATGCCGTGTGCTTCGTCTTTAATATGGTTTATGTCATGGATCACCTTGTCTATATTGCGGCTGTTGTCAGGTATCCATGAACAGCACTCCTGGTGGATGGCTCTGCATACTCCACCCTCCTGTGCTAGAATCATGTCTAATGCAACTCTATTCTGTATCACTACTGCCCTCATGGCAGTGATTTCTTCAGTGACATTACCCAGTCCTGCTGCTGTTGAGTCAGCCAGGTCCTCAATCATCCTTGCTAGCTGATGTATCCTTTGTGTGGTGTATACCACTCCTGCACCTGGGACCATCACCCCGATACCTGTCATGAAATTGTCTACCCATTCTGGCGTCCGCCTAACTCTCCTTGGCTGTTTGCCTTGGTGCGTGATCTGTACTAGGTCAGAAAAATTGGTCATTCATGGTAAAATGGAGGCAAGGTAACAGCTACCAAACCATCCTGGGGGCAGGTAGAAGTATGCCCACTGGCCGCAGACAAAGAACAGTCCCTTGTACCCCACTAGTCCAGGTGAGGACCGTTGACCACTGTTGCTAATCCGCGATAGCCTTGTTATGTGTGTGCAGTTACTCTCGCCAACGAAAATTTGTGCCACTTTCTTTTCTTGTGGAATTCCCTTTATTTTGTTTATCATATCTTCACATTCTATGAATCCCTGTTCTCCTTGTGCCATTTCCGCTATAGTGCACCCAAATGAAATGCAATCCTTCCAGGCGTCCTTCTGCATTAATTTTTGTATGGAGCAGCTTTTCCCCTCCGGTGGTAATTTTGGCATTCTTTTTGGCGGTGTCACTTTGTCATTCTGGATACAGGAAGGGGCGGAAAGGAGTTGTTCTATTCTAAATCTCGGTACTTTCAACTCTCCTTCCTTCCCTGTTCCCAAGTTGTTCCAACCTGCCCTTCCTTTCCATCCCTCATTTCTGGATGTCCTATCAAATGTGTCTAGCATTTCCTTGTCCCTTTTTGCTGGTTGCATATTCATGCATGGCCTCCTCCTTTTCCCAGGCGCCTCTGTACCCAGTGTCACTGCAACCTTACTACTCTCAGGCGGTGCAACTGCAACTGACATGTTGTGCTGATTGAGGAGCAAATTGTGCATTAAGATACATCCCATATATTTGGAAACTGGTAGCACATTGTAGCTCATGCTGTTCTCTGTGTCTGTTGGCAGGTGTGTGCAAACATAACTTTCAGATATGTTCATAATGCTTACATACGTTCTTAACATTTCAACATATCTATTTCCATCGTATTCATCCCATAACTCTCGTTCCCCTCCTTCTTTAATTTCACCCTCCCCCAGCATATCCTGTCCTGGCATGTTCATTTTCCCCTCATCGTTTGTCACATTTGTATCGCTCCCATCCCCCAACCGGCCGTTGAGGTACGGTATTTCAAGGTCCTTTGCATATATTATTATTATTGCAGTTACTATTATTCCTGGGACGGGTGATAATATTGCCAGTAGTACTGCTGGCCATTTACTTCCTTCTTCCCTGGGACGTGGCATTGTGCTGATCGGTGTCCTCGCAATTGCTGGAGTGAAGATCTCTAACTAGCTCGTCTCCTACAGCTTGGAGGATGGTAAGGTAGATCCCTATCTTGAGTCCTATGGCGTATGTACCTGTGTACAAGCCTGTAGGGGAAAAATCGGGGAACTGGAGTTGGCCTCCCAGGCAGGTAAAGGCTATTTGACTTTGAAGTGGATGCCTCGGCCAAGAGCTAGATAATATGGTAGGTGTTTCAAAGCCTGGAGCTATGAAGGTGATATGCACATGAATTGTATTTGGTGTTTTGTTCACTGTATAGCTCAATATTCTGTTCATCTGTCTGGTAGTAATAAACCATCAATTCTGAAAGGCAATAGAGGTGCACTATCAGGCGTTTAGGACCACAAACCGCACTAGGCCTAGCCCAGCCGCTTCCGTAGTCCGTAACAACCTGTCAAGTAGGCTTCGTAAGGAAGTCAAACTTGTCGGACTGCACCTGGCAAAATTGCGTCTTGTTCACATTGGGATGTCTGTGATGATAGTTAATCCGCTGTTCTCTATTGCCTGTACTACACACTCTAAAACATCACGGCATGTTGCTGCTATGTCTTGCGTTGATGGTTGGTATTGGAAAGTTGGTAATGCAATCTCGTACAATATCAGGTTCGTTAACCTGCTCAATCGCGGAGGGTTTGGTACAGCTATTCTCAGAACTCCTGTTATCTCTTTTCCAGGGGACAACAAGAGTAGAACTGATCTTATAGTTAGTAGCAGCCATTTTTCCTTCACTTGTATGTTTACGAACCAGTGTTTTTTAGTAGTTATTGCTTGCATCTAGTGTCCAGATGACAATGTTCACTTGGCGAATGTTGAAGAAATTGTCTTTTGGTATCTAACTAGCAGGTTCTACACCCCTATCAACCTATTGGTGTAGACGCCAGCAACAAAAGGAGATCGTTGGTGCCTTTATCATGTACCGTCAGAGGTTACCAGCAAGTGACGTCATTCGGCACATTGAAGAGAGTAGGTTGCTTAGGAAGGATGGTACCCAGATGCCTGGCCTGCCGTGCACTGCCGGGAAATTCCTCAGGACTTTCCTTCCACTGTGGGTGGTGTGGCCTGCAGCGAGCAGGGAAGTGCTACACTGTTCACCTCTTCTCTGTTGCTTCTGGTCCGGTGGAGCAAAGGTTGTACCTGCGAGATGCCTCAGATGTCACCGGTGGTGCTGGTGGAGCCTGCTCACTGTTGTCCGGCCCTGTTGCTTTCTTGGTGTGGGAGCTGTGTATCCAAGATGTCAGCCCCTCGCACTTGACGGTTGTTGCTGTCGTCAGTAGGACTTGATGAGGGCCCTTCCACCTTGGCTGGAGGCAGTGTCGTCTGGTGTGAGCTTTGACCCAGATCCGGTCACCAGGCTGCAGGTCATGTGACGGCGGAGTTGCTGCTTCTGGAAGAGCCTGCAGAACCTGGCGATGAAGATAACGTAATGTCTCTGTTAATTTCTTACAATAGCACAAAAGCAAATCGTCTGCTATTGACAGTGGAGCAGTTGACATGTGGCCTGCAATGTTCATGGGGCGGCCAAAGACTATTTCGTGGGGGCTGAGCTTCGTTACCCTATTGTTGTAGGGATTCTGCACATACACAGAGCTATGCACAGGATAATAGGACCTCGGAGTATAGTGGTGAACCAACCATGCACCTTACCCACAATCCCAATCCGACTAGCTTTAGCGTCTCATTAGCAGCGATGCTACCAATGATTAGACAACCCAGAACACGGTCTCTCTCTCTCTCTCAGGACTCGCGGGAGCAAGAACATCCTTTCATAACTCACTCACACCTGTCCACAACGTGCGTAATAAGAGACACAGTATAGTTTAAAATGTTTATTTCAACTATCGTGCTCTAAGATACAGTACACGTGCCAGTACTATCAGCATAATGCATAAAGATAAAATAATAAGCATAGTTACAATTCCATAGAATACAAACGGGGAAAGCATTTCATAAAGCAGTGGATATAGGGCTAATTGACCATACCACCCTCCCTGTGCTATTATCTAGTTTATTATAAAAATAGAAGACCTCTGGGCGTTGTGAGGCGAACCCTCATACCTCAATATCTAGATGCAAGGTTTACATCATCAGACAAGCACAGCTCTTCTCTCTGGAAAGGTTTTTCTCCAAGTGCCTCTAACAGTGAAAATCACAATATTAAAAGCACACGAATTTCTCCAGTGCAGCTGCATTCAGTGTTATGTCTAAGTGCGAGGGGCTGACCAGATCAGCAAGAACAAGGGACATTGTTTTTCGACCTTGTACATGATGTGCAGACGAAACCCAAAGGGAACAGGAGGAAAGGTGAAAGGCAAAAAGGCAGACAGTTCCAAAATAGCCGGGCACAAGCAGAGGCTGGAAAAACAAAGGCACAAAGTAACGTGCGCAAAAAGGCATCATGGCAGCCAGGCCCAAGCCAACTTAGCAAGGCAGACCATGAGGCCACAAACCACATGACACCCTCCCCTGGTCAGTCCATTGGCGAAGACATAGGACGAAGACAGAGTTCAAATAGATGGAGCAGAACGGTAGCGTCTGTGATGGAACAGTCCCCAATGAAGGACAACGAATGGGAGAGGGAAGAAAAAAAAAAAATGCAGAACAAAAAATTCCAGGGAGGCAGGACGCTGAAAGCGGAGGCCCCCTAATCCAGTAGAGTGTAAGTGCAGAAAAACGCCACACCTTCCAAGAGGACGCCGTTGGAACCGTCAGAAAAAAGAGACGCCATCCAGTCCAATAAATCAAAACTGCATTCATGTTCCTCGCAAGAGGGAGCAACGAACAGCATTGCGGGACAACTTGCGTGATACTCAACATAACTTTGTTGTAGGGGAGTCTGAGCAGCCGCCCAGACATCCCATAGTGCCAAAATGCCAAGTGCAGCCGCACGTGCCATGTAGCCAGCACCGGAACAGTCCCGTTCATGGGCCTCTAAGGGACCCACCAACTGGACAAAATTCGGGTGAGACAGAGACGTGTTGGAGAGGCAATAATCCAAGGACCATGAGAAAGGACATTGGATGCAAGACATCACAGGTTGCACGCAAGTGAAATACGCAAAGCGAAAAGAAAGTCTATAGGACACACCGAGTGTCGCCAATGGCAGGACGCCGAAGCCGGCGAGGATGCGCTCACGGAGCACCCGGAGGCGACCGTGGTCGAGGAGGGCCCCAGGAAGTGCAGCCATTGCGTAGCAAACAGACCAAAAGCAATATACCAGCCGCTAAGGCGAGGATCAACAGAAAGCCGCCAAATACACTGGAAAAAATGGAATGAATAAAAGCCGGTATTACACCAAAGATAGTTTGAAAGGAGGTAACAAGGCCAGAGCCCACAACTTTAAAAAGTGCACAAGACCTTCGGTGCGTGATGCATTAAAAACACGGTGAATCAGTTCACCGAAATGCTGTGGGAGGTTTGTGTTCAAAAGGGCCTGTATTTCACTGTGGGTACTCGCCACCTGGAGAATGAATGTCTCCCGGGCGGATGTGAGCATAACCTCCTGGTTCAATAATAGCGCCTTTATTCTGCTCAATTTATTGAAATCCGCCTTCAAAGTCGGAATGGAAGGCCAAATGGAACTATCTATGATGTCGTGCGGGGGAGGAAAAAGCAAATTTTTGCAGCAGACAACCCTGTTGGAAACTGTTACAATATAGGGTATGCCGGCTAGCATGCCACAGCAGTCCTGATTATTCAGAAGGAGATAGCTACCATTTGCAAGCACAGTGAAAGTAGGAGATATAGCAGGAGCAGGAATGCCCTTCAAAACACAAGCAAGACTCGGAGCCGAAACATTACAAGCTCCGTGCAATTTAATGTTTTTGCAAATAAGGGAATGACCCACAGTAGAATCGCATGACTCCCCTGTGAGAAAAACCTCCTTACCGTCCCTAAGGCATTTATACATGAAAGGCAGGGACCAAAGTTCATGCAAGAAGGCACTTCCTAAAGGCTGAAAGCGGCCAACAGGATAATGTTTCATGCAGGAACTGAACTCAAATAAAGAAAAAGGCAAGGCGATAACCCCGTGTACTAGCCACACAGCAGAATCCAATTCTGCCACAGAGAATGGTAAGGGCTCTATTTTTTCAATATGTAATAGAGTGTATGTTGCATCTTTCATGGACATGAATTGCTGTTTCCCAGTCAAATTAAAAGGCAAGAATAAGGCAGAGGTGTTCAAAAAGTGCCAAGGAACTTTACCCATTTTAAGTGTTTGCAAAGTCCATGCGAACTGCATTACTGAACGCAATTGATTTTGACCATGATATAACACAGAAACATCATCTTGTACAATATCAACAACAGAGGAAATAACATTCTCCAATGTGTAAATGCGGGAAGACAGGGTATTAATACTATTGTCAACAACAGCAAGCACCTTTTCTAGATTTGCTTGATCTATTTCCCGAAGACGGGAAGCAGCTTCAATTTGCGAAAGCTTCCAGAGTTCATTATAAGTTTCATAAATGAATCTCTTAGGTCGAGGACCACGAGGCCCCAGGACAAAGTTGGACAGATCAACGTTGCCTGATAGGAGGGATAAATGTTGTTTAACAGAATCTAAGGAAGAGTGCTGCAACCACTGTTTACACAATTTACCAACAGAATATGTTGTAACAGTACGAGAGTCAGAAAACCTTGGATCTGGTCGATCCTGTTTGTAACCAGGATCCGTGTCATGAAAACGCAGTTGGCAGGCATTAGATGCTATGGGCCAAGACAACCAGGGTGACTGAACAAACGTAGAGATATTAAACGAATTGTTCTGAAACAAAGCTTGCAAATTTGTAAGGGACATATTGAAGTGCAAGCTTTCGTTGGGAGTAGAAGACAATACGGGAATGGATGGGGCATTTAATTGTTTGGAAGTAGCCAAACCCCAACAGGTCGTTTGATAGATAGTATGATTTAAAAATAATATTTGGGCCGGGATTAGGCAAGCACGGTGCAAGGCTTCCGTGCCTTGCACCTGCCATGATTTGGTGCCCCAAATAGATTTTAGGTCAATGGTGTCCTGCCAGTGCTCATAACCACCCACTGCTAAGGTGTTCAAAAAGGAACCCGAATACAGTAACTTGGTGTTGGTCAACATGATCTTCTGTGTAGAGGAAGTGTTTAATTTATAATAATAGGACCCAGGGTTCGATCTATCAAAGTCCGTAAAATAAGTAAACTTATTTCTAAGAGTCTGGGAGCTACCTGGCAAAGGGGTCGGACAATGTTCCCATTGGGTGTAATTAAAAGGACCCCGAAGGGTACTGGGTTTATAGAGAAAGTGGTCGCCCCAGTGCTGGTAACAATATAAATCGGCATAACTCGCAGAATTCATGTACAAATCTTCAGCATTAAAGGCAGCATAATATTTCAAATCAGTAAATAACGATTCAACTGCATGCACATCCCAATCGTCAGAATGAATATTACTTTTAACCACATCACCCATTGAAACACGGAGGACATTTGGAACATTAATAATCTCGGTCGGTCCATGAATTTGGAAATCTACCGCATCCCATACGATGCCATCAGCGACTGGGAAAGCTGAAATGTTCACAAAGGTGTGGTCACGCTTCATGATGTGAGATGAAGAATGCGGAGCCAAAGTTCCAGCGACACAGTTCACAGCAGAGCGTTCTGGTAAATAGTGACCATTGATGAGTAAGAAAAAACTGTCACAAAACCAATGGACATGAACAGAAAAATCAGGAATAGTACCAACCAGATGTATGTCCATGGTGGGATTAAAAATTGTCTCTGAACCAGGATACAAAAATACTGAACCTGGACGGGATAAGTGCTGAAGTGGAATCCGAGTCAAAGGAATAACGTGTTGGGCTGAGTGGCGTTGTTGGTAAATGGGCCACTGACTCGGTGGCGGGGTATGTATACTCGGTCTCCTCGTTGCAGGGGGAATCCGGGCAGTTGAGCAGGCGATCAGGCAAATCTACCATCTTAATGGCAACATCAGTGACCGTTCGGGCGGGAGGGCCACAAACATGTGTCCTAGAAATGGCCGGACAGGAGACCGCTGGTGTTACACTATTCAGGATCGGCCAGATGTTGTAGCTTGACATTTTCCACTGAGATGTATCTGTTCTCCTTGCGACCAGGAAGCGGTGGTAAGATGACTGTACGAGTACCCTTCAAGCCAAGGACTGGAACTGGTGCACGATAAGAGGGGCCAAATTCTTTTTTGTTCTCCACCTTCTCTCGGACCAGGTCTCCAACTTTCGGAAGCCAGCCGGCAACCGGGATCTGCAGCGCAGCGTCTGTGGCTGAAGGTAAATGTTCGATTGCCAGTTTGTCTCGGGCTTCTTGTAAGTCCAGTAACATAGTAGAATGGTTATCTACATCAAAGATTGCGGATTGCGCCGCCATGTCTAGACCATCAAGGTCGGGCACATACATTCGTATGCCAAAGAGCATTTCGTATGGGGTCCGCCCACCCAGAGGTCTTCTAGGGAGATTATTAAGTGCACGTTGTACGGTATACAAGTGGGCCAGCCAGTTCCTGCCAGTACCTAAGACTCTAGCTGTCAAGGATTGCTTTAAGTCACGGTTCATTCGTTCAACAATCGAATTGCCCTCAGGCCGATATGGAGACGAAAATTTCACCCGCACCCCCAGTGACCCCATCGCGTCCTTGTACGCCTTAGAGGCGAACGCTGGACCTTGGTCAGAATGGAAGGTGCCGCAGGCAAAATTCCCACAAAGACACGCAAATCCCTGATGACATTTCGAGCGTCAGCACTCCGTTGTGGCCAAACCCAGATGAAACGTGTGCACGAATCCACTGCAACCAAGATGTACTTATATGCAGTGTCAGAAGAAAATGGACCGAAGTGATCCAGGTAAACACACCCAAAAGGTCTGTTAGAAATGCAGAGAGGTGTCTGTGGTGGTCGTGTAACCGTGGAAGGCTTAATTTGCTGACAAACGTCACAAGAAAGCACATAAGTACGGGTCTGTTTATATAAACCACGCCACCAGTAACGCTGCTGCAAGATGGAAACCGTCGCAGACACGCCAGCATGGGCCGAAGCCATGCCTTCGTGTGCGGCTGTTATCAAGGAAAGTCTACGGTCCGCGTTGGGAATCAGCAGATCACCAACGTCTGGAATTCTTACGTAAGGAGCCTGTTCGGGCCCTAATTGATAAGAGTACTTAGAAGGGAAACCCCGTGGGTAATTAGCACCTTCCTTGGTCGCAGCAATAGCTGCCAAAATATCATTATCTATTTTAGTCATGGATCTTGTAACTGCTGCTACTGAGCACGTAGCTACTGCTGATTTGGCTGCTTCGTCTGCCAAACCGTTACCGACAGCGTGTGCGCCCACATTAGCGAACTCAAGTGCGAGCACCAAAGCGCGCAGCTCGGCCAATTGTGCAGTACTGTCTCCTAGTGCCTGAGTGTGCACTACAGTCGATTTGAACTCGCTGTTCACCATGGTACCTGCAACAATAGCGCATGCTGCTGAATAAGCATGCTTGGAACCCGTGGCCGGTTGTGCCGAACCATCGGTATAGATAATACATTCGTACTCCTCAAGCGGTAGCATAGACAGAGGAGGTGGATGAACGAATTCATACTGTAAGAACTCCTGTGTCTGAAGAGAGGAATCAAAGATAAAAGTGACATCCGGGGACGTCAAAGATGTTGCCCATTGTATCCAACGGGGGTGCAAAGCCTTAGAGTTCAGTACACTTGCTTTCGTCACTGCCTCAAGGGCAGGATATGGTGTTACCACCAAAATGCATTTCCCCTGTGCCAGTGCGCGTTCCTTTAGAATCGCCATTTGCACTGCAGTCAAAACTTTCTCCACAGAGGAAAAGCGCATTTCTGCAGCAGTGTAAAGATGTGACTTGTATGCAATCGGTACTGTGTCACCTTCGTTAAAGGTTAAGTACGTGAAACCCACTGCCCCTGGAACGATTCTAATCACCAGGTTTGTGTGGTTGTCACGAGTCAACAAGAATTTAGACTCAAGTAGATCGGACTGCAAAGATTGCAGTATAGAGGAATGCTCGGGAAGCCAGCATGACTTCGAAAAGTTAGGCTGTATCAAGGCATAAAGAGGCTTGATACGCTGGGCATATTCGGGAATGTAAGTACGCCCGAAGTTCAGAAAACCCAGTAAAGACTGAAGCTTCTTCAGAGTGGTTGGAGGGCACAGAAGTGCGCATTTCTCCAAGAAATGGGGAGCTAAGCCCTTACCTTCATTATTGAGCTCATAGCCCAAAAACAAAACAGTAAATTCAGCAATGTGAGATTTGGCAAAATTAAATTTATATCCTAAGACTGCAAATTCAAGAATAACGCGGTCCACTCGGGAAAGATGCGGCCATAATTCTGTGATAGATATCGTCGACGTACGAACACGCATCTGGGTCTATGCTGTCCAACAAAGAGACAACACGGGCGGTGAATACACCCGGGCTGTTCTTGTAGCCCATGGGTAAACGCCGGAATTTGAACTGTTTACCACCGGAAGTGAAAGCGCTCCATTGGCTGCACTCCGGGGACAAGTTG
This sequence comes from Calotriton arnoldi, assembly GCA_963921515.1. Lineage (NCBI taxonomy): Eukaryota > Metazoa > Chordata > Amphibia > Caudata > Salamandridae > Calotriton > Calotriton arnoldi. The sequence continues at coordinate 625,918 of CAWUFW010005719.1, forward strand.
TGCGTGTAAAATCCATTGGATAAGTCAAGTGTCGTTTTATATTTTTTACGAATGAGACTGTCTACAAGCGCAGAACTGTGGGTATTCTGCACCGAAAGGTCCAACAATGAGAGTTCAAATGTCGGTAATCCAAAACTAGGCGGTACGATCCATCTGGTTTAGAAACCGCGAAAAGGGGATTATTCATGGGTGACACACATGTTTCAATTACTCCTTGATATTCTAACTGTGTCAGAATTTCGGAAACGGGACCTTTAGCTTCCCGCTTGATGGGATATTGGGGTTGTGGCTGTGGCAGCGACCGCAAAGGAATATCATGGGGGAGAGTCTTCATCCCAGCCCACGTGGTTGCGGTATAACGCCGGAGCCAGGGACACAGCCCACTCAGCTGCGAGAGCCTCCGCTTTGTCCTTGGGGACATGACGAGAAAAGCTCGGAAGGATTACCTCCTCCCCTCTACGCGCAGCAAGCATGAATGGGGGCGGCCAATCCGCCTCCGCTAACAAAATGTCATATGAAGAGGTCAGATTCTCCCAAAAAATCCCTTTAATAACACGCTGTATGTCACCTTCAATTTGAATGACAATATTATATAGTCTGTCAGGGGGTGCCACTCTGGTGTCAGCTGTCTCGACAGTAATGAATGTATCAGTTGCTGTCGCCTCCACATGAGGACGTAGTGCCTCCCGCACTATGGTAACTTCCGCGGCGCTGTCTAGGAGCGTCACTGCCCACGTCCAATTCAGGAGTCTCGTTCTCACCGTCTGTGGCATACCTCGCTGTGACAGCTGCAACTTTTTTCTTCTGAAACTGTGGGCGAGAACGTTGAAATTCTTCTGGTTTCCCTCGGACTTGTTGTCGAGGTTGGTCTCGTCCCTGTGGAGCCTCTCGACCCCTGCCTCTATCCTGGCGTTCTCCTCCACCGGTCTGGGAGGTCGATGGTGCCTGTGAAGAACGAGGAGAACGCGAATCAGGGACTTGAAATCTCTCTGGAGATTTAATTCTCGCTCTATCGCGCAAATCATAAGTGTGTTCAGAAGATATGGAAACCGGGGATGCGCCTCGCGACCCTGGTTTTTTCTGTTGCTTACCCTGTTTTTCCAACCTCCAGCTCTTTTTAGTAAAGAACGGTTTCTCATCTTTCTCAGATTGAGTTTTTGGTTGTGGTTGCGATTGTGTTTGCGTTTTAGCAAAAGGCTTAACTCCCAGGCTATTGCGGCCAATGGTTTTATAAGCCTGTGCAATAATTTTCGGTAATTCGCGCGGCTTGTCCGGTTCTGGGATCAAAGCCAAAGCATTAGCTACTTGAAAGTTAACTGCATCGCCCTTGACATTCGCAAGGATCAAATCAGCCACTACATCGAACACTCCCACCAGTCTCATCCCCAATTCCACAGCCGCTTCAGGGCCATGCTCATCCTGTACTCGTTTAATTACAGAGGGAGAACTGTCATGGAAGGAGTGCCGAAACACTTCGCATATACTGCTGCGAATACCTTACCCCAGTTGTTGCATTCCGCCAACTCGGGGATCAAGTCTTTGGCAAACTAATCGTCAAAATCCTGTGTTTTTCCACAGGAGAAGTATTTGGAAAAACTGCCTCCAGCTGGTCAAATTTTTCTGCAAGCCAATAAGGTAAATCATCCTTATTTTGTGGGCGCTTGCCCATCACCGAATTAACCATGACGGGACTTATGGTTACACCGCCCGGCCCAGCTGGATGCGCTGCAACTCCAGGAGGGACTCCCTGGACGTTGCCAGTAACATACTGTACCAAAGCTCTGTGCACACGTATCAAAGACGTATGTAAATCACGCAGTTCAGCAACCGCAAGCGTCATATAACACAGATGTGGGGTATACCCAGCCAAAACTGGCCAAGTGGCCCCTTCAATCGATAAGGGGCCTAAACAAATCGGGGTAACCGGTTGGGGGAGGGCGCCATTAAACCAAACACGGTGTTGCCATGCCGTGAGCGGTACTTCAAGATTCCGATAAGGCCTATAAATTATAGGAAGAGCGGTGGCTGTATATTCATGGAACAAATTATCAGTCCCATCCACCGCTGGATAGGTGATCCATGAGTAAAATACCTCAAAGTGGTAAGCAGGATCCGCTTGTACCACAAAGATCAAATCGACACCCGCGTCAGGCACTCCATACGCTGTCAAATGAGCCCGGAGCGCTGCGCGGCTATGTGCCGCTATTTGGACAGCCATTTAAGGCCAAACTTTTTGACAACCTAGTACGAGGCAGCGCAATATAGGGTTTTATTTAAACACCTTTTAACAACTTCAAGCTTGAAAGAACCTATAAAAACGTCAATATAGGAGGTATCGCCCTCACACACGCCTCCGGAAGCGTCTGCAAAGGGTGTTGTGGACAAGCACAAGTACTACTCAAGCGTCTCGCAGATAAGCAGCCCACTACGTTGGTGGTGCCATGTTGTAGGGATTCTGCACATACACAGAGCTATGCACAGGATAATAGGACCTCGGAGTATAGTGGTGAACCAACCATGCACCTTAGTACCCACAATCCCAATCCGACTAGCTTTAGCGTCTCATTAGCAGCGATGCTACCAATGATTAGACAACCCAGAACACGGTCTCTCTCTCTCTCTCAGGACTCGCGGGAGCAAGAACATCCTTTCATAACTCACTCACACCTGTCCACAACGTGCGTAATAAGAGACACAGTATAGTTTAAAATGTTTATTTCAACTATCGTGCTCTAAGATACAGTACACGTGCCAGTACTATCAGCATAATGCATAAAGATAAAATAATAAGCATAGTTACAATTCCATAGAATACAAACGGGAAAGCATTTCATAAAGCAGTGGATATAGGGCTAAATGACCATACCACCCTCCCCGTGCTATTATCTAGTTTATTATAAAAATAGAAGACCTCTGGGCGTTGTCAGGCGAACCCTCATACCTCAATATCTAGATGCAAGGTTTACATCATCAGACAAGCACAGCTCTTCTCTCTGGAAAGGTTTTCTCCAAGTGCCTCTAACAGTGAAAATCACAATATTAAAAGCACACAAATTTCTCCAGTGCAGCTGCATTCAGTGTTATGTCTAAGTGCGAGGGGCTGACCAGATCAGCAAGAACAAGGGACATTGTTTTTCGACCTTGTACATGATGTGCAGACGAAACCCAAAGGGAACAGGAGGAAAGGTGAAAGACAAAAAGGCAGACAGTTCCAAAATAGCCGGGCACAAGCAGAGGCTGGAAAAACAAAGGCACAAAGTAACGTGCGCAAAAAGGCATCATGGCAGCCAGGCCCAAGCCAACTTAGCAAGGCAGACCATGAGGCCACAAACCACATGACACTATCTGGTGTACTTCTCATTGCCAGCAGGGCTAGTGGTAGCGCATCCACCCATGAAAGTTCAGTTGATGCACAGATCTTCCCAATTTTATTTTTCAACACCCCATTCTTCCTCTCCACAGCACCCACTGCTGGTGGGTGATAGGCACAATGTAGTTTTTGTGTGACCCCAAGCCCCTTGCATATTCCCCCTATTACATGGGAAATGAACGCAGGTCCGTTGTCGGAGCTCAGAAGGGCTGGAATTCCAAAACGAGGGATAAGTTCTTTCAAAAGGCACTTAGCAACAGTATGTGCATCACAGTTCTTTGTTGGATAGGCCTCTGTCCACTTGCTGAACATGCATACAATTGCCAACACATATTTGTACTTGTGGGTGGGGGGCATGTCGATGAAGTCTAGCTGGAGACTTTCAAAGAGTCCGTGGGGCGGTGGGAAATGACCAGGTGCAGTTGGTGTACCCTTCCCAGTATTATATTGTGCACAAACAGTGCATTGCTTACAAAGTCTCTCAGCTATTTGACGGAATTTGCAGTTGTACCAACATTGTGAAAACAATCTGATCATGCCGTCTCGGCCAACGTGTGAGGGACCATGAAAGAGGCGTGCCATGGATGGAAGCATTGATGAAGGCAGGCATATTCTTCCATTCGGCCCTGTCCATAACCCCTCCTTTGTTTGCACACACCCTCCTTTTACCCATTCCTCCTTCTCATGTTCCTCTACTTTTCCCTGAATGTGTACAGGGTCAAAACGCAGGGATTCAGTGCTAGCGTCAGTGTCCTTGTTGTTACTTATTATTTGAACCATTGCTAGCTGGCAGCCTGTCAACGCTATTCTCTTGGCTTCTCCATCAATAAATGCGTTGCCTTTTGATACATAGTCTTTTAACGAAGTGTGTGCTGCACATTTTATGATAGCCACTTTTGATGGCAGTAACAATGCTTGGAGAAGGTCACTGATCAATTGTGCGTGTTGTATTTGTTGGCCTGCTGATGTGAGGAATCCCCTCATTGACCACAGCTGGCCGAAGTCATGAACCAGCCCGAAGGCATACTGGCTGTCTGTGTATATGTTCGCTCTTTTCCCTTTAGCCAATGTGCATGCCCTAGTTAGTGCCACGAGTTCGGCCGCCTGTGCGCTCTTGGCAGCCGTCAGCCTTCCCCCTTCCAGTAACTTGCCAGCGGTGCCCACTGCATAAGATGCCTGCAGTGTTCCTTTGTCGTCTCTCAGACATGACCCATCTACAAACAAATCCCCTTGGGCATCTGGCAGTGGTGTGTCCTTCAAGTCAGGGCGCACCTTTGTGTGCCTGTCTATCGCTAGTGCACAGTCGTGAAATGCATCATCTGAGTTTAAATCATCTAGATTATGCTCTGTTGGCAAAAGGCATGCTGGGTTCAAAGTGGTGCATCTCTTGATGATAATATGTGGTGCTAATAGTATCAGCTCATACCTAGTGAGGCATGCATTTGTTAGGTGCTGGGTCTTAGTGGATGTGAGGACTGTGTCCACTGCATGGGGAACGTGCAAAACCATGGCGTGTGCCAGCACTATATTTTCAGACTGTTCTACCGCCAGTGCTGCTGCCACCACTGCTCGGAGGCAAGGCGGGAGCGCGGAGGCCACTGGGTCTAGTGTGGCGGAATAGTATGCCACTGGGCGGTAAAATGATCTGTGCTTTTGACTTAACACCCCCAATGAGCACCTTCCCTTCTCATGGCAGAACAAGTGGAAGTCTTTGCTGTAATCTGGGAGGCCTAGCGCTGGTGCTCCGCTGAGTTCACTCTTGAGCTTGTGGCTAGGCAACTCCCTAGGCACAGCTGGAGACCACCTGGGGCGTCCAGGGGGAGGCAGCCAGGGGCGCCGTGGAGGGTTAGTTGGACCCAAACCTGTGTTCATGAAAGCCGACAAATTCGGCCCGCGGTTGCGGGGATAGGTAGGTGGACCCGACTCTGAGCCCATAAAAACTGAATATATGTGGACCTAAAAACTTGTTGCAACTTCAAGGAGCAGCCTAGCTGGCCACAAATCCCACGATATCGGTCCTGCACATCAACTGTGTGCAGCCACAGGGGTGCCTCTACTGGCACCACTGGAACCTGGGGAGCAAAAACTGCCACAACTCTGCCACAACTCTAAAACGAGGGGCTACCTGCTACAACCCAACCAGGAGGACGGAAAATCCTCAATCAAGACTCACCAGTGTATGTTGAGTCTGGCAAAGCGTACCGACCTCAGCTCCAGCCAATGGGAAGCAGCTGTCACTGTCCTCCACCCCCATCGGCCGGGGACTCTCCGCAGGCAAGACAGAGGGGTGCAGAAGTTCACCCTCCTTGGTACGCCGTCAGCCAGGTGCTGCTTAGCACCAGGGAGTCACTGCGTGCAGGGAATGTGCAGAGGTGCGCCATCACCGGCCAGGAGGGGTGGACACCAGGACCAGACACTAAAATGTAGAGCAAAAATGCATATCAGAATATTCCGGTAGAGATCGGCAGCAATATCAGAAGTCAAGAGCCACAAATGGTGCAGGAGAGAAGGCACAGCCAGCACCAAGGAGCGTGTGCCAACCTTAAGCAGACACACAGTCCTCAACAGAATGGTGGCAGGCAAAGAAATACACAATCAGAGCCACGATAAGGGCACAGAAAAAAGCTAGAAGAACGGCCGACACGACAGCCATTGCAGCTGGAAATGTGCAAGAGATGTAGACATCGCCTGGACACAAGCCCGATGTTCTTGGCACCAGAAAAGCAAAGAAGGAAACAAAGCCATACAAATGTGCTGAAAGACGGGAAAATAGGAGCCAGGGATATGACAAGATCAACTCACGGACAGAGACCCCCAGCAGCCACGGAGCGGAGGGAGAGAGAAGGCAAAAGGGTAAGGCAGCAAACCTCTGGCCTCCGAACTCCAAGAGAAGCCGGAGGGCGGCTGTCAGCAGTTGAAAATGGTCACTGATCCTGGAACCGCATTCTCACACCAAATGTGGGATCTGAAAATAAGAATAAGAAATAATACCACAAATACGATTCTCTGTCAGCACAAAAGATGGCACAATTTATTGGAGACCAACAAACAATGCAAATACGTGCAGCACGGAGACAGACAGCAAAGTCACTGAATGCCCAAAGATGTGACGTTTCTGACAGTTTTTATAGGCACAAACCACAAAAGATTGCAACATCATAATGTACGTAGCATAAATTAATCATGGGTTATCTGACCAATTAGCAAAAGGCCTAGGCTGCGCTATTCCAGTTATGGTCCGAAATATACTGTTGCTGACCACGTGTCCCAAGTAGGCAGCTCTGGGGACTTTCCACTGTAATGCAATGTATTAGCTTTTGGTACTTTTCCATGTAACAATTTGCAATATCAGCATAAACTAGATATAATGCTAAATGTGATATGCGGAAATAAGCTCGCGTCATCCTCTGTTCCAGTAACTGTGTTGAGCAAGCCTTGCATTACAAAAGCAGTTCTACTGTAAAAGGAAAGAATGCAAGCATAATGTGCAGTGACCCTTATGTCAACTTAACAGGACCCAAGGCTTCCAGCATTTGGTATCATATAGCAAAGATGGCTTCAACAGCCCGAGTTCTGGACAGGAGGGTCATCCCTCACTGCAGCTTCCCCAGACTTCATTCAGCGGGGGGAAGAGGGCTCTGCTCACCAGTGTGGGTTCAGTGTCATTCAACATGTTGCATGCCAGACATTCCCATGATGGTAGGAGGCCTCCTCGTGGTGCACCGGTTTCGTCCCATCCCTGGGAACGCATCTCCTCCCTCCACACTCAGGAAATGCCCAGACGTGCCTCCCCCTCCGAGATGAGTACCCAGCAGGACTGATGTCTGATATGGCTGCGAGATGCTCTTGTCGAGTCTCCGAATGTGCAGCACTGCCCTGAGCTGTCTGCAGGCTGTGTGGCTCTGACTAGGCTGCAGGGATGATGTCAGTCGGCCTGTTAAAGGCCCAAAGGATGGGAGGAGGGCTTGTACCAGGCCACCGCAGGGTGCCGGGCGCTCTTAGTAGGGGCTGTAGGTTTGTGAGCCACTGCGGCTATAGTGGACGTCAAAGGATTTAATGGAGAGAGGTCCGGGACAGCTTTCTCTGAAAACTTCCACCATCTTGGCTGCTGAACCCACTAACGCCCCCCCAATCTATTTAGAAATGCTAGATTGTGCAAAAAAATAAACTTCAATCTATTCTTCATTTCAAATGTTCCTTCATAGTTGAAACAATATACTGACCATGTTGGGAGGGGAATGACCCAAGCATGGTAAACTGGCATGTACCACTGCCCTGGGAGCAAAACTGCAAGCAAAACTGGTATCCTGACTTTTATTTTGGTTGTTTCATCATGCCAGTGTAGCATGGGGCCAGAGACCTAGACCTATACCTGACCATGTGAAGTCCATGTACCTGCCCTGAGCCCAGGAGGGGTACACCAAGCATGTCCTCATATTTGGCAACTACAGTTCTTGCTCTTGGTATATCCCCTAAAGTGGCAGTGTAGCATGTTTTGAGAGCATGTAGTGTGACCCAACCTTTTTCACTGCTGAAGTGTGCAAACAGTCAACTGATACCACTCATGTAAAGTTCCACTGTTATATGAAACTCAGAGCCTTATGCAGACGTTCTTATGTAGGTTGAGTGAGGGTGTATGTGCAATGCGTACGTAGCATGTGTATGGTAGTATGACCCTGTGCAGAATGAGTCTCAGTACCGGGGCTAGTGGGATCTCTTTTGGATGCCCTGGTTTAGAGATGGCACAGGATTCCACCTAAATATTGATTCAAATATATAGTCTGATCATAATATTGTGGCGAAAATATTATAACTACAAAAATGTGGGCCAAACTATCAAAGGTAAATACTGTAAGTTTACTGTTTTACTATTCAGTTAATTCAATTGGAGGGTGACAACAGTTTCCCCAGATAGTAGAAGTGTATTGCCTGCATTTCTGTGGCTGGAGAGTGGAGACCCAGACACTTAAATGTGGAAGATGGAGGCAGGGATGCCTTTAAAAAATTGCATGTTGACTGTGTTAGCAAAAGACTGCTGATTAGTTCTACCTGAGCACTGCCATGTGGTAGATCGTATGATTGAAGGTTGGACTGCAGTTTGTTGTTCAAGGTGAGGAAGTTTCAAGGCAGGGCCTGTCCTATTGTCTTTCTCTGATTACTGCTTCAGAACGGATATATTGTCTGTTAAGATGCAATGTGTTCATATATGTTCAATTATACTCATATATATTAATATTTTCTTTGAGGTGTGTCTTTAACAAATAAATTGGATTTGACTCTTTGTAAAACCAATCAATTGATATTTTTTTAGATTTCGCCATGGGAGTTAAGGCCTACACTTTCCACTAGGGGGGGGGCTGTGTTTTGTCTTATTACCGATTTGCCTCTGTTCCCAGGGTTACAGTCCTGCCTCTTTTGTTTTGTATGGATTCTTGGCAGTTGCTTGACTGCAAAAGAGATTTTGTATTTATTTTAGTTAATATTTATCATTCTAAATTATGGCTGGTAAAGACACACTTTCTTATACAGAAGATTATATAGTTACCTTCTGAAATGTCCCTACCTTCTTGGAACAACCCCGGTAAGGGTATGAGATGTCTTGTAAGCCAAGAAAAATGCAAAACTAGAGAGACTCAAAAATAAATGAATTAGAATCCAATTACATGGTCATCTAATGAAGAAATATCTTCAATCAAATATTATTCCAGTGGTTTTGCAAGTAAAAAATGAACTAGTGTTTTTTGTTGAAGGTCTCAAGTTTCGCGCACACTTTTGTTTCGTAGCCAACCAATGTTCCAGACATTTTATTGTTCTCGGAATTGATACTGCTCTAAGAGCATATACAAAAAACTGGCGAAAGAGATTGCTAAAGTAGTGAAAGAAATTCTGATGAGGCCCTCGATAATGCAACAGAAGCATTAGAAGCTCTCGATTAAGCTATATCAGATTTCAATTACATTACACACGAGTGTAAATTAGATAAGCTGGCAAAATACATCAACAAATACGATAAATACCAGACTTACTTGTACCTAAGGGACGACTATTATGAGGAGGACGAATCTGGTCAGTACATTAACTGGGGCCGAGGTATTTACAGACGTTACGTGACATTTTCAGACACTTCTGCATCAGAGGGTTCTTATACAGAAGCAACACAGAGTTCAAGTTATATATCCAATCAACCAGGCCCTAGCAACCAAGACCCCAATATTCTTTTAGGCAAAGACTTGGGTGGACGAGCTCCACAGAGAGGCAAGAGAGGCATAAGGGTAGGGCACAGGATCCTATCACCAAGCACCACACGGGGGACGACAGACCAGACGCCAACACTACTTTTGGCAGATACTCCTCCCAACCCAGAAACAGGTATGGCACCTATATTTAGCCTTTCCAGATGTACCCTATTAGCCAAAGAGATCTCCCGCACCACCGAAGTCATATAATCAGGCCCTAAGTCATATGTAAGCGGACAGCATGCATTTTATAAAAATGATAGAAGGCTTTGAATGTGACGACAGCACTGATTTATTAGTAGCCGTGGACATTCAGTACCTCTATACTAATATCCACCAAAAGGAAGCTATGAGGGTAATTCCATGTGTGCTGGATTTACGTGAATAACCGTTACAGGTGCCTAGTTGGTTTATAATAGAGCTCACTGAGATATAAATGGGAAAGAACAATTTTCAGTTTGATAAACAGTTCTATTTTCAAATTAAGGATGTGGCTATGGGAGCAGAGTTTGCTCTGGATTTAGCGAACTAGTTCATGGCCGATTATGAAAAGAAATCTGTCTTCTAAGCCAGTAAACCCTTCCTAGAAAAAATTAGTCATTGGGTAAGATATATTGATCATGTGTTCCTCATTTGAATGGGTAGTGAGGTCAGTCAGATTGCATGAGTTCCATACATAGCTCACTGCCCTTTCAAATGACATTCAATTCACTATGAATCATTATTGTAGAGCCATTCCATTTTTAGATCTATGGGTGAAAGTAGAGGACAATAGAATATTTACGTCACTCTACAGAAAACTGACCGAGAGAAATTCCCTATTACAATACACCAGCAGTCATCCTAGGAATTTGAAGGATAATCTACTTTTTTGGTCACTTTTGCATATTTGCCCAAATTGTACCATGAGGTTGGATTGTTTTAGAGAATAAAATACTCTTATTGAGAGACTAATTGAAAGGGGCTATCCTAGACGGTTAGTAAAACAAGCAAGAAAGAGGGTCTGGTATAACCCAAGGGATGAATTATTTGAACATTGCAAACGAGACAACAACCTTGATTGCATTATCTGTGTCAATGCATTCTGTCCAGTTTGTACTAAAGCATTGGAATTGCAGACCATTTGTCTAGCAAGGAAATACCACTCTCTTCATTAAAGAGAGGTACTAATCAAAAGGATTCATTGGTGAGAGCTTCTTTACCCTGTCCACTTAAAACTACCTTGAATTCATTCACAGTAGGGATTAGCCTCCATCATAGGCCATTTCAAATGTGTACAATGTGTGTATGTAAATACTGTATCGTTGTATAACCCCTTCGCTGCTAGGCCTTTTCCCCCCGTGCTAAGCCTTTTTTGGCTATTTGGGGTAGTTCAAACTTAGGCCCCTGTAACTTTTTGTCCACATAAGGTATCCATGTCAAATTTGCGTCCTTTTTTTCCAACACCCTGAGGATTCTAAAGATATCCAGGGTTTGTGGATTCCCTGGAGGGGACCCAGAAATTAGCCAAAATACAGCTAAATTATTCTTTTTTTTTTTTTTAAATGGGAAAAAAGTGCTGCAGAAGAAAGCATCTCGTTTTTTCCCTTAAAATTGTATCAACAAAGGGTTTGTGGTGCTGAAATCACCATCTTCTCAGATTTTCAGGGACAGTCAGACTTTTGTCAGAAAGCCAACATTTTTTACACAGTTTTGGTATTTTACTGGGACATTGCCTATTTTTGCTATTTTTTGTGCTTTCAATCTCATTCCAGTTAGTGGTAGAAATGGGTGTAAAAGCAATAATGGATCCCGGAAAGGTATACATTTATGAAAAGTAAACAAAATTCTGAATTCAACAAGGGGTTATTTGTGTAGGTCCTGCAATGTTTTTTATAGAAACTAACAGTTAAAAATAAAATATATTGAAATTAAGTTGAAAAAAACAGCCATTTGTGACAACGTTTTCACCTGTAACTTCTAAGTATGGCAGATTTTTTAAAGCAATATACCATTACGTCCGCTGGACCCTTATGGTTGCGGGGTTCTTTACGACTTGTAGGTTCACCAAGAACCTGAGCAACCCAGAGCTAATAACTGAGCTGGTTTTTCATTGTGTACCGGGTATATGGCAATTCATTTGGTAAAATATAAAGAGTGAAAATATGCACCAAGGAAACCTATATATTTCCAAAATGGGAACAAAATATAGAGTTTAGAAGCAGTGGTTATTTGCACATCTCCAAAATTGTGGATACCCATATAAGCATGTGAATTGCCTTTGAGGAGGATCGATTGGAAGCCTACAATGTCAAGGAGTTAAAATCGATTTGCAAGAACCTGAAAGTCCAGGTCAGAGACCTCACCAGGAAGGAGGAGCTACAAAAGGCGCTGAGGGCCTGGGTAGCAGCCAGACATGCCAGTGGGCAATCTGGTGATCTCAGTGGAGAGGTGGAGGAGCCTGTTCCTAGGGTGGATGTGCTTTTAGGAGGAGGGGAGCCCTCCAGGCCAGGCAGCAGTAGCTTGTCCCCAGCGGAGCTGGAGGACAGGCGGGAAGCAAGGAGGTTTGAATTGGAGAAACTCAGAATAGAAAGTGAGAGGGAAGACAAGAGAATAGTCATGGAGGAAAGGAAGATGATGTTAGATCATGAGAGAATTATCAAGGAGCTGGAGCTAAAGAGTAGAACCGGCTCAGATGGTGGCAGCAACGCTTCAGCACACACAGATAGGATTGTACACATCCCTAAGAATGTAGGTAAAGAGTACAAAAAGGGTGATGACATACAAAGGTGGTTTCAAGGGTACAAGTCGTCTATTCATATGAATGGGGTCCCTGAGAGGAACTGGGGGGCAGGGTTGTGGCCTCTCTTTCCAGAAGAAGCTAGGGATACCTTGATAGCTTTGGGTAAGGGGCAGGACCTCACCTATGCTGACATGAAAGACGCTCTCCTCACTAGGTATGGGCTCACTCCTGAGAAGTACAGGGATCAGTTTAGGTCCAGTAAAAAGTCTGAGGCCAACACTTGGTTGGAATGTGTGGATATGTTCTGTAGGTCGCTGGATGGTTGGGTAAAGGACAGTAATGTAACAGATTTTCAGGGGCTCTACTATTTGATTGCATGGGAGCACTTGTCTAGTCTATGTTTTGCAGATCTGCGCCAGCACCTAGTTGATAGTAAGCTAACTGACCCCAGGAAGCTTGCTATGGAGGCGGACCGCTGGGTGAGTACCAGGGTCCACAAGAAAGCGTTTGGGGAGACTCAGCCAAAGGTGGGCAGGGTCCCCAGCAGAAAAGTGGGGGGACAAGGGTAAAGCACAGGAGTTCTCTAAAGGGCCCCAAACTAGTACCCAGGGTAAAGGTTCCCATCCCCCAGGGGATAAGAAGAAAGGGGTCTCTACAGGAAAGCCTGTTGAGACCGGCCCCGCAAGTGTTATGCATGTGACCAGGTGGGTCACTTGAAGAGGGACCCCAAGTGCCCAAAGGGGACACAGCCACCCACCGGTGGACAGTCCAAAGTGTTGGCTAGTGTAGCGCTCGGGGAGGAGGGGTGCCCACAGGAGGGTGGGGATCCCGCAGAAATGACCCTCGTCTCACTAGGGGACAGTGAGATGGTCCCAGGAAACCAGGTGCCCCCTAACACAAAGAAATATAGCACCTGGGTGACCATCAATGGGAACAGGGTAGAGGCTCTCAGAGATACTGGAGCCAGTGTGACCTCAGTCCGGTGTCACCTGGTATCTGAGAAGCAGGTAGTCCCAGGGGCATTCCACCAAGTAGTTGCTGTAGACAACTCTGAGCGCCAGTGTATGTTGGCGCAGGTTCCCTTTGAATGGGGGGGGGTCTCAGGTCCCTTGAGGGTGGTTGTGAGCCCTACCATGCCTGTAGATTGTCTGCTAGGTAACGACCTGGAGCAGTCCTTATGGAAGGATGTTGAGCTCAGGTCTCACTTGGAGATGCTTGGGTTGCCAGAGTGGGCATGCGTGTCTACTCGGTCAATGGCAGCAAGAAAGGGTGATCAAGAGGACTTGGAGCCTGGAACATTGGCCCAAGTCCCTGCCAAGAGGACGGGCAGGGGGTGCGGGAAACCGGCCCCCGAAGTTCCCACGGACCGGGAGGAGGCGGACCTCGAGGGGACACCCCGGTGCCTACAGGGGAGCAGTTAGCCAAACTGGGAGACATCTCTGAGCTGACCCATTGGCAGCAAGAAGGGGTCCCACCAGGGAGGAGTTCTGCAGGGAGCAGAGCGAGTGCCCTACTCTGGAGGGTCTGCGGCGGCAGGCTGCAGACCAGGCAGCTGGTAATCAGTCCGGGTCACATCTGATCTACTGGGAGAATGGTCTCCTATACAGTGAGCCTAAGGTTGCTGAGCCTGGGTCAGCCCGTGTGCTGGTGGTACCCCAGCGCTTCAGGACCTTCCTACTGGGTCTGGCTCATGACGTGCCTTTGGCAGGACATTTGGGGCAGGACAAGACCTTTGACAGGCTTGTCACCCACTTCTTTTGGCCCCAAATGCGAAGGCAGTCAGATGCACACTGTAGGTCTTGCCAAACTTGCCAGGCAAAGTGGTAAGAGTGGGAGGAAGGTCAAAGTTCCTCTCCAACCTTTTCCTGTTGTTGGAACACCCTTTGAAAGGGTGGGGATGGATATTGTGGGGCCACTGGATCCCAAGACAGCCATGGGCAAAAGGTATATCCTGGTCTTGGTGGACCATGCCACCCGGTACCCGGAGGCAATCCCTCTCAGGGCAACGACGGCGCCAGTGGTGGGCCGGGCGTTAATGGGGATCTTTTCCCGTGTGGGCTTCCCCAGAGAGGTGGTTTCTGACCATGGGACCAATTTCATATCCAAGTATATGACATCCCTGTGGAAGGAGTGTGGTGTAACCTACAAGTTCACCACTCCTTACCACCCACAAGGAAACGGTCTGGTGGAGAGATTCAACCAGACCTTGAAAGGCATGATCAAGGGTCTAACAGAACCCATGAGGCGTAAGTGGGACGTCCTCTTGCCATGCCTGCTCTTTGCATACAGGGAGGTGCCTCAGAAGTCTCTTGGGTACAGCCCCTTTGAGCTTCTGTATGGCCACCCTGTCAGAGGACCTCTGAGTTTGGTAAAGGAAGGCTGGGAGGCAGCTCCCAGGAAAACTCCCCAGGATGTGTTTAGTTAAATGCTGGCCTTTGGAAACCAAACTGCCCGCTTCAGGAAACTCGCTCAGGCGAACCTAGAAGCAAGCCAGGAAGAAATGAAGAGGTGGTATGACCAGAATGCCACTCTGGTCGAATTTCAACCTGGACAAAAAGTGTGGGTCATGGCCCCAGTGGAACCTTGTGCCTTGCAGAACAAGTGGACTGGGCCATATGAGGTGGTGGAGCGCAAAAGTAACGTCACCTACCTGGTGGATTTGCAGACTCCAAGGAACCCTTTGAGGGTCCTTCACGTGAACCGCCTCAAGCCCCACTTCGAGAGGTCCGAAGTGAGTATGCTCTTGGCAACAGATGATGGGGTGGAAGAGGAGAGTGAGCCTCTCCTGACCTCCTGTCTACCAAGGAGCATGATGGGTCAGTGGAGGGTGTGATCCTCTCCCCTACACTGACTCAAGAGCAGCAGGGGGACTGTCGCCAGTTGTTGGGACAGTTCGCCCCACTGTTCTCTCTGACCCCCGGTGTTACTCACTGGTGTACCCATGACGTGGACACTGGTGACAGCCCTCCTGTAAAGCACAAAATTTACAGGTTGACTGACCGGGTCAGGGCCAGCATCAAGGAGGAGGTCTCTAAGATGTTGGCGTTAGGGGTGATTGAGCCCTCCAACAGTCCTTGGGCCAGCCCAGTGGTCTTGGTCCCAAAGGCTGCTGCACCCGGTGCCACTCCAGAACTCCGGTTTTGTGTGGACTACCGTGGGCTCAATGCCGTCACCAGGACTGACGCGCACCCCATCCCCAGAGCTGATGAGCTCATTGATCGGTTGGGAGCTGCCCGGTTCCTCAGCACGTGGATTTAACGTCTGGGTACTTGTAGATTGCCTTAACCGATGGGGCCAAGGAGAGGTCAGCGTTCTCAACCCCAGAAGGTCATTACCAATTCAGGGTGATGCCCTTTGGATTGAAGAATGCCCCTGCCACCTTTCAGAGGTTGGTCAATCAGGTGTTGGCTCTACTGGAGGATTTCAGTGCCGCCTACCTGAATGACATTGCTGTGTTCAGTTCCAGCTGGGAAGAACATTTACAGCACCTTGAGAAAGTGTTGAGAGCTCTGCAAGGTGCAGGCCTCACGATCAAGGCCAGTAAGTGCCAGATCGGGCAGGGTTCTGTGGTGTACTTGGGACACCAGGTAGGAAGCGGCCGGGTGGCGCCCCTACAACCCAAGATTGACACCATTCTGGCTTGGGAGCCCCCCAAGACCCAGACAGAGGTGAGAGCCTTCTTAGGTCTCACCGGCTACTATAGGAGACTTGTTAAGGGCTATGGCACCATCGTTGCCCCCTTAACAGAGCTGACTTCGAAGAAGCAGCCCAGGAAGGTGATCTGGACTGAGTCCTGCCAGAAAGCTTTTGATGCCCTGAAGGCAGCCATGTGCACGGCGCCCGTGCTCAAGGCACCCGATTTCTCCAAAGAATTCGTTGTGCAGACTGACGCTTCAGAGCATGGTGTGGGAGCGGTGCTCTCACAACTGAACGAAGAGGGCCTGGATCAGCCTGTAGTCTTCCTTAGCAGGAGACTACTCCCCAGGGAACAGAGGTGGAGTGCCATAGAAAGGGAAGCTTTTGCTGTGGTCTGGGCACTGAAGAAGCTGAGACCATACCTGTTTGGGACTCACTTCTGGGTTCAAACGGACCACAGGCCCCTCAGATGGTTGATGCAAATGAGGGGTGAGAATCCAAAACTGCTGAGGTGGTCCATCTCCCTACAGGGAATGGACTTTACGGTGGAACACCGCCCTGGCACAGAACACGCCAACGCAGATGGTCTGTCCAGGTTCTTCCGCCTTAGTGAAGAGAACTCCCGGGAGGTTGGGTAGTTCTCCCTACTTTCAGCTGGAGGGGACATGTGTTAGACTTGGCATCTTTTGGCGTGTTTCCCCTGACTTTTGCTTTCTGACCTCCTGGTTTTGACTCTGTTTTTGCTGGTGTAATGATTCTGCGCACTTTCCTCACTGCTGTCCAGTGGGAAAGTGCAAGTGCTCCTGTAGAAAATGTGTTATGGATTGGTGTTTCCATGATTGGCCTATTTGATTTATGTGTCAGTCCCTAGTAAAGTGCACTGTGAGTGCCAGGGCCTATAAATCAAATGCTGTTGGTGGGCTGCAGCACTGGATTGTGCCACCCACGCAAACAGCCCGTAAAGTGTAACTCTGGCCTGCCATTGCAGAGCCTGTGTGCAGCCTGGGGCTGCCATGTCGACTTGGCAAGTGCACACACTTGCCAGTCCCTAAACCTTCCCTTTTCTACATGTTAGTCACCCCTAAGGTCGGCCCAAGGTACCCCTGTGGGCAGGGTGCATTGTATGTGAAAGGTAGTACATGCCCTGGTGTGTGTGGCATGTCCTGATAGTGAAATACAGCCTACTTCGTTTTTTACTATTGCAAGGCTACCTGTTCCCCATAGGCCAGAATGGGCAGTTTTGATTGTTACATCCTATGATCCTAACTGACCCAGGGAACATGGTAGAAATTCGAGTTTAGTAAGCCTGCCTCTGCTAGGTTGTGTATTCCTTGTCTGGAGTGTGAGTGACAGGGGCTGGGGGATTCCAGGAGACAGGGCTGAATAGCAAGATCTACATGTAGATGGGTGGGAGGAGTTGCACCTGGGACCTGAATAGGGCTGTGCCTTCCCTCCACAATGCTGGCTCCACCTCCTGTGGTGTGTCTGATGTCCCTGGCCTACACTGCAAAAGGAAAGAAGGAGTCTTGTCAACAAAGTGCTCCAGGACTTACCAGAACTGGTTTGGACTAGGCAAAGGCCTCTCTGCCTTCAGAGAACAAAGAGAAATTGAGGATAAAAAGGGGGACCCAAACCCCAGAACTTTAGAACTCTTTTGGACCAAGAAGGCTGCCAAGAAGAAGAGCTGGAGAAGCTGTGAGGAGGAACTACCACTTTGCTGTGTTGGCCTGCAGTGGCTGCTTCTGTCTTGGGCAGTGAAAGGACTGGACTGAACTTTCTACAATCTACTTTGTGAGTTTCTCCAAGGGCTTGAGGTAGAGCTTGCCCCCTGTTCAAGAAGTCTCAGGAACAGCAAAGACTTCAAGCCCGATGCCGTCTACGACGCCGCTGCCGACTCCGTGTCCTGAAGGCACCGCAGAGGGCACCGCCGCACCGCGACCCTGGTCTCACCGACGACGCCTGCTGACACCGCCACCAAGCCGCTGCTCGCACCGCGACCTGTGGGCACCGCACTCCGCACCGCCTCGCTTCACGACGACGCCTTGGTATCCCCGACGACGACGCTCCACGCCGGACTCGGCGCCGCTGCTTGCACCGTGGTTCGAGGGCACCGCTCGTACAGTTACACGATGCACCGCCCTCATCCGCACCGCAGCCTTGGCCTACCGACGCCAGTGCCATCGACTCCAGTTCGTCAGCCGACGACAGCGCTTCAGCAACGACGACGCCGCTGCTGCACCATGACCTGCCAGCACCGTGACGAGCACCGCCTTCATCTCACACCGCGACCCTGGTCTCACTGACGACGCCATCTGATGCCGCCACCGAGCCGCTGCTCGCATCATGGCCTGAGGGCACCGCACGCCGCACCGCTGCACTTCGCACCGCAGCACCCGACGCCTGCCGATGCCAGCGCTCCTGACTTCAACAGAGAGGAGATCGATCTGCAACGCGTGTGACTTCGAGGGCCCCGACGACGCCTGCACCAACCTCCCGAACCGACGCCTGCGGACGCTGTTTTTTCGGAAGCTCACCGCGAGGTCATCGACGCCCTGCATTTCTGAAAGGTACTGTTTGCGGGTCTTCCCGACACCGTAGCTGACCCGTGACGTCGCGGTCAGCCAGAACTGTTTGGATTTGTTTGTTCACGACGCCGTGATAGCCCCCGACGGAGCCACCGACATCAAGGAACTGTTTTTAAGGACACTGTGATAACTGAAGATTTTTAAAGTACTGTACTGTGGATTTTTATCGTATTGGTCTTGTTTTAAGTATATAAAAATATTGGATATTTTTCTAAACTGGTGTGGTGTCCGTTTGTAGTGCTTACACTGTATTACTGTTGGTTATGTGCAAATGCTTTACACACTGCCTCTAAGATAAGCCTGACTGCTCGTGCCAAGATACCAAGGGGGTGAGCAGGGGTTATTTTAGGAGTGTAACTCCCTTATCCTGACTAGGAAGAAGGGTCCCTACTTGGACAAAGGTGCAAGCCCTTGCCAACTAGAGACCCCCATTTCTAACAGTAGGCCTAATACCCGCAACAGGAAATGGCCCAAAACGCAACGTTGACACATCACATTTTTCCAGTGAAAACTGAGCCTTTTTATGCGATGTGCCTAGCTGTGGATTTTGGACCTTAGCTCTGCCGGCACCTAAGGAAACCTAGCAAACCTATACATGTTTGAAAAGGAGACATCCAGTGGAATCCATAATAGGATGACTTCGTTGGCTCACACCAGGTTCTGTTACCCAGAATCCCCTGCAAACCTCAAACTATGTAAAAAAAAGAAATCACACATTTTCCTTATGTTTCTGTGATGGAAAGTTCTGGAATCTGCATGGAGTCACAAACTTCCACCCACCCATCATTTCCCCTTAGTCTCCCTATAAAAATGGTACCTCACTTGTGTGGGTAGGCGAAGTACCCGCGGCAGGAAACGGCCCAAAACACAACGTGGACATATCACATTTTTTCACAGAAAAATCACCCTTTTTTTGCAATGTGCCTAGCTGTGGATTTGGGACCCTAGCTCAGCTGGTACATAGGGAAACCTAGCAAACCTGTAATTTTTTGAAAGCTAGAAACCCAGGGGAATCCAGGATGGGGTGGCATGTGTGGCTCTCACCAGGTTCTGTTACCCAAAATCCCTTGCAAAGCTCAAACTTTGTAAAACAATAAACATTTTCCTCACATTTCTTTGATGGAAAGTTCTGGAATCTGCGTGGATCCACAAAATTCCACCCACCTAGCAGTCCCCAAAGTCTCCCAATAAAAATACTACTTCACTTGTGTGGGTAGGCCTAATAACCACGACAGGAAACAGTCCAAAACGCAATGTGGACACATCACATTTTCCAGTGAAAACTAACCCTTTTTTTGCAATGTACCTAGCTGTTGATTTGGGGCCCTAGCTCAGCCGGCACCTAGTGAAACCTAGCAAACCTGTACATTTTCAAAAACTAGACACCGAGAGGAATCCAGGATGGGGTGACTTGTGTGGCTCTCACCAGGTTCTGTTACCCAGAATTCCTTGCAAACCTCAAACTTTGTAAAAAAAAAAACATTTTCCTCACATTTCTGTGATGGATAGTTCTGAAAACTGCAGGGAGCCACACCTTCCACCCACCCAGCATTCCCTCAAGTCCCCCAATAAAAATGGTACCTCACCTGTGTGGGTAGGCCTAGTACCCGCAACAGGAAACAGCCCAAAACGCAATCTGGACATGTGAGTGGCTGGCTTAGTATATGGTGCTCACTTATGTAAGTGTAGCACCTTGCACTAATCCAGACAACCCTTATGGTGATTATAGTGGTCTTAGATAACCTAAGAAAGCTTTCTAAGTGGTAGCTGTGGAGAGTAGCCTTCAGGCTTAGTCCAGAAGGAGTGTAAAGCAGCTTGTTTTACCAGTACTTAATCTTACGGTACCGGTTAAGTGAAAAAGAATCACACAGGGTAGTTATAAAAATATGTATTTTATTACAAACACTCACTAACACAATGTATTATCTCCTACCCGGAGATATAAACACAATACACACAATACTTAGGAAATAGAGCACATCAGTAGCACAAATACACAATGGTCTCCAGGGGGAGGCCAAACCATACACTAAAATAGTGGAATGCGAACAACGACTCCAGATAAGTGTGGACCCAGAAGACGTAGAAGAGCCGGGGACCCAAGGAACCACCCAAGGGGTGTATCTAGGAACCCCACAGAAGTTGTGTGCTGAGTGGGAACATGACAACGTGCTCAATGTTAGTCAATAGGTAAGTCGTGGTTGCAGTTTTAAAGAAAAATAGGACCCTTCCCAGCGGACCCTGAAGACACCACGTGGAAGATGGAAGGTTGGAGAGTCACCCCACCCATGGATACCCCAGGAACTAGGATACCTACACCAGGGAAGCCGGGTGCATAGGTGTCAAGTTATGTCGGAAACTGACGTAGACCATAATGGAGGACTTCAGGAAAGGTGCTGCTGGGCAAGAAGGCGAAGGAGTCCGGTGGAACCCAAAGGTAGATTCAAGGTGAGAAGAACTTGCTAGCAGAGGGGACAGAGTCTATGACACTCAGGAGTGACCAGGAGGTATGGAAGACGAATGCCCACCGATGTCGGGTATGCAGGAGAGTTTGACGGTGCCCTTGAATTTGCAGCTCCGTGGACCAGACGATGCTGTGAAAGACCAGGAGCCACTTATGAGCTGTCCCACGTCGGAAGTGGAGAGCCAGGGGTTCAGTGTCCGGCAGGGGCACCATCAAGCCTTGGCAGCAACAAACAACATAGTAGATGAAAAAGGTGCAGTGTCCGGACCAGCAAGGTCCAAGTGACTCACCACAAGCAGGTAAGTCAGAGCAGGCCCCTAGCAAGGATGGGAGCCCACTGTAGCCAAAGAAGACCCTTGAGAGGACCCTAGGGCCGAGGCACAGTAGTAGCAAGAGCACCTTGAGCAGCTCACCAAAAGATGAAGGCCCATGGTGCAGAGGATGTAATGCAGGCAACAATCTTTCCTGCAGGAGATAATTGAGGTAGGAGCTTCTGGGAGCCCGAAGATCTCTGAAGCAGAGAGTCAACAAGCCTTGGCAACGTCAAGTCGATGCGGTGCACAGGGGTTCTGTTCCAGCGGTTCCGACGAGGGATACTGACCTCAAACTCGATGAGAAGACAGTGCAGGCCTTGAGGGAGTTGCAGAACCACCACCTGTGTTGCTGAGCCTTTCGGAGTCCATGGGAGCCCAGGATCAGCAGACTGGTCAGCTGTGTTGTGGTGCCTGCAGATGCAGGGGAGTGACTCCTTCACTCCAAGGGAGATTCCTTCAGGTGTCTTTGAATGTCGACAGGCCTGGTGAAGA
This sequence comes from Calotriton arnoldi, assembly GCA_963921515.1. Lineage (NCBI taxonomy): Eukaryota > Metazoa > Chordata > Amphibia > Caudata > Salamandridae > Calotriton > Calotriton arnoldi. The sequence goes on from CAWUFW010005719.1 coordinate 647,737, forward strand.
ACCTGTATGGAGCACAGACCCAGACGTTGCAGAAGACCAGCAGGACCACGAGGCCAGGAGCAGCAGGAATCTTCCGTGGTGCAGTCTCAGTTCGCAAAGCGAAGTCCAGAGGGTCCAGACGGTTGTACTTGAAGTGGTATGTGATCTGAAGCTTGTCCCATGATGAATCTAGGGACCCACCCACAGGTAGGCCCTTAAGTACCCTTTGGAAAGGGTCGGGAAGATTCAGGGGTCCCTCCCAGAGGAGGGGCTGAACAGTGGGGAAGATACTCCCATGTCCTTTGTCCAGTTTCACCCCGGAGCGTACTGAACTGTTTTGAACTTGAGTATGCAAGGAAGGCACCAAATGTGCCCTTCGAGCAGTCTCAGTGGCACTGGCAAGCACCCCCACACTGCCCCAATACACTACCCCTGTCTGAGAGGTGGTCACACCTCCCTGTGACAGGATATCTGTTGTTCTACCTTCCCCTGCTCGAGCTAGGCTCAGCAGCAGGAGGGCAGAAACATGTCTCTGGTCGGCAGCAGCCCTAGCTTGCTGTCCGGTTCTGGAAGACTGGTACCGGAAGCACTGAGGGCCTCCCGTAGGAGCTTTGCAGTGCATGGAATCATACTTCCCACACCGTTTACAATGTGGGGGTATGATTCCAACATGTTTGATACCAAACATGACAGGGTTTGTTACAGCCAGCTTAGAGATGGTCATCGCATAATGACGCATGGCCACTCTATATGTTATTATGGCGGATGCACTTACAACCTTGTAGAATGGACTCCGAAGGTTGTAGGGGTGCCCCGCACATGCAGGGGCACCCTCACACTTAGAACTGAGCACCCTGCCTTCGGGGTGACTTATAGGTTTTAAGTGTAGTGACCTCAGAAAACTTATATCTGTTGTAAGTGGTGCTAGCACCAACTTACACTGGCTGCAATGGCAGGCCTGGAGTCACAATTTGAGTGGTGTCTCATGGGTGACATAATACATGCTTCAGCCCATGGGAGACCGCTGGTGTACCTATGCCCTGGGTAACTTAGCACCATATACTAGGGACTTATCTGGGTACACCAGTAGTCAATCTGGAGTGTACCTAAGTACTCACCATGTCCAATTTAGGGAGGAAGCACAGAGACCAGGGTCCTGGCACGCAGGATCCCAGTCAGACTAGTCAGAAAAACATAATGACACCAGCACAAAGTGGGGGTGACCATGAAAGCAGATCCTACTTTCTTACAGGACACATCACATTTTTCCAGTGAAAACTGACCCTTTGTTCGCCATGTGCTTAGCTGTGGATTTTGGACCCTAGCTCTGCCAGCACTCTGGAGACCGAGGGGAATGCTGGGTGGTAGGACATATGTGCCGGTGCGGTGATCCCAGACAGGAATATGAGGAAAATGTGATTTTTTAGCTACATTTGAGGTTTGCAGGGAATTCTGGGTAGGAAAACGTTGGGAGATCCACGCAAGCCATACCTCCCGGTACTCCCCTGACTGTCTAGTTTTCAGAAATGTCTGGTTTAGGTAGGTTTCCATAGATGGCTGCCGAGCCCAGGAGCAAAAACGTAGGCAATTTTGATGCCCCCACAATATGTTTTGGTCCCTTTCCTGCCACGCGTTCTTGGCCCACCCACACAAGTGAGGTACCATTTTTATTGGGAGACCTGGGGGAACACTGGGTGGTAGGAAATTTTTTTCAGCTACATTTGAGGTTTGCAGGAGATTCTGGGTTGGAAAACGTTGGGGATCCACGCAAGCCATACCTCCTGGGACTCTCCCTGCTGTCTAGTTTTCAGGAATGTCTGGGTTAGGTAGGTTTCCCTAGATGGCTGTCGAACCCGGGACCAAAAATGCAGGTGACCCCCTTGCAAAACCAGGTTGGTTTGAGATAGATAATTTTGATGTCTCCACAATATGTTTTGGGCCCTTTCCTACCGCGGATACTTGGCCCACCACACAAGTGAGGTACCATTTTTATTGGGAGATCTGGGGGAACGCTAGGTGGAAGGTATCTTGTGCCAGCCCAGTGATCCCACAACTTTTCCACCAGTAGCGGCCCGTGGAGGGAGTTCCGTGGGGCGGTGAGGCAGGGTGGGGGGTAGTAAACACCGGAATATGGATGAACGGAGGTAAGTAAACAGTTAAATAAATAAAACAAATTTCGTTGCGCGCACTGCAACGCATTTTGCAATGCAGCGCGCGCAACAAAATTCGATTTATTTAAATGTTTACTTACCTCCGTTCATCCATATTCCGGTGTTTACTACCCCCCACCCTGCCCCTCCCCCGCCCCGCCTCACCGCCCCACGGAACTCCCTCCACGGGCCGCTACTGTTTTCCACACAGAAATGTGAGGAAAATTAGATATTTTTCAGCTGCATTTGAGGTTTGCTGGGGGTTCTGGGTAGGAAAACGCTGAGGGATCTACGCAAGCCATATCTCCCTGGACTCTCCTGGCTGTCTCGGTTTCAGAAATGTCTAGGTTAGGCAGGTTATCCTAGATGGCCGCCAAGCCCAGGACCAAAAACATTAATGTTACAGCTGATGGAGAAAACGACTAGTGACAATCGGTCACTTGCAGGTCGAGTCCCATGGAAACCACTGGGGGTTAAGGTGATGCAGGTTCCAGGACCAACCCACAACAGTCAGTTGAATTTTACCTCGCTCGTAGGGCTCGGGTGCAGAGTTGTCCTGGTTGTCCTTGGTACTGAAGCGTAAGCTGCCAGGTTGCTGGTTTTACCGCTTAGACGGTGCTGGTGAAGAAACGAATGCAGAAACTCGACAAACAGGCCACTGAGGTGACGAGTTGAAGGTGCTGAAGAGTTCTATTGAGGCACAGCATCGAACAAAGGTAGTGGTAGCTGTACTGGCCACAGACAAGCCTTGGCAGCGGCAAGCTCGGCCTTGACTTACTTCAACATCCTTGAGTCTGGGGGAAAATGGTAGCTGTCCGAAACTTGCTGGAGGTCATGACTACGTTTCCCACAATGCACTAGACCATTTACTTTTGCATGATACCTCAACAGGCCCGATGGCAATTGATTCTTTGGTTCTGGGAGCGTGCTTTACCTGCGGGCTGCAGGGGACTGGTACTTCTAGTCCAAGGGAGTTCTGGAGTTGCCTTTGGTGCTCAGAGAGGTCACTCTTGTCTTTGGAACCGGTCTCTGGTCCAGGACGAGTCGCAGTTGTGAAGTTGCAGGGTGGTTGCCACATGTGCAGGTTAACACTCCTTTGCTATATGCAGGTCCTGAAGTCGCAGCCTCTTATTTGCCCTTTGTTAGAAGTTGTTTCAGATCTGAGGTTCTAGTGCCATGGGTGCCCCTTAAATCCTAGATTTAGGGGCGCCGCCTTGATGTGCCACTTCACTAGCTATCCTGTCAGGGAGGGAGGTGACACCTCCTTCCCAGGGAGGCCTTAATTTTTGACTCCTGGGAGTGTTCACACCTCCTGGCAGGAGGTCATTTTCCTGTCTTGGTGGTAGCAGCTGCAGGGTGCTAGTCAGGACACAGGAAAGACTGTGGCAACCAGGTGGGCAGCCTCTAAGGTAGCCTGCATGTTACATTAAATCTGCCTTTGGGAAAAAGTCAGATTTAATGAGGCAAGTTGTTTGATACCAAACATGACAATTGCCAGCCCCCTGAACACTTATCGTAGCCCTTAAAAGAAATAGGCTACTATAGGGACATATAAGCTTGCACTTATATGTCCACACCTTTGATGTAATGCACCCTGTCTCCAGGGCTCAGGAGGCATATTTTAGGGGTGACTAAGATATATTAAAAATAGTGCTTTGACCTTGCCTCTTATGGTGAGGGCAAAGTTGAGTTTGAGCAGTTTGCACTGCTCATGCAGTTTACAATGGCAGGACTGCTGTTATCTGCTTACTTGGATCACTCAGGGTAGCACAATCAGTGCTTCTGGGCCTGGTGACCCCTTTAACTCCCATGCCCTGGGTACCACTCCTACTACTTACAAAGGACTTATAAGGGGGTTAAAGTCCTTGCCAATTGGGGTTATCAATTTACTTACATCATTTTTAGGGAGAGAGCACTGGCACTGGGGCCTAGATAGCAGGCTTTAGTGCCCTTTCAGTGTCGTAACCATCCGCATTGCGGAAACAAATGTGGGGGTAACCATACAAAAAGTGCACTCTCCTATAAATATTATAAACATAGTATATAAATCATATTAATCACAACAAATAAAATCAATTCAATAAAATTCATTAAAAGCAAGCAACTATAAGATCATTTCTGGACTCGCATTCTCAAAATCCATGTGGCATGTAGCAACTTAGCTAGACTGTAAACAATTGCATTTAGAGTGTCTGATCTCAAACTTCTCAGTGCTATCAGATATTGCTTAGCACCAAGAAGCCTGAATACTGGAAGTGCACACTGTTTCCTAAGGTGGTCATAAGCTTTACAAAAAAATCTGTAAATACAATACTGTTTCCCTTCTCGTTTTCAGGCTGGACAAACATCAGTTTCTATACTCAGGTTTCTCTTTTTTATACAGAAGCTATTAATAGTGCTGAATCTAAATTTTGTAAACAGTTGCCTTTCCAAAGGTGGAGGTATGTAATCCATGACTGGTTCAAAGTGATAGTCTGATTTAAAATTCAAGAACCCTCCTCAAGGGCTGCCTGCTGATCTGAACATCTTTTTGATTAGTTTCACACATTGGCTGGATGTGGCTTGTATCAAAGTGGTGCCTGAAAAAATGCTAAAGAGCCACAGGAAAAATCCATCGGCTCCAGGGTTCTCACCAGCATTAAAAAAGCAGTACAGCTTAAATGCAGGCAGCAGGAGCACACTTGGAGGAGAGATTACGGGTCGGAGGAAAACATTAAATATAAAAAATGTCTTCTGGAGTATAAACAGCTAATTAAAGCAGAAAAGACTAAGGGGCCCATTAGGATATCTGGCGGATCGCCACCGCCGGCCCGGTGGTGGCGATCGGCCCGCCAAATATCCTTTTTCACCCCCGCCATATTAGCATGGCGAGGGGCACCGCGGCGGACGGAAAGACCGTCCGCCGCTTTTCCACTGGTCGGATTGCCGGCTGGGCGGAAAAGGCAGACAACACCGCCATCCATATTAGCATGCCTGCGGTGACATGCCTTTCCATGGCGGAGACTCCGCCATGGAAAGGCATGCGGAGAATGCCTTCGGGGGCCCGTTGCGGGCCCCCGGGGGGGTGGGGGGCTGGATGCCTGCACTTGGAGCGTACCATTGGCATGCACAAGATGGCAGGCACCGCGCGGTGCCTGTCACGTTGTGCATGCCAATGCACAACATGCATATTTTGCATTGCGGCGGGTGCTGCTGACAGCACCGCCCGCCGCAATGTAAAATGTGCTGGATGCGACCGCCAGGGTGGCGGTCACATCCTAATTGCCATAGCGGGACCGCCGCACCTTCGGCGGTCGATCCCGTGTTCCGTTACGGTGGCGGGCGGACTCTGTCGTAATAGGACCCTAAGCATTTCACAGAAAAAATCAGCTTAGCTGCAAACTCCACTAGGGAATTTTTTTAAATGGTCAAAAACCTGTCCAATTGGAACAACAGTAATATCTTTATACCGGATGTACCTTTCTGCAACAAGTTGGCGGAGTTCTTTCAATCTAAGGTCAACTCTATTTTTCAAGCATTTTCTTTGAATACTCGTAGTTCTGACCTCTCTCTTCATTAGGTTGAGGCCGTGACCCCGGGGGCATCCTCAGGGGACGGGGCACCTCCGCTATTTGTGAAGTTTTCTCCTATCTCGTGGGATAAAACAATCAGTCTCATGAGCTCCATCAAATCAGGTGCCCCTTCGGATCCTTGTCCCCCTTTGATTTTCAACAAGGTGGCTAGCATGGTGGTGGGACCACTTAGAGATCTATTAAATGAGGTGCTCAGCTCCAGGCATTACACTAATATTTGGAAAAAAGCTTCCATTCGTCCCCTGGTGAAGAAACCCTCCCTGGACCCTAAGCTTGTGGAAAGCTTCAGACCAATCTCCCGACTTCCATTCCCTGCCAAGCTGCTAGAAAAGGCCATGAACGAAGAAATTCTAACTTTTTTGGACACGCATCAACTGCTAGATTCTGCCCAATATGGTTTCAGCTAACCATTGTATGGAATCATCTCTAGTGGGAAGTAAGAATTAGGGTGGATAAGGGCGTCAGAGCGGCACTAATCCTATTGGATCTCTCTGCCGCCTTTGATACGGTCCACCATGCGCTACTCATTAAGCATCTGTATGCTTTAGGTTTTAGGAATTCTGCACTAACACTGCTGAGGTCCTTTCTGGCAGACAGAACACAGTGGGTGGAGATGGGAGACGCAAAGTTCAGCCCTTTTCTCGCTCCCCTGTGGGGTGCCGCAGGGCTCGGCACTCAGCCCCACTCTTTTTAACGTGTATGTTACCCCCCTGGTAAGGCTCATCCACAGTTTTGGTCTGACCGTGCTGTCCTATGCGGACGATACACAGATTGTGGTATCCATCTCATCACAGGTTGAGAAAGATGCAGACAATTTTTGCAGATGTATGATGACAGTGGTGAGTTGGATGCGGAGCAATTGCCTCAAATTAAACTCGGATGAAACTGAGGTACTGCTCTTTGGGAAAGAGACCTCTTTTTGGAATGCATCCTGCTGGTCGACTGAGCTGGGCAACCTTCAGAAGCCTGTGCAGAAGGCAGGAAACCTAGGAGTCATTTTTGACCCCAAATTGTGCTTCTCTGATCAAATTTATGCAATAACTTCAGGGGGCTTTTTCATGTTGCGAGTTCTCCAAGAAATCCTCCCGTACATTCCATTTGACTTACAGAAGACTGTGATGATGGCCCTCATCGCATCTAAAATGGATTACTGTAATGCACTTTATCTTGGCACCTCCAAATATCTGCTAAGAAAATTGCAGTCTCTTCAGAACGCTGTAGCACGAACACTTCTGAAAATTCCCAAGTTTAAACCAGTTTCTCATTTATTGCATGGTCTGCACTGGTTGCCAGTGGAGAAGAGGGTCTTTTTTAAGGTGTTGTACCTTATGCACAAGGCTCTTCACAAGACAGGCCTGTCTTATTTTTAAGAACGGTTCTCATGGTACACGCCTAGCAGAAGTCTTAGATCTAGTTCTGCGTTCATGGTCATGGTCCCACGAATCAAAGGAGTAAACTGGGGTGGCAGAACGCTAGCTTATCAGGGGGGGAAGTTATGGAACTCCCTTCCCTTGGCTCTCCGCTCACAACCGGCATTGCAGCTATTTAGAAACCAGCTAAAGACTTGGCTGTTTCCATTTTAATTAGCGGGATCACCCAGGTTTCTCTTTCCCCCTAAACCTGCGGCACCTTTTCGGCCTTGATCTGCTCAGCGCTAAGACACCCTCGGGTAATGCGCGCTATATAAAACTATTTCATTCATTCGTTCATAACATTATGAACATTCCTCCAATTATCCCAGAGCTCCCTAGGCCCCATAGCACCAAATTAAGTCAGGTAATATTATGAGTAATGTCCAAGGCTATAAATTCTTGTGGTGCTAACTGGTAGTCTGATAATTCTTCGGTGTACCACAACTTCCTTCAAAATACCAACGCCCTCAGATCGGCTTGTCGTGCAATGGATTTGCTGCCTAGGTCAATATGTAGGGGTATTACTGGGGTACTCTGATGAACATCCACCAAATATCTCAAAAAATTGTTTTCCTCTGATGTTAACTCTCTTAATTTTTAGTATTTCCTGCCCCATAAAGAGATCCACTCTGTGCTTATGTATTGTAAATTTGTATGACTGTTGAAACAGATCTAGAGGACATGGATTTCTAAAATCAAAGTATCCCTGAGGTGTCCTGTTGTAATTTAAGCTGACTCTTTTCAATATGCTATGTTCAATCCAAGTTGGAAGTGATTTGTACTCCCAAGTAATCAAAATATTTGACCCTTTCCAGACTGGAGTTCCCAAACATAATCCCCCCCAAAAGGATTTATGAGGGATGAGGGCACTAAATTTGGTTTTTTAAAGATTGATCTCCAGACCTCAAATATTACAAGATTCCAAAAACATATTTAAAGTAGCTGAACACCCCTTGGTGTTTTCGAAATGAGGAGTCTATCATCTGCAAAAAGAAGTGCAGGCATTCTACAACCAGCGGCTAAATGGGAATCATTAGTACAGCTATTAAGATGACAATAACATCATTTTTATAAAGAAAGAATAGTGTTTTTTACCATGACACAACCCTGTCACACTCCCCATCTATTGGGATCTGCTCAGTCAATTCACCCAGGTTGCCCCACCTCACTCAGGCGTAATTTCCATTATGAATAGGAATGTTTACTGAGAGAATGTTATTTGGGACCCTCATTTGACCTAAGACAACCCACAACTTTGAGCCGGGTATCAGATCAAAGGCTGATTTCAGATGAACGAATATGACATACAAATGCCTTTATTTAGTACCACTGTCTTTTAATAAATAATATGGAATCTGGGAACCTGAACAATTGTACTTACATTTTTCCAAAACCCTGCTATTAAAGGTGACAGAATGTTTTAATTTTCAACCCATTCTTGTAGTTTATTAAGAATTTTTGGCAAACATTTTTTTTAGTTTATCAATCGGGCTTATCAGCCGATAGTTACATGGGTTGTCTCTATCTGCCTTTTTTTGTGGATTGGGACTATTTCTTCCCCTTTCCATGAGGAACAGATTGGGCCGCCACTCAAGGTGGTGTTAGATAAGAAGTTTATATATGGAGCCCAGATAACCAGGTCAAATACAAATAGATTCCCTGGACTTTTATCAGGAACTGGAGCCTTACCTTGTTTTGTATCTAGTATAGCCTTCACTGTATCATTGATATCAAGTTTTAATGTCTCATGAATGTTACCAAAACTAACAGACTCCAACGGAGCTATCCCCAAGCTGTCCTCTGGCACTTATTGTACAGTTTTCTGAAATATTTTTTCCCATATTGCACACTGTATGTGGAAATTTATACTGATGGGACCTATTTGAGATTCTTGTACCTGCCAAAATACTTTATGATGATTTACTTTAGCTGCCTGAAGCCTATCCTGCCATCTATTGGTGTCACAGTCTCTCTTGGTTTTAAGTTGCTCAATTTTGCAGGTTTTCAGTATTCCTTAAGCCGGTCATGATCCTTCTTCTTAACAGCTAAGATTAGCTCTTTCTTCCCAGATCTGCATTCCCTATTGAACCATGAAACTTGCTTGTTAGCTGTAACAAATCGTTTAGTCACTGGGGTACTAAAGTAGTTACCCTGCATACTAAATAATTCTTCATCTGTTTTCACAAACGTGGCTGGGTTGTTCCCTTGATCTAAATGGGGTCTCCACCAATCTATGGCCTTCACAACATCACTGTAAATACATAACAGTTTTTCTAGTGTATGAGAGATCTTAAACCATTTAATAGAGCATTTGTTATTGCCAGAGACAAATCACTGATCGAGAGCGAGGCAGCAGTAATAGTTATTTATAAGGAAGTTTTGAAACCAAATGTAATGCATTGTGGTCACCATCTGTTCACTGCATCACCTTTGTATCCCCAGATATCTTCACAGTGGAAGGGATAATAATATATTGTCTCTTCTTCTTGCATGTCCTGACCTATTATAGGATCAGAGTGCTTAGATTGCGTACATCCATTACATGCTCTGATCCCTAAATACCTAGTTAGAGCCAATGTTTGTATTGCTTTCTTGGACAACCTTTTAACCAGTAGTAATTGTAGTGCCGGGATCTCCTAAGTTCCATCTTTGTGCCCAGTGATAGAAAATGTACTACTATCGAATGGCTCGAAGGATGTGTTAAAGTCTCTGGTCATAATAATATGGCCTGCCATACTGTTAGCTTCCATAAACAGTTCAAGATATCGCAGTCTCCGAAGTGCCACACCTATCACTATGATTATAAATATTCAGAAGGTTTATTACTAGGCCTGAGTGTAGATGCATGTTGATACCGAGTACATCCAAAGAGTTAATATTTAAGTGTTTGATTTGAGTGTTTATGGTAAATTTAACCCATATGATAAGGCCCTCATATGGTCTGCCAATTCCATTTGAAGTTGCATTAACAAAGAAAGCCTATAACCAGATCTATAAAGAGAAGAAAAAGAGGTCTCCTGGACAATGCAGTTATCATATTGATGTATAAAACTCCCTCAGTCAGAAATATTACGTTTGGATTTAATACCTGCAACACTCCAAGATAGACTAGTCAGATTGCAGTCCTTGTCAGGCGTGCATTCCCTTTGTGTGTTGACTGTTTCCAAACTGCCCGTGGGCTGCTGGATATCACTGCCCCTTTTTACACTTTCAGACTCAAAAGTATTAATGCTAATTGCCTCATCATCTGAAAATATTTACATGTCATCCAGGTAAATGACAAAAGGAAGTTCCAAAATATAGAAAGATCTGCACGCTCACACGTGTGTGATAGGTGGAATATATATATATATTTTAGGTGCAGATTGGTATAATCTCCTGAGTGTGAGATTTGAATCAACAACTGCAAATAAGCGTTTTCCTTATCCGGAGGAAAGTGTCTCCAGTCTGAATATCGCGGTCTGGGGGACACCAGCACGACTACATATGTAAGCCCATATCCTGGGGGTTAAATAGTTATCGCAGAAGTTCTCGAGCCTGTGGTGACGATTTCATGTATTTCACGTATACAGAGCATTAGTTTGACTAACGCAGACGATAATTGGGATCGAGTTAGCCAAAGATTTACAACCATTGAGGAATGAGCCCCTGATAAAGGGCACAGCCCGGAATGCATTGGGCACACCATCACTTGGATCATGAAATTATAGGTGGAAAGTAAAAATGTAAATATAATGTTGCAACGGAAGTAGAAAAGATAAAGAAACAGTAAAACAAATGTTTGGAATTACCATTGTATGACTTTTTGAATCATTGAAACCTTATTGTTCAGAGTGCAGACAGGAGACGCTTTCCTCCGGTTGAGGCAAACGCTTTTTTGCAGATCCAGGTAAATTACAACATTTATCCTACACATCTCTAAAAATGTAATTTACAAAGTATTGAAACATTACTGGGATGTTGCACAGATCAAACAGCATGACTAAATATTAAAAATGTCTGTATCAGTTATTAAAGCCAGTCTTCTACTTATCTCTTTGTCTGATTCTCTCCAAATTATATGCCCCCTCAAGAAGTCGGTATTAGTATTGAAAAATGTTATGCACTTTGTTAGACCTGTCAGCCCTGGGGTGGTCTTCCCCTAAATTTTTTCCCTTTTTGTGCCTCTTATCTGACCGCCCGTTTTGTTGGACATAGGACTCTGGGCACCTTACCGCTGCTAAACAGTGCTGAGGTGCAGGTGCTCTCTCCTAAAAACATGTTTGCCACAGGCCCCTGCTACTGCGGTGAGGCCACTGTCCTGTCTGCGTGCTAGTAGTTGGAATAGGCCGGGACTGGATGTTACTGTAGCCCTTACGGCCCCGCCTCTTGTCACCGTAGACAGACAGGACAGAGGGGACAGGGAACACCACAGAGCCCCTACATTATTCCAGAACCTTCCAACCCCCCAGGTTGCCGCCAGACCTTGCCGCCTTTTTGAGTCACATGACTTGAGGGTATAAGAGGGGGGTTGCTGGCCACACATCTTTGTTACACTGCTGGACCAGGGAGGATCCCGGCTAGAGTAAAGACTGCTGCGCTAAGAGGATGGCCACATGGCTGAGGCTGACTGCTCCTAGGACCTGCTGCCCCACCTTGCTGAGCTGCCCTCCTGACTGCTGATCTTGCCTGCCAGGGAGACCGCCGGTAACATCCCCAGAGTGTCTCCATGAACTATTGCTGACTGTGCCCCTGCCGGGTGAGGGGGAGTCCCCAAGAAGCCCCGTGTCCCCTACCTTGTCTGCGCTGCCTCCGCAGCTCCGGGGGTGTGGGAGTGTCGCTTCCATCCCTCAGCCCCGCCGCCGCCGTCCCTGGCCTGACTGTAGACATAGCGCTGTGTGAAGAAGCGCTGCGAGCCGGAGATCACTGCTGCGGCCGGGACGTCGTCAAGGTGAGAGGCGCTGCAGAAAGGAGCGTGGAGGGCCTGGGAGGCGCTGTGTGCGAAGTACTGCGGGCCTGGGGGCTTGCCGCTGCCTCGTGTCATCCAGGGCGGCCTGGCCGAGGATCACCGCCGTCACCCCGGGCTGAGAAGCGCGCCTGAGGGAATCCCCAGCGACAGCCGGAGGGCGCCGCGCTGGGATTGGTCCGGCCGGGCGCGTCATCGGCAGCCTTCCGGGGAAGCCGCGCGTGGATTGGTTGCCGCGCTGAGCGTCACCCGGGCAACCCAGGCCTCGCCAAGAAGGGGTGTGAGGAACTCCGGGGAACGCGCGATGTCACGGCGCCCCCCCGGCCCAGGTCCTCGGCTGCCGGGAAGAGGGGCACGGAAGCCGGAGCCGTCAGGGGCCTTCCAGAGCACAGCGCACGTCGAGGGAGAGCCCCGAGGGAGAGGGACGTCACCCTAGTGCCTGCAACCACCTCCCCAGGTAACGCCTCGGCACCAACAGATTGCCGCAGGGGGCGGATTGCGGGCAGTGCAACATCTACCCCACCAGGAAAGCACCGAGGATACCTGCAGTGCGGGGATGATGATCTCCCCCTGAGACTGCCTGGTAACTGCCTGAGGAGTTACTGCGCCCCCAGGAGCATAGGGTAATGGAACACCCCTAGTGAGAGTGCGCTGGGAACACTACCTCTGCGAACACTGCTTGGGGGTGGGCATTGCCTTCTTGCTAATTCTGAACTGGTTAGGAGCTGGATAAAGAGACTCCTTGAGCCGTATATTTTGTTGATGGTTAATCTGCACGGGGAAAGTCCTGAGTATATGTGTACTTCACTATGACCGATTTTTCCTGAACTTGAGATAAAGAGACCTAAGTTGTTGCATAAAGCTGGAGTGGCGCTTCCTTTGTGTGTGCTTTACTGTGTCAGTGTGGATGTGTTCTGCACAATCACTTTACACATTGCCTCGTGCGTGCCTACCTGCCTCGCGCCAAGCTACCTTGTCGGAATCAGTGGTCCCTACTTGGACTAGGGTGCAGACTCTGGCCAACTGGAGACCCCGGTTCTAACATTGGTGTTCAGCGGTGGGATTAGGACTTATGCTTGTGCAACACCCTGCAGTGACCCAGTGTGCGCCACAATCCTACACCTGACGCAAAGCAAGCTCGAAATTCTCCCTGACTGCCTGATTGCAAGTGCTCTTGTTCAAAGCCTGTTTGCCTAAGTCCCAGTGGTTTTCCCTGAGAACGTCTGAGGCCCTACCTAGCAAAATGGAATTCGAGCTGGCCAACCTGGAAACTTACACGGTGGCGCAGCTGAAGGAGTTCTGCCAGGGGAAAGGGGTGTTCTTCAAGCGAGGCGCCAAGAGGAAGAGCTTAAAAATCCTTGAGAGCATGGGCATTGGCCCACCCGGAAGGGGAAAGGGACGAGGGCGGTTAGAGCATGACGCTCCAGGAGAGCTGGACCTACTGCATATAGATACTAGCGACAATGAGTTGGCAGGGCCAGGAAGGCGTTCAAGGGCAGGCAGTAGTGTCTCAGTGAGGAGCTGGTCGTCAGAAGAATTAGAGGACAGGAGGGAGGAGAGACAGCTTAAGCTACAGCTTGCCAGGGTAGAGCAGGAGCGTGAAGAGAAGAGGCTGGCTATGGAGGAAAGAAAACTTGCCCATGAGCTCAGCCTGAAGGAGCTGGAAATCAGAGCCCTACAAATAGGGAGCTAACAGCAACACAAATGGTGGCAGCGTACCGACTGAAGCTTCACGTGAGTCCAGGTTCTATATGCCGAAAGATGTTGTGGCCAGTTTTAATGCGGGGGATGATATTGACAAGTGGCTAGCGGCCTATGAGGCGTCCTTAAAAGCCTATGGGGTCCCCGAGAGTTACTGGGGGGGTAGCCTGTACAGGTACATGCCTCCGGTGGGGAGGGACACACTCCTTACACTAGACAAGGCAGATCAGACCAACTATCCTGTTATGAGGGAAGTGCTAGTCAAGAAGTTTGGTCTTACCCCTGAGACATATAGGCAGAAGTTTAGGAATAGCCACAAACTTCCCACACAGAACTGGGTAGATTTCCTGGATTACGCCCGCAAAGCATTGGAGGGTTGGGTGCGGGGCAGCAAGGTAACTGATTATGAAGGGCTGTATGATTTGTTCCTAAGAGAGCACCTTCTAGAGAAATGTTTTCCAGAGCTGCGCCAACACCTGGTTGACCGCAAGCTGACCGATCCGAGGGAGCTTGCGGAGGAGGCGGACACCTGGGCCAGTACCAGGGTGTCCAACAAGGATCTGGGGGACCCCAAAAGGGTGGACAGGGTTTCCACCAGAAGAAAGAGGGGAGATAAAAGAAGGAGTTCTACAAAGGCCCCAAAACAGATCGCAAGGGAGAGGATTTGGATCCCAGACCCAATCTGGCTACCAGAAGCCCACTTATCCTGACAAAGGTCAGCAGCCCAGAACTGTCCGGTGCTATGAGTGTGGGGAGGTTGGACACTACAAGGGGGATCCCCAGTGTCGGAAAAGGACCCCAGCCCTACTAGAGGTAAGAACCCGCGGTGGCGAGTGTAGCGCTGGGGAGGAGCTGCCCCTAGATAATGGGGGAGTGGGCAGGGCTGACCCTAGTATCCCTGGGAGACAGGAGATGGTCCCAACGATCCATGTGCCCGCAAATACTACCAAGTATAGGCAGTGGGTCACCCTCAATGGTCGGGGGGTAGAGGCTCTGAGGGACACAGGTGCCAGCATGACAATGGTAAGGAGTCAGCTGGTGTCCCCGGAGCAAGTGGTGCCTGATGTATTTCACCCAGTTGTGATGGCTGACAACCGGGAGGGCCACTATCCCGTGGCCCAGGTTCCCTTTGAGTGGGGAGGGGTTTCAGGCCTCCTAAGAGTTGCAGTAAGCCCTGCCATGCCAATCGACTGTCTGTTGGGAAATGATCTTGAGCACACTGCCTGGAAGGAGGTAGACCTCAAAGCGCATGCAGAGATGCTGGGATTACCAGAATGGACCTGTGCAGTTACCCGGTCCATGGCTGCCCGGAAAGGGAGTCAACCAGGGCTGGAGCCTGGGACAATGGCCCAGCCCGCTGCTAACGAGGAAACGCTCGGAGAACGCACCACGTGAGATGGATGGGGCACCTGCGGCGGTCGCACCGGAGTCCACGGAGGGTGATGTTGTTCCCGTGGGGGACTTACCGACCCCTGCAGAGTGGCAGGTGGAAGGAGGGCCTACCCGGGAGGAGTTTTGTCGGGCACAGAAGGAGTGCCCCACCCTTGAGGGCATGCGGCGACAGGCCGAAGCCCAAGCAGCCGGAAATGTTTCAAGGAATTACCACATTTATTGGGAGGACGGCCTCCTTTACAGTGAGCCCAAGGCTCCGGTGCATGGGTCATCCAGGGCCTTAGTGGTCCCCCAATGCTATCGGGCCTTTTTGTTGGAGTTAGCGCATGAGATCCCCTTGGCGGGACACTTGGGCCAAGACAAAACTTTTGCTCGTCTAGTCCCACACTTCTATTGGCCCCGGATGAGGATTTCTTCTGATACCTTTTGCAGGACCTGTGTGACCTGTCAAGCTAGTGGAAAGACAGGGACAAAATTGAAGGTCCCCCTGGAACCACTACCGGTCGTTGGTACCCCCTTTGAGTGAGTGGGCATCGACATTGTGGGGCCGATGGATCCGCCGACCTCTGCTGGTCACCGGTTCATCCTGGTCCTGGTGGACCACGCCACCCGGTACCCGGAGGCTATCCCTCTGAGGACCATCACTGCATCTGCGGTGGCGCGGGCCCTGATGGGGATTTTTACCCGAGTGGGCTTCCCCAAAGTGGTGGTGTCGGACAGGGGCACCAACTTTATGTCCGCCTATATGCAGCCCATGTGGAAGGAGTGTGGGGTGACCTACAAGTTCTCCATCCCTTACCACCCCCAGACCAACGGGCTTGTTGAAAGATTCAACAAGACCCTGAAAGGCATGATCAGGAGTCTGCCTGAGGACCTGAGGAAGAAGTGGGACGTCCTCTTGCCCTGCCTATTGTTTTCCTACAGGGAGGTGCCGCAGAAGGGGGTGGGCTTCTGCCCCTTTGAGCTTCTGTACGGACACCCTGTCAGGGGACCTCTCAGCCTAGTGAGGGAGGGGTGGGAGAAGTCTCCCAGGAGGCTTCCCCAGGATGTAGTGAGCTACATGTTGGCGTTCCGCAGCCAGATGGCGGAGCTGTGGAAAGAGGCATCTGACAACTTAGAGGCCAGCCAGGCGGTCATGAAAGAATGGTATGACCGGAATGCCCATCCTGTGGAACTGGATATTGGACAGAAGGTGTGGGTCATGGAGCCCGGAGAGCTTAGCGCCCTCCAGGACCGATGGACTGGCCCGTATGAAATACTGGAGAAGAAGGGGCAGGCCACTTACGTGGTGGATCTTAAGACCCCAAGGCAACCCCACCGGGTGTTGCATGCCAACCGCCTCAAGCCACACCAGGAGAGGTCTGAGCTGACCCTCCTGATGGTGACAGATTTGAGCGAGGAGAGCGAGCCTCTTCCGGACCTTCTGGCTTCCCAAGAGAACGATGGATCAGTGGAGGGAGTGGTTCTCTCCCCGTCCTTGACCCTTGAGCAACAGAGGGACTGCCGCCAGGTATTAGAGCTGTACTCTTCTTTGTTCTCTCTCATTCCTGGGATTACCCACCTATGTACCCATGATGTGGACACAGGGGACATCCTCCTTGTCAAAACAAAGTCTTATAGGCTGTCGGATAAAGTGACGCCAGCATCCAGAGCGAGGTCACTAAGATGCTGGAGTTGGGAGTGATTGAGCCCTCCAACAGCCCCTGGGCTAGTCCGGTGGTTTTGGTACCCAAAGCAGCCCCACCAGGCACCACACCTGAACTTCGGTTCTGTGTGGACTACCGAGGACTCAACTCAGTGACCAAGACGGATGCTCATCCCATCCCTAGGGCGGATGAGCTCATTGATCGGCTGGGGGCTGCCCGATACTTGAGTACCTTTGACCTTACGTCAGGGTACTGGCAGATCGCCCTGACGGAAGGGGCCAAGGAGAAGTCCGCAAGTTTACAAGTTTAAGTTTATTTGATTTAGTTCTCAACTGAGAACAACAAAATTTTTACTTATAAAATTTACATTTAAATAGTAAAATTATCATTCTAATACAAAGTTAAAAATGATTTTAAAAATGCGAACATATTAATACACACAAATTCATTAGGCGGTTCCTTACAAAGAAGAATCAGATTCTGAACAGTGTTAATTTTGCATTTTGTTCTAATTGGTTTTAAGAATCTTTTCCTAGCCTCTGCGACAATCACGTTTGGGCAAGCTAATAACACATGTTCTAAATCTTGCGCTCCGCCTTTACATAGGTCACAAAGACTAGACGCCTTTTCATTTGGATACCACTTATATGGGAATGATTTCAAAGGCAGCATCCCTAGTCGGAGTAATAAAATACTTCGCCTGACTCCGTGTTTTAAGTTAAAAGAGATATACTGTTGCGTTTTCTTGAATACAATAGTTTCCGCATATTGCTTATACAAAGATAGTTTGGTGCAGTGTTGGATATCAAGATACATACTTAACCTTGGCGTTAAATGTTTTAAAAAAGTTTCAGATGTGCTGGTGACCATGATTTTAACACTTAGATAGTTTAAAGCGGTAGAGACATTTTTACAAAATACATAATTCGAAAGGTCTTGCTCAAATGTTTCTATTTTTAGTAGGAATCGTAAAGTTCCTGATCCGCATGAACAAGGTTATATGCCCATCTTATTATATTAGCGATCCCTCTTGCAAAAGAGCTGACTAATGAAAGTTCGAGACGAAGAGCTTGTACCGGCACAGCTTGTGACGTCTTGGTCAGTTTCCGGAGGGCTTTCCCTTCTCTCAGGTCGAGTTGTTTCCATTGGCTTATTGGAATATATTCTATGGCGTATGATAATACCGCTGGAATCTTTGAGCTATATACTTGTAGAAGTGATGAAAAATGTCTTTGTCCAGTGGAGGAGTAAAGTCGTTGGAGGGCCCCTAGGTGGACATCAGCCTTACGGCCCAGGTTTAGTAAGTGAGGCAAGTTTTGCAACGATTGTGAAAAAATTCTCCCTAAATATGTATACTCCTTTACTATTTCCAGCGGTTTTCCCCCTAGAGACCAATTGTAATTAACATATCGCTTCCTTCCTGTAAACGGGACGATTTTTGTTTTAGTGACATTAGGTATTAAATAGTTTTCTTCCGTATACTTAGTGAGTGCCTGCAGATTCCTTTGCAGACCGAAAGGAGTCAGATCTAGAATGACTACGTCGTCTGCGTACATCAGAGTATGGATTTTATAAAATGCAATTTTAGGTGGAAAATTATTGACCTGATTAAGTCTTTCCGGCAAATCACTTAGGTATAGAGAGAACAGTAAGGGAGCAAGAAGGCACCCTTGCCGCAGACCATTAGGGGTAGGTATTGGGCTGGTAAGACCCTTCTCCCTCCCCATTTGGACTTGACACCATGTCCCTGAGTACAATGATATTATTAATTGTAGGAGATTATCCGGAATTCCCATTCTTTGGAGTTTTTTCCATAGCATGTCTCTGTCTACCCTGTCAAATGCAGTCGTAAAATCGACAAAGACTGCGTAGACTACCTGGGATTTTTTAATGACAAATTTGTCCATTATCGTTTGTAGCACTGCTATATTGTCGGTGACCGAGTGTTTAGATCTGAACCCGGCTTGATTTACCGGAATTGCTCCAGATGAAAATGCCCACTCTTTAAGATGATCTAAAACAGCTGCTGCAAATATCTTCCCAGTTGCGTCTAGAAGAGCGATCTGCCGATAATTACAGGGCGACAGTCTTGATCCCTTCTTGTGTATTGGGATGATGATACTCCCTTTCCAGGACTTTGGGATTTCCCCTGTTTCGAATATGTAGAAAAAAGGCTGGCTAAAAACTTGCTCCACTCTTTAGGGTTACTTTTAAGGACCTTGATGGGAATTTGGTCTGGTCCCATTGCTGCCGATGATCTTGCCTTTTTATGTATCCTTCGATTTGGAGAGGCGATGGAGCCTCTTTACCCGTACCTTCTTCCCTTCCACTCTTGGTTTGCAATAGTGTCTTGCTTTCTGTCTTTTCATTTGTTTTGTATAAGTTAGTTAAATATATTTCCCATTCCGATGGCGGGACTGGATTTGCTTGCAGTAATTTTTTGTACCCATCTCAGTAGCAATTATATTCCAATAGGAGCGTTTATCTTTTTGTTTTGCTGCTGTTTGTAGGTCCACCCATTTTTGTCCTGTATCTTTTTTTCTTTTTTTCTGTATCTCTCCTTCGACGGTTTTTAGTTTGTTGATTTCATGTTTTCTTATTTCAGAAAATTGAAGAAATTGTGCCCTTATTAATTTGTTTAATTCAATTGACTGTATATCTGGGCTCCGTCTGTTATTTTTCCGTTGTTTTAACATTCGTTGTTGTGAAATGTTCTGCATAAGTTGAGTCAGATAAATGACTACAGCCTCAAAGTTTGTTATTGGATGTGTTGAGTGAGTAGTCTGTAAAGGTTGTTCCATCTCTATTATTTGTATAATTTTGTTAAACGATCTAGGATTCCACAGCAGCCGCCCTTGGGCCTGATTTACCAGTACTGTACGTTCCACGTCTGTGATATGTCCAGGAGATGTTGGTTTTAGTCTTAAGTCTGTTTTTAAATGTAATATTGCATGGTCACTTCCTTTCTCGAACTTGGTGTTTAACTGTAAGGCGGATCCGAACATGTCTAGACTACAAATCATGTAATCAAGAATCGAGGAATTGTGGTTGCCTTTTCTTGTGTAGGAGGCGGGAATATCTCCTTCTATATTACCATTTAATATTACTCCGTTCAGGATAGGAAGTGATGATAATAAAATGTTCCCTCTTTTGTCAGCTTTGCTTCCTATTGGAAATTGTGGGATAGGTATTGCCAGAGCTTCTTCTTTTTCTCCATACTCCCATTTTTCCAATATATCGTCAGATATTTGCCCATTGAAGTCGCCTACTAGGAGAACAGACGGAAAATCTTGGTCTTCTACCACCTTTTCGATACCCTAGAATATTTCTATCGCTAATGTATCCATTTTAGATCCCGGAGGAATATAGACATTAAAAATGAGCAACTTGTTTGAGCTTTCCCTCCGTTCCGTCCCTAGTTTGATCTTGATGCATTGGATGTTCTTTGAGCTCATAGGGATGTTTTCTTGATCCCAGAAATATTCTTCGGACAGGAGAATTGCTATCCCTCCTTTAGCATGTCCTCGGACGACCGGTTCTGCTGGAATATCGTATACTAAGTAGTCGGGATGGTCAAACGTTAAGGTTGCCCAGGTCTCTTGTAAGGCCATGATTCCCGGTCTTTCCTCTGTAATTATTGCTAGTTTCTCCTGGGTTTTCCCAGCTATATTCCAGGAGGAAATAGTCAGACAATTGTTAAAAGAGCACTTGTTTTCCTGTCCCTGTTTATTGCTATTTAAATTCTCTGCTATCCATGCCCATGTATTTTCAGTGGCTTTATTTTCCTTCTTTTGTATATTTTTGGTCCAGCTTCTCCTTACTCCGTTCGCAATCGAGACTGTTATATTTTCTTTGTTGAAATTTAAGGGACTGCTTGTGCAATTTTGACTTTTGCGAAGGTACTGACTTATCATTATGGCGGTTTCTTCTGTTTTTCATTTTTATCTTTTACTGCAACCAAGTCGAATCCATTTTTGTGTAAAGTCTCGCTTTCTTTTAATATAATTCCCGGGATTACAGGCGACCAAAATTCTACGACAGCTGTTGTGGTTTTAGTTCTTTCTGGAAAAGATACTCATTTTATTTCATTTCTTGCTAGTGACTGTAGCGGTTGAATTCTTTGAAGTAGGTTTATTATTCTCTCTCTGTTTAGGGGATCTTCGCCCGAGGGAATAGGTCCGTAATTTCCACACTGCATGGTAAGATCTTCAGCTTCTTAGCAGATGTATTCCCTGTCGATTGATCCTGTAGATGGATGTCCTTTTGTTCCAGCGATTGACTTATAGTCGTTATAGGTTCGAAACTTAGAGCGGTAGGGTTAAGATGAGTGGATTTTGCCCTTTGCTTTTTAAATGAAGAAGTCTGATCTTTTTTATCGTGGTTGATTTTAGTTCTTGATCATCCTCTTTTCCTGAGGTCATAAAATCGGGGGCTAGAGTTTTTGGAAACCTTGTCTTCCGGCTCTTCTGTTTTGCGAACCTTCTTGTTGCCCTTCTCTTTGCACGTTTCTGACTGATTTTATTTAGTCTCCTCTCTTTTCTTAAGGTTTCTAGGGTGGGGGAGACTACGGGCTTGTTTATAGATGATTCTGTTGCTTTTTGTTTGGTCGCTGGAGTGGATCTCAAATTTGGTAAGGTTTTGGATTTTTGTTTGGTGAAGATTGGATAATATGCAATATTTGGCAATTTAGTTTCGGTCACTTTTGAGTCCTTAAAAGTTTCCTTAAAGAATAAGTTTGTATATTTTTTCCTTATTTGTTTTTGTTTACTCCTTCCTGTTTGAGTTGCTGTTTCTTTCTTTGATGTAGTGTCTTCTACTATTGATGAAAGGGCTTTTGATTTGAGACAGTTTTCCTCTGTTTGTTTTTCTTCTTTTCCTGCAGGTGATTGTATTTTTGTTTGTTGTTTCCTCCTTTTTTTCTACTAAATATTTTAACATTCCTAACTGGGTATCCAGCATCTGATCAGAGTTTTCCAGAATGTTTCCTAAATGGGAGAGGACTGATTCCAAAATTCTTTGGAGTGTGGATAGGGCTTTAGCCACCGATGTGTATTCTTTAGAGGGGTCTATAGATTTTAAAAATAAAAAGTCTGGTGAGTGAGAAAGAGACCCTTCTGGGTCAAATGACTTTTGGGGTGTGCTGTTCTGGATTTTTGGCAGCTCCTTTTGTGGGTCCAGACTAAACACAAGGTCCTTAATACTGATATCTGGGCAAGTGATATCAAATTCAATAATTTGTCGGGTTTGTTGTGCTTCTGATTTTAATATTTCCATGTTTATAGATTTGCTGTTTAGCTCTTCCACACTTTTAGAGTTTCTATTTGAAGTTTCCTCGCATCCTGTTTGCTCTTGGGTGGAGTTGTTAGAGACCTCCCTTTCTTTTCAGTTTCTTTCACTAGTTCTTTTTCGTGTTTACATTGTGTTTCCTCCTGCTCCTTTGTATTTTGTTTTGTAAAAATTTAGTTATTCCATAATTTGAATCAGCTTTTCCTAAGTGTGCCATCCTTCCAGCGCTCCTTCTTATTGCTTGCTCTGTTCCCAATCTTTTCATAAAGTTTGTTCGCGATCTCAGTTTTTTATATGCCATATTGCGTCGCAAGTTCTGTCTATGTCTCTTGCGCACACCGCCAACTGTGGGTGAGAAATAGAGATATGGCGGAGAGCAAGGTGGAATGGTCAGAAAGCAAGGCTCTCCTGGCGATCGCTCGCCGCACCCAATCTAGTTGGGTCACTTCCGCAAGGTCGCCTGGGGACTCACTCTGCAGTCACTACTGATAGCAACCGCTCTCTGCTCTCGCTCCAAGGTGATGTGTTGAGAAAGAGTGCCTTCTACCTTCGCTTCACTCCTCTCCCCTCTATAATTTTTTCTTTGATCGGTTAGGTCTGTGTCCGCGTGTTCTTCCTAGTCCTCTTCCCAGTCCTCGCAGTCCTTGCTAGGGGAGATGGAAAGCAAATGGCAAGTTCCTAGGGGAATAAGGCTAAACACTCCGCCTTTCAGTTCGTGTTCTTCGTTCGCTTTGTCCCCTGTTCACTTCACCATTAGCATTGTAAGATTAAGGCTGCAGCCTCTGCACGATCTCTGTACCACTAGAGGCCCTTCTGGAGTGCTAGGGGAAGGTCCAAACTTTACTCCATCTTTTCTGTCCTCAACACAGGTCAGCCCGACCGGTAGATTTTCCTTTCTTTGGTCCCCCGGGGCTTTTCCTTGACCACCCTCTATTTTCTCTCCTCCTGCTGCTTTCGCCTCTCAGCGGGACTCCGCCTCACACCACTCGCTTCATGCGTGCACGGCGGCCCGACCTTGGCTCTCTGTTTGTTATGCTTGTTGTGCTCCCTGCTGTAGCACTCTAGCACTCTACCTGCTTTGTCCCACCAGCCCTATAGTGCACCGCAGCTCGCTGCGGCAACTTGCCTGGGGTGCACGTAACGCTCCCGGTTCGCCTCTCGCCCCCTGGGTCAGATCTCCGGGGCTCTAGGCGTCGGGTGCGTCGAATGCTTCCTCAGGCCCAGCTTGGTGGGGGTCCTATGCGAGGCTGTCGGGATAATCTGAGCAGTTGGGACAATCCACGAGGGGGCAGGTGTAAGAAAGTGGCTCTGTATATACTGCACCAAAGTAAGGTTCAGTGTGCACAGAGTCCACAGTCCCCAGAGGTTTGGCAGAGGCTAAAGTTAGATATAACCTTACTCTCTAAAGTGGTAGCTTGGTCGAGCAGTAAGGCAGTATCAGAGGACAGTGTAAAGCATTTGTTGTACACACTCAGTCAGCAAATGAAGCCACACACTCAAGAACTGAACTCTAGGCCAATGGTTTGTATATAAAAATATAGTTGTTTTATTTTAGAACCAACAATGGGTGTCAAAATATACTTTCTCAGAATGAGATGCTTTAGTTAACTACTGTTCAATTGGCAATAGACTTTTGAATGCAATAGTTACAGTTGTTGCAATATGCAACACAATTTTAAACACAATTATACATTGAGCTCAATGGAAATTTCTGGTTAAATGCAATAGATTACTTTTGGATTACTTTTCTAACCACGGGACTGGATCTTGGATTCAGTCCCGGGACACTTCCTGTAAACAGGTGAGAAAAAGCGTTTTGGTTATGGTAGTGATTTTTGAGGAATATTACTGTATTTCAAAAGTTGACACTTAGAAACTTTTCTGGGTAAAATTACCAATGTTATCCTAGGGAAGGAAATACAGTTTGCAAGCAAAGTATGTTTACGTTACTTTTGTAATCCAGTGCTGGACTCCTAGGTTCAGCACTGGGACATTACTTAAAACAGGTAAGTAATTACGTTTTTGTAGTTTGTACGATTGTTAAAGAATATTTGTATGATTCAGAAATCGACACTTAGAAACTTTTTCAACAAAAAGCAGGCAACGATATCCTATGAGAGGAATTTCCAGTTACTGGTAAGTACGGTAAAAATTACTTTTCATGGTCGGTACTGGACTAAAAGATGCAGTACTGAGGTCTCTCCTGATAGTAGGTGAGTAATTCGGAATTCGTTACTGTTGTGATTTTTAAGCAATATTTTGGTATTTCAAAAGTGGACACTTAGAAGAAATTTCACAGAAAACCAGGCAATGGATCCCTATGTAAGAAAATTCAATTCGCCGGTAAGTTACTTTTAACGTTACTTTTGTAATCCAGTGCTGGACTCCTAGGTTCAGCCCTGGGACATTTACTTAAAACAGGTAAGTAATTACGTTTTGGTAGTCTGTACGATTTTTAAAGAATATTCTTGTTTTCAAAAGTCGACACTTAGAAACTTTTGGAAGAAAAAGTGTCCATGTTATCCCATGAGGAAAAATGAGTTATCGGTCTCGAGGTAAGTAATCGGTCTTTTGAGTTAGGGTTCTGGGGTTAGACTCAGGGGTCTCCCAGGGTCAGTGATGCACTGTTGTTGCACCCTCAGCGGCACTAGGGCGGCCGGGTGCAGAGTGTTGAGGCCCAATGTTATCCTATGGAGGATAGGGGACTCCGGTTGGTGGCGGCTGGCAAGCAGGCCACGGGGTTGTGGGAGCAAAGCTCCTAGGGTTAAGCTCAGGGCACGTTGGGGACAAGTTAGCACCAAAGAGGCACCCTCAGCGGCACTAGGGCGGCCGGGTGCAGAGTGCTGTTTTGAGGTCGGGTGCCCTGTTGATTTCAATGGAAATTTTCGGTTTTGGTTTTCAGCTGCAGGCTCGGTCCAGGAAGACTTCCAGGAGGAACCAACAGCTGGGCAGGTAAGTTGGAGGGCTCGGGGACGTGGGTGCACCTCGGGTTCCTTTCTCCAGGGCGCAGGGCGTCTGGATGCAGGGGTGTCTTTTGAGGTCGGATTTCACCTTACCGGGCCACTCGCGGTTGGGGGTTCTCCGTGCAGAGGCTGCAGGCGACGTCGGGGAGTCCTGGAGGGGTCAGCCCACGGTGGACTCGGACTCTGGAGAGCTGGGGGACCTCGCTGGGACCGGTGGGCCACTTGAACTCGGGCTGTAGGCGACGGGTGCAGTGGTGGTTCCAGGCGTCGGGTTTCTTTCTCCTCAGCAGGCTCGGAGTCTTTGTTTGGTGTTTCTTTTGAACAGAGCTGCTGTTCACAGGAGATCCGGTCTTTGTTGAAGGCAGTCAGTCCTCCCTGGGGTTCTGGAGGTCGCTGGCTGCAGGACAAGACTATTTTTGGCGCAGGATCTCTGGAAACTGCAGACGGGCCGGTAGGGCTGGGGCCAAGTCAGTTGTTCTCTGCAGTCTCCTCTGCTGGGCGTCTTCTTTCGTCCTTTTTCTTCTTAGGTTGCGGGAATCTAAGGAAGGAAGGTTCAGGGTGCCCCTAAATACTAGATTTAGGGGCGTTACAGGTAGAGTAAAGGGCAGGGACCAATGGGTCCCTGCCCTGAGGTGAGTACACCCCTATCCTGCCACTCTCCTGTGGGAGGGGGCAGGAGCCTAGTCCTGATTGGGCAGGGCTCCCCATCTTCAAGATGGCGAGAGCCCGGAGATGTGCTTCACCTCGCCTCCCCCACCTGAGGGGTGGGGTTGGCAGAGGGTGGCACACCCCTTTCCTCCCTTGGTGTTTCCCTCCAGTCTTCCCACCAGGATGGGGGAGGAACCGGTGGGGACCAGTTGCTGAGTACAGCAAGTGGTCTGGGAAGCTCACAAGGCGGAATGCCTTTGAAGCTTCCCCTGCCCATCCTGGGGAGGGGGCCTAGCACCTCACCCAGGACGTGCATTGTTGCAGGCCCGGAGAGCGGATGGCTCTCTACCCAGGGGTCCAGCAACATGTCTGCTGTGTGGCAGCCTAGGCAGCCCCTCAGACAAGACGTGGATTGTAGGTTAGGTTCAGGGGGTAACTCTAAGTTGCCCTCTGACGTGCATTTACAGTAAATCCCACACTGGCATCAGTGTGGGTTTACTGTGCTGAGGAGTTTGATACCAAACTTCTCAGTCTTCAGTGCAGCCATCATGGTGCTGTGGAGTACGTGCTGACGACCTCCCAGCACCATATACTCGGAATGGCAGCCCTGCACTTACAGTGCCCAGGAATGGGCCTGGGTACTGTAGGGGCACAGGGCTCATGCACCTGTGCCCTCACCACTGGCATAGGGCACCCAGCTAGAGGGGTGACTGAGGTATGCCAGGGCAGTGTGTTTGTGGGCATGGCACACAGGGATGTGTGCCATGTCGACTCTCTGTTTTGTTCTGCACCAAGACACTCAGCCTGCAAGGGCAGTGTGTGTGTGTCAGGAGTACAGGGCCTCTAAGGGTGGCACAATAAGTGCTGCAGCCCTTAGGGGTCTTCTCTGGTCACAGTGCCCTGGGTACCTAGGGTACCATTTACCAGGGGCTTACCTGTGGCCAGAGATGCCAATTGGGTTTAGGCTGAGTACAGTTTTTAGGGAAGGAACACAGGCCCTGGGTACCTGATTGGCAGGGATCCAGGGCACACCAAGGAAAAGTGCATCAGTTATCAGGCAAAAAGTGGGGGTTACTGCAACAGAAACCCACTTTCCTACATAAGCCCCCAGCCCAAAGGCCAGGAGACTCAGCCAACGCTGGGAGAGCCTGTCTAGTCTTTCAGGCGAGGAAGAGTTGGGGAAGTGGTTTGAAAGTTGCAGGGCCTACTCCGCCTTATATCCTTCTGTCCAGGTCAGTCCCTTTGGGGAGCTGGCCTACCTCATCAGTTTCAGGACCTAATTCCCAAAGCTCCTCTCCTTGCTCTTTAGTGTCTTCACCCCATCTTTTAAGTTTGGGTTCAGAGGTGCCCACCTCTGCAAAGTCTAACTTAGCCAGGGCAAAGCCCAGCTTACCCACAGAGGTCACCCACAGTTTGAGCAACCCCACCATGACCAATAGGGTCAGGGGGCCTAGCTTGTTATTTGGCAGGGGTTAGGCCACCATGCCAAGGATAGGAGCTGCCATGAAGGCTAACACCCAGCAGAGGCTGCTGACAGCTGTCAGTGCCCAGAACCACACCTTTAGCTCCTGTCTGGCAAGTGAAGGGGCTATCTTACAGGTCTCTTTGGGTCCTGGCTGTCTGCCTGTTGCTTTAGGGTGGGGGGTCACTAAGCTTTGTAGTGAGCACCCTTCCTCCACCCTTTGTTCTGCCAGCTGAGGAGCCACCAACTCAGGCTGGACAGTTGCCTGACTAGTCAGGTCTTCTTGTTGGCTAGGGGGCTTTACCAGGGCCACTTCTGGAGTTTTCCCTCACTGGGATAGAATCTCCCTGGCCCTCTGGGACTGTGGCTAACAGTTGCCCACCTTTCCTACCCTGTTCCTTTTTACTCTTTTGGGGCTCAGCTGCACTGACTGCAGGTTGAGCCCCCAGGTTTCTTGGGTGAGGCCTGGCATTGGGCCAGTGCCTCTCTTTGGCTCAGGTCCACCTCTAAGTGGTCATTCCCCAGGAGACAATCAAGGGGAGGTCTTTACTGACTACCACCTTTCTCCATCTAAGGGACCCAGCTATGACTAGGGGCACTACAGCCACAGGCCTAACAGTGACTCCCCTGGGACAGCCCTTACTCTCCTTGATTCCCCTGGGACATACTGGTGTGGGAGTACCAACCTGTCATGCACCACAGTGTGACTGGCACAGGTATCTCTCAGGGCAGTGGCTGGGATTCCATTCACCAGTAGGCGGTGGAAGTGTCTACTCCCCTCTGGGATCTCCAGCTTACCTCTTGGGCCCATTTTCCAGTTGAAAGCTAGGAGGACTTCCTCATCTGAGGACCCTTCCTCCAGAGCTACACTGGCAACTCCTGGGGCTACACTAGTCACCCCTGGGGCTGTACTAGGGATCTTGTTTTTAGGACAGCTAGGGTCCTTGGTGTGGTGTCCTGACTTCTGACAGTTGTGACACCATATTCTGTTGGGATCCCAATTCTTACCTTGGTACCCTGGTTTAGTTTGTGAGGTGTCTTTGGGCCCACCCTCCTGGACAGGTTTTTGGGGGCTGCCTGGGACTCCTTACTTTTATCCTTAAGGGTTCACTATCTTTCTTCTGGGGAGGCTTTGTGACCCCTTTCTTTTGGTCACCCCCAGTGGATGTCCTAGATTACCCTTGTTCTGACCCAGTGGTCTGCCTTCTTTCCCAATTCTTGGGGAGAAATTAGACCTAGGTCTACCAAATGCTGATGCAACTTTTCGTTTGTGCAATTACTTAGTATGTGTTCCTTCATAAACAAATTGTAAAGTCCAGGAAAATCCTGCACATTATGTCCAGCTAACCAACCATCCAGTGTCTTTACTGAGTAGTCTCACGAAGTCAATCCAGGACTGGGTCTGGGTTTTGTGAGCCCCCTGAATCTAATTCTATACTCCTCAGTAGTGAGCCCAAATCCCTCAATCAGAGTATTCTTCATGAGGTCATAGGACCCTGCATCTGGCCCAGAGAGGGTCAGAAGCCTGTCTCTGCAGTTACCAGAGAACAGTTCCCACAGGAGTGCCCCCAGAGAGGTTTCTTTACTTTTCTTATTTCACAAGCCCTCTCAAAGGCTGTGAACCATTTGGTGATGTCATCACCTTCCTCAAATTTAGGGACAATCCCTTTGGGGATTTTAGGATCAGAAGTTTCCTCCCTATCCTTAGTTTTAGTATTGCTGCCACCATTGATGGGTGCTAAACCCATCTCCTGTCTTTCCTTCTCTAGAGCCAGGAGTCTGGTCTCTAGGTCCAGTCTTTTGGCCAACCTTGCTAAAGGTGGTCCTCCTCACTAAGGCTATCCTCAGTGTCCTCTCTGGGACCTGAACCACCTAGGTGGCCCTAGGTCCCCAGAGGTTTACTCTTGGAAATAAGGGTGCAGTGACCCTGTCTTCCCTAGGAAGTGGTGGAGGTGGGTTACCATCCCCATCCTCCTCACTCCTTTCCTCCTCTGCGTGGTCATCACCATGCTCAGAGGGGTGGGCCTTAGCATACTCAGCCAGGAGCTCCTGGAGCCCTTGTTTGGTTGGATGCTGGCCCATTGGTATATTTTTAAGTTTACATAAGGACCTTATCTCTTTGAAAGACAAATGAAGATAAGGGGTGAGGTCGAGCTCCTCAACCATGTCCTGTATGTCATTATTATTTTCACTAATAGCTGGGTTGTTTTCTTGAGACATTCTAACAAAAGTTCTAACCCCTCTACCCTTGACTATAGTGACTTTTTATTTTCTACAATTTTAAAGGGACTTAAGCAAGGCCCTAACAAGACTTTTAGTAATTTGGTAAAAATGCCAATTTGAAAAATCAGAATTCTAAAGGCAATTTAAGAGTTCTGTCGTGTGATCAGATGGTAACCAAGTAGTCCAACAATGCAAGTTTGTATCCCACCGCTGATCCACCAATGTAAGAAAGTGGCTCTGTATATACTGCACCAAAGTAAGGTTCAGTGTGCACAGAGTCCACAGTCCCCAGAGGTTTGGCAGAGGCTAAAGTTAGATATAACCTTACTCTCTAAAGTGGTAGCTTGGTCGAGCAGTAAGGCAGTATCAGAGGACAGTGTAAAGCATTTGTTGTACACACTCAGTCAGCAAATGAAGCCACACACTCAAGAACTGAACTCTAGGCCAATGGTTTGTATATAAAAATATAGTTGTTTTATTTTAGAACCAACAATGGGTGTCAAAATATACTTTCTCAGAATGAGATGCTTTAGTTAACTACTGTTCAATTGGCAATAGACTTTTGAATGCAATAGTTACAGTTGTTGCAATATGCAACACAATTTTAAACACAATTATACATTGAGCTCAATGGAAATTTCTGGTTAAATGCAATAGATTACTTTTGGATTACTTTTCTAACCACGGGACTGGATCTTGGATTCAGTCCCGGGACACTTCCTGTAAACAGGTGAGAAAAAGCGTTTTGGTTATGGTAGTGATTTTTGAGGAATATTACTGTATTTCAAAAGTTGACACTTAGAAACTTTTCTGGGTAAAATTACCAATGTTATCCTAGGGAAGGAAATACAGTTTGCAAGCAAAGTATGTTTACGTTACTTTTGTAATCCAGTGCTGGACTCCTAGGTTCAGCACTGGGACATTTACTTAAAACAGGTAAGTAATTACGTTTTTGTAGTTTGTACGATTGTTAAAGAATATTTGTATGATTCAGAAATCGACACTTAGAAACTTTTTCAACAAAAAGCAGGCAACGATATCCTATGAGAGGAATTTCCAGTTACTGGTAAGTACGGTAAAAATTACTTTTCATGGTCGGTACTGGACTAAAAGATGCAGTACTGAGGTCTCTCCTGATAGTAGGTGAGTAATTCGAATTCGTTACTGTTGTGATTTTTAAGCAATATTTTGGTATTTCAAAAGTGGACACTTAGAAGAAATTTCACAGAAAACCAGGCAATGGATCCCTATGTAAGAAAATTCAATTCGCCGGTAAGTTACTTCTAACGTTACTTTTGTAATCCAGTGCTGGACTCCTAGGTTCAGCCCTGGGACATTTACTTAAAACAGGTAAGTAATTACGTTTTGGTAGTCTGTACGATTTTTAAAGAATATTCTTGTTTTCAAAGTCGACACTTAGAAACTTTTGGAAGAAAAAGTGTCCATGTTATCCATGAGGAAAAATGAGTTATCGGTCTCGAGGTAAGTAATCGGTCTTTTGAGTTAGGGTTCTGGGGTTAGACTCAGGGGTCTCCCAGGGTCAGTGATGCACTGTTGTTGCACCCTCAGCGGCACTAGGGCGGCCGGGTGCAGAGTGTTGAGGCCCAATGTTATCCTATGGAGGATAGGGGGACTCCGGTTGGTGGCGGCTGGCAAGCAGGCCACGGGGTTGTGGGAGCAAAGCTCCTAGGGGTTAAGCTCAGGGCACGTTGGGGACCAAGTTAGCACCAAAGAGGCACCCTCAGCGGCACTAGGGCGGCCGGGTGCAGAGTGCTGTTTTGAGGTCGGGTGCCCTGTTGATTTCAATGGAAATTTTCGGTTTTGGTTTTCAGCTGCAGGCTCGGTCCAGGAAGACTTCCAGGAGGAACCAACAGCTGGGCAGGTAAGTTGGAGGGCTCGGGGACGTAGGGTGCACCTCGGGTTCCTTTCTCCAGGGCGCAGGGCGTCTGGATGCAGGGGTGTCTTTTGAGGTCGGATTTCACCTTACCGGGCCACTCGCGGTTGGGGGTTCTCCGTGCAGAGGCTGCAGGCGACGTCGGGGAGTCCTGGAGGGGTCAACCCACGGTGGACTCGGACTCTGGAGAGCTGGGGGACCTCGCTGGGACCGGTGGGCCACTTGAACTCGGGCTGTAGGCGACGGGTGCAGTGGTGGTTCCAGGCGTCGGGTTTCTTTCTCCTCAGCAGGCTCGGAGTCTTTGTTTGGTGTTTCTTTTGAACAGAGCTGCTGTTCACAGGAGATCCGGTCTTTGTTGAAGGCAGTCAGTCCTCCCTGGGGTTCTGGAGGTCGCTGGCTGCAGGACAAGACTATTTTTGGCGCAGGATCTCTGGAAACTGCAGACGGGCCGGTAGGGCTGGGGCCAAGTCAGTTGTTCTCTGCAGTCTCCTCTGCTGGGCGTCTTCTTTCGTCCTTTTTCTTCTTAGGTTGCGGGAATCTAAGGAAGGAAGGTTCAGGGTGCCCCTAAATACTAGATTTAGGGGCGTTACAGGTAGGTAAAGGGCAGGGACCAATGGGTCCCTGCCCTGAGGTGGGTACACCCCTATCCTGCCACTCTCCTGTGGGAGGGGGCAGGAGCCTAGTCCTGATTGGGCAGGGCTCCCCATCTTCAAGATGGCGAGAGCCCGGAGATGTGCTTCACCTCGCCTCCCCACCTGAGGGGTGGGGTTGGCAGAGGTGGCACACCCCTTTCCTCCCTTGGTGTTTCCCTCCAGTCTTCCCACCAGGATGGGGAGGAACCGGTGGGGACCAGTTGCTGAGTACAGCCAGTGGTCTGGGAAGCTCACAAGGCGGAATGCCTTTGAAGCTTCCCCTGCCCATCCTGGGGGAGGGGCCTAGCACCTCACCCAGGACGTGCATTGTTGCAGGCCCGGGAGAGCGGATGGCTCTCTACCCAGGGGTCCAGCAACATGTCTGCTGTGTGGCAGCCTAGGCAGCCCCTCAGACAAGACGTGGATTGTAGGTTAGGTTCAGGGGGTAACTCTAAGTTGCCCTCTGACGTGCATTTTACAGTAAATCCCACACTGGCATCAGTGTGGGTTTACTGTGCTGAGGAGTTTGATACCAAACTTCTCAGTCTTCAGTGCAGCCATCATGGTGCTGTGGAGTACGTGCTGACGACCTCCCAGCACCATATACTCGGAATGGCAGCCCTGCACTTACAGTGCCCAGGAATGGGCCTGGGTACTGTAGGGGCACAGGGCTCATGCACCTGTGCCCTCACCACTGGCATAGGGCACCCAGCTAGAGGGGTGACTGAGGTATGCCAGGGCAGTGTGTTTGTGGGCATGGCACACAGGGATGTGTGCCATGTCGACTCTCTGTTTTGTTCTGCACCAAGACACTCAGCCTGCAAGGGCAGTGTGTGTGTGTCAGGGTACAGGGCCTCTAAGGGTGGCACAATAAGTGCTGCAGCCCTTAGGGGTCTTCTCTGGTCACAGTGCCCTGGGTACCTAGGGTACCATTTACCAGGGGCTTACCTGTGGCCAGAGATGCCAATTGGGTTTAGGCTGAGTACAGTTTTTAGGGAAGGAACACAGGCCCTGGGTACCTGATTGGCAGGGATCCAGGGCACACCAAGGAAAAGTGCATCAGTTATCAGGCAAAAAGTGGGGGTTACTGCAACAGAAACCCACTTTCCTACAGCAGGGGGCTGTTAGAGCGGCTGGAGCGTTTCTTTTCAGCGTCTCCTGCTCCCGCTCCAGCTCTGCTCTCAGGCTGCTGCTAGCTCTAGGTCTGGCTCACCGGTCAGTATCTCGCCGGTTCCCAGGCGGCAGTGGGTGGCGGCGGGTAGCGGGCAGCGCTGGAGTGCCGGCACAGCGCGGGTGGCGGGCAGTGCACCGCCGGACCCCTTAACCCGCCTGTGTCCTTCCTTCTTCAGCGCCACAGGTTCTGCTTGCTGCTCGCTGCACACTGCTGCTTTAAACTGCTGCTTAAACTCACAGTTTGTCAGCCCTTAGACCCTCAGGCACTCCTCAGCTACTCCAGCGCTAGATCCACGCGCTGCGCCGCCCACAATGGCAGCATCAACAGGAGCACTGTGGGGGGGCGAAAATCAGCGAAACTCGGCTGTTCTCCGTCGCTCCTGACTACCCGGACCCCCGCAGAGGCAAAAATCGGCAAAATCAGCGGGAGCCGATAGGCAGCAATTCAGCAATTCGGCGTTCTCCTAGATTGCACACTCTCCACCCCAGAAGGCCACTTCCAGTTTAGGGTGATGCCCTTTGGACTGAAAAACGCTCCTGCCACCTTCCAGCGGTTGGTGAACCGAGTACTGTCTGGGTTAGAGGCCTTCTCCGCTGCCTACCTGGATGACATAGCCGTCTTCAGCGGCAGCTGGGAGGAGCATCTGAGTCACCTGCGGGAGGTGCTGCAGGCCCTGCAGCAGGCGGGCCTGACCATCAAGGCTAGCAAATGCCAGATCGGACAGGGATCCGTAGTCTACCTGGGACACCTGGTGGGCGGGGGTAAGGTGCAGCCCCTACAGGCCAAGATCAAAACCATCCTCGCCTGGGAGCCCCCCAAGACCCAGACGGAGGTCAGGGCTTTCCTGGGCCTCACTGGATACTACCGCCGATTTGTCAAGGGGTATGGCAGTATTGTGGCCCCCTTGACGGAGCTAACCTCCAAGAAACAACCGAGGAAAGTGATTTGGACCGAAGCTTGCCAGAAAGCTTTGGATTCCCTCAAGCAGGCTTTGTGCACTGCTCCGGTGCTCAGGGCCCCGGACTTCTCGAAAGAATTCATCGTTCAAACGGACGCCTCTGAACATGGCATCGGGGCAGTACTCTCGCAACTCAATGAGGAGGGCCTGGACCAACCCGTGGCCTTCATTTCCAGGAGGCTACTCCCCCGGGAACAACAGTGGAGTACAATAGAAAGAGAAGCTTTCGCGGTGGTCTGGGCTCTGAAGAAGCTGCGGCCATACCTCTTTGGCTCCCACTTCCTAATTCAGACCGACCACCGGCCCCTCCGGTGGCTCATGCAAATGAGGGCGAAAACCCTAAATTGTTGAGATGGTCCATTTCCCTCCAGGGTATGGACTTCAGGGTGGAACACCGACCCGGAGTAGACCACGCCAATGCTGACGGTCTCTCTAGGTTTTCCGCCTTAGTGACGAGAACTCCCTAGAGGTTGGGTAGCTCTCCCCACTTTCAGCTGGGGGACGCGTGTTAGACCTGTCAGCCCTGGGGTGGTCTTCCCTACATTTTTTCCCTTTTTGTGCCTTTTATCTGACCGCCCGTTTTGTTGGACATAGGACTCTGGGCACCTTACCGCTGCTAAACAGTACTGAGGTGCAGGTGCTCTCTCCTAAAAACATGGTTGCCACAGGCCCCTGCTACTGCGGTGAGGCCACTGTCCTGTCTGCGCGCTAGTAGTTGGAATAGGCCGGGACTGGATGTTACTGTAGCCCTTACGGCCCGCCTCTTGTCACCGTAGACAGACAGGACAGAGGGGACAGGGAACACCACAGAGCCCCTAGATTATTTCAGAACCTTCCAACCCCCCAGGTTGCCGCCAGACCTTGCCGCCTTTTTGGGTCACATGACTTGAGGGTATAAGAGGGGGGTTGCTGGCCACACATCTTTGTTACACTGCTGGACCAGGGAGGATCCCGGCTAGAGTAAAGACTGCTGCGCTAAGAGGATGGCCACATGGCTGAGGCTGACTGCTCCTAGGACCTGCTGCCCCACCTTGCTGAGCTGCCCTCCTGACTGCTGATCTTGCCTGCCAGGGCACCCACACCCCCGGGGCTGCGGAGGTGGCGCAGACAAGGTAGGGGACACGTGGCTTCTTGGGGACTCCCCCTCACCCGGCAGGGGCACAGTCAGCAATAGTTCATGGAGACACTCTGGGGATGTTACTGGCGGGGATTGACTTTGGGGGCCCATTGTGGGCCCCCATGTGCAGGGGCACTTTTGTTTTGTACCTGGGCCCTCCTACATTTCCCTGCACCAGGTGGCAGGCTCCGCGTGGTGCCTGCCACGTAGTGCAGGGAAAAGCAAAACCTTCATTTTTAACATTGCGGCGGGAGCTGCAGCCAGAAGCACCCGCCGCAATGTTGAGACTGCCTGTTGCGGCCGCCGTAGTGGCAGCCGCATTGTAATTGGAGGTGCGGGACCCTCGCCATATAGGCGGGCGGTCCCAATCCCCGGGACGATAGCGGATGGACTTAAGTCCGTCTGCCATCGTAATCACCCCCTAAGTTTGGTTGACGGCACGTATATACAGAATAGTTTCTCAGATCATTTGTTAGTCAAGCTTGAAATATCTGGACTAGGGAGGGGCAAGCAATCTTCTAAATGGTCATTTAATAGAGTCCATCTCAAAGATGAAGATTGGTGTAAGGAAATCCAAAACAAAATTGAAAGTTTCTTTTACCAAAATAGGAATACGGCCACAATTGAAAATGTGTGGGAGGCATTTAAAGCTACTATCCAAGGGTTTATAACCTCTAAAGATATTGCAATCCGATGTGGCCAAAAAAAGTTAAGAGCACACTTGGAATCGGAAGTTAGGCATACAAATGGGCAGTACCTAAGGGAGAAAACTAATAAAAACAAATTAGCTTTTTAGGCCACACGTAAGACCATGCAAGATTACTATTATACTAGAGTATATACGGTTAATTCATCTTATCTCCAAAGGAGGGCAGAGACAGAATATCTACGTAGAAATATCGAATTGCCTTAATATCGAGTCAAGAATATCAATGGTGCAAAATATCGAGGTAAGTTTTTTCGTTGTTAAAAATATCGATTTTAATGTAGTGCAGAAATATCGATTTTGTAAATTTCAATGTTAAAAATATAGTTGTAAATAATATTGTTTTTTGTTGTTGTTTAATGTTGGTATTTTTTATCATTAATTTAGTATTAGTTATTACACATTTTATATAAAAATATTACGTTAAAATGTTTGTATTTATTTTTTTATTAAGTTTTAGGAGCGGGATGTTGGGTTTATAGAGGATAAGGGTGGGGCGCAATTTAAAAATGTTACATTTAAATTTTTTTTTTTTTTTTGGTTTATAGGGGGTAAGGGTTGGGAGTAATTTAAAAAAAATTGTTTACATTTTAAAATATATTTAATTTTTTAAAACATTTTGTAGCGGGATGTTGGGTTTATAGGGGATAAGTGTGGGGAGTAATTTAAAAATGTTGTATTAATATTTAAATACTTTTTAAATGTTTTAAAGTTTTAGGAGCGGGATGTTGGCTTTATAGGGGATAAGGGTGGGGAGTAATTTAAAAAAAATGTAAATTTAATTTAAAATATTGTAAGATTTTTTAAACATTTAGGGGCCAATTCCGAACTCGCTCGGACAGCCCTCCGAGAGCTGTCCGTAGCGTTACCTTCCACCCGACGCGTTCCAGGAGCCGGTCCGTCCGGCCGATGAAGTACGATACGCAAATGTGTCAAAATCCCGATCGTTACGTACGCTCCGATTCCAGCCACATTTCCCGTACGAGCTGGATCCGAAAACGCAGAATAGAGTCGCACGGAAGCTATTTCACAGCAGTTTCCGGCCGGCCAAGTACAATGCGTACTTCCTACGCGCCGAACGTGTCGCCACCTCCAGCACGTCTCAACATCCAGAAGAGCAGTAAGTAAGGTCCGATTCGCGCCACAACACGATCTACGGCTACGAGATGGACCAACTATCAACGCATACGAGACGAACCAACGATCAACGCCTACGAGACGAACCAACCATGAATCCGATCGCGCAGATCATCCCTGTACTGTACATCTATGACAAGATCAACAACAGGAACCGACGCGTACGTCGCAGACGGTAAGTCAGACACCCACCACACAAACAAACATCACAAACCAGCGAAATGCAACACACACACAGGGGGCGGATATCCCTCTCCACCAGCATTGCCCAACCCATAGGGGTTGGATGGCTATCACTACCAGCATTCCCTACTCATAGGGGGGTGGATGCCTATCACTACCAGTACTCCTCACTCATAGGGGGCTGGATGCCTATCACTAACAGTACTCCTCACTCATAGGGGGCTGGATGCCTATCACTAACAGTACTCCCTACTCATAGGGGGAGGGATGGCTATCACTACCACCATTATCCAGCCCATAGGGGGCTGGATGCCCATCACAACCAGCAGTCCCTACTCATAGGGGGAGGGATGGCTATCACTACCACCATTATCCAGACCATAGGGGGCTGGATGCCCATCACAACCAGCAGTCCCCACTCATGGGGGGATGCCTATCACTACCAGTACTCACACACATAGGGGGGTGGATGCCTATCACTACCAGTACTCCCCACTCATAGGGGGTGGATGCCTATCACTACCAGTACTCACACACATAGGGGGGTGGATGCCTATCACTACCAGCAGTCCCTACTCATGGGGGGGGATGCCCATCACTACCAGTACTCACACACATAGGGGGGTGGATGCCTACCACTACCAATACTCCCCACTCATAGGGGGGTGGATGCCTATCACCAACAGTACACCCTACTCATAAGGGGGGGATGGCTACCACTACCACCATTGTCCAGCCCATAGGGGGCTGGATGCCTATCACTACCAGCAGTCCCTACTCATAGGGGGAGGGATGGCTATCACTACCACCATTATCCAGCCCATAGGGGGCTGGATGCCCATCACAACCAGCAGTCCCCACTCATGGGGGGATGCCTATCACTACCAGTACTCACACACATTGGGGGGTGGATGCCTATCACTACCAGTACTCCCCACTCATAGGGGGTGGATGCCTATCACTACCAGTACTCACACACATAGGGGGGTGGATGCCTATCACTACCAGCAGTCCCTACTCATGGGGGATGCCCATCACTACCAGTACTCACACACATAGGGGTGGATGCCTATCACTACCAGTACTCCCCACTCATAGGGGGTAGATGCCTATCACCAACAGTACACCCTACTCATAAGGGGGGGGTGTCTACCACTACCACCATTGTCCAGCCCATAGGGGGCTGGATGCCTATCACTACCAGCAGTCCCTACTCATGGGGGGGGTGGCTATCACTACCACCATTATCCAGCCCATAGGGGGCTGGATGCCCATCACAACCAGCAGTCCCCACTCATGGGGGGGGATGCCTATCACTACCAGTACTCACACACATAGGGGGGTGGATGCCTATCACTACCAGTACTCCTCACTCATAGGGGGCTGGATACCTATCACTAACAGTACTCCTCACTCATAGGGGGCTGGATGCCTATCACTAACAGTACTCCCTACTCATAGGGGGCTGGATGCCTATAACTAACAGTACACCCTACTCATAGGGGGGATGGCTATCACTACTACCATTATCCAGCCCATATGGGGCTGGATGCCCATCACAACCAGCAGTCCCCACCCATGGGGGGATGCCTATCACTACCAGTACTCACACACATAGGGGGGTGGATGCCCATCACTACCAGTACTCACATACATAGGGGGGTGGATTCCTATCACTAACAGTACTCCTCACTCATAGGGGGCTGGATGCCTATCACAAACAGTACTCCCTACTCATAGGGGGCTGGATGCCTATAACTAACAGTACACCCTACTCATAGGGAGGGAGGGATGGCTATCACTACCACCATTATCCAGGAGTCCCCAGTCATGGGGGGATGCCTATCACTACCAGTACTCACACACATAGGGGGGTGGATGCCTACCACCACCAGCAGTCCCACACATTGGGGTTGTAGACAAACCCCCCCCTACCATCATGGCAAGATTGTGTATTGTGTGTCAACTGCCTGCAACAGTGACACTGAAAGGGAAAACATAATGTCACTCCCATCACAGTTGCGACCAAAAGGTGAATGTGAGGGTTAACCCTTTCCGTGCTCATGACGAGCTCAGCTCGTCATGCTGCGCGGTGGCGCTGTGCGCATGACGAGCTGAGCTCGTCACGAACCCACCCGCGATCGGAATGTCCAGCATACGAGCAGAATTCCGATCGTGGTCAAGGGGTTAAACCCCAAGCAGTTACCGTAACAGTGTCGTAATGGGGCATAACCCCCCTAACTGCAGTGACCAAAAGGTGAGCGTGGGGTGCAAGACTCCAGCATTTCAGGAACATTGTGGTAATGGGGTTTAAACCCCCCCTAACTGCAGTGACCAAAAGGTGAGTGTGGGGTGAAAGACTCCAGCATTTCAGGAACATTGTGGTAATGGGGTTTAAACCCCCCCCTCACTACAGTGGCCAAAAGGTGAGTGTGGGGTTCAAAAATCCAGCATTTTAGGAACATTGTGGTAATGGGGTTTAAACCCCCCCTCACTACAGTGACCAAAAGGTGAGTGTGGGGTTCAAAGATCCAGCATTATAGGAACATTGTGGTAATGGGGTTTAAACTCCCCCTCACTACAGTGACCAAAAGGTGAGTGTGGTCATAGAAATAGCAGCATCTGCAAACCAGCATGTATGAATCCTGGTCCGAACACCACAAGCAAAGTAGTGGCAAAGTAGTGGTTGTTTGCCATGCAAACATAGATATGTTGATGGAAAGATTGTTGTGTATGAAAAAAATACTCTCTGCCATGTGCAGACAAGCATCGCCCATGGGGGCTGACAATGCCTCCAGTGTCCAATTAGACAATGTAAGAAATGACCCTCACAATGCATACACACATATCTGCACGAACAGACACACAAACTAAGGAATCCTGTGGAGACTGTAGATGTTAGGTGACCAAGTCCCATACCATGGCAGCAATGGGACATACCAACCATAATGAATGTGCAGACTGATGAGGTAGGAGACCCAGGGACAGTAGGGAAAAACCCCCAAACAACATCCAGCCAATGGCCCACAAAAGCCATACCAATGCATTGGCGCAGATGCACAAACACAAACAGGCAGCCACACACTGCATATCAAACCCAACATGTGTGTGTGTGTCAGTGTCCCCAGGCTGGTACACAACACATGAGGGGGTGCTGAACTCCAAAGACACATATGTGTACACAGTGCCATACTAAGGTAACACATCAATTGGGTACCCCTCTGTGGGCAATCAGGCAGTGTTAGATGAGTGGGATCACAACAGACTCATGTGACACAAGCTGGGCGGAACAGCAACCAACACAGCAAGGGACAGACCCACTCCATCAGTACCCTCAAGGACCCTACATTGTGGTGACAGTAGCCTGTATGATAATGACTCTGTGATGACAAATTTGGATGTTGCCCATACTGTGGAGCACAGTCACCTGTGCACACTGGGTCATGTGTCTTGACAGACCAACCCCCATCACACTTACACAAACACAAATCACTGGGCATGGCCTGTAATCCAAGGCCAAAATGTAGGTAGGTGCCTAGCCATGACACAACTCACATTTGGCCACTCTTAACACCACACACCTTGATCTGCACCAATGTGCATCAGCTAAGCCCACATGGACTGGTGACATTGCACATGCACCTATGACAATCCCAGGGATGGTGGGGGGATCTAAGGTGCACAAACTCATCACACATGGCCAGTCAACAAGCCTTGTGAATGTCTGCCACACTGCACAGTATGCGGTACATGTGCATGATGTGAAATGTATCTGAATCATTGGGATCCCTGCCACAGTCCCAGACCAATGACGAACCCAAGGAGACCCACAAAGAACACATGTTGACACCTTCTAACATTGCAGCTTCGAATCTGAGGAGTGGGAGCAGTCACATACACATACAAGTGACCCAGTCACAGACAGATACCACATAGTGAAAACTACCTGATTGTGGAAACACAAAAGTGCATTGGGGAATCCTGAATATGTCCCACGTGCGTTTGCCCACATCCCAGGCCCTCAAAACAAATACAGCTTGGGATGACACCCTAATGACCAGTAGTTTGCCGTGCACCTACATCCCCGAAAACCCAGGTCAAAGATGTTGGATGAACACAGGACAACTTAGCAAGCATCACAAACAGGAAAATCTGTAGGGAATACAGGCTGTGTATAAAAAGGGAAGGGAACACACAGAGACATGCTCACAGAACATACACCATGGGCTCAGGCAATTTCACTGAATGACACACTGCCATGAGGTGACTCCACTCCTGCGGAAGGTCAGGTGTGCCAAGCGTTGTCTGTGCAGGGCCCTGTCATGTCAGCATAAAACTTGGTCAGTGAGCCAATAATTACAGCACACTGAAAGCTCTGGTCACATCAGCCTGTGTACAGGAGTGTCTCTTAAGTCATCTGCACATACTCAATACACATGTATAGCAAGTTGCACTGATGACACAGATGACTTGTTCACCATTGATGCACAAACCTGCATGTCCAGTGGAGATGTGCCCACAGTCAGGAAAATTCAGAATGTGCACAAATGTAAGCCCAACATATGTGCAACAGAGCAAGCCACAGGTGTGAAGTTGCGAATAAAAGGTGACACTCCCTGTGCCAAAATATTGGGATCATGACACCCTCAAATTGCAGCAAAGGATGACATGGATACATACCGTAATAGGACACTTATACCATGGACCACATGGAGTCCTTCACATCACCAAATCAATCATTAGCAACAAAAAAGTATCACAACAGCAATTTCATGACAGCCATCAGCAACATCATGTACATTCAATGCAAAACGACAAAATCAACAGAAAACAGCTTTATTCAGCTTGCCAAAAAAACTTTGTGAACTCATGAATCATCCAAAGGCCAATGGCCAGTCCATTCCAATAGTCCATTGTGTGTGACATATGACTGGCTGTCACACATTGCTTGCCTGCACTGCTACGGACAAGGGACATCTCCCCTTGGAGGGGCATACATCGGGGCAGGCCAGGAACCGCAGGGACACGATCAGGGGATAGCAGTATGGGGCAGGGGAGGGGTGGTGGGTGCAGGAGTGTCAGTGGCAACTGCAGTGGAGGTGTCTGACACAGTGGGCGCTATCACCACTGCAGTGCCCAAGTCATACAGAGTGGACGGGGTCTCCACTGCAGTGCCAATGTCCAAAGGAGTGGTTTGGGGCTCAGATGAAGTGTGCAGGACAGATGGGGGGACACGGTCTCCACAGCAGTCGCAGGGACAGGCAGAGGTTGTGAGATGGGGGTGGAAGTGCATGTGGCAGGGGGGGAGGGCCTAATCATTTTGGGGATGGTGTACCTGTGTGTGGGTGAACCTGGGGCAGGGTGTGGCGGGGAACCGTTGGAGTGGTGGCCTGGGGGCTGGAGGATGGAGACTGTGTGGTGGAAGTGCGGGATTGTGGTGGGGTCTTGCTCTTCCTGGTCTGGGGGGATTTGCGGGTGGGGGCCTCAGTGTTCCTGCTCCTGGGGGAGGGTGTCCTTGTGGCGGGGGAACTCCCCTCTGTGTGTGGTGACTTCCTCTTCCCCTTGTGAGTTGGATCAGATGGATCTGTGGGGAAGAGGCCAAGGTCACAGAGGAAGAGCTTCTGGGAAGGTGGGGTTGCAGGTGAGGCAAGGGAAGGGGTTTTGGAGGGAGAGGTATCGGAGGACTGCGGAGTGGTTGTGGATGCCTGTCTGTGTGTCTGTGCCCCATCCCCTGTGTGTGTGCCATCAGTCCCCGGAGTGTGCGTGCTTGCGCGTCTTGACTTTGGCATGCGTTGCTGTGTGCTGCTTGGGTCTGTTGATGTGCGTGCCTGGTCCTGGCATTGGGCAGGTAGGGTAGTGGGGATTGTGGATGGGGCAGAGGTAGGAGGGGTGAGGGACTGTTGGAGGAGGGACACTGCTGCCGTCAGTGAGGAGGCCATGGACTGATTGCTCCGCTGTCGGGCAGACATGTTTGCTGAGATGCCCTCCATGAAGGACACCAATTGTGTCAACAGACCGGTGTGAGCATGGAGGACACTCAGCATCGATGTCTGCCCTACATGGATCTGCTTAAGCAAGTCCACAGACTCCACACTCAGGGCAGCAGGGGAGACAGAGGCAGGGGGTGCGGTGCCTGGACTGAAGGAGACATGCTCTCTGACACGGGAGCCTCTACGGACATCAGGGATGGGAGCATCTGGGAGGGTGGAGATGGTGGTGGCGGCGGGGACAGACATGCTAGCTGTTGTCTGTGGTCTGCTGACACCCGCCTCCACAAGGGAGTCCTTACTGGAGCTGGAGTGTTCCTCAGCTGAGGTGGTTGTAGCTGAGTGTCCCTCAGTGAGGCTCCCCTCACCCTCCATGCCACTGGGTCCCTCCGCCTCCTCCACAGCAGACCCAGTCTGGCTCTGCGGCTCCTCTTGGTCCGTGGAGCTGTCTCCTCCAGTAGCCGTAGATGATGCTGCAAACA
Organism: Calotriton arnoldi; assembly: GCA_963921515.1. Lineage (NCBI taxonomy): Eukaryota > Metazoa > Chordata > Amphibia > Caudata > Salamandridae > Calotriton > Calotriton arnoldi. Next base: position 691,386 of record CAWUFW010005719.1, read on the forward strand.
ATGATGAAAAACAGATTCAAATTAGTCACCTGTATTGACCTGACACATGACTGTATTTGCAGCACATCACAGAGCAAGCCCTGGCATCATATGAGAACCATTGCTAACATGACTGACACATATGTGAAGCAGGCACTTGTCAGTCTGCCAGTCAACCATGCCCCTCGTACCCATCCTGGCAATGGACCCATCTGTCTGGTGCATGTATGATGTCACTAATAATATGTGCAAACATGCCCCACATTGCCAGTTGTCTGATCTGCAAGGATTGAGATTGTAATGTGTCACTACACACATAACCCATCTCCTGCCAGTGACTCAGTACATGTGTCAGGAAATGGGATGGCCAAAGTCATTGTTGACATGATGGATATGCTTCCATCCCCAGACACCATGATGGCCTCATGTCCTGATAGTCAATGCTACAATGCAGTGCATGCAGGACAACTGACAATACTGCAGGATCCAGATTTGCATGTGGCACACCATGCCACAGGGCTGTCTGGCCACTCAGTCAGTACTGGCTCCTGTCACTGGGGCAGTGCATCCAAAAACAACAGTGTGCACTGTGTCACACTCATGTTTTTGCGGGAATGCAAGCTCTGTAGCCGTCAAGTACACATGTTCACCCCCTGCTACCCACATCATCAAGAATCAGATGATCCCAGGGTATCCAAATGAGACATTTGAGTTTGTGCTAACACAAATCAGTAAACATGAACACATCACAGGCTGACGAGAACAAAGCAAAGCTGCTTGCACATTAATGTTGAATCCACCATTAGGCACACTCAAGTAATCACACACCTAAGTTTTGCCCCATGTGCAGATCCAACAGCCACATATCAGATGGCTGTCCATCCTAAACATTTAAACACTCTTAAAGTCCAAGAAGCTATGCCAATACACAATGACACAGAGGCAGACACCTGATTGCACATTTCACAATGGTCAAAATGTTGGCTGAAACACAGGATTGGGAGGACAGAGTGTCTCATATGGCCGGAGTTGGCATACCTGTCCTGGTCCATGTGCAACATGTGATTAGCAGGAACAGTAGGCAGGTGGCTATGCATGTGTTACACTCATGATGTTCATTCTTCAGAGGCCCCAACATTGGTCTTACCTGATGCATGGGTGTGTGGTAAATACCTCAGACACCTATGGTGACCCAGATCAGCAATTAGAACACATATGTGTGGCCCACACAGAGTACATGTCAGATATCTGGCAATGTGCAGACACATGTCAAGCAATTTCCCCACCCATGAAGCCCAAAATGATGCACCTGTGGCAGATGCTGTTCCCAACATTAACCTTGGCCAACAGCAAGGACACACAACCCAAGTGACACAAGTCACAGACCGAAAGGGCCACACCTGGTTATCAGATGAGAATGGGGCATCACCAAATTTAGCCACATGAGTCTTGTCTCAGCAGACAGACGAACTGTGGGAGTGTCACCAGGCTGAAGGAGTGCAAATGGCATGTTAGACATAGTTCACCAAAAAGGCATGAACTTACCCCCTCCTTGCTGCTGTCTGTCCTTCAACTGCCCATCCAGGTTAGGGAAGACCACCGTCAGAATCCTGAGCATGTGTGGGGTCAGTGTCTGTCATCCGCCCCATCTGCGTGGAGGCGACAGCTTCAGCTGGACCCTGGCTATCCTCCTGGTCCAGCCACGAAGGTCCTGCCACCTCTTCTGGTAGTGGCGGATGCGGCGTTTGAAAACCCCCACAGATCTTACTGCCCGGACGATGGTCTGCCAAATCTCCTGTATCTGATGGGCATCAACCTGTGAGGATGACAAAGTAAGACACCATTACTACACATGCAACATGTTTGTCCATCACACAGTTGGACATACATGTCGTTATCACAAGGGCATATGATGTATGCAGGTAGTGCAACTATGGTCATGGGCAGTTGTCCTGTGTGCAAGCATGCATTAACAACATGAAAACAGTGCCTGGAAATCAAAAACATGGAAATATACACTTTTTCATCACTGTACCTGTACAGAACATGTATCTACACACTTGGAGACTTACAATTACTCAGTGAGCATGCTTGCCCTAGGTGAACACAATGCTAGTAGTGCTAGTCAGACAACATGCACAATTAGGAAGGCAGTGGACTGCACACTCACCTGCTCCCCTGCTTGCTGTACTGTGGAAGTAGGCTGTCCAGCAGGGCCTGATTCTCCTCCTCGGTGAAAGCTGGGGCACTCTCCACAGTACGTGCCATTGCAGGACCCAGAGGATGCAGAGACAGCAGCAGTGGTAGCAGAGATGTAATGCTGTAGCAGGTGGTGCAGGCAAGTGAAGTCTATGGGGAACAGACAGTCTTATATCTGTGCTGCAGAGGCAGAATCTGTCCCATGCGTCCAAAGTGATAGGTCCGCCACGTTTGCATTTTCTGAAATTGGCCAATCCATTGCATTGCACGCTCCGTACACGCCTTCCGCATCGTTCAAATATTCCCCACCATGACACCATTTACTTTGATACATTGTTGTAGGGAGCCAACTGAATTTTCTGAACACGAATGTTACAAGTTTCAAATCCGCGTCCGTCTCCATGACATCCAATAGCCAATGCGTGCGCACGGCTTGGTCCGTAAGTGTGCGACGCGTCTTTTGAAAAATCACACGCGTCTGTCACCATTACAGTCAATAGCCAATGCGTGCGCACGGCTTGGTCCGTAAGTGTGCGACGCGTCTTTTGAAAAATCACACGCGTCTGTCACCATTACAGTCAATAGCCAATGCGTGCGCACGGCTTGGTCCGTAAGTGTACGACACGTCTTTTGAAAAATCACACGCGTCTGTCACCATTACAGTCAATAGCCAATGCGTGTGCACGGCTTGGTCCGTAAGTGTACGACGCGTCTTTTGAAAAATCACACGCGTCTGTCACCATTACAGTCAATAGCCAATGCGTGCGCACGGCTTGGTCCGTAAGTGTACGACGCGTCTTTTGAAAAATTACACGCATCTGTCACCATTACAGTCAATAGCCAATGCGTGCGCACGGCTTGGTCCGTAAGTGTACGACGCGTCTTTTGAAAAATCACACGCGTCTGTCACCATTACAGTCAATAGCCAATGCGTGCGCACGGCTTGGTCCGTAAGTGTACGACGCGTCTTTTGAGAAATCACACGCGTCTGTCACCATTACAGTCAATAGCCAATGCATGCGCACGGCTTGGTCCGTAAGTGTACGACGCGTCTCTTGAAAACTCACACGCGTCTGTCACCATTGCAGCCAATAGCCAAAGGATGCCACCCACAATATCTTGGCAGGGACTGTAGGGGAACTGACAATCTTTCTTTGCTCACCTATGTACTGCAGGAGACCAGCTGTCCATAGACCGATCCCAGACCTTGCAACCATGGCTGAACGCGACTGCATCCAACGGTACCGCTTCACCAGACCACTAATTGATGAGTTGGCGGAGCAGTTGGCCCCACATTTACAACCTGGCTGGACATATCCATCAGCGCTGACGCCCAAGGTGAAGGTGATGGCAGCCCTACACTTCTTTGCCACCGGTACCTTCCAGCACACTGTGGCTTCTGCTGGTGGGGTGTCACAGACCATGTTCAGCCGTGTGCTTCGCGATGTTTTGGAGGCGATGTTGCATTTCCTGAACCGATACATCCAATTCCCAACCCCAGGACAATTCACTGCAATAAAGAGTGACTTTTATGCACTGGGGAGGATGCCACATGTCATAGGCTCCATAGATGGAACACATGTGGCTTTGGTACCACCACATGCACATGAGCAGACATACCAGAACAGAAAACATTTCCACTCCATCAATGCCCTGGTGGTATGTCTGCCGGACATGACAATTTCACATGTGTGTGCACGTTTCCCTGGTTCAGGCCATGACGCTTACATCATGCGGACTAGTCGGATCCCAACAATGATGTCACAGCTGCAGAACCAGCGTGCCTGGCTTGTCGGTGTGTAATATCTGTTTCCCTTGTGTGTTTTTGGTAAATTATTTTTCAAACTCTTTTCAGACCCATTAAATGTTTGTTTGTTTGTATGTAGGTGACTCAGGATACCCAAACATGACGTGGTTGCTGACACCCCTCAGGAACCCTGTGACACCGGCGGAGATACGTTATAATGAGGCACATGGGCGGACCAGGAGAGTGACTGAGCGGACATTTGGGTTGCTGAAAAGCAGATTCCGTTGCCTGGACAGGACTGGAGGGGCCCTCCCATATGCCCCTGAGAAGGTGTGCAAAATTATAATTGTGTGCTGCATGCTACACCGCCTGGCAGTGAGGGAGGAGTTGGCTCTCATCCAGGATGATGATGACCAACAGCCGCCAGCCGTGGAGGATCCTGCTCTGGGTCATGTTGCCAGTGATGATGAGGGTGAGGGGGATGTTCGGACACAGCTCATCAACAACTTTTTCACATGATTGTGAGTATACAGTGATGTGTTGTCTACGTTTTGTTATGGCCTGATATGTGTAGGTGGTGCAATGTTGCTGCATATGTGTGGCTGTGTGCTACTTGACAGGATGCTTGCAGTGATGTGTCCTCTAAGTTAGTATGTACACCCAAACAGTGTTGACATGATTACTAGGTTGTGTTCACGTATCTTGAGATTTGTGTTTGGCATGTGTATTGCAGATGTATGCAGTTATTTTGTGATGTTAATAGTGTTGTATGTCTGTCCTTCACAGGGTCCTTTGGCTGTAGTTTGGTCACGTGTGACCCCCGAAACAAGGATTCCTGTTACAGAGTGCAAGTTGTCGTTGTCAAACCGATGATGTGCCACACACCCCTGGACTTTCATTGTTTACCACTTGGCTACTTTGTGCTCACTGTCACGTGAGGTTACCTTCCATATGTTGTGGAGTTCACATGTGGTGATTGTGTATTAAACCTGTGCGTCACTTTGGACTGTGCTTTGTCTGTGTCCACACATCCAACAATCAATTCCATACTGTACCTGTGGGTTGATTGCCACTGACTCAGGATGGGTGTTATGTATGTGCATTCCACTGTATTTTCAGTACACAAAAGTGTAGGCGATGAGTTAGATGGCCATGGTAAGTATGTGTTGTGTTGACGTAGTGGTGTGTCTCCCTCATATGTGTCACATCACCATGACTCACATAACTGTGTTAACATTGCTGTAGTAGTTTTCATGCACAGTATACTTTTAGCAGGTCATCATCTCCATGACACACACCAAGTTAAAGTCACAACAGAAGCAAGTTTTATGTGATTGGGAATTTATTCACATGCATGTGTTAGAATAGTATACGTAAATGAAAGTGCTGTACAGTGCGATAGGAATCCAAAGTTCACAGAGGAGTTGGTAGTGTTGGTAGATGACATTTCAAGAGTTAAGTCCACAGTCAGTTGTGACATTGGTCCAACTTAGACCCTCCATCACATGTGTGGGAGTTTAGCGACAGTCAACAAGGTGAACGCTTTGCACACAATAGAGGATGTCTGGAACAGGTATTCACTTCCTGGGGGGTATGCGTGGCCATCTGCCTCTCACTTGTCCTTCTTCGGACGACCCCTCTTCTTCTTTTTAGGGGGACCCTCAGGTGCAGGCTGCTGACGTGCCGGGGACTCTCCGCTAGAGTCCTCATCCCTCCCTGTGGCAGTTGCAGATGTAGTGGCAACAGATGTAGTGGGCACACAGGGAGGTGTGGTCATGTTGTCAGATACCTTGCAGAGGCATGTTAGTATGTCCCTATGCACGGCCGTGAGTTCATCGAGTTTGTCCATTTTGGACTCCATTATGGACATGTGGGAGTCCGATCTGCCATGATGGGCAGCCTGCTGTTGTTTTATGTCCCTGAGGATCCCCACTACCTGGCCAAAGCCTCCGGTGCTTTCCTGGTACGCATCTATCATGCGTCCCAACTGTGGATCATCCTGCAGTCCAGCCCCATCTGCAGGCCGTGGCTTCAGCCTGCCCACCCTCACACCACCCCTGCCCACACGGGCAGGACCTGCCGTGGCAGGCACAGACGACACTGGGCCCCCTTCTGTGTTGGCACTGGTGGTGTTGTCCCTCACCTCCAGGGTGCCCTGTGTAGCTGTGCGGTCGGTGTTCTGTTGCCTTGGTCTGTCCGTGTCGGCAGAGGTCATTGGTGTGTCTGCAGATGTGGCAGGAGGGGTGGCAGGTGGTGCTGATGTTACAGCTGCTGGGGCTGTACGCGGAGCCCCACCGGAGGGGCCAGGTCGTTCGTCATCATCCGAGGAGGACTGTGAGACATCCACACCAGAGAGCTCAGGGTCGACCAGAGTCTGGGCCTGGGATCCTTCTTCGGTCCCTGCAGTGTCCCCAGCATCCCCTGTGGGTGGAAGAGACACACAATGTATGTTGTGGTTCAGCACACATCAACAGATCACACACATTACAGTTGCTACTGTACTTCATGATGAGTGTATGTACATTGCATTGTCCTCCATTGTCACAGGCAGAGGTCTATATTGCTTGAGCACATTGTCATGGCAACCTGATGCGTTTTGATGGGCAGTTGGCGCTGTGTGCATGGTCAGCTCATGTATTGATTCAAGTACTGTACATGGCCATTGCTGCTCAAGTGCTATCCCGTGCCTGACACAGGTGTGTTTACCTTATCATCATTTGTGCTTTGACAAGGACATACGTGCACTTCCTCTTACGATGTGTTCCAAGATTGCGGCATGTGTGCTGGCCTTTGTGCATGTTTATTTGAGTCACATTGGTGTGTCGGAACAACATGGTCACAGTCCGGTATGTCTGGAATCTCTTGTGAGCTACCATATTGATGTACGTGTTCCTGGTTTACATCTCGTTGCACACATGTGATGGTGTTACCGTAGCAAATGATGTTGCTGCTGAGCTTTGTACGTGATAACGTCATTTATCTTGTCAATGTCCTCCATGGGAAGAGGAGTCAACCAAGGCAGCCCTCTTGATTTTAAATGCTCATGACAGTGAGGGCCAGAGGTTTGTGTGTTTGGGTTATGCTGCTGTGAGTTGTGTGGCTCCTCCTACCCAGTCCAGGTTACTCCTTCTGTTGCAAGTGTCAATGACAGTAAGGGGAGTGTTGTGTCAAGGATGCTGATGACGCTGCATGATGTAGGGGTGGGATGCAGCTCACAACAGCACCTTGTGTACATGACACCATGCAACAGTGTCAGCTATCTTGCTGTGGCCATTCCATTCACTGTCATATGTCCCCTGTCAATGATGTATATGTAGCTTTGTGTGTGTGTTTGGATATGTGCTATGTCTGCATCTCCCCAATTGTCATGTAACCCACACACCTTCACAGCCAGGCCAGGGGGCACCCCTGGGACACTGCTTCCCCAGACAGTGAGTGGGAACATACAGTTGCGGTGGCTGTGGTTCTGATCCTGTTTGTGGGGGCCAGTGCCTATGTGTGACTTGCAGCCAATTCATACATCAGGCCCATGTGTCAGCCATCTTGTCAGTCTCTTTCCACTCCATGTGAGGTGAGCATGGTTCAGGGTGGGCTTGATGGGCCATGTGGGAGGGGACTGTTGGCTGTGACTGCAACTCCCATCATGCTTTTGGCTACACCCACCTTCCCAGCATACCCAACCTCCCTTCCTGTGACTCAGCTTCCCTGTGAGGTGGTGTAACAGTGCTGGCAAGATGGCTGACAGTGGTGTCCTGTTGTTTGTTTGAGCAGTACTCCCACCAGGGCCTAGTGCTCCCCACAGCAGAGCCCAGTGTCAGCCATCTTGTCAGTCTCTTTCCACTCCCTGTGAGGTGAGCATGGTTCAGGGTCGGCTTGATGGGCCATGTGGGAGGGGGACCGTTGGCTGTGACTGCAACTCCCATCCTGCTTTTGGCTACACCCACCTTCCCAGCATTCCCAACCTCCCTTCCTGTGACTCAGCTTCCCTGTGAGGTGGTGTAACAGTGCTGGCAAGATGGCTGACAGTGGTGTCCTGTTGTTTGTTTGAGCAGTACTCCCACCAGGGCCTAGTGCTCCCCACAGCAGAGCCCAGTGTCAGCCATCTTGTCAGTCTCTTTCCACTCCCTGTGAGGTGAGCATGGTTCAGGGTGGGCTTGATGGGCCATGTTTGATTTGGGGGTCTCTAGTTGGCATAGGTAGGTACCTGTGACAAATAGGGACCCTTGCGTCTAGTCAGGGTAAGGGGCTACACTCCTAAAATAACCCCTGCTCACCCCCTTGGTAGCTTGGCACGAGCAGGCAGGCTTATCCCAGAGGCAGTGTGTAAAGCATTTGTGAACACATACAGTAATACAGTGACAACACTACAGATGGACACCACACAGGTTGTATTTATAAAAATAAGTATTTTTATATAGACTTAACACAAGACCAAACAACAAAAATCCACAATACTGTACTCAAAAATAGACTTTAAAAGGTTATAAAATAGTTCAGTTCTCTCAAGTTGTAGATGCGACACTTTACTCTCAATGTACCTTGAATGCGTAACGCAAAGAAAACAAAAGGGTCGCAGGGAAGGTGATGCGTCGGTTCCTTACACTCAGGGAGTGGATGCGTTGGTTCCTTACTGCTGCGCAGGGAGTTGATGCTCGCTTCCTTACTGTGTGGGGCGGTGATGCGTTGGTTTCTTACTGCTCTCCGGTGCGATGCGACAAGATGGCACCGCGATGAGATACTCTTCTCCGGTGCGATGCGACAAAATGGCGTCTTGGCTGCGATGCGACAACGTTGGTGCGATGCGTGCACGCCCGACGGCCGTGCGGCGACTCGATGATCTTTGGAGCCGCGACAGGCCCTGCGACGTGCTTCTCCGGTGATGCGACGATGTCCTCTGTGGCAGCGTCCTGCTTCTCTGGCGATGCGCCGCGCTTCGGCGATGCGATGATGACAGCGGCGTCTCGCTTCCTCGGCGATGCGATGACAACGGCTGCGGCGGCGACACGCTTCTCGTTGTTGCGTCGCGCTTCCAGCTCCCAGTGACACGCAGTCTCTCAGAAGGCCCAGCACAACAGCAGGCACTTCAATTCCCAGCAAGGGAATTCAGGGGGGAGCTGGTTGGTGAAGTCTTGTATCCCTGAGACTTCAGGCAGGAGGCAAGCTCTAGTTCAAGCCCTTGGAGATTCTTCTTCAAGTTGATAGAAAGCACACTCAGTCCTTTTCTCCTTTATTTGGCAATGAAGCAACCACTGCAGGCCAACCCCAAACACACAGCAAAGGGGTAGTCTCCTCCTTCAGCTTCCTGGTTCTTCTCCTCAGCAAAGGTTCGTCTTGATTCCCAGAAGTGATCTAAAGTTCTTGGGTCTGGGTCCCAATATTTATACTACTTTTCTCTTTGTTCTCTGAAGGCAGAGAGGCCTTTGCCTAGTCCAAAACCAGTTCTGGTCAGTCCTGGAGCACTCTGTTGACAAGACTCCTTCGTTCCTTTCACAGTGTAGGCCAGGGACATCAGACACACCACAGGAGGTGGAGCCAGCATTGTGGAGGAAAGGCACAGCCCTATTCAGGTCCCAGGTGCAACTCCTCCCTCCTATCTGCATGCAGATCTCTCTATTCAGCCCTGTGCTGACTCACCCTGTCTCCTGGAAGCCCCCAGCCCCTGTCACTCAATCTCCAGACAGGAATACACAACCTAGCAGAGGCAGGCTTGGATAGTTAGGCAAGAAAATACCCACTTTCTAAAAGTGGTATTTTCAAACACAGAATGTTAAAAAAACCAACTTCACTAAAAGATGTATTTTATCATTCTGAGTTCAGGCATACTAAACTCGAATTTCTACCTAGTTCTCTGAGTCAGTTAAGATTATAAGATGTTATAATCTAACTGCCCATTCTGGCCTATGGGGAACAGTAGCCTTGCAATAGTGAAAAGCGAAAATGGCTGTAATTCACTATTAGGACATGCCACACACACCAGGGCATGTCCTACCTTTTACCTACAATGCACCCTGCCCTTGGGCCTACCTTAGGGGTGACTAATATGTATAAAATGGAAGGTTTAGGGACTGGCAAGTGGGTACACTTGCCCAGTCAACATGGCAGTACCAGACTGCACACAGGCTCTGCAATGGCAGGCCTGAGACACACTCTACAAGCTGCTCCGGTGGGTGGCACAACCAGTGCTGCAAGCCCACCAGCAGCATTTGATTTACAAGCCCTGGGCACACGCAGTGCACTGTACTAGGGTCTGACAGTAAGCCAAACAAGCCAATCATGGAGTCACTAATCCATACATCAATTTACCATAGGGAGCACTTGCACTGTGGCACTGAACAGCAGTAGCACAGTGCCCAAAAGCATCTAAAACCAGCAAAAACATAAGAGGCAACAGCAAAAAATGGAAGGGAGACCCACGCCAATGGTGCCAGGTCTAACACGTGTCCCCCCAGCTGAAATGTGGGGAGAACTACCCTACCTCCGGGGAGTTCTCATCACTAAGGCGGAAAAATCTGGACAGACCATCAGCATTGGCGTGTTCTGTACCAGGGCGGTGTTCCACCGTGAAGTCCATCCCCTGTAGGGATATGGACCACCTCAATAGCTTTGGATTCTCACCCCTCATCTGCATCAGCCATCTGAGGGGGCCTGTGGTCTGTCTGAACCCGGAAGTGAGTCCCAAACAAGTATGGTCTCAACTTCTTCAGTGCCCAGACCACAGCAAATGCCTCACGCTCAATTGCACTCCACCTCTGTTCCCGTGGAAGTAACCTCCTACTGATGAAGGCTACAGGTTGGTCTAGGCCCTCCTCATTAATCTGTGATAGAACAGCCCCCACACCATGCTCTGAAGCGTCTGTTTGCACAATAAACTCTTTTGAGAAGTTGGGTGCCAGGAGCACGGGCATCAAAAGCTCTCTGACAGGTGTCAGTCCAAATCACTCTCTTGGGCTGCTTCCTGGAAGTCAGCTCTGTCAAGGGTGCAACAATGCTGCCATACCCCTTGACAAACCTGTAATACCCGGTGAGTCCTAAAAAGGCTCTCACCTCTGTCTGGTTCTTGGGGGGTTCCCAAGTCAGGATGGCCTCAATCTTGGGCTGTAGGGGCGCCACCTGGCCGCTCCCAACCTGGTGTCCCAAGTACACCACGGAACCCTGCCCGATCTGGCACTTACTCACCTTGATCGTGAGGCCTGCTCTCCGCTGCGCCATCAACACTTCCCAGAGGTGGCGCAGATGTTCTTCCCAACTGGCGCTGAACACTGCAATGTCATCCAGGTAGGCGGCACTGAACTCTTCCAGTCCAGCCAACACCTGGTTGACCAACCTCTGAAAGGTGGCAGGGGCATTCTTCATCCCAAAGGGCATAACCCGGAATTGGTAGTGCCCATCTGGTGTGGAGAATGCTGACCTCTCTCTGGCCCCATCAGTCAAGGCGATCTGCCAGTACCCAGACGTTAAGTCAAACGTGCTGAGGTACCGGGCAGCCCCTAACTGATCAATGAGCTCATCAGCTCTGGGGATGGGGTGCGCGTCAGTCCTGGTGACTGAATTGAGCCCTCGGTAGTCCACACAGAACCGCAGTTCTGGTGAGACACCCGTTGCAGCAGCCTTTGGGACCAAGACCACTGGGCTGGCCCAAGGACTGTTAGAGGACTCAATCACCCCCAACGCAAGCATCTTGGAGACCTCCTCCTTGATGCAAGCTCTCACCCTGTCAGTCACCCTGTAAGTTTTGTGCTTGACAGGAGGACTGTCCCCAGTGTCTACATCATGGACGCACCAATCAGTGATACTGGGAATCAGGGAGAACAGGTCAGAAAACTGTCCCAGCAACTGGTGACAGTCATTCTGCTGCTCAGGGGTCAGGGTGGAAGAGAGGTTCACTCCATCCACTGACCCATCTCGCTCTGTTGCAGACAGGAGGTCAGGAAGAGGCTCAGTCTCCTCCTCCATTCCAGCATCTGTTGCTAGGAGCATGCTCACTTCGGATCTCTCTAAGTGGGGCTTCAGGCGGTTGACATGCAGGACCCGCAAGGGGTTCCTGGGAGACCGCAAGTCCACCAAGTAGGTAACCGGACTCTTGCGCTCCACCACCTCAAATGGTCCGGTCCACTTATCCTGGAGCGCACAGGGCTCCACTGGGGTCATGACCCACACTTTCTGAACAGGCTGAAGCTCAACCAGAGTGGCATTCTGGTCATACCACCGCTTCATCTCCTCCTGGCTGGCTTCCAGATTCGCCTCAGCGAGTTTTCTGAATCGCCTAGTTTGGTTCCTGAAGGCCAGCATGTAGCTATATACATCCTGGATAGGTTTCCTGGGAGATTGCTCCCAGCCTTCCTTGACCAAACTCAAAGGTCCTCTCACTGGGTGACCATAGAGAAGCTCAAAGGGACTGAACCCTAGAGATTTCTGTGGCACCTCACGGTATGCAAAGAGAAGGCATGGTAAGAGGACGTCCCACTTACGCCTCATGGGTTCCTCAAGACCCATAATCATGCCTTTGAGGGTCCGGTTGAATCTCTCAACCAGCCCATTACCTTGGGGGTGGTAAGGAGTGGTGAACTTGTAGGTTACACCACACTCCTGCCACAGGGACTTCATATACTTAGAAATGAAGTTGGTCCTCGGTCTGACACCACCTCTCTGGGAAACCCCACGCGGGAGAAAATCCCCATCAGTGCACGTCCCACCACGGGGCCGTCACTGTCCTGAGAGGGATGGCTTCCGGGTACCGGGTGGCATGGTCCACCAAGACCAGGATGAACCTGTTGCCCATGGCTGTCTTGGGATCCAGAGGCCCCACAATGTCAATGCCCACCCTTTCAAAGGGAGTGCTGACCACAGGGAACGGCTGGAGAGGAGCCTTGTGCTTCCTCCCACTCTTTCCACTTGCCTGGCAAGTCTGACAGGTCCTGCAATGAGTGTCTGAACTCTTGCGCATTTGGGGCCAATAAAAATGGGTGACAAGCCTTTCAAAGGTCTTGTCCTGCCCCAAATGTTCTGCTAAAGGTACATCATGAGCCAGCCCCAGTAGGAAGGCTCTGAAGCGCTGGGGTACCACCAGCACACGGGCTGACCCAGGCTCACCAACCTTAGGCTCACTATACAGGAGACCATTCTCCCAGTAGATACAATGTGATCCAGACTGATCACCTGCTGCCTGGTTTGCAGCCTGCTGCCGCAAACCCACAAGAGAAGGGCACTTGTTCTGCTCCTCACAGAACTCTTCCCTGGAGGGACCTCCTTCCTGCTGCCAATGGGTCAGCTCAGGCAGGTCTCCCAGTTCAGCAATCTCTTCCCCGGTAGGCTCCAGGGCATCCCCCTCAGGGTCCGCCTCCTCCTGGGCCGTGGGAATCTCAGGGGCCGGTTTCCGTGCCCCCTACCTCTTCTCTTTAAGGCAGGCACCTGGGCCTTTTTCTCAGGCTCAGGTCCTCTTGAACACCCTTACTGGCTGCCATAGACCGAATGGTCACGCAGGACCACTCAGGCAAACCCAACATCTCTAAATGAGCTCTCCGCTCCACCTTAGCCCAAGGGAGCTCTCCAAATTGTTACCTAACAGACATTCAACAGGCATGGCTGGCCTCACAGCTACTTGAAGAGTCCCTGAGACTCCCCCACTCAAAGGGAACCTGTGCCACCTTGCAGTGGCTCTCTGTGTTGTCAGCGGCAACAACTGGGTAAAATGCATTGGGGATTACCTGCTCTTCAGACACCAACCGACAACTGACAGCTGTCACACTGGCTCCGGTGTCTCTAAGAGCTTCCACCCTCTTGCCATTGATGGTCACCCACTGCCTGTATTTTTTAGTGTTATCCGGCAGCAAGGTCCTGGGGACCACCTCACAGTCTCCTAAAGAGACAAGGGACATCTCTGCGGGACCCCACCCACCCTGGGCACCCATCTCCTCCCCCAGGGCTACACTAGCCAACTGCCGGGGTGGTGCACCAGTGGGTGCTGTCTTCCCATACAAGGGACATCTAGCATCATAAGAACAGTGGCCTACTAGACCACACTTAAAACAGGTCTTGGGCCCCCTTGTGAACAGGCTTATCTGTCGGGGCCACTGCCTTCTTCTCAGGGGGAGGCTGGAAACCCTTCCCTTGGTTCCCTTGGGGATTACTTTGGGGCCCTTTCTGGAACTCCCTCTGTTTACCCTTGTCCCCCACTCTTCTGCTGGGGACCCTGCCCACCTTTGGCGAAGTCTCCCACATGACCCTTCTGGACCCGGGTGCTCACCCAGCGGTCCGCCTCCTCAACAAGCTTCCTAGGGTTAGTCAGCTTGCTATCAATAAGATGCTGGCGTAGCTCTGGAAAACAGTTATTTGACAAGTGCTCCCATGCAAGCAAATCATAGAGCGCCTCAAAATTATCCACTTTGCTACCCTTCACCCAACCATCCAATGCTCTGCAAAAGAAAGACACATATTCCACCCAAGTGGTAGACTCCAGTTTTCTGCAATTTCTAAACCTTTGTCTATATAGCTCTGGGGTCAAACCAAATCTGGACATTAGGGCTCCCTTCATGTGGGTATAGGACATCTGCTCCTCTGTAGGCAAATCCAACAAAGTGTCCCTCCCATCACTAACAAAGCAGCCCCACAACCCCGCTCCCCAATCCTTCTCAGGGACCCGGTGGGCAAACATTGCAGCTTCATAAGCCCTAAACCACTGACCAATATCCTCATTCTTGTGGAAATCTTTAACTACATCTTTGGGAATGTAGGTTCTTGCTTCTACATGCACTGGCGGTGTGCTGCCACCAGAGGGAGGAACCTCTAACTTCTTGGCCTTGAGTTCCAATTCCCTCAATCCTCTCTCATGCTCAAAATGCATCCTCTTTTCCTCTAAGGCTAACTTCTTCATTTCTAACTCCATCCCAAGCTCTATTTTCTTGCTCTCTATGTCTTTCTGACCATCCATTTTGAGCCTAGCTAGCTCCAATTTATGCATCCTCTCCCTTGCTCTGTCCTCCAGCTCTCCTGGGGACAACCCTTTGGAAGAAACACTGCTGCCCGCCCCTGAAGGTGCTTTCCCTCCAGTTGGGCCCACTGGCCCCTCAAGTTGCTCATTTAAATCCTCTGCCTCCATTACTGGCTCCTCAGGATGCTCACTGGCATTCCTAGATTCTACCCAGGCCCTCAGCGCCTTCTGGTATTCCTCTTTCCTGGTGAGGCCTTTCACAGAGATTTTAAATTTCTTGCACAAAGCTTTGAGATAAGGCACAGTGTAAGTATCAATTCTCTCTTCTTCCAAAACAATGTCTACAGATACTATGGATGCTGACTTGCTCATGGTAGCAAAAAGACTGGCAGTTCTCAAGAATCAAAAATAGAAAAGAAGTTCCAAGGAAAAATTCTCAAAAAGTATGTGGTCGCGTTATGGTCTGCACTCACTAGTAGTGTACACCAATCACTGTATATGAATCACAAATGCAAGTCCAAATCCTCACCGCTGACCACCAATGTTAGATTTGGGGGTCTCTAGTTGGCATAGGTAGGTACTGTAGGAGAGTAGGATCTGCTTCACATGGGTACCCCCACTTTTTGCTGATGCTTCACTGTTTTTCGACTTTAGTCTGGCTGGGGCCCTGCTACTCAGAACCCCAGCCTAGCTGCTTCCTCTCTAAAATGGTTTCCATGTGCCTTAGGCACCTCTCTGATTGGAATCTGGAGTGCCCTTATAAGTCCCTAGTATATGGTATACTATGTACCCAGGGCATAGGTACCTCAGAGGCCTGCCAGGGGCTGAAGCATGTATTATGCCACCCCTGGAAGGCCAGCCAAAGGACACCACAGGTCTGCTACTGCAGCCTGGGTAAGGTGGTGCATGCACCCCTTACTGTGATATAGGTTACCTATATCACTGCATATACACACATATAAACCTATAAGTCACTCCTATGGCAGGCCTTATCAATCCTGAAGGCAGAGTGCTTGGTTCTTATGTGAGAGGGTGCCCCTGCATGAGCAGAGCCCCTCTGCAGCGGTCGGAGACCCTTCTCTGATGCTGTTTGTAGTGCAGCCTGACCATATACTCTTAAGTGCATTATATCCTCGAGGTACAATGCTAACTTTGGACTGGCTGCACCAAAACATGTCGTGTTTGGTGTCAAACATCTTGGAATACTACCCCCCCACCAGTTCTGGCGGCGGGGGTAGTATTCCACCCTTCTAGAGGGAGAGACATGTACCCACTGGCATACCCGGTAACTTCTTTCCAGAGCCCTGGCATCACAAAATGGATGCCGCTGCCACAGACACGGGTCTGGCCTCCTGCTGCTGACTGAAACTCCGGCAGGGGAGGCCTGGACAATAGGTTTCCTGTCCCAGGGAGGTGTAACCACCTCCCCAGACAGGATAATGTGTATTGGGGCTGGGCGGGAGCACTCTCTGGTGCTTTGAAGTCCTGCACTGGGGGCACATTTGGTGTCCCTGTGCATACCCCAGTTCAAACCGGCTCAGGGGCTTCCAGCCCCTGCTCTGGCACAGAAACTGGACAAAGGGAAAGGGTGTAACCACCCCTCTGCCCTGACCCTCCCATAGGTGGGTCCCCAGAGTATGTCCAACCCCTAACTTGGTATAAGTATGGGACCCCAGTCCTTAGGACTTTAGATTTACCTGGACGAAACTCTGATACAGAATCCTGGACCTTCGACGCTCTACTTCAAGATTTGAGGACTGAAGAATCTCCCTTGGGGTCAAGGAGTGACTCCCCTGCTTGGCAGGCACCTAAGAAGCAATTGTCCGGTCTGCATCGCTTAAGCTCCCGCCGGACGCCAAAGTCTTTGCACCACCAGAGGTAGATTTCCAGACTTCCCCGAGGCTGCCCTGAGTTCCCAGCAAAGCTGAGGCCCGAAGCTGTCGTGGGTAACGTGGAACCGTGACCCCTGGACAGTAAGCACATTTGCAAGTGCATCCTCTTCTGGGTCACCCACAAAGTTGTGCTTTGGGCTCCGAGTAGCCCTCGCCTCCAGCACCGACTGCACCGAAGATCACTGGCCTCCATTCCACGAGTGTCCTGTGAGCCAGCTCCAAGTGCGTCCACTCGAGGCACCTTTGCGGTTGCTAGTCCGTTGGCTAGTGGGCCCTCCCGAAGGCAACTCTTATTCTGCTTGGGCTTCCCTGGTTGCTCCAGACGTGCCCTGACTTACCTTCGCTGGGTGAGTCCCTCAGACCTTGCTGGTCTGCACCACCGTCCTTCTTCTATTTCCACAAGACTTGCCGTTGCCAAGGCTTGTTGGGTCCAATCCGGTCGCCGACACCCCTGCAATCGACAGACGTCGTAAGACAGCTCGAATCCAGCTCCTGGTCATCGTCGACACCTCCTGGACCTCGTGGCTGAAGAGTCAAGACGACCGTCAACCTACCTGAAGCACCCGACATCGGTGGGCATCCGCTCATCGCCTTCCTGGTCACTGGCTAGTGACCCAGACTCTGCTTTCAGGTTCTTCAGATCTTCGATCCACCTTTGGATCCACCCGAACACTTTCGACTTGGCCGCCAGCAGCACTTTGCAGCAGATCGCCATTGAAAACGACGACGAAACCCGACCCCGAAAGACACCTATGCACCCGGCTTCCCTGGGTGAGGTAACTCGAGTACTCCGGTGCTCCCGTGGGTAGAGACTCTAGAACAACCTAGTTCTAAAGGGTTTGCTCCAAGTCCTCCTCTAAGTGTCCCTTTTCTTTAAAACTCCAACCGCGACATTCCCCATAGAAGTCAACGGCGGCTCGCGGCTGTGTTCTCACACTGCACGCGTCCCCGTGGGTCCCCTGTGTCACTACCTTGGGTGGTTCCTTGAGGGCCAAGCACTTCTACAGGCTCTAGGCCTTGTGTCTAGCTCAGTCGTGGTTCTTATACCACTTTATTGGTATATGGTTTGGTACGCCCCTAGGGCTCAAACGTGTATTTGTGCTATTACTGTTGATATCTAACTTATAACTTATGTACTTCGAACTCTAGCCTCATAAAGAGACTAGAGGGGTGTGTTTAGCAATAAATACATATATTTTGAATATATACCTGGTTTGGTCCTCTTTCATTTGGTCACTCAAGAGATTATAGACTGGTAAAACAAGCTGCTTTACATTCCTTCAAGACTTAGCCTGAAGGCTGCTCTCCATAGCTACCACTAGGATAGCTTTCAATAAAGGTTGTCTTTAACCTATCTCCAATAAGGGGTTGTTTGGACTGGTGCAAGGTGCCCACTATAATTAGTGGACAGCATATACCAGGCCAACTTCTCACATTGGTGTGCAGCGTGTGGGATTCCAGCTTGCTATTGTTTTACCAGATAATCTCAATTGAATTGATCAACTGAAAACCACTAAGGGTACCTTAGGTACATATAAATCAAGCTTAGGATACAGTAAGTTCTACTGAACTTAGAGTTGTGTGTTAAGGGATAGCACACCCTTTCTACAACTCAAGAGAGTTTAGTAGGCCACACTAGAGTAGGTAGTGCATACACCACACCTCACTAGTAATGTCTTCAAAGCCAGGACCCAGTGAGTCCTTGCCAGAAGCCAGTGGGCTTCTTCCCTCCAAGTATGATAATCTCCCATTCTTGGAATTGAGAGCATTGTGCAATACTAGGAAGCTGAAGACAGGCAAAAGTGCCAGCACCCAACACCTCAGGGAGGTGCTACTGTCAGATGATCTCAGCAGACCCCTAGGGTCTGAAGGGGTAGGCAGACAGGGTGGGGCAGAAGATGAGGAAGGGGCCAGGGGTTAAAAAACACCCAGGACCCCCCCTCTGAAACTGGCCAGGAAGGTGAAAATGACCTTGACCTGGAAAACCCAATTCCTCCTGTGGATGAGGAGGAGGATCAGAATGACCTCCCCTTTGTCCCCCAGGAAGAATTGTGAGTGTGCCCAGAAGGCCTAGATCTCCTTCTCAGGAGTCTAACCACTCTGACACCTCAATAGGGACCTCTGTTTCCTCTCATAGGAGGGAATCCTCTCATGAAAGGAAAGAGAGACTGCTCAGATATGGAGAAGCTCAGTTGAGACTCAGAAGAGAGCAGTTGGCTATAGACAGGGAGTCCCTAGAGCTTGAAAAGCAAAGAAAAAGATGGGACTAGAGTCCCATGGTGGCAACAATTTCCCCAGAGATAGGGAAAGGTCTTATGACCATAGAAACCTGAGCAAGATTGTCCCTCCCTACCAGAGTGGGGATGACATCCACAAATGGATAACTGCACTGGAGAGGGCCTGTAAAGTACAGAGGGTCCCTCAGGAGCAGTGGGCAGCAATCTTGTGGCTCTCCTTTGCAGACAAAGGTAGAGACAAGCTCCTCACTGTTAGAGAAGAGGATGCTGACAATTACAAAGTCTTGAAGAGTGCTCTGATTGATGGGTTTGGCCTAACAACTGAACAATACAGGTTAAAGTTCAGAGATACCCAAAAAGCACAGACTCAAGACTGGGTGGACTATGTGGATTGTTCTGCTAAGGCTCTGGAAGGTTGGTTATTGGGCAGTAAGGTATGTGACTTCACAGGATTGTACAATCTTATCATGAGGGAGCAGATTCTTAATAACTGTCAAAATCAGCTGTTGCATCAGTACCTGGTGGACTCTGATCTGACCTCTCCCCAAGAATTGGGAAAGAAGGCAGACAAATGGGTCAGAACCAGGGTGAGGCAGAAGGTACAGAACCAAGGTGGTGACCCTAAGAAGCAAGATTCTAAGAACTCTGATAAGGGTGGGGAGAAGGGTAAAGACCAGAAGTCTTCACAAGGCCCCCAAAAACCTTCTTCAGGTGGGGATTCACAGTCTAACAAGGGAAAAGGCCAAAAGAAACCATGGTGCAAAGTCTGTAAGCAAAAGACACACTGGACCAGTGATTGCACCAAGTCCAAAGACTCTATTCCAGCCCCCACCAATGCCCCTAAGGCACCTGTTCCCCCTAGTGCAGTTACAGTTGGTGGTGGGAATACACAGGCCAAGGGTTTAGTAGGGTTGACCCTGGGTAAGGAGATGAGCTCTGACCTAGTCAGAGGACTCACTCAGGCTGTCCTAGTCTGTGATGGAGGCATGGATGTGACCTCCTCTGTGAGTCCCAGTAATCTGGGCAAGTACAGACAACAGCCCTTAATCAATGGAAAAGAGGCTTTGGCATTTAGGGACACAGGGGCAAGTGTCACCATGGTGACACAAGACCTTGTGAATCCTGGGCAGATTATACTTGGTGAAATGTACCAAGTGACCAATGCTAGCAATGTCAGAACAGACCATACTCTGGCAGTTGTTAACTTCTCCTGGGGAGGGGTAACTGGCCTTAAGAAGGTTGTGGTAAGTGCAAACCTACCAGTGGAATGCTTGCTTGGCAATGATCTTGAAACTTCAGCTTGGGCAGAAGTGGAGCTCAGGACCCATGCAGAAATGCTGGGGATCCCTGCAGATGTGTTTGCTGTGACCAGGTCACAGAGCAAAATGTCTAACACTGAACAGGCCTAGGATTCTGAAATAATGGACCAAGTGCCATCCAAGAGGAGGAGTAGTAGGGTAAAGGCAGTGCCTTCTCCCTTGGCTCAGAAGGAAGATCAGTCTCTTGAGGGGGATGATCTCAGTCCTGAGGAAGGAACTGTCCCAGAGGAGCTTGAACCTGACCAGGTTGAGTTCTTGGGGACAGGGGGCCCTTCCAGGGCAGATCTGAGCCAGGAGCAGCAGAGCTGCCCCTCTCTTGAACCCCTCAGACAGCAAGCTGCTGCTGAGGCTGCTGGGAAAGCTAGTGGTCCCCATACAGTGTATTGGGATGATGGACTCTTGTACTCAGAGTGTAGAGACCCCAAGCCTGGTGCCACCAGGAGGTTGGTTATACCTCTGAAGTTCAGAGGCTTCCTATTGACCCTAGCCCATGACATTCCCTTAGCAGGTCACCTGGGCCAGAACAAGACTTGGGACAGAATTGTCCCTCACTTTCACTGGCCCCACATGTCTGAAGACACCAAGGAGTTTTGTCGCTCCTGTGTAACCTGCCAGGCCAGTGGCAAGGCAGGTGGCACTACAAAGGCCCCCTGATACCACTACCTGTGGTGGGGGTTCCCTTTGAAAGGGTGGGGATTGACATTGTTGGTCCCATGGATCCCCAAACAGCATCTGGGCACAGGTTTATCCTGGTGGTAGTGGATCATGCCACCAGGTACCCAGAGGCTATTCCCCTTAGGACCACTACAGCACCTGTGGTGGCAAGGGCCCTCTTGGGAATTTTCTCAAGAGTGGGCTTCCCTAAGGAGGTTGTATCAGACAGGGGTGCAAACTTTATGTCTGGATACTTGAAAGCAATGTGGAAGGAGTGTGGAGTGACTTACAAGTTCACCACACCCTATCACCCACAATGCAATGGTTTAGTTGAGAGATTCAACAAAACCTTGAAGGGCATGATTAAAGGGCTCCCAGAGAAGCTTAGGCGAAGATGGGACATACTCTTGCCCTGCCTTTTATTTGCATACAGGGAGGTGCCTCAAAAGGGGTTGGCTACAGCCCTTTTGAACTTTTGTTTGGTCACCCTGTCAGGGGTCCATTATGCTTGGTAAAGGAAGGATGGGAGTTACCTCTCAAGCCCCCAAAGCATGACATAGTGGACTATGTACTTGGTCTCCGCTCCAGGATGGCTGAATACATGAAAAAGGCAACTAAAAACCTTGAGGCTAGCCAGGAACTGCAAAAAGCCTGGCATGACCAAAGGCTGTACTGACTGTTTACCAGCCAGGACAGAAGGTGTGGAGTGTTGGAGCCAGTGGCCCCAGCAGCTCTCCAAGACAAATGGAGTGGACCCCATACCATTGTTGAACAGAAGGGTGAGGTTACCTATTTAGTAGATCTAGGAACACCCAGGAGTCCCCACAGGGTTCTCCATGTCAACAGACTGAAACCATATGTGGACAGGGCAGACATGGGCTTGCTCATGGCTACTGATGAGGGACAGGCGGAAGAGAGTGACCCACTCCCTGACCTGCTCTCACAGAACCCTGATGATGGGTCAGTGGATGGTGTAGCCTTGGCAGGCAGCCTCACTGCTCAGCAGCAAACTGATTGTAGACAAGTGCTCAATCAGTACAGACATATGTTCTCTCTGACTCCAAGTCAGACCACCTGGTGCACTCATGAAGTGGACACTGGGGACAGTCTGCCTATTAAAAATAAGATTTATAGGCAACCTGACCATGTCAGGGACTGTGTCAGGACAGAAGTCCAGAAAATGTTGGATTTGGGAGTTATTGAACCCTCAGATAGCCCTTGGGCTAGTCCAGTGGTCCTTGTGCCAAAACCTCACACCAGTGGTGGGAAAAGAGAGATGAGGTTTTGTGTGGACTACAGGGGTCTCAATGCAGTCACTAGGACTGATGCCCATCCAATACCTAGGGCAGATGAGCTAATAGACACTTTGGCCTCAGCCAAGTATCTAAGCACATTTGACCTGACAGCTGGCTACTGGCAGATCAGACTAGCTGATGATGCAAAGCCAAAGACAGCATTCTCAACCCCTAGTGGGCATTATCAATTTGTGGTAATGCCCTTTGGTCTGAAGAATGCACCTGCCACTTTTCAGAGGTTGGTGAATACAGTCCTTACAGGTCTGGAAGCCTATAGTGCAGCATATCTAGATGATATTGCTGTCTTTAGCTCCACCTGGGAGGATCACCTGGTCCACCTCAGAAATGTTTTGCAGGCCCTGCAGAAAGCAGGCCTAACTATCAAGGCCACAAAGTGCCAGATAGGGCAGAGTCAGGTTGTGTACCTGGGCCACCTTGTGGGTGGAGGCCAGGTTCAACCATTGCAGAGCAAGCTCCAGACCATCATGGACTGGACTGCTCCAACTACCCAGACTCAGGTGAGAGCCTTTTAGGCCTGACTGGGTACTATAGGAGATTTGTCAAGGGGTATGGATCAATAGTGACACCCCTGAATGACTTAACTTCCAAGAAAATGCCCAAAAAGGTTCAGTGGACAGTTAGCTGTCAAAAGGCATTTGATGACCTGAAGCAGGCCATGTGCACTGCTCCCATTCTGCAGAGTCCTGATTACTCCAAGAAGTTCATTGTCCAAACAGATGCATCTGAATTTGGGGTAGGGGCTGTACTGTCACAATTGAATGATGAAGGTCAGGATCAGCCAGTAGCTTTTATTAGCAGAAGGCTGACCCCTAGAGAGAAACGTTGGTCAGCCATAGAGAGGGAGGCCTTTGCTGTGGTTTGGGCTCTGAAGAAGTTGAGGCCATACTTGTTTGGTACTCACTTCCTTGTTCAAACAGACCACAAGCCCCTCCTATGGCTAAAACAAATGAAGGGTGAAAACCCCAAACTGCTTAGGTGGTCCATTTCCCTACAGGGGATGGACTTTACAGTGGAACATAGACCTGGGAGTAACCATGCCAATGCAGATGGACTCTCTAGGTACTTCCACTTAGAACATGAAGACTCAACTGGTCAAGGTTAGTTTAATGTCCCTACGTTTGGGGGGTTGTGTAGGAGAGTAGGATCTGCTTCACATGGGTACCCCCACTTTTTGCTGATGCTTCACTGTTTTTCGACTTTAGTCTGGCTGGGGCCCTGCTACTCAGAACCCCAGCCTAGCTGATTCCTCTCTAAAATGGTTTCCATGTGCCTTAGGCACCTCTCTGATTGGAATCTGGAGTGCCCTTATAAGTCCCTAGTATATGGTATACTATGTACCCAGGGCATAGGTACCTCAGAGGCCTGCCAGGGGCTGAAGCATGTATTATGCCACCCCTGGAAGGCCAGCCAAAAGGACACCACAGGTCTTCTACTGCAGCCTGGGTAAGGTGGTGCATGCACCCCTTACTGTGATATAGGTTACCTATATCACTGCATATGCACACATATAAACCTATAAGTCACTCCTATGGCAGGCCTTATCAATCCTGAAGGCAGAGTGCTTGGTTCTTATGTGAGAGGGTGCCCCTGCATGAGCAGAGCCCCTCTGCAGCGGTCGGAGACCCTTCTCTGATGCTGTTTGTAGTGCAGCCTGACCATATACTCTTAAGTGCATTATATCCTCGCGGTACAATGCTAACTTTGGACTGGCTGCACCAAAACATGTCGTGTTTGGTGTCAAACATCTTGGAATACTACCCCCCACCAGTTCTGGCGGCGGGGGTAGCATTCCACCCTTCTAGAGGAGAGACATGTACCCACCGGCATACCCGGTAACTTCTTTCCAGAGCCCTGGCATCACAAAATGGATGCCGCTGCCAAAGACACGGGTCTGGCCTCCTGCTGCTGACTGAAACTCCGGCAGGGGAGGCCTGGACAATAGGTTTCCTGTCCCAGGGAGGTGTAACCACCTCCCCAGACAGGATAATGTGTATTGGGGCTGGGCGGGAGCACTCTCTGGTGCTTTGAAGTCCTGCACTGGGGGCACATTTGGTGTCCCTGTGCATACCCCAGTTCAAACCGGCTCAGGGGCTTCCAGCCCCTGCTCTGGTGCAAAACTGGACAAATGGAAAGGGGTGTAACCACCCCTCTGCCCTGACCCTCACATAGGTGGGTCCCCAGAGTATGTCCAACCCCCTAACTTGGTATAAGTATGGGACCCCAGTCCTTAGGACTTTAGATTTACCTGGACGAAACTCTGATACAGAATCCTGGACCTTCGACGCTCTACTTCAAGATTAGAGGAC
Source organism: Calotriton arnoldi (assembly GCA_963921515.1). NCBI lineage: Eukaryota > Metazoa > Chordata > Amphibia > Caudata > Salamandridae > Calotriton > Calotriton arnoldi. The sequence goes on from CAWUFW010005719.1 coordinate 715,962, forward strand.
TGAAGAATCTCCCTTGGGGTCAAGGAGTGACTCCCCTGCTTGGCAGGCACCTAAGAAGCAATTGTCCGGTCTGCATCGCTGAAGCTCCCGCCGGACGCCGAAGTCTTTGCACCACCAGAGGTGGATTTCCAGACTTCCCCGACGCTGCCCTGAGTCCCCAGCAAAGCTGAGGCCCGTAGCTGTCGTGGGTAACGTGGAACCGTGACCCCTGGACACCGAGCACATTTGCAAGTGCATCCTCTTCTGGGTCTCCCACGAAGCTGTGCTTTGGGCTCCTAGTAGCCCTCGCCTCCAGCACCGACTGCACCGAAGATCACTGGCCTCCACTCCACGAGTGTCCTGTGAGCCAGCTCCAAGTGCGTCCACTCAAGGCTCCTTCGCGGTCGCTAGTCCATTGGCTAGTGGGCCCTCCCGAAGGCAACTCTTATTCTGCTTGGGCTTCCCTGGTTGCTCCAGATGTGCCCTGACTTACCCTCGCTGGGTGAGTCCCTCAGACCTTGCTGGTCTGCACCATCGTCCTTCTTCTATTTCCACGAGACTTGCCGTTGCCAAGGCTTGTTGGGTCCAATCCGGTCGCCAACACCCCTCCAATCGACAAACGTCGTGGGACAGCTCGAATCCAGCTCCTGGTGATCGTCGACGCCTCCTGGACCTCGTGGCTGAAGAGTCAAGATGACCGTCAACCTACCTGAAGCACCCGACATCGGTGGGCATCCGCTCATCCCCTTCCTGGTCACTGGCTAGTGACCCAGACTCTGTCCCCTCTGCTTTCAGGTTCTTCAGATCTTCGATCCACCTTTGGATCCACCCGAACACTTTCGACTTGGCCGCCAGCAGCACTTTGCAGCAGATCGCCATTGAAAACGACGACGAAACCCGACCCCGAAAGACACCTATGCACCCGGCTTCCCTGGGTGAGGTAACTCGAGTACTCCGGTGCTCCCGTGGGTAGAGACTCTAGAACAACCTAGTTCTAAAGGGGTTTGCTCCAAGTCCTCCTCTAAGTGTCCCTTTTCTTTAAAACTCCAACCGCGACATTCCCCATAGAAGTCAACGGCGGCTCGCGGCTGTGTTCTCACACTGCACGCGTCCCCCGTGGGTCCCCCTACCTTGGGTGGTTCCTTGAGGGCCAAGCACTTCTACAGGCTCTAGGCCTTGTGTCTAGCTCAGTTGTGGTTCTTATACCACTTTATTGGTATATGGTTTGGTACGCCCCTAGGGCTCAAACGTGTATTTGTGCTATTACTGTTGATGTCTAACTTATAACTTATGTACTTCGAACTCTAGCCTCATAAAGAGACTAGAGGGGTGTGTTTAGCAATAAATACATATATTTTGAATATATACCTGGTGTGGTCCTCTTTCATTTGGTCACTCAAGGGATTATAGACTGGTAAAACAAGCTGCTTTACATTCCTTCAAGACTTAGCCTGAAGGCTGCTCTCCATAGCTACCACTAGGATAGCTTTCAATAAAGGTTGTCTTTAACCTATCTCCAATAAGGGGTTGTTTGGACTGGTGCAAGGTGCCCACTATAATTAGTGGACAGCATATACCAGGCCAACTTCTCACAGGTACCTGTGACAAATAGGGACCCCTGTGTCTAGTCAGGGTAAGGGGCTACACTCCTAAAATAACCCCTGCTCACCCCCTTGGTAGCTTGGCACGAGCAGGCAGGCTTATCCCAGAGGCAGTGTGTAAAGCATTTGTGAACACATACAGTAATACAGTGACAACACTACAGATGGACACCACACAGGTTGTATTTATAAAAATAAGTATTTTTATATAGACTTAACACAAGACCAAACGACAAAAATCCACAATACTGTACTCAAAAATAGACTTTAAAAGGTTATAAAATAGTTCAGTTCTCTCAAGTTGTAGATGCGACACTTTACTCTCAATGTACCTTGAATGCGTAACGCAAAGAAAACAAAAGGGTCGCAGGGAAGGTGATGCGTCGGTTCCTTACACTCAGGGAGTGGATGCATCGGTTCCTTACTGCTGCGCAGGGGAGTTGATGCTCGCTTCCTTACTGTGTGGGGAGGTGATGCGTCGGTTTCTTACTGCTCTCCGGTGCGATGCGACAAGATGACACCGCGATGCGATACTCTTCTCTGGTGCGATGCGACAAAATGGCGTCTTGGCTGCGATGCGACAATGTTGGTGCGAAGCGTGCACGCCCGACGGCCGTGCGGCGACTCGATGATCTTTGGAGCCGCGACAGGCCCTGCGACGCGCTTCTCCGGTAATGCGACGATGTCCTCTGTGGCAGCGTCCCGCTTCTCCGGCGATGCGCCGCGCTTCGGCGATGCGATGATGACAGCGGCGTCTCGCTTCCTCCGCGATGACAGAGGCTGCGGCGGCGACACGCTTCTCGTTGTTGCATCGCACTTCCAACTCCCAGCGACACGCAGTCTCTCAGAAGGCCCAGCACAATAGCAGGCACTTCAGTTCCTAGCAAGGGAATTCAGGGGGAGCTGGTTGGTGAAGTCTTGTATCCCTGAGACTTCAGGCAGGAGGCAAGCTCTAGTTCAAGCCCTTGGAGATTCTTCTTCAAGTTGATAGAAAGCACACTCAGTCCTTTTCTCCTTTCTTTGGCAATGAAGCAACCACTGCAGGCCAACCCCAAACACACAGCACAGGGGTAGCCTCCTCCTTCAGCTTCCTGGTTCTTCTCCTCAGCAAAGGTTTGTCTTGATTCCCAGAAGTGATCTAAAGTTCTTGGGTCTGGGTCCCAATATTTATACTACTTTTCTCTTTGTTCTCTGAAGGCAGAGAGGCCTTTGCCTAGTCCAAAACCAGTTCTGGTCAGTCCTGGAGCACTCTGTTGACAAGACTCCTTCGTTCCTTTCACAGTGTAGGCTAGGGACATCAGACACACCACAGGAGGTGGAGCCAGCATTGTGGAGGAAAGGCACAGCCCTATTCAGGTCCCAGGTGCAACTCCTCCCTCCTATCTGTATGCAGATCTCTCTATTCAGCCCTGTGCTGACTCACCCTGTCTCCTGGAAGCCCCCAGCCCCTGTCACTCAACCTCCAGACAAGGAATACACAACCTAGCAGAGGCAGGCTTGGATAGTTAGGCAAAAAAATACCCACTTTCTAAAAGTGGTATTTTCAAACACAGAATGTTAAAACCAACTTCACTAAAAGATGTATTTTATCATTCTGAGTTCAGGCATACTAAACTCGAATTTCTACCTAGTTCCCTGAGTCAGTTAGGATTATAAGATGTTATAATCTAACTGCCCATTCTGGCCTATGGGGAACAGGTAGCCTTGCAATAGTGAAAACGAAAATGGCTGTAATTCACTATTAGGACATGCCACACACACCAGGGCATGTCCTACCTTTTACCTACAATGCACCCTGCCCTTGGGCCTACCTTAGGGGTGACTAATATGTATAAAAGGGAAGGTTTAGGGACTGGCAAGTGGGTACACTTGCCCAGTCAACATGGCAGTACCAGACTGCACACAGGCTCTGCAATGGCAGGCCTGAGACACACTCTACAAGCTGCTCCGGTGGGTGGCACAACCAGTGCTGCAAGCCCACCAGCAGCATTTGATTTACAAGCCCTGGGCACACGCAGTGCACTGTACTAGGGTCTGACAGTAAGCCAAACAAGCCAATCATGGAGTCACTAATCCATACATCAATTTACCATAGGGAGCACTTGCACTGTGGCATTGAACAGCAGTGGCACAGTGCCCAAAAGCATCTAAAACCAGCAAAAACATAAGAGGCAACAGCAAAAAATGGAAGGGAGACCCACGCCAATGGTGCCAGGTCTAACAGGCCATGTGGGAGGGGGACTGTTGGCTGTGACTGCAACTCCCATCATGTTTTGGCTACACCCACCTTCCCAGCATACCCAACCTCCCTTCCTGTGACTCAGCTTCCCTGTGAGGTGGTGTAACAGTGCTGGCAAAATGGCTGACAGTGTTTGTTGGTGTTTTGGCCCAATGCCTTGCTGTATTTGTTAGTAAGTTTGTACATGTTATGACATGGTTCCATTTTACTATGAGATTGCAGGTATTGTGTTTATCTAAGTGGCATACACATTGCAGGATGATTAGCTTTCGGTTGCTATGGCTTTGCAAACAGATATCGGTTTCACTGTCCCCTTGACAGTGAAGTCTGTGTGGGTATTGCCTCGCAATATTGGCTAGTTGGTTATGTACTCACCAGGCTCTGGTATTCCTGTTAATCCATGGATGCCCTCCGGTGGAAGGATGGCCCGCACCTTCTCCTCCCAGGAAGTGAAGTGCGTTGGTTTTGCAGGAGGGCCACCACCAGTCCGCTGGCTCAGGGCATGGTCTCTGGAAATCAGCTTCTTGACCCTCCTTCGCACATCGTAGTACCTGTTCTTGATATCCTCCATTGTGCGCAGGCAAGGTGCTTGTGCATTCACCTTGTGGACAATCCTCTCCCACATCTTTGTTTTCTGTGACATGGGGGTCTGTTGGACCAATGTGCCAAATAAATGTGGCTCTACTCTGATGATTTCATCAACCAAAACTTCCAACTCACTATCGGTGAACTTTGGATTCTTCTTTGGGGGCATGGTGATGGGTGGTTGTGGAGATTGATGTGTGTGTGAGGGTGAAAGTGAGGGTGGGTGGGTGTCAGTTTATCTGGGTGTTTGCGAGTGTGTTTTTGAGAGGTGCAAATGGTGTGAAGGTTGTGTGGTGGGTGAGTTGTGAGTGTGTCTCTGAGTGCAGGTTGGTGGTGTTCTCTGCTGTCATATGTGTGGAATTTGCAAAGGATCATGGTAGGCATTTTGGCCCTTTATGTAGGTGGAGTTGTGGGTGTCTTTGTTCAATTTTTTTTTTTTTATTGACTTTGTCAATGCTTGTTTGCTCTTTTTCAGTTTGTTTCTATGCCATTTTGGCGAACATGACAGACACGTTCAGTTGTCCGGGACGGACGCTTACAGCGGCATTTGCGGGCTAATCCGAGTGTGTCACACTCACATTATGCTATGTTGCAGCATTCGCGTACGCGTCGGTCGCGACTGGATCTTTTATGTGGTAGTCAGTATGTCCCGTACGTTTTGGTCTTGCGATTTGTGCTTCGTGCGAGTCGTTAGTATTTCACACGCATTGCATCGTACTGTGCCGGACGTACAGCACGTGTACGTGTCGGTCGGACCCATTCCCGGTCTGTGTCGTTCGGAATGGTTCCCGGTCAGTTTACGGCCGAATCAGGATTTTCCGTCCATGTCGGTCGTGCGGATTGTGCTCCGTGCGAGTCGTTTGTGATTTACTAGACTTGTATCGTACTCGACCGGTCGTACTGCACCGGTACGTGTCAGTCGGACTCCAGGCCCGGTCCGTGTCGGTCGGTACGGTTTCCAACCGGGATCGGAATCGTGCCCTTAGTAGCAGGATGTTGGGTTTATAGGGGATAAGGGTGGGGCGTAATTTCAACATTTTGTATTAATATTTAAATATTTTTTAAATTTTTGTAAAGTTTTAGGAGTGGGATGTTGGGTTTATAGGGGATAAGGGTGGGGAGTAATTTAAACAAAAATTAATAAAAAAAAAAAATTTAAAATAATTTTTGATAAAATTTAGTAGTGGGATGTTGGATTAATAGGGGATAAGGGTGAGGAGTAATTAAAAAAAAATTGGGAAAATCGTATTTTTTTTTAATTTAAAAAATATTAGAAGTGGGATGTTGGGTTTATGGGGGATAAGGGTCATGGATCCTGCTCTACAGGCCTTTCCCCTGCTCTACCTGATCCACTACCAGCAGATAAGACACCGTCGCAGTCAACAGCAGAGGTACGTCCAAAACATCTCCACGCATGCAACTCCTGTACAACAACAACACCCAGCAATCGTGCAGGCAGGGCCGGCTCTAGGATCTTTGGGGCACCGGGCGAAGTGGAATGTGAGAGGCCCCTCTAATTTATATGAGTGGCACCTTCAGGGCTCCAGAAGCTGCCTTGTGCAGACTCCTCCTGGGCCCCAGCTCCCCTCTCTGCCACCTACAAGCACCACTCACACAACTTCGATCGGGCTGAAGGTGTAAAGTGATGACAATGCGTGTCCTGCTGTGGCTCTCAATGGGCAGCCAGGCAGGAGGCCTAATTGCAGGACACAACTCCAAAATGCATCTCCTTGCAACTGGCACAAGATTAAGTTTCTCCCTCCCCTAGGCCTCCCCACACCATCCATGAGAGGTCCAGGGAGGGGGGCCCTCCTGTAAGCCCAATTGCAAACAGACACCTTCATTCAATGGGATCAGCAGGAGCACAAGAGGTTTGGTGGTGTCTTGTACTGTTGCGGGCCCCATGCTGGTGGGCTTAGAGCAAGGCCCTGGGCAGCTGCCCATACTGCCCATGCCTAGCACCGGCCCTGCGTGCAGGAATATTTTACTGTGAACATTGGACACACGGATGGACACAGGAACATATACCACAGTCAAAGTACCCATTGCTTGCACGGCGGTACATTGTCACCCTGGGCTGGCGATAGGCATGGCCAGTGTGGGCAGCTGCCCAGGGCCCCGTAGACAAACCTCCAACTTGGGGCACGCAACAATGCGACAGAGTCAGACCATGGCATGAAAGGTACCACCTTAGGAGGCCCCTCTCCCTTGGCCTCACTGCTATGGTGTAGCAAGGGAAACCCGAGGGGAGGGGGCCCCCATTACCAGCTGCAAGAACACACTTTCCTAAGGTTTGTCCAACAATCGGGCCTCCACCCCCCACCCACGCAGAGGCACAGCAGGATGGCAATTGCCCTGCTGTTTTGCTCCCTGCCAGTCTTAACCCTCTCTGGAGACAGTCAACCGTCACACCTTCAGCCCTTGATGAGCTGTTAAGAGGTGCTTGTAGGTGGCTCAGAGGGAAGGGCTGCAGCTACAGGAGCAGGGACATCTATTCAGATGCAAACAGCCCTGAGTGTGTCACGTTTATGCACTTTAGAGGGGCCTCGCACATTCATTTTCTGCCCAGGGCCCCAAAAACCCTAGACCCGGCCCTGTTAATGCCACCTCAGCATCGGTGGCTCCCATCTCCATTGAAATGATGGCAACCAGCCCAGCCATGGCGGTCCCGTCACAGCAGCGGTGAAGCGGCGGAAAAAGTTGGCCACATTGCTGTACAAGTATATCACAGTCTCCCAGGCTAGCAAGATCCTCATACCATTCTACACCCCACAAAATATCTAAATGAGCCTCTAGTTAGCCAAACATAGCTGCTGCAAGGAGTCATGTGCAGGCAGTGTCCATAGTGACATGTCAATAGGATCAAAAACAAATGTATAGCAACAGGAGTGACGGATGAGGCAAGAGTCACTTTAAAGGGACAATAGTCATCATTGCAGTTAAATCTCTGTTAGTCCACATCCAAGGTGGCACAGAGGAGCCCAGAGCAAACAGGGTGTGCATGGGGAGTTCACAGTAGTACAACAAAGTGTTGGATGAGTCAGAGAGAACAAAGGTAGATGACATATGAAGATAGCCACCACTGCCACATAATCACCGTTCAGCACAAACCCTAAGCAGACACTGGTAGGCACATCACATACAATGGCAGACCATACCACATAATGACAGCCCATACCATGCAACACTGTAGACTTTTTTGGACTCAAACTGCTAACTCTAAGTAAGCACCAGTGTGCATTTGTCCCACTTGTGTACTGCTGCACCGTGTGCTGGACATTCCGATCGCTGAGCACGGAAGGGGTTAAAGCCTTATGTACTGCTCATAAGACCCTTATGGGCACAGGCCCCAGAATCAATCAGCCTTTGATCACCGCCTACCTCCCCAGGAAATCTCTTCGCTCGGAGAATTTAAATTTAGCCTGTACTCCTAAAATTAACAGGCAGCGGAGTGGAGGCCGCTCCTTTTCATATAACATAGCTGGACTGTGGAACTCCCTCCCTCTCAATCTCCGCCATGAAACTGCCCACCTCTCTTTCCGGAAGGGTCTTAAAACATGGCTATTCCAGAAGAGTACCTGCTAGCCTTCCCTTATTAGCCTTAATTGCCGCCAGCGCTGGGATGCCTTGGGGTAGCCATGCGCTCTATAAATGCTAATTAATAATAATAATAATAACGCTATCACTCCCCTCTCCAAAGGTGGCACCAACTCCAAAATATTGAATCAATGCCAACGTTTCAGGAACAGTCCATCTTGATAGCAGTAAACTGTGTGATAACAAGTGAACTATTCAAAAGTGGAGGGCACAGTGCAGGAAATGTATGGAGAAATGCCTGGTACCACATGGCCATGGAATGTAAGAGGTACCACATATGACACTACACTTAGGTCATCAATCAACACATTTGTGGCACAGAGATCATATTTGACTGAAAGTTATCAACACTGCTGTATCACTGTGATCCAGCAATGAAAGTAATGCATTGGTCCACAATGAGGTGACTTGTCACAAGCCATACAGTGACCAGCCCCTCATCTGTCTCAACTAATATGTCATGTGTATGCCACCAGACCAACACTCATGGCTCATGGTGACTTTCCCTGACTTTCCCTGACTGTCAAACATAACAATAATCTTCACACATACCCCTCACCCACCCATCTTCCACCTTCACTGCTCAACACCTGGGACCATGACTGATAAAGGTGAAAATAAGCTCCAATGAGTTCCCTGCTACCCAATGCAACACCCTGGTGTGTATCACTAAATCTCAGACTTCAGCTCAAGGATGTCTGGTCGAATATTGTACTCAACACAAGTGCCAAATCCATGTATCACAGACCACATCAAAAGAAGTCCAACAAGCATGGCCATGTGCAGGCAAACAGTCGATAGCCAATGTGATGCCATGCCTCCCTGGAACAGATATCATTTGACCTCTGCCCAACTGCACAGACTGCATAATCCCAAGTAATCTAAGTAAACATCCAAAAATTACACATATATTCCCCAAAGTGTGTGCATCTAGACAAATCTGCCTAGACAGCCATAGACACTCCAACGGTTACAAAGTGACCATGATGTCAGTGTGCCGCACAAGCATTCCCACGCCCAATCCTGACAAGTGACTGTTCAAATGTAGGGGGCCATGGCCCAATTGTGCACGCAAAACCAGCTCATTAACAAGACTCAACATATCCGTATATGCCATGCACACAAGAAATGCACAGTACAAATACAAGTCCCAGCTGAATGCATTCAAATACACACACTCCTTACACACAATGTCCTGCCAAGACAACAAACACACACATGGACTTGCCAGTAGAAAGAGCCAAAACAGGCCAAACACTGCATCCCTCACCACCAAATCAAAAACATATGCACATCAAAACACATCCCATAGCAATATCAGCTGGACATCAGGGGGACTAACACCTGGCAAGGCCAATGCATCATACACTGACAGCAGTGCATGCACAGTAAGCCGTGTGTGAACACCAGGAAAACCAGCATCAGACATATCTGAATTCACCACCATGAACTTGAACATCACAAATCATCACAGCACACAGATCACTTCACACTCAGGATGGGTAGCAGTACCTCAGCAAACCGGTACACACTTTTGCTATCACCTACTGCTACACAACTCAGGCAAACACATATGGATGGAACAAGACAAGAGGACTGTGCTGGAAACCCATCTGTACTGTACATGAGCAACCATGACTGCAATCAAGTAGACTCAAATAGCACATATCACATAGTGAAACAGTGCTGAGGGGCACAATGGTTCTGGACACAAATCATTCTCCCACAGTACAGTGTCACACTATAGAGTGGTGGGGAGGGTCAAACATTCACATGGCAGGCAGTGGCACATGTTTTGACTGAAGGGTGTATACAGGAGTATTGTATAGGTGAGGCGTGTATAGAGCAAAAAACCATCATGGAGTATCTCACATTGTCTAGGCCTCTAATGGTCTTCTTGTGACTGGTATGAATCAGAATAACACATAGTGGAGGACATAAAGTGTAAAGTGTCAGCAATGTATGTGAAAAGTCACATATAATGTTTGTTTCCCAGAGTCAGTCAGCACAGTGAGAACAAAGGTAAGCAAGAGCTAGGCCTGATCCCAAAACTCACAACACAGACATTGCAGTGACACACTCTTCATACTCACAAATTATGTGGACATGATGTAGGTGTACCCTAGGACTGCGAGGTCACAATGACACACTGCACATTGCTCCGGCAACAACGCCAACATGTGCACTAACCCCCCAGCAGGTGTCTGATCATATAAACAAATAGGCACTCATCAACTGGATCTTACATGTGTGAAAGGGTAATGATCAAGGGCACATACACATTTATACTTCAGCTACTGACAGGATAACCACACTGTATGATAACTCAAGTGCACACATGTACATTTACCCATGTGACTATGAAGCCATACCTACCCCAGATGACAACACACCTACACTGATGTGTACACATCCAGATAGATCCCACAGATATGATGTATCCTGTCCACCCCTCAAGTCATCATGTAAATCGAAATAGCTGCTCTTGATTGAGAGCATACAAATATGACGTGTAAAAAAAGTAGAGGCCACCCAACATAATGAACAGGACAAGAGTAGACCATCACAGACAAGCATCTTGGCCCCATTAAGCCTCAGAGTGAAAAAGAACATTAGTTGCCGGAACCTCTGGGAACACCTGCAATAGCAAATAAAGAACATGCCAATGGGAATGTTGCATTCAGAGCATGGAACCGATGAACATATCCACATACATTGTACTGCATCATTAGCAAGGCCAGCGACAAAGCTTAGAACATAAATATAGTTTTATTACATGAATTACGGTATCTGCATCCAAAGTGCAAAACATTAAGGGCAACGGCCAGTCGAAACTAGAGTCTGCACATGTGTGCATGGAAACTTGCCCGATAAAATAGCAACACAGTCCACTGCCATGGAAATCTCACCAGGAGAGGGCCACCAAATGGGCAGGTCAGGCACCACTCAGGGAGGAATGGGCTGGGAAGGGGGAGTCTGCTTCAATTTTGTGGAGAACTGGAACTGGGAGGGGGATGACTGTCTGGGGCAGTCGGAGGTCTGGACCTAGGAGGGGGAGAACTTGTCGAGGTAGAGGGATCCCTGTGTGAGCCTGAAGGCTGGCTGGACCTGGGGAAGTCGCCACATGGGGAGGTGGAGAAATGCATTGGGGAGGCTCAGTGGCGGATGTTGCATGTGGAGGGCTGGGTCTCACTTGCTTGGGGATACAATATCCACCAAGTGTCTTGGGCCAAGGGAGAAGTGAGGTGGCCACAACAGCCTCCTTCTTCCCAGAAAGTGGAGCAGGTGGCCGTGGATCTTTCCGGGAAGATGTTTCAGATCTGGTGGTACGCTTGGGGGGGATGGCGTTTTATTTTGCCTCCCCTGTTTTGGAGGTACTACTACCTCTCTGGTTTTCTGCCCATGCTTCCTAGGGGGGTGGTGGTGGGAGTGGAAGCCTTGGGCACAACAGCCCTCTGAAGTGGGGGGGGGCATTTGTGGCAGACACCAGGTCCACGGCAGCCAGGGCAAGTTTCTGTGTGGATTTGGGGTCAGGTGTGGGGATGGGAGGGCTCTTGGAGGGCGAGGAATGTGAGTTCTGCAATGTGGATGCATGTTTTTTGGATTTCTGCTGCTCAGTGTCCTGTGATGGGCTTGTTGTTGTGCTGTCATGTGTGCTTCTTGTGTGCTTTGGGGATGATGTCTGACATCTCTGTCGCTTGGAGTGCTGTTGTTGTGTGCTGCGTGTGGAGGACTTGGTGCCTGAGTGCTCTGGTGTGTGTGTGCTCTGGTCAAGTGGGGTCACTGGCAGGGTGGTTACGGAAGGGACAGGAGCTGGACTGGGAGCTTGTGACTGCAGAATGACGGCCATCAGTGTTGAGGCCAAAGACTGGACAGTTCTGTGCAGGCCACACACGTCCGAATGAATGGCCTCCATGAACTCAACAACCTGTGACAACTTGTTGCCATGATCCTGGAGGGCATTCAGGAGTAAAGTCTGCCCCACAGACAGCTGCCGCAAGATGTCTATGGCCTCCACACTGAGGGCAGCAGGGGAGACAGGGGCAGAGGCAGCAGTGCCTGGGGGAAAGAGACTCTACCCTTCTTAGGGCAGCGGGCCCGGATACCAGTTGGGGGAGCATCAGGGAGGGTGGACACAGGACGGGGTGTGGCGGACGAAGAGGCAGAGGTAGAACTTCCTTTGCCCGACAACACCGAGGAGTCACCGCTGGTGTGTAAAGATGTGGTGGTAGGTGTTTCTGGACCGGACTCCTCCAGGGCACTCATGTCCCCCTCCGATGCGCTGGTCCCCTCAGTGTCACTGTACTCCAGGGGAGCAGTGATGCCAGTAGCTGCCCCAATGGTGTCCGGCCCCTCTCCTTTCCTGCCCTTGGTAGATGCTGTAAGAGACAGAGACACGGTTCAGTAAAGTGGCCGGCTCACAAACCAGATATGCAATACAAACAGAAATGCTTGGACTGAAGTCCCACATTTAACTCTCCATGTACTGTCTGCATAAGTCCAATTATTTTAATGATTAGCTGATGCATGGAAACATGCTTATCGGACAGTCATGCTCCATGTTGTGCTCACACTGCCAAATTGCTGTGCATGTGTTTACATCTCAACATCACATCCTATTGTCTGCAGGCACCCCTACATGCCTTCAGCTAAGAGAGCTACACATTGAAATATGCTGTGTGTCTCACACTTGAAGTATGAGTTCACAGAGCCCCACAGATACAAAGTAAAAGGAAACTATTGTTAAGTGACATTGCATCCTTCCATCCACTAATTGAGGTACTGCAGCACAACTACCTTTGAAAATTGGTAACCAATCTGTAGAAGCATCAATTACATGGAAGTGCACAACACAAATCTCTAAATGCACCCTGACATGGATCACTGACAAAATATCGACGGACCGAATATCGAGGTAGCAAAATATTGATGCAAAATATCGAAGTCAAGAATATCGACATCCTATCTACATCATGGTAAGTACAAAAATATCGAGAAAAAAATATAGTTGTAAAAAATATCGTTTTTTTTTAATTGTTAAAAAAATAATGTAAAATAAAGTAAATAATACATATAATTAAAAGAAACATAGTTAAAAATATTAAAACATGTTTAAAAATAATAACTAATACATATAATGTTAAAATAAATTAAACATATACATATATAAAATAATATATACTTACTCCAAAGAGTGCAACAGTAGGGAAAGTGTTGGATGGCGTAGGGGTAAAAATTACTATTTTCCACTCCAGAGAGTGCAACAGTAGGGAAAGTGTTGGATAGCGTAGGGGTAAAAATTACTATTCCCACTCCAGTGAGTGCAACAGTAGGGAAAGTGTTGGATAGCGTAGGGGTAAAAATTACTATTCCCACTCCAGTGAGTGCAACAGTAGGGAACGTGTTGGATAGCGTAGGGGTAAAAATTACTATTCCCACTCCAGTGAGTGCAACAGTAGGGAAAGTGTTGGATAGCGTAGGGGTAAAAATTACTATTCCCACTCCAAAGAGTGCAACAGTAGGGAAAGCGTTGGATAGCGTAGGGGTTAAAAATAACATACTTATAAATTAAATAATTTTTGTAATTAAATAATGATTTATTAATAAATTAATAATAAATTAATTAAAAATACCAATAAATTAAAATTAATAATTACTTTAATAACATTAAATTACTTCCCACCCTATTCCCCAATAAACACACAACCCACTCCGCATAAAATTTCACACAATTAATTTAAATATCAATTAATAAATTAATAAAAATTAATTACCAATTAATAATTAATTAACAGTAAATTATCAATACCAATAAATAATAATTATTACAAATTAATTACCAATTAATAATTAATTAACAATAAATTATCAATACCAATTAATAATTAATTAACAATAAATTAATTATCAATACCCAAAAATAAAAATTAATAAGTACTTAATTACAATTAAATTACTTCCCACCCTATTCCCCTATAAACCCACAACCCGCTCCAATAATAAATTAATACAATTAATATAATTATCAATTAATTAATTAATAAAAATTAATTACCAATTAATAATTAATTAACAATAAATTAATTATCAATAGCAATAAATAAAAATTAATAATTACTTAATTACAATTAAATTACTTCCAACCCTATTCCCCTATAAACCCACAACCCGCTACAGAACTAAAACTCAAAATGTAATTAAAAATAATTAATAATTCCTAAAAATTATTATTTAATTTACTGTAATCAAATTACTTCCCACCCTATTCCCCTATAAACCCACAACCCGCTACGGTACTAAAACACATAATTTACTTTAAAAAAATTACTAACCTCTAAAAAATGTATACATATATTTAAAAAAACAGTACAATACTTAACAAAAAATATAGAACACATACATATAAAATACATACTAAAATACATAACACTAATATAAACATCGATATTATTAACATCGATATTTTTGCTAACGATATTACTAACTTCGATATTAACAAAAACGATATTTCTTACCTTCAGGTCGATATTCTGGTCGTCGATAATCTTGATGTCGATATTATGTCCCCACGATATTTAAAACTCGATATTAATGTAGGTCGATATTAAAAACTCGATATTGTGTCTGTGCACCCCCTGACATGATGCTCACTACCAGTTGGTGTCTCAGAGAGTGACACTTAGGCATATGTCACCTGGCCACATGACAATCCAAACGTTGTACAGATGCAGAACATCTGCAATCACCACTGAGGCCTTAGAAGCAATTGCACCACACTAGAGACATCTCAGAGGTTCCTGCCTTTCTCATGTCTGGGATTAATGCAGTCTGTCATGCGCAACATCACACTTTGTACAATACTCACCCCCAACTTGCTGCTGTTGGGCCCTCAAGCGTCCATCCAGCTCTGGCTGTGTCACTGCCAGGATGCGGCCCAATAGTGGGGTCATGCTCCGGCGCGCCAACCGGCCACTTTGAGGAACCAGCCCTAGCATCATTTCTGCGACGTTTTTGCTGACGCCGCAGATGTCATTCCACCTCTTGTGGCAGTGGTTATGTCGCCGGTTAGAGACCCCCAGGGCCTTCACCTTGTGGGCGATGGCCCTCCATATTGCCTTCCGCTGATGGACCTTGAGCTGTAGGCATGAGAGACAAGATGAGACCTTTTTAACACTGTGTTGTGGACCATTGTGTGTCAGTACAGAAGCACGTATACACGTATCCACACACATAGATCAATGGACAGCACAGTCCATAGACCTTGTCACATACTACACTCTGAGCAAGCTTGCTGATTCCAATTTAAACATCTATGATGATGGACCGACTCCCTGCCCATCTCATACATATGCAGAGTGCCTGCAGGGAAATCAAGGTGAAACAGGGCCTCATCTGTGATGCACGATGAGAGTCAGCATGACCGAAAATACACTGTAAATGATGTCTAGTGGTCAGATTCAATGTGTCCAACACTACACACCCCTTAATGTCCATGACCATTGCATAGCTACACGTGTCATGGAGGTCACAATTAGGTCCCTGATTGTACATTCTCTCACTCATTTCACAAGGTGTAGGCCTGTCTTGTGTACTCCTCAGACCTCTAAATGCTGCTTCATATGTAGCAGGGTGGACTACTTTTCTTTCTTTATAACTTTATTCGGTGTGTATGAAACAACCACAAAAGTATACATAAAAACAAATTATGTTGCTAATGATTAATATCAAATATTCTGAACTGGGGTGGTGGAGTGAGCTAAAGAATGATGATGGATTAAACCCAGATCAATTGACTGGGGGTGAGTGTTTGATTAGCTCAAGCGCTCCGTCCATCATCCCCTTTGGTATCGCTTTGTTCGCCCTAAGTTGGCAGGGTATGCCCAGACGTGGGTCCCTTGCTCACTTTGCCACTGGATTCAAGCTAGCCTGGCTGATGACGGCTGAATAGCCAGAAACCGGTCCCAGGATGCTTGTTTCCGGTCCAGGGAAGACATGGCTTGGCAGTTCGGGCTGGACTGTTCCCATGAGGCACAGGGTCAGACTGATTTGCATATGGCCATGTCTGAACTGGGGTGGTGGAGTGAGCTAAAGAATGATGATGGATTAAACCCAGATCAGTTGACTGGGGGTGAGTGTTTGATTAGCTCAAGCGCTCCGTCCATCATCCCCTTTGGTATCGCTTTGTTCGCCCTAAGTTGGCAGGGTATGCCCAGACGTGGGTCCCTTGCTCACTTTGCCACTGGATTCAAGCTAGCCTGGCTGATGACGGCTGAATAGCCAGAAACCGGTCCCAGGATGCTTGTTTCCGGTCCAGGGAAGACATGGCTTGGCAGTTCGGGCTGGACTGTTCCCATGAGGCACAGGGTCAGACTGATTTGCATATGGCCATGTCTGAACTGGGGTGGTGGAGTGAGCTAAAGAATGATGATGGATTAAACCCAGATCAGTTGACTGGGGGTGAGTGTTTGATTAGCTCAAGCGCTCCGTCCATCATCCCCTTTGGTATCGCTTTGTTCGCCCTAAGTTGGCAGGGTATGCCCAGACGTGGGTCCCTTGCTCACTTTGCCACTGGATTCAAGCTAGCCTGGCTGATGACGGCTGAATAGCCAGAAACCGGTCCCAGGATGCTTGTTTCCGGTCCAGGGAAGACATGGCTTGGCAGTTCGGGCTGGACTGTTCCCATGAGGCACAGGGTCAGACTGATTTGCATATGGCCATGTCTGAACTGGGGTGGTGGAGTGAGCTAAAGAATGATGATGGATTAAACCCAGATCAGTTGACTGGGGGTGAGTGTTTGATTAGCTCAAGCGCTCCGTCCATCATCCCCTTTGGTATCGCTTTGTTCGCCCTAAGTTGGCAGGGTATGCCCAGACGTGGGTCCCTTGCTCACTTTGCCACTGGATTCAAGCTAGCCTGGCTGATGACGGCTGAATAGCCAGAAACCGGTCCCAGGATGCTTGTTTCCGGTCCAGGGAAGACATGGCTTGGCAGTTCGGGCTGGACTGTTCCCATGAGGCACAGTGTCAGACTGATTTGCATATGGCCATGTCGGAACTGGGGTGGTGGAGTGAGCTAAAGAATGGTGATGGATTAAACCCAGATCAGTTGACTGGGGGTGAGTGTTTGATTAGCTCAAGCGCTCCGTCCATCATCCCCTTTGGTATCGCTTTGTTCGCCCTAAGTTGGCAGGGTATGCCCAGACGTGGGTCCCTTGCTCACTTTGCCACTGGATTCAAGCAAGCCTGGCTGATGACGGCTGAATAGCCAGAAACCGGTCCCAGGATGCTTGTTTCCGGTCCAGGGAAGACATGGCTTGGCAGTTCGGGCTGGACTGTTCCCATGAGGCACAGGGTCAGACTGATTTGCATATGGCCATGTCTGAACTGGGGTGGTGGAGTGAGCTAAAGAATGATGATGGATTAAACCCAGATCAGTTGACTGGGGGTGAGTGTTTGATTAGCTCAAGCGCTCCGTCCATCATCCCCTTTGGTATCGCTAATATCAAATAAAAACATGTCGAATAACACTTGTTAGACAACATGGGGTCAGAGTTAATCACATTATAAGAACACATAAAATATCAATTTAAAAAAGCAATACAGTGGACTACTCATATGTCTCACAAAGTCCTTTTAGTGAAGTGGCCTGGATACATTGTGCATTTTCAGGACATGCTTGAGGGTTTTTCACTGACGCAAAAAGTGGTACATCATAAGATTTACATGCATGTACAATGACAATGATGACACATGCATGTACAATGACAATGATGACACAGTGCATACACATGGGCGACTCTACACATAATGGCACCAAAGAAGGATGACATGTCCACTGTACATTTATCGGATGTGTGAGAGGTGATTTGCCACTGACCTAGACAGATACAGGCCTTGTACTCTTGCGCATACTGGGCTCATCTCCATAGTAACCCTGTTGAATCAGTACACCCCTTAATCAGTACCCTCTGCTCAATCGACAGGTACCATCTCACTAATGTTCATATGTACACTTAATGAACTTTTACAGGACATGTCACAGGGAATGTGTGTGCAAAGTGAGATTTCATGAAGTCATCAGTCTTGCTTTTCTCCAATTGCGGTTTCCAGATCATTTTAGTATCCAAGGTTATACCTAAATAATTAAAATTCTGCACATATTCTAGCTTTTGATTTTTAACCGTTAAATTCTTTTAAAAAGATTTATGTGGGTTAACTGCCATATATTTTGTTTTGCTAGAATTTATTTCTAGGCTCCTAATATCACAGTATGCGCCGAAAGAGTCAATTAGACATTGTAGACCTTTTGGGGTTTGAGATATTAAAATAGTGTCATCTGCGAATAGAAGGGCTGGTACTGGCGCCCCCCTAACTTGGGTGAATCATGTGCACAACCCAATAAATGCTCTGGAATATCATTTACGTACAATGAGAATAGGGTGGGCGCCAACACACACCCTTGCCTTACGCCCCTTTTTACTGGAATTGCCTCAGTGAGTTCGCCCCTCAGACCCCACCTAACTTTTGCATAGTTGTCCTCATGCATCTTATTATTTGCACGAGGAGTCCTCCTGGTACCCCTTGATCTTTTAATGATTTCCAAAGTAGGTTTCTAGGGATGAGGTCGAATGCGGCCTTCAGGTCGACAAAGGCAATATACAGATGGCCTTTCTTTAAAATTGTATATTTCCAGCTCATACAGAGAAATCTAAAGACCTGGTCAATTGTGCTGGTTCTGACTCTAAATCCAGCCTGATATTTTGAAAGAATGCAGTTCTCCTCAATCCAGTCATTTAATTTTGTTAAAATTTGCCTAGCATAAATTTTTTGTAAAATATCTATTAAACTAATCGGTCGGTAATTTGAAGGGTCTTGGCGGTTGCCTTTTTTAAAAATAGTAGTCATTTCGGCCCCTTTCCATGATTCTGGGATTGGTGCACCCGCAGCTACTGAATTAAAAAGAAAATTAATATAAGGGCCCCAAACAGTTTTGTCATGCCTCAGTAAGTCTCCTGGTATCTTATCTGGGCCTGGTGCTTTCCCCGGTTTTACTGCATCAATTGCTGTCAGAGTATCTTCCAAACTAAAGTGTAGGGGGGCTATGCTAGGGATGATTACATAATCTTGCAGGTTGTGTGTTATTTCAGTTGTAGATATGGAATAAAGGCGGGAGAAGTGATTGACCCAGGTGTTGGCGTCTAAAAAGAGGTATTTACTACATCTTCCCGTTTTATTGCCTTTGGCTATCAATCGCCAAAAACCGGCATGATCTTTAATTTTTGCTGCACTAATCAATTCTGTCCAGATATTATCATCCCAATTTTTTTTAGTTTGTACCAGTAATCTTTTGTACTTAATCCTTTTCTCCCTTAAGGCCACGACATTGTTGATTTTTGTTGCCAATACGAGTTCTTTTTTTGCCTCGCGGCACTCCTTGTTGTGTACCAGGGATTAACTAAATTGCTTGTATCAGTTTTCCCCCCTCTGCGTTCTTTAGGGATCCTACTCAAAATAGGTTTTAATGCATCTACCAATGCATGATGTATAGTCAGTATTGGGAACTCTGCAGCAGGCAGATCAGTATATGGAGAAATGACGTCTGCAAAGATGCCTTAAATCTGCGTCATAGCCTCGTTATTTCCCACTATGGATGCCCATTTTAAGGCTCTACGGTTGTTACTTACTAAGGGTTCGTCCAAGATAGAGTTAGTGTCTCCATTGCTCCAAGAAGTCGGTTGAAAAGGGTGAGCTGCTAATGTCAAATGTAGGGGGTAATGATCACTATCAGTTCTAGCATCAACTACCAAGTCATGTACATTTGGCCAAAAGCCGATGGATGCCAATATGTAGTCAATGCAACTCTTACCATTGCCCCTGTTAAATTTAGCGGCATTTGGACTATCAGAAGGCAATCGACCATTGCAAGCTCTAAGTCCATGCCCTGACACCAATCTTGTAAGTTGGGCAACTGCAACCGAGCATGGTACTGCCGGACTACTTTCCAAAGAGGGGATATTATTTGCCGTATCTTCCTCTTCAAAGATATTTTCAAGTCCCACAACTGGTTCAAATTTGCGATTAAAATCACCCCCCACAATTACCATTGCCCTCGGGTCAATTGAACCTAAAAACTGATCTAGCTGGTCTATCACCAAAGATTCCTTGCTGGATGGACTAGGTCTGCTGTAGATATTTATTAAGTATATTTCAGTTTTGTCCCATGTACAAATCTTCACACCAACTATATCCTGTGATGTAAAATCCAACTGAGTTATGTCAATACAAAGGGTGATTTTTGCCCATATAACAAGGCCACCCGAGGGCCTACCTCTAACCGAGGGGTAGCATTAACACTATATGTTTTGAACCCGACCTTGTGGGAGTTTCTAAAGCCCAAGTTTCTTGTAAAA
Source organism: Calotriton arnoldi (assembly GCA_963921515.1). Taxonomy (NCBI): domain Eukaryota; kingdom Metazoa; phylum Chordata; class Amphibia; order Caudata; family Salamandridae; genus Calotriton; species Calotriton arnoldi. Next base: position 736,372 of record CAWUFW010005719.1, read on the forward strand.
GACATATATCGCTCTGTTCAATGTACTCCTGCCATTCTGCATCCCTTAGGTTCCTTTTCAACCCCGCTATATTCCAAGAAGTAAGTCGTATTTCTAGTTGCCGTTTTTCCCTTATTCCCTGATTAAGTGCAGTTTCCATCTCAGTCCGAGTTCCCTGAACTACATAGTGTTCATTGACAAAATCGGGGGGGCACATTACGTTATTGTATAATAACAGGTATGACTCAGATGCGACCACTTGTTCGCAGGGCCCGGGCACCAATGGTGCATCTAAGGTCTCTTGGGGCGTAGCTGTATCCTGTTCATTTATTAAACATAGCCGATCCGGGTCACCAATCCTCGGCTGGAGACCTGCTACACTCCAGCTCGAAATACTTGAATCTATGCCAGCCTTGGTTTTAATTATGGCTAGCTGATCGTCTAGCATATCAATAGTAGGAGGGGGTACAGGAGCCTGAAAATTATCAAAGGAATATAATTCATGTTCTGATAAGGATGGTTGTCAATCCTGGTTGTCTAAGTCTGATAAGGCCTGAAACCTGTTGGATAGAGGGATAAGGGCACAATTGTGTACAATAAGCCTAGATGGTGGTTTGTAAAAATAACCCAGAGGAAGAGCACAGATACTGGAGTTTTGGGTAAATGTTTGCTCACAGAGTCTTAATAGGCAACGAACCATCTGTGGCCTGCGAAAATTAATCACTACGCAGTCACCATCAATGCTCTTGGGGGATTGACCAACCCACCCAACTCTACGGACCATAAGGATCTCTTTCATATCGGATGGGTGGAATCTTTTGTGTTTTATTAACCAATCCACAGTCTTATTACGTAGGTCAGCCCAGGACTCCTTCTGATCCCCTTTAAGGGTAGGGACACCAGCCAAAATTAATACGTAGGGACACGTGGCTGGAGGTAGGCTCAAAACATCAGTATTGGGTTTCGGGCAATTGTTCCTTGAGCCATCTATTGTGCTCCTATTCGGGTTACTTGGTGTAGTGCCCGAAAGTGGGCGTTCGGGATACATGCTGTGTGAACCCATGCACTTTGTATTAAGATCCCGGGACACTTCCTGTGTGTTTCCCTCCCCGATGCTAGGTTTCAGTATAGGGTGTTCTTTTGCTTTACGGCTTGTACTACACGAATTAACAATTAAATTAGCATCTACTGATGTTGACGGACCCTCCCCCTCAATGACATCAGAGTGTGAAATTACATTACTGCCTCTTAAATTGTCCATAACAATGTTCACCCGTTCTAACTTTTCCCAAAGAAGAGTAAAGTTCTTATCGATTAGTTCTTTGATGTGGGCTAGCGCAGTTCCCAAAGCAGTCTCCACAACGGTGGCAAGGGCAGCGTCCCCAATACTCTCATGTCTTGGTAAAGGAGAAAGCGGACCCACGTCAGTCTGTGTGCAAACAGAGTTGGTCGATGGTACTACAGGATCAATTACATGATCTATTACATGATTGGCGGGTTGAGATCCTTTTGTGCTTTTGGTTTTTTGAGCGCCAACATCCCGCTTTCGTTTAACTGGTGGCTCTCTCACCTTGTTCACATCTAGTGGTTTGGAGACCTGTGTTCTAGTAGCTATACTTGACACAATTGGGATAGCTATTGGAGGTATGTCCAAAGTTGGCAAGGGGGAGGTCAGGGGCACATTTTGGGGCGTAGTGGACAGGCACATTTGTGGGAAGTCCCCCGGGTTGGAGATACCTAATGATGAGCGTCTCTGTAGTATTGATGGATCTAAGGAAAGTCGCCGCTCTGTCATTTCAATCTCATGGGTCAACAACGATTCTGCCCTGACAATAAATGCATCTAAGGTGCCCGCTACTCCTTTACGCTTGCTCATGTTGAAACTGCGAGTCTTGAAAAGTTCAGTAACTTCCACACAATATTGTTATACAACACAAGTACTAATATCAGGGATAAAAGTGTGTGCAACAGTACCTGTAGCCTGGAAAATGCAGTCAAGGACCAGTGATCAATTATCAGGGGGGTGGCCCAGCCCAGCCTCCTCCGGGCTTTGCCCGGGCGCGGCCCGGACACGCCTGCGCGCGTCCCGCGCTGCGGGAGCCCTGTCGTCCTCTTAAGCGCCTCCTGGCGCTGACCGGTGGCGTGGGCGGCGTGCGCGCCGCTAGGGCTGCTAGGGCGTGTAGTTTCCCTGGACCGGAAACCGGGAATGGTCGCAAGTATCTCCTGTGGCGGCAATTGACTCTGGCGGCAGTGGCGGCAAGGACAGTTCTGGCGAGTAGCAGGGGCTCCCTGTCATAGTCATATATAGCTTTATTCGGAGTCATAACAAACATCCATAGAAGCATTTACACAGGTAAAAAAAAAAAAACAACTAGCGTCAGGTTCATTTCATTACATCTAAAAAAAAGTCTAATACGTTAAAAAGCAGTATAATCATAAGCGCATAATATTAAAAATCATCAAATTAAATACAATCAAGTACGCTAAAAAGCATTATAAACATGAGGACAAAATTACTAAAAGGAATAGGACACTATACCCCGTATTTTTTACTCCGCATGCCATTACCCCGCATTTTTTACTCCACATTAGCTTTTACAACGCAGGGCTTTGCAACGCAATCCGTTACAACGCATTCCCCATTCCAACGCAATTACTATTCTAACTCCAGGGGGGGGGCTTTACTTTGGGGAATGCGTTGTAACAGTTTTGCAGTGTAAAGCCCTGCGTTGTAAAAGTTAATGCGGAGTAAAAAATGCGGGGTAATGGCATGCGGATTAAAGCATGCGGGTAAAGGATGTTTCCCTACTAAAAGACATCTAGCTGCCAAAACTTCCATTAGACATTTATACAGATATAATCCTAAGGTGGTTAAAGTGCGTTAATGCAATATTTTCATGTTAACTTCCAGATTCAGTTCTTCCCCAAGACCTTACTGTCCATGCCCCATAAATATATACTCCCATTGCCATATTCTAGGTAGTACCTAATGTCATCCTCTTTCTAGCATAAAAAACAGCCCATAGGAAAGATGACATTCTGCAGCAGATTTCTAGTGTTGGCAATGATTGCAGGTACAAATAGGCAGGACGACATTGCGTAAAACTTAACTGTCTTATTATTGGTAAGATATACCGCTTCCTATATTGGGAGTAAAATTTACACAAGAGACCCACATGCAACGTGGTAACTGTTTCAGGCTGGCCATGGTTGTGTTGTCCATGTGCTCGCAGCGTTTGTAAGAGATCATGGCTGGAGGCTGCCTTTGAATCTTTTTGCTTGCATGGTTTGATCAGTGTTGTCTACAAGCTGAGGAAAGCTGACCTACTATAGCATGAGTGGGTGGGGTGGACCTCCTGCTGTTACCTCCTCAAATGCTGTCTGGGCACTCAAGTGATGATCCCCGCTGCTGTGGTGGTCCTTGTGACTCCCAGGCCAGCGGGAACCATCTAGCTTTGATGGGGCTATGCAGTGCACAAAGGAGCCGTCTGCACAATTGCAGCCTTCGTCACCCTCCCAGGCCACAGTGAGTATTGAGACCCTAAAATGGGACCAGCTCGTAATTCCCCTTTGCTGAAACACCTCGCATCACCACAGTTCAGAAGGACCACGTGCAACCTGAGGGCCAAACCCAGAGAGATACTGTGCCTCGACTCCTGGTAGGTGGGAGATCAGTGCAGTCAGCCCACTGGTGGCGCCGGCCCAGGTTTACTGCCATCTGTGCAATGTTAGGCCCCCTCTGTGGTCTAGCCCCTCCCACTCTGCTTCCGACAACTCTCAGGCACGGTGTCCAGCCTCAGCATGCAGTACTCACCTCCTTTATGGAGCGGGTAGAGGAGCTGTTGTGGATCAGGACTCCTATTTTGATCCTGGATCTTCTCCTGCTGCCTGTTATCCACACAGCGGGCCGTGGCTTCGCAGTAGCAGGATTGTGACAGTCATCTTGAAGGCTGCTCTGAGCGGGGCAGTTCAAGCTGTATGGCTCCTCTGCTCCAAGCAGTACTCTCTGTGCTGTGCTGAGTAGTCCTGGGGGCGTTATGGTGTAATTCCACTCCCCCCGAGTCGCTGCCAGGAATGCCCTGTGATGCTGCGGCAGGAGCTCACCACACGGAGCTCATGCGGGACACATCTTGCTGGGGCCACTCATTGGCCACACCCTCAAAGATATAAATTATTTCTGGGTGCCAGGGGTGCCACTATATGCCCAGGCTGTGCCCTCATGAGATGTGGTGACTACTAGCCAATGCGTTACCAGGTCCCCACCCACCTAGTGATGATTTCCTGTGAAGTGTGGCATCTAGCTAACCCAGACTGCATTAATTAGTTTCTAATTGGGTGAGAAACTAATGTACCAAAGCACTCAACATAAAGTAAAACAATGGTGTTGTCACCATATACAGTATTGTCCAGACCCCAAAGTCAAAGAACGTGAGTCGTAAATTTGTTGTAGAAACTTGTATTGTAGTCCAAAATACAGCCGACACGTGTTTCGTCATACAAGTGACTTCTTCAAGGCTAAATGGAATAGTACTGTTGTCATGATCCCGTGGGTCAACAGACTTGGATAAAAGGAAATTCCTGAAAGTCAGAGCCTAGAATGGAAGTGACTTGTTGCCAACGAAAGTAGACAGTAATTCAAATGCAATCCCAGTTGATTTGCTAGATTAAGCTTCCTCAAAAAGTCCCACTGGGTCTCTTACATTTGGATAACGGTGGACACTTTTTGAGGAAGCTTAATCTAGCAAATCGACTGGGATTGCATTTGAATTACTGTCTACTTCTTTCATTGGCAACGAGTCCTGTATACTGATCTTCTGAATGATAAGTGTACGGTGTGGATCAGTGGGACACGTTTGGAAGACCTAGGATGTCACTTCCATTCTATGCTCTGACTTTCTGGAATTTCCTTCTTATCCAAGCCTGTTGACCCACGGGATCGTGACAACAGTACTATTCCATTTAGCCTTGAAGAAGTCACTTGTATGACGAAACATGTGTCGGCTGTATTTTGGACCACAATACAAGTTTCTACAACAAATTTACGACTCACATTCTTTGACTTTGGTGTCTGGACAATACTGTATACGGTTACAACCCCATTGTTAAATAGAGGTTTCACCAATGTATATGATGCATATCAGATAGTTTGATGCATCTGTACCTTTTAGCACCGCAATTAGACTATTCTGTGTGTAAATCTTTGACAAATACATTGGCACAAGCCATATATTGGTGCGACCGAATAAAAGCATCACTACCCACCCATGAGGTGTAGCTACCTGGGGGCTACAAGTCCACAGAAATAATGGTTTGGCAACTGTTTTCCCCTCTCTGTCCCTGACCTCAATCTGTCTGCAAAAACAAAAGAGCAGCCCTCTTGTGCATGTCCACCATTTGTCCTTCAAAGGTGACTTCCCCTTTTTGTCTCACCCTGTTTGGCATTCCTACCAGGGAGAGGTCACACCTCTTCCAAAGCCAGGCCCTGTGTGTTCCTGCCTGAAAGTCATTCACACCTCCCCTCAGAAGGGCAGAAAGCAGTCTAGTGCCAGCAACCGTAACCGGTCACTGGAAAACTTTGGGCAACATGTGGCTACTCACTAAATATGACATATGGGCGTAAGTTACATAAAATGTGAATTGCCCATCAAGTTGGGTTTAATGTAATGATTCTTTTGATACCTTCAAGCATCAAATTTAGTAGTCCCATTCAGAAGTTAGCACTGCTGAGTGGTCAGCCTGTAACTCTGTACTCGCAAATGGGGCTACTAGCCTTTCCACAGTTCAAACGGCAATGCAGGGTTTTTACTACCTGTGACAACCAGCATCACAAGATCTACACTACAGCAACATCTGTCCACGACGCCTGACCGTGTCTTTGTGCTACAGCAACAACAGCCCGCGACACCTGGTCTGCTCTTCGTGCTGCTGCGCAGACCATCTGCAATGCTTTCCCTGCTCCTCACAGCTTCCTCCTCCTCCACAAACGGAACTCTGAGCGCCAGACTTTGAGAAGGTAACATTTTCAGGTGGACTAACCTGATCCCTTTATCCAGCCTGCTCACCAACCATCGCAGTTAGCCTGAATATGTGGCTTTCCCCTGGTCTAGCACAACCAGATGATTGTAAGTGGTGCTTTGTGCTTTTAGGTGCTATTTTTACCTGAAACATTGAAATTGGTTATTTCCGATTCTTTTGATTGGATTTTTGTTGTTTTGGTATCATTTTGTTTATTTCAATTTACTCTATATGTCTATTTTGGTTTGGGAATTTATTTCTGTTGTGTTTTCACTTGATTACTGTTTGTGTGCTGCAGAAATACTTTACTTTGCCTCTAAGTTAAGCCTGACCACTTTGGCCCTGATTTATATCGGGGTAGATGGCCCGCTGCTCCACCATGGGCATGGGTAAATACTCTGTCCCCATGATGGAGGGGCTGCTCGCCAAATCTCTTAATGACCATCAAGCCTTCTCCCATGGCAAGGGCAGCATTATTGCAATGTTACTGTCCCTCACCACCAGGCTTTGTCTGGCGGTGAAAGACAGTAAAAATGGCTATATGTCCGCCAATCTAAATTGGGCAGGCAGATATGTTACCATTTCTCCAATGGCCCTTACTTCCCAGGGCCATCAGAGAAGTATGGCCATAGCAGAGCCGAAGTAGTCTATGCTATGGCCAAACTGAAGGTCTGCCCGCCCAATCTAGATTGGGCGGGTGGACCACTGTGTTGGCGGGGAGGGAGCTCAGTTGTAGCTGCAACAGAGTTCCTTCCCTGCCAACATATATATCAGGCCCTTTGTGCCAAGCTACCAGAGGGTTCAGCTCAGGTTAATTTGGTGACTTTTGTGGTTCACCCTGACAAGAATTGTTGTTATTGCCTGAGTAGGGCTTCCATCCTGCATCAACCAATAACCCTATTTCCTACAGAGAGGATGCCGAAAATATCTACCAGCACCCCCACCTCTTAACAGTGACCTTGTCACACAATACACATAAAGGGGCCGATTCCGATTCGGGCCGGAAATCTCTCCGACCGAGCCGGACCCGGAGAGATTTCCGACCGAATCGGACTCGGGCAGTCCGACCGATCGAGTACGATGCGCACGCATGCCATCGGACTCGAGTCGGTCGGACTCCCAGTGAAGTCAATGGGAGCCTGTCGTACAACGCGTACGCAGGCTCCCATTGACTCAATGGAGTGCGAGGCGGACAAGGGCGCCCCTACAGCGTGTACGCGGCGGAGCGGTCGCGCCGTACACGCACAGGTAGGGGGACCCATGGGTCCCCCTGTGTGCGACTCGCGCGCCTACGCGTACAGGGGGTCCGACGCGGACCCCCAAAGTCCGGCTCCGACAGCTTTTTCGAGCCGGACGGCGCGAGTCGATCGGACTGCTCGCGGCGCGCATCGTACTTACCCGGCCGGGAAACGTCTCCATAGCGCGGTGCGAGTCGTGTCCCTGCGAGTCGGTCGGAGCGTGTTGAAGCCGCGTTCGAGTCGGTCGGAGTTTTCGCGGGTGCCTGCATCGTACTCGCTCGGCCGGACCCGAGTACGATTCGGTCGGGAAACAGGGCTCCGAATCGGATCCGGTAAATCCGAATCCGATTCGGAGCCCTACCGGCCGAGATCGGAATCGGCCCCAAAGTATCTGTACATAATTTGAAATTTTTTAGAAATATAAAGCAAAGAACAATGCCACAACCAATACACATCTCACACATACATATTTTACAATTTGCATCCTGATTAGGTGCTGGGCTGGATTCTGGATTTGCCACATGTTAACGTGCCAAACCTGGAGCTGTCCCTCGGGGGGGGGGATGACCAAAGGATTTATCAACTGGAAAATGTGAAATCTACAATAAGAACCAGTGAAAAGAAGCCAGAGTCTATTAGTAGAACTTGTGACAAATTCTACCTTACCCTGTGCCAGCAAAAGGCTCATATTGATGGATGATTTGGTGCTACTCATGTTCTCAATCATGGAAGGTTAAAAGGCTGAATCTACTCTTAGGACTGCATGTCATACACACTTATCTGGAAAGGTCAAGTCAATTGGTGATTGTTTTTACTCCTGAGTGTATGCCAATGGCAGGATGAGTTTTTTAGGCTGGGTACACTGCTAGAGGTATCATAGTAGCATGTTCAATTGTGTGAACAGGTCCAAGTTGTGGGTACTCTTATCTGCCATGGGATTGGAACTTGAATTGGTGGATTTTCTTTGTGTCCTGCATTGAGATTTAACTACCTCAGTCAGATTCGGGGAGTGAGGAGAATGTACAAATTCTTTTAAATTGGTTTGTTGCATTTGTCAGGGCTGCGTCCTAGTCCCCATCTCATTTCTTCCATATATCAACAATCTTAATTTTTGATTGATTGTGAAGTGGAAGGATAGGCCAGCTGTTTAAAGCCTGTTGCCTCCTTGTTGTATGCAGATGATGCTATATTGTTGTCCCACACTCCGAATGGTCTGAAAACGTTAATAGATGCATTTGTCCTTTTTATAGAGAACCTTGACCTATAGACAAACTTGACAAAAACCTTTGTTATGGCCTGCAGCCCTAAACATTTGAGGTCTCAATGTCAAGTAAAGGGCAATCACATTCCATACATGAGAGTAACTTTTAACACTACCAGCTCCTGGACCCCCCACCTCTCATCTAGGAAGCAACGTTTCTCACAATTGGTGGTATTCTTGTTTAACCTGGCAACAAATATCGGCAATGCGCCCATCTCCCCTCTGCTGGAAATCTACAATAGCAAATGTCTCCCCTTTCTTACATATGGTGCCGGTACCCGGGGATACAATGATGTGGGAAATCTCCAAGTGGAGAAAAACGTTTTTTGTCAATAACTCCTTTCTCTTCCATCAAGCCGCCCACATTACTTTGTCCAGGAAGAGCTAGGGCTAGATTACGTTAAGGATCAGATTAAACTAGCTCCTGTGCTACTGTGGATTGCAATTTGGTGCAATGACAGTGCTTAATTTGAGCCGATGGTTGCTGGTGGGGGCATCAGCACTTATTTTTGGGGAGTGTCACTTTTTTTTCTCAACAAATATTTTTCGAGTGCAAGAGAGAGAAAATCATACAGATTGGACAGACGGAGCAAGAGGAAGATGGCAAAACCATCACAAAGGGAGAACGCAGAAACCTACAAAAGTGAGATAAAGGGACAGGGAGTGTCTGATAGTGGATTAAAGAGGCATGCTCTGGATTTAAGACTACCAGCCTTGGTATTCGGTGCACCAACGTTTAATTGAACCGGCCACAGGCTTCCGAGAAGAGCGCACTCTCTCTTTTGACAAATTAGGCAATGTAGCAATGAATACACTTCCTTAAATAGAGAAATAATAGAAGACTGTTTATCCTCTGAACATGGTCTTAAAATAATGTGGCTCTGCTATACTAAATCTGTAATGGCAGAGCTTGGCAGGCCGCCCTTATTTACATCACCATGTTTAATAGATGCTAAGGATGAACCCTGGATCAAGCAGTCATTTAGGAACGCTAGACGGTCGGCTTGAGAAGCTGTGGGCATACAGGAACCACTTATTAGACTCTAAAGTGATTCAGACATCCATGGGCTTTGTTAGAGCTGACAGCCTTAGGGTGGTCTTCCCCCAACTTTTTTCCTGCCTCCTTCCATTTTTCTGCACTCGTTTTTGCAGGTTTTAGGACTCTGAGCACTTTACCACTGCTAGCCAGTACTAAAATGCATATGCGCTTGCCCTTAAACATATTATGATTGACTTACACCTGCTTGGTATATTTAATTTACCTGTAAGTCCCTTTTCAAGTGGTATGCCATATACCCAGGGCCGGTAAATTAAAAGCTAGTAGTGGGTCTGCCGCTCTGATTGTGCCACTGACACAAGTGGCCTTTCAAACCTGTCTCGGGCCTGCCACTGCAGGGCCTGTGTGTGCAGTTAAACACAGAGATTTAAATTTCATTCTTTCCGAAATTGGCAGCCAATGCTTTTAGCTCTTTTGTGCCTTACAGTCTGTCTCCAATATACGTCTGGGTTGGGTGACAGTTAGACTTTGTGCATTTACTTAAGACAGCCACAAACACAGTAAGGTGAGGCTCATCTACATTCTGAGCACTCATCTGATTTCATCTGCATTCTGATGGGTCTTCCAGGGCAGGGTGGAATGGGAGGAGCTGACACTTACACTTCAATAGGTAGTGTCCTATCCACACAAAAAGCATGGATTTATCTCCCAGGGTTAGCCTGACAGACAGTACTGGGCTGAAATGGATTGTGTGCACTTCAGAGGTCAGCCTTTGATGTCACCTCCATTTCAAAGGCACTTTTGGGTGTAAGTCCCTGACCAACACCAATCAGGCACTTCTGGATCTTGAACTAAACCTCTGTCAGGACTGCTGTGCTGCTCAAAGGACTCAACTTGATTGTTTTTCTGGAAGGACTGCTTTTCTGCTGCTCCCTGACTCTGCCTTCCCTCCAAGTGATAGTCAAGGGCTTGCTGGCTTGCCTCCTGTTTTCTTAAGTCTCAGGGACACAAAAGACTTCCTGCAATCCTGCTGGTGCTGCTGGACTCTGCCTTCTGTGAGTCCTACCCTTACCTGAGGTGTCCCCTCCATGTTCTGGGGCTCAGAAGTGGGTTCTGCAGCTGGTTTGCTACAAATTTGACGCATCGTCACCACTGCGTAGATCGGAACATACCCAGGGCCCTTCGAAGCAGTGCTGATCGGGAGACAGCCCTGTGCTGCTCAAAGATGACACAGCGGCGATCCAAGGTCCCGACTGCGAGGCTCGACTTGGCACATTGACCTGACTGTGAGGTTCGATGATGGTACAGCGCCAATCCGAGGTCCCAACCATGAGGCTTGACTGTGACACACCGACCCGCCTGAGTGAATTGGAACCAAAGCATTGCCTTTACTGCGTGGAAAATTAAACAAATTTCGTTGCTTCCGACCAGGAAAGGTACTTTGTTCACCGGACCCTGCATGGGATCTGTAGCCGGCCTGTGCTGCCACGAGGTTGGCCCGAACTTTGACTTTGTTCGGGTCCAGGAAGTCCTAAGTAACCTTTTTGTCACTACTTGTTTCTAAATGCTTTACTGCATTTATTTCTTCAAAATCCAATAGCTCAACTTCTACACATTGGATGTTTGTCGTTTTGGTCTTACTTTGCTCAGATAAATATTCTCTATTTTTCTAAAGTGTTGTGGAGTCTTTTTGTGGTTTTTCACTCTGTTGTTATATGAGTTGTTGCACAAATACTTTGCACACTGCCTTCTAAGTTAAGACTGACTACTCTGTTCCAAGCTACTAGAGGGTGAGCACCAGATAATTTAGGATTGTGTTGTGACTTACCCTTACTAGGATTGTGGTCCCTACTTGGACAGGGTGCATACCTCTGCCAACTAGAGACAACATTTCTAACAGGCTAGGAACCATATCTTGACTCAGTAATAGATTCATGGGAGTGATTGCTCCTTACTAGATTCAGATTTGGCACTGTAACTCCTTTATTTATCAATTTATAGTTTGTGTGAGTCTAGTATGAAATGTCTTAACGTTGAATGTAACAAGGTAACACCACAACTGAGCTAATCATTATTTGAAAATTCTTTTTATGACCATCTACTAATTGGTTTTGTAATTGTAAATTTTAACTGTGTGGATGCTATGTTTTTTTAATATGTACTATTCCTGTATTTGTATTATTATTTATTAATAATTGAATAAAGTTGATGATGATGTGGTGATAAGTGTGAAACCACAATATGGAAGCAGAGGATTTTTACACATCATAGACAAGATCCTCTGCCACCATGGTGACACTAGCACCTGTGTCCCTAAATGCCAAAGCCTGTTTGCCATTTATTACAGGCTGCTGTTTGTATTTGCCCAGATTACTGGGACTCACTAGGAAGGACATATTAAGGTCTCCCTCACAAATCAGCATTGCCTGAGTGGGCACTCTGACTAGGTCAGAGTCCACTTCAGAACCCAGGGTCAACCCTACTACACCCTTATTCTTTGTACCACCTCCACCAGTAGCTGAACTAGGGGGAACAGTTGCCTTAGGGGCAGGAGTGGTGGTGGTTTGGTCTTTGGACTTGTTACAGTCAGAAGTCCAGTGCCCTTTCTGTTTACAGAATTTGCACCAGGGCTTCTTTTGGCCTTTTCCCTTGTTGGATTGTGACTCCCCACCAGATGCAGATTTTTGGGGCCCTTGTGAAGACTTCTGGTCTTTTGACTTATCCCCACCTTTCTCAGAGCCCTTAGGATCTTGCTTCTTGGTGTCACCCCCTTGGTTCTGGGGTTTCTGCCTCACCCTGGTTCTGACCCATTTGTCTGCCTTCTTTCCCAATTCTTGGGGAGAGGTCAGATCTGAGTCCACCAGGTACTGATGCAACAACTGGTTCTGGCAATTATTAAGGATCTGTTCTCTCATCATCAGATTATACAATCCCTTGAAATCAGTAACCCTACTGCCGACCAGCCAACCCTCCTGTACTGTTCAGTGGTTAAGCCAAACCCATCTATTAGTGCACTCTTCAGGACTTCATAATCATCAGCATCCTCTTCTCTAACAGTGAGGAGCTTGTCTCTACCTTTATCTGAAAAGGAGAGCCACAAGAGTGCTGCCCACTGCTTTTGGGGGACCCGCTGTACTCTACAGGCCCTCTCCATAGCAGTTATCCACTTGTGGATATCATCCCCACTCTGGTAGGGAGGAACAACCTTGCTCAGGTTCCTATGGTCTGGAATAGATTCTCTGCCTCTAGGGACACTGTTGCTGCCACCAAGGGGTTCTAACCCCTCTCGTCTAGAAGCTCTCTGGATTTCCAGGGCTTCTCTATCCAGTGCCAACTGCTTGGTTCTGAGGGCAACTCTTGCTTCCTCATACTGCAGCAGTTTGCACATTCTTTCAGAGGAGGTCTCTCTTATGGGAAAGTATGAGTTCCTCTGGTGGACAAATTCTCTGCCAGAGTGATAAGAGTGCTCAGATTCCCTGGAAGGGGACCTATGCCTCTCATCCACTCTGTCAGTTCTCTTAGGGAGAATTCCTCTGTCCTTTTCAGGCCCCTTGAGGCCTGGCCCTTCAATCACAGAGTCCTGGTCATTCGGATTTTCATCGTCTGACCCAGATACTGTAATTGACCGACCCACTGATTCCGACCCATTAGCTCCTAGAGCCAATCTAAGATCATCTGCTGTCAGCAGATCTATCAGGTGTAGGGTTGAGGGACTCTGTCCTAGCCTCAGGTGTCTTTCAACACACATGGCTCTCAAGTCAGAGAAAGCCATGTCCTTATACTGAGGCTGAGTGGATCCACTGGTTCCACCCTTTAAGGACATTCTAGTGCTGTGCAGTGTTGTACTACCTACACTAGTTTGTGGCCTACTGATACTAGCTTGAGCTGTAGAAAGGGTGTGCTATCCCTTGGCACACAGCTCTAAGTTCAGTAGAACTTATCGATACTAAGCTTGACTTTATATGTACCTTAAGTACCTATAGTGGTTTTCAGTTAGTAATTCAAATAGAGATTTTCTGGTAAAACAATAGCAAGCTGGAATCCCACCGCTGCCACCAATGTGAGAAGTTGGCCTGGTATATGCTGTTCACTAATTAAAGTGGACACCTTGCACCAGAACAATTCGACTCTTATGGTAGATAGGTTTAAGACAACCTTTATAGAGAGCTATACTAGTGGTAGCTGTGGAGAGCAGCCTTCAGGCTAAGTCTTGAAGGAATGTAAAGCAGCTTGTTTTACCACACAATCTCTTGAATCACCAAATGAAAAGACACCACACAGGTATATATATCAAATATATATGTATTTATTAATAAACACTCTCTACTAATCTCTTTATGAGATTAGAGGTCAGGAACATATGTACAAGTCAAATATTATCAGAATAAGTTTAGCACAATCGAATATCACAATCTTAGTTTGCTAGACCTAGGTCTAGGGCATCTAGAATCGAGGGACCCCCAAGAACCACCCCAGGTAGTTGTAGGAGACCCACAGGGGACGGACGCGGTGACCTGGCACCGGTGCGAATCCTGTACGAGTCTATGCACTCAGACGTGATTGAGATATCAATGTTAAAGGTCCCTTGCGTGTTCGAGGCGAACACACCGATCGGTCCTTGTACGAGTCGAAGGACGCGGTCACAGATAGAGATGCAAGGGAGATGGACGTGCTGTGTCTAACACAGACACGAACCTTGTGCGAGTCAGTGCAATGGAGATCTCAACGTTACAGGCCCTTTGTGTGTTCGAGGCGAACACCGATCGGACTCAGTACGAGTCGAAGGATATAGTTTTAGATAGTGTTGCAAAGGAGATGGACGCGGTGTGTCTAACACAGACGCGAACCCTGTACGAGTCAGCGCAATTGTCGCACTTGGAAAGTTAGAGTTTTAGGACACTTCTAGGGAAGCTACAAGCAAGTCACTTACAGGGTAAGTAGTTCTAGGCCCACACCCACAGGAGCACCGTAGTGCTGAAGTTACCTCACCCAGGGGAGCCGGGTGCATAGGTGTTCTTTGGTGTCGGGTTGCGGCGTCGTTTTCAATGGGAGCCAGTGAAGACTTGCTGCTTGCGGCGACAGGAGAAGTGTCCGGAGGAATCCAAGCCTGGATTCGGAAGATGGAAGACCTGAAAGCAGAGGGGACAGTGTTCAAAGTCACTTGGCAGTGACTCGGGGCAAGGAAGATGGATGCCCACCGTCGTCGCAAGATTCAGGTTGTTCGTGGTTGCCTTGACTCTTCAGCCACGAGGTCCAGGAGGTGTCGACGACGACCAGGAGCTGGATTCGGCGTGTGCCACAATGTCTGCAGCTTACTGAGGTGTCGGCGGCTCAATCGGAGCCAACAAGCCTTGGTAACAGCAAGTCTCGGGAAAGTGTGAAGAGGCAATGGCGCAGACCAGCAAGGTCTGGGGGACTCACCCAGCAAGGGTAAGTCAGGGCAGGCCTGGAGCAACCAGGGAGCCCTTCAGTTTCTTTAGGAAGTCTTCTGGGGACCCACAAGCCGGCTGGCAAGGGATCGCAAAGATGCCTCGGGAGGATCCGCTCACAGGGGCTCATGGTCTCTCGGGACGTGGTAGGCCTCTGATCTTCGTAGGGATTCTTGCTGCCTTTACTGCGTGGAAAATTAAACAAATTTCGTTGCTTCCGACCAGGAAAGGTACTTTGTTCACCGGACCCTGCATGGGATCTGTAGCCGGCCTGTGCTGCCACGAGGTTGGCCCGAACTTTGACTTTGTTCGGGTCCAGGAAGTCCTAAGTAACCTTTTTGTCACTACTTGTTTCTAAACGCTTTACTGCATTTATTTCTTCAAAATCCAATAGCTCAACTTCTACACATTGGATGTTTGTCGTTTTGGTCTTACTTTGCTCAGATAAATATTCTCTATTTTTCTAAAGTGTTGTGGAGTCTTTTTGTGGTTTTTTCACTCTGTTGTTATATGAGTTGTTGCACAAATACTTTGCACACTGCCTTCTAAGTTAAGACTGACTACTCTGTTCCAAGCTACTAGAGGGTGAGCACCAGATAATTTAGGATTGTGTTGTGACTTACCCTTACTAGGATTGTGGTCCCTACTTGGACAGGGTGCATACCTCTGCCAACTAGAGACAACATTTCTAACAGGCTAGGAACCATATCTTGACTCAGTAATAGATTCATGGGAGTGATTGCTCCTTACTAGATTCAGATTTGGCACTGTAACTCCTTTATTTATCAATTTATAGTTTGTGTGAGTCTAGTATGAAATGTCTTAACGTTGAATGTAACAAGGTAACACCACAACTGAGCTAATCATTATTTGAAAATTATTTTTTATGACCATCTACTAATTGGTTTTGTAATTGTAAATTTTAACTGTGTGGATGCTATGTTTTTTTTAATATGTACTATTCCTGTATTTGTATTATTATTTATTAATAATTGAATAAAGTTGATGATGATGTGGTGATAAGTGTGAAACCACAATATGGAAGCAGAGGATTTTTTTACACATCATAGACAAGATCCTCTGCCACCATGGTGACACTAGCACCTGTGTCCCTAAATGCCAAAGCCTGTTTGCCATTTATTACAGGCTGCTGTTTGTATTTGCCCAGATTACTGGGACTCACTAGGAAGGACATATTAAGGTCTCCCTCACAAATCAGCATTGCCTGAGTGGGCACTCTGACTAGGTCAGAGTCCACTTCAGAACCCAGGGTCAACCCTACTACACCCGTATTCTTTGTACCACCTCCACCAGTAGCTGAACTAGGGGGAACAGTTGCCTTAGGGGCAGGAGTGGTGGTGGTTTGGTCTTTGGACTTGTTACAGTCAGAAGTCCAGTGCCCTTTCTGTTTACAGAATTTGCACCAGGGCTTCTTTTGGCCTTTTCCCTTGTTGGATTGTGACTCCCCACCAGATGCAGATTTTTGGGGCCCTTGTGAAGACTTCTGGTCTTTTGACTTATCCCCACCTTTCTCAGAGCCCTTAGGATCTTGCTTCTTGGTGTCACCCCCTTGGTTCTGGGGTTTCTGCCTCACCCTGGTTCTGACCCATTTGTCTGCCTTCTTTCCCAATTCTTGGGGAGAGGTCAGATCTGAGTCCACCAGGTACTGATGCAACAACTGGTTCTGGCAATTATTAAGGATCTGTTCTCTCATCATCAGATTATACAATCCCTTGAAATCAGTAACCCTACTGCCGACCAGCCAACCCTCCAGAGCCTTGGTTGCACAATCAACAAAGTCAGTCCAGTCCTGAGTCTGTGCCTTCTGGGTGTCTCTGAACTTCAACCTGTACTGTTCAGTGGTTAAGCCAAACCCATCTATTAGTGCACTCTTCAGGACTTCATAATCATCAGCATCCTCTTCTCTAACAGTGAGGAGCTTGTCTCTACCTTTATCTGAAAAGGAGAGCCACAAGAGTGCTGCCCACTGCTTTTGGGGGACCCGCTGTACTCTACAGACCCTCTCCATAGCAGTTATCCACTTGTGGATATCATCCCCACTCTGGTAGGGAGGAACAACCTTGCTCAGGTTCCTATGGTCTGGAATAGATTCTCTGCCTCTAGGGACACTGTTGCTGCCACCAAGGGGTTCTAACCCCTCTCGTCTAGAAGCTCTCTGGATTTCCAGGGCTTCTCTATCCAGTGCCAACTGCTTGGTTCTGAGGGCAACTCTTGCTTCCTCATACTGCAGCAGTTTGCACATTCTTTCAGAGGAGGTCTCTCTTATGGGAAAGTATGAGTTCCTCTGGTGGACAAATTCTCTGCCAGAGTGATAAGAGTGCTCAGATTCCCTGGAAGGGGACCTATGCCTCTCATCCACTCTGTCAGTTCTCTTAGGGAGAATTCCTCTGTCCTTTTCAGGCCCCTTGAGGCCTGGCCCTTCAATCACAGAGTCCTGGTCATTCGGATTTTCATCGTCTGACCCAGATACTGTAATTGACCGACCCACTGATTCCGACCCATTAGCTCCTAGAGCCAATCTAAGATCATCTGCTGTCAGCAGATCTATCAGGTGTAGGGTTGAGGGACTCTGTCCTAGCCTCAGGTGTCTTTCAACACACATGGCTCTCAAGTCAGAGAAAGCCATGTCCTTATACTGAGGCTGAGTGGATCCACTGGTTCCACCCTTTAAGGACATTCTAGTGCTGTGCAGTGTTGTACTACCTACACTAGTTTGTGGCCTACTGATACTAGCTTGAGCTGTAGAAAGGGTGTGCTATCCCTTGGCACACAGCTCTAAGTTCAGTAGAACTTATCGATACTAAGCTTGACTTTATATGTACCTTAAGTACCTATAGTGGTTTTCAGTTAGTAATTCAAATAGAGATTTTCTGGTAAAACAATAGCAAGCTGAAATCCCACCGCTGCCACCAATGTGAGAAGTTGGCCTGGTATATACTGTTCACTAATTAAAGTGGACACCTTGCACCAGAACAATTCGACTCTTATGGTAGATAGGTTTAAGACAACCTTTATAGAGAGCTATCCTAGTGGTAGCTGTGGAGAGCAGCCTTCAGGCTAAGTCTTGAAGGAATGTAAAGCAGCTTGTTTTACCACACAATCTCTTGAATCACCAAATGAAAAGACACCACACAGGTATATATATCAAATATATATGTATTTATTAATAAACACTCTCTACTAATCTCTTTATGAGATTAGAGGTCAGGAACATATGTACAAGTCAAATATTATCAGAATAAGTTTAGCACAATCGAATATCACAATCTTAGTTTGCTAGACCTAGGTCTAGGGCATCTAGAATCGAGGGACCCCCAAGAACCACCCCAGGTAGTTGTAGGAGACCCACAGGGGACGGACGCGGTGACCTGGCACCGGTGCGAATCCTGTACGAGTCTATGCACTCAGACGTGATTGAGATATCAATGTTAAAGGTCCCTTGCGTGTTCGAGGCGAACACACCGATCGGTCCTTGTACGAGTCGAAGGACGCGGTCACAGATAGAGATGCAAGGGAGATGGACGTGCTGTGTCTAACACAGACACGAACCTTGTGCGAGTCAGTGCAATGGAGATCTCAACGTTACAGGCCCTTTGTGTGTTCGAGGCGAACACCGATCGGACTTAGTACGAGTCGAAGGATATAGTTTTAGATAGTGTTGCAAAGGAGATGGACGCGGTGTGTCTAACACAGACGCGAACCCTGTACGAGTCAGCGCAATTGTCGCACTTGGAAAGTTAGAGTTTTAGGACACTTCTAGGGAAGCTACAAGCAAGTCACTTACAGGGTAAGTAGTTCTAGGGCCCACACCCACAGGAGCACCGTAGTGCTGAAGTTACCTCACCCAGGGGAGCCGGGTGCATAGGTGTTCTTTGGTGTCGGGTCGCGGCGTCGTTTTCAATGGGAGCCAGTGAAGACTTGCTGCTTGCGGCGACAGGAGAAGTGTCCGGAGGAATCCAAGCCTGGATTCGGAAGATGGAAGACCTGAAAGCAGAGGGGACAGTGTTCAAAGTCACTTGGCAGTGACTCGGGGCAAGGAAGATGGATGCCCACCGTCGTCGCAAGATTCAGGTTGTTCGTGGTTGCCTTGACTCTTCAGCCACGAGGTCCAGGAGGTGTCGACGACGACCAGGAGCTGGATTCGGCATGTGCCACAATGTCTGCAGCTTACTGAGGTGTCGGCGGCTCAATCGGAGCCAACAAGCCTTGGTAACAGCAAGTCTCGGGGAAAGTGTGAAGAGGCAATGGCGCAGACCAGCAAGGTCTGGGGGACTCACCCAGCAAGGGTAAGTCAGGGCAGGCCTGGAGCAACCAGGGGAGCCCTTCAGTTTCTTTAGGAAGTCTTCTGGGGACCCACAAGCCGGCTGGCAAGGGATCGCAAAGATGCCTCGGGAGGATCCGCTCACAGGGGCTCATGGTCTCTCGGGACATGGTAGGCCTCTGATCTTCGTAGGGATTCTTGCTGGAGGCTGGGACCATACGTGGTCCAAAGCACAAGTTCGTGGAACGTTGTGAAGGGGTTGCACTCGACAATAGTGCACGGTACCCAGGGGTCGCGGTTCCTCGTTACTCTTGGGGTCCACTGGCCTCAGCTTCGCTGGGGACTCACGATGGCCTTTGAGAAGTCAGGAAATCCACTTCTTGGGCTGCAGGGACTTCGGACTCCGGCGGGAGAGGCATAGTTTGCGACCGTCGTTTGTAGTTTTTGGTGCCTGCCAAGCAGGGGAGTCACTCCTTGACTCCAAGGGAGATTCTTCAGTCTTCCAAAGGTAGTGGAACGTCGAAGGTCCGGGATTATTCTTGTAGAGCGTCGTCCAGGGAAATCTAGGGTGCAATGCACAGGTTCCCCCTCTTATACTAAAAGAAGGGGAGGGACTAGCTCTATGACCCTACCTATGGGAGGGTCAGGGGAGTGGGTGGCTACACCCACTTCCCTTTGTCCAGTTTCGCGCCAGAGCAGGGACAGGTAGCCCCTGAGCTGGTTTGAACTGGCATATGCACAGAGGAGCCTTCTGCTCCCCCAGTGCAGGACTTCAAAGCACTCTAAGAGTGCACCCACCCAGCCCCAATACACTAAACCCTGTCTGGAAGGTGGTCACACCCCTTGGGACAGGATATCTATTGTTGGGCTTCCTCCACTGCGAGTGTTTGTCATCAGCAGGAGGGCAGCCCAGTGTCTGTGACTGGTGGCATCCATTTTGTGATGCCAGGGCTCTGCAGGATTCTACCGCGTTTCCACAGTAGGTACATGTCTATCCCTCTAGAAGGGTGGAATGCTACCCCCGCCGCCAGGACTGGCGGGGGGTAGTATTCCAAGATGTTTGACACCAAACACGACATGTTTCGATGCAGCCATTCCACAGTTAGCATTTTACCGCGAGGATATAATGCACTTAAAAGTATATGGTTTAACCGCATCCACAAACAGCACCAGAGAATGGACTCTGAGAGCTGCAGAGGGGCCCTGCTCAGGCAGAGGCACCCCCTCACATAGAAGCCAAGCACCCTGCCCTCAGGATTGATAGGGCCTGCCTTAGGGGTGACTGATAGGTTTATATGTGTGTGTAGGAGAGATATAGGGGACCTATATCTCAGTGAGGGGTGCTAGCACTTCCTCACCCAGGCTGCAGTAGCAGGCCTGTGGTGTCAGATTTAGTCTGCTTCCCAGGGGTGGCATAATACATGCTGCAGCCCCTGGTAGGCCTGTGAAGTACCTATACCCTTGGTACCTAAGGTACCATATACCAGGGACTCATAAGGTGACACAGTATCCAATCACTAGTGCACCTAGAGTGCACTCCAAATCGTTTAGAGAGAACAGAGAGGCTGGGGCCCTGATTAGCAGGGGCCCAGCCAGACTATAGCCAGAAACCAGTGTAAACATCAGAAAAAAAGTGGGGGCAACATAAGAGGCAGATCCTACTCTCCTACATTTAGGTTTTCACTTCATGCCAGCGCCTCTTGGCCTCCTCCATTGGCCTCCTCGGCACTCCGGCTGCATTCAAGGTGGTCTGAATGTGGGTCAGTTGCTGGTAGTGTTCTGTCACATCCGTGACGCTGGTCTTGTTTTCCTACGGACTGCACCCCGTCTTCCTCTCCCTCTTCTCCTTGGCCTTCCCCGACCCAGTTGGTCCTTGCTGGTGGTCTGTGGGGCTTGTGGGGTTCGCGTTGGCCTCTGTGCTGGGTCAGGGTGCATCCATGTTGCTACGCACTTTGGATTGTTTCTGGTGTCTTGTTTTTGTTGCTTCTATGATGCATTTTCCCGCCAGACGCGTGGGATTTACAGGCCTGCCGCTGGTTTTCGCTGCTTTTTGTATCACGTTCGGCCTCATCGCAGCTTTTTTGGCGTTCGTGTTTCGCATTTTGGCGGCGTGGCGTTGATTTTAACGCGGATCAGTTGACACGTTATCTGGAGACTATCGCATGGTACCGCCGTGTTGTGAATACTTGGTTAACACGGCGTAAATGTCCCGCGATGGACTGCGATGTTGAGGGTTGCGTTAAGTCACTTTTGCGATGGTTATCACATGTTCTTGAGAATATGCCCCATACTCTTTTTAAATATTTTCCAGATTCGCGAACCTGTTGCGACTGCAATAAAAAAAAGCACAAATTCAATGTACTACAACACAATACTTTTCAAATTTAACTTTTAATTTTTATTTTTTCATATTGTTTCTAACTCTATCAAATTTAATGTAATTATTAACTTCAATCTCACTGGCTCTATAAAAAAAGTTCACAAATGCAACACTACCTTCCGAATTATATACAATTACATTTTTTATTTAAGATGGATCCGCAAATCCACCATGCTGTTACACGGGAGGGGGCCCGCTGAGAGCCGCGATAGGGTCACGACTCCCATCACGAGAGAAAAAAATAAAGGATTAACGCCCTCCAGTTCCATTGTCCGATATCGGCCCAGGGGACCCCATCCCCCAGGGCCCAGCCTTTTAAAAAATTTAAAAAAGGGAGAAAGGAGGGCAGCTTGCCCCCCCCTCCCGGGCCATTTTTGAGCCCAGTGACCCCATCCCCCGGAGCTTGCCCAATTCTTTTTTTTAAAAATGAATAGGGGGCCTGCGTGGCACCCCAACCTGGGCCATTTTGAGCCCCCGGGACTCCATCCCCCGGGGCTTGGCCTCACGTTGAGGACTGCGGGGGAGCCTCAATGCACCCGTGGTCCCTGCCGGCTCCCCGCCTCCTGCGGAAGCCAGCATTGCTTTTGGGCAGAGGGAGCTTCTGACCTGCAGCTCCCTTTGCCCAAAAGCAATTCTGCTTTGCTTCATGGAAGCAAGATCAGTTTTCCTGGTCTCACTTCAATGAAGTGAAGCAGAAGTTTGCTATGGCAGGGAAGTGCATTGCTCCTGCCCTGCCATAGCAAACTGCAATGTCCCAGGGGTGGGCACCCTGGGACATTGCTGGAGCTGGCCCTTTCATCACGTTTAAAGCCCTGGGGAGGTGGTGGTCCCCAGGGCCGGGGGGCTGCAATGGACCGCCACACTTACATAATATATGCCCCGGGGAGGTGGTGGTTCCCGGGGCAGTGTGTGGGAGCAGGAGCCTCCATACACCTTTTTGTTAAAAAAAAGCTGCGGGGAGGTGGTGATCCCTGTGGGTGCAGGGGGGGCGCGAGGCCCCCTGCATTTAGTTATTAAAGCCCCAGGAAGGTGGCAGTCCCCGGGGCAGAGTGGGGGTGGGCGGGAGCCCCCCATGCATTTTAATTAAAAGAGAGCCCCAGGGAGGTGGCTGTCCCTGGGGCTGTGGGGGGCCATGTGCCCCCCACATATTATCAATAAAACCCTAGGGAGGTGGTGGTCCCCGGGGCTGCAGGGGCCCCCACACCATATTTTGATATTCCCCCTAGGACCTGGCCCACCCGGGGATTTAATTAAACGAAGCGTGGGAGACTGCGCTTCATTTAAAAAAAAACTTTTTGGCTGGATTCACAGATCCTACGCAAATCCAGCGAAATTCTTTTTTAAATTTAAAAATGTTGTTTTCTTGGCACTCGGGGTCCCTGTGGAACCCCCTGAGCAGGCCTAGGGTGTGAGAAGTTGGCCTGGCATATGCTGTCCACTAATTATAGTGGGCACCTTGCACCAGTCCACACAACCCCTTATTGGAGATAGGTTAAAGACAACCTTTATTGAAAGCTATCCTAGTGGTAGCTATGGAGAGCAGCCTTCAGGCTAAGTCTTGAAGGAATGTAAAGCAGCTTGTTTTACCAGTCTATAATCTCTTGAGTGACCAAATGAAAGAGGACCACACCAGGTATATATTCAAAATATATGTATTTATTACTAAACACACCCCTCTAGTCTCTTTATGAGGCTAGAATTCGAAGTACATATGTTACGAGTTAGTTATCTACAGTAATAGCACAAATACACGTTTGAGCCCCAGGGGCGTACCAAACCATATACCAATAAAGTGGTATAAGAACCACGACTGAGCTAGACACAAGGCCTAGAGCCTGTAGAAGTGCTTGGACCACAAGGAACCACCCAAGGCAGTGACACAGGGGACCCACGGGGGACGCGTGCAGTGTATGAACACAGCCGCGAACCACCGTTAACTTCTATGGGGAAAGTCGCGATTAGAATTTAAAAGAAAAGGGACACTTAGAGGAGGACTTGGAGCAAACCCTTTGAGAACTAGGCTGTTCTAGTGTCTATACCCACGGGAGCACCGGAGTACTCGAGTTACCTCACCCAGGGGAGCCGGGTGCATAGGTGTCTTTCTGGGTCGGGTTTCGTCGTCGCTTTCTATGGCGATCTGCTGCAAATTGCTGCTGGCGACCAAGTCGAAAGTGTTCGGGTGGATCCAAAGGTGGATCGAAGATCTGAAGAACCTGAAAGCAGAGGGGACAGAGTCTGGGTCACTAGCCAGTGACCAGGAAGGCGATGAGCAGATGCCCACCGATGTCGAGTGCTTCAGGTAGGTTGACGGTCGTCTTGACTCTTCAGCCACGAGGTCCAGGAGGTGTCGACGACAACCAGGAGCTGGATTCGAGCTGTCTCACGACGTCTGTCGATTGCAGGGGTGTCAGCGACCGGATTGGACCCAACAAGCCTTGGCAACGGCAAGTCTTGTGGAAATAGAAGAAGGACGGTGGTGCAGACCAGCAAGGTCTGAGGGACTCACCCAGCGAGGATAAGTCAGGGCACACCTGGAGCAACCAGGGAGCCCAAGCAGAAAAAGATTGGCCTTCGGGAGGGCCTACTAGCCAATGGACTAGCGACCGCGAAGGAGCCTCGAGACGGTGCACATGGAGCTGGCTCACAGGACACTCGTGGAGTGGAGGCCAGTGATCTTCAGTGCAGTTGGTGCTGGAGGCTGGGGCTACTCGGAGCCCAAAGCACGACTTCGTGGGAGACCCAGAAGAGGATGCACTTGCAAATGCGTTCGGTGTCCAGGGGTCACGGTTCCACGTTACCCACGACAGCTACGGGCCTCAGCTTTGCTGGGGACTCAGGGCAGCCTCGGGGAAGTCTGGAAATCCACCTCTGGTGATGCAAAGACTTCGGCTTCCGACGGGAGCTTCAGCGATGCAGACCAGACAATTGCTTCTTTGGTGCCTGCCAAGCAGGGGAGTCACTCCTTGACCCCAAGGGAGATTCTTCAGTCCTCTAATCTTAAAGTAGAGCGTCGAAGGTCCAGGATTCTGTATCAGAGTTTCGTCCAGGTAAATCTAAAGTCCTAAGGACTGGGTTCCCCTACTTATACTAAGGTAGGGGGTTGGACATACTCTGTGACCCCACCTATGGGAGGGTCAGGGCAGAGGGGTGGTTACACCCCTTTCCCTTTGTCCAGTTTCGCGCCAGAGCAGGGGCTGGAAGCCCCTGAGCCGGTTTGAACTGGGGTATGCACAGGGACACCAAGTGTGCCCCCAGTGCAGGACTTCAAAGCACCAGAGAGTGCTCCCGCCCAGCCCCAATACACACTATCCTGTCTGGGGAGGTGGTCACACCTCCCTGGGACAGGAAACCTATTGTCCAGGCCTCCCCTGCCGGAGTTTCGGTCAGCAGCAGGAGGCCAGACTCGTGTCTGTGGCAGCGGCATCCATTTTGTGATGCCAGGGCTTGGAAAGTCAGTACCGGGCATACCGGTGTGTACATGTCTTTCCCTCTAGAAGGGTGGAATGCTACCCCCTCCGCCAGAACTGGCGGGGGGTAGTATTCCAAGATGTTTGACACCAAACACGACATGTTTCCGTGCAGCCATCCCAAAGTTAGCATTTAACGCGAGGTTATAATGCGCTTAAGAGTATATGGTCAGGCTGCACTACAAACAGCATCAGAGAAGGGTCTCCGAACGCTGCAGAGGGGCCCTGCTCATGCAGGGGCACCCTCTCACATAGGAACCACCCACTCTGCCTTCAGGATTGATAAGGCCTGCCATAGGAGTGACTTATAGGTTTATATGTGTGTATGTATATAGTGATATAGGTAGCCTATATCACAGTAAGGGGTGCAGGCACCACCTTACCCAGGCTGCAGTAGCAGACCTGTGGTGTCAGTTTGGATGGCCTTCCAAGGGTGGCACAATACATGCTGCAGCCCCTGGTAGGCCTCTGAGGTACCTATGCCCTGGGTACATAGTATACCATATACTAGGGACTTATAAGGGCACTCCAGATTCCAATCAGAGATGTGCCTATTGCACATGGAAACCATTTTAGAGAGGAAGCAGCTAGGCTGGGGTTCTGATTAGCAGGGCCCCAGCCAGACTAAGGTCGAAAAACAGTGAAGCATCAGCAAAAAGTGGGGGTACCCATGTGAAGCAGATCCTACTCTCCTACACAACCCCCCAAACGTAGGGACATTAAACTAACCTTGCCCAGTTAAGTCTTCATGTTCTAAGTGGAAGTACCTAGAGAGTCCATCTGCATTGGCATGGTTACTCCCAGGTCTATGTTCCACTGTGAAGTCCATCCCCTGTAGGGAAATGGACCACCTAAGCAGTTTGGGGTTTTCACCCTTCATTTGTTTTAGCCATAAGAGGGGCTTATGGTCTGTTTGAACAAGGAAGTGAGTACCAAACAAGTATGGCCTCAACTTCTTCAGAGCCCAGACCACAACAAAGGCCTCCCTCTCAATGGCTGACCAACGTTTCTCTCTAGGGGACAGCCTTCTGCTAATGAAAGCCACTGGCTGATCCTGACCTTCATCATTCAATTGTGACAGTACAGCCCCTACCCCCAATTCAGATGCATCAGTTTGAACAATGAACTTCTTGGAGTAATCAGGACTCTGTAGAATGGGAGCAGTGCACATGGCCTGCTTCAGGTCATCAAATGCCTTTTGACAGCTAACTGTCCACTGAACCTTTTGGGCATTTTCTTGGAAGTTAAGTCATTCAGGGGTGTCACTATTGATCCATACCCCTTGACAAATCTCCTATAGTACCCAGTCAGGCCTAAGAAGGCTCTCACCTGAGTCTGGGTAGTTGGAGCAGTCCAGTCCATGATGGTCTGTATCTTGCTCTGCAGTGGTTGAACCTGGCCTCCACCCACAAGGTGGCCCAGGTACACAACCTGACTCTGCCCTATCTGGCACTTGGTGGCCTTGATAGTCAGGCCTGCTTTCTGCAGGGCCTGTAAAACACTTCTGAGGTGGACCAGGTGATCCTCCCAGGTGGAGCTAAAGACAGCAATATCATCTAGATATGCTGCACTATAGGCTTCCAGACCTGTAAGGACTGTATTCACCAACCTCTGAAATGTGGCAGGTGCATTCTTCAGAACAAAGGGCATCACCACAAATTGATAATGCCCACTAGGGGTTGAGAATGCTGTCTTTGGCTTTGCATCATCAGCTAGTCTGATCTGCCAGTAGCCAGCTGTCAGGTCAAATGTGCTTAGATACATGGCTGAGGCCAAAGTGTCTATTAGCTCATCTGCCCTTGGTATTGGATGGGCATCAGTCCTAGTGACTGCATTGAGACCCCTGTAGTCCACACAAAACCTCATCTCTCTTTTCCCACCACTGGTGTGAGGTTTTGGCACAAAGACCACTGGACTAGCCCAAGGGCTATCTGAGGGTTCAATACCTCCCAAATCCAACATCTTCTGGACTTCTGTCCTGATACAGTCCCTGACATGGTCAGGTTGCCTATAAATCTTATTTTTAATAGGCAGACTGTCCCCAGTGTCCACTTCATGAGTGCACCAGGTAGTCTGACTGGGTGTCAGTGAGAATATGTGTCTGAACTGATTGAGCACCTGTCTGCAATCAGTCTGCTGCTGGGTAGTGAGGCTGCCTGCCAAGGCTACACCATCCACTGACCCATCACCAGGGTTCTGTGAGAGCAGGTCAGGGAGTGGGTCACTCTCTTCCTCCTGTCCCTCATCTGTAGCCATGAGCAAGCCCATGTCTGCCCTGTCCACATATGGTTTTAACCTGTTGACATGGAGAACCCTGTGGGGGCTCCTGGGAGTTCCAAGATTCACCAGGTAGGTGACTTCTCCCTTCTGTTCAACTATTGTATGGGGGCCACTCCACTTGTCCTGGAGGGCTGCTGGGGCCACAGGCTCCAATACCCACACCTTCTGTCCTGGCTGGTAAACAGTCAGTACAGCCTTTTGGTCATGCCAGGCCTTTTGAAGTTCCTGGCTAGCCTCAAGGTTTTTAGTTGCCTTTTTCATATACTCAGCCATCCGGGAGCGGAGACCAAGTACGTAGTCCACTATGTCTTGCTTTGGGGGCTTGAGAGGTAACTCCCATCCTTCCTTCACCAAGCACAGTGGACCCCTGACAGGGTGACCAAACAAAAGTTCAAAAGGGCTGTAGCCAACCCCTTTTGAGGCACCTCCCTGTACGCAAATAAAAGGCAGGGCAAGAGTATGTCCCATCTTCGCCTAAGCTTTTCTGGGAGCCCTTTAATCATGCCCTTCAAGGTTTTGTTGAATCTCTCAACTAAACCATTGCATTGTGGGTGATAGGGTGTGGTGAACTTGTAAGTCACTCCACACTCCTTCCACATTGCTTTTAAGTATCCAGACATAAAGTTTGCACCCCTGTCTGATACAACCTCCTTAGGGAAGCCCACTCTTGAGAAAATTCCCAGGAGGGCCCTTGCCACCACAGGTGCTGTAGTGGTCCTAAGGGGAATAGCCTCTGGGTACCTGGTGGCATGATCCACTACCACCAGGATAAACCTGTGCCCAGATGCTGTTTGGGGATCCATGGGACCAACAATGTCAATCCCCACCCTTTCAAAGGGAACCCCCACCACAGGTAGTGGTATCAGGGGGCCTTTGTAGTGCCACCTGCCTTGCCACTGGCCTGGCAGGTTACACAGGAGCGACAAAACTCCTTGGTGTCTTCAGACATGTGGGGCCAGTGAAAGTGAGGGACAATTCTGTCCCAAGTCTTGTTCTGGCCCAGGTGACCTGCTAAGGGAATATCATGGGCTAGGGTCAATAGGAAGCCCCTGAACTTCAGAGGTATAACCAACCTCCTGGTAGCACCAGGCTTGGGGTCTCTACACTCTGAGTACAAGAGTCCATCATCCCAATACACAGTATGGGGACCACTAGCTTTCCCAGCAGCCTCAGCAGCAGCTTGCTGTCTGAGGGGTTCAAGAGAGGGGCAGCTCTGCTGCTCCTGGCTCAGATCTGCCCTGGAAGGTCCCCCTGTCCCCAAGAACTCAACCTGGTCAGGTTCAAGCTCCTCTGGGACAGTTCTTTCCTCAGGACGGAGATCATCCCCCTCAAGGGACTGATCTTCCTTCTGAGCCAAGGGGGAAGGCACTGCCTTTACCCTACTACTCCTCTTCTTGGAAGGCACTTGGTCCATTATCCCAGAATCCAAGGCCTGTTCAGTGCTAGACATTTTGGCTTGTGACCTGGTCACAGCAAACACATCTGCAGGGATCCCCAGCATTTCTGCATGGGTCCTGAGCTCCACTTCTGCCCAAGCTGAAGTTTCTAAGTCATTGCCAAGCAAGCATTCAACGGGTAGGTCTGCACTTACCACAACCTTCTTAAGGCCAGTTACCCCTCCCCAGGAGAAGTTAACAACTGCCAGAGTATGGTCTGTTCTGACGTTGCTAGCATTGGTCACTTGGTACATTTCACCAAGTATTATCTGCCCAGGATTCACAAGGTCTTGTGTCACCATGGTGACACTTGCCCCTGTGTCCCTAAATGCCAAAGCCTCTCTTCCATTGATTAAAGGCTGTTGTCTGTACTTGCCCAGATTACTGGGACTCACAGAGGAGGTCATATCCATGCCTCCATCACAGACTAGGACAGCCTGAGTGAGTTCTCTGACTAGGTCAGAGCTCATCTCTTTACCCAGGGTCAACCCTACTAAACCCTTGGCTTGTGTAGTCCCACCACCAACTGTAACTGCACTAGGGGGAGCAGGTGCCTTAGGGACATTGGTGGGGGCTGGAGTAGAGTCTTTGGACTTGGTGCAATCACTGGTCCAGTGGGTCTTTTGCTTACAGACCTTGTACCATGGTTTCCTTTGGCCTTTCCCTTTGGTAGACTGTGAATCCCCACCTGAAGAAGATTTTTGGGGGCCTTGTGAAGACTTTTGATCTTTACCCTTCTCCCCACCCTTATCAGAGGTTTTCGAATCTTGCTTCTTAGGGTCACCACCTTGGTTCTGTACCTTCTGCTTCACCCTGGTTCTGACCCATTTGTCTGCCTTCTTTCCCAATTCTTGGGGAGAGGCCAGATCAGAGTCTACCAGGTGCTGATGCAACAGCTGATTTGACAGTTATTAAGAATCTGCTCCCTCATTATCAGATTGTACAATCCTGTGAAGTCACATACCTTACTGCCCAATAACCAACCTTCCAGAGCCTTGGCAGAACAATCAACAAAGTCCACCCAGTCTTGAGTCTGTGCTTTTTGGGTATCCCTGAACTTTAACCTGTATTGTTCAGTGGTTAGGCCAAACCCATCAATTAGAGCACTCTTCAAGACTTTGTAATTATCAGCATCCTCCTCTCTAACAGTGAGGAGCTTGTCTCTACCTTTGTCTGCAAAGGAGAGCCACAAGATTGCTGCCCACTGCTCCTGAGGGACCCTCTGTACTTTACAGGCCCTCTCTAGAGCAGTTATCCGCTTGTGGATGTCATCCCAACTCTGGTAGGGAGGGACAATCTTGCTCAGGTTTCTATGGTCATAAGACCTTTCCCTATCTTTGGGGAAACTGCTGCCACCATGGGACTCTAGTCCCAACTTTTGTCTCTCTCTATAGAGATCTAGGGACTCCCTGTCTATAGCCAATTGCTGCTCATATTGAATCAGTCTCTTTCTCCTCTCATGAGAGGATTCCCTCCTATGAGAGGAGACAGAGGTCCCTATTGAGGTGTCAGAGTGGTTAGACTCCTGAGAAGGAGACCTAGACCTTCTGGGCACACTCAGAACTCTTCCTGGGGGGACAAAGGGGAGGTCAGTCTGATCCTCTCCCTCCTCCTCCACAGGAGGAATTGGATTTTCCAGGACAAGGTCATTTTCACCTTCCTGGCCAGTTTCAGAGGGGGGCTTGGGTTTCTTCACCCCTGGCCCCTTCCTCATCTTCTGCCCCACCCTCTTTGCCTACCCCTTCAGACCCTAGGGGCCTGCTGAGATCATCAGCTAGTAACACCTCCCTGAGGTGTTGGGTGCTGGCACTTTTGCCTGTCTTCAACTTCCTAGTAGTGCATAATGCTCTCAATTCCAAGAATGGGAGTTTATCATACTTGGAGGGAAGAAGCCCACTGGCTTCTGGCAAGGACTCACTGGGTCCTGGCTTTGAAGACATTACTAGTGAGGTGTGGTGTATGCACTACCTACTCTAGTGTGGCCTACTAAACTCTCTTGAGTTGTAGAAAGGGTGTGCTGTCCCTTAACACACAACTCTAAGTTCAGTAGAACTTACTGTATTACTAAGCTTGATTTATATGTACCTTAGGTACCCTTAGTGGTTTTCAGTTGATCAATTCAATTGAGATTATCTGGTAAAACAATAGCAAGCTGGAATCCCACACGCTGCACACCAATGTGAGAAGTTGGCCTGGCATATGCTGTCCACTAATTATAGTGGGCACCTTGCACCAGTCCAAACAACCCCTTATTGGAGATAGGTTAAAGACAACCTTTATTGAAAGCTATCCTAGTGGTAGCTATGGAGAGCAGCCTTCAGGCTAAGTCTTGAAGGAATGTAAAGCAGCTTGTTTTACCAGTCTATAATCTCTTGAGTGACCAAATGAAAGAGGACCACACCAGGTATATATTCAAAATATATGTATTTATTACTAAACACACCCCTCTAGTCTCTTTATGAGGCTAGAGTTCGAAGTACATACGTTACGAGTTAGTTATCTACAGTAATAGCACAAATACACGTTTGAGCCCCAGGGGCGTACCAAACCATATACCAATAAAGTGGTATAAGAACCACGACTGAGCTAGACACAAGGCCTAGAGCCTGTAGAAGTGCTTGGACCACAAGGAACCACCCAAGGCAGTGACACAGGGGACCCACGGGGGACGCGTGCAGTGTATGAACACAACCGCAAACCACCGTTAACTTCTATGGGGAAAGTCGCGATTAGAATTTAAAAGAAAAGGGACACTTAGAGAAGGACTTGGAGAAAACCCTTTGAGAACTAGGCTGTTCTAGTGTCAATACCCACGGGAGCACCGGAGTACTCGAGTTACCTCACCCAGGGGAGCCGGGTGCATAGGTGTCTTTCGGGGTCGGGTTTCGTCGTCGCTTTCAATGGCGATCTGCTGCAAAGTGCTGCTGGCGGCCAAGTCGAAAGTGTTCGGGTGGATCCAAAGGTGGATCGAAGATCTGAAGAACCTGAAAGCAGAGGGGACAGAGTCTGGGTCACTAGCCAGTGACCAGGAAGGCGATGAGCAGATGCCCACCGATGTCGAGTGCTTCAGGTAGGTTGACGGTCGTCTTGACTCTTCAGCCACGAGGTCCAGGAGGCGTCGACGACAACCAGGAGCTGGATTCGAGCTGTACCACAACGTCTGTCGATTGCAGGGGTGTCGGTGACCGGATTGGACCCAACAAGCCTTGGCAACGGCAAGTCTCGTGGAAATAGAAGAAGGACGATGTTGCAGACCAGCAAGGTCTGGGAGACTCACCCAGCGAGGATATGTCAGGGCACACCTGGAGCAACCAGGGAGCCCAAGCAGAAAAAGATTGGCCTTAGCCAACGGACTAGCGACCGCGAAGGAGCCTCAAGACAATGCACGTGGAGCTGGCTCACAGGACACTCGTGGAGTGGAGGCCAGTGATCTTCGGTGCATTTGGTGCTGGAGGCTGGGGCTACTCGGAGCCCAAAGCACGACTTCGTGGGAGACCCAGAAGATGATGCACTTGCAAATGTGTTCGGTGTCCAGGGGTCACGGTTCCACGTTACTCACGACAGCTACGGGCCTCAGCTTTGCTGGGGACTCAGGGCAGCCTCGGGGAAGTCTGGAAATCTACCTCTGGTGATGCAAGGACTTCGGCGTCCGACGGGAGCTTCAGCGATGCAGACCGGACAATTGCTTCTTTGGTGCCTGCCAAGCAGGGGAGTCACTCCTTGACCCCAAGGGAGATTCTTCAGTCCTCTAATCTTGAAGTAGAGCATCGAAGGTCCAGGATTCTGTGTCAGAGTTTTGTCCAGGTAAATCTAAAGTCCTAAGGACTGGGTTCCCCTACTTATACTAAGGTAGGGGGTTGGACATACTCTGTGGCCCCACCTATGGGAGGGCCAGGGCAGAGGGGTGGTTACACCCCTTTCCCTTTGTCCAGTTTCATGCCAGAGCAGGGGCTGGAAGCCCCTGAGCCGGTTTGAACTGGGGTATGCACAGGGACACCAAGTGTGCCCCCAGTGCAGGATTTCAAAGCACCCGAGAGTGCTCCCGCCCAGCCCCAATACACACTATCCTGTCTGGGGAGGTGGTCACACCTCCCTGGGACAGGAAACCTATTGTCCAGGCCTCCCTGCTGGAGTTTCGGTCAGCAGCAGGAGGCCAGACTCGTGTCTGTGGCAGCGGCATCCATTTTGTGATGCCAGGGCTCTGGAAATTCAGTACCGGGTATACCGGTGTGTACATGTCTTTCCCTCTAGAAGGGTGGAATGCTACCCCCGCCACCAGAACTGGCGGGGGGTAGTATTCCAAGATGTTTGACACCAAACACGACATGTTTCCGTGCAGCCATCCCAAAGTTAGCATTTAACGCGAGGTTTTAATGCGCTTAAGAGTATATGGTCAGGCTGCACTACAAACAGCATCAGAGAAGGGTCTCCGAACGCTGCAGAGGGGCCCTGCTCATGCAGGGGCACCCTCTCACATAGGAACCACGCACTCTGCCTTCAGGATTGATAAGGCCTGCCATAGGAGTGACTTATAGGTTTATATGTGTGTATGTATATAGTGATATAGGTAGCCTATATCACAGTAAGTGGTGCATGCACCACCTTACCCAGGCTGCAGTAGCAGACCTGTGGTGTCAGTTTGGATGGCCTTCCAGGGGTGGCACAATACATGCTGCAGCCCCTGATAGGCCTCTGAGGTACCTATGCCCTGGGTACATAGTATACCATATACTAGGGACTTATAAGGGCACTCCAGATTCCAATCAGAGATGTGCCTAAGGCACATGGAAACCATTTTAAAGAGGAAGCAGCTAGGCTGGGGTTCTGATTAGCAGGGCCCCAGCCAGACTAAGGTCGAAAAACAGTGAAGCATCAGCAAAAAGTGGGGGTACCCATGTGAAGCAGATCCTACTCTCCTACAAGGTCTCCCTCACAAATCAGCATTGCCTGAGTGGGCACTCTGACTAGGTCAGAGTCCACTTCAGAACCCAGGGTCAACCCTACTACACCCTTATTCTGAGTACCACCTCCACCAGTAGCTGAGCTAGGGGGAACAGTTGCCTTAGGGGCAGGAGTGGTGGTGGTTTGGTCTTTGGACTTGTTACAATCAGAAGTCCAGTGCCCTTTCTGTTTACAGAATTTGCACCAGGGCTTCTTTTGGCCTTTTCCCTTGTTGGATTGTGACTCCCCACCAGATGCAGATTTTTGGGGCCCTTGTGAAGACTTCTGGTCTTTTGACTTATCCCCACCTTTCTCATAGCCCTTAGGATCTTGCTTCTTGGTGTCACCCCCTTGGTTCTGGGGTTTCTGCCTCACCCTGGTTCTGACCCATTTGTCTGCCTTCTTTCCCAATTCTTGGGGAGAGGTCAGATCTGAGTCCACCAGGTATTGATGCAACAACTGGTTCTGGCAATTATTAAGGATCTGTTCTCTCATCATCAGATTATACAATCCCTTGAAATCAGTAACCCTACTGCCAACCAGCCAACCCTCCAGAGCCTTGGTTGCACAATCTACAAAGTCAGTCCAGTCCTGAGTCTGTGCCTTCTGGGTGTCTCTGAACTTCAACCTGTACTGCTCAGTGGTTAAGCCAAACCCATCTATCAGTGCACTCTTCAGGACTTCATAATCATCAGCATCCTCTTCTCTAACAGTGAGGAGCTTGTCTCTACCTTTGTCTGAAAAGGAGAGCCACAAGATTGCTGCCCACTGCTTTTGGGGGACCTGCTGTACTCTACAGGCCCTCTCCATAGCAGTTATCCACTTGTGGATATCATCCCCACTCTGGTAGGGAGGAACAACCTTGCTCAGGTTCCTATGGTCTGGAATAGATTCTCTGCCTCTAGGGACACTGTTGCTGCCACCAAGGGGTTCTAACCCCTCTCGTCTAGAAGCTCTCTGGATCTCCAGGGCTTCTCTATCCAGTGCCAACTGCTTGGTTCTGAGGGCAACTCTCGCTTCCTCATACTGCAGCAGTTTGCACATTCTTTCAGAGGAGGTCTCTCTTATGGGAAAGTATGATTTCCTCTGGTGGACAAATTCTCTGCCAGAGTGATAAGAGTGGTCAGATTCCCTGGAAGGGGACCTATGCCTCTCCTCCACTCTGTCAGCTCTCTTAGGGAGAATTACTCTGTCCTTTTCAGGCCCCTTGGAGCCTGGCCCTTCAATCACAGAGTCTTGGTCATTCTGATTTTCATCATCTGACCCAGATACTGTAATTGACCCACCCCCTGATTCAGACCCATTAGCTCCTAGAGCCAATCTAAGATCATCTGCTGTCAGCAGATCTATCAGGTGTAGTGTGGAGGGACTCTGTCCTAGCTTCAGGTGTCTTTCAACACACATGGCTCTCAAGTCAGAGAAAGCCATGTCCTTATACTGAGGCTGAATGGATCCACTGGTTCCACCCTTTAAGGACATTCTAGTGTTGTGCAGTGTTGTACTACCTACACTAGTTTGTGGCCTACTGATACTAGCTTGAGCTGTAGAAAGGGTGTGCTATCCCTTGGCACACAGCTCTAAGTTCAGTAGAACTTATTGATACTAACCTTGACTTTATATGTACCTTGAGTACCTATAGTGGTTTTCAGTTAGTAATTCAAATAGAGATTTTCTGGTAAAACAATAGCAAGCTGGAATCCCACACGCTGCCCACCAATGTGAGAAGTTAGCCTGGTATATGCTGTTCACTAATTAAAGTGGACACCTTGCACCAGAACAATTCGACTCTTATGGTAGATAGGTTTAAGACAACCTTTATAGAAAGCTATCCTAGTGGTAGCTGTGGAGAGCAGCCTTCAGGCTAAGTCTTGAAGGAATGTAAAGCAGCTTGTTTTACCACACAATCTCTTGAATCACCAAATGAAAAGACACCACACAGGTATATATATCAAATATATATGTATTTATTAATAAACACTCTCTACTAATCTCTTTATGAGATTAGAAGTCAGGAACATATGTACAAGTCAAATGTTATCAAAATAAGTTTAGCACAATCGAATATCACAATCTTAGTTTGGCTAGACCTAGGTCTAGGGCATCTAGAATCGAGGGACCCCCAAGAACCACCCCAGGTAGTTGTAGGAGACCCACAGGGGACGGACGCGGTGTCCTGGCACCGGTGCGAGTCCTGTGCGAGTCTATGCGCTCAGACGCAATTGAGATTTCAATGTTAAAGGTCCCTTGCATGTTCGAGGCGAACACACCGATCGGTCCTTGTACGAGTCGAAGGACGCGGTTACAGATAGAGTTGCAAGGGAGATGGACGCGCTGTGTCTAACACAGACGCGAACCTTGTGCGAGTCAGTGCAATGGAGATCTCAATGTTACAGGCCCCTTGTGTTCGAGGCGAACACCGATCGGACTCAGTACGAGTCGAAGGACACAGTTCTAGATAGTGTTACAAAGGAGATGGACGCGGTGTGTCTAATAACCCTGGGCAAAGCACTACGCTACGCTCGCGTAGTTTGCGAAGTTTGCGCTACTTCGCACAACGCGAATTGCACGTAGCACAGTGCAAACACGCGTAGCGTAGCGTAGCGTAGTGCAGCGGTCATTTTTTGCTTGCTCGCGGTCCTCAACGTCAAGTTGGCGACCGCGAGCAAGCAAAATGACATCCCGGCGAGACTTTTTCCTCGTTCACGATCAGCAACATCAAGTTGCCGATCGCGAGCGTGGAAAATAAACCTCCCGGCGAGATTCTCAACGCAGGGAGGTCAGGTTTCTCATTGCGAGTGGTCGCGTATGCTCGCGACCGCTCGCGATGAGAAACTACCAGTCCGCGTTGAGAAAGCTGCCGCTCGAGTAAAAATCTACTCGAGCGGCAGTAAAAGACAGCTCGCACTGTGCAAGATGCCGTTTTCAATGATTGCACAGTGCGGACAAGCATCCGGCACTGTGCAATCATTGCGAACAGTGCACTACGCAGTTCGCGTAGTTCTACGCGTAGTTCGCGTAGTGCGAACTGCACTTTGCGTAGCTTCGCGTAGCGCTACTTCGCGAACTACGCCCAGGCTTACATAGAAGTAAGGTAAAATATAGAAATCTATGCCTTTGTTTTGAGTTTGTTTTCTCTAATGTCCCATTGAATCCCTCGGTGTCATTCACTCATATTCGTGGTATCAAAATTAGCGCCTAGCTATAAACAAGAAATATTCAGTTCTGAGATGACTCCCCAGTATTGTGAGGGGTTTTATAGGCTGTCTTTCACTACTCATAATATCCTTTTGTCAACTGATACAAGACTCTGTCTTTTTATTGCAGGTGGCTTTGACCCCATCCTACGTGGTCTCCTGGTGAATGAAGCAAAGCTGATGAAGCAAAATAGTATGATGTCTGATGAGGTCCGGGAACGACTCTTTGCACCAAATGACTCTGCCCCAGGACTGGACTTGGCAGCCTTTGACCTGCAGAGAAGCCGAGATCATGGCCATCCAAGTAATTAATGGGTTTTTATCGTCACAGCTAACTCAAAATACAGCACAACATTCACCAAATTTTAAATACTGGGGTGCAGGGACGTAACTTGGGGGCATATTAACAAGGTGCGGCGATAATATTATCGCCGCTTTAGAGCCCGTTTTCGGGCAAAAAGCGGCGATAATATTATCGCATTATCAACAAGGACACGCTAGCGCGTGTATCCTTGCATTAGCGCCCCTTGTCAGCACGCCTCCCATCGCATCGCTAATGAGATGCAAAGGAGGCGTGCCTGACCAGACTCCCTTGGGTAAATATCGCTAACCCAGCTTCCTCATATTAACAACGAGGGTTAGCGATATTTAAAATCACGTTAAGTATCCCTTAACGCAGGAATTTAACGTCTGTTAAATTCCTGACTAAGGCATACCTAACATGGGGGGTGGATTGTGTGGCTAAGACCACAGGCCCTATCACCAAGGATATCGCCGTTTTCCATGGAACATCGCGGGTAAACCAGCGATGTTCCATGGAAAACATCGCTATCACTGGAATAATTATCGCCATTGCGCTATGCGTTGTTAATACAGCGCTAGCATGGCGATAATTATCTGCGATAGCCGGCGATAAAATTCCTCACGCTAAGTGCGGCCAGCGATAATTATCGCTGCCGCTTGTTGATATGCCCCTTGGTCGGTAAGATTTCGGGGTTGTGAGCTGCAGATTTTCCAACAGTATAATGTTAAAATACATTATACCACAGGCAGGGTGCATGAGAGGGACTTAAGGGGCTATGAAAAGGGAGAGGGAAGCGGTTCAGTAAGGGCATTAAGTGAGAGAAATCACAATATTTTGCAAAATAACCAACATTTTTTAAGACTTTCAAAACATAGAGCTGGAGAGGGTGTGTGTGCGTTTTTGTCTGTGTCTATGTAAACGTCAATGGGGAAATCCGACAGACATCTCACCATACTCGACTGAAAGCACCTGTACAAAACCATTTACCAGAAAAAACATTTATTAGGGGATGTAACACCCCAGGCACCCCCCTCCCCTTCAATCAACGCCCCTGCTAGGGAGTAGGGAATGTGCTCGTAATGGGCTGTTGCCTTTCTCTCTAGTCAAATTACAGCTTCCTAGGGCGTGATGCTCTTCTCGATCAAAAT
The DNA here is from genome assembly GCA_963921515.1 of Calotriton arnoldi. Lineage (NCBI taxonomy): Eukaryota > Metazoa > Chordata > Amphibia > Caudata > Salamandridae > Calotriton > Calotriton arnoldi. Next base: position 774,723 of record CAWUFW010005719.1, read on the forward strand.
AACACTAGAAAATAATAGGGCAGTGCAAATGATCTGGTGATAGGTTGACTAAACGCCTTTTCACAGTTGCGAGCTTGGTGAATCTTCCAAAGTCCTCGAAGCCAAAAAGAATAGGTTTTATATCTGGTACAGCTCTCATGACATTGCTGGCTGGAGTGTTTAAGCCTTGTTGCCTTTACAACCCTGGGTTCTAAAGACTACGAGGTTTAAACAAGGCTGAAGAAATGGCACAGCCCAGCAAAGTTTCCCAGGTTCATTCATGATGTGCTGCTCCAGTCCTGTTTTTTTTGTTTTATTTCTGGGAGATGTAGTCTTGTTTCTTCCATTACAAGATAGGACTACAAGTTCCAGAATTCAAAGAAAAAACGTGAACTGGAGCAGGACATCATGCATGGACCTGGGGGGCTTTGCAGCTATGCATGGCTACTGCACCAATCCACTGCACTCATGGGACAGAGAGAAATAGGCAGGGGTAGGACGATTGGCAGATATTGGCTTTCCCAATGCTTGTTTGCTTTGGCATACGGAAAGAAAACATAGAAAATGTCTTGGTGCATGCTTGTATATTGTGATCTCACAATGCACATCACAGTAGCCACGCATGAATGTGTTTTCTTTGACAATACACTATTTCAAGATGGCCATGCCCCCAAGAAGAAAAATAGTAAGCAGGGAGGGAAGGACTAGAAGAGCAACAGTGAGGAGCGAGCAGCCTGACAACAATGTGCAATGCCAAACCCTCACAAACAAAATATGGAAAGATGGAAGTGGAGGTGGTGGGAATCAATTGTGTGTAGTGAGTGGTGCAACAGCACTATGCAGTCCCCAGTCCATCACAAAAGAAACAGAAACATTTTCAAAGAAAAATGAAAATATTGTGAAGAGGGGCGGGAATAGAAAAATAGCATGGAGAGAACAAGCAGAGAAGTAGAAAGGAGCATGCAAAGGCCTGTGCTCCCATGTAATGCTAAACCCAAATAAACCCAACATATAAAAGTGGTTTACTGATGTCAGCAATGGAACAATACAACTTTATCCAACAAAAAGGATGGTAAAGAAGTAATGCTCCATGGGCAGGACAGAAAGATGATTGAAAGATTTTCTAGCTGTTGCGTCATGAATTTTCAATTCTATTATGGATATGGACGCAAGGATTATGCTTCTCTTTCTTTTACTGAATTTCCGAGCAGTCAATCAGAAAACAATAAGCATAAAAACGAAATTTCACAATATATCACCAACCACCGTTCACCAATCATTGTCCTTTATGCTCCTCAAATATGGCCAACGCCATCTTGACTGCCTCTTTCTTTGTGTATGCTCAGTTCCAATAGTTCAACCAGAAAACCAATGGGTCCTAGAAAAGAGTTTCATCCGTGCCCAACGTATAATACTGCAATGGAGGTAAAACTCCCGTAGGCGAACATTGTATTTTTCCAGAACATACGAATCCCCCTAGAACAGAAAAACACCATGTAAATACTTTCTCTCAAGAGAAAATTAATGCATCCGTATGTAACATGAGTCATAAATAACATGTCAATTGGGAGGGAAAATATTTTCATTACAAATAGCATAATATATGACGAATATCGGGTGGGATAATCCTCACCTATGTGTCCTTAATAGAAATGAAAGTTCATGACGCAATAGCTAGAAAATATTTCATTCTGTGGCAGGACCAGAGGCTCAGATTATGCTTGTTCAAAGATGTCCCACTACCACAGAATCCACATCAACAATCGGTTTATGATAAAAGAAATGTAGATTCAGCAAACCAATCTGCTGCCCTTATGATATCTTCCAAACGTGAACCTAAAGAATATGCTTTGGAAGCCATAGCTCCTCGTACTGAGTGAGCTCCAAACACAGAAACATCCCCCCCTGCTTCTGAAAGTAACCATCTCAACCATCTAGCCAAGGTGGCCACTTATACAGGTCGAAAAGTTTTCTGAAATGCAATTAACAATTGCCCAGCAGAATCCTGTCTGTACACCATAGTAACACCCTTATATTCTTGAAATATCGAACTACACACAACTTGTTGTTATTAAGAAATGCAGGGTAATGCACAGTTCTGATATTAGTTTTAGTACGTTTAGAAAAATGAAAAATTACTCCATCAGCTAAAAATCTCTACCTGTAATATCCAATGCTCGAACATCAAACACCTGTTTGACATAACAACATAATCAATTTTGTTGACAGTTGTTTGCTAGATAAATCTGAGTTATCTGGCCACCAGTCCACGAATTTCAAAATAACATTGACATCCCACATCAATAAATATTGTGGCTGAGGGGAATGGAAAAAACAAATTCCCCTTAACAACTTACTGACCAGAGGATGTTCCCCTACTGGGTGGCCCTCCACTCGACAATGCCTGTCCGAGATAAAGAATGTATTGTCCAGAAAGCAAGATTGCTATTTACCAATTCAGACAGGAAATTTATCACCATGGTAATAGGTGCTGCAATAGGATTCAGACTCCGTTTGACACATCAACATAACAATTTAGACCAAGCAGAAGAATATCTTTTGTGCTTACTGGACAACTATGCTCTGGATAAAGACAGAAGCCTGTGCTGAATGACCCGGCACCTGCTATCGACTCCCGAAATTCTCCACGACATTAGAATAAGGCGATTGTCCTGAACCAGAGGATGAGGGGAACTCACAGGTTCCCGGAACAACATCAGGAAGTATGTGAGACGTGTTGGTGCATTGCAAGACATCTGAAGATGGACTGGGAGCCATACCTGAGGCTTCCAGGTAGGGATCACCAGAATCAACTCTGCTTCCTGTCTCTTCACCTGAGTCGCTACTCTTGGGATCATCATGAATGGAGGGAACGCATAACACAGTCTCCCTCCCATTGTTGAAGGAATGCATCAGTCTCTAAGGCTACCTAATCTGGTCTTCAACTAAAAAAATCTTTCATCTGTCGATTCAAGCTCAATGCAAAAAGGACCACCTTGCATTGATCCCACCGGCAATTGATCTCCCTGAACATTTGGGCATTCAACATCCATTCATTAAAATCTGTCAGATGTCTGGAGTGCCAATTTGCTATCATATTATGATGGCCCGGCAGATACTCTGCTATCACCGAAATATGATGCTGAAGACAGTAGTGTCAAAAATCCTTGGCTATCTCCACCAACATTCGTGATCTCTTACCGCCCCAACTTGTTGATACAACGGGCCACCAAGATGTTGTCCATCCTCAACAAAATACTGCAACTCTCTCTGCTCGGGGCCAATGTCCTTATTGCAAAGGAATCAGCTACTGTTACAGGCAATTGATTTGCATTCGTAATTCACCCGTTAATTGTATGCCGCCTGTGCCCACACCGGGTACCTCAGCCGCATTGGACTCTATTGTGATTTACAGAAGTCATCTGAAGATTGCCTTGCCAATCCATGCCTCCATGGGGAAACATCCATTACAACGCAGTCATTACAACGCACTACCTTTACAATGCGGCTGTTACAATGCAACTGCCTTTACATCGCATGCCATTACAACGCAGCCATTACAACGCATGTCACTATAACGCATACCATTACAATGCATGCCACTACAACGCATGCCATTACAACGCATTATAAGGTACGTAATGGGGATTTTTTAAGTTTTAGGGTGGGTATGGGTTTTGGGGTACATGGGAATAGTTATTTTTACCCCTACACTATCCAACACTTTCCCTACTATTGCACTCACTGGAGTGGGAATAGTAATTTTTACCCCTACACTATCAAACATTTACCCTCCTGTTGCACTCACTGGAGTGGGAATAGTAATTTTATCCCAAAACTATCCAACACTTACCCTACTGTTGCCCTAAAAGTATTATGCGTTGTAATGGTATGCATTGTAATGGAATGCGTTGTAAATGTAGTTTTTAAAAATGCGTTGTGATGGCATGCGTTGTAAAATCATGCGTTTTAATGGATGCTGCGATGTTAAAACCGCGTTGTGAAAGCATTCGTTGTAAATGTTTGCATTGTAATGTCATACATTCGCCTCCATGTGCTCGAACCACCATCTCAATTCCGTCTTGGCTTCAAGTGATAATGGGACTAGATCGGAGTATGCAAGGGTCTTGCAAAGATGATCAAACTTCAATGTCTACAAACAAGGGACAAAGGGAGCAGGCCTGGAAAAATTGCTCAGATCGATGAGGCTAACAGCCCAACTATATCGGGGCCAAAAGTCTCAGGATTAGCCCAACTATAACAGGGCCAAATGTCTCAGGATTACAGTCTCTTTGGCCAACATAGACCAGAAATCTTACTTGATCACTTTCATTTTGTGAGATGAAAGGAACAATTGGGTTGTCAGAGAGTCCACACATTGTGTCAGAACCAATTTCTCTGAATTTGTGATAAAGCCTAGGTCTTGAACCAATTGAATCGCCCATTACATATGATGAATCACTGTGTCTGGATTGTAGGCAAAAAATGATGAAATTGTGGAGATATACTATGAGATGTATGTACACCCTTCGTCCGTAGAAGCTATAGTCTGGTCTCATCAGTTTCCTGAAACACTATGGGGATGAGGATAGCCCCAATGGAAGGACTTTGAATTTGAACCACTTGTTTCTCCATTGAAACTGAAGAAAGCAAAGGTACGGAGCGAAGATTAGAATTTTGAAGTGTCTGTAGACTATAAAACAATTAAACTCTCACAGATTGAAAACCTGACGGAAACCCCTGCCCTTCTTTTGCACTAAGGAAATTGAACTGGCAAATCCTCTGGGGTGTGGCGAAGACCGAGCTATAGCTTCTTTTCCCAAAAGAGCATGAATTTCTGCATCTATAAAATTCTGTTCTGCTTGGGGAAAATTGTGAAGGCAAGGTCTGGCAATCTGTACTTGGGTATTGTAAAACTCCAATTTGAAACATGCTACTGTGTCTAGCACCCAGGCGTCTTGAGACAACATTTCCCAATTGTGATGCATGAACCTCACTCTGCCCCCCCAGCATTATTCGGAATAATGGAATGAACTGTACCTGTATAATTGATGTTGGAGCCTCCGACTTAACCTCCTCTGTAACCACCTTTGGGCCCTCCTCTGCTCCTGCCAACTCGATATCTGGAGGGAAAGAAGGTTCCGCCTCTGGCATCATCTGCCCCTGTGCCTCTGCATCAGTGCTGGCAACCTCTCTGGAGACCTGAGTAGGATGACCAGCCTGAAGAACGTCCCCGAAGACACCAGGCCTGATCAAAAAGGCCCGGTTGAAAGACCTTTTGCATGGACATCTGGGCCTTGTCCACGGCTGTGAATGTTTTAAGGAACTTTCCGATGTTCCTTACAAGGGAATCCCTGAATACTAGACCATCCGCCACTGGACATGCTTTGGCAATTGTCAAGTCTGTCTGCTTGGGATCGATCATAATAAGAATTGATTTGCGTCATTCCGAAGATATCACACAGTTGGCCTTGCCCAACAGACAGATGGCACATTAAGCCCAACCCACCAAAACGTCTGGGTCGATTGACTCTTCCGATTCCTTGGCCTGATATGCCAGCTCCAATATCTTGGTCAGTGGATCAGACAAGTCCAAGAGCTTATCCTGGCATGCTTTCCAGGATCTGTCCAGGCATTTTTTTCGGGTCCCTAACGCACTTCTTCATAAATGTGGCCATGTTAGAGTCCACCTCTGGAGTTTTCCCAACCTTACCGATTATTGCTGGTCGAGGACACTCCACCCTCAAGCAGTTGCACACTTCCTTCTCAAAGGATTTTGTAAACGGGTTTGGACATAATCACCCATTTCCCCAGTCGGGGTCCAGTCTGAGGATCTTGGATGTATGATCTCATCCGGGTCAAAGGTTAGTAATGATGGAGTCTTCGCAGATATTTTTGCAGACTTGGTCTTGTATTTCTGCTTTCAATTGTCCATCTCAGCAGGGTCCTGAGAAGAGTCTGAGTGGGAGTTACCTGAATCAGTTTCTATGTTTGTATTTATGGTTAGGCCCTGTCTCCCCAGGACTAAATACTCATGGTCCCTCTTGATAGGGCTTCACTTTTTATGCAAACCAGAGGCACCTGCTGCCTCACCATCACTGGCAACCTTTTGTGAATTCCCAGGGTTCCCTGAAGTCTCCAATTTATTCCTCAGAGCATAGCTTTCCAGATGGCCTGCAAAAGGATGAAGCGCTTGGGCTAACACTTTATTCTCTGATTGCTGGACAGAGTTTTCCAGGGTCTCAACTAGTGCATGTTCAAAGTAGGTTAGGGAGTCATCCTCATAATAGTGTTGATATTCCACACTCTCAAAGGGCTGGAAATGGGTCATGTTATTACTTAGGTTGTGCCTTTAAAGTAGAAATTTTGAGAGCAAATCCCCATTAGGCCAAACAAAGAAGTAGTGCTCGAGGGCAGTAATTCCCAATGTTAAGACATGGAGGGAGCTCTAATCAGTTACATACAAGCATAAACAGAACACAACTCCGATCGCTTAGACCAAAACGCTTGCTTCGATTGGATCGTGGACCCAAAAAAAAAGTTAATCATCTCTATCAACTTACAGTAATCTATATGTAGCAGAAAATTAACCATAACAACACATATAATGAACACTAAAGCATTAAAATACAACAGCACTTATCTTGATTGCTGAGCAGCAAAGAAAGAGGCAGTCAAGATGGTGCTAGCTGTTTTTGAGGAGCATAAAGGACAGTGATTAATGGACAGTGGTTGGTGATATATTGGGAAATTTAGTTTTTATGTTTACTGTTTCTGATTGGCTTGCTTGGAATATAGTAAAAGAAAGAGAAGTATAATTTGAGCCCCCATTCCTACCACAGAATGCCACTGAATCAGGACCATGGGAGGATACAAGCTGGCAGCAGTGGAAACATACGTTATCCCAAAACTCCTTCCGGGTGGAAAAGACACGGCATGGATATCCCCCGAGGGGTAAAATGGGGGGAGGAATCAGTGCTTAATTTGAGCCGGGGGTTTCTGGTGCTCGGCACCGGCACCTAATTGTCAACACCGGTGATTGTGACGTTCTGCCACAAGGTGGGGCTGTCTAGCTAATTTAGAGTTGACACAACAACAATTAATTATTAATTTAATATACATTAAAAATGATTATTATGTGCCGCGAAAGCCATTCTTAGAGCTTTGGGGTCCTGGAATAGTCTCAATTGTCATATTTGTAGGAGCGTGATGGTTAGTAATTGTGTTGTTACTATCATTGGCCGCATAGCAGGCACAATGTGTGGTGCAAGCTGCAGAGGCCTCCTGGCAAGAGCCCTGGCACTTATTGTTTTTACAAATTAAGCACTGGGAGGAATAGAAGGAGCAAAAACGGTGAATACTTTTGTTTCTCTGTCCTGGCAGAGCCCTTTAATAGGTGTGTCAGCAGTATCACAGACTGTGCAGGTTACCTGTATAATACAGCTAGGGACACTGGATAGTTTCCCACATAATTATGGATTTGCCGCTTCTGCCACATAAACCATCATCTTGTGCGTAATCTGAAGATTTTAATACAAACAAATTATTTGTCTAGCTGAAACGCATTAAAGGTTACTAAAAATATGGTGGCATGTGTTGCCGTGCAGTAGAAGACCCTTTGCAAAGGTTTACTGGCCCCTTTCTGTTGCTTATTGCTATACTTGGGGTGTTAAACTGTTACTAATGAGGTGATTCAATAACCTAGGCGATGTTAACCTGTGTAGAAAATGGCAAAATAACAAAGTAATACCACCACAACATGTCACATTATCCTGCATGATTTGCATTTTCTTGCTGCATACTCTAGTGAACTCTGACACATAATTTGCTCCTTCCATGCTGCATAATTCCAGCGGTATTGCATACAGTATAGTTTCAGATTTCGAGTCCTAGTACACAGCCGTAAGAACATTAGATATAAGAAACAGTAATGTGCACCTTACGGGCTTCTGGTTAGAATAGACAGTAACTAGTCCATAGGTACACCTGGATACCAACACAGGAACCAAAAATGGAATGCAGTAAAGCTTGCAAGATATAGAAGGGAGGTAAGACAAGCTGCAGTCTAAGCCCCGCCTTCTCCTATGCTCCTGCCACCACTGTCCTGTCTGCCACTTTCTCTAGCCCTGCCTAGACCAGTGCTGGGTGAGGCTCATGTGTTTTTACTTAGCTACATGTGTCTTACATGCTTTGCTCTAGGTAAGCACGTGTGTGCCCCAATATGTTCCTTTACATCATGGAGTTCATATAGATCATGAGTATGGGGCTGATTCAAATCCCACTGTATGTATTATACTAGAGACAAGAGGTCTTTGACAACAGCCAGCTAAAACTGTTTGAAGGCTGAAAAACAAACTTGTGGTCTTTAATAGAAGATCAGGTTTGGGTTTCTTTAAGGGGACATGTATGTGGATGGCAAATCACACAGCAAAATGGGTCAGGTAGTTTTTATTTTTATCATAGAGTAGAGGTGGGAGGACAGACCAGGTTATTGTGAGGTAAGAAGACAGCATGAGAAATGGAGGCTTTGCAAAAAGAGAGAAAAGTTTCCTTTAGAAAGGATGAAGAACACAGAATGGGAGTGTGTCAAGGTTCCTTGAGTGTTTTTGAGAGAAGCATGAGGAGAGTAGTTAAAACATGAGGTGTATAGGAGAAGAGCGCAGGTGCATTCTATGTAATGTATGACTCCCGTTCTCATTACTGCCACTGCACAAGACACAAAGACACACTGTTGTGCCTACATACTCCGCAGTCATGTCTACTGGGCAACTTACAATATTGGTGCCTTGCAGCACATCTGCAGGAGGTCTCAGGAATACACAGAAGATCCCAGTTGTGTAAAAAAAGAGTTACTACTGTTTTGTAGAATGATGGAGCCTATCTTTAAGGGAAAGACTGATCGCCTACCTACTCTTCAAGAAAATCAAATCAAACAAGTAAGTCTAGTTTTAATCCGACCAACAATATCCAGTAAATTTCAGCCAAATGTGTACTTTGTGTTAAAATCCCACCAATAAGTCAAAAATACCTAGCACCAGCAACATCAGATTTTACAAAGTTCTGTAAATAAATACAGGGCAGGTATCTGATAGCAGAGGGCCCATCAAAACCTATAGTTGAAAATGATCCAGCTAACCTTTGTTGATAGTTGCACTACATATATAAAAAGAAGACACAGATGTGATGGTATATACACTTTATAGTTGCCACCTTAAGACAGGTAGAAACAGATAAGAAGTCAGGCTGCGCTTCGGTTCGGTTCATGGGTTCAATGAGGGTTTCAGGCTTTGTTTACACATGGAGAAAATTGGCCCAATCCAGAGCAGGGGACACTAGTAAAGCTTCACTGGTCCAGTGATTGATAGCTGAATACTCTGTGGGGTATGTTTACAAAGTTTTAGCGTTGTGTTTGCATCACAGAAGTGATGCAAATCAACGCAAAATCTTTTTTTACTAATTTACTTTCTGCGCTAAACTTGTTTAGTGCTGAAAAATCACTCAAAAGTAGTGCAAAGCAGGCCATAGTGCTGCTTTGCATTACATAGAGCCAAGTGGGCGTGCCATGGGTAGTGCATGGACGTTTCCATGCAACCACCCAAGGTTTCTGACGCTAAGCCCTATCTACTTAAAAAAGTAGACAGGGTAAAGCATGAGAAAATAGCTCCCATTTCTAATAGGTGCTATCAAGGAGAAATGCTTTCATTTCACATTTCTTTTCCAACTTTGTATGTGTGCTGCACTGTACAGCACACATACAAAGTGGGAAAAGGTTTAAAGTTAGTCTAAGCATGGTATTTTGTACTGGAAGAGTTCTCTTCCAGTACAAAATCTATGCTAGACTCATGGAGACACCCTTGCACTATTTTATTTATTAGTTTTGATGCAAAGGTGTGTCTGTGGTGCACAGCAGCATATTTCTGTGCTGGCGCTAGGGAGATGGGAGGAGATTGCCTTATTTCTGTAAATATGGGCTGTCCTGCTCTCTCCTTCTCACGCAGCGCAGCACAGCATTTGTGGGGCTGCACTGCGCTCAGTGAGAATCTATTAAAATCTGCCCCTAAGACTGCAGTCAAAATCTTGCTAAAATAGTGTGAACTTTAGTAGAGAACCGATTTCTGTGCCGCAGCAGTGCAGAAACCAGGAAGCACCAGTGAAGATGATGGGCAAGGGTGTTCTAGTATATTAGCAGAGTCATGTTTTCTACCCTATATTGGTGGCTTAGATTTGTAATCCATGGGGTTTTCATGCTTTAATATATCAATAGTTTTCACACCAATATCACAGACAGGAAGCTCAAGCGCGTCCTCATACATTAAAAGTGGACATGCCTTTGTATGTAATCCTTACAGACTAATGGGGTAACCCAATCAATGTCCAAGGACCTGGGTGTAGTATAATATAAACAACCAACGGTCCCAGACTTTTTTCACAAAAACCAAGGAAAAATTTTAAATTAAATATGCTTTGTTGCTTAAATATTGAGCACTCTGTAATTAATATATAACAAAGATACTTTTAAGTCCGCACCAAGGAAAAAGAAGCAACACCCACTGTTTTACAGTAGAAAACGTCGTTTTATATATTCATATTGACAGGAAGGGTAATAACATTACCGAATACAACCGTATATGTAAAGTAGGAGGTTGCTAGAGGAAAGGGGTGCAAAAAACAGTGCCGTGTGTGGAGTAAATGAGGAAGAGAGACTTCAAAGTAAAGGTAATTTAACAAAAGTAGTTTCAACAGTTTACAATCAACACTGGCCATTAGTGAAACATACACCAGTGTGGTTTGGCCTGTCCACAATGCAGTTTTTTGATCATTATGTTTTATACATTTTTAGGAAGCGCAGAAATGTATCATCTGGTGATGGGACGAGGTGGTATAATGTAGTACAGGCCCAGGGTTGTGGGTTAGTGTCAATGTTTTGTCCCGACTCAAATCCGATTCGATTACATCCGTTATATGTGTAGAACGACTCCTGAACCGTCAGTGGTTAGCAGGGACCCTGCTAACCATTGATGGGTCAGGAGCATTCTTCTTTTTCTCTCTGACTTGACCACAGTTTGAAGATATATTTGGGTGATTGATTCCCTTTTCGAAGGATGCTTGATTCCTTCCTCCTTGATTGAACGTCTACACATATAACGGATGTAATCGAATCGGACTTGATTTTGGTTTTGGATACCCTTAAGGGGACCTTATTGATTGGAATGCCCCCTTGATTGCCACACTCCGCATTCCCATGCGGACTACCCTTTGATGGGAGCTGTGATCTGGTTTGCTACTACCAGGCAATAACAAACAGGAGCACCAGGGGGTAAGTAGTCAGGTCGCCCCCCACTCAACAATATATTTCACAATAAGACCTGACCAACTCAGAACAGTATTTTACAATGTTATGGACTAAGGGTCTGAATTCCCCTTATATGGCAGTACAATCATGACTTGCCTGTATGTCCTACTGTTCATCCTTAATATCCAATCACGTCATGTGCCACACTTTCCACCAAGCAACAACAAAAAAGTTTTAGTATTTTCACCACATTACTTTGTGTAAAAAAATATATGTGAAACAATGGGAAGTACCTCACGGTAGTAACACCAAGGGGGCTGCTGGCATATAATTTACCAGTATGCCCACACTTATCATCACCGGTAACTTTCCAAGTGGAAGAAAGAGATGAAAGTAAAGAGATTCCTCTAAGCTGAGAAATCTGTGACGAAATGAGTGAAATTTTATATTATTTGTATGTAATCCAACAACATTATTATATACGCAGTCCGTGCCCTCAGAAAGGTTACAGGTGTGATCATACATGGGTCCCTAGAACATTTGGATATTCATGTACTGCACCAGAAACAGAGAGTTAGGGAATTGGCCCACATGATATCATGCCTCCTGGAATACTACACCAGAATTTTCTCAACAGGTACATACGATTCAGTAAATCTGTAGACCTTTTATATGAGTTCACATTTAATGTACTTCACATTTTGTTTTAGACTCTGAATTTTGAGTTGTGTATTTGTATATACCGTCATAACGATGTAAAGTGCTTCGATAGCCTGGTGGGTCTGGTTTGTTCTTGCTAAGAATACAAAATAAATAATTTAATAAATATAATCAGGGGGCCCTACTATATCATTATCCTAATGGTTCCTGTATCACTGAATGATATGAGCGTGATAAACCAGGTGCCCCAGTTAATTTGGTATAGTAATATATATATATACAGAACAAGAAGTGGGTGGGTAAAGAAACTGCACAAAACCATGTGTTCTAATATCCAAAATAAGATATATACAGTGGTGCTACAAGAATCGGAAAAGGCCACTTAATCCTTTCAATAATGAGGTCACAATGACTTCAAAACGTAATCCACAAAATAGATCCTGCGCACCAAGTAAATATCCAATGATTTAGTAGTCCATGTAATGTTGTGATTCTTGATTTCTCTTTATTTTCATTTCAATCTTCATGTGGGTTCAGCAAAATCATATTACAAACTTGTAGCCATAAGATTGTAGCCAACACGTGTTTTGTCTGACAGTAATTTTTTTACCGATGACCATCAAGGCTATGAAACAAACAATAGCCATTCCCATTAATAGCTATGTACATTAGTATTTTTTGTTCCTCCACCATAGTGTCTGTTAGTGTCCAAGGGATGGCACAAACTCATGATAATTCCAAGACCGTCCAAGGTTATAGAGAATGATCATATAAGTAAATACAGTCAGGTAAATATTAATGTTCTGTATATATTCATACGGCTAATCATGAGATTAAATGAGTTTTCGCTCTATCCAGCTATATAATCATAACATGGAGGTGAGTGATAATGTAAAGGATGTGAAAAAAGTAAATACGTTGGAAATGTGATAGAAATGTGAAAACTGTGATAGAACTTTTTATTAGATATAGAAGAATACATTAATAACTTGGAGAAGAAGGAAAGTAACTATCGCCAGACCATTAGTGTATGTGTTGGTATGGCATGTCAACCCTTGATATTGGCTCATTCTCTCAATCACAATAAAGTTAAGGCAGCACCTGTGACAATCAACTTCTCTAAATGTCAATTACCATAATAGAAAATCCAGACAAGTAATCAAGTATTCAAATATATATCCTCTATTTCTAAATACATAAATTATTAATAAATATCAGGACTTGCTCTTCCACACCTCATAAAGTGACATCTATAGATAATGGAAACACTTTATCAAGGATCTTACCCAATATGTATAGTAGCCACCATAAATTATACTCTCAAACACCCTTCTTCAAAATCCAGACAGTATCCGTATTCCAAGTCTAGTTCATTCGTATCCAATATTCCGATAATTTTTGTCAATATAAAATCAATACAAATCATAAGTCTTAGTCCTTACCGATACCCAGCCAAGCAGTAAAACTTTTCTTTATAGTTCTATAGTCAAGACGCATGGAAAAATATTCAGGGGCACTAACTTGAAATATTACTAGTTAGCATTATAGTGTGGTGACCTTTATATCTACTTCTTAGTCTCAAAACACGTTTGTGCAGCGTATACTGCCACAAACATAAATGATAAGAAGCTTAAGGGTAGGAAAGCTGTAACAATAATTAATAGTTGGCATGATAGTGTGGTGACCTTTAGATCTACTTCATAATTACAGAACGCGTTTGTGTAGCATATAACAAATATAATAAGAAGCTAAAGGGTAAGAAAGTTTGAATAATAATAAGTTATGTACAGTATGAGGCTAGTTGATACTGATTATTATAATCAGAAGAAAAGATTATCTGCTTACCTCTCTGTTTCATATCATGCGGTGGAGAGTACTCCGTCCGCTTCGAATCGGGGTGCTACATGTGCCCCATCTTGGAGTGGCATTATATACACTCTCCACTACCTCCTTAGAAAACGGACTACTCTGTACAAGTAATTCCGTCAGCGCCATCATAGCGTAGAGTCCATTACACTTGCTAATTCTTTAAATGTAGGTGCATGCCGATATAAGTATACGTCTATGCCTCACATTGGAACTGTGGATGTGCATAACTATACTGTATATCGTTATTGATATGAATGGTTCGATACTAAGGGGTATAGGTAAATATAAGTATCATTGCTCATGTAAGGATCAGATTTAAATGAGTACTGATAGCTGTAATAGTATAATAAATGTTCACCATATCTCAGTAGTTGTATGTCGTACGGTGGGGAGTACCCCATCCGTTACGTCTCTGCGTGTTACATACACGCCCTCCTAGAGTAGTCATTTGTACACACCCGGCACCGTATTAATCACAAATAAACCATTCCACATAGGTACTACCGTCGCCACCATCTTAGTGTGAAATCCATTAACTTACTATTATCATAAGTACATGCAGAAATATATTCATGAGGTCACTAATTGACCCCTATGTCTAGTACCTGATATTGTTAAAATGTGTTATAGAGTAGGTAATAGTGAATTCAGACGACTAGCTACAAATCTAATAGTCCACTTTTCTATTTGATAAGGCAAACAAAATCGGATTCTACCGTCCTATTTCGACTCTGACATGAAAGTATGATGGAGACATAAATCACTAATACTCATAATATTCAAATACTCATACAATACTCAAAGTTTTGACTGGAGACATTGTGTCCATGCTCAAAACAGGTATGAGCTTTTGTCCTACTATGGTTTATGATGCTATTGATATCAAGATTGACATTTACAAATTTGTGAGACAACTTAAGCTAAAAAAAATGAATGCCACTAATCCGAAGTTGAATAAAATACATGTACAAGAGAATGTGGTCGGTAGTATGACAATACAGGATGTGCATGACCTGAATATGTTGCTTTCCATTACTGAATGTGAAGATGATCGAGTAACTATTCATAATGTATTACAAGATATGGAAATCTGTACTGATTTAAGTAAGAGTAGTGGCCCCAAACGGAAACCTAAATGGACTCCTCAATTGTCGAGTGGCAATAATGTTGATCTTTTCCAAAAAATAGACATAAAAGAAATTGACACTTGGAACAACAGGAGAGCTCAGAACAGGATAGGTCACCATCAGAGTAATCTCACCTTTCAAGAATATTCAGCTTTGAAAGAATCAAGATCAGATCACAATCTGGTAATCAGGAAAGCAGATAAGGTGGGCAACATAGTAGTTATGGATAAAACTGAATATGACAAAGAAATTTTTAGACAACAAGATGATGCTACATGTTATATGAAATTGAATTATAATCCTATCCCAGGGGTCTCTAATGTTATTAACACTAATCTGAAACGTTGCCATGGAATGAGATTACTTGATGAGGATGAATACTTTTACCTATTGGTGGACCATCCAAGATTCCGCTGTCTTTACACATTGCCAAAAATACTCAAAAGTTTACTTTCCCCACCTGGGAGGCTGATCATATTGGGTATTGGGGGCCGGACTGAGAGACTATCTGAGTTTGTAGACATCTTTCTACGACCCTTTGTATCTAATCTCCCATCACACATTAGGGTCACTAAAATTTACTAAATATTCTCAATGGTGTGACATGGGAAAACAATATGACTTTAGTTACCATGGATGTGGTGTCACTATATACAAATATACTACACCAACATGGCATTACGGCTTTGAGGTATTTTCCATATAAGAGACTAATAGAGTTTTTGGACCACTCAGAAATGCAGATAGTAATGTCTCAATTGGTATTTGAAAACAATGTGTATTTATTTAATGACATGTGGTTTAAACAGAAATGCGGGCCCGTGATGGGCTCCAGATTTGCTCTGTCTTTTGCCAACCTCTTTATGGGATGGTTTGAGGTGGCGCCACGTGCCAAATGGAATGTACATATACATTACTTGGGATGTTACATTGACGACTGCCTGATGATATGGGCAGGCAGTCAAGCAGAAC
The DNA here is from genome assembly GCA_963921515.1 of Calotriton arnoldi. Lineage (NCBI taxonomy): Eukaryota > Metazoa > Chordata > Amphibia > Caudata > Salamandridae > Calotriton > Calotriton arnoldi. The sequence goes on from CAWUFW010005719.1 coordinate 790,623, forward strand.
TTATGCAATTCTTTAACTTCATGAATGACAGCACATTTTTAATAACATAAGTCCTTTACGATAGAGCACATCCAGGAAATTATTGTATTCTTAGATGTAGAACTATATATCTGTGGAGATAAAATTGAAAGCAAGCTGTATGAAAATCTACAGCTTGTAACTCATTTCTCCATGCTAGTTGCTCGCATCCCAGGTGCCAAGTTAATGCAATACCATTTGGGGAAATGTTGAGAGCAAGATGGAATTGTAGTGATGACAAAGATTTCCTAAGCAGTATTAACGACATTGAAGAACAGGAAGACCAGGACTTTAAAATGTATCAATACACTTAAAGATACCAAGAGACCAATAAGTAATAATAGAGCTCCAGTGAGGCTGATTACTAATTATCATCCCTACTCTCAGAAGATGTACAATATACTTAAGAAACATTGGTCTTTTCTTACAACGGACTGAACGTTACGACCATTCATAACTGATTCTCCTGGGATTACATGCAGAAGGGGTAATACGATATGCATCATCATTACTTCAAGTTACCCAAAACAAAAGATAAGTGAGACATGGCTACACAAAAGAACTATAGGTTCTTATAAGTGTGGACATTATAATATGTGTGGACTAGCTATCAATGGGGTTGTCGATTTTTCTTCTAACAATACACAGAAATGTGTAATACGTACGCATATTGACTGTACCACCAAATATGTTGTATATGTTTTGATTTGCAAATATGATAAGATGTATGTGGGGAGCATGATCAGGTTACTCAGGGAACGCATCTTGGAACATTTTAGAGCGTTAAAACAAGGTGACAAGAGATATCTCATTGCGGCCCATGCTAAAGATTGTAAGACTCAGGATAAATACCTGAGCTTTAGGTTTCACAGGATCGAATCAATCCAGAAATGTGTGAGAGGGACAACCGTGAACTTAGGTTGCACCACTGTTAGGCACGGTGGATTATCAAACTGCATGCATTGGAGATGGGTCTGAACTTTGATCATGAACTCCAATACTTCTTAGGAACATGACTTAACTAGGAATGACACTCTTAATACTAATATCTTGGACTTAACCTTTCCCCCCCATGACACCGTTATGTTCTATTTACTTTCTCTTTCGCCTAGCTGGGTGTTGTAATGTACTGTAACTCACCCGTCAGACACTGTATTACCTTACGTTTATGGAATTTGTCTTTATTTGTAGGAATTGCTCTAATATCAATATAAATTAAAGGTTATATCTTTCTCTATTAAAATTTGGTAGAGTGGGTATGGATTCCTGTAACAACGTTAACACATTTTAAGAATACCAGGCATCGATACCATTGATAGGAATTTATTGATGAGTATTAGTGATTTATGTCTCCATCATACTTTCATGTCAGAGCCGAAATAGGACAGTAGAATCCGATTTGGTTTGCCTTATCAAATATATAAGTGAACTATTAGATTTGTAGCTAGTCGTTTGAATTCACTATTACCTACTCTATAACACATTTTAACAATATCAGGTTCTAGACATAGATGTCAATTAATGACATCTTGAATATATTTCAGCATGCACTTATAATAATAGTAAGTCAATTGATTTCACGCTAAGATTGTGGTGATGCTAGTACCCATGTAGAATGTTTTTTTTTTATCAAGGTGGTGCCGGGTGTGTACAAATGACTACTCGAGGAGGGTATGTATGTAACACGCCGAGACGGAACCGATGGAGTACTCTCCACCATACGACATGCAAATACTGATATATGGTGAACATTTATTATACAATTACAGCTATCAGTACTCATTTAAATCTGATCCTTACATGAGCAAATATACTTATAACTACCTATAGCCATTAGCATTGAACCATTCATATCGATAACGATATACAATATACTTATGTACATACACAGTACAGATGTGAAACACAGACATATACTTATGTCGGCATGCACCTACATGTAAAGTATTAGCAAGTGTAATGGACTCTACGCTATGATGGCACTGACGGAATTATTGTACGGAGTAGTCTGTTTTCTGTTGAGGTAGTGGCGAGTGTATAAAATGGCACTCCAAGATGGCGCGCATGTAGCACGCCGATTCGAAGTGGATGGAGTACTCTCCACCAGCCTTCTCCTACATCACGGCCAAGACCTGGAACGACCTCCCTGTGAACATCAGACGCTCCCCGACCCTGCACACGTTCAGGAAGGACCTCAAGACCTGGCTCTTCGACTGATCCGGAGCTGCTCCCCCCCCCCCCCCCAGCGCCTTGAGACCCTCACGGGTGAGTAGCGCGCTTTATAAACCCCTGATTTTTTGATTGATTGATTGACCACATGATATGAAACTGAGAGCTAAGCAGAGAATCTCTTCTTCTGATTATAATAATCAGTATCCACTAGCTTCACACTGTACATAACTTATTATTGTTACAGCTTTCTTACCTTTTAGCTTTTCATTATATACGTTATATGCTACACGAACGCGTCCTGTAATTATGTAGTAGATCTAAAGGTCACCACACTATCATGCCAACTATTAATTATTGTTACAGTTTTCTTACCCTTAAGCTTCTTATCATTTATGTTTGTGGCGGGATATGCTACACAAACGTGTTTTGAGTCTAAGAAGTAGATCTAAAGGTCACCAGAGTATAATGCTAACTAATAATATTTCAACTTAGTGCCCGTGAATATTTTTCCATGAGTCTTGACTATAGAACTATAAAGAAAAGCTTTACTTCTTGGCTGGGTATCGTAAGGGCTGAGACTTATGGTTTGTATCGATTTTATACTGACAGAAATTATCTGAATATTGGATACGAATGAACTAGACTTGAAATACGGATACTGTCTGGATTTTGAAGATTGGTGTTTTCGAGAGTATAATTTATGGTGGCTACTATACATAATGATATTGATAAAGTGTTTCCATTATCTATATATGTCCCTTTATGAGGTGTGGAAGAGCAAGTCCTGATATTTGTTAATAATTTATGTATTTAGGGATAGAGGATATATATTTGAATACTGTATTACTTGTCTGGATTTTCTATTATGGTAATTGACATTTGGGGAAGTTGATTGTCACAGGTACTGCCTTCACTTTATTGTGATTGGGAGAATGAGCCAATATCAAGGGTTGACATGCCATACCAACACATACACTAATGGTCTGGTGATAGTTACTTTACTTCTTCTCCACATTATTAATGTATTCTTCAATCTCTAATGAAAAGTTCTATCACTGTTTTCACATTTCTATCACATTTTCCAACGTATATTCTTTTTCCACATCCTTTACATTATCACTCACCTCCATGTTATGATTATATAGCTGGATAGAGCAAAAACTTATTTAATCTCATGATTACCCGTATGAATATATACGGAACATTAATATTTACCTGACTGTATTTACTTATATGATCATTCTCTATAACCTTGGACGGTCTTGGAATTATCATGAATTTGTGCCATCCCTTGGACACTAACAGACACTATGGTGGAGGAACAAGAAAATATTAATGTACATAACTATTAATGGGGATGGCTATTGTTTGTTTTATAGCCCTGATTAAGTCATCGGTAAAGAAATTACCATGAGAGGAAACACGTGTTGACTACAATCTGATGGCTACAAGTTTGTAATATGATTTTGCTGAACCCACATGAAGATTGAAATGAAAATAAATCAAGAATAACAACATTACATGGACTACTGAGTCATTGGATATTTACTTGGTGCTCAGGATCTATTTTGTTGGTATAGTAATGGATCTTTTCCCACAAATATGGGTCAGGGGTCAGGAAACATGCTGACTTATTAGCACATTAGTATAGTGATAGATCGTGCCCACAACAGGAATGGAGGAAAGATGAGAGTTTGAACACAAAGATCAGGAGATCTTTGTGCATTAGCATAGTAGTTGATCCTACACTTCGGCATGTGAAAGGGAGTCATGAAACATGGCTGCGATGGTGAGAGGGCCTTATGCTTGGTACCTTTGGGTAGCATCAGATCTTACAACCCATCTGTGGTGGCTGGGTACACAGCTATTAAATTGGACCAAGTGGTCAGGAGATCGTAGTACAACAACGAATGTTTCACCACAACATAGGGAGGGTGTTAGGTGATAAACTACGGTCAGGAGGTCCTAATATATTTGGATTGTGTGGTCGAAACAATGATCCACTCAGTGATACTACAAAGCATGGAGTGATGTTGCAATGCTTCAGATGGCTTTTCCAACTAAAGGAATGCATGATTTATGTTGATTATATTTCTTGGGTCCAACTATCCCATAAATATACAAAATAGCTAATTTGTTGTCATTTTGTCAGTTTCTTATCTTCAATTAAAACTGTTACAAAGGGGACAGCGAGTGCATGGACGTGGAGTGTGCTTTGCACTCTGGAGGGGTACTGTCTGTATAGGGACACTGGGTGCATATGCTCAAAGTCTGAACTCCGTCCTCAATTCCTGAAGCTCTTCTGCCAGAGGAATCTTGAAACACACTGTCAGGGGTGTGAGGAAGCTTGCATGTTTGCATATTCTGGTTAGTTTTAGCTTTGCCGATCATGGTCGTTGAGCCATAGGATGTGCCCATCAGGACTGAGTGGACCTGGTTCTCATGGATGTACACGTCTCTGGGTCATATTGGGCTCTTATTCATGATAGAGGCACAGAATCAGATGTCACATCTTGGTTTTGCTGGTGTAGTATATGTCAAGAATTTCGGGAACTCAATATGTTGCAAAGCCAGAACCTACTTAATAGAAGCCTCAGAAATCTATGGGCTGATATAGACCACAGGGACTACAAAACACAAAACCACTTCAGTGCTATAAATTCAGATATAGACTTGAAAAGTGTTTGCTGTTAGAATAATCTTAAGTATAAAAGTCATGAGACCAAGCCATTTTAGGTTTGACATTAGCTGAGACCTTCCTTCCTCTCTTTCTTTTTCCTTTCCTTTCCTTTCCTTTCCTTTCCTTGCCTGTCCTGTCCTGTCCTTTCCTTGCCTTTCCTTTCCTTTCCTTTCCCTCCCTTTCCCTTTCCCTTTCCCTTTGCCTTTCCCTTTCCCTTTCCCTTTGCCTTTTCCTTTTGCTTTCCCTTTCCTTTTTCCTTCACGTTCCTTCCCTTCCCTTATTTCCCAAAGGCAAGAGGCTGGCAGGCAATGAGTGACCGATTAGCATTTTTAAGTCTGTGTTAGCCAAGATCTGTGACTGATTGGCATTTTTTAGTCTGTGTTAGCCAAGATCTTTTTTAATTTTACTAAACTTATGTGTTATTATTAATGAGGGTCCAGCACCATCCTGAACAATAAGGTTTTGCAAAAACCATAACAAACAAGAACAGCTAAAAGGCTGGCTGGAAACACCAGACTTATTGGCTTTCTCAATGCTTGTTTTTATTGTGGTGTTTGATGACTTTGGTTTCAAGCATGAGTGTTAGGCATGCATAGTGGGTCACAAAGGTGACTGCATTAAGATGACCTGCAATAAATAGAAATCATTCGAAGTAGGGACAAAAAGACAATGCCAAAGTACTAACTAGCAAGTTAGAATATGGACAGCTGCATGCATGCACCTCTAGCCTTACATGCTAATACCCTTTTCTTTGTTTTTGGGAGAGACATCTAACCACACAAGACAAATTGCTGTTCCTCCCTCAGGCTATGTCAAATGGAGAAAATTATGTGGTCTTTCCCAGCCTCGAAATCAGGATGAGCTGGCAAAAGTACTACACAGCAAAGGTTTTGCCAAAAAGCTCATGGATTTATACAAAACCACTACCAACATCGAGCTTTGGATAGCAGCAACAGCGGAGCCTTTTGTTAAAAATGGAAGAGTTGGAGAGACCTTGGCCTGCCTTCTCGGTCGACAGTTTCAGAAACTCAGAGATGGAGACCGGTAAGTGTCTGTGAGAATCGGTATACTTTATGATGTGTTGCAATGCAGATATCCTGCAAACACAACAGGATCCATGTGAGAAATGCTTCAGGAAAATATTTAGGGGTCTGTTCACATGCTGCATTTTGTAGTATGTGAAGTAAAACTACAGTAGCACTACTCACGTACTACAAAATTCTATTTACTAACTGTTAGAAATGGGGGTCTCTAGTTGGCAAGGGTTTGCACCTTTGTCCAAGTAGGGACCCTTCTTCCTAGTCAGGGTAAGGGAGTTACACTCCTAAATAAACCCTGCTCACCCCCTGGTAGCGTGGCACGAGCAGTCAGGCTTATCTCAGAGGCAGTGTGTAAAGCCTTTGCACATAACCAACAGTAATACAGTGAAAACACTACAAAAGGACACAACACCAGTTTAGAAAAATATCCAATATTTGTATATACTTCAAACAAGACCAAAAACTATAAAAATCCACCATACAGTTCTCCAAAATATTTAATAATCAAAATAGACTTGAAATACAGTTCCTTGAAGTCGATAGCTCCATCTGGGGCTATCACGGTGTCGTGACCACAAATCCAAACAGTTCTGGCTGACTGCGGCGTTGTGGGCCAGCTACGCTGTCTGGAAGACCCGCAAAACAGTACCTTTAGAAATGCCGGGCGCTGGCGACCTCTCGATGAGCCCCAAAGAGGCGGCGTCCACAGGCGTAGGTTCCGGAGGTCGGTGCAGGAGTTGTCGGGCCCTTGAAGTCACACGGTTGCAAATCGAACTCCTTGCGGTTGAAGTTGGGAGCACCGGCGTCAGCAGGCGTTGGGGCTGCGGTGCGAAGTGCGGCGGTGCGGCGTGCGGGCCCTCAGGTCGCGGTACAGGTAACGGCTCGGTGACGGTCATCCAGCGTCGTCTGTGAGACCAGGGCTGCAGTGCGAAGTAATGCGGTGCTCGTCGCAGTATTGGCAGGTCATGGTGCTAGCAGCGGCGTTGTTGTTGCTGAAGGGCCGTCGCCGGCTGACGAACTGGAGTCGATGGAGCCGGTGTCGGTAGGCCAAGGCTGCGGTGCGGGATGAGGACGGTGCGTGTGTAACTTACGAGCAGTGCCCTCGAACCACGGTGCAAGCAGCGGCGTCGATGTCGGCGTGGAGCGGCGTCATCGGCGATACCAGGGCGGCAGCGTGAAGCGAGGCGGTGAGGAGTGCGGTGGCCACAGGTCGCGGTGCAAGCAGCGGCTCGGTGGCGGCGTCGAGTGGCATCGTCGGTGAGACCAGGGTTGCGGTGCAAAGTGCAGCAGTTCCCTCTGCTGTACCTTCAGGACACGGAGTCGGCAGCGGCGTCGTTGACGGATTCGGGTTGCTTTTTCTTCTGTAGCAGCACAAAACACACAGCCCCCAGTGCTGGTAACAGATGAACTTGAAGTCTTTGCTGTTCCTGAGACTTCTTGAACAGGGAACATGCTCTACCTCAAGCCCTTGGAGAAACTCACGAAAAGGAAGTTGCAGAAAGTTCAGTCCAGTCCTTTCACTGCCCAAGACAGAAGCAGCCACTGCAGGCCAACACAGCAAAGCACACAGCAAAGTGGTAGTCCCTCATCACAGCTTCTCCAGCTCTTCTTCTTGACAGTCTTCTTGGTTCCTAAAGAGTTCTAAAGTTCTGGGGTCTGGGCCCCAGTACTTATACCCAAAATTCCTTTGTTCTCTCAGGCCAGCCGCGGTCCGTGCAGTTAACAGCGGTGGGGACGGGGGGATTTCAAGGGACGATGCACAGGGAAAAGTAAATAAATAATTAATTTTCCCCCTCCACGGACCGCGTCTGTCTCAGGCAGAGAAGCCCTGTGCCCAGCCAGAACCAGTTCTGTCCTCTCAGTGTAGCTGCCCAGCAGGAGGCGGAGACAGCATTGTCTTCAGCAGACCAGGCCCATTCAGGTGCAAGGAAATCTCCTCCCACTACTCTAAATTCAGCCCAGGTCTATTCAGCCCAGCCCTGACTCATCCAGACTCTCTGGAGCCACTGCACATCCCCAGCCCCTGTCACTCCAAAGCCAGACAGTCAATACACATCCTAGCAGAGGCACACTTGATGGCTTATCAAGAAAATACCTACTTTCTAAAAGTGGTATTTTCAAACACAGAATGTAAAAATCACCCTCACTAAAAGATGCATTTTAACATTCTGAGATCAGGCATACTAATCTTTACTTTCCTATCCTGCCCCAATGGAAAGTTACATTCATAAGATGTTATAAATAAACTCCTATTCTATCCTATGGGGCAGATAGCCTTACAATAGTGAAAAACAAAATTGGCAGTATTTCACTATCAGGACATGCCACACACATCAGGGCATGTCCGACCTTTTGCATACACTGCACCCTGCCCACAGGGGTACCATGGGCCTACCTTAGGGGTGACTCACATGTAAGAAAAGGGAAGGTTAGGGCCTGGCAAGTGGGTGCACTTGCCAAGTCGACATGGCAGTTACAAACTGCGCGCAGACCATGCAGTGGCAGGTCTGAGTTACCTTTTCAGGGCTACTCATGTGGGTGGCACAACCAGTGCTGCAGGCCCACTAGTAGCATTTGATTTACAGACCCTGGCACACTCAGTGCACTTCACTAGGGACTTAACAGTAAATCAAATATGCCAATCATGGAAACGCTAATCCATAATACAAATTTCCCAGAGAGCATATGCACTTTTGCACTGAATAGCAGTGGTAAAGTGCCCAGAGTCTTAAAACCAACAACAGCAGATTAGGAAAAAATAGGAGGAGGAAGCAAAAAGTTTGGGGATAACCCTGCAAAAAGGGCCATTTCCAACACTAACCTATATGCAGATACATTCAAGTCACTCCTATCGTTTGCATGCTGACATCTTTGCCACATGTGCGGAGCTCTCCACATATGTAGTTCTGCATTTTAGTCATAAATGTGGGATGGATGGAGAAAGTGGCTGGAAAATGGGTAATACTTACATCAAAATGGGAGAGGTTTAACGAGGGGTAAGGAGGGGTTTAAGGAGGAACATGCAAATATAAACACCCACCAACAAAAGACTAAACCCATTCCATTCACAAACAAACTTACTACATCCAAAAAGGTGAAAAAAAACAATATTTAAATGTTCTCCAGCCCTGCACTGGAGTAAGTCCAGTACCACACATGGCCCTTCATAAGTATTCCACCCCACTCCCATAGAAACTCATGGAGGCAGGCACTTCAGTCAGTCAGTAAAACTTTTTTTTAAAGGTAATTTTTGCATTTTTCTCAACACTAAAGCTGCCATATAGGTACACATAAGCATACTGGACATGAAATCCAAAGGAGTAAAGTAGCAGCGTGTAACAAAAAGGACAGTAAAGAAAAAACATGAAACAACTTGTGCAGCCATACAAGGTTACGCATCGATGGTAAAGACCAATGAGCAAGACAGGGTTTAAGTAGCATATGCACCAATGCCAGCCAAGAACATAATTAAAAAGTGCACATCATCGATCCAAGTATTAGCACTGTTAGTCATGTCTTGTCCAGCATCAGAGTCATCGGCATGGAGCAATAAAGAAAAAAGGATAACAAGTCGGGGAGGCTAGACCAGTACACGTCTATAGAGTCCACACCAGTGGAGCGGCAGTGAATGTATCCCTAGCAAGCCCCAGCGGGCAACCAGTGTATGCAAGTGTTTGACGAGTCCCAGAAATCCGCTCCCAGCCCCGTTAAGGGGGTCCCCGGGGTGACCAGTGTCTGGTCTCCTCAGTCCATGACCTAAGGATGGAGCAATATCAGTCAGTCAGTCAAAGATACTTTATTCGGCAGCCAAGAGCCATAAAAGTAAACATTTTAAAAAGCACAATTCATTAAAAGACATTAATACATAAAACGGATTGTCCCACGGCAGATTCCAAATTTACTTCGCTATAGATGTTACCAAAATGCTGGACCCAGAGCTCAGCAGGTATCGTACAATCGCTGCTAGAGTTTGGTGTGTCTGAGAAATAGGGGCTGCTGACCACCGACCAAAATCTGGTGCTGTCAGCCAGGACACTAGCTTGGCTGAGCGCTTCCCAAGCCTGCTCCCTTATCTGCTTCTTCCTTTCCTGGGCTGCAAGTTTATAGGCCTTCCTGCTGCTCCTAATTAATATTGCGTCCCTTGGATTTTGCATAAGGGCCTGTTTTAGTTCCTTATGGGCAGCCGAACACGTATTGTCAAACCACCTTTTGGCTTTTGGGCATCTGGCTCTGGTTTTGGAGGTTAAATCGGATGCTACACGCTTAATAATTCTGTCAAAAGCTTCAAGTGTGGCTCTGTTGTGTGAGACAGGATCCATGCAGACTTGGAACTCCGGGGCACAGATGGAATACAGATTGTCTAAAAAACTCTCCGGAATGATCCTTTCCCACTTCAATCTCCTTGCTTGATGTTTAGTACTGATATTTGCATTAGAGATTTGACTTGGAACGCCCCCTTTTATGGCGGCCGACAGGGAGAGGTCCAGTATTAGGGGATTATGATCACTAAGACTGTTCCAAGTGACACTTAAGTTATTGACAGCTGGCGCTAATAATGCGGATAACATTATATAATCAATTACACTAGAACTACCACTACCTACATAGGTGGGGACCAGAGCCGAAGCATCTGATTGCTGTGGGCATTGCAAATTGTGGACTGAGAGAAAACTTTCTAAACAAATGCCCGATGGTGTATGCTCAAAATGATTGGACAAATCAGATCCATCACCCGCCTCCAATATAGGGGTACAGTTGAGACAACACTGATGGATGTTAAAGTCCCCTAAAATTAGTGTGTCATGATAAACTTGAGGTCCTTCCGCAAAGCTTTCTAGGAAACTCTCTAAAGCTGATAAATGTTCTGTCTCATGAGATCTGGTGAAGGAGTTATAAAAATTAACCACTAACAGAGTGGGGAGATTCTTACATGACAGTTCCACTGCTAATACATTAGGTGATTGGCAATCAATCAGTTTAGCTTTGTAGGAGAGCTTAAGTGAGAACATTAAAAGAAGACCCCCCCTCGCTCTTCCCATGTTCGAGGGGATAGCATGTTTACAAAAAGGGGTAAAACCATCCAAGTAAAAACAATTGTCGGGCTCCCATGTTTCCTGTAAAGCAATAATGTGGTGTGTACCAAGGAACTGTTCCCAAAGAATATTACCCCGCTTAGACCTAAGGCCGGCTATGTTCCAGGACAATACTTTCACGATGGGGTCAACAGGGTTGGCCAAGGTAGAGATAGAATTAGAGAGATTGTCCAACAATGGTAGAGGTGTAAGCGCGGATACACATAGCTTAGTAGGGGTGTTCAATGACAACATCTTGCCCTGGGTTTTTTCAGCCACAGGCGATAGTCAATCATTTTCGTCAAGGCTCAGGGGACAGGCTAGAGGTAGATAACGGTTAGTCAGAGTTAACCCTGGATTCACATTTCTTTCTTGAGTGGACTTAACCAACTTAAACGGGAAGTGCCATTGGTGATTTGCTAGGGGCCGTTTAAAAGGGTAAAAGGACTGTAAAGGGACTATTCTAATTCTGGTCTTGATGCCGTCCTTACATTGGCAACCTGCCAGTGCTCTAGCCTGCATGGGATTCTTGAAGTTAACAATAATACAATCTCCCTCAACGTTTTTCCTGGTCCCATGGCCTATCCACCCCACTCTTCTGGCCATGATGGTATCAGAGGTAATCTTAGGGCTGTTAATCACATTGTTATTGCACCAATGAGTGGTCTTATGGATGAGATCCAGAGAGGTTTCCTTAGTGCCAGATGTAAGTGTGTGGACCCCTATTAGGACGGCAACTAAAGGCGCTGATTGGGGGGGAGGTCAATTATACTAAGGTTATTAGCTGTGGCCATATTAGGGACTGAAAAAGGATATATAGATGGTGGGCCTTTGTTGGAATTTTCCTGTCCTTCCGTGTGGGCCATCAGGGGTGCAATGATCGGTTCCCCAGGTGTATGATTGATATAATTAGTGTTAGACTTGCTAGTTAAAGATGGTGCTGTCACTTCTTGGGAGCTGCTCGTCTGCGGAACTTGGATCGTACCACCAGACCCCAGGCAGGAGTCCCCCCTCTCCCTGGCTGTTGTGTCACTTTCAGAGGGGCAATAATGATACATAGAGACAAAAGAATTAATTATCTGAAATAAACACGTTAGTTATAGATTCCTTACCTTAGAATTACCCCCAGGCATCAGACTGGATCTGGAAAGTTTTCGTTAGCAGTACCTCTGCGCGTCGGAAGGTGGCGTCGGTCGGCTCCGTGTCCGTCGTCGGCGTCGTGGTCGCCGGGATGTAATCGCGACAGCTACTTAGACGCCACCCTCGCGCGCTGACGTCAGTTCTTTCTTTTTCCGCGCCAGCCAGCGCAGATCCGGGAAGAGCGGTACCTCAGTCATTTTTTGACTAACTTTTTCTCGACTTTTGTCGACGTCTTTTTCGAGTCTCCAACTCCGTAAGGTGCACGAGGGATGCCAGGATTCAAGGCCTGCGGCTCCTGTAGCCGACTGATGTCGGTAACGGATCCGCACCACGTGTGCCTTTTCTGCCTGGAGCACGACCACGACCCCAAGTCGTGCTCCGACTGCCGGTTGTTGACGTCGAAGGCTTTGCGGGAGCAGTCCTGAAAGCTGCTTGAACGCCGACAGTCGGCTCCGCGCCATTCGAGGGCCTGGTGGAGAGGGAGGTCGAGGGACCGGTCACAGAGCCACCACCATTCAGGATCGAAGTCATCGAAGTCTTCGCACTCGGGGTCGGGTAAGTCGAATCACAAAAAGAAGTCAAAGAAGTGTCGTCGCTCTTCGACTTCTCCTCGTCGGTCGGCCAACCCGACGTGGCCCGCGGGTGGTGCCCTTCCCGCGGCTCCGCGTGCGGAGCCCGAAGAGTTGACTCCGGGTTTCCCTCCCTTTCCGGGACCCAGGGCGACTCCCGCCCAGCTTCGTACGTTCTACGAGGCGATGCATGCCATCTTTGGGTGGCCCGAACCTGCCCCTGTTCACTCCTGGAGTCCCTTTTAGGCCAGATTGGCACCCAGAGGACAAGGAGGAGGAGGAGGATTGGGAGGGGTCAGGTGACCCTTTAACGGAACAGCTGGAACAGGACTGGAGAGAGGACCTGGGGGATGCCAGTGGTTTGGACACCTCACCAGACCTTGGCATGCTGTCTCCTCCTACCGTGGCTACGGAGGAGGGAGAGTCTTACGCAGTGGTGTTGCGTTGGGCGGCCGAGGCTCTCAACCTCGAGCTTCCTACGGTGGCAGTCAGGACTAACCTCCTGACAGAGGTACTTCAGCCGGCAGCAAGCTCTTCGGAGCCCCTGCTGCCTTTTAATGAAGCCATCTCAGATATCCTTTTGGGCACTTGGTCCAAGCCCACCACAGGGGCTCCTGTGGATAGGATGATTGCCCGACGCCACCGCCCGGCTCCGGGCGACCCCTTGTTCCTTTCCCAACACTCTTACCCTGAGAGCTTAGTGGTCCAAGCCTCGACGTCCCAGAGCACCTTCCCTACCGCACCCCCGGATAGGGAATCCAAGAAGCTGGATCACCTTGGGAAGAAGTTGTTTTCTTCCTCCAGCTTAGGGCTGCGGTCGGTGAACACCGCATGCCTCTTGGGCCGTTATTCCTACTCTGTGTGGGACTCGGTGGCGCAAGTGCTGCCTCAGTGTCCGGAGGAGGCCTGGACCATGCTCTCCCGTGCTGTTGCTGAAGGGAGAGACGCAGCTAAGTTCGCCATTCGGTGTGGGCTGGATACCGCCGACTCACTGGGCAGAACGATTTCCACGTCGATGGCGATCAGACGCCACGCCTGGTTGAGGACGACTGGCTTTTCGGGAGAACACTCTGATGGACATGCCTTTTGATGGCCGTCGCCTGTTCGGCGACAAGGCGGACAGTGCATTGACGCGTTTCAATGACTCGCAGGCTACGGCCAAGTCCTTGGGTCTTTCCACCCTGCGTCCTGCATAGTCGGCTTTTCCCCCCTTTCGTGGCCATGGAAGGGGTGCCCCACCGCGTTCCCTTCAGAGCCACAGGCCTGCGCAGAACTTTTCATCCCAGCGCAGCCGGGGATGTGGGAACCAACGCTGTGGTTCTGGGGGCCAGCGGGCGGGCCAGTCTAACTCCACCCCCTCCGCCGCAGCCTCCAAGCCCTCCTAGTCCGACATTTCAGGGCCACCAAACACCAGTGGGTGGCAGGATTAGCCATCACCTCCCCCACTGGTGCACAATCACGTCGGACAGGTGGGTTTTGCAAATAGTCCGAAGGGGCTACTCCCTCCCCTTTGAGGCTACCCCTCCCTCCATGCCACCCAAGTACCATCGCATATCGGAGGATCACCTGTCCCTTCTCCAGCAGGAAGTTACGGCTCTCTTGGCCAAGGGAGCCATCGAGCGCATTCCTGTCCCAGAAGTAGGTCGTGGTTGTTATTCCCACTACTTTCTGGTACCCAAGAAGGACAAAGGCCTGCGTCCTATCTTGGATCTCAGGAACGTCAACCGCTTCCTCCGGAAGGAGAAGTTCAAGATGTTGACCCTGGCTCAGGTCTTGTCTGCCCTCGACCCTGGAGACTGGATGGTAGCGTTGGACCTGCAGGACGCTTATTTTCACATCCCCATCCTGCCGGCCCACCGGCGTTACCTGCGGTTCATGGTAGGCCACGAGCATTTTCAGTTCACCGTGCTCCCCTTTGGCCTTACCATCACCCCTCGTGAGTTCACGAAAGTGATGGCGGTGGTTGCAGCTCATCTGCGCAGGTCAGGGGTTCCAGTCTTCCCCTATCTCGACGACTGGCTGTTGAAGGCGGGCTCACCCCAGGCTGTCGTCTCCCACCTCCAGACTACGGCCGACCTCCTGCATTCGCTGGGGTTCTCCATCAATGCGCCGAAGTCGCACTTGATTCCCTCTCAGAAGCTCCTCTTCATCGGAGCGGTTCTGGACATGACGCAGTTTCGGGTTGATCCCCCCGAACAGCGAGTCCGGGATATTCGGGCTATGATTCCGATCTTTCAGCCTCTATCCCGGGTGTCAGTCAGGAAGACCTTGAGGCTGTTGGGACTCATGGCCTCCTGCATCCTGCTGGTCGATCATGCCAGGTGGCATATGCTGGCTCTGCAGTGGGACTTGAAGTTCCAGTGGGCGCAGCATCAGGGGAACCTGTCCGATTGCGTCCAGATCTCGGAGGGCACTGCACGACAATTGCAGTGGTGGCTCACGAACCAGGATTGGGTCAACGGCAGATCCCTCTCCCTTCCCCAACCAGAACACACTGTGGTGACAGATGCATCCCTTCTGGGATAGGCGGCCACATGGGAGAGGCGAAGATCAGAGGCCTCTGGTCTCCGGCGGAGTCCGGGCTTCACATCAACCTTCTGGAGCTTCGGGCGATCCGTCTTGCACTCAAGGCATTCCTTCCCTCTGTCCGGGGAAGAGTAGTGCAGGTGTTCACCGTCAACACCACCGCCATGTGGTACTGCAACAAACAGGGCAGGGTGGGGTCGTGGACCCTATGTCAAGAGGCTCTGCGTCTCTGGACATGGCTGGAACATCAGGGCATATCTCTGGTGGTTCAACACCTAGCAGGTTCTCTGAATGCCAGGGCGGACGAGCTCAGCCGCAGGTGCATGATGGATCACGAATGGCGTCTTCACTCGGAGGTGGCGCAAGGACTCTTTCAACAGTGGGGAGAGCCTTGGTTAGATCTATTCGCCACCGAAGAGAACACGCAATGTCAGCAATTCTGCGCATTGGAATTTCCAAGGCGGCACTCGCTAGGCGACGCTTTTCATCGCGAGTGGAGTTGCGGTCTTCTGTACGCCTTTCCGCCTATACCACTTCTGCCCAGAGTGCTGAAGAAGATCAGGCACGACCGGGCCCAAGTCATTCTTGTGGCTTCGGATTGGGCATGAAGAGTATGGTATCCCGAGCTACTCAGTATGGCCATCGATCCTCCGATCCGTCTGCCTCTTCGGGAGGATCTTCTGTCGCAGCAGCAGGGGACGGTCCTCCACCCGAACCTGTCCAGCCTCCACCTCCTTGCGTGGAGATTGAGCGGCGGCAGCTGATGTTATTTGACCTGCCTCCCGAAGTCTGTGATGTCATCTTGGCAGCCAGGCATCCCTCCACTAAGACTGTATACGCCTGCAGATGGAACAAATTTGTGGCATGGTGCACAGCAAAGGCTGTGGATCCCCTTTCTGCCCCTATTTCTGAGGTTCTCTTGTTCTTCCTTTCTTTGGCCCAGCAGGGCTCTGCTCTGGGCACTCTCAAGGGCTATCTTTTGGCCATTTCTGCCTCTCTCAGGCTTCCTGATCAGCCTTCTCTTTTCAAGTCCCCTGTTGTTAATCGTTTCCTGAAAGGCATAACTCATCTCTTTCCTCCTGTTCCATTCGTTATGCCTCAGTGGGACTTGAACCTGGTCTTAACCTTTTTAATGTGTGCTCCCTTTGAGCCACTTCATAACTGTCCTCTTCGTCTCTTGACGCTTAAGACTGCTTTCCTGGTGGCCCTCACTTCTGCTAGAAGAGTGAGTGAGCTCCAGGCTCTTTCTTCTAAGCCTCCATTTCTGGCTATGCATCCGGACAAAGTTGTCCTACGCAGTTGTCCATACTTGCTTCCAAAGGTGGTTACATCTTTTCATATTGGCCAAACTATCCCTTTGCCCACCTTCTTTCCGCCTCCGCATCCTTCGAGAGAGGAAGAGAGGCTCAACCGTCTGGACCCAAAACGTGCGCACTCCTTTTACCTAGACCGCACGAAACAGTTCCGGGTGGATGACCAACTCTTTGTTGGCTACGTGGGCGCCAAGAAAGGTCGGGCTGTACACAAGCGGACCATCTCCAGGTGGGTCGTCTTGTGTATCAAGGCCTGCTACTCTTTGGCTAAAAAGGAGCCTCCAGTCGGGTTGCACGCCCATTCCACCAGGATGTCGGCAGCCACCACTGCTTTGGGACGGGGAGTTCCTCTAAGCGACATCTGTCAAGCAGCTACGTGGGCATCGCTGCACACGTTCACCAAGCACTACTGCCTGGATAGCCAAGTCCGGAGAGATGGCTTCTTTGGCCGTTCTGTTCTCCAGGACTTTCTGGTGTGATCTTGGTTCACAGATCCACCACCGAGGTTGGTATTGCTGGGGTATCTATTCTAAGGTAAGGAATCTATACCTAACGTGTTTCTTTCAGATGAACAAGTTACTTACCTTCGGTAACGATATATCTGTAAGAAACATTAGTTAGTTATAGATTCCTTACCGCCCCACCCATCCTCCCCATTCTGCGAACTGATTTCTAGGGTTAAGGACATCCTTTGAGGGCCCTAGTTTTGTGCACCAGTGGTCAGTATCTTGCATGGCTCTGCATTTCTGGCACAGAAAGTCGTGTACAGAACTGACATCAGCGCGCGAGGGCGGCGTCTAAGTAGCTGCCGCGACGTCATCCCGGCGACCACGACGCCGACGATGGACGCGGAGCCAACCGATGCCATCTTCCGACGCGCAGAGGTACTGCTAACGAAAACTTTCCGGATCCAGTCTGACGCCTGGGGGTAATTCTAAGGTAAGGAATCTATAACTAACTAATGTTTCTTACAGATATATCGTTACCGAAGGTAAGTAACTTGTTCTTCAACTCGATCTCATCCAATTTTAAAAATATGGGTGCTAATAAGTCTTTGGTCAGACTCTCTAACCTTACTGTGAGATTGTCCAACAACAGTTCCATATTACAATCAGCAGGAGGTGTGGTGATTTGTGGCCGCGGTGATTTCCTCAGTGCTCCCTTGCCGCCAGTTCTCTTTCTTTTGGTGGGTGGGCAACCCAAGTCTTCACCCAAAGTCAAAACAGCTGCAGGGGTGCAGATAGGAGCTTCCACCTCCTCTCTTTGGCCTACTATCAATGGTGTTCGAGACGTGAGCAGGAGCACTTCTCCTGCCGGTTCCCTCGTGGCACTCGTCGTGTCACCCTCCCTTACCGATGCCAATGCTAATTTCTCAGACTCCAAAGACAGCCTTTTTTCAGTTAGGGCTATTTCCTTTGTGATAACGTTAGCAGCTTTAGTTAAAAAGGAGTCTATTGTCCCAGCTGACCCCGCTACGTTGATCCCTTGCGAGCCCCCTTGTCTGATAGCCAGTTTCCTTTTACCCATAGCTAATCAGTAGAGAAACGCTTTATCTTGTGGGATATGAATTTCAAGATAACAGACTCTTCAGGGATCAGGAGTCAGAACGGAGGGCACACTAGTTACTTCCTAATTCAATGTAGAGTGACCAGGTATGTAAGCCAGGATTTTAATACAGTCATAAGACGTAGGTCCCCTATACAGAAAGGAAGCACGCACTGTAACTTAATCTTGTCCTTGATGATTCGCTCCAGCCAGGGGATGTGCCCAGGTGTAACTTGGTCCGATAGCGAGGATCAAAAGGCCTGGCCCAGCACAGCCTCTTTCGGCCGCTGACGGGCGCGGCCCGGGCACGCCCACGCTAGTCCCGCGTTGCGGGAGCCGCAATGAGCTTTTAACGCACCTCCGGGTGCGGACATGATAGCGGCAGCGCCTCCTGGCGCTCAGCTTTGTGGGGCTTGGAGTCCCCCCTGTCTGTTGCTGGCTGTTTGCTGGTGCGATGAGCTTTTAACGCGCCTCCGGGCGCGGACACGATAGCGGCAGCGCCTCCTGGCGCTCAGCTTTGTGGGGCTTGGAGTCCCCCCTGTTTGTTGCTGCCTGTTTGCTGGTGTTTACTGATGGAGCAATAAATAAGAGTGAAGGGGTTGTCATATATTCTTGGGCCTAGAGGAGGGGGGCTGTAGTGTTGCATAGGTATCACTAGTCATATCGCAGTAGATTAAGTCTCACAGTCAGGCCTTTAACCGCTGGGGCCGTGGGGGCGCCCTGTTTCTGGACACCTGCCTCTTAGCAAGAAGTAGGGAAATGGCAGTAAAGCACCGTATTCCAGTGTCTAGAGGTTGGACATATCCCAGCAGCGACAGTAGCGGGGCGGGGGCCAGGTCAGTTTCCGTCATGGAAGTGAGGCAGCCAAACACTTCCCCCCAGAAAGCCTGAACCAACTGACAATACCATGCCAAATGTATAAAATCTGGATTGTCATTTGAGCATCTGTGGCAATTCTGGAATCTAGAAGGGTCCATTTTGACAAGGAGTGCTGGTGTAATGTAGGCCCTGTGTAAGTATTTAACATGGAGAAGTTTATGACTTACGGTGTCAGTTCACAGCAGAAAGTCCAGATCTTGTCAGTCACGGGTTGGCCCAAGTCTCTCTCCCATTCCTCGCGGGTCCTCCCGCCCACAGGGGGTCAGAGTGTCTGCACTAGTTGGTACAGTAGGGAGACTAAATGTGAGTTATTAACTGATGTAATAATAAGCGAGAACAGGAGGAATTCTCCCGGTTCTGTAGTCGAGGAGCCCGTTGCAGCCTGTGCAGAGATCCGCGATCTATGCAAAAGAAACCTATCCATCGGGGACACAGTACGGCCCTCTGCCAGGCTCCCCACAACTCGCAATTCGGCATTTCGGAAAAGATCTCCTACTGTGTGTAATTCACACCGGGGGAATGTCTGCTCAGTCAAGGTTTCACATGTGGGGGGCATCCATGGATTGTCATGTAATGGCAAGTGCGGAGAGTAAAGGAAGTCCACAGCCACGTAGCCTTGCAATTTTTCCCATGCCCAAGACGTGGTATGGAGCGTGTGGATTTCGGCGGGAGACCCTGGGAGCCCGCGTGGAAGAATGGTCGACAACGAGCCGGGGCGAACCTGAGAGTACTCTGGCTTCAGGTATTGCAGCCTCGCATCTGGATGATACCAGGAGTATGCATATTGTGCTTGAGCGATCAAATAAGACAAATACAGATCCAGGACCCCAAACCCCCCACGGTGAAAGGCTTTGTTAATGTTTGCCAGATGATACATGCCTGACCACCAGCCCAAATTAATCTGATAAGCATGCTCCGCAATACGTCGAAAAATGTAGCAGTGAGTGGGATAGGGATATTGAGGAAAAGATATAAAAAGCGAGGCAACACTACCATTTTTATAATAGCAATTCTTCCAGCTATAGACAATGGAACTTTTATCCATCTGTCAATTTGGGGCGATAGCCGGTCAACAGCGGGTTCGTAACTGAATTGAATAACCTCGGAGGGAGTACGGTGTAAAAAACGCCTAGGTAGCGAGGGGGATCCTCGCACCAGGGCAGGGGGAAGTCCAGCTGTATGGGAAGGGTGGCTTCAGTCTAGGAAAATATCTCTGACTTGGACCAATTGATGACCAATCCAGAAAAAACGCCAAACCGGACCACCTCTCTAAGGAGTGGAGGAAGGTTAGTGCTAGGCTCCCGAACAAAGAGTAACACATCGTCTGCGTAAAGCAAAGCCAGCAAGGGACCTCTATGGAACCGAAGTCCCAGCTGTAGATGTCGTTCCTGGAGGTGGCACACAAGGGAGTCCATCACAATAATAAATAGGAGTGGTGAAAGCAGGCATCCTTGCAAGGTGCCCCGCAATAACATAAATTGGTCAGTAAGTTCTCCATTTATTCGTAGTCTGGCCACCGGATTAGTATATAGGAGGCGTATAAGATCACAAAATCCACTGGGAAAGCCCAACTTGCCCAACGTGGCATGAAGAAAAGATCATTCTAAAGAATCAAACACCTTCTCAGCTTCTAACAATATCGCAGCAGCGGGGAGAGTTGGCTCAATTTGATTGATTACCGCAAAAATCGTGCTAAGGTTTACTGATGTAGACTGGTTAGGGACGAAGCCTGTCCGGAAAGGGGAAATAATCTGATCCACCAAGAGAGAAATACGTGTGGCAAGAACCTTGGCTAGCATTTAGTAGTCCTGATTAAGCAGAGATAAAGGTCTATAGGATGCGCACCTGTCAGGCGGTTTGCCCGGTTTAAGAAGCAAGGAGATAACGGCCTCCCGCATCGTGGGAGGCATTGCACCAAACTCCAAGGCCTCAGCATACACTTCAAGGAGATAGGGGACCAACAATGTTTTGTAGGTTTTATAAAATATACTGGTAAGACCGTCCGTGCTAGGGGCACGCGATCCATTGAGGTCCTCTATAGCTTGGGACACTTCATCCACAGTTATAGGTGTAGCCAGAAATTGGTGGTGCCCCTCCTCTATCCATACCATCGCCCCTCTGCAAGGTAGTTAGTGAGGGCAGTATCAGCCGGGGGAATGGGATGTGTATAAGTGAGAATAATAAGAGCGGAAGGGCAGCGGAGATGCCAGAGTTCTGGGTGAGAGTAGAGCCGTCTTCCAGATGCAATTGCGTGATGAAGGAAGAGTGATGGCAGGGACGAAGGAGTCTAGCCAGTGTCCGTCCAGGTCACTCTCAGGCCCCAAATATTCTAGCACGTGTATACTTGCCCAGATAGTTGAACATACTGGCGGAGAGTTCCTGGAACTCTGCCAGAACAGTCTCCCTTTGATGAAGAGGAGGAGGCCGGACATCCACTGGGTCCCGAGCATCCAAGTCTCTGAGTGTCAAGCAAGGCCTCTGATGGAAAGCGCCAAGGTAGGAATGGGTTCGCAACGCCGGGGATCGCAGGAGACAAGAGCAGTGGTGCATGGTCCGACAAAGTCCTGGCAAGGTAGTCTAAGGTCAGTGTGTGTGTGAGAAGATCCGGGGACAGGTACCAGTGATCTATCCAGGACCACGTCCCTTGCGGCGCTGAAAAGAAGGAAAACCCTCTGCCAGTGGAATGTCGATGGCACCAAGTAACGGTCAATACATGGGTCTGCAGCAGCACCTGGAGCGCTTTCATGGATTGTGGTTTGGTGACTAGGTCAGGACCCGTGGTGTCCAAGGTGGGCTGTAGTTTCAAATTGAAGTCGCCCCCCCACTGTGATAGAGTCAACATGCCGGTTAGAAATGTGAACGGAAATGTTAGAAAGGAAATCAGGCGAGTCCACATTGGGGGCGTATATATTGACAAGTAGGATGTGTTGTGCTCCAAGATGACCGGCAACCAATAGATATCGTCCTTCTTGGTCCTTTATTACTTTATGCGTTTTGAATGGGACCGACCTGTGTATTGGGATACAAACCTCCCTGGAATAGGTGCTGTAATTGGCAAAGAAATTGTTGTCTCCCTAGTTTGAGGCAAAGTGATCAGCAGATGTGGGGGCATAGTGAGTTTCTTGCAGGAAGCCAACCATCACGGCATGTCGAGTAAGATAGGTTAGGACTTGCCTCCCCTTACGGGAGTTCGACAGCCCCCTCACATTCCAGGACATGCACGTCAGCTCTAGTGCCTCAGATCTCCCACCTGACAGTGTAATTGCTGGCATATTGATGCAAACAGAGAAGTGCTATCATAAATCTTGGCATATGGTTGAGCAGCTACACCTTCAACAGCCTGTATATGGCAATCAAACATGTCAACACAAAAAACAATAACCCCTAACCCCCACCCACATCGGATAACCACCCAACCTGTATCCGGTAAATCCCATCTACCCAATGCAAACACTTCGGAGATCTCCTGGGGGGTAGGTAACACTCAGAGGAGGCCGCCATGTCATCAATATCCATAGTAACGGTAAGTCAGATGCAGCCAACATGTGAGGCAATTAGTAGAAAGAAAAAGAGAAAGAGACAAATAGTTTGCAGTACAATGCAATAGCCAGCAGTAAAACGCACACGGAACACCCTCTCGCACAAACTTCACTCATAGCAGAGCGCCAGGGCCAAGCAACATAAGTCGGTCGGTCATTCCCCAGATGGGGAGTTCAAGTTCAATTTATGATGCTTCAAAAAGTCAGCAGCTTCTGCAGGCAAGTCAAAGATATGAGTCTTCCCGCCAAGTTGGACACGCAGACAGGCCGGATTATACTGAAACAGAATTATAAATATTCACAAATAACAAGAGGCAGGCACTTTAAATTACACCCTATGGGAACTAATGGTAAATAAATAAAATTATTTAGACTTTTAAAATAAATATACATGTTTTCTTTAATGATAAACAATACATATGAAATAAATAATTATGAATAATAATTTTCTAATTAAATGAAACTTTTAAACTTTTGTTTAAAAGAATTGCAATTTAAATAAATTCTATAAATTTAAATTCATTTACAAGATTTACTGCATATGAGATTTTTTTTAAATGTATTGAATTTATTAACATTTATGAATTAATTCATTATTTAATGCATATTTAAGTTAATGGGCTGTAATGTTTTATTTATTTAATTCTAGGTTTAAAATCTATATTAAATGATTTACATTAATATTAATATCAACATGTTTTATTTTCTTTGAAGGTTAATGAACTTTAATAATTTTCCGTATACTTTCGCATAGGGATGCTGCTGCCACTGTGTCGGAGGTCTCCACCTAAGTGCCCAATTCCGATCTTGTTCGGAAAGCATTCCGAATGACTCGGGTCCGAAATGCTTTCCGTACAACTCGGATCAGGGGAGTCCGACTGAACGATTATGATGCATTTGAATGCATCCGGATACGATTCGGTCTTACTCCCATTGACTTCAATGGGAGCCTGTGTACCGAACACGTACACAGGCACGCATTAACAAAAGGGGTGGTTGGGGATAATCGTGCACCCTGTGGCGGGCACCCCTTGGTGCCTGCCACACTGTGCATGGTTGAAAAGAGGGGACCCATGGATACACCACAGGCCTGATTCGGAGGCCCCAGGTGAAGGTAAGCCTGCTACGGGTCCCCAAAGACCGATTCAGGCAGCCGATTTGTTCTGGTCAAACCGAAAAGGAAAGGCTGTCCGAATCGTTCACCGTACTCGCTCGTTCAGAAAACCAAGTCCATAGAGCTGCACGGATCGGATCCAAAAGGCTTGTCCTGTCCGAATGCCTTCCAGAAACGATTCGGTCAGCGCTTATGGTTTCCAGGCATCGTACCTGGTCGTTCTGAACTGTGAACAATTCGGTCGGAAACAAGGGCTCCGGATCGGTTGAGGCAATTCCGAATCCGATTCGGAGCCCTTCCGGCCGAGAACGTAATCGACCCCTAAGTGTGCAAAGTTACTAGTAGTAACTTTGCACTCAAAAATCCTGGTGCAGGATGCTCCACACATGGTGTGGTGACATGTAAATCTGCGCTTAGGAGTAACTTTGCACTTAGAAATGGTGAACAACAAAAAAGTATAAAGTTACTTCAAGGTGCAGTAGTAGATTTACACGAGTAAATTTACACATGAAATTTACCATTATGATTAGGGGCCCTGATATCTACTCTAGACTGTCGTTAGAAACAACACTTGCTTTCACTATCTCTCAACCAATACATTTAATTTGGTGCAAAATTCTGGCCTCTAATGTAGAACTTAAAATTAGGGGCGTTTATTTTGTAAAGAAATGCACTGTGGGTAGGGATGTAGTCAATAGAATTTGTACATTGTTCCTGTTGCTTAATATTACACATTCAGCGGTTTATTATATTAATTCTGGGGCTTTCTCTGTAGCAAAATAATCCTGCTCCATTTTATAGGAACAGGAGGGCTGACCAGTCTAACAAATGGCTAAATGTATAGAAATCAGAGATTTCTCTCTCCATTTCCAATTTTTGAAGTGCACTGCTGTTATGTGCCCGAGTTAGGCCCATGTAGCAACGAGGCCCGTTTTCTTACATTGTCCTCTTTTCTGCACAATAACATTATTTGCTGTGACCTTTCGCACATATTTGCATGCTTGACAATGTTGGATTTGTTTCTCTGAAACTGCCTTGCTTACACATCTGGCTTCATGCAACATTATCACGATGCCTTGAACACTGAGTACAAGGCCTTTTACGCACAAAGTACAAATGTTGTTCTGTCTTCATCCACGGGGCAACAGGGCTATCTGCAAATCCACAACAATGCTAATCTGCGGATATATCACAAGGATGCTTTTTACTATAAATAAAGAAGCAGGCAGGGGGTTGGCAGAGGGGACACTTCCGCTGACATCGAAAGGTCATGCATGCTGAGGCTCTGCTAAGCAGCTGTCTAACATCTCCATGAGGGGGTCCAGTTAATGACCAAGACGGGGTACTACAATCTTTCCCACACCAGGTAATAGGGTTGTCTCATACTGTGGGGGGATTGCTGGCTATACACCTACATAAACTGTAGACACACATAGAGTAGGGATTGCATAGTAGGAGTACGTCTGATTACTACCTTGTTTTATATGCCTGCATATATACACTGTCTTAAGCACCATGGTGGAACTATATCTGCTATTTACTCATTTGGTGCCTGTAATCACTTTCATCTGCTTCTGTCTACTGACTATCGCAGCACATGTATCTATACAAGAATAACGTTGGTTCAATAAATATATTGAAAACACCCCATTGTGCATCCTCTGTATACTTCTCTGAGAACAAGAGTGCACAAGTTTCTGAGCAAAAGGGTTCTAGATTTGTTACCATGATCCCTGAGGGGTCAGGGTCGTCATGTTCAGTGGTTGCCAGAAACCATTTGCTCCTTGTTTGGGATGGGGGGCTTATGGTGGCACTGTGAGCAAGCTGGTGTCTAGGCCAACATATACTACAGGGGTGCACGGAATCAGTCTAACCACCTCACCCAAAGTTTATGTTATCTACAAACGTGCAGATCCTATGGATTAGTGAGAACTACATGACATGGCGCGGCCAACATTGGTTGGGTTCTTATTTTATGGTCTACCTGAATAGTTCACTGCCTTCTCAGAGACTCTTACTCACTTCTAAACCGGAGACGTCCATGGTGGTATGGAAATCCACCTCAGCTGAGTAGGTATACCCTATGTATTGGCTGTGGGTTGTTGAGGCTTGTAGGACAAATTTCCCACATTGTGTTACCCTATCTCCATTATTCATTTACTAATTTCCTTCAAACATTTTAAACAATGTCTGAGAACGGCAAAGAAGGAGCATTAAACATAGCAGAAAACTGCAGACATGCGGTTCCTCTCAAATTATTAAACTTTGGCCTCTTGGCTACGGGTAGAGATGTTACATTCGTGGTTGAAGCACACGAAGCATTTAAAACAGAGGTATTCTATTCCTGGGTAAAATTCCCAGCTGCAAATGATCATACACAATGGTTTCACACCTATATTGAGGATGAAACACCAGAGGAATACACTCCATATGAAGACATAGAAATTCTTCTCTCTTACCAAGAGCATATCAATTGGTTTAAAGGCGCCCTCCCACGCACTACAGAAAACGTGAGACTTGGTCCTCTCAGAAAAGAATGAGCGACATGGCCTGTCTTAGCTGCATATACACATCATCCTGACACTGCTAATTTAACTGCAGTAGAAATGCGTACAGTATACGAAGATTTAGTAAATATTTACAGAAATCTCACACAGTTCATAATTCAAACTTACAGTTAACTCTGCGTGGACCGCTCAAGCAGCACAACCACAATTGGCTACCACAGGTATCAGCCGACAAACACTGAATGCCGTTATAGGAAAGTTTCCTCCAGTCAGGAGCAAATTCCGTTCTGGATAGCTCAAAAAACAAGCCAGCTTGAGGCAGTTTTCCCACATATGGGCCCGTAGGAAAAGCACAGAATACTCACTATTTGCTTGCTGATGGAGATGGCCCCCCCCAGTGGAAGACTGTGCAACTTGGGGAACAGTCATCACTGCCATTCATACCATAACACATGGTACACCTTCTCTAGCTGTTTTACCAGATGTGCTGACGCAGCTACAGGATGAGTACTGGGCAGCACCTGCCCTGGACTTAGGAATGAAACTAATGGGCAATTTTGCAGCAGTATCCACAATTATGTCAAGTGACATAAAAGGAGAGGCAGGTGCATTGGCTATATGCCAGCGCCGGAGGGATCTTACTCCTGCACATCAGGAGCACGAATTACCTAAGATTATCGAAGAAATCTATGCTAACTTAGCTAGAGATAATTTGAGAGCCAGACTTGGGAGACCACAACTTAAGAGTAATTCTGAAAAGGATAACTCTAAGCAAGCATGCGATTCTTCGATGAAGAAGAAGTGGGATAATTAAGAAAAAGATAAAGACAAGCAAACATCACAGGGTAGGTCTCCTCAGCAGGAAGCCACTGAAAAAAGGTACAATCTCAGAAACCATGATAACATTAAGAAGCCTGATAGGTATCAGGATACTGATACACGTTCCTCTTCTTCCTTTCAGGAGTCATCTGATACATGTTTGGAGAGAAATGGATGGTCAGAGCGCAGATCGGACGAGCATGTGAAGCCGAAGAAGGAATCAAGTTGTGTATGAAAAAACAAGGGACACCCTACTCACATGGAACCAGGGGACTTTACAGTTTAACAGACAACAACGGTTCCTGTGGACAATCAACAAATGATACTTAATATATAATAGCTCAATCACAATAATCGAAGGAAAAGAGATGTCTGAGAGAGAAAAGGCATATAACACAAATTTTGCATGAAAAAACGTTGATTTATATAATGTAATCACATTATTTTCAATCCAGTGCATGGTGTCCCAAGTGATTGTGAAACCTATATTTCAAGGTTGTGACTCTTTGTGACATAAAAACAAGGTTTCATCAAAAATGTACAAAAGCTACCATTAAATCAATACATAATATGTGCTCGCAGCCTACTAATACAGTAATGGTGGCTGACAAATGGTTCGCTTCACTTAGTCGACGACGTTTCGACCCACTTAACAATGTGGGGTCTCATCAGGACCTAGCAATGAAGGGGCACCTAAAAAAATGATAACCATAGTATCAATAATGGGGTGGTGGAGAAAAATAAGAGAAAAGCATTAAAAAGGTAGATATTCAGTCGCTAATCATACCTGGAGATGACTGTCAGATAATGTGGTGTGCACCGTGTGGGGGTGAAAAGGAAGAAGAGTACTCACATAGGGCCCAGCCGGGCACTGTGGGGACGAGAAATGAGGAATATTTACATACGGGCACACAGGATTAACGCTGGAAGTCACCAGCTGTGAATCTAAGTTCAACTTACCCTATAGTGGGGAGGGTACTGACAGTCAGGAAGGCTCAAGGTTGAAAGCCTTAATAATTTCAAAAAGGGCGATAAGTTGTTGTCAGGAATTTCTGAAAGAAGGGTTCAAGCATCCAGTAAATACGTTTGTTGCACAGGTTGTCAAATTTATATATTAGCAAATTCTAAAAATAAGCAGTGAAATGAGTGAATAAACATTCACCCAATTTCCAAACTATAAAACCAGAATTTGGCGCGAAGGTGCTCTTACCCGGTGTGGAGAGGATAATGGAATGAAAGGGGCTGCCAAGGTCAGCTGCGGTAATTAATCAAGCTCGCCTCGTGCAGAGAACTACACCTGTCTGTCTCTCCTTGTGCAATGACAAGACCGATCGAAAGGAATTGGTCTTGTTTTATGCTCACGGGCGCGCCCTGCTGGTCATAATTAGAATAGACGAGCAGCCATGACTAAAGGAAAGGATGAGGCACAAACAATTCCGTGTCCTCAAGAAAGCAAGTGAAAAATATTTGGAAAAGGGGCTGAATGGAGGGAAAGACCCATAAAAATAAATGGATAAAAAACAGAATTGAAGGCAGATAAACTAAAAATATGCATGAATTTACCACGTGGTCCAGAAAACGAATTTTTACTATGTCTATGAAATTGTGCAACAAACTGATATTTATAATGCAAAAGGCTGTGAGTGTGTGAAATATATCCATATATCACAGAAGCAAAAAAAGTCACATATGAAGGTCAACTACATATTTTGTGGTATGAGTCACAAACAATTCATTGGAGGTTCAGTATAGCAGGGTGAGAACCCTTCATGCCTGCTTCATTGTCTGTATTATATCTCATCTGAACGTTCTTTAAAAGTTCAATTTGACAGGGTGGAGACAAACCCATGCTATTCCTCAGCCGTGTTTAGTCCTTGATCAATGGAGTTAATACAATCTAGAGTGATTCACAAATTGGAATTGAGAAAAGGACTTTCCTCGATACCATAAGGGCCGAGAGGAACTTACACGAGGGAGTACTCCCTCCCGTGTATTAACACTTAACCACAAAAAAGTACTCCTCTAGTAAGCAAACTCATATATTTGGTTTGCTACAGGTACCTACCTACCATAGCACCATCAACACCACCTTCAAAACAGGCACCTTCCCAGATGACTGGAAGCGCGCAAAAGTCAGACCCCTGCTCAAGAAGCCCACAGCTGACCCCACCGACCTCAAGAACTATCGGCCCATCTCGCTCCTCCCCTTCACAGCCAAAGTTGCAGAGAAAACAGTCAACAGGAAACTGACACGATTCATTGAAGAGAACGCCGTCCTCGACCCGTCCCAATCCGGATTCCGAAGCAACCACAGCACAGAGACCGCCCTACTCGCCGCCACAGACGACATCCGCACCCTCCTGGACCAAGGCCACTCCGCAGCCCTCATCCTACTCGACCTATCAGCGGCCTTCGACACCGTCTCCCATCGCACACTAGTCGTCAGGACTACATGACGCAGGCATACAAGGAACAGCCCTGGACTGGATCCGATCATTCCTCACCGGAAGAAGCCAAAGGATCAGACTCCCACCCTTCCTCTCCGACCCCACGAAAATCACCTGCGGAGTCCCACAGGGTTCATCACTGAGCCCCACCCTCTTCAACATTTACATGGCCCCCTCGCAGCCATCGTCCGACAACACGGCCTCAACATCGTATCCTACGCCGACGACACCCAGCTCATCCTCTCCCTCACCAAAGACCCCACCACTGCCAAACTCAACTTCCAGATAGGAATGCAAGACGTCGCAGTCTGGATGACCAACAGCTGCCTGAAGCTCAATGCCGAGAAGACAGAAGTCCTCGTCCTCGGTACCACCCCTTCTGCATGAGACAGCACCTGGTGGCCGACCGCCCTTGGAAGTCCACCTACCCCCTCAGACCACGCCAAGAACCTCGGCATCGTACTCGACTCATCACTCTCCATGAACCGACAGGTCAACGCCGTCACCTCTAGCCAGTCACCCACACACTCATCACCAGCAGACTGGACTATGGAAACGCACTGTACGCCGGCATCAACAAGTCCCTACTCTGCAAACTCCAGACAGTACAGAACACCGCCGCTAGACTCGTCCTCGGCATCCCCCGACACGAACACATCAGCCAACACCTACGAAGTCTCCACTGGCTCCCCGTGGAGAAAAGAGTCACTTTCAAAATCCTCACTCACGCCTACAAATGCCTACACAACAACGGACCCAAATACCTCAACGACAGAATCAACTTCCACGTACCCAAAGAAACCTCCGATCTTCCAACCTCGCACTGGCCGAAACCCTGTGCATCCACAGAGCCAGAGCAGGCGGAAGATCCTTCTCTCACATTGCAGCCAAGACCTGGAACGAGCTACCGGCAGACATCAGAAGCGCCCTCCCTGAACACCTTCAGGAAGACCCTCAAGACCTGGCTCTTCGGCTAAACAGATCTGCGGACCCCCCCCTCAGCGCCTTGAGACCCTCACGGGTGAGTAGCGCGCTTACAATTCCCTGATTGATTGATTGATTGATTGATGTTGGGAAGTCCCTATGTGAAGCTGCTGATAGTAACCCACTAGGCGGTGGGGAAGGAAATCATTCCTTTTGTGTTATTTACCCTCACACACCCTAGTGGTGTCATGCTTCATCATAGGGTCACCCTGACGCCTAAAATTCGAATCACTGACTAAATATCAAAGGTCACAATATCGACCTACAAAAATATCGCAGCAAAAATATCGAAGACAAGAATAGCGACATCCTATCTACATTAAGGTAAGTACAAAAATATGGGAAAAAAAATATCGATGTCAAAAATATCGTTGTTAAAAATATCGTTTTTAATTTAAGTTAAAAAAATAGTGTAAAATAAAGTAAATAATACATATAATTAAAAGAAACATAGTTAAAAATATTTTAAAATGCTTAAAAATTATAAGTAATATATATAATTTGAAAATACATTAAACATATACATATAATATATAATATATATATACTTACTTATTAATGATTTAATATTTATTTTAATTTATAAATTGTTTAATTTATTTTTTATAAATTATAAATACATCTATACACATAAAACAATAATATAAATAAAAATTAAATAAATATATGTAACAAATTAAAAAAAATTAAAATTATTTTAAATCTTTTTTAAAATAATTATACAGTACATTAGCTAAAAAAATACAAAAAATTACATAGCGGAGGAAATCAAATTACTATTCCCACTCCAGTGAGTGCAACAGTAGGGAAAGTGTTGGATAGCGTAGGGGTTAAAATTAAAATTACTATTCCCACTCCATTAGATCAAGATACTATGATCCTAACAGATGCAATGAAGAGCGTGGACCTCCAGCAGATTGTCACTGGCCCTACTCATGTGGCAGGACATACACTGGATGGGATCTTTTCTAATCATCCTGGCCTTCGGTTTACCAGGGCTTTGCCCCTGGTCTGGACAGACCATGCGGCCGTCCTATTTGAGATTGGTCTTAGGGACCAGTGCAGTAGCGGGGCCTGCAGTAAGAGGCAGGTACTGGGTAGAGCTTGGAACAAAGTGGATGGGGAAGTTTTCCAGGCTCTTCTTACGTCGACTGTTGTCCAAGGATTTGTAGGACCAGAGGAAGGGGCCTTGGCATATATGGACTGGCTGGGGAAAGCCTGTGATATCGTGGCTCCTGAAAAGAACCCTTTTCCCCAGAAGAATTGCTCCCTCTGCCCCTTGGTTCACGGACGACTTGAGGCTGGAGAAAATCAAATGTAAAAACTCGAACGGAGTTGGAGGAAAGAATATAGGGACACAGAAAAGAAGGTTTATAAAAACAGCCTTGCGACCTATAAACAACTCGTGTACCTGGCCAAGCAGAGGTTCTTTGTCAATCAAATTGACCTGGCAAAGAAGTCGACCAAAGAACTTTTAGGATTGTCTCCCATTTGGCCTCGCCGCATCCAGCTAAGGTGCAGTCAAGTCAGGAACTTTGTGATGACCTGGCCGACTTCTTCCTAAACAAAGTGGAGAGCATTTTTTCAGTGTTTAATGTTCCATGTAAAGTTAGTTGGCCTGGAGCCAATGAAGATGGGGCTCTGCGCGCTCTGGATAAGTTTGACCCACCTTCAATGGAGAATATTCGTAATCTGCTCCTGGCAGTAAGGTCTGGGTCTCCTCAGGACCCTTGCCCGGTCGAAGTAACTAAACTAGCCATGGAACCTGTCATCTCTGTACTCCTGCCCATTTTTAATTCTATGATCGAAACTGGACACTTCCTAAAGTTTGGAAGGTGGCCTCGATTTTACCCCTTCTGAAAAAGCCCAGTCTGGATCCCAAGGACCCTAACAGCTTTCGCCCAATTTCTAGGCTCCCCTTGCCTGCCAAAATTATAGAAAAGGCTTTGAATACACAACTTAGTGTCTTTCTTTGCGAGACTCAAGCTTTGGATCCCACCCAGTACGGGTTTAGAGTGGAACACAGCACAGAATCAGCCCTTATTAAAGCCACAGATGAGATCAGGAAGGCAGTGGATCAGGGGGCAAAGCCGCCTTGGTCCTTTTGGATCTCTCTGCGGCCTTTGATACGGTCCATCATGATCTTTTGATGGACCGGTTAAGGGCCTCCGGGGTTCGAGGGAAAGCCTGGAAACTTATTCAGTCATTTTTGACAGGGAGAGTACAAACTGTATCCTTGGGGGATTTTAAATCTAAACCCTTCATTTTACCTTGTGGAGTCCCTCAGGGCTCATCGTTGAGCCCCACGTTGTTTAATGTTTATGTCTCTTCGCTTGGACCCATCGTTAGGACGTTCGGGTTCGAGCTCACCTCCTATGCGGACGACACCCAAATTGTGGCGTCCTTGCTCCCAGGTCGGGAGACGGGCATAGATAGCCGCTTCCAACTCTGCATGAAATCGGTGGGCAGTTGGATGGAAGAAAACTGCCTCAAATTGAATGCAGGGAAGACGGAAGTGGTACTTTTCGGAAATGATGTCAACTTCTGGACCCCGACTTGGTGGCCATCATCTATGGGTCCCCTCCCTGCTCCCGTGAAGAAGGCAAAAAACTTGGGGGTGATAGTTGATGAGAATCTGAACTTTGCGGACCAAGTCAATGCTGTTGCCTCTTCCACAGCATTTGTAATCAGAACAGTAAAAAAAATATTACCATTCTTGCCACTCGACAGAAGGCAAACGGTGGTCTCTGCGCTAGTCCTGTCAAGGCTTGATTACTGTAATAGCCTCTACCTTAACATTATGGAACGCTCTATGAATAAATTACAGAGGCTTCAGAATGCCGCTGCAAGGCTACTCACCGGGACACCTAAGTTTGCCCCTATCTCCAACGAAATCAGAAAACTACATTGGCTCCCGGTGAGGAACCGTGTGCGTTTTAAATCCCTGTGCATGGTTTTCAAAGCACTTCAGGGAAGAGGACCAGCTTACCTACAACAACAGTTTAAGTGGTATTTACCAAATAGAAACTTACGGTCATCTGGGGCCAGGTTGGTCAAAGTTCCAGCCACAAAAGGGTGAGGTGGGGCGACCGAGGCTTTATTGCGGGGCAGCCAGGGCCTGGAATGATCTTCCAGTCTATCTCAGAAATACAACAGACCTGTTGGTCTTCAGGAGGGGCCTGAAGACATGGCTGTTTGACAAATAACCTTCTTTTTCTTGCTTTGGCTGGGGGAGTGGTAACTAGCGCCAGGACACCCTCGGGTAATCGAGCGCTTAATAAATATCCTTAACATAACATAACATAACAGTGAGTGCAATAGTAGGGAAAGTGTTGGATAGCGTAGGGGTAAAAATTACTACTCCCCACTCCAGTGAGTGCAACAGTAAGGAAAGTGTTGGATAGCGTAGGGGTTAAAATTACTATTCCCACTCCAGTGAGTGCAACAGTAGGGAAAGTGTTGGATAGCGTAGGGGTAAAAATTACTATTCCCACTCCAGTGAGTGCAACAGTAGGGAAAGTGTTGGATAGCGGGGGGTAAAAATTACTATTCCCACTCCAGTGAGTGCAACAGTAAGGAAAGTGTTGGATAGCGTAGGGGTAAAAATTACTATTCCCACTCCACTGAGTGCAACAGTAGGGAAAGTGTTGGATAGCGGAGGGGTAAAATTACTATTCCCACTCCAGTGAGTGCAACAGTAGGGAAAGTGTTGGATAGCGGAGGGGTAAAAATTACTATTCCCACTCCAGTGAGTGCAACACTAGGAAAGTGTTGGATAGCGTAGAGGTAAAAATTACTATTCCCACTCCAGTGAGTGCAACAGTAGGGAAAGTGTTGGATAGCGTAGGGGTAAAAATTACTATTCCCACTCCAGTGAGTGCAACAGAAGGGAAAATGTAGGATCGCATAGGGGTTAAATTAACATACTTCTAAAAAAATTTTTACAAATAAATAACATATTAATAATTATTTAACCAAATAATTATTAATAAATACCTATTAAATTAAATTAATATTTACTTAAATAACATTAAATTACTTCCCACCCTATTCCCCTATAAACACACAACGCGCTACACATAAAAAAATAACACAATTAATTTAATTATCAATTAATCAATTAATAAAAATTAATTACTAATTACTAATTAATTAACAATACATTAATTAACAATAAATAAAAAATAATAATAAATTATGTCATTAATATAATTTTTAATTACCCAATTAATAACAATTAATTACCAATTAATAATTAATTAACAATAAATTAATAATCAATAACAATAAATATACACATATTAACTAATTAATTATATTTAAATTACTTCCCACCCTATTCCCTATAAACCCACAACCCGCTACACATTAAAAAAACATAATTAATTTAATTACCAATGAATCAATGAATTAAAATTAATTACTAATTAATAATTAATTTACAATAAATTAATTAACAATAACAATAACTAAAAATTAATAATACATTAATTATAATTAATATAATTATAAATTAAGCAATTAATATAAATTAATTACCAATTAATAATTAATTAACAATAAATTAACAATCAATAACAATAAATAAAAACATATTAATTAATTAATTATAATTAAATTACTTCCCACCCTATTCCCCTATAAACCTACAACCCGCTCTGATACTAAAACGCAAAATTTCCTTTAAAAAAAATTGCTATTTTCTAAACATTTAATACATATATTTAAAAATAATTAAAAACTTTAAAAAAAATGTTAAACATACATATAAAATACATCACTAAAAAATAAATCGATATTACTAACAACTATATTTTTGCTAATGATATTAATGACTTCGATATTACTTACTTCGATATTAAAAAAATCGATATTACTTACCTTAAAGTCGATATTCTGGTTAACGATATTCTTGACTTCGATATTCTGTCCCTACGATATTAAAAACTCGATATTAGTGTAGGTCGATATTTAAAATTCGATATTTTGACTGCCCACCCTAAAAGTCAGGGTGGGCTCGACCGTTTTTCAGGGAGCTCTTAGTGATAAATTGGCCAGGGGGGATTAAAGATTAAAAGTCCACAGACAGATCCCAGTTTCCCTTTATTCTTGGATCTGTCAGGGATATTAAAAAATAAGTGCTAGGGTTAATCAGGATATTATGGTCCTAAGACCCTAGTGCCAACATGTTTCAGTCCGCTTATGCCCCTCAAGGGTGCTGGACTTTCTTCAGGGCTAGAAGTGGATGCCTCCCTGGAATATATAACATGCACTGGGAATTTCCCTATACTGTTATTATAACAAAGGGCAGATAGCTGCTCCTTTCCTGGACACGACTAGTTAGACATGTCAGTTACTCCATCTGAAAGAGAAAACAAACGAGACCATACATAGTGTATTATTAATAACACCTGTAGTTTCTACTTCCCATGTGAGGTGTATTTATGGGTGACCTGTGTGTATCTAACACGTACACCAAGAGCACACCTCTTTTAACAAACCAATATGGTGAGTGAAAATTACTTTGATAAAAAGATAAACCACATTCAGCTAGGTGGTTCCAACTAGTGAAGTGGCAATGTATGTCGCATACTGTCCATATCCTTTTTCATGTGAACGTAAAATCATAGTGCAGCACATAGGGGCCGATTCCGATTCCGGCCGGAAATCTCTCCGACCGAGCCGGACCCGGAGAGAATTCCGACCGAATCGGACCCTAGCAGTCCGACCGGACGAGTACGATGCATTCGCATGCTATCGGACTCGGTCGGTCGGACTCCCATTGAAGTCAATGGGAGCCGGTCGTACAACGCGTACGCGGGCTCCCATTGACTCAATGGGTGCGAGAGCGAACAAGGCGCGCCCTACAGCGGGTACGCGTCCATGCGCATCGCGGCGTACATGCACAGGTAGGGGGACCCATGAGGTCCCCCTGTGTGCGACTCGCGCGCCTACGGCAGTACAGGGGTCCGACGCGGACCCCAAAGTCCGGCTCCGACAGCTTTTTCGAGCCGGACGGCGCGAGTCGGTCGGACTGCTCGCGGCGCGCATCGTACTCACCCGGCCGGGAAACGTCTCCATAAGCGCGGTGCGACTCGTGTCCTTGCGAGTCGGTCGGAGCGTGTTGAAGCCGCGTACGAGTCGGTCGGCGATTTCGCGGGTGCTTGCATCGTACTCGCTCGGCCGGACCCGCGTACGATTCGGTCGGGAAACAGGGCTCCGAATCGGATCCGGTAAATCCGAATCCGATTCGGAGCACTACCGGCCGAGATCGGAATCGGCCCCAATGTGTCATTCACTCAAACCAACACAACGCTACAAACTTCGCTGCAAACTAAAATATACATGTATACACAAATGCACATTCTCTTAATGGTTAGGAACCATCTCTGTTTCTTACCCCGGTTTAAGAGGAGTGGTATTTCACATGAGAGCTCACGTAAACGGGGTAGCTTTATAGTCAAACACTGTGATTCACGTTGATAAAGTGTAACCCATTGATTCGGGGGTTTCACAAACGTGGGAAACAAAAATTGACAACAAAGGAGAAAGGAAAAGGGGAGACAAAGTCAGAACCACGATTAGTGCCACGTTACCAATGTCTAGGGAGTGAGTGCTTTTTCCACGTACCTACCATCCGGCGTGAATGATAAATATACTTACACTGCCAAAGGTCCTGCCCCGCCTGATGACCTGATCGGTGTGAGTCTCAGGGCTTTCTCGCAACTAACTGGTTGAAAACGGGCCTTTTTAAGGTTAGTGATGGCGCGAATTGCTATAACCAACCGGCTGTGTTGTTGTTTGCGCGTAGGGCCGGCGTAACGCGATTTCCTACCTCCGAGCATGATGGGAGATGTAGTTGGTCTTGGGAAATGTAGTTCCCAAATATCGTGTGCTGGCTGTTTTACACGATCCTAGTCCTAGATCTAGTTACCATCTATGCCGATAACATATATTAGATCTGGGTGATACCTCCACTTTTCCGGATATTATTTATGACGATTCTATGGTAAGCAGCTAAAAACGTTGGCAGACATGAGGGCCACAACACCCACCGCCACCACCCCCAGGCCCCCCCAGACTACCACAGAGGCAGCGCAGAACAAGACAGCTGACCTTCCGAAAGCGGCATGGCCCCTCAGCCACACAATTGCAGAATGTGGGGAGAGGTGGGAACCACGTATGTGCGAAGGAGGCAAGTGACCCATCAATAAGAATGTACACAATGCCAAGTGTGGCGGTGATGTGCTGGACAGACTTCAGTATGCAGAGCACAGACATGTCCATGTGGACATATACTGCTGGTGTGTGTAGTGTTGTGGACAGTGGACGCAACCATGTCACCTCAGGCAGTGTGGAAGACCTCGGTCATGTAGCTGTGTCGACCCCCCCTCTAAGCGTAAGCAGAGTGGGCTTGTCCGGCGTACGCCAGTCCAGCGTAGGAGTGTGAATAAATAGGCCGGGGCTCTGGGCGTGGTTCACTTCCCGGATGGCCAACGCATCTGCCAGGGCGGCGCCCCTCACCCTGCCACAAGTCCGCCGCCATGACCGCCAGCCTCCTCAGCCGATCGCTGGCTCCCGCGACACTGGCCCCCAGCGCACCCAGCTGCACAGCACCGCGGAGTTATGTGTGTGCTGACTACTGTCTGCGGCCTACACTGCGGTCAGCAGGGCTCACAATTCAAACTGAGTCTTGATTTATTTATGGCGCAGTCCAGTAGGCAACAGACATTGCTTCCAGTGCGGCCCGCCTGGACGACGCATCATCGCTGGCTGCACACCCACTGAGCGCTTCAGGTGCCACCAACTCTGTGCAGCTCAAGTCATCGCCACGTGGCTGTGGGCCCTTGCTGACCGCTGCCTCCAGCCTACACTGCGGTCAGCAGGGCTCGAATCCAGTCATGATTTATTTATGGCGGAGTCCAGTAGGCAACAGACATTGCTTCCAGTGCGGCCCGCCCAGACGACGCATCATCGCTGGCTGCACACCCGCTGAGCGCTTTAGGTGCCACTAACTCAGTGCACCACAAGTCATGGACCCTTTATGTTTGAATCTTGTGTGTGTGATTCCAGATCTGGTGCCCCTACCTCAGTGCACTGCAAGTCATGGACCCTTTATGATTGAATCTGTGTGTGTGATCCGATGATCACTGTTCAAGTTGTTGCCATCACCAACCACTCCCTGAGGGCTGGCTTACACTCACCCCACACCCATCCAGAACAGGCATCACTGGACATGTGACCCTGGTAATAGAGAGGGGCCGGGCGCACATGCCTGTAGCCAGTTCCACTATCTATCTAAGTGTGTCCGTGTGGTCATTATGTATTCATGATGGCCCCGGGCCCTACCACATTGCATTGTGCTGTGGACAGCGGACGCAACCATGTCACCTCAGGCAGTGGGTAAGACCTTGGACACGTAGCTTTGTCCCCCCCCCGTAAGCCTAAGCGGAGTGAGCTGGGCCGGCGTACGCCAGGCCAGCGTAGGGGTGTGAAGAATTTGCCCGGGGCTCTGGGCGTGGTTCAGTTCTGGCCTGGACAAGGAAGTAACTAATGAATGTGTCACTGTTGTAGTGTCGGCGCCACCCAGCCCGCAATCGACAATGTTGCAATGTAGCATGCACCCGGAGGGCGGGCTCGCACGAACGGAGAAATGAAGGAGCACAAGACCGCTGGGGGTCTTGGCTCATACATGCCAAGTGTGTGTATCTGTATTGCCGCAGCATGAGCCAAATGCCTACCCTTAATCGCAGCGCGAGTTCAGCCAGACATGAACTCTACATCTGTGTCCGCCCTATCCTTCCCACAGGCCTACACTCACGTGGCCGCCCACCTTCAACAGCCAACATCACAGTGTCGTTGTCAGGCTTGTGGACATGCGCAGACAGGCATGACAATGGTGTGCCGTAGGAGTGCAAGTGATGCAACCGCGCAGCGCACACAAGTAAATAGGCTCGGGGGGAGGGAGGAGCAGCTGCGAGGCAATGTAACACACAGTGATGCCGCTCATTTGCCACATGCAAGAAATGTCAAACTTGAATCCCAAAGTCGCACACATCCCACCCCACCCCCAACAAGCCACTTCACATTTCCTAAATGCAAGCAGATGAGAAACTAACATTAGGGATGAAAGCTCCTTTGTCTGAACTATCAGGCGGAAGCACATCTGCACCGCCGACCTCGGAATTGCATGTGCCCGGCACCCCCTGACAGATACTATAGCAGCTGATGACGACTCCCACACTACGCACAGCCCGACGAAAGACCAACGTATACACACCCCACACACAGAAGTCCTTGCTCAAAGTTATCTTGCATGGAATGGCCTTCACACTTACTCCCACACCATCCCAGGCGTAAACCGTTGCACACTAAAACAACCCATTGATCCGAGCTGTGGCATTTCATCCACAGAACTGGCGCAGGTCAGAACAGTGCCGCTTCAACCAGAGCCACTGACGCAATGGCAGAACATCCCGGACACATGCACAACCCCTGTCAGGTGGAACTGTACCGTGCACGTATGCTGCATTTACTGGGGGCACTGCCATTGGCAGTGCTGCGGATCAGTTACCGGCTAAGCTTCCGCCTTGCCGACGTCACCTGCGTTCAGCCTGTGTTGCATTGTCGATCGTGCATATTCGAGTGGTCCATGGATGTCTGCCTATCCAACAGGACGGTAGCTGAACTGGATTTTGACATGTGTGTGCGCCCCCTGTTGGCCCACGACCAGGAGTGTCACTGTGATACCCGTTTATGGGATGCCTTGATACTTGGCATACATGCTGGCAGCTGGACCTGGGAGATTGCACAACTCCTCGTGTGCAGTGACCACATTGAACCGCTCCCCTATTGGGCTGTGGTGCTAATTGGTGAAAGGGGGTGGACGCAGCACATCTGTTAATGGATTGCCTCGCCGTCCTGTTTGATGAAGTCGACAACGAGCTCATGTTGGAAATGATAGCCTACGAAGCTGCAATCGCTTTCATGGACGAGTAACTACGTACCTGCAGCCACAACAGATTGGAACCCATTGCACATGTCCCAACACCTTGTTGCATCTTGGAGATCTGGTCACATGTCCCACGACAACGGTGGACATGGCTGCATTCGCCTGGACTCTGAATACATGAGCGGACAACAACGCGGGTTAACACACACCTGTGAAAGGTGAGGCACTCTCCCGGAGTGGACAGCGGCACTTGGCAACGTTCCTCATCCTGACATACTGCTGCATTGGTCTGCATGTTGTGGCACTTATCTTGCCCGTACTGACACGCATATGCTAATAAAGTCTACGCACCTTCACTTGGATTCAACTGTGATGAGTGTTGATTTGAATGACAATGTGTGTTCTCACTGCCTATCTGGGTCACGGCCATACATGCGCATTGATAGCATTACCCAGGGAGTACCTTTTTGTGGACTCACTATCCCTACATTCATCCATACTTTCATACTTGATTGCTCATAGCCACAACACATCTGTGTGAATTAGAATGTTTTATTCGCATTCAGTGGAGTGTTGAAGCTGGAGCAGTACAGGGCCATGTAAACCCCACTTTACATTGTTGCCCCGTGGAGGGCCAGCCAGAGTCCTTTAGGGATTGACAAGTTCATCGGAAGAGGAAGACTTCAGTCCGCAGTGTGATTGCTGTGTCATTGGTAACCAAACCAAATATGGCAGTCCCTGTCGACGTCCAAAGTGAGTGTCGCTGAGTGTATCGGGGGACAGTGGAAGGTGTTATTCCAGGGCATGATGCAGAGGGCAGAACCAAGCTGAAACAGGCCATATGGCGGAGATGAATGCTACCACTTCATTCTTACCACAAAGCCAGATTCATCATCATCTTCGTCCTCTGATGTGTCAGGGGCTCACATGTGGGTGGTGGTGTTTAGTCTGCATCACTGTGTGGCACTGACACTTCAGGGGGCGGAGATGTGGATGGAGTAGTAGCAGCAGCATTCATCCGCGCCAGGCCTTGTGGCGGAAATGCCATGTCGAGGATCTACAGGGCATGGAAGATCACGGCTACATCTCACTGGTGTGCAGCAGTGGCAAACATTCTTTCCGCCTGCATCCGCTCCATGTTCAACGGGAAACATCGTTTACAACGCACACGTTACAACGCGTGTCATTACAATGAATGTTTTACAACGCGAAATCCATTACAACGCATGTCATTACATCGCATAATCCATTACAACGCATTCCCCAAAGTAACGCCCCGGCGGAGTTAGAATAGTAATTGCGTTGTAATGGATTATGCGTTGTAACGACATGCGTTGTAACGACATGCGTTGTAATGGATTTTGCGATGTAAAAAATTTGTTGTAATGACACGCGTTGTAACGCGTGCGTTGTAAAGTGTCATATTCATGTTCAACTTGATCCTCCGCATGTGTCCCAACTCCCGGCTGACATCACTGGAGCCACTCTGACTAGACAGTTGTTCTTGGCTCACAGTCCTGACTCCAGCGATGTCAGCCATGGATTGTTGGAGAGCATGGAGCGGACAGTGGGTGTCCGTTAGGGACTGTAATGGGTCCCTGATGGGACATAGACACCCACGTATGGCATCTAGTTTGGCTGCCATGAGGTCGAACCCCACCCGCAGCTGATCAGCCATCTTCTCCTGGCACCCTAACACATGGCATTGGAATGCCATGTGTTGGTCGTGGGGGTCCTGGGAGACAGCCGTGGTGGTGGGTGCTTCCTGCTGTGTGGTCTGTGCAGGGGGTGGGGTCTCCTCGATGCAGCTGGGCTGCACTGCTCCTGGAGGTGGGGTGCCGAAGCTGTCCATGGGCTGTTGGAGGGCGTCGGTGTCGATGTTGGGGAGGTCCTCTTCATCATCAGTGCTGAGTTGTTGGGTCTGCTCTGCAGGAGGTGTTCATTCTCCCTCTGCAATGTGAAGGGGAGATGCAGATTGACATTGTGTTCACATGTATGTTGACGCATTGGACAACTTTACTTACGGACTGCATGACAATGTAAATTGTGACTGTTTGTGAGGAGATGCCTATGTGATGCGGGACAGTTGACATTTCTACACCATCAGGGATGTGAGGTTGTACTTGTACATTGTCATCTCACAGTTTCCTGCTATGTCAAATACGAATGGCCATTTTCTACACACAAGCGGCGGCAGTTGTGTCCTCTGTTCTGTTGTGAAAGTGTTGCAGTTTGTACCACATTGTTGTCAATGTTGAGGTGCTCTGATTCTTATGTGTGTGTGCTGCATTGTGGGTGTGTTGCCCCTTCAGCTCTGATTTTGCTGGTCCTTATCCCTTTCAGGCGGTGTGCCTTTCACTTCTGTGCTTATACAGTGCTGAGATGTTGCAGACTTGGGTAACTTGGGCTCTTGGTCGGAGTTGTGACTCTTGGGCATGGTTTGTCCGCAGATGTGCTATACTTAATTGTGCATGTGTGCCATTGTGCCCATCTCCCCCCATCCCCCCAGTCCCTGGTCGTTACTCACCCTGTTGCTGTTGGGTCAGGTCATGTTGTGCAGTGTCCGGTCCCCCAACTCCTGCCACCGTCTCCCCACTGATGACTCGGGTCATCATTTCCTCCATCTCATCCAGCTCCTGGTGTGTCGCTGGACTCCCTCCTCCAGTCTGCATTGCTGCTTTCAGGTTGGCTGCGAGTTTCAGCTTGGTTTTGCGCTTCACATGATTCCAGCGCTTCTTGCAGTTGTCCACTTCCCTTCTCTTCACCCCGACTGCATTCACCTTGGCCAAGATGGACTGCCATATTGTATTTTTAGTTGCCAATGACACAGTGGAGGTGATGAACAGTTGGTGGTGGTGTTCTATCACCTCTGTAATGAGGATCTGGTTTTCCTGCGTACTGAAAGGCGGGTTCCTCTTCTTCTTCTCCTTGCCCTTCCCTGACCCCGAGGTCCCAGGCTGGTCCTCCGTGGGGCTTGTGGGGTTCTGGTTGTCCTCTGTACTCGCTCCGGCTACCTCCATGGTGCTTCGCAGTTGTTTGTGTTTTGTTTGTGTTTTTTGTTTGCGCTTGTGTAGTGGTTTTTCCCGCCTGACTTGTGGGACTTGCAGGCCTGGCGCTGCTTATCGCTGTATTTTTTATCGCAGTTGGGCCCATCGCAACTTTTTTCACGTTAGGCTTTAGATTTTTATTGCCGTCCCGGTGATTTTATTGCGGACATTTGACGCGTTATCGGGACACTATCGCATGTTACCGCCGTGTTGAGAATACGACGTTAACACAGAATTATTTTCCCGCAATAGGCGGCGAAATGTAAAATTGCGTTAACCTATTTTGGCGATGATTATACATACGAACAAAATCCAGAAGTTAATTTAAAAAAAACTGGCACCTTATCCAAAATATAGATCCCTCTTTTGAATTACCTATGTTCGCATTCAAACGTGATAAGAATATTAAGGATCACCTGGTTCCTTCCTCCACTCAAAACAATAGCAGGCAAAAGACTAGAACATTAGAATCAGCTTGGGGGTTGCCAGAAATCAAAGGTCATCGCAAGTGTGGGAATTGTGTGGCATGTGCTTTAACATTTGACACAGATACTTTTGAACATGGGCATGTAAAATATTCTCTCAACTTTTTTTCAAATTGTAATACAAGGAATGTGGTATATTGTATATGGTGCCCCTGTCGACTACGGTACATTGGACCAACCTCCCAACCTATAAAAGCTCGAATAAGCCAACATCGAAGCAGAATACGGTGTTCCATTTTAAATGCTCCATTGGTGGCACACTACAATGAAAAGAAATACACAGCAGATGAACTCAAGTGACAAGTGGTTGAAAAAGCTGTCATCCCTGACAGAGGAGGCGGTTTCACGCATATACTACAGAGTTTGGGGTGCCAATGGATAGATCGTATTAACTCCATTGATCAAGGACTAAACACGGCTGAGGAATGGCATGGGTTTGTCTCCACCCTGCAAATTGAACTTTTAAAGAACGTTCAGATGAGATATAATACAGACAATGAAGCAGGCATGAAGGGTTCTCACCCTGCTATACTGAACCTCCAATTAATTGTTTGTGACTTATACCACAAAATATGTAGTTGACCTTCATATGTGACTTTTCTTGCTTCTGTGA
The DNA here is from genome assembly GCA_963921515.1 of Calotriton arnoldi. Taxonomy (NCBI): domain Eukaryota; kingdom Metazoa; phylum Chordata; class Amphibia; order Caudata; family Salamandridae; genus Calotriton; species Calotriton arnoldi. Next base: position 835,084 of record CAWUFW010005719.1, read on the forward strand.
TATATGGATATATTTCACACACTCACAGCCTTTCGCATTATAAATATCACTTTGTTGCACAATTTCATAGACATTGTAAAAGTTCGTTCTCTGGACCACGTGGTAAATTCATGCATATTTTTAGTTTATCTGCCTTCAATTCTGTTTTTTATCCATTTATTTTTATGGGACTTTCCCTCCATTCAGCCCCTTTTCCAAGTATTTTTCACTTGCTTTCTTGAGCACACGGAATTGTTTGTGCCTCGTCCTTTCCTTTTGTCATGTCTGCTCGTCTATTCTAATTATGACCAGCAGGGTGTGCCACGTGAGCATAAAACAACACCAATTCCTTTTGATCGGTCTTGTCATTGCACGAGGAGAGACAGACAGGTGCAGTTCTTTCCACAAGGCGAGCGTGATTAATTACCGCAGCTGACCTTGGCAGCCCTTGTCATTCCATTGTCCTCTCCACACCGGGTAAGAGCACCTTCGCGCCAAATTCTGGTTTTATAGTTTGGGAATTGGGTGATTGTTCACTCGTTTCACTGCTTATTTTTAGGAAACCAAAAGACGGATTGTCATCATTTTCTTTTGAGGCTAATTTAGAGTTCAGCCCTTTACCACGGGTAAGAGTTTTTTCAATTTGACTAATATATAAAATTGACAACCTGTGCAACAAACGTATTTACTGGGTGTTTGAACCCTTCTTTCAGAAATTCCTGACAACAACTTATCACCCTTTTTGAAATTATTAAGGCTTTCAACCTTGAGCCTTCCTGACTGTCAGTACCCTCCCCACTATAGGGTAAGTTGAACTTAGATTCACAGCTGGTGACTTCCAGCGTTAACCCCTTGTGCCCATATGTATTTTAAATATTCCTCATTTCTCGTCCCCACAGTGCCCGGCTGGGCCCTATGTGAGTACTCTTCTTCCTTTTCACCCCCACACGGTGCACACCACATTATCTGACAGTCATCTCCAGGTATGATTAGCGACTGAATATATACCTTTTGGATGCTTTTCTCTTATTTTTCTCCACCACCCCATTATTGATACTATGGTTATCCTTTTTAGGTGCCCCTTCATTGCTAGGTCCTGATGAGACCCCACATTGTTAAGTGGGTCGAAACAGTCGTCGACTAAGTGAAGCGAACCATTTGTCAGCCACTATTACTGTATTAGTAGGCTGCAAGCACATATTATGTATTGATTTAATGGTCGCTTTTGTACATTTTTGATGAAACCTTGTTTTTATGTCACAAAGAGTCACAACCTTGAAATATAGGTTTCACAATCACTTGGGACACCATGCACTGGATTTAAAATAATTTGATTACGTTGATTAAAAATCAACGTATTTTCATACAGAATTCGTGTTATATGCCTTTTCTCTTTCAGACATCTCTTTTCCTTCGATTATTGTGATTGAGCTATTATATATTAAGTATCATTTGTTGATCGTCCACAGGAACCGTTGTTGTCTGTTAAACTGAAGACGGAATGAAAGCGCTCGTCTGACTACATCATTAAATAAAGAAGAAAAACTAAAGAATAATAAACCTGAATTCAAAAAGAAAAAGGTAGCCGGGATTAAAATCAGGCATGCCCAGGGTACTGAGGACTCTGCTTCTGAATGGGGAATAGGCAGTGACGATATTGGACAGCCCGGAAGAAGTCACAATAGCTCTCCGGAACCTGATGGATTATCTGGCGGCAGTAGCTCTAAGTGAGCATATAACGGTGGAAACACCTGATACTAGGGTAATTGTTCCCCATCGTCTATATGTAATCACCCTCCAGTTGGAGGGGGACATACCCAGAAACATCAAGGCTCAGTTTGTGAGTGATAAAAAGTTTCTCTCAACAAGAGACAGAGAAGAATATATAGACCCCAGGTGTGAAGAGAACCAAAACCGAGCAAAGTGAAACAAGGTGAAGAAAAATTGTGAACATCAATTATATATTGGTTTTATCAAAGACAGCAGTTTATATTCAGTATAATAACGGACACAGGAAATAAATCATTGTATCACAAAATATATAGAAGACTGTCTGTCTTTGTAAACATGTTGATGGCGTTACGACCATTAAAAGAATAAAAGGGTCTCATCAGGACTGTAATAATTTGGGGTCTGCGAAAGAGATGAAAAGGATAGTTAAGAGATGGGAGAATAAATCTGAGGTAAGTACTAAGAGAAGAGAAGTGATACATACTGGCTGGTAGTGTGGAGATCCAACAAGTCGTGAGCTCTGGGTGACCGAATAACTGTAAGGCCTATTTCTTGAAGGCGGCTCCTATTGCAGTCATGTAAGGGACAATATGAATAATTAGCCTGTATGAAGATAAGGAGCATGTGTCAATAACTAAAGAAAATGGGGTGAAAAAGTGGCTGTAGTCATGACAATAGCTCACCTTGTAGGCTCTGATTGTAACTACAGAGTGCTGCAAGTTCAAGACATTGTGGTGTAAGCCAAGTGAGAGTATCTAATGTGTATATTCTGTCCATGAACAGAAAAAAGATACTTGTTTTGAAAACATGCTTACCTGACAGGGCTGCAGTTGCTCCTGTATACACCCCTTATGGATAGTAGAGATGACGGAGTGTTTTAAAACATTTTTATTACATTTGTTTAATTAAGGGATGTTATGTTTATAGGGGATAAGGATGGGAGTTATGGGGGATGTTTGTTATTTATAATTTAATTTAAAATTTTAAAATTAAAATGTATTTAAAAAAATTGTTTATTTGCATTTTATTTTTAAAAATTGAAATATTTCAAAAAATTATTAATTTTCTTTTTTTTAATTTAATTTGTTGGTAGGTTGTGTTCTTGATTTTATTTTTTAATAAAAGTTTAGGAATATTTAAAAGGAACATTTTGTCAAAAATAGTGTTATATTGTTTATTTTTGAATATTTTGTAATTTTGTACTTTTTAATTTTTAATTTTTTAATTTGTTTTTTTGATTGAATAAAAAGGAAAAAAATGTATTTCAGTTTATATTTTAATTATAAATTTATATGGGTTAAAATTCTTTATTTATTTGAGTAATGTTATTTGTTTTTTAAATTAGAATTTTTGAAAAAGAAATATATTTCTGTTTTTTTTGGTATTTTCAATGTTATGATTAATATTATTATAGTAACATATTAAACAGTATTTGAAAAAATATAAAAGTTTTATGATGAAATATAAAGAAAAATGATACATTTTTGGGTAATACATATATTTTTATTGTTAAACTTATATTGTTAAATTTAAAAAGATTTTATATGATCATTTGTTGTCGTAATTGTTAACAATTATATATGTGTAATAGTTGTTATTTTTTTTAATTGTTATATATGCTATTATTTATTTAGTTTTAATGTAATAGTGTTCCTGTCCAGCACTTTCACTTATTTTAAGGAAGTTTGAGAGTGGGAATAGTAAATTATATAGATTTAGGGGCCGATTCCGATCTCGGCCGGTAGGGCTCCGAATCGGATTCGGATTCACCGGATCCGATTCGGAGCCCTGTTTCCCGACCGAATCGTACGCGGGTCCGGCCGAGCGAGTACGATGCAAGCACCCGCGAAATCGCCGACCGACTCGAACGCGGCTTCAACACGCTCCGACCGACTCGCATGGACACGACTCGCACCGCGCTATGGAGACGTTTCCCGGCCGGGTGAGTACGATGCGCACCGCGAGCAGTCCGACCGACTCGCGCCGTCCGGCTCGAAAGAGCTGTCGGAGACGGACTTTGGGGTCCGCGTCGGACCCCCTGTACGCGTAGGCGCGCGAGTCGCACACAGGGGGGACCCATGGGTCCCCCCTACCTGTGCATGTACGCCGCGATGCGCTTGGACGCGTACACGCTGTAGGGGCGCCCTTGTCCGCTTCTCGCACCCATTGGAGTCACTGGGAGCCCGCGTACGCGTTGTACGACAGGCTCCCATTGACTTCAATGGGAGTCCGACCGACTCGAGTCCGATGGCATGCGTGCGCATCGTACTCGTTCGGTCGGACTGCTAGGGTCCGATTCGGTCGGAATTCTCTTCGGGTCCGGCTCGGTCGGAGAGATTTCCGGCCCGAATCGGAATCGGCCCCTTAGTGTCCAGTACCTTCCCTGAGTTAATGTAGTTTGAAGTGGGAATAGTAAATTATATATGTTTAGTGTCCTGCACCTTCCCTGGGTTAATGTAGTTTGGAGTGGGAATAGTAAATTATATATGTTTACTGTCCAGCACCTTCCCTGACTTAGGGCTCGATTCCGATCTCGTTCGGAAAGCATACCGACCGAATCGGTTCAGGAATGCTTTCCGTACGACTCGTATCGGGGTAGTCCGACCGAACGAGTACGATGCATCCCTATGCATCCGGATACGATTTGGTTGGACTCTCATTGACTTCAATGGGAGCCAGTGTTCCGATTGTGAACACAGGCTCCCATTGAAGAAAGGGGCGGGTGGGTGCCTGCCACACTCTGCATGGTTGGAAAGGGGGAAACATGGGCACCCCACAGGCCCGATTTGGATGTCCCTGGGTGAAGGGGGGCATGTTACAGGCCCCCAAAGACCGATCCCTGCAGCTGTTTTTTTCCGGGCAAACTGATTCGGAAAGGTTGTCCGAATTAGTCATCTTACTCGCTTGTTCGGAAACCAAGTCCATAGAGCTGTACGAATTGGCTCAGGAAAAGGCTCGACCTGTCTGAATGTCTTTTAGAACCGATTCTGTCAGCCCGAACGGTTTCCAGGCATTGTACTTGGTCGTTCATAACTGGGAACGAGTTGGTCGGAAACAAGGGCTCCGGATCGGAATCGACCCCTCAATGTAGGTTTTAATAGTAATAGTATATCATATATGTTTATTAATATAATAATTAAAAACAGGTTTTCCATTTTAGTGAATGGTTTTTATTTCAATTATGATATATGTGAATTAAAATAGAAAGTAAGGGGCCCATTACGATGGCGGGCGGAAGCACAACCGCCGTGCTGGCGGATGCAAAAAGCACCAGTTACCGCCGGCACGCAGCAGTCCACACGCCCGCCCAATTACGATGCGAAAAGCAGGCCAAACACCGCCGGCAAGCCAGCAACACCGTCCGCCATCAAAGTGCGCCCGTTCACGTAGCGGCGCAGCACAGCTGACACACACCGTCCGACGAAACACGTCCCGCCCGGCGCATAAATTACGATGCCGCAAACAAACGGCTCCCACGGCTAAGAGACACCGCACGTGAAAGAGAGGCGGTAACACGGACGCAGAGCACGGACAACGAAGAAGCAGCACCCCGAGCATGAATCCAGCACTGCAGGCCCTTCCCATGCTTCTGCTGATGCACCACCAAGGACGCAACGTACCGCGGAGACGCAGGTAGGCACACACACAACAAGTGCACGCAAACAGCGCACACAGTGCAAGGGCGGAAAAAGCGGACAACCCCCCACCAGCGCGTGTACACTACACATCCACCATTGCATCCACATATGACACACAGGCCAAATCCTAACATCGCGGAACACATGTGTACACACCACCTGGGACCAGGAACCAACCACCCCGTCACGGCCCCAAAGCGGCGATGACGCCGCCACACATGCGCACAACGCAGAGGCCAACCGCAGCGCCATGCATGCGTCGCACACAGACACAGGGACACAACCAAGCAGCACACACATCAGCCCCACCCCGAACGCACATGACACGTGACAGGCCTGCCACAGACATGTCCCCAACGCCCAATTCACGGACAACACCCAACGCCACACAACCGACACACACATGTCAGTGAAGTCACGCAACAGCAGGACACACCCCAGTGTAACAAACATGGCGTAGCACACAGCGGCGGCAACACCAACTAGGAGAAGCAGGGCCCCTTCGGGAAGAGGAACGCCAGTACCACACTGAAAAACCCATACCACCCTGCACATATGTACAAGACATATACAACGGAACACCAAAGAGCACGGGGACCGACAACAGGTGGCCCAAGAATAACATTCACACACAAGGCCCAACGCAGAGCGGAAAGGCAGCCTGCCGCCCACACAAGGGAGAGCAGACAGCACTGAATGACCTTCCATTCCAACACCGAAACCACAGCCCTACGACAGAAGCCGGTGAATACAGCCATTGTCCAAGAATAGACCAACACAGGCATGCCGAGGAGACCGACCACAGGGCAGATAGCGCATATCACAGAAGCACACAACGGACGGGGAAGAAAGAAGAAAACACTCCCCCATGTCGGCCACATGCAAGTTAATTGGAAGGAGTCACACAGCACTGACCTTGAACTGTCTGAGAAGCATGTGGGAAGAGGGCCCGTGTCCTCCAAACAAGCCAACAGAACACAAGTCCTGTCTCCCTACGACTACACAGAGCTCACAGCAACCCCGGAGCGTGCACATTGCAGACTGCACACACAGCCGGAGCACGCCACCTCAACGAACCGCTGCGAAATGGCAACCGCAACACACCTACCCAACTACGCCGAACAGCTCAAGCTGTACAAAACCAACCTGTGCCATACATTGGGATGCGATCTCCTGTCCCTGCTGAACGTAAGTTACCGACTGACTTACCGCATCACATTGTTCAGCTGCGTCATGCCCGTCTTCTACTGTCGGAGGTGTCCCTACCAGCATCCCGTCGAGATATGCCTCTCCAACCCGGCATGTCTGAAGGCGGACCTGCTACCACTACTCCTCCCTCTGGACGCACACGACAGGGCCTGCTCTGCCTATGGGGGCATGGCGTATGTGGCCAACATCGCACCCGCACTGAAATGGGACCACTGTGCCTCCACACGACGGATCATCGATAACAGCTACATCGAATGTCACCCAGCATGCCCCATCATGGTCCTCCAAGGGACAACTTACGAACAACACCTTGACAGCCACCATCCGCTACATTGGCTGGCAAACATGTACACCACCAATGACATGGAAGCCCTGCTGGACGGCATCGCATACCTGACAACCTGTAAATACGTCGGACCACAACGCAGGTTCCCCGAGTGACCTATGATGTCCAACCCCGCACCCATGCTTAGCTTCAGCACGGACTGGCCAGTCACCACCACAACAGCCATACCAAACGACCGGCAACTGTAACCACACCATCAACGACATCGCCATGACATCGGATATGACCGGGACATGCACACTGTTCCCCATCACATCCAGGAACACCGCATGCATCGTGGGAGGCAGTGGCATGGGCTCTGTGTATCGCACCCACATGGACGGAACTGCACGAACAACCAGGACACGACATGGATCCAGCGCACATGGACACACACACCGCTCAGTGGACATGAATAGGTCGCCTGGAGTCTGTGGGTGCTGCACCCCTCCCACCCCCGCCCCGGGAATCCCATACCAGGACCTTTGCATGGACGACAAGTGCATACAACAACAACACGACCCCAGTGACTGTGACATGTCCAGTAACCACCACAGTGCAACAACAAGTGGCACGCCGCTGCATGCACGCAAGCACATGCCCTGATGTCATCTCACATGCACGCGTGCATGAGGAACAACCGCAGCAAACCTGTCACATGGAACTGAGATGGACTGTGCCCATGATGCCAAGCGGTCTGGTAGGCTACATGTATACCGTCTGTGTCAAAGTCCGCAGCTCCGCAGCTATACGTAAATGTACATTAGCACAGCCTTGGCCAAGCAGATGTCACTCTGAAGCCCACATCCCACATGCAACAGCCAATCACATGTAACCCCACTCCCTATCCCATTTGCAATCATGCTCAGTATATCCTCAACATGTATTCCGCTGCCAGTAGTGTCCACTATACTGCATCACAGAGGACAGAAGACTCAATATAATGTTTGAAACCAAAACTGTCTCCGCTGACTCATTTCACAAGTACGAATGAGAGAGGATGAGAGTATGTGAAGTACACGGCAGTCGTGACATGACCATGTAGTCCACTGGTATTGGATGTCAACGCAAATGAGTAGCACAACTGTGGAAGACACACATGTGTCGTGTGAAGTCGTATGGACGCAGTGCTCAGGTGGGTGGGTGTGACGGGTAGATGCGCACATGCCAAGTTGGAGCACGACGTGTTGGGAGGGGTCATGAACAGTACACCACCGCTTCCCTGGGCATTGTGAGAGGACACCTGTCGGGGGGAGTGAACACGTGTGTGCACAGCAGCCGGGCACACGTACAAAGCGGTACCAGGCGCACCTCAGCCCACCCTCTGTGGACAAGCTGGATCCTGTTGTGCGCCCGCCATGCCCCTTGACAAGGCACACACAGCCCCAGTCGACCAGGTGTAACCCCAACATAGTCAATCCGCACAGGCGATACAGGGCACGGGATGGCAGTGGAGCATGGTGTGTGAGAGGTCTCCTCGCGCTCCTCCTGGTCATATCACGCAGGCAATAGAACCTCAACGTCTAGCATGGCACAAGTCAAATGGAAGTGTAGGGGGACGCACCACAGCACGAGCAGCACTGACGTCACGGGAGGTGGCTCGCACCATCCCATCCATTGCCCATTATACCAACCACGCCACATGCCATTGCGACTAAGTGCAAGCGCGTGCGCCACCACCCCCGAGCCCTCCCCAGAGAGGCCAAAGAGTGAATGTGTGGGCCATCAGTCACAGACGGACGCGGCATGGCCGCAAGGGCAGCCACAGCCACTGGGTGTCGCAGGTGGCGGATCCGGAAGGCGAAGACTGTGATGCATAGTCCATGCAGGCCGGGTCTCCATTTGGGGCACCACGCAGGTGGACGGCATCCCGCCACACATCATACCCTGAGACAGCCCACTCGTGCAACTGGACCCACACATACACTCCTTGCCCTCTCTGGTGCGAGCTTGGGGCTGCCTGTGCAAGCGCTAGCCTCGCAGGTGAGCATGCATATTGGGGGGCGAGGGGTGGACATGAGGGCTGGGGCGAAGATGACTGTATCACTGTCAGTTAGTACAAGGGATGACCCAGATGTGGAAAGGAAGAGACGTGTCCCGTGTGTACTGCAACTAGTCGCCAATCCAACTACCCCCCATGTCCGGAATGTAAGCCCGCACCTAGGCCCGCCCATCCGCCACATCGAACATACCACCAGCACGACAACCTTCCCATTCGAAACACTGACTGGGGGTGGCGACCAGTGAACAATCATGTGTAGCCTACCCACGCGTACATGTGGGCCCTCCATGATCCATGTCACCTGCGGCAAAGACATGACATGCGCAATGAGGGAAGTGAGGAGAGCTGTCCGCCCCACGCACAGAAGGTGCATCAGCTCCACAGACCCAGCAGCGAGTCCAGCAGGGGTCACATGTGCAGGGGCAGCTGTGCCTGGTGTGAAGGCACATGCATATAGACAGCACATCGACCAATGTGTAGTCTGCCCACATCCACAGTCCATCATCATGCGGACATAGGAATTGAACACAGGGCAACACATCTTAGTTGGTGCACCCACCGTGACCAACAATGCGCAATCATCGACGTACCCGCCCTGTGCATGGCCCCCCACCCAACGGAGGCACATCCAGTGCCACCATCCCACACACACAAGCCTTCCACGGAACATGCTGTGTCCAATGGTCAGTACAGAGTCAGCGCCCATCTGGTGGATCCTGAACAGGAGACACATGCACACACATGCCAGCTCCCACTATGTACGTCTGCCACCTGGCACGTGCAATGTAACCTCTCACCTGTGACGTGTGACTGCAAGCACACAGCCGTCTTGGCATGGGGCTGTCAATGTGGACACCTGTCAATGTTTCGGGAGGTGTGATCCGTACAGTGCTGTACATAGGGTGCAGTGCTGACACCTACTACTGTCTCATATCCCCTCGTGCCACAGGTCCCACTTGTTTTGGCCGCTCAGCCTGTGCCCACATCGTCGTCATCGTCGTGTGCCATACTCATCCAGCCTCGGAAGCAGTTCCATGCTCAGCAGACACTCATGTTGCCGTGGCGTTGCCGCTTGACGAATATGCAGTCAGTCCCCATCAGCACGCCCCGCAAGTCATTGGGGCCTAGATCCCCATGTGCATGCACATGGCAGTGGTATGTGTCACTAGCCATTGCCATTGTTGGGAGACCTGTGTAAGTGTATTGTGGCCGTGCCGTCCCAGCTTGACAGCTGGGCTGTGGCTCATGTGCTTGCTCAGTCATGTCAGTGATGTGTATGCGAAATTGCTATGTGTCGTGTTGCTTTGACATGTGTCCTCTGCCATTGTCCCTAGGCGGAGACCGAACATTGACCTCCCATACCAATTGCTGGTGGACATGGACGATACAGAGGTTATTAGGAAGTTTCGGCTGGACAGGCCAACCCTGCATCGACTGTGTGCCATGTTAGAACCCCATCTCCGTCCCCGCAGGGTGTATCCGACTGCTGTCACCCCCACGGCTAAGGTGATGGCCGCCATGCATTTCTTCGCCACTGGGTCATTCCAGCACACAGTGGGCAGTGGAGGAGGGATGTCCCAGCCCATGTTCAGCAAGGTGCTGAGGGATGTACTGGCAGCCATGATGCTGTACCGAAACAGGTACATCCGCTTCCCCAGGGCTCGTGAATTGGCGGCAGTGAAGGGTGCATTCTATGCCCTTGGCAGAATCCCACACGTCGTTGGAGCCATTGACTGCACACATGTTGGCCTTGTTCCACCACAGGCCACTGAGCACCTGTACCGCAACAGGAAGCACACGCACTCCCTGAATGTGCAAGTGGTGTGCCTTGCGGACATGGTGATCACCCACGTGTGTGCAAAGTTCCCAGGCTCGGCCAATGACGCACACATAATGCGCAACAGCATCTTGCCACGACTGATGGCCAATCTGCAACAGGATCGTGGCTGTATTGTCGGTGAGTATGTGGAGTGGTGTAGCGTGCTGGTTGTGCGATGCTGTCCCCTGTCCAGTTGGAATAGCAACGGTTCTCTGTGTCCCTCACACCCAGGTGACTCTGCGTATCCGAATGGGGCATGGCTGCTCAGTCCATTGAGGAATCCTCGCACCCCAGCAGACGATCGATACAATGAGGCACATGGGAGGACCAGACGTGTGGTCGAGCGTACCTTTGGCCTCCTCAAGTCCAGGTTCAGGTGCCTGGACCGCACCGGGGGTGCACTGGCGTACTCCCCACAGAAGGTGTGCCAGATAGTGGTGGCGTGCTGCATGCTGCACAATCTGGCCATTCGGAAGCAGATCCCCCTCATTGTGGATGACGGAGATCAACCAGGGCCCCAGCCCGCAGACCAGGACAGCTCGAGTGAGGAGGACAGCGGAGAGGAGGAAGCTGGGAATGTGCGGCAGCAGCTCATCGCCCGCTACTTCACTTGACGGTGAGTGTCCATGTACGACGGCTGATGTGGCTGTATCTGTGCAGGTGTGTGTGTGCTGTGTCAGGGTGGCCGTTTGTTCACTACGTGCTGTGTGTCAACGCTCCATGGCCAGGGTAGTATGCCACTGTTGGTGACTGTGGCATTGTGCCCTATTGCTCTGTGCGATGTGTGTACATTGCTTGTAGTTGTTGACATGTACTGTGTGATGGGTGTGTGACACACTCATTGAATGTGCTCCTGTTCTGTCTCCCACCCCTAGGTCCCTACAGGCCCTCCGGATTCCATTGCCATGCCACGCATCAGGTGCCTTTCTGCCCAAGGTGGCTGTTGTATTCCGTACAAATAAAACACAGGGCACAAACAGCAGTTAGTGAAAAAGGTGCATTTATTACAAACTGTGACATGTGATTGTGTGTAAGGTGATGACAAAAGTGGTGCGTGCAGTGACAATGAGCTGTCGGTCATGGCTGCGTGATGCTCAGGGTGTACCCACTGGTTCTATGTCCATAGTCCAACACACACATGCCATCCAGATGGCTGTGTGGAGTGGGATCGTAGTCCAAGTCAATGCAGTGGCTGGTCAAGGAAGGCTGGCGGACGGCTGGCTGGCTGCCTCACTTGCGACTGGAGCGTGCGAAGTCCTCCCGGGAGATCTGTTTCCTCTTCGGACGGCCCCTTCCACGTTTGCGAGGGGGGTGCCTGCTTGCGACATGCTGGTGGTTGAGGTGTGCTCACTGGCTGTGGACGCAGGGGAACTGGACACTGCTGCTCGACCCTGCGCCCCGGCAGGTGGTGGCGGAGGGGGAGCTGCTATCCCTGGCCGTGTCCTCACCGCCACCACCAGCTGGCCCATGAGGTCCACGAGTTGACCTATACGGGCGTCCATGGACCTCAGCACCCCCAGCACCTCCCGCGTGTCTGAAGCAGACCTGACCCATTGTTCTTGGGCCTCCTCATAGGCCCCAAGGACTCTGGCCATTTGAGGCAGGGCATGGCTCCCAGGGGAGGCTGGCGTTTCCCTGACCCTGCTCCTCCTACCAGTCCTGCTGCCACCGGCCTGCCCACTAGCCACATTGCTCACCACGGTCCTCGCTGTGGCTCCCAGGGTGGATCCAGTCGGCCGGGCCACCACCTGCGCTGGGGCTGGTGCCAGCGAAGACGTGGTGGTGGTGGCGGCAGTGGTGGTCGGTGCGGCGATGGTGGCGGTTGCGGCAGTGGTAGTGGCCGCAATGACCGTGGGTGTGGCCGCAATGACCGTGGGTGTGGCCGCAACGACAGTGGCAGCAGGGGGCTGGGACTGTTCAGCAGCCCTGGATGATGGGTTGGTGGGTAGGAGGGGTCCTGGGGAGCGGCTGGGCCCTGCCACACCAGATGGGCCTGCTTGGTGGTCCGTGTCCGAAGAGGAGGTGAGATCCTCCACATCCGTGTGTCCTCGTTGGGGGCTTGTGGGCTGGCTGTGCTGGCTGCTGTCTCCATCCCCAGCATCCGGCAGTTCGTCACCTGTGGAGAGAATGAGATTTGTTATTGTGTTGCACCTGGCGAAGTATGTATTTGTCGTCTGACATTGGCAGTTCGTGCAATCTCGTACATGGGTTTCCCGGAGGCGTGTGTGTGGCTGTGGCATTTGTAGTTGTGTGTGCTTGGCAATGGGACTGTGTGCTGTGCACATGTGGCATGGGACGGATTGGCCATGCCGATGGGTGTGTTGCTGTGCCCCTACTTATTGTGACTCTGGTGTATGCGGGCTCCTGGCCCATCCTGGGTCTGGTTTGTACTTTGCTTTTGGTGTTCAGATGGGACGCTTAGGAACGCATATGGCAACATGGGGGCCATGCCCCAGATTCGCATTTGGGAGGGGATATGCTTTTGGGGTTCAAATGGAACGCTTAGGAACGCATATGGCAACATGGGGGCCATGCCCCAGATTCGCATTTGGGAGGGAATATGCTTTTGGGGTTCAAATGGAACGCTTAGGAACGCATATGGCAACATGGGGGCCATGCCCCAGATTCGCATTTGGGAGGGAATATGCTTTTGGGGTTCAAATGGAACGCTTAGGAACGCATATGGCAACATGGGGGCCATGCCCCAGATTCGCATTTGGGAGGGAATATGCTTTTGGGGTTCAAATGGAACGCTTAGGAACGCATATGGCAACATGGGGGCCATGCCCCAGATTCGCATTTGGGAGGGAATATGCTTTTGGGGTTCAAATGGAACGCTTAGGAACGCATATGGCAACATGGGGGCCATGACCCAGATTCGCATTTGGGAGGGAATATGCTTTTGGGGTACATGCTGTGAGCCATGGGTGCTGAACGTGACATGTGTTGTGGCAGCATGACAGTGCATGGTTTGAGGTGTGTGCATGCTTGACATGGCCTGCATATTTGCTGTCTGTTGTGATTACTGGACATGGCATTGGACGCATCGTTATGAGTGAGTGATGGTTGTGTGTGAAAGCCAACGTATTGCAGTTGTCCCATCTCCTTGGTGTGCGTGCTGCCCTGTGCCATGTGCATCACTGCAGTGCTCGTGGGGGGTGTGGCCCATGTTGTGTGTTGTTGCTCACAGTGTGACGTGCGCTTCATTGACTTCTGGCACATGGTTGGTCATGGGCATGTATCTTAGCGTGACTGCTGTATGTGTGGCAGCTGTGCGGATGACATGCCTTTCATGAGACTGGGGCTGACGGATGGGATGGATGGTATGTTGTATGTGCATGGTGTGTCTGTGTGTTTGATGGGTTCAGTGGTGTTCGTGTGCATTTCTGTTGTTCCGCTCTGTTGCGTCTTGTGTTGTTTGTCTTACATAGGCGTAGTTGTGGGGTGTGTGGTTGACAGGCAGTAGGGGCTACATGGACAGGACTTCAATGGTGTTTCGGTTGTGTGTGATGAGTTGCACAGTGGCTGCCGTGTGGTACTATTTTCAGTGTGGCTTGTGTATGCAGACGTGGCTCCTTGGGTGTTGCTATGTCTGTGATGGGTCATGTGGGGTGTGAGTCTGTTGTTCATGTCCGTGTGCACATTGTTCACTTGTTCGTGACGGTGGGCGGTGCTGCGTTTTCGTCTGCTACGTGACATGTCCCATGTGTTGGTCGTGTGCCGGTCCTCATGCCTCCAGTAATCCAGCCCTGTCCAGTTTCCCACCTGCAGGTTGTTCGTGCGTGCACTGTACTGGATGCCACATGGCTCTAAGCGGGGGTGCTCCATGTTGCAGGTCTGTGGGGGTGGGGGGTGTTGTGGGTCGTGGGGGTGGCTGGACACCCACTGACGCCGATTGCTGTGGACCGTGATGTCTGCCTTTCGGCTGTCGTTGTGCACTGCGGTGGCTGACACGTGGCTGTGGGGTGTGGGGGATGCTCCTCCTTGCTGTGCTGTGGGACTAGGGGCCTGGTGTGTGTTGTACTTGTGCTGTCCACCGTCCCACCCACTGCACTTTGTGTTCCTGCCACTTACCTGTTACTTGTCGGTTTGTGCAGCTGTGGCGGACACATGGGTGTGGTGGGTGCTCGTTGTGGCGCTTCTGGCATATTTGGGGACCTGTTGGTGGTTACGTGGCTAGCTGAATGTACACATGTCCCCACGCATCTTACAGTTGTTCTGTTTGGGCTGTGTGTGGTGGTGTCTGTTGCATGTGTGTGTCGTGTATTGTGTGCTGGACATGGGGGTGTTTGTCCCTGGGAGCTGTGGCATGGTGGTAGTGCATGTGAGTACATAGCGGTGTGCTGGTATACATTAGTTTGTACTTACCAGCCTCCACTCCCCTGCTAATCCGGCGAGGATCTCGGGATGTATGATGACTCGCACCTTCTCCTCCCACGCTTTGAAGGTCTTGAAGAGCGCGGGATTCCCTCCGCCAGTGACGGCAGCCAGCTCTCTGTTTTTGCCCTCCTTCTTCTTGACCAGGCTCTTGACGTCATTCCACAGTTTGTTAATTTCGACTCTGTTCCTGGGCAGGGTCCCGACTGCATTGACCTGGTCTACGATCCGGTTCCACATTCTGTTTCTGGTGGCTAGTGGTGTGTGTTGGACCATGTTCCCATAGATTTGTGGGTGCACCTTGATGATCTCGTCGACCATGACCGTCAGCTCCATGGGCGTGAACTTGGGCATTCTTTGTGGTGCCATGGTGTTTGTGGTGCTGGTGCGGTGTGTGTTGTGTAATGTGCAGGGGGTTTGTGGTGCCGGTGTTTGGTGGTGGTGGTGGTGGTGGTGGTGGTGGTGATGTGTGCGTTTCTGTGGTGTGCTGCTGTCCTTGCTGTGTCACTGTGTCCTCTCCTCTCCTCTCTGGTTTGCAATGTAGCAAGGGGTTGTGGTCTGTGGGAGTGCTGCTTTTGTACTCACCTATGTGGGTGTGTCCTCATGGTCTGTTGTTTTCAGGTGTGTTGTGTCTGGGGTTCTGGCCTTTGTATTTTTTGTTTGTCCGGGGGGTGTTTTCGGGATATGTACTGTGCTTGTGTATTTGTGCGTGCCTTGCTGTGTGGACTTGTTGGCCATGTTGTGTGCTATTGCTTTTGTGTGCGGATGGTTTCTGTGCAGGTACGTGGGCGCCATGGCTTCTGCCGTGTCGATTCTCATCGGCGTTGTTTGCGCTGGCGGGCGGTATATTTGTTGTTTTTCCGCGCTCATGTCGGTGCGATCGTAATTTCACGTGCGGTGTGTCGGCCGTGAGGGCGGGCGGTTTTGTGTTGTCGTGCGTGTTTCCGTCCGTGGCGGGCGGTTTGTCTCCGACTCGGACGTTGGCGGGCGGTATTTTGTGTGCTTTTTCAGCCGATGGCGGTATTCGGTTTGTGTAATCGTAATGGCGTGGTCGGTGTTCAGGCGGTGTGTGCGGGCGGATTTTTGCCGCTTCCATGCCTGGCGGAATTATTTGCGCCGGGTATCGTAATGGGCCCCTAAGTAATTAAAAAGATTTAGATTTATTTTTTCCATTCATCTTTATTGAAAAAAAGATGAAAAGAATTTTAGTACACTTTAATTTATGTACAATATTTTGTATGAATTTTTTATAAAGCAAAACAATAATAATTTTTGTATTTTTTGTAATGTATTATATTTTTCAATTATAGTAACATAAATAATAACATTTTTAAAAACATATTTAACATTTAACAATTTTATTTGATATAGTGGAAAAGTTTGGAAACATACATTTTTATCAAATGTGACAATGTAAATTGTTTTTTTGCATACATATATTCATTTAATTATTATTTTGTAACACTTCTACAATTGTTCATATTTTTAAAATATATATTAAAAAATTATATAAAGTGTATATTATTATTTAATATATTTTTTTACATTTTTGTGTACTATTTTCTTTTTTTAATATGTCTGATATTAAATAATATTAGAGTTGTTATAATATTATTTAATGTATAAGAAAAATAATCATTATATAGGGGCCGATTACGATGGCAGACGGACTAGGCTCCGTCCGCCATGGTGGTGTAAACCAGGACCGTCCGCCATGCATGCGGCGGTCCCGCATACCCAATTAGGATGGGACGGCCACCGCGGCGGTCGGATTCCGCACCTTTAACATTGCTGCGGTGGCTGCTGACAGCAGCACCGCCGCGATGTCAAAAAGAGCATGTTTTGCATTTCACTGCACTACGTGGCAGGCACCACACTGTGCCTGCCACTTGGTGCAGTGAAATGTACCCCCCAGTGCACCCACACCTCCCCCCAACACAAGGGGGGGCCCGCAACGGGCCCCCAAAACCAAACTCTGCATGCCTTTCAACGGCGGTTCCACCGCCACGGAAAGCCTGGCTGAGACCTCATCCTAATTTGGCGGACGGTGCCATTTTATGGATGCAGACCGCTCCGCCGGGCAGTCGTAACGATTGCCTGTGGCGGTTCCGTGGCGAACGGGCTTTGCCTCCGCCGCGGTCGCGATCCCACCGCCATCGTAATCTGCGGTGGGAGAATCGCGGTCCGCAGGGCCGGCGGACCTCACCACCGGGCCGGCGGTGGCGATCGTTTCGCGATTGTAATCGGCCCCATAGTTAGGAAAACATTGTGTAAAAGTACATTTTTTTCAACATTTTCAACATTTTAAATATTATTATATTTTTCTAAACAGTAAATAAAAATTTGGTGTAACAAAAAAACATAAAGGGCTCAATTCCGATGTCGTTCGGAAAGCATTGCGACCGAATCGGTTCCGGAATGCTTTCCAGATGACTCGGATCAGAGGAGTCCAACCGAGCGAGTACGATGCGTCTGATTCGGTCGGGCTCCCATTGACTTCAATGGGAACCTGTGTTCCGAACGCGAACACAGGCTCCCATTGAAAAAAGGGGTAGTTGGGGAAAAGAGTGCACCCTGTGGCGGGCACCCCATGATGCCTGCCACACTGTGCATGGGTGGGAAGAGGGAACCCATGGGTACCCCCACGTGCCAGATTCAGAGGGCCCCAGGTAAAGAGGGGCCTGCTACGGGCCCCCAAAGACCGATTCCTGCAGCCGATTCATTCAAGTCAAACCGAAAAGGAAAGGCTGTCCAAATCGTTCACCGTACTCGCTCATTCGGAAACCAAGTCCATAAAGCTGCACAAATCGGATCCGAAAGGCTCGTCCTGCCGAATGCCTTCCGGAACTGATTCGGTCAGCGCTGACGGTTTCCAGGCATCGCACTTGGTCATTCGTAACTGGGAACGAGTCGGTCAGAGACAAGGGCTCCGGATCGGATTCACCAAACACAAATCTGATTCGGAACCCTTCCGCACGACATCGAAATCGAGCCCATATTTTTTTTTAATGTATAGTAAAAAATATTATGTATGATGTAATATTTATTACTATATATTGTACAATTTTTAACATATAATAAAAAATAGTTTCAAAATTTGTTACATTGGTATTTATTTTATATACATTTTTTATTTAAGATTTTTATTTTCCATTGAGCTCAATGAGGAATAGTCTTTTTTAATTTCAATTAGGCGGCCATTTTTGTTTTCAGTAACTCGTATTTTTGAATCTATTGGTATTGTTTTTGAGTCATTTCTGAAGGGAGAAGCTTGCAGTTGGAAGCTGTGTCGCATTGGTTAAGGTAGGTTTATTTTAATTACTTTTTTAAGGTAATTTAAGAGTAGGGTAAAGGTAGTTAGGTACTGTTTAGGGTTTGTATGTTGTGTTTTTGTTGTTGTTGTGGGGTGAACTAGGTAGGTTGTTTTATTTGAGGTACGATTAGTACGTCATAAGGTTAGTGTTATGGTTTGTTTTAGAGTGTTATTTATGTGTAGGGTAGTATGTGTTAAGTAGTTGTAAGTATGTTTTTGTTTGTTTTATTCTATTATTATATTATGTTTATGCGGGAGGGATTTGTGTTATTTTTTTTTTTTCAGGTACTGTTCGTTTCAGACTTGCGGTTGGAAGAAGTTTTTTTTTTAAGGAAATGTGTATTAGTTTTGAGTAAACTAATAATTATTTTGCATTTCTTTTATGGGGGATTTCATGGAGCGTTTCTTTTTTTAAATCTATTTTGCGGGTTTTTTATGGATCTAAGCTACGGATATTGTGTCGGAGGATTTCGCTTTGGACAGTTGTATTTGTCCATTTTTTGGGGGTTCTTTTTCATTAAGTAATGTATTTTTGACAACTTTCAATTTTTTCCTTGGTTTGTGGATAACATTCTTCAGCTACGAAATCGTAAGAAGTTTTAAATTATTTATAGTGGGTGGGAAATGTCAGTTATATATTTGTGTATTGGTAAATTTTGTAATGATGTGTTTGTATTTGTTTTCTATATGGGTAGGATTGTTATATATTTTGTTGTTTGTTGTGCTTTTAGATGATATCTATATATTTAGATATTTTTAAGATATAAAATATTATGTAACATTTTTTTATATGAATATATTATTTGACATTATATTTATATTTTATGTCTTAAATATAATTTTAAGGTTTTGTTAGAAATTTAATTTAGAAATTGGTGCTTTTTACTTTTTAGGTAGGTGTGGAAGTTTTTTAGAGTATGAATTTTGCGATGGTTTCTCAGTATTCTAGTTCTTTTGGGTAGAGCCTTACTTTGAATTGTAAATGCTCATACATTGTTTTAGTTTGTCTTGTTAATTTGGGACATAGTTGTGTTACAGATAGCTCTAGTCTTAATTGTTGGTAGCTTTGTTATTTTTGGATCGATTCTAGTAATTTATGTAGGGTGGATTGGGTTCTTCCCAGTGTGGCTTGGAAGGCATTATGCCATCCTTCCACTGCGTTATTAGTTTTTACTTCCTGGTTTAGTGTACTGTTGTACACATTCCACCATGGAATGTGGAATTTTTGTTGTCTTCTATGTCCAGATCTATGTAGGTTTCTCACCCAGATATCCTCCAAATAGACTTGTAGGGGACTTAGGGGGTGATTACGATGGTGAGGATCCGCCATCGCCAGCCGTGCGTTGGCGGGCTCTCCGCCATCGGACAGCAATTTTCCCCCGCCAAATTAGTATGGCGGGGGAATCC
Source organism: Calotriton arnoldi (assembly GCA_963921515.1). Classification (NCBI taxonomy): domain Eukaryota; kingdom Metazoa; phylum Chordata; class Amphibia; order Caudata; family Salamandridae; genus Calotriton; species Calotriton arnoldi. The sequence continues at coordinate 854,884 of CAWUFW010005719.1, forward strand.
GACCGTGGCGGGTGCAAAGACCGCCCCCCACGGATCCGCCACAGGCAATCGTTCTGATTGCCTGACGGAGCAGTCTGCAGCTGTAAAATGGTGGCGGGTGCCTAGCAGGCACCGTCCGCCAAATTACGATGCTGGCGGGGATTGGTTTTGGGGGCCCGTTGCGTGCCCCCCTTGTGTTGGGGGAGGTGGTGGTGCACTGGGGTATTTCCATGCACTAAGTGGCAGGCACCGCATGGTGCCTACCACGTAGTGCAGGGAAATGCACGGCATGGCAATCTCACATTACGGCGGGTGCTGCTGCCAGCAGCCCCCGCCGCAATGTTAACGTGCCTGGATGCGACCGCCATGGTTTCGGTCGCATCCTAATGTGGGGTGTGGGACCGCCGCCTTACAGGCGGGTGGTCCCAGGCACCGCTAAGATGGCGGGCGGACTCGAGTCCGCCCGCCATCGTAATCACCCCCTTAGTTTTTGTTCATTGGTTTGTTATAGGGGCTGTCAATTAATAAATTGTAGTGTTCAGCAACTTCTGTTATTGGGACGTATGCTAGTGCAATTAGTTTGTTTATTACATATGCAAAGTTGCCGTTAATTCCATATTCTACACTAAGGGTAGATTTTTGTAGGTGTCTCCATATGCTTTGATTAAAATGGTAATAGCAACCTTGTATTGCTGTGTGAGGGTAATTTTTCAGGATGGCTTGTATCATTGACTGTTTGAAGTCTATGATAATGTTTTGTGGGTAGTAGTTATTAGTTTCTTGCTTTATTTTTGTTAGTAGTTCTACATAAGTAGTTGTTTGTTTGTTAGGTAATAGTGCAGAAATGAAGGGGATGTGTCTATTGTGGTACTGTCCATGGATTGTGTATAATTGGAAAAATGGTTTGGGACATATTTTAAATGTACCATCCATCATCCATGTTTCACATGTTTGAAGTTTTTGTAGGTTTGTGGGAGTTGCAAATATTAAAATTCTTCTGTCATTTGATTTGTTATCATAAAGAAGGAATTGTTCTTCGTTATGAGTTAGAGTAAGTTCATGTGGTATTTCAACTTCACTGAATGTTTTAGGGGCAGGAGGGGTGTGAGTAGTAGATTTTTTAGTTCTAGCAATTAATCTTTTTAAAGTTGAGATGGAGGGTAATTGTCCAGTTACATGCTCAGGAACTCCGGTAGGATGTCCTATAGTATTTCTGTTGTGGTTTCTTTGAGCTAGTGCTAGCTTCTTTAAGAGTTTCTAAAACATCTTTTACTTCTATCTCTGCTATGTTAGAGAGGTGGTTATGCTCTTTGACTTTATTACATTAGTTTCCTTTCTGGTTGCCCTCCAATAACATGCATTGGAGTAGTATTTGGTGCATTTCCAATTAATCTTGTCGGCTGTTTGTTTCGCTTGGGTGTAGACATATCCCATATACCATAGTAAAAGTTTTCCTTTTTGCGATGTTATGAATTTTTCACCTTCAGTCATTTTGTTATTTGAACTGTCATGAGGAATTTATTTAGAAAATGTTAAATATGTTATACATGTTTTTATTGTCTTAAAAATAGTAAATTTTTAAAATATACTTACACGTTTGGTTTTGTAAAAGTTGTTGGTTTTTGTGATGTTTTCTGTTGCTCTTTGGATGCAGTGCTTGCTTTTTTTCTGTTGAAGAAAAATATATTTTTAATGTATTTGTTTAACAGTATTGGTTGTTGTTAGAAATGGGATCTCTGGTTGGCTAAGGCTTGCGCCAAAGCCAGGCAGAGACCACCACTCTAGTCAGGGCAAGGGAGTTACACGCCAAAGATAACCCCTGCTCACCCCCTTGGTAGCTTGGCACGAGCAGTCAGGCTTATCCCGGAGGCAATGTGTAAAGCGTTTGCGCACGCACACAGCGACAACATACCAGGCACACCACAAGAAGGAACTCCACACAAGGTTATATATAAAAATAGCCTTTGTATTATCATAAAACACATTAGAATAGTACTCACATAATATACATCGTGCCACCTGGCACGGGGTCATATTTACAAGGGATTATTTACACCTGACAGGGCCAACTGGACCACTGTCAGAACCAGCACAAAGCGAACTTAGTATACGTATCACTTATAATCAATGTAGAACACATCATAAACGTACAACCAGTAATCACTGGTAACCACTGTACTTAGCATCAGCCTGTAACATAAACTACATTATGCACAGTATCACATTAGGCGCGAATTACATTCTGCGCCAACCTCACCAGCATAAATACATTATGCAACCCTCTCATAAGTCTAAACACATTAGACCCTAAACTCCTAAGTATAACTCACATTAGGGGCGTAAATCACAGTAGAGAATAACTCACAACCTAAACGCATTAGGTAATAATAAAATCACAAGCATAAAAACATTATGCAAAACCTCATAATCATAACAGTACATTAGAGGCATAAAACAGGGTGCGTAAATCACGGTAAATGCATCACATTTCCTAGCACCACATAATCACATTAGGGCCTGGCGCCCTATCAAACTCACAGTCCCCCTGGCCAACCGGCCATCTCTAAAGGGGCTCAAATGCCCTATGTCCCAAAGTCAGGGGCGCTGCCAAAGCAGCGAACGTCAAGGGTGCGCAATCTGCGCAGGCCTAAACGTAGCAGCTGCCCACTACTTGCTGGGCAGCTGTGAAAGTACTGGGGCAGAGGAGTGCATCTCACTCCTAACTCTAAAAAGACGTGCCCCCAAAGAAAGAAAGGCCTAAACGATGCAGCTGCCCACTACTTGCTGGGCAGCTGGGAAATCAAGATGTGGGCCACTGGCACTGACTGTGCCCTGCAAGCAATTATGCCCAGACGTTGCAGTTGCCCACTGGCAAGCGGGGCAACTGTGATCATGGCAACAGGGGAACAGCATGGGCCCCTCTGGGCCCTCTTAAGATAATAAGGCTATCGTTGGAGCCACCTAGGCTCTAAAACAATTATGCCCAAGGTTGGAGCGGCCCGCTGACAGACGGGGCCGCTCTGTGCCTCACAAGGTACCACGATGTGCACTGGGAGCCCCCCCCTGGGGACTCCTAACTTCAACCAAAGGCTGCCTCCCAATCGGTCCCCACTCACCGGGGCTGCTCAGGACTCCTCTCGCTGCTCTCTTCGTCGCCGCCGGGGCTCCCAGCTCAATCACGGGAGCCCCGCGCTGCCGCCACTTCTCCACTTCACCCGGGCCCCCTCCTGGGACCCGGGACTTCATGGCACATACAGGGCTCCCACTGGCATACGGGAGCCCTGCAGAAGCAGGCACCGCCTCTCCGTTCCACCCGGGCCCCCTCCTGGGACCCGGGACTTTGCCGCGGTGCTCGAAGAGGCGGGGTAGGCTCCCGTCCTCCTCTCTCCAGACCGCCAGGCTTCCGGCCGCACTTCTCCTGGCAGGCCCCGCCCACAGTCAGGCGCGGGTGCCTGACTTCCTGTTTCGCCCGTTCAGGCTGCGGCGGTGATTTCCTTCGGTCTGGGCAATGCGGGGTGGGCACCCGCTTTTAACTAAAGACACTTGCGGGGTGGGCACCCGCTAAGTGTATTTAAAATAAACGGCAAAAGGTGCGGGTGGGCACCCGCACGGTGCCACAATACGGGGGAATCCCTACGCTGGGGATTCCCTTAAAAGTGATGTGCAGCTCGGCGCTGCGGAGCTCCAGCGCTCCTCTGCTCCCAGAAGTCAGATTATAGCGCTCACGAGGCGCTAGGAGCTGCACCAGTCCTAAAGGATAAAAGAAATGAAGCAAAAGGTCCCAGGGGCATAGCTGGGCCCAGGGAGGCAGCCCTCCTGGCAGGTCCTCCTGGGCCCCAGCAGCAGCACGCCCGCAGGTTTAGGACCAGGTTCAGAGCATTTACATGGGGTCACAGCCCCTTCTTTTATACACCCTTTTCCCTTTGTGTAAAGGTGCAGGGCTGGGGAAAACCAGACGCAACTGGTTTGGGGGAGCTTTGGAGCACTTTGTTTTGCTCAGCTCCTCTCTCCTTTCACAGGACAGGCTAGGGACATCAGACGCACCACAGGGGGTGGAGCCAGCATTGTGGAGGGAAGGCACAGCCCTATTCAGGTCCCAGGTGCAACTCCTCCCTCCCATCTAGATGCAGATCTCTCTATTCACCACTGCGCTGACTCACCCTGCCCCTCCAGGAGCCACACACACCTCCCAGCCCCTGTCACTCACAAGCCAGACATGCAATTCACATCAGGCAGGCAGACACAGAGCACACATAAATGCCAACTTCTAAAAGTGGCATTTCTACACCAGTCACAATAAATCTGCGCACACCATTGCGCAGCATTTATTCTCACGAGTTCGCACATACTAAACTTGCCCCTGCACTCCTCTCACACCAGGAATTACCATGGACACACATATCCCCCATGCATTCCTATGGGAGGGCAGGACAATCTCACCACACGCACTCAGCGCGCACGCACTTTACACTGGCCCACAGTGCTAAAGTGCCCAGAGACTTAAAACTACTGACACACAAGGCAAAAAGTTTAGGGGTGAACCGGCCAAAAAGGGCCAAGTCCAACAGTTGTATTTTGGGGAGTGGGCAGTTATTGGGGTTTTTGGGTTGGGAGTTTTAGTTATTGGATTAGTATTTTTTTAAATGTATGCTTACTTTGGGCATCATTACGATGGCGGGCGGACAAAGTCCGCCCGCCACCGTACTGGTAAACGGGACCGACTGCCAGAGGTGCGGCGGTCCCGCTCGGCCCATTAGGATGCGACCGCCACCCTGGCGGTCGCATTCCGCATATTCAACATTGTGGTGGGCGGTGCTGTGTTGAAAATGCATGTTGTGCATTGGCATGCACAACGTGACTGGCACCGCGCGGTGCCTGCCACCTTGTCCATGCCAATGTAGGGGGGTATCCCCCAAGTGCAGCCCCCCATCCCCCCACCCCCCGGGGGCCCGCAACGGGCCCCCAAAGTGAACTCTGCATGCCTTTCCATGGCAGAGTCTCCGCCATGGAAAGGCATTCCTCCGCACACATCATACTATGGATGGCTGTGCCTGCAAGGCACCGCCACCATATTATGGGCCTCTTCCGCCCGGCAGGCAATCATGACGATTGCCTACCGGCGGAAAAGCGGCGGACGGTCTTTCCGTCTGCCGCGGTACCCCCCGCCATGCTAATGTGGCGGGGGTTAATGGCCGTCCAGCGGGGCGATCGGCCCGCCATGCTAATAGGCCCCTTTGTTTGGAGGAGTTTCTTGGATGTTGTTTGTAGTTAGTTGAGTGTAGTTTGGATATTCTGGAGAGGATAAATAATTTATAATAACATTAGGTTATTTGTTTAGTTTTTTTTGTTTAGTTTAGTTTTATGTTGTTACACTTAATAAATAATTTTCATATTTTACTTACTTTGTGAAGTTGAATTAGAAGTCTTGGATGTGGCAGTGTAATGTTGTAGAAGAAATTCGGCAGAGATTTTGCTTCATCAGGTATTTTGCTGGTGTAATACAGATTTATGTTGATTTTTCATTGGTTTATATAGTGTTTATTTAATTGTACTTTTATTTTTATTGGTTTATTGGTTTATTTGTTTTGTAGTTGTTTTTCATTGGTTTTTGAAGCATGGGTTTAAATTGTTTTGGCAGTTGTTTCCTTTTTTGGTAAATGCTAATTAATGTTAAATTATGTCTCAATATTATGTGTATATTTAGTTATATGTTAGTCTTTATTTTGTAAAGTTATAATGTAATAGATATATAAATTAAAGTTTTTTAGTTAATTTCTTTGTAAAAATTATTTATTTGATGGTGTTAGTTTTGTGAAGTATTTTGTAGTGGTGTTTTATTTTAATATTGATATTAATTTTAGTTAGTTATATTGGGTGTGTTTGTACTATTGTTTATATTATTAATGTTATGTTTTGTGTTATTTTTATCTTTTTGAGGTGTCGATAATTTTGTGTTTACTAGAATAATGTGGTCTATATTTTTGGTTCCGATATTTTTGTTGTTTTATACGTTTATTTAATGGTTATGATATTATTTTTTATGATATTTCTGTTTTCAATATTATATTTATCTGTGTTTTTACTGGCAATATTTTTATTTTGATATTTACGTATTTTATTAAATAAATAAAGGATGTCGATATTTTTGTGGTCGATATAAGTGTGTCGATAATTTTGTTGGTCGATATTAGTAATGTCGATATTAGTAGTGTCGATATTATGTCAGTGTTCCGGGTGTGGGTGGGGGGGCTAGTTCTGACTGAAACAGAACGAAAGCAAGGTGTTCGCCAGAGTTGAAGTAATTAAAATGACAGCAACCAAAAATTATATCAGCCAAAACCAAAAAATGAAAAATAATAAAAAATAATAAGGAATAAAAAAACAACACAAAAACAAAAAAATACACAGCTCAAGGTACAGGGAACTCGAACCCCGGGCTTGGGCTCACTTGGTGGTGTACGCACCTTACCGGATGAGCTAGTTCCTGCTATTGCCAGTGCATGGCAGGAATTGCCATTGAATAATAAGCGATATGGAGGGGGCAGTAGGAAGGTGCAATTTGTCTGAATTGCTCATTTTTCGAGAATTATGTTTTTATGAACTTGTTAAGAAGGCTTGTGTAATAAGGTGCCATAGGCCACCCGGTGTTCAATTTGCAAACTGAAATATCGGGCGGTTGTGCAATGGAAGGTGGCCAAGCCTCTGGAGCTAATAGTGGTGTGGCACTGAAGATGGGGATCAAGTACATGAGCAGCATGAATATAATGAATTGTGAGCTATAATGTGTGGGTCGTGGATGTAAAGTTGAATGTGGGGCCCCTGTATGATGCTGGAGTGTGACGTTTACATGTGCAAGACCATGTTCAAAGAATGTCTGCCTAGATAAAAACCTGGACACTTATTTGCAGCTTACATATACAGAAATACTTAAATTGCACACTTCAAACCATACAAGACATCAAAACGATAAAAAACATCAGCATGAGCTAGCAGTAGGAGGTCAGCATATCAATTTATCAATGTGACGAAGTTATGCCTCTTCTCAATTGTGTTAAACCATTCCTTATTGAGTCACAAGTGTCTATCCATTTGCATTCAAGGCTTTGTAGCTTGAACTTAATATCTCCTCCTCTTGGTGGTAGAGTGGCTTATTCCAGAGCTTGCCATCTGATGCTCTCTGTTGTGTGCTTTTTCTCCAAGAAGTAGGACACCATGGGTGCAGTGGCTACCAAACAGCAAATTCTGCTTCTGTGTTGAGAAATCCTTGCTCTGACTTGTTGAGTAGTCTAGCCAATGTAGTTTAAATCACAAAGACACCATATACAGTGTTAGACCTGGCATTATTGGCGCGGGTCTCCCTTCCTCTTTTCGCTTCTTACCTTTTATGTTGACTAGATTTAGATGCTCTGGGCGCTGTGCCACTGCCAATCAGTGACACAGCGCGAATGCTCCCTGTGTGAAGATAACTGTATGAATTGGGATAACCATAGTTTGGCTCGTTTGGTTTACCTGTCAGCCCCTAGTATCAGTGCACTGTGTGTGCCCAGGGCTGGTAGACCAAATACTGCTGGTGGGCCTGCAGCGCTGATTTGCGCTACCCACCGAAGCGGCTTTTCAAGTATGCCTGTGTAACATGTTCTAATAGCGAGTTACCCTCCATTTCACTGTTTACTGTTGTGAGGCCACCCGTTCTCATAGGCCAGAATGGGCAGGCTGAGTATTACATGCCTTAATCCTACCTGCCCCCAGGAACCTGATAGGAACGTCGAATTTGATATGTTTAAGCTCAGAACATTGAGATACATCTTTTAGTAAGGATTATTAGCGTAGCCCGTGTTAGAAAATGCCTCTACTAGAAACGAGGTATTTTCTGGCCTAAGCTTTCCTGTAGGCTTTGCTAGCGTGTGTATTGGCCATCTGGTTTTGGAGCGGCAGGGCCAGCTGGGTCAGACCTGGCTGGAGAGAGAGATCGGCATTCAGAGTATGGGGAGGGGTGACTCTTTGATCCGAGCAGGGCCGTGCCTGGCAAGGTGAATGATGGCTCCATCTCCCACTGGGCGTCTGATAGCAGACCCCCAGATTCTCAAAGGGCAGGATGTCGCCTCGTAAACCAAGTGCTCCCGACCCCACCAAACTGGTTCTGGCTGGATGCAGTGATTTGTGACTGCAGAGAACAAAGACTTTTTAGGTATAAAACGCTGCGCTGAAACCTGGTGCGGTGTGTTCCTTCTGGATGTCAAGACGAAACTCTGTCCGAGCGGACAGAGGAAAGGACTTTGAAACTTTCACCAAGCTTGCTGAAGAAACTACCCAAGGGTCTGAATTGAGAGCGCCTCCTGCTGAAGTCTCAGGGACATTAGACTTCACCCCGTCAGGCGCCTGAATTCCTGTGCTAGGGATTCTACTTGCAGGTGAGGCCTCCGTCGAGTAATCCGGAACCTCTAGTTCTACTGTGAGGAACACGGACTGGTAACCCTTGTGAACTCTGTGTGTGGGCCGCCGCAGCTAAGAGAGAGCTGCCGCCGCTGAGCGCCCGCCTTAATTTGAATCTTCAGAACCTTCGCTGCAGCTGTGTGGGCGCCGCAGCTAAGAGAGAGCTGCCGCCGCTGAGTGCCCGCACTTGTGTCAGCTGTGCAACATCGTAAATTGTCCTGTGGGCCGCCGCAGCTAAGAGAGCTGCCGCCGCTGAGTGCCCGCACTTGTGTCAGCTGTGCAACCTCGTGAATTGTCCTGTGGGCCGCCGCAGCTAAGAGAGCTGCCGCCGCTGAGTGCCCGCACTTGTGTCAGCTGTGCAACATCGTGGATTGTCCTGTGGGCCGCCGCAGCTAAGAGAGAGCTGTCGCCGCTGAGTGCCCGCACTTGTGTCCGCTGTGCATCATCGTGATTTGTCCTGTGGGTCGCCGCAGCTAAGAGAGAGCTGTCGCCGCTGAGTGCCCGCACTTATGTTCGCTGTGCATCATCGTGATTTGTCCTGTGAGCCGCCGCAGATAAGAGAGAGCTGCTGCCGCGGAGTGCTCGCACCCTTGCTAACTTTGCATCATCGTGATTTGTCCTGTGAGCCGCCGCAGCTAAGAGAGAGCTGCTGCCGCTGGGTGCTCGCACCTTTGCTAACTTTGCATCACCGAGATTTGTCCTGTGGGCCGCCGCAGCTAAGAGAGAGCTGCTGCCGCTGAGTGCCCGCATCTTTGTCAACTTTGCATCATCGTGAATCGTCCCGTGGGCCGCCGCAGCTAGGAGAGCGCTGCTGCCGCCGTGAGCCCACCACGGAGCTGCACGACGAGAGTCATCGCCACCACCAGCCCGGGCCGCCGCAGCCGCGTGCTGCTGCTGCCGCTGGGAGCCCGCCTGTCCCCGAGTGCCCGAATCATTGTGAGTGCACGTTGCGGACCACTGCAGTCGAAAATTGTGGTCGCTGGGAGTCCGCCTGTCACCATCTCCGCTTCTTCGAGAAGCTACGTTCTGTGTCCCCGTCCAATGGCAGGTATCTGGTGCGCAACGGGTCGCGTAGACCCAGGCCTTGAACTCAGTCAGTGCCACGTTCTGGTGAATACGTATTGCCTTTTTAAGTCCCTACTGATTTACGTGCATTGTGACTGGTTAAAACGCTTTTGAGAGTCTCGTACTAAACCTTAGATAAAGATACTATTTTTCTATACCTACTTGAGTTGTGTCCTTTTGTGGTGTCGTTACTGCCTTATTGTGCATGGTCATAAATGCTTCACACACTGCCTCTGAGATAGGCCTAACTGCTCGTGCTACGTTACCACAGGGTTGAGCAGGGGTTATCAAAGGGGGTAGCCCACTTGCCCTGACTTAGGAAGAAGGGTCCCTATTTGGACAGTGGCGCCAGCCATTGTCAACTAGAGACCCCCATTTCTAACATTGGCGGTCAGCGGTGAGGATCAGGACTTGCATTTATGATCCACGTACAATAACTGGTAGACACCACTAGTTAGTACAGACCAAAGCGCAGACACGCGCGGATTTTTTTTTCCTCTCCGAATTTTTTGTTGTTGCTTGTTTTAGTATTGAATTGTTGATCGCAGCCATGAGTACTGCTAATATGGGAAGGCCAACATCCAATGCTTCGGAGGATCTCGCCTTTGAGGAGGAAAGATTAGATACCTATACTGCCAAACAGCTGAAGTCATTTTGTAGGCAATTCGCAGTCCCCGTGATAGGTCTCTCTAGGAAGGAGGAGTACCACAAGGCGCTGAAGGCCTGGTGGGAAGCGAGAGAGTCCGCTGGGGATGAGGAAGAGAATGCTGGAGAGCAGCAGGATGATGCAGTAGAGGGGGGGGAGATAGAACACCTTCCAATCCAGGTACTAGTGTATCCCAAAGGAGCCTGACCCCAGAAGAGCTGGAGGACAGGGAGAGAGATAGGAGGCATAGTTTGGAGATGGCTAAATTGGAAGGTCAGAAGGACCTTGAGAGTAAGAAGTTAGACATTGAGAAGAATCGATTGTCAATTGAACTTGAGAAAATGAGAATGGAACATGAGAGAATGTTGAGGGAGATAGAGATCAGGGCGAGGAGTGTCCCGGTCTCCCCCTCTGGTGGCAGCATACCTTTAGTAACTCCTGAGAGTAGAGTTTATATTCCTAAGGATGTCATTAAGGATTTTCACAAGAGTGAGGATATTGGGCAATGGTTTGCCGCATATGAGATAGCAATGGTGTCCCACCGGGTCCCTGAGCAGGATTGGGGAGCGGGATTGTGGGGGCGCTTTGTGAGTGATGGTAGGGATACCCTGTTGGACCTGCCTGAGGAGAGCAGGATGGTGTATGCCCATATGAAAGAAGCTTTAATGACCCGTTATGGTTTGACCCCAGAAATGTACAGGCAGAGGTTTAGGACCTGTAAGAAGTTAGAGGGTACCACGTGGGTTGAATATGTGTCTTTTTTCTGCAGAGCAATGGATCGCTGGGTAAAGGGTAGCAAAGTGGAAACTTTCGAGCAATTGTATGATTTGTTTGCGTGGGAGCATTTGTCCAGTAACTGTTTTCCAGAGCTACGCCAGCACCTGATTGATAGCAAGCTGACTAACCCTAGGAAGCTTGCTGAGGAGGCGGACCGCTGGGTGAGCACCCGGGTCCGCAAAGGTTTTGTGGGAGACTTCGCCAGAGGTGGGCAGGGTCCCCAGCAGAGAAGTGGGGGGGACAAGGGTAAACAGAGGGAGTTCCAGAGAGGGCCCCAAAGTAATTCCCAAGGGAACCAAGCAGTGGTGTCCCAGCCTCCCCCTGAGAAGAAGCCAGTGTCCCCGACAGGTAGGCCTGTCCAGAGGGGGCCACTCACTTGTTTCAAGTGTGGTCAAGTGGGCCACTGGTATTATGATCCCCAGTGTCCCCAGAGGGACCCCAATGCATCCCCTCGTGCACCACCCCGCCAGATTGCCAGTGTAGCCCTGGGGGGGAGGAAATGGAGGTCCAAGGTGGGTGGGATCCCGTAGAGTTAACCCTTGTCTCGCTAGGAGACTTCGAGAAGGTCCCTAACCCCACACTGCTGAATAACACTCAGAAGTACCGGCAGTGGGTGACCATCAATGGCCATAGGGAGGAGGCTCTCAGGGACACCGGAGCTAGTGTGACTGCTGTCAGCTCCCGGTTGGTGTCCAAAGAGCAAGTTGTCCCCCATGCATTCTGCCCCGTAGTGTCAGCAGACAACTCAGAGAGCCAGTGTGAAGTGGCTCAGGTTCCCTTTGAGTGGGGGGGTCGCAGGAACTCTTCAAGTGGCTGTGAGGGCCGCCATGCCTGTAGACTGTCTGTTCGGCAACGATCTGGAGAACTCCCCGTGGGCTACGGTGGAGAGAAAGTCTCATTTGGAAATGTTGGGTTTGCCTGAGTGGGCGTGTGTGACCAGTCGGTCCATGACAGCTCAGAAGGATGTTCAGGAGGGTCTGGAACCTGAAAGTATGGCCAAGGCCCCTGCCTCAAAGAGAAGTGGTAGGGGCGCGGGAAACCGGCCCCCGCGGTTCCCACGGTCCCGGAGGGAGCAGACCTTGAGGGGGATGCCCTGGAACCTACAGGGAAACAAGTGACCGAACTGGGGGACCTACCAGAGCTGACCCATTGTCAGCAGGAAGGGGGGCCCTCCAGGGAGGAATTTTGCGAGCAGCAGAGAACCTGCCCTTCTCTTGAGGGGGTGCGGCGACAGGCCGCCGCCCAGGCAGTAGGTGACCAGACAGGGTCACATTGGATCTAATGGGGGAACGACCTCCTTTACAGCGAGCCTAAGGTTGCTGAGCCTGGGTCAGCTTGTGTGCTGGTGGTACCCCAGCGCTTCAGGACCTTCCTACTGGGGTTGGCTCATGATGTGCCACTGGCCGGGCATCTGGGGCAGACCAAGACCTTTGAGAGGCTGGTCACCCACTTCTATTGGCCCCAGATGCGCAGGAGCTCAGATGCTCACTGCAGGACGTGTGAGACTTGCCAGGGAAGTGGGAAGAGTGGGGGGAAGATTAAGGCCCCACTACAGCCCTTTCCCATGGTGAGCACCCCATTCGAGAGAGTGGGCATTGATATTGTGGGGCCTCTGGATCCCAAGACAGCCATGGGCAACAGGTTCATCCTGGTCTTGGTGGACCATGCCACCCGGTACCCTGAGGCCATCCCGGTCAGGACAGTGACGGCCCCCGTGGTGGGACGGGCACTGATGGGGATTTTCTCCCGTGTGGGATTCCCCAGAGAGGTGGTGTCCGATAGGGGAACTAACTTCATCTCCAAGTACATGAAGTCTCTGTGGGAGGAGTGTGGGGTAACGTATTAGTTCACCACTCCTTACCACCCCCAGGGTAATGGGCTGATTGAGAGATTCAACCGGACCCTTAAGGGCATGATTATGGGCCTAGGCGAGCCCATGAGGCGTAAGTGGGATGTCCTCTTGCCATGCCTGTTGTTTGCTTACCGTGAGGTGCCACAGAAGTCCTTAGGGTTCAGTCCCTTTGAGCTGCTCTATGGTCACCCGGTAAGAGGGCCTCTGAGTCTGGTCAAGGAAGACTGGGAGCAATCTCCCAGGAAACCTCCCCAGGATGTGTTTAGTTGCATGCTGGCCTTCAGGAACCAGACTCGGCGTTTCAGGAAACTTGCTGAGGCAAACCTGGAAACCAGCCAGGAAGAGATGAAACGCTGGCACGATCAGAATGCCACTCTGATCGAGTTTCAGCCTGGACAGAAGGTTTGGGTCATGGCCCCGGTGGAGCCCTGTGCGCTCCAGGATAGGTGGACCGGCCCCTTTGAGGTGGTGGAACGCAAGAGTCCTGTTACCTACATGGTGGACTTGCAGTCTCCCAGGAACCCCTTGCGGGTCCTGCATGTTAACCGCCTGAAGCCCCACTTTGAGAGGTCTGAAGTGGGCCTGCTTCTGGCCACAGATGCTGGGATGGAGGAGGAGAGCGAGCCCCTTCCTGACCTCCTGTGTGCGGGGGAGCGAGATGGATCAGTGGAGGGTGTGGTCCTCTCCACCACACTGACTCCTGAGCAGCAGGGTGATTGTCGCCACCTGTTGGGGCAATTCAGTGATCTGTTCTCCCTGGTACCTAGTGTCACTGATTGGTGTGTCCATGACGTGGACACCGGGGACAGTCCTCCCATTAAGCACAAGGCTTACCGAGTGACTGACCGGGTAAGGGCCTACATTAAGGATGAGGTTACCAAAATGTTTGCCCTTGGGGTGATTGAGTCCTCTAGCAGCCCTTGGTCCAGCCCAGTGGTCCTGGTACCAAAAGCTGCAGCGCCTGGTACCACCCCAGACCTTCGGTTCTGCGTGGACCATCGGGGCCTCAATTCAGTCATGAAGACTGACGCGCACCCCATCCCCAGGGCTGATGAGCTCATAGAGCGGTTAGGGGCTGCAAAATACCTCAGCACATTTGATTTGACGTCTGGGTATTGGCAGATCGCCTTGACCGAGGGAGCAAAGGAGAGGTCAGCCTTCTCCACACCCAATGGACACTACCAGTTCCGGGTGATGCCCTTTGGAATGAAGAATGCCCCTGCCACCTTGCAGAGGCTGGTCAACAGGGTGTTGGTTGGGCTGGAAGACTTCAGTGCCGCCTACCTGGATGACATTGCGGTGTTTAGCTCCTCTTGGGAGGACCACCTGCGCCACCTCTGGGAGGTATTGATGGCACTGCAGAAGGCGGGCCTCTCAATCAAAGCCAGTAAGTGCCAGATTGGGCAGGGTTCTGTAGTGTATTTGGGGCACCAGGTGGGGAGCGGCCAGGTGGCGCCCCTTCAGCCCAAAATTGACACTATCCTGGCGTGGGAACCCTCCCAAGACTCAGACGCAGGTGAGAGCCTTCTTAGGACTCACGGGGTACTACAGGAGGTTTGTCAAGGGATATGGCAACATTGTTGCACCCTTGACTGAGCTGACTTCTAAGAAGCAGCCAAAGAAGGTAAATTGGACTGACACCTGTCAGAACGCGTTTGACGCCCTGAAGACTGCCATGTGCACCGCACCCGTGCTTCAGGCGCCCGACTTTTCAAAGGAATTTGTTGTCCAGACAGACGCCTCAGAGCATGGTATAGGGGCTGTTCTGTCACAGATCAATGAGGAGGGACTAGACCAACCGGTAGCCTTCCTGAGCAGGAGGTTACTTCCCCGGGAACAGAGGTGGAGTGCAATTGAGCGTGAGGCATTTGCTGTGGTCTGGGCGCTGAAGAAGCTGAGACCATATCTGTTTGGGACTCACTTCCGGGTTCAGACAGACCACAGGCCCCTTAGATGGTTGATGCATATGAGGGGTGAGAATCCCAAGTTGTTGAGGTGGTCAATTTCCCTACAGGGTATGGATTTCACGGTGGAACACCGCCCCGGTACAGAACACGCCAATGCTGACGGTCTGTCCAGGTTTTTCCGCCTTAGTGATGAGAACTCCCAAGGGAATGGTTAGTTCTCCCCACATTTCAGCTGGAGGGGATGCGTGTTAGACCTGGCATCATTGGCGCAGGTCTCCCTTCCTCTTTTCGCTTCTTACCTTTTATGTTGACTGGATTTAGATGCTCTGGGCGCTGTGCCACTGCCAATCAGTGACACAGCGCGAATGCTCCCTGTGTGAAGATAACTGTATGAATTGGGATAACCATAGTTTGGCTCGTTTGGTTTATCTGTCAGCCCCTAGTATCAGTGCACTGTGTGTGCCCAGGGCTGGTAGACCAAATACTGCTGGTGGGCCTGCAGCGCTGATTTGCGCTACCCACCGAAGCGGCTTTTCAAGTATGCCTGTGTAGCATGTTCTAATAGCGAGTTACCCTCCATTTCACTGTTTACTGTTGTGAGGCCACCCGTTCTCATAGGCCAGAATGGGCAGGCTGAGTATTACATGCCTTAATCCTACCTGCCCCCAGGAACCTGATAGGAACGTCGAATTTGATATGTTTAAGCTCAGAACATTGAGATACATCTTTTAGTAAGGATTATTTGCGTAGCCCATGTTCGAAAATGCCTCTACTAGAAACAAGGTATTTTCTGGCCTAAGCTTTCCTGTAGGCTTTGCTAGCGTGTGTATTGGCCATCTGGTTTTGGAGCAGCAGGGCCAGCTGGGTCAGACCTGGCTGGAGAGAGAGATCGGCATTCAGAGTATGGGGAGGGGTGACTCTTTGATCCGAGCAGGGCCGTGCCTGGCAATGTGAATGATGGCTCCATCTCCCACTGGGCGTCTGATAGCAGACCCCCAGATTCTCAAAGGGCAGGATGTCGCCTCGTAAACCAAGTGCTCCCCGACCCCACCAAACTGGTTCTGGCTGGATGCAGTGATTTGTGACTGCAGAGAACAAAGACTTTTTAGGTATAAAACGCTGCGCTGAAACCTGGTGCGGTGTGTTCCTTCTGGATGTCAAGACGAAACTCTGTCCGAGCGGACAGAGGAAAGGACTTTGAAACTTTCACCAAGCTTGCTGAAGAAACTACCCAAGGGCCTGAATTGAGAGCGCCTCCTGCTGAAGTCTCAGGGACATTAGACTTCACCCCGTCAGGCGCCTGAATTCCTGTGCTAGGGATTCTACTTGCAGGTGAGGCCTCCGTCGAGTAATCCGGAACCTCTAGTTCTACTGTGAGGAACGCGGACTGGTAACCCTTGTGAACTCTGTATGTGGGCCGCCGCAGCTAAGAGAGAGCTGCCGCCGCTGAGCGCCCGCCTTAATTGGAATCCTCAGAACCGCAGCTGAAACTGTGTGGGCCGCCGCAGCTAAGAGAGAGCTGCCGCCGCTGAGCGCCCGCCTTAATTTGAATCTTCAGAACCTTCGCTGCAACTGTGTGGGCCGCCGCAGCTAAGAGAGAGCTACCGCCGCTGAGTGCCCGCACTTGTGTCAGCTGTGCAACATTGTGAATTGTCCTGTGGGCCGCCGCAGCTAAGAGGGCTGCCGCCGCTGAGTGCCCGCACTTGTGTCAGCTGTGCAACCTCGTGAATTGTCCTGTGGGCCGCCGCAACTAAGAGAGCTGCCGCCGCTGAGTGCCCGCACTTGTGTCAGCTGTGCAACATCCTGGATTGTCCTGTGGGCCGCCGCAGCTAAGAGAGAGCTGTCGCCGCTGAGTGCCCGCACTTGTGTCCGCTGTGCATCATCGTGATTTGTCCTGTGGGTCGCCACAGCTAAGAGAGAGCTGTCGCCGCTGAGTGCCCGCACTTGTGTCCGCTGTGCATCATCGTGATTTGTCCTGTGAGCCACCGCAGCTAAGAGAGAGCTGCTGCCGCGGAGTGCTCGCACCCTTGCTAACTGTGCATCATCGTGATTTGTCCTGTGAGCCGCCGCAGCTAAGAGAGAGCTGCTGCCGCGGAGTGCTCACACCCTTGCTAACTTTGCATCATCGTGATTTGTCCTGTGAGCCGCCGCAGCTAAGAGAGAGCTGCTGCCGCTGGGTGCTCGCACCTTTGCTAACTTTGCATCACCGAGATTTGTCCTGTGGGCCGCCACAGCTAAGAGAGAGCTGCTGCCGCTGAGTGCCCGCATCTTTGTCAACTTTGCATCATCGTGAATCGTCCCATGGGCCGCCGCAGCTAGGAGAGCGCTGCTGCCGCCGTGAGCCCACCACGGAGCTGCACGCCGAGAGTCATCGCCACCACCAGCCTGGGCCGCCGCAGCCGCGTGCTGCTGCCGCTGGGAGCCCGCCTGTCCCTGAGTGCCCGAATCATTGTGAGTGCACGTTGCGGAGCACTGCAGTCGAGAACTGTGGTCGCTGGGAGTCCGCCTGTCACCGTCTCCGCTTCTTCGAGAAGCTACGTGCTGTGTCCCCGTCCAACGGCAGGTATCTGGTGCGCAACGGGTCGCGTAGACCCAGGCCTTGAACTCAATCAGTGCCACGTTCTGGTGAATACGTATTGCCTTTTTAAGTCCCTACTGATTTACGTGCATTGTGACTGGTTAAAACGCTTTTGAGAGTCTCGTACTAAACCTTAGATAAAGATACTATTTTTCTATACCTACTTGAGTTGTGTCCTTTTGTGGTGTCGTTACTGCCTTATTGTGCATGGTCATAAATGCTTCACACACTGCCTCTGAGATAGGCCTAACTGCTCGTGCTACGTTACCACAGGGTTGAGCAGGGGTTATCAAAGGGGGTAGCCCACTTGCCCTGACTTAGGAAGAAGGGTCCCTATTTGGACAGTGGCGCCAGCCATTGCCAACTAGAGACCCCCATTTCTAACATACAGTATACCACATTAGTAGATGCACAGTTAGTATGTTGTTGTAATGTGGTTTTAATTAGCCCATGTGTGAAAGTTTTGGTGTTCATAGTGAATTTACAAGCGAAGCATACTCCACATTTAAAATGGCCTTTGATAGGTTTGAGGCCCCATACAGATGTAATAGTATTACTCTGTTTGATGATGTCTGAATTAGCATTGCCCAAATGCTGTTTGATGTCTTTCCCTTTCCTATAAGAAAAATGTGGGAGCTTGTTAAAACTTTGCATTGTAGTGAGTGTTGGCTAATGTTTCTTGATGATTTTCACTATCTCATAAGAGTCTGGACAGAACGTGGTGACACATACAATTTTGTCCACTGTAGGTTTGGCCTGTGTCTGCAAGATCTGTTCCCTTGGGCTATACCAGGCTCTCTTCATAGAGTTTCTAACCAGGTGTTAGGGGTAGCCTCTTTCACTGAGTTTCGTGCTTAGGATGGTGCCCTGGTGCCCTCCCTGAAAAAATCATCATTTAGGGTAATCAATCAATCAATCAATCACAGAATTTGTAGAGCGCACTACTTACCCGCGAGGGTCTCAAGGCGCTGGGGAGAGGGAAGGGGGGGGGGGATGCTGCTACTGGTCGAACAGCCAGGTCTTGAGTAGCCTCCTGAAGGTCAGCAGGTCTTGGGTCTGTCGTAGGCTTAGTGGAAGGGTGTTCCAGGTCTTGGCGGCGAGGTGTGAGAAGGATCTGCCACCGGTGGTTGTTCTTCGAATGCGAGGGACGGTGGCAAGGGAGAGGTCGGCGGAGCGGAGCTGGCGGTTGGGGACGTAGAAGAAGAGTCGTCTGTTGAGGTAAGCTGGGCCAGTTTTGTGGAGTGCCTTGTGTGCGTGGATGAGGTGTTTGAAGGTGATCCTCCTGTCGACGGGGAGCCAGTGCAGGTTCCTCAAGTGGGGGGTGATGTGGCTGTGGCGTGGTACGTCGAGGATCAGTCGTGCGGAGGCGTTTTGTATGCGTTGCAGTCGCTTGATGAGCTTGGCCGGGGCTCCCGCGTAGAGGGCGTTCCCATAGTCCAGTCTGCTACTGACGAGGGCCTGGGTGACTGTTCTTCTTGTGTCTGTCGGGATCCACCTGTAGATCTTGCGAAGCATGCGGAGGGTGTTGAAGCAGAAGGAGGAGACTGCGTTGACTTGCTTGGCCATGGAGAGCGTTGAGTCAAGGATGACTCCCAGGTTGCGTGCGTGGTCGGTGGGTGCCGGGGCTGCTCCCAGCGTCGTTGGCCACCAGGAGTCGTCCCAGGCTGAGGGGTTGGAGCCGAGGATGAGGACCTCCGTTTTGTCCGTGTTCAGCTTTAGTCGGCTGATCTTCATCCAACCGGCGACGGCCTTCATTCCTTCGTGGAGATTGGCTTTGGCGGCGAGGGTGTCCTTGGTGAGGGAGAGGATCAGTTGAGTGTCGTCGGCGTAGGAGATAATGTTGAGGTCGTGTTGTCTGGCGATGCGTGCGAGCGGGGCCATGTAGATGTTGAACAGTGTTGGGCTGAGGGACGATCCCTGGGGTACGCCGCAGATGATCTCGGAGGCTTCGGATCGGAATGGTGGGAGGCGGACTCTCTGGGTTCTGCCGTCGAGGAAGGAGGTGGTCCATTCCAGGGCCTTGTCTCGGATCCCTGCGTCGTGGAGGCGTGCGCGTAGAGTGCAGTGGCAGACAGTGTCGAAGGCGGCGGAGAGGTCCAGCAGGATGAGAGCTGCGGTCTCACCATTGTCCAGCAGGATCCTGATGTCGTCGGTGGCGGCGATGAGGGCAGTCTCAGTGCTGTGGTTGCTGCGGAACCCCGATTGGGATGGGTCCAGGATGCTGTTTTCTTCGAGGTATCGGGTTAGCTGTTTGTTGACGATCTTCTCGATGACCTTGGCTGGGAACGGAAGCAGAGAGATGGGCCGGACGTTCTTGAGGTCTCTCGGGTCCGCCTTGGGTTTTTTGAGTAGGGCGTTGATCTCTGCGTGTTTCCAGCTCTCTGGGAAGGTCGCGGTCTCGAAGGAGAGATTGATGACGTTGCACAGGTGGGGTGCGATGGAGCTGCTGGCTTTGTTGAAGATGTGGTGCGGGAAATCGTCTGACGGGGAGCCGGAGTGTATTGTGCTCATGGTCTTGATGGTGTCCTCGATGTTCACGCTGGTCCAGGCTGGCAGGGGGTCGTGGTCGATGGTGTGTGGCGGGTCTGGTGCATCGATCTTAGTTGGGGCTGTCATGGTGTTGAAGCTGTCGTGGATGTCGGCGATCTTGCGGTGAAAGAAGGTGGCGAGAGAATCGCACAGGGGTTGCGACGGCGGGATGTCGTTGGTGTTGGAGCTGGGATTGGAGAGTTCCTTCACGATGTTGAAAAGCTCCTTGCTGTTGTGTGCGTTGTTGTCGAGGCGGTCTTTGAAGGAGATTCTCTTGGCGGACCTGATGAGGTGGTGGTGGTTACGGATGGCGTCTTTGTGGGCTGTGTGGCTGTCCGGTGTCTTATCACTGTGCCATTTCTTCTCTAGTTTCCGGCAGGTACGCTTGGAAGCTAGGAGTTCCGAGGTGAACCAGCTGGCTCTTTTGGTGGTGTCGCTGTAGGTGAGCTTTTTCAGCGGGGCGAGGGTGTTGGCACAGTCGTCCATCCATCGTCTGAGGTTGCAGGCAGCGTCGTCGGTGTTGGATGGTACAGTTCCTGCGCAGTCTTAGGGACTAAGCACCAATATTCCACAGCAGGCGCAATTGAAAAGGGGCGCATTCATGATTTTCAAGTTCCATCCTGGAATAAAATGCATTTACATTCCCTAGGGGACTGTACAGCGCAGCTGGCAGAACTCAAGGCCCTGATACTGGCACTGCAGAATACGGATCATGGATTCCCCACACTTATAGTGTGTGATTCGTATTATTGTGTACAGTCATATAATGAATACCTCTATTACTGGGGCCAGAATGGATTTCGAGATTCCAAGGGTTGCATAATAAAGTACAAGATGCTTTGGGAACAGGTGGCAAAGCTGAAAGACTGCTTGCCACAGGCTCATGTAATACATATGTTGAGTCATCGACGTGTTGGCATTTACGTTGCAGGGAATTCCATGGCTGATGAAGCCGATAAGGCAACAGTTCGTACTGCTACCGTTGCTGCAATCACTTGTTCTCGTACGAGAAGAGACAGAGACATCATGGCGGCTGTCAATGTTGCGTGCAACAACACACACCTGCCTAAATGCTTTTTTTTAATTCAAGTACTCCTACAAGTTAGATGCACAAAACATTCCGTATGCTCAAATTCCAGGAGTGGAGGATAGAGTTATACCAAACACTGATCGCAGATTGAGATTAATACTAGCTGCACATGAGGGACTAGGTTCAGCACATGTAGGGATTACTGCTAAAGTTTCATTAATGAAACAGTGCTATTGGTGGCCTGGTCTTACTAAACAGACCAAGGACTTCATCCACAAATGTGACATCTGGTAGCAGATGAAGGGATCCACCATAGCACGTTTACCACAGACACCTCTATTGATTTCAAACAAGCCTCTGGCTTGTGTTTATTTGGATCACTGCGGTCCATTACAAACAGACAGGGCTTACAAGTACATCTTGGTGGCAGTAGATTCATGCTCAAGATTTGTGTGGGTATGGTCACAGCGGTCGGCTGACGCCTGAACTGTTATAAAAAATGTGCATGTCTTCACGGGACATATGCAATTGACACACTACATTCTGACCGTGGCTTAAAGCAGTCTTTAACAGCAAGGATACTAGGATCAGGTAGTAGTTGGGTCCATCACCTATATGGGTTCCAGAGGGCACTTAACAACATGCCAAGAACATCCCTGGTGGTCGTACTCCATATGAAGTCCTGTTTGGGGTGAGAATGTGGGTCCCAGACCTCTACAATGTCGGCATAGTGGCGGCCGACAGACCATTTGACATCAATGAGCGTTTGGCTGTTTTACAGGAACGAAATGATTTCCAGGACGGACAAAGCAACGTCCAAGTAAAACACACCGAAACTGGTGAAGTAAAAAAAAAAAAAATGTGTTCCATCATATGGAGCACATGTACCTGTCATGGCTGTTGAAGGTACCAGAACTGTACTTCTTCCGCCTCTTGCCAGTTGACGAGACAAAAGGTTTGTCTCCATTGATCTGATCAAACCACATTATGTATCCAATTCTCAATAGTTGGCCAAGTGGCATCCTGGGTAGCCATTGCTCTCCTTTCGCTACCGTACAGGAAGTTCAGATGGAAGCTTTACTAACTAATGAAGATTCCCCTCTGTTCTGTTACCAACATTATGCTCATCACTTTCTGCATAAAGCAAGTATCCCACATGCTGTTACTCCCAATGGGAACACTGTCCAACACCACCAAAAAGTAATTCATAAACCTTTGCACAGCAGTTTGCTTATTTTTCTGGTTTTGACACATCAGACCCAGCTTCATACTTCTACAGGCTTGCACCTACAACTACAAAGAAAAATATGCTGACAAACACTAAGATGATATACTCTGCTTCTTTTCTATCCCAGCTGTCTGTACAGGGCTTAGAATTGTGGAAAGATACAATAGGTACAAAGTATGTTTGGTGAACGAAAGATTGGCAGGGTCAGGGAACCAAAGCCTTGTTTAGAGCATGCCTTATACCACATCAAATGATTTTCCTGAGCAAAACTGTGCAACAAACTTCCTGTCTTAGAATAGCCAAGATGAATTTGAACAGACCACATATTCCCACAATCGCACGTTTTGAAAACTGGCAGCAGTTCACACTATACACTGAGGATACACTAGATGCCATGATAAGCAACGGCTCCTACATTTCCTTAGACCCGAATTGGAAGGTATGGTTGGTTTAGCCTTCAGACACTAATGGATGTCAGTCCAGATTCCTGGGTAATGCCAAGGGGTTTAAGATCAATAGGTCTGATCAATGTTATGTACAATCAGAACATTCAGGGATGGTGACGTCATATAGTGTTGGGAAGTTGTGCCTTGATTGGCTAAAAACCTCAACACTATCTCAGGTGAAGCAACACTTGTCCCTTCTGTCTGATGACATTGAACTCAGGGATTTTTTGTTAGGTCCCCGGAAACCATGTCAAAAGCGATTCTTGTAAGCAATATACATGGAAAGTCTCTCAACAGGAAGCTGCTGAAAGGCTGCGTCAGATTGATAGGATTAATCTAGAAAAGGCTTTGTCAGTGGTTGACAATGGCATGACCACATTACCCTCTAGGATATATTCATTGGGCAACGTAGTATCATCTGCAATTGACATAATACAACAAGACATGTCTATTTTACAACACGGACAGTCACACCTTCGGTCAATTGTTTTGTTAAGCTGGACACTTCAAACCTTGCATTCAGGCCACGTGCTGTGGCGTTATATTAACACATCCAATCTGTTTTCTTCATACGATCTCTCTGAGAGACAGATATTAATGGCACGTAGAGATGCAAAGTATACCATGTTGCACATTGAAAAATTGGAACAATTACCTTTCACTACTGCCGAAACGCCATCCGGTAGGCAGATATGAAGCGTTAGGGGAAGGATTTGTGCATGAACACTAGGAATTACCTTTCAAATTCAGGTGCAGGAACTGACGTTTTACTTCAGACTGTGAGAATGCTTTAAGTGGGTCCTTGATTTGCAAGGACATTTCACTTCACAGGGCTTGTAATACGTCGGTTGCGAACTTGTCCTATTATCTGAAGGGTTCTTCGACTGCCGTGATTGTCTGGTTATCAAGCTACTCTCTAATGGGCATCCCTTGGCCACTATGGTAATGGTAATGCTGCGATCTTCCCAGTCACCACCACTGTGATGCTGAGCTTCTTGGTTGCAGTTCATATTTCTGCAGAATAGAATTATTCAGGAGGTCACGTTCAGTGCCATATAAGCAGCACTAATATTTGCATTTTGTGTTGAAAAGCAAGGTGTCTCCTTGGCAAACATGGCAATACCGAATTGTATGCACCCACACAAACATTGTTCAACGTGATCTCCTGCAACTGAGGGATTGTCTTAATTGCCTTTATTGGACATTTGCTCGAGGTATTTTAGATGTAGTTTTTCTCTGGATGACTAAATTTGCCCAATAAACTCATAGTTTTCTCAACACCACTCCAGTGGTTCTTTGTGTACTCAAGCATGGCATTGTAGAGTGTAAACAGTTCACTCCTTTTATATTTCATCAGATGGTAAAGCACAAATTAATTGAAGGGAGATTGCTTTATACTGAGTCTGCTTCTTTCTCATTAGAGTCCTTACATTCCCTATATGGTGAAATGTGTTACCTTTCCTAGGAGTCATATACATTATTGTGGTCTCCCTTTGCTAAGCCTCCTTCTTTTAAGCCATCAGCTCTCCGGATTCTGCTTTCTTTCTCCAAAGACATTCAATACATTTTATTTCTTTCAAATGCCTTCCCTAGCCTTCCCTAGCCTTCCCTAGCAATTCTATCTATTCCAGGCTGCTCAATGCTCCGCTCAATATTATCTTCTCTCTTCATGTCTCTGATGTCATTTTCATTTTTTATAATCTGCAAATTGGAGCCTAAACATAAGGTAGTCAATAGGATTGTGAATCATGCCAACAGGCCCAGAGACATATTAAAGCATGGGCAAAGTGGGCAATTGCTCATGGCCCCCACCTTCCAAGGGTCCTCCTGGGAGAGTACATTTTCTCCACTCCTGTCTATTTATCTACTTCCACCTCTCCCTACCGCTGGTGTACCTGGCCCTCTCTGCAAGGTCACCCCCAAACCCTTTACCTTTACTCTTCATTGTTTTGCTGAATTTGTTTTTGTTGGCCTTAGGGATTTGTGCACTTTATCACTGCTACCCCGTGCTAAAGTGCTTGTGCTCACTCCCCTAAACATTGTTTGGTTGGCATTCACCTGATTGGCATATTTATTTTACTTGTAAGTCCTGTGTAGAGTGATATACCATATTCCCAGGGCTGGTAAATCAAATGCTACCAGTAGGCCTGCAGTACCTATTGTGCCACCCACTTAAGTAGCACCTTAAAACAGGTACCAGGCCTACCACTGCAGCCTGAATGCAGTTTTATACTGCCATGTCGACTTGCCATTAAACCCCCTTGCCAAGCCTTAAACTCCCCTTTTATTATATATAGGTCACCCCAAAGAAGGCCCTAGATAGCCATAGAGCAGAGTGTTGTATAATTAAAAGGTTGGACATGTACCTAAATTCATTTTTCACTGCTGTGAGGCCTACCCATCCTATAGGATAACACTGGGAATTCCTTACTACATTTAATAGGCTGTGATTCATAATTGGGAGCAGGTAGATATTTCATGTTTGGTACCTAAGAAATTGTAATGATAAAACCCTCTTTAATGGTAAAGTCGGGTTTTTCATTCCACTTTTAATATGTTGGACCTTTTCCTGCCTTTGGCCCTTTGTGCTTGCGGCCTGTCTTGGGTCACATGACTGGGTGTAGCTGACAGTTAGACTTTGTGAATTCCTCCCAGACAGTCACACAATACAGTGATTAGATGTGCCTCAATGGGCCATCTGCTGGCAGGATGGAGGTGGAATGGAGCAGAGCACAGCCCCATTTACCCCTGAATAGACTATGCTCTGCCACTGCAGCCTGATGGGGAGTCAGGAAATTCCATGCACTGCAATAAACTTTCCAGAAGATTCTCCCATCTTCCAGAATAAGGGCACCAGGGTTATAAAGATAAGACTCTTCAGACCCACTCTGGGGCTGTGGAAGGACTCAGAGGACTGCCTGCTGTTGTGACCTGCTGTGCACTCTGCCAGACTGTTGCTGTACCTGGAAGGACTGCTTCACTGCCTGGAGCCAGCCATGAACCCCTAGGGGCCAGCCATGCTGTTGAGTCCTACTTCTTCATCTGCACCCAGGACTACCAGAAGAGGATCCAAGGAGTAGTTTGCTAGCCTCCTGTTCAGAGCCACAGGGACATAAAAGGCTCCCACCATCTTAAACTGACACCTGGTCCCAGCCTGAGTGAGTCTAAACCCCCAAGAGGTAACCCATCAGTCCTGAACCCTTTGTTGTGGTGCTAAAGGTGCCAAGATGGCCAATCTCCAAAACGGAGGACTTAGACCACCCTGCTCGCCTATCCACCCGAGGTGCATCGCCAGTCAGATTGACTGTGCAACTTCTCTCGCTACGTTCTTCTCCACAGCATTAAATCCGTTTCAGAGGTCCTTTGCCAAAGGGGTATTCGGCCTCATGGAATGTCTTCAGCTACAGCCCTCTGCCTCGTCGCACTGGAGATTTTCGACTTCCATTTCAACGACTAAGTCTGAACGTAGAAATCTTCATCGCAGCTTTGACCCAAGGCTATCTGACAGCAAAGCTCACTCCTTGGACACTGCCTGCAGCCTTGTCCCTCTTAACTTTACCTTCTCAGACACCTTTTCTCCAAATTTTTTCTAAGCCTGGAGGTATCCACTTCTTGTATTCAAACCATGCTCCATCACGGTCGGCCATATTTTTTTTCTTTGACCAAGTCTTGCGCGACTAGATGTATGTCTGTCAAGTATCATCTTACGGATAGGGGGCGCTAGAGGGCGCACAACGGAATGGCTGCACGTTAGTGCCGCTCCGCTGGTCGGGAACAGTATCCTTGGTAAAACTTGCGGTTTGGCCGACTCCTGACGAGCGAACATTATAAAATATTGCGGCGGAACATCGATGCTACACAGCGGTGCTCTCCCGGCGGCATATACTCCCGTAATTACTGCGGAAAACTGCGACGGAAGAAGGGAACTGCCGGAGCTCCTGGACGGCACAAAATGGCGGCGTGCTGTGTTGCGGATCGGGCTGTCCGGAGCGCATTGTGACTGTGAACCGGTGCATGAGTAAAATACCCATATGCCACGCAGCAACGCTGATAAATTCTACCCCGCTCACTCGAACACTGTGGAAGCTGCTGCCGGTCATTACCTCCAGCTCGCCAACACCCCTGTAAAACTTGCATGAGACTTTGAAGGGGGTAACGAAAGGGGCCCATGTGGCGCAGAGAATACTCCTACTGAACCGTCGCGCTGCATGCGGCGATCTGCGCACTTGTTGCACAACTGCTCGCTCCAATTATTAACGGCCACAGGCAAGCTACGTGCGCATGAAAGTTGTGGGCGCCTCATGGTAGTGTGGATTGCGACTTGCTGGGAGCTGGATGTTCTGGGCCGACCACGCTTGCGAAATTGAGGGTGCCGCGGGGCGCCGCGTGTGGCGTAGACAGCCACGAGCTAAATCCTGTGACCTGCCCCTCAACGACCTACAGTGAGACCCTAACTATCTTCTACAAACGCTACAGGGACGACCGTGCCGACTGTGAGCGCTGTTCAGACGTTTTTTCAGATGCAGATTTGGTATAGCTGCCCCATGTACGATCTGTCGATACCTACAGACTGCTGAACTACTGATCTGCAAGCCGCCATCTCCCAACTTGTTGTAGGCGATTGTTGCGCCGCTTTGCGCCTTAACTGCTATATAAAAATAACCACTCACGCTCCGGCGCTATAGCTGGGCTGCCACTAGCTCGTTGGTGACAAATCAAGGGAGTGCGCCCTAGAAGGAACCCTTCAGCTACTATCCGGACGGTGCACACTGCAGCGCACGTTCCAAGGAGTTCTGTCCTTAGCCGATAATCCGCGCAGCATCGGCTGTCAACCATTAACTACCAACAGCGCAATTGCAAGTAGAACGCTGGTCTCCGGTTCAGTTTGCTCCAGTGTTGCGCAACAAGACCTACTGTAAACACAGCTACAGGCGGAGAAGTGTACACCATTAACACCATCAACTGCCCCAACAACTGGCTCAGTATTAGCCACTAAGGTCGTCAAAGACCCTTATAAGACGCTGTGTGATAATCAATTGGACTATATTTCCGGTCATAACGACTACTCCCTTCTCTACTAGCCATGGGCAAACCAGATAAGCGACAACCAAAGTTGTCTTTTGACACCCGTCGCACACCTAGAGAGACATCGACCCACTCCAACACGGAATTTGATGCAGACCTTGCAAAAAAGACCAAACTGGAAGATACTTTACAAGCTATCCAACAGAGCCTGCAGGCCATAGCTAACAAGATTGATACTCTGACGCTGTGGGTGGACAATATGGCAACCAAAATCGATAAGCAAGACGGACGCCTAGACGATGCCGAGTTGCGAATCTCAGCAGTAGAGGACGAATCCAACTCCACAACTCGTAAATGCTTAGAGATGGACAAAATACTAGAAGTTATTAAGAACAAGAATGAAGATTTGGAGGCAAGGTCGCGACGCAACAACGTTCGCATTACGGGAATTCCAGAAAGCACAAACACCGGCAGAATGGAAACCTTTGTGGAAGACATGATACGTGACGTCTTTGGCGCGGAGGCCTTCTCACCTGTGCTCATTGTTGAACGTGCACATAGAACACTGGCTTCCAAGCCTATTCCAGGAGCCCCACCAAGACCCATTATTGCCCGGATCCTTAATTACAGGGATAGGGATACGATCTTGCGTCTGGCAAGAGAAAAACAGCAAATCAACTATAAGGGTAATAACGTGTCATTCTATCCTGATTTTACAATGATTGTACAGGCAGCTCGCAAAGAATTTATGCCCATGAAAAAGAAGCTACGTGATATGGGTGTGGAATACGCCATGCTCTATCCAGCAAGACTGCGTGTGTCTCACGGAGGTCGCACTAAAATACTGACCACGCCCAAGGCCGCACAAGACGTCATTAAAACGATTGCCACTAAACGTAAAACACTGGATAGATCCACTGCAGCATCAGACTCGGACTGATGAGGCATGAACTCATGGTAACGTAATTAACATGTGTTAAATTCTCAATTACAGTGTTTCCAACATGGCTTCTGCCTGGGTGGGTCTTCAATCTTTAATACCCATAGCAAAACTACGACGTAAAACTATACAAATGTGGGACATCGGGCACGCAAATGCTCTAATGGAAAATACAGACATGTGTATGCTCCTGCTGTAATCAGTTGGCAATGGCCAAAACAAATGTCACCTAGTGTAATACCATACACCAATTGTACTTGTGTTACTTTTCTTATTGACACTTACAGGTTGCCTGGCGCGCCATTCTGGGGAGCAAAAAGAAATATATTTTCCTATTCTGTAGCGTGATGCCTTAGCAATTGTTGTAGCCAATCTCTAAATAAGTCTATATCTGTTTCAATGTTCGCGTATATTCTTTGGCACTATAGAGGCTAAGTTGAATGTGCAACACCCGACCACATCCGCCTATGCGGATGCCACTGTGAGCACTTAGCGGCCCCCCTAGGGTGCTCCCCGTAGCAGTTGGTATGATGCTAACCATGTTCTATTGGGCATGTCTTTGGCATGATTGGGATGCTAAAGTGGGTGGGGGGATTTGGGAAATGTTTTTTTGTTTACCAGGCAATTGCACAAATCAGTACAATGCAGCCAGCCGAGCTGCTAATGGATCTACGCGAGCGCAACGGAAAATACTATATGTTATGACACGCGCACACAATCAGGGGGTACTCCAATACATTCAAATTATTTTTAATACTTCACAATGAGCAGTAAGGTAAAACCGTCACAACTTAAGTTGCTTAGGGAGTGTTCGAGGTTTGAGTAACCCAAAACAAATAGTCAAATATTTGCATATCTTGATAGACACCACATAGATATTGCCCTACTGCAAGAAACTCACCTAACGAAAGCCACCAAACATAACTTGGGACGCAGATGGGCTGAAGCTACTATTACATCGTCATATTCATCATACTCCAGGGGAGTTATGATCCTAGTGAAAAAGGGGGTAAACTTTATTGTGAATCACACACATACAGATGAAGGTGGCCGATATATCATTGTAACTGGTCAACTTAGAGGTCATCACCTACGATTAGTGAATGTATATGGTCCAAACATAGATGACCCTGAATTTTTCACTCATATACGGGAGCAGTTGAGAGATTTACCCGAGATGGAAACCATATGGGGAGGAGACTTTAATCTGGCATTAAATGATGACCTTGATAGATCAGGTGCTACTAAAGAACCTCACACTCGTGCAGTACGGATACTACAGGAGAGTATGGCAGAATTAAATTTGGTGGATGTGTGGAGACTGCGAAATCCATTTGCTATGACAGCTACACATAGTTCCACCATACATAACAGCTGGTCGCGTATAGACTATTGGCTCACGACCACAGTAGCAAGTACTTGGACACGCGAGATACATCATTTGCCAAAGACATTATCAGATCATAACCCAATCATGCTTTCTATAGACCTGCCCAACTATATCCCGCCACCATATATTTGGCGTTTTAATGCCAAAGCTTTACTAGATGAATCATACAACGTTGCCATCCAGCATGCCGTAGAGGAATACTTCCAATTCAATCAGCACTCCGTAGACAATGCCAGCTTGGTGTGGGAAGCATTCAAGGCCACTATACGTGGAGCGTGTATTAATACCACTGCAGGCATCCTAAAAGACATTTGTAATCAACTCACAAAATGTGAAGACAAACTCAAACATCTAGAGTGAGAATACGAACATACCCACAACACTGCTCTGCTAGGCACTATACGTGAAACTCTATCCGAATACCAAGACTTTGCAGATAGCAAACTTAAATATGTGTCGAGGAGACCAATAGCAAGAGCATACGGGGAGGGCGGCAGATCAGGACGCGTGCTAGCACACAAAATCTGTTATGGATGCACACGACAAGCTGTAACGAAAGTTAAAGATTCATAGGGTACCCTAAAATATGATACACAAGGTATATTGCAAGCCTTCATGTCCACGTATGGGGAACTATATGCCACACGTAACACAGCAGACCAGCCTGAAATATTAACATATCTTGAGGATATTGCCATAGCCTGGTTGTCAGATAACCAGCGTGAATACCTAGCACAACCAATTACAATTGAAGAAGTTACGGAAATAATAAAAACTCTGCCCAATGGAAAAGCACCCGGCCCGGACGGGTTCACGAGTGAATTCTATAAGGCATATGTCGACCTGCTGGCACCTCCCCTCGTTGAAATGTATGGCGACGCTCACAGCAAAGAAATCCTCCCACCCACGCTTAGGGAAGCTATGATTATAGCTCTCCTGAAACCAGATAAGGACCCTGAAAACTGTGAGTCTTACCGCCCACTCTCTTTAATAAATACAGACACAAAAATACTAGCCAAACTTATAGCCACACGTTTGCAACCGCTCATGGCCAATATTATACTCCCGGATCAATCGGGGTTTATACCCAACCGCTCTACGGCACATAATATACGCACCCTCTTCGCACAATCCCATCAACTTAACCCAGAACTCAAGGCGGCGACGGTACTGTTGGATGCCGCCAAGGCATTTGATTCGGTCGAATGGCCCTATCTATTTACAGTTCTACAAAAGATGGGTCTACCCCCAATCCTGTTACAATGGATTAACATCCTATACACGAAACCCGTTGCACATATAAAAATAAACCAGTATGTCTCGGACACGATACGAATCACACGTGGAACTAGGCAGGGGTGCCCCCTGTCACCCCTACTATTCGCCATTGCTCTCGAACCGTTGGCATGCAAAATTAGACAGCATCACAAAAATACAGCATTGCAATTATTACAACGCCCTATAAATATCTCCCTGTATGCTGACGACATGATGCTTTATGTCCGTGAACCACAAGACAATCTGTCTCCTCTCCTACGGGAATACATTAAATTTAGTAGGCAATCAGGACTCCAAATCAATTGGAGTAAATCAACCATCATCCCACTGACGGAAATTACAGCACCGCACCCAGCGGACTTTCCACTGGAGTGGCAGTCAGACCCTGTCCGATATCTTGGCATCTGGTATCACAGAGATCCAGTGGTGGTTATACGAGCAAACTATGGCACTGCAATAAGTAAACTGGAAGAAAAGGTAGAAAGATGGATACATCTACCTCTATCCCTGGCAGATAGGATGGCTATAGTAAAGATGGTCGTACTACCCCAATTTCTATATCTATTTAATAACATTCCAATAACTCCGCCAAAATCAGTATTTCAAAGACTGACAACCAGTGTAACCCGCCTTATTTGGGCTGGTAAGCAAGCCCGCATTGAACTACGCGCACTGACACTCCCATACTCAAAGGGGGGTTTCATGGTCCCTGATTTTCTGCTCTATTATCTCTGTGCCCAGGCACAATATGCACATTATTGGTACCACCCGATCCGATACCTCCCACATATGGCGGTTGAGGACGGCGACGCCCATCCAGTCCCGGTTCAATATATTCTGCCACACCCCCGAGCACATATTCCGAAACAAGAAATAAATACCATCCGCACTACCAATTTGGCATGGCAGAGAATGGGGAAATTGGCACACAGACTTCCTCTGTACGCGCCAGCGTTGCCTTTATCGCAGCACCCGGCTATTTCGGTGACTCAGGAAAAAGTGGGCATGACGCTGCTGCAGCAGGTTGGAATAGATAAGATGGGAGATCTATATAACAACGGAGTATTTATAGAAACTGATGACCTTCAATATATTAGCAACCAAACGCTCCTCTTCAAATTTACATATCACAGATTAAGAGGTGCAATTAAAGATCTATATCCGGCCTTTCCAGCAGAACCACCCACACTTCAAGCATTACAAATGATCATCACCAATCCGCATAATATTCACCTAGTGTCCAAACTATATGTCCTATTACAAAATGACATAGCAGGCATGTTAGACCTGGCACCATTGGCGTGGTCTCCCTTCCATTTTTTGCTGTTGCCTCTTATGTTTTTGCTGGTTTTAGATGCTTTTGGGCACTGTGCCACTGCTGTTCAGTGCCACAGTGCAAGTGCTCCCTATGGTAAATTGATGTATGGATTAGTGACTCCATGATTGGCTTGTTTGGCTTACTGTCAGACCCTAGTACAATGCACTGCGTGTGCCCAGGGCTTGTAAATCAAATGCTGCTGGTGGGCTTGCAGCACTGGTTGTGCCACCCACCGGAGCAGCTTGTAAAGTGTGTCTCAGGTCTGCCATTGCAGAGCCTGTGTGCAGTCTGGTACTGCCATGTTGACTGGGCAAGTGTACCCACTTGCCAGTCCCTAAACCTTCCCTTTTATACATATTAGTCACCCCTAAGGTAGGCCCAAGGGCAGGGTGCATTGTAGGTAAAAGGTAGGACATGCCCTGGTGTGTGTGGCATGTCCTAATAGGGAATTACAGCCATTTTCGTTTTTCACTATTGCAAGGCTACCTGTTCCCCATAGGCCAGAATGGGCAGTTAGATTATAACATCTTATAATCCTAACTGACTCAGGGAACTAGGTAGAAATTCGAGGTTAGTATGCCTGAACTCAGAATGATAAAATACATATTTTAGTGGAGTTGGTTTTAACATTCTGTGTTTGAAAATACCACTTTTAGAAAGTAGGTATTTTCTTGCCTAACTATCCAAGCCTGCCTCTGCTAGGTTGTGTGTTCCTTGTCTGGAGTTTGAGTGACAGGGGCTGGGGGCTTCCAGGAGACAGGGTGAGTCAGCACAGGGCTGAATAGAGAGATCTGCATGCAGATAGGAGGGAGGAGTTGCACCTGGGACCTGAAAAGGGCTGTGCCTTTCCTCCACAATGCTGGCTCCACCTCCTGTGGTGTGTCTGATGTCCCTGGCCTACAATGTGAAAGGAAAGAAGGAGTCTTGTCAACAAAGTGCTCCAGGACTGACCAGAACTGGTTTTGGACTAGGCAAAGGCCTCTCTGCCTTCAGAGAACAAAGAGAAAAGTAGTATAAATATTGGGACCCAGACCCAAGAACTTTAGATCACTTCTGGGAATCAAGACGAACCTTTGCTAAGGAGAAGAACCAGGAAGCTGAAGGAGGAGACTACCCCTGTGCTGTGTGTTTGGGGGTTGGCCTGCAGTGGTTGCTTCATTGCCAAAGAAAGGAGAAAAGGACTGAGTGTGCTTTCTATCAACTTGAAGAAGAATCTCCAAGGGCTTGAACTAGAGCTTGCCTCCTGCCTGAAGTCTCAGGGATACAAGACTTCACCAACCAGCTCCCCCCTGAATTCCCTTGCTGGGAATTGAAGTGCCTGCTGTTGTGCTGGGCCTTCTGAGAGACTGCGTGTCGCTGGGAGCTGGAAGCGCGACGCAATGACAAGAAGCGTGTCACCGCCGCAGCCGCTGTCATCGCATCGCCGAGGAAGCGAGACGCCGCTGCCGCTGTCATCATCGCATCGCCGAAGCGCGGCGCATCGCCGGAGAAGCGGGACGCTGCCATAGAGGACATCGTCGCATCACCAGAGAAGTGCGTCGCAGGGCCTGTCGCGGCTCCAAAGATCATCGAGTCGCCGCACGGCTGTCGGGCGTGCACGGATCGCACCAAAGTTGTCGCATCGCAACCAAGACGCCATTTTGTCGCATCGCACCGGAGAAGAGTATCGCATCGAGGTGCCATCTTGTCGCATCGCACCGGAGAGCAGTAAGAAACCGACGCATCAACTCCCCACACAGTAAGGAAGCGAGCATCAACTCCCCTGCGCAGCAGTAAGGAACCGGCGCATCCACTCCCCTGAGTGTAAGGAACCGACGCATCACCTTCCCTGCGACCCTTTTGTTTTCTTTGCGTTACGCATTCAAGGTACATTGAGAGTAAAGTGTCGAATCTACAACTTGAGAGAACTGAACTATTTTATAACATTTTAAAGTCTATTTTTGAGTACAGTATTGTGGATTTTTGTCGTTTGCTCTTGTGTTAAGTCTATATAAAAATACTTATTTTTATAATACAACCTGTGTGGTGTCCATCTGTAGTGTTGTCACTGTATTACTGTATGTGTTCACAAATGCTTTACACACTGCCTCTGAGATAAGCCTGCCTGCTCGTGCCAAGCTACCAAGGGGGTGAGCAGGGGTTATTTTAGGAGTGTAGCCCCTTACCCTGACTAGACGCAAGGGTCCCTATTTGTCACAGGTACCTACCTATGCCAACTAGAGACCCCCAAATCTAACATTGGTGGCAGCGGTGGGATTTGGACTTGCATTTGTGATTCATATACAGTGATTGGTGTACACTACTAGTGAGTGCAGACCATAACGCAACCACATACTTTTTGAGAATTTTTCCTTGGAACTTCTTTTCTATTTTTGATTCTTGAGAACTGCCAGTCTTTTTGCTACCATGAGCAAGTCAGCATCCATAGTATCTGTAGACATTGTTTTGGAAGAAGAGAGAATTGATACCTACACTGTGCCTTATCTCAAAGCTTTGTGCAAGAAATTTAAAATCTCTGTGAAAGGCCTCACCAGGAAAGAGGAATACCAGAAGGCGCTGAGGGCCTGGGTAGAATCTAGGAATGCCAGTGAGCATCCTGAGGAGCCAGTAATGGAGGCAGAGGATTTAAATGAGCAACTTGAGGGGCAGTGGGCCCAACTGGAGGGAAGCACCTTCAGGGGCGGGCAGCAGTGTTTCTTCCAAAGGGTTGTCCCCAGGAGAGCTGGAGGACAGAGCAAGGGAGAGGATGCATAAATTGGAGCTAGCTAGGCCCAAAATGGATGGTCAGAAAGACATAGAGAGCAAGAAAATAGAGCTTGGGATGGAGTTAGAAATGAAGAAGTTAGCCTTAGAGGAAAAGAGAATGCATTTTGAGCATGAGAGAGGATTGAGGGAATTGGAACTCAAGGCCAAGAAGTTAGAGGTTCCTCCCTTTGGTGGCAGCACACCGCCAGTGCATGTAGAAGCAAGAACCTACATTCCCAAAGATGTAGTTAAAGATTTCCACAAGAATGAGGATATTGGTCAGTGGTTTAGGGCTTATGAAACTGCAATGTTGGCCCACCGGGTCCCTGAGAAGGATTGGGCAGCGGGGTTGTGGGGCCGCTTTGTTAGTGATGGGAGGGACACTTTGTTGGATTTGCCTACAGAGGAGCAGATGTCCTATACCCACATGAAGGGAGCCCTAATGTCCAGATTTGGTTTGACCCCAGAGCTATATAGACAAAGGTTTAGAAATTGCAGAAAACTGGAGTCTACCACTTGGGTGGAATATGTGTCTTTCTTTTGCAGAGCATTGGATGGTTGGGTGAAGGGTAGCAAAGTGGATAATTTTGAGGCGCTCTATGATTTGCTTACATGGGAGCACTTGTCAAAACACTGTTTTCCAGAGCTACGCCAGCATCTTATTGATAGCAAGCTGACTAACCCTAGGAAGCTTGTGGAGGAGGCGGACCGCTGGGTGAGCACCCGGGTCCAGAAGGGTCATGTGGGAGACTTCGCCAAAGGTGGGCAGGGTCCCCAGCAGAAGAGTGGGGGGACAAGGGTAAACAGAGGGAGTTCCAGAAAGGGCCCCAAAGTAATCCCCAAGGGAACCAAGGGAAAGGTTCCCAGCCTCCCCCTGAGAAGAAGGCAGTGGCCCCGACAGATAAGCCTATTCACAAGGGGCCCAAGACCTGTTTTAAGTGTGGTCTAGTAGGCCACTGTTCTTATGATGCTAGATGTCCCACCCCGGCAGTTGGCTAGTGTCGCCCTGGGGGAGGAGATGGGTGCCCAGGGTGGGTGGGGTCCCGCAGAGATGTCCCTTGTCTCTTTAGGAGACTGTGAGGTGGTCCCCAGGACCCAGCTGCCTGATAACACTAAAAAATACAGGCAGTGGGTGACCATCAATGGCAAGAGGGTGGAAGCTCTTAGAGACACCGGAGCCAGTGGGACAGCTGTCAGTTGTCGGTTGGTGTCTGAAGAGCAGGTAGTCCCCAATGCATTTTACCCAGTTGTTGCCGCTGACAACACAGAGAGCCACTGCAAGGTGGCACAGGTTCCCTTTGAGTGGGGGGGTCTCAGGGACTCTTCAAGTAGCTGTGAGGCCAGCCATGCCTGTTGAATGTCTGTTAGGTAACGATTTGGAGAGCTCCCTTGGGCTAAGGTGGAGCGGAGAGCTCATTTAGAGATGTTGGGTTTGCCTGAGTGGTCCTGCGTGACCACTCGGTCTATGGCAGCCAGTAAGGGTGTTCAAGAGGACCTGGAGCCTGAGAAAATGGCCCAGGTGCCTGCCTTAAAGAGAAGAGGTAGGGGGCACGGAAAACCGGCCCCTGAGATTCCCACGGCCCAGGAGGAGGCGGACCCTGAGGGGGATGCCCTGGAGCCTACCGGGGAAGAGATTGCTGAACTGGGAGACCTGCCTGAGCTGACCCATTGGCAGCAGGAAGGAGGTCCCTCCAGGGAAGAGTTCTGTGAGGAGCAGAACGAGTGCCCTTCTCTTGTGGGTTTGCGGCAGCAGGCTGCAAACCAGGCAGCAGGTGATCAGTCTGGATCACATTGGATCTACTGGGAGAATGGTCTCCTGTATAGTGAGCCTAAGGTTGCTGAGCCTGGGTCAGCCCGTGTGCTGGTGGTACCCCAGCGCTTCAGAGCCTTCCTACTGGGGCTGGCTCATGATGTGCCTTTAGCAGGACACTTGGGGCAGGACAAGACCTTTGAAAGGCTTGTCACCCATTTTTATTGGCCCCAAATGCGCAAGAGTTCAGACACTCATTGCAGGACCTGTCAGACTTGCCAGGCAAGTGGAAAGAGTGGGAGGAAGCGCAAGGCTCCTCTCCAGCCATTCCCTGTGGTCAGCACCCCCTTTGAAAGGGTGGGCATTGACATTGTGGGGCCTCTGGATCCCAAGACAGCCATGGGCAACAGGTTCATCCTGGTCTTGGTGGACCATGCCACCCGGTACCCGGAAGCCATCCCTCTCAGGACAGTGACGGCCCCCGTGGTGGGACGTTCACTGATGGGGATTTTTTCCCATGTGGGGTTTCCCAGAGAGGTGGTGTCAGACCGAGGTACCAACTTCATTTCTAAGTATATGAAGTCCCTGTGGCAGGAGTGTGGTGTAACCTACAAGTTCACCACTCCTTACCACCCCCAAGGTAATGGGCTGGTTGAGAGATTCAACCGGACCCTCAAAGGCATGATTATGGGTCTTGAGGAACCCATGAGGCGTAAGTGGGACGTCCTCTTACCATGCCTTCTCTTTGCATACCGTGAGGTGCCACAGAAATCTCTAGGGTTCAGTCCCTTTGAGCTTCTCTATGGACACCCCGTGAGAGGACCTTTGAGTTTGGTCAAAGAAGGCTGGGAGCAATCTCCCAGGAAACCTCCCCAGGA
The DNA here is from genome assembly GCA_963921515.1 of Calotriton arnoldi. NCBI lineage: Eukaryota > Metazoa > Chordata > Amphibia > Caudata > Salamandridae > Calotriton > Calotriton arnoldi. Next base: position 892,678 of record CAWUFW010005719.1, read on the forward strand.
TGTATATAGCTACATGCTGGCCTTTAGGAACCAAACTAGGCGATTCAGAAAACTCGCTGAGGCGAATCTGGAAGCCAGCCAGGAGGAGATGAAGCGGTGGTATGACCAGAATGCCACTCTGGTTGAGCTTCAGCCTGGTCAGAAAGTGTGGGTCATGGCCCCAGTGGAGCCCTGTGCGCTCCAGGATAAGTGGACCGGACCATTTGAGGTGGTGGAGCGCAAGAGTCCGGTTACCTACTTGGTGGACTTGCGGTCTCCCAGGAACCCCTTGCGGGTCCTGCATGTCAACCGCCTGAAGCCCCACTTAGAGAGGTCCGAAGTGGGCATGCTCCTAGCAACAGATGCTGGAATGGAGGAGGAGACTGAGCCTCTTCCTGACCTCCTGTCTGCAACAGAGCAAGATGGGTCAGTGGATGGAGTGAACCTCTCTTCCACCCTGACCCCTGAGCAGCAGAATGACTGTCACCAGTTGCTGGGACAGTTTTCTGACCTGTTCTCCCTGATTCCCAGTGTCACTGATTGGTGTGTCCATGATGTAGACACTGGAGACAGTCCTCCTGTCAAGCACAAAACTTACAGGGTGACTGACAGGGTGAGAGCTTGCATCAAGGAGGAGGTCTCCAAGATGCTTGCGTTGGGGGTGATTGAGTCCTCTAGCAGTCCTTGGGCCAGCCCAGTGGTCTTGGTCCCAAAGGCTGCCGCACCAGGTGTCTCACCAGAACTGCGGTTCTGTGTGGACTACCGAGGGCTCAATTCAGTCACCAGGACTGACGCGCACCCCATCCCCAGAGCTGATGAGCTCATTGATCGGTTAGGGGCTGCCCGGTACCTCAGCACGTTTGACTTAACGTCTGGGTACTGGCAGATCGCCTTGACTGATGGGGCAAGAGAGAGGTCATCATTCTCCACACCAGATGGGCACTACCAATTCCGGGTTATGCCCTTTGGGATGAAGAATGCCCCTGCCACCTTTCAGAGGTTGGTCAACCAGGTGTTGGCTGGACTGGAAGAGTTCAGTGCCGCCTACCTGGATGACATTGCATTGTTCAGCGCCAGTTGGGAAGAACATCTGCGCCACCTCTGGGAAGTGTTGATGGCGCTGCGGAGAGCAGGCCTCACGATCAAGGCGAGTAAGTGCCAGATCGGGCAGGGTTCCGTTGTGTACTTGGGACACCAGGTTGGGAGCGGCCAGGTGGCGCCCCTACAGCCCAAGATTGAGACCATCCTGACTTGGGAACCCCCAAGACCCAGACAGAGGTGAGAGCCTTTTAGGACTCACCGGGTATTACAGGAGGTTTGTCAAGGGGTATGGCAGCATTGTTGCACCCTTGACAGAGCTGACTTCCAGGAAGCAGCCCAAGAGAGTGGTTTGGACTGACACCTGTCAGAGAGCTTTTGATGCCCTGAAGACTGCCATGTGCACGGCGCCCGTGCTCCTGGCACCCAACTTCTCAAAAGAGTTTATTGTGCAAACAGACGCTTCAGAGCATGGTGTGGGGGCTGTTCTATCACAGATTAATGAGGAGGGCCTAAACCAACCTGTAGCCTTCATCAGTAGGAGGTTACTTCCACGGGAACAGAGGTGGAGTGCAATTGAGCGTGAGGCATTTGCTGTGGTCTGGGCACTGAAGAAGTTGAGACCATACTTGTTTGGGACTCACTTCCGGGTTCAGACAGACCACAGGCCCCTCAGATGGCTGATGCAGATGAGGGGTGAGAATCCAAAGCTGTTGAGGTGGTCCATATCCCTACAGGGGATGGACATTACGGTGGAACACCGCCCTGGTACAGAACACGCCAATGCTGATGGTCTGTCCAGATTTTTCCGCCTTAGTGATGAGAACTCCCCGGAGGTAGGGTAGTTCTCCCCACATTTCAGCTGGAGGGGACACGTGTTAGACCTGGCACCATTGGCGTGGGTCTCCCTTCCATTGTTTGCTGTTGCCTCATGTTTTTGCTGGTTTTAGATGCTTTTGGGCACTGTGCCACTGCTGTTCAGTGCCACAGTGCATGTGCTCCCTATGGTAAATTGATGTATGGATTAGTGACTCCATGATTGGCTTGTTTGGCTTACTGTCAGACCCTAGTACAGTGCACTGCGTGTGCCCAGGGCTTGTAAATCAAATGCTGCTGGTGGGCTTGCAGCACTGATTGTGCCACCCACCGGAGCAGCTTGTAAAGTGGGTCTCAGGTCTGCCATTGCAGAGCCTGTGTGCAGTCTGGTACTGCCATGTTGACTGGGCAAGTGTACCCACTTGCCAGTCCCTAAACCTTCCCTTTTATACATATTAGTCACCCCTAAGGTAGGCCCAAGGGCAGGGTGCATTGTAGGTAAAAGGTAGGACATGCCCTGGTGTGGGTGGCATGTCCTAATAGTGAATTACAGCCATTTTCGTTTTTCACTATTGCAAGGCTACCTGTTCCCCATAGGCCAGAATGGGCAGTTAGATTATAACATCTTATAATCCTAACTGACTCAGGGAACTAGGTAGAAATTCGAGTTTAGTATGCCTGAACTCAGAATGATAAAATACATCTTTTAGTGGAGTTGGTTTTAACATTCTGTGTTTGAAAATACCACTTTTAGAAAGTAGGTATTTTCTTGCCTAACTATCCAAGCCTGCCTCTGCTAGGTTGTGTATTCCTTGTCTGGAGTTTGAGTGACAGGGGCTGGGGGCTTCCAGGAGACAGTGTGAGTCAGCACAGGGCTGAATAGAGAGATCTGCATGCAGATAGGAGGGAGGAGTTGCACCTGGGACCTGAATAGGGCTGTGCCTTTCCTCCACAATGCTGGCTCCACCTCCTGTGGTGTGTCTGATGTCCCTGGCCTACAATGTGAAAGGAAAGAAGGAGTCTTGTCAACAAAGTGCTCCAGGACTGACCAGAACTGGTTTTGGACTAGGCAAAGGCCTCTCTGCCTTCAGAGAACAAAGAGAAAAGTAGTATAAATATTGGGACCCAGACCCAAGAACTTTAGATCACTTCTGGGAATCAAGACGAACCTTTGCTGAGGAGAAGAACCAGGAAGCTGAAGGAGGAGACTACCCCTGTGCTGTGTGTTTGGGGGTTGGCCTGCAGTGGTTGCTTCATTGCCAAAGAAAGGAGAAAAGGACTGAGTGTGCTTTCTATCAACTTGAAGAAGAATCTCCAAGGGCTTGAACTAGAGCTTGCCTCCTGCCTGAAGTCTCAGGGATACAAGACTTCACCAACCAGCTCCCCCCTGAATTCCCTTGCTGGGAATTGAAGTGCCTGCTGTTGTGCTGGGCCTTCTGAGAGACTGCGTGTCGCTGGGAGCTGGAAGCGCGACGCAACGACGAGAAGCGTGTCGTCGCCGCAGCCGCTGTCATCGCATTGCCGAGGAAGCGAGACGCCGCTGCCGCTGTCATCATCGCATCGCCGAAGCGCGGCGCATCGCCGGAGAAGCGGGACGCTGCCACAGAGGACATTGTCGCATCACCAGAGAAGCGCGTCGCAGGGCCTGTCGCGGCTCCAAAGATCATCGAGTCGCCGCACGGCCGTCGGGCGTGCACGCATCGCACCAAAGTTGTCGCATCGCAACCAAGACGCCATTTTGTCGCATCGCACCGGAGAAGAGTATCGCATCGAGGTGCCATCTTGTCGCATCGCACCGGAGAGCAGTAAGAAACCGACGCATCAACTCCCCACACAGTAAGGAAGCGAGCATCAACTCCCTGCGCAGCAGTAAGGAACCGACGCTTCCACTCCCTGAGTGTAAGGAACCGATGCATCACCTTCCCTGCGACCCTTTTGTTTTCTTTGCGTTACGCATTCAAGGTACATTGAGAGTAAAGTGTCGCATCTACAACTTGAGAGAACTGAACTATTTTATAACATTCTAAAGTCTATTTTTGAGTACAGTATTGTGGATTTTTGTCGTTTGGTCTTGTGTTAAGTCTATATAAAAATACTATTTTTATAAATACAACCTGTGTGGTGTCCATCTGTAGTGTTGTCACTGTATTACTGTATGTGTTCACAAATGCTTTACACACTGCCTCTGAGATAAGCCTGCCTGCTCGTGCCAAGCTACCAAGGGGGTGAGCAGGGGTTATTTTAGGAGTGTAGCCCCTTACCCTGACTAGACGCAAGGGTCCCTATTTGTCACAGGTACCTACCTATGCCAACTAGAGACCCCCAAATCTAACAAGGCACCACACATAAAGCGCACGAAAGATGGTCGGTAGTTTTAGATGCACCCATTCTCGAGGAGGAATGGACCACTTGCTGTACCCTGACTGACCTACTTACCCCGAATGGTAACCTGCGTCTTATACATTATAAATACTTACATCAAACATATCATACACCGGCTAAATTAAAAAAATGTGGCCTTCGCACAGATGCGTGTTGCAAACGGTGTGGTATTGATGAAGCAGATTTTATACATCTAGCGTGGCATTGCCCACACGTTAGTGAGTATTGGAAAACTGTAACAGCAATGTTAAGCGATGTATTAGGAACCAAAATTGATTGTACAATCCGTATATGTCTGCTGGGTCTTGTGACAAATCTGAGATCAACTAACCGTAAATTCTGTGCAGTTGCATTATTATTGGCTAAAAGAAGGCTGTCTATGTATTGGAATGGCAAGAAATACCCCACGAATAAACAATGGGGAGAGGTGTGGCGCCGCGGCCAGGGTGACTGACACTGGACGCTGGGGATCACGGTTCGATCCCTGGCTCCGGCGGCAGGGGTCTGCCCAGCACCATGCGACTCTGGGCAATAGCTCGCTTAATCTTCCCAATGGCCCCCAGCGCCGAGATACCCCTTCGGGGGTGATTCGTGTGCTATACAAGTACTGGATTTACATTTTTTTTTACGAGTAAACAATGGCTGCATGACATGGTGTATTGTAAAGACACATTCAAAACCTATGAAGAAGAGCTTCCATCACGATCCAAACCCAGAGACTATTGGCAACCTTTAACGCTTTACCTACAGTCCCATCCAATTGATTAACTACCTCCCAGTATATATTATGTTGTACTCTGATTGTGGATATATCAGTACTGTATGGAGTATTGTACTAAACCAATGTGACATAACTACAACTCGCCAGTTGGGGCGAGTGTGCATATTAGCCGGTATCTTCTTTGGTTTGTTTTCTTTTTCTCCTTTCAATGTATGTTTTTGATTTAACTTACAATAAAAATCTTTAGAGCTAGTTAAAAAAAAAAAAAAAAAAAGTATCATCTTACGGATCTTTTAGGGCTCTAGCCAAGACACATTCAGTTGTTTTTGTATGAAGGTTTAGCATATAATTCAATATTGTTTGGCATCATGGAGTCTTGAAATAGCAGAAAAAGGGTTATAAAATGCAAAGTAGTTCCAAAGAGGGGGTCCCAAAATATTTATTGCCCGGGCCCCAAAAATCCTTAAGATGACACTGACTGGGCTCCTTGGTCAGCTGGACTGTAGGAAGACTTCTGTATGCAGCAAGACAACAGGCAAGATACTTGGACTTTCAGAAATATCTACAGCTTACTCAGCTTGAGCTACTGCACAACAAAACCAGCTGAAAGCTTCCTTAGAAACCAATCAACCTTATTATGTCAGTCGTCTCCAAAGTCCTAGCATCAGGCAGGGGAGGAGGGAACAAAAGCCGTAGCCACAATATTTAAAATACCAAAGTGTGTCCAGCTCACCAGTCTTACTTCTTAAGCAAAATGAAACCCAACCAAACAGCAACAGTGACTAACGGCAACCCACTCAATCTATAGAGCTGGATCTGTATCATGTTGGTGCCCTCCTATCTCTGGCAGTGACTCCAGGCCTTTTACTCCCCCTTGAGCATACTGCCAGAAGCTCTACAGCACAACACCACAGGAGGTGGTCATAATCCAGCAGAAGCAAAGAAACAGAGCCAGAGACTGACAGGCAGGAGTAGCGCTACTAATTTGACTAAAAGACTGGCCAGTTGAAGAGTGACAGCATCCCCCATGCACAACAAAGCTCCTTCAGAAGTCTCCCAGGCACCCAGTATTTAGCCAGTCTTAGCGCCGTTAGAGGGTGAGTGAGCATCCCTTGGCCACTATGGTAATGCCGCCATCTTCCCAGTCACCACCACTCTGACACTGAGCTTCTTGGTTGCAGTTCATATTTCTGCAGAATAGAATTAATCAGGAGGTCACGTGCCCTTTTGTTCAGTGCCATATAAACAGCACTAATATTTGCATTTTGTGTTGAAAAGCAAGGTGTCTCCTTGACAAACATGACAATACCGACTTGTATGCACCCACACAAACATTGTTCAACATGATCTCCTGCAACTGAGGGATTGTCTTCATTGGACATTTGCTTGAGGTATTTTAGATGTAGTTTTTCTCTGGATGACTACATTTGCCCAATAAACTCATAGTTGCCTCAACACCACTCCTGTGGCTCTTTGTTTACTCATGCATGGCATTGTAGAGTGTAAACAGTTCACTCCTTTTATATTTCATCAGGTGGTAAAGCACAAATTAATTGTAGGGAGATTGCCTTATACTGAGTCTGCTTCTTTCTCATTAGAGTCCTTACATTCCCTTTCTTACCAGTACATTGTCTAGTCTTTAAACGATCATGGATTGGGGATGATAAGTACTGTGTCAAATAAATGTAGAATTTATTGTAATAAGGGTCACTCATAAGTAATCTGAACCGTTTATCAATGGTCTCTTCCAAATACTTTGCAGATTATGGTGGCAGAATGCTGGTGTGTTCAGCAAGAAGCAGCGCTTGGCTCTCAGTACCACCTCCCTTTCACGGATCATCTGTGACAACAGTGGTCTCACAGAGGTCCCAAGAGATGTCTTCATTAGCAGTGAATACCCACAGGGCTTTGTGAGCTGCAAGTCTTTAAATGAACTTGATCTGTCAGCTTGGGCAGAAACGACAACACCACCAAAAGGTAAGCGAGGCCTTATGAAAATGATTTCAGTAGTATATGATATTGCATATTAGTGGAAAAATGAGATCTGAGATCAATTATATAGCACAACAGTTGAATACCAAATGAAAGTTGACTGAATATATTGTTTAATGGTTTGAAAATACCTGAGGGGAAAAATATTATATTAATAACATGTGAGGTTACAGCAGTACTGGACATAGTATTTAGAGATAGTTTGAGAGATAAGGAGAAGATATGAAATTGTGAGATCTAATGAAGTGAAAGGAGAAACAATAGATGAAGCTGAAGCACTCGAGTGACTGCATGTGAGGAAAGCAGATACGAAACACAAGGAGAACTGGGTGTGAGAGACAGATAAACACAATTGCTATGCTTCATGTAGGAGATCTAGTCATCTTTGCACGTACACTCATTGAGCTTCAATGACAAATGGAAGCTTCATAAAAATACTGCAGAGCAAACAGAATGAATATTAATATTGTCAAAACAAAGGTGAACTTATTTGACAAACGTAATTTACCATTACGTAGAAAACTGATGACCTAAATTTAGAGAGGGTATTTCTATTAATATTTAGCATTGTTTTTATCAATGCTAGATTACCTACTAATGATCATGTGTAGTAGGTGTTCTCTAGGGTTCTGACTATGATATTCAGCCTCTCTCCATTTAAATGTTTATATTGAGGTTATGCAACAAATCCTTAGTGAAGAGCTATCTTGCAGAAGTTGCGCCAGTTGCCACTTATGGCTTTTCAGGGCTCCCATTGGAGGAGCGTCCAGTTTTTAGGTCTGTCTTGACAGTGCACCTGTCGCCAGAAAAAAGGGCTTTAAGAAGCACTACCAGGAGAGGGGCTTTGTTCGCTCACATGTTGATTTCCAGTGGTACCTGTTTTGATTGGGCAGAAGTTGTGTACTTCTACAAAAAAAGTGCCTGTCCTTCACGCAGCTATGTTATTTTGTTTATTTATCCAGCTGCCTGAACTTACAGGGACACACACAAGAACTTGTAATCCTATGAAAGTGTGATTTAGATAAATTGTGGTGTTTGTTTTTCTCTGGCAGCAGCACAGATGGCAGGAGCTGGCAGCAGCACGGATGGCAGGAGGGTAGTCATTAACTTTAGACTTCAGAGTGCAGTTTTGTGTTTGAGAGCCCCGGGCTGTATTAATCTACATGGATTCATAAGTCTGGCTGACTGTGCAACTGTCGCCTGACCTTATGTGATCAACAACAAGAGCTTTCAGAGAGAGGTGCTTAGGCTCCATAATTTTGATTCCCTGACTATAGGATTTCATTGGGCCGAATTTGTGTGCTTCAACTAAAAAGTCTACTTGTTTTGCAGTTTTTGGCTTGTGGCAAAGTTTATACTCTGTACAGTTAGTTATGGTGGCAAGCCAGTGATCATGACAACAGGTTTGATCTGCTTATTATGAAACGCTATGATAAAGGCACTCGGTCTGACATATTTATTGTGCAAAGCCTATGTTAATGTCAATAGGCATTTAGGGTTGGATTGTTATTACTCTATATTAAAGCCTAGTGATAGGTCAGGGGCGTAACGCAGACCCTCCAGCCCCAATCCTTAAGGGGCCCCATTCAGCCAAAGGCCAATTAATATCTGTGAAATATGGAAAATAGCCTTTACAAAAAGGTTTTGACCTCGTTGTGCCTTTACCATGCATTTTTTTGCATGCATATTTTTACCACGCGCATGCCTTTGCAACCCCCACAAATACATTGTTTTTATATATAAAAACAATGCATGGTAATGGCATGCGTTATAACAGCATATTCGTGGTAAAAAATGCATGGTAAAGGCATACGATGTATTTACCTGCGTTGTACCGTCGTACAACCGTGAAATATGCAAGATTCAGTGGCCCCTCAACACATTCTGCATGGGGGCCCCATCATTTTGAGCTACGCCACTGAGACAGATATTTTTGTTACATGTAGTCTTGCAGATTACCATAGTAGGCAATGGTTTTGGTGTTGGTCATTGAGTGTGACAAACCGTATATATAGAAGGTTTGTTCAGTGGGAATCCTTGTTAGGCCATCTTAGAAGAGATAGTATTTTGCTTAGCCAACTGTAATTTTGTCTCCTTTTTTTTCTGCCGAGCCTGGGCAGCGCGCATGCGCTCTACAAGACCTGCTACTTAACATTGGTTCACTCCTGCATCGCTTTTCTTTGCTGCCTCCTAATACGTTCACGCGGCCGAGACTTCACTTCCAATCAAGGCTAAGGAGCATCGGCCAAGCACAATCTCCTTACGGTTACTTTCTTGATCTGTTGTTTTGGGGAACTTTTTTTTTTTAAGGTTTCTTTACGCCTGTTGCTGCTTCCGCTCTCCCATCACCCTCCAACACAAATGTATCGTTTCCCTTAATCAGACGGCATGCCGGTCGCTGCTTCTGTCCATGATCCAACACAAATGCAGCGTTTCCCTTAATCAAATGGCGAATAAGCACTTACTCTATATATAAACCATTCCGTTTATATATATATTTTTTTTTTGCAACCCCTCCCACTCCAGCTTGTAGCTGCTGGCCACCCTGTCCTCACAGCCTGAGGCAGGGACTGATGGGGACAATGTTTGATTTCGCAACATCTCAAAATGTGCCTCACATCCCATTAATGGCTGCGACACAAACGAAGTCTAAGACTAAAGTGGCTTGTTTGCTCCAAACCGAGCATGCTGTTAGCGAACATCCGCTGCGAACACATTAGCAACAAGTTTAAGCGACCCAATTTGAATAGAATTTTTATTTCTTAATTTGGCTGAGTGTATTTAACTAGATGTTTGCCTGATTCTAACCTGCTGTAACCAGCTTGCTTTCCGTCTGAAAGCTTATAAAGACCTTGTAATATACATAGAAGAGCGACATGTGTCTACATAATGAGACATTTAAAAAAATATATATATATATTGCTGCACCAACGTAAGTTAGCAGATGATCCTCACTATCTACTTTCTTTATAGGAAATCTAAGCACAAATAAAAATAGAGTTTGCATTCTGGGTATGTGCATCGTATAAAACTGCCTAACTATATATATTTGTTTCCATAAAGGTGGCTTATTTCATATTTATAAAGATGAGCATCATCATCTGTGCGATTTTTAATTGATAACTTGTGTGAAAATATCCACTTATTGTACTCTTATAGATATATATCTTTACATGATGGCCCCAGAGTTAAAGCTGGGGTTGGGTGGGACCAGGCCTCACCTGTCTGCTTTCTAGATCTAAGATTTCCGTGTCGCTGACTTAACTTCTCTCCTACGTTCTCTTTGCTGGCTGTGTCTTCTCTGGGCGTAGCGTTTCTACATACCTTACGCCAATAGCCTGTACCTGGGAAGATAAGAGTGACCGTAGACAGCCGTACATTTCTTGTAATTGTAATTGCATTATATAGTGCTTACTACCCCTGACAAGGCGTCAAAGCGCTTTTTCAGTGAGTAGCACGCTAATCCAGAACCCAAAAAGAATTAGTGGTGAATTAGTATAGGGAAATATGAAATTAATTTGAGCGGTGGACATGTTAGTCTGTTATTTGGATTGAAAAGGATAGTGGAGGGATAAAAGAGGGAAGGGGTTACATTTATATAGCGCTTTTTTACCCCTGATAAGGTGTTGAAGCACTTTTCGGCGGGTAGCACGCTACTCCGGAACCCAAACAGGATTAGTGGGGAATTAGTGTTGGGGAATATGAAATTAATTTGAGAGGTGGACATGTGAGTTTGTTATTTGTATTGAAAAAGGATAGTGGAGGGATAGAAGAGGGAAAAGTTTGCATTTATATAGCGCTTTTTTACTCCGATGAGGTGTCGAATCGCTTTTCGGCGGGTACCATGCAAGTCAGGAACCCAAACAGGATTAGTGGAGAATTAGTATAGGAAAATATTAAATTAATTTGAGCAGTTGAGATGTTAGTCTGTTATTTGGATTGAAAAGGATAGTGGAGGGATTGAAGAGGGTAGGGTCTGGAAAGTGTTTTTTTAGCTCATAGCAGTAAGGAGGAGGTTTGGGATGAGTAAAGAGGAGGTGGAGGGGGAGAAAGTCAGAGGGAAGGGTTTAGAAAGGCTTGTTTGGGAGATCTGAATAGTCAAAGAGATATGAGATGATGCAAGGAGGGGTAGAGGAGGTAAAAGTCTAGAAAGGGTTATTTTGGGGATCACAGTTGTCGAATGGGGTTTTGGATGAGTGAGAGAGTGGAGGTAGAAGATATATTGAGAGAGGTATAGGGTGAGAAATAGGGTAGTGCAATGGAAAGAGTAGTAGAATGAGGTTTGAGACGAGTCAGAGAGTGGAGGTAGAGGATATATTGAGAGAGGTATAGGGTGGGAAATAGGGTAGTGCATTGGAGAGAGTAGTAGAATGAGGTTTGAGATGAGCCAGAGTGGAGGTAGAGGATATATTGAGAGAGGTATAGGGTGGGAAATAGGGTAGTGCATTGGAGAGAGTAGTAGAATGAGGTTTGAGATGAGCCAGAGTGGAGGTAGAGGATATATTGAGAGAGATATAGAGTAGTGCATTGGAGATGCTGAATTAGAAGCAAAGTAATAAATATAAAGATACATAAGTACATTGAAGGTATATATGTATAAGGAAGGTAATATATGTAGATTTAAAGTTTATTTAATAAACTCAGACTTTCACGTGTGTTTGTATTTGTTTTTATTAATTTTTTTTGTAATTCAATTGCGAAGCAATTGTAGATAGTTATGATAAAATATTTACTAAGTAATATGTATATTTGTTAAGCAGAACTAACGTATATCTATATATTTAAAAACATAGGGGTTGATTATGATGGTGGAAGGCCCGCCACCGGCAGCCGCGCGGTGGCGGGCCCTCCGCCATCGGACAGCAATTTTGCCCCCGCCAAATTAGGATGGCGAGGGTATCGGACCGCGACCGTTGCGGGCGCAAAGACCGCCCGCCACAATCCGCCACAGGCAATCGTTCTGATTGCCTGGCGGAGCTGTCTGCAGCTGTAAAATGGTGGCGCTGCCTAGCAGGCACCGTCCGCCAAATTACGATGCTGGCCTCAGCCAGCCTTTCCATGATAGAACCGCCATGGAAAGGCTGGCGGGGATTGGTTTCGGGGGCCTGTTGCGGGCCCCCCTTGTGTTGGGGGGAGGTCCTGTTCCATGTATCGTTTTGTGGATGATACAAAGCAGCTTGAATGTGGATCTTCTGGCAACCAGTACCCAATGTAGGGCTTTCAAGGCAGGGGAGATGTGGGCTTGTGGCTTTATCTGTAAAAGTAGTTTGGCAGCAGAGTTCTGTATCCTTTGTAGTCTTTTCATAGTTGTTAAAGATGATCCGCAGTAGAGGCTGTGAGAAGTTGGCCTGGCATATGCTGTCCACTAATTATAGTGGGCACCTTGCACCAGTCCAAACAACCCCTTATTGGAGATAGGTTAAAGACAACCTTATTGAAAGCTATCCTAGTGGTAGCTATGGAGAGCAGCCTTCAGGCTAAGTCTTGAAGGAATGTAAAGCAGCTTGTTTTACCAGTCTATAATCTCTTGAGTGACCAAATGAAAGAGCACCACACCAGGTATATATTCAAAATATATGTATTTATTGCTAAACACACCCCCTAGTCTCTTTATGAGGCTAGAGTTCGAAGTACATAAGTTATAAGATATTAAATCACAGTAATAGCACAAATACACGTTTGGGCCCTAGGGCGTACCAAACCATATACCAATAAAGTGGTATGCGAACCACGACTGAACTAGACACTAGGCCTAGAGCCTCTAGAAGTGCTTGGACCACAAGGAACCACCCAAGGTAGTGACACAGGGGACCCACGGGAGACGCGTGCAGTGTAAATACACAACCGCGATACGCCGTTAACTTCTATGGAGAAAGTCGGGATCGGGAAAATAGAGGAAAGGGACACTTAAAAGAGGACTAGGACAAAACCCTTTGAGATCTAGGACTTTGAAGAGTCTCTACCCACGGGAGCACCGGAGTACTCGTGTTACCTCACCCAGGGAAGCCGGGTGCATAGGTGCCTTTCGGGGTCGGGTTTCGTCGTCGATTCGAATGGCGATCTGCTGCAAAGTGCTGCTGGCGGCCAAGAGAAAAGTGTCCGGGTGGATCCAAGAGTGGATCGGAGTTCTGGTGAACCTGAAAGCAGAGGGGACAGAGTCTGGGTCACTAGCCAGTGACCAGGAAGGCGATGGACAGATGCCCACCGATGTCGAGTGCTTCAGGTGCGCTGACGGTCATCTTGACTCTTCAGCCACGAGGTCCAGGAGGCGTTGTCGGCGACCAGGAGCAGGATTCGGGCTGGGACACGATGTCTGTCGAGTGCTGAGGTGTCGGCGACCGGATTGGACCCAACAAGCCTTGACAACGGCAAGTCTTGAGGAAGATGCAGATCGTTGATGGTGCAGACCAGCAAGGTCTGTGGAACTCACCCAGTGAGGGTAAGTGAGGGCAGGCCTGGAGCAACCAGGATGCCAAGTAAGAAAAGGATTGGCCTTCATTAAGGGCTACTAGCCAACGGGCTAGCGACCGCAAAGGAGCCTCGTGACGCCGCACGTGGAGCTGGCTTACAGGACACTCGTGGAGTGGGGGCCAGTGATCTTCGGTGCAGGTGGTGCTGGAGGCTAGGGCTACTCGGAGCCCAAAGCACGACTTCTTGGGAGACCCAGAAGATGGTGCACTTGCAAATGTGCTCGGTGTCCAGGGGTCATGGTCTCAAGTCACCCACGATAGCCACGGGCCTCAGCTTTGCTGGGGACTCAGGGTAGCCTCGGGGAAGTCTGAGAATCCACCTCTGGTGATGCGATGACTTCGGCGTCCGACGGGAGCTTCAGAAATGCGAACCGGACAGATGCTTCTTTGGTGCCTGCCAAGCAGGGGAGTCACTCCTTGACCCCAAGGGAGATTCTTCAGTCCTCTAATCTTGTCGTAGAGCGTCGAAGGTCCAGGATTCAGTTTCAGAGTTTCGTCCAGGTATAATCTAAAGTCCTAAGGACTGGGTTCCTACCTTTATTCTAAAAATAGGGGTTGGACTACTCTGTGGCCCCACCTATGGGTGGGTCAGGGCAGAGGGGTGGCTACACCCCTTTCCCTTTGTCCAGTTCGCGCCAAAGCAGGGGCTGCAAGCCCCTGATCCGGTTTGAACTGGGGTATGCACAGGGACACCAAATGTGCCCCCAGTGCAGGACTTCAAAGCACACAGATGGTGCTCCCGCCCAGCCCCAATACACATTATCCTGTCTGGGGAGGTGGTCACACCTCCCTGCAACAGGAAACCTATTGTCCAGGCCTCCCCTGCCGGAGTTTCGTCCAGCAGCAGGAGGCCAGACTCGTGTCTGTGGCAGCAGCATCCATTTTGTGATGCCAGGGCTCTGGAGAGAAGTTACCGGGTTAGTCAGAGTTAACATGTCTTTCCCTCTAGAAGGGTGGAATGCTACCCCCGCCGCCAGAATTGGCGGGGGGTAGTATTCCAAGATGTTTGACACCAAACACGACATGTTTAGGTGCAGCCATTCCAAAGTCAGCATTTTACCGCGAGGATATAATGCGCTTAAGAGTATATGGTCAGGCTGCACTACAAACAGCATCAGAGATGGTCTCCGAACGCTGCAGAGGGGCCCTGCTCATGCAGGGGCACCCTCTCACATAGGAACCATGCACTCTGCCTTCAGGATTGATAAGGCCTGCCTTAGGAGTGACTTATAGGTTTATATGTGTGTATGTATTTCGTGATATAGGTAACCTATATCACAGTAAGGGGTGCATGCACCACCTTACCCAGGCTGCAGTAGCAGACCTGTGGTGTCAGTTTGGATGGCCTTCCAGGGGTGGCATAATACATGCTGCAGCCCCTGGCAGGCCTCTGAGGTACCTATGCCCTTGGTACATAGTATACCATATACTAGGGACTTATAAGGGCACTCCAGATCCCAATCAGTGATGTGCCTAAGGCACATGGAAACCTTTACAGAGAAAGCAGATAGACTGGGGCCCTGAATAGCAGGATCCCAGTCCAACTAAGTCATAAACCAGCAAAACACCATAAAAAAGTGGGGGCAACCATATAGTCAGATTCCACCTTCCTACATAACCCCCCAAACGAAAGGAGATAAGGCTAACCTTGGCCAGTTGAGCCTTCATTGACTAAGTGGTCATATAAGGAAGCACCTGCACTAGCATGGTTGCCCCCTGTCTTATGGTCCACTAAGCAATCCCTCACCCTAAGGGTATGAGAGGGTCTCCACCATGGGGAATCACTACCTGTGGTGTGCTTAGGTAAAGTACAAGGCTGGTAAGGTGTCTGAGTAGGGAAGGGAGGCCCTAGGAATGTTGGCCTCAGCTTCCTCAGATCACTGGTCACCATGTATGCCTGTCTTTCCATGACTGAGTTGCACTTTGCTCTAAGGGTCAACCTTTGGCTGCCTACAGCTGGGGGTTGGGTCCCTTTGGATGGACTTCTGGAGGGACAGGGCAGGTTTGGAACCTTCAGGTCCCAGGTTTGCCCTTGCCTACCAGAGTCCTTCTGGGGGAGGTCCCTACATAAAGGCATGGGGGATCCCTCAGTGTGTAGAGGAGTTTTCACCTGGATAGGGCTACTAGACTGGGTGCCCCTAATCTGCTGATGGGGGGTTCCTCTGGACAGGGGGCCCTGGGAGGTCCACTGACCTCCCTGACCTCTGCAGCCCTGGGCTGGCTGAGGCAGGGTAGAGAGGGCAGGTTACCTGCTCCAGACTGGGTACCACCTTGGAAGGGTCCTCTGCCATCAGGGGTGTGGCCAGGCCAGGCCTGACTACCTCTGGGGCAGTTCCTTTACTAGGGGTAGGGTCAGTTCCCTGAGGAGGCTGACCCTTACCTACTGTCTGGAGGGAAGAAGACTTTTCTTCAACCCTTGTGCTCTCTTTTGGGGAGAGTGGGCCATTCTTCCAGGCTCCATCTCTCCAAAATCTTGGGCTGGGGCTGTGGCCATCACAGCCCCACTAACCTTTACAGGGACGCCCAGCATCCTGAGATGGGTTTGGTGTTCAACTTCAGCCCAAGCTGAAATCTCCAGATCATTGCCCATCAGGCAATCTACAGGTAAGGTGGGGGACACTGCCACTCTCTTTGGGCCTGTGACCCCCTCCCAGCTGAGATTGACTATGGCCATGGGGTGATCTGTTCTGACACCATCAATGTTGGTCACCTGGTATTTAAACTCAGGTAAAAGCTGGTGAGGGGGACTAGTTTCCCTGCCACCATGGTGACACTAGCCCCTGTGTCCCTAAATGCCACAGCTTTCTGACCATTAATTATTGGCTCCAATCTGTACCTGCCCAATGCTATGGGACCCATGGTAAAGGTGGCAAATCCTATACCACCATCAGAGTCAGAGGAGTCTGTTGAGGGGTCCCTGTCTAAACTAGGGCCCACCTCTGTTCCTCTTGCAAAAGCACCTAACTTTTTGGGTGCACTACTCCCAACTGGAGGATTACTACTGGTAGTACCAGGAGGGGTGGTAGTAGTTGTGGGAGGAACATTTTCTTTATTGCCAATCCTGGGGCAACTGGGATCAGTTTTCCAGTGCCCAGGCTTCTTACAGACATGGCAATATGGTTTCTTTTCAGGAGAGGAAGGAGTTTGGGACCCACCCCCAGAAGAGGAATTTTGGGGCCCTGTAGGGGACTTATCCTTAGATTTATCCCCACCTTTCTCTTGGGACTTAGTAGAATCTTTCTTCTGGTCACCACCCTGATTTCTAGTTTTTACTCTGGTTCTGATACATTTGTCTGCCTTCTTTCCCAATTCTTGGGGAGAGGTCAGATCAGAGTCCACCAGATACTGGTGCAAAAGCTGGTTTTGACAATTATTAAGGATTTGCTCCCTCATAATCAAATTGTACAATCCTAAAAAGACATGCACTTTGTTGCCATGTATCCAACCTTCCAGAGCCTTTGTAGCACAATCTACAAAATCAACCCAGTCTTGAGTCTGAGCTTTTGGGTGTCTCTGAACTTCAACCTATACTGTTCAGTGGTTAGGCCAAACCCATCTATCAGAGCACTCTTCAAGACTGTGTAATTGTCAGCATCCTCTTCTCTTACAGTGAGGAGCTTGTCTCTACCTTTGTCTGCAAAGGAGAGCCACAAGATTGCTGCCCACTGCCTCTGGGGGACCTTCTGAACTTTACAGGCCCTCTCCAGTGCAGTTATCCATTTGTGGATGTCATCCCCACTCTGGTAGGGAGGGACAATCTTGTTTAGGTTTCTATGGTCATAAGACCTGTCCCTATCTCTAGGGATATTGCTGCCACCATGGGACTCTAGTCCCAACTTTCTTCTCTCTCTAAGGAGATCTAGGGATTCCCTATCTAAAGCCAATTGCTTTTTTCTGATTTCCAGCTGAGTTTCCTCATACCGGACCAGTCTGGCTCTCCTCTGATGAGAGGATTCCCTCCTGTGAGAGGAGACAGAGCTCCCTATAGAGGTGCCAGAGTGGTTAGACTCCTGAGAAGGAGATCTAGACTTCCTGGGCACACTCTTAATCCTTCCTGGGGGGACAAAGAGGGCATCATCTTGATCATCATCATCATCATCCACAGGAGGGATTGGGTTTTCCAGGTCAGGGTCATTGTCACCCTCCTGGCCAGTTTCTGTGGGGGGGGTGGGGGTATTGGTACCCCTGGCCTCGTCCTCTTCTTCTGCCCCACCCTCAGCTCCTACCCCTTCAGTCCCTACAGGCTTACTAAGGTCATAAGCCACCAACAACTCCTTGAGGTGTTGGGTGGTGGGGCTTTGGCCTGTCCTTATTTTTCTCAAGTTGCATAAAGCTCTCAATTCCAAGAATGGGAGTGTATCATACTTGGAGGGTGGAAGCTCAATGGCTTCCTGCAAGGATTCTTTGGATCCTACCCTTAAAGACATTACTAGTGTGGTGTGGTGTATGCACTACCTACTCTAGTGTGGCCTACTAAACTCTCTTGAGTTGTAGAAAGGGTTGTGCTATCCCTTAACACACAACTCTAAGTTCAGTAGAACTTACTGTATTCTAAGCTTAAATTATATGTACCTTAGGTACCTTTAGTGGTTTTCAGTTGATCAATTCAATTGAGATTATCTGGTAAAACAATAGCAAGCTGGAATCCCACACGCTGCACACCAATGTGAGAAGTTGGCCTCGCATATGCTGTCCACTAATTATAGTGGGCACCTTGCACCAGTCCAAACAACCCCTTATTGGAGATAGGTTAAAGACAACCTTATTGAAAGCTATCCTAGTGGTAGCTATGGAGAGCAGCCTTCAGGCTAAGTCTTGAAGGAATGTAAAGCAGCTTGTTTTACCAGTCTATAATCTCTTGAGTGACCAAATGAAAGAGCACCACACCAGGTATATATTCAAAATATATGTATTTATTGCTAAACACACCCCCCTAGTCTCTTTATGAGGCTAGAGTTCGAAGTACATAAGTTATAAGATATTAAATCACAGTAATAGCACAAATACACGTTTGGGCCCTAGGGGCGTACCAAACCATATACCAATAAAGTGGTATGCGAACCACGACTGAACTAGACACTAGGCCTAGAGCCTCTAGAAGTGCTTGGACCACAAGGAACCACCCACGGTAGTGACACAGGGGACCCACGGGAGACGCGTGCAGTGTAAATACACAACCGCGATACGCCGTTAACTTCTATGGAGAAAGTCGGGATCGGGAAAATAGAGGAAAGGGACACTTAAAAGAGGACTAGGACAAAACCCTTTGAGATCTAGGACTTTGAAGAGTCTCTACCCACGGGAGCACCGGAGTACTCGTGTTACCTCACCCAGGGAAGCCGGGTGCATAGGTGCCTTTCGGGGTCGGGTTTCGTCGTCGATTCGAATGGCGATCTGCTGCAAAGTGCTGCTGGCGGCCAAGAGAAAAGTGTCCGGGTGGATCCAAGAGTGGATCGGAGTTCTGGTGAACCTGAAAGCAGAGGGGACAGAGTCTGGGTCACTAGCCAGTGACCAGGAAGGCGATGGACAGATGCCCACCGATGTCGAGTGCTTCAGGTGCGTTGACGGTTGTCTTGACTCTTCAGCCACGAGGTCCAGGAGGTGTTGTCGGCGACCAGGAGCAGGATTCGGGCTGGTACACGATGTTTGTCGAGTGCTGAGGTGTCGGCGACTGGATTGGACCCAACAAGCCTTGGCAACGGCAAGTCTCGAGGAAGATGCAGATCGTCGATGGTGCAGACCAGCAAGGTCTGTGGAACTCACCCAGCGAAGGTAAGTGAGGGCAGGCCTGGAGCAACCAGGATGCCAAGTAAGAAAAGGATTGGCCTTCGTTAAGGGCTACTAGCCAATGGGCTAGCGACCGCGAAGGAGCCTCGTGACACCGCACGTGGAGCTGGCTTACAGGACACTCGTGGAGTGGGGGCCAGTGATCTTCGGTGCAGGTGGTGCTGGAGGCTAGGGCTACTCGGAGCCCAAAGCACGACTTCTTGGGAGACCCAGAAGATGGTGCACTTGCAAATGTGCTCAGTGTCCAGGGGTCATGGTCTCAAGTCACCCACGATAGTCACGGGCCTCAGCTTTGCTGGGGACTCAGGGTAGCCTCGGGGAAGTCTGAGAATCTACCTCTGGTGATGCGATGACTTCGGCGTCCGACGGGAGCTTCAGAAATGCGAACCAGACAGATGCTTCTTTGGTGCCTGCCAAGCAGGGGAGTCACTCCTTGACCCAAAGGGAGATTCTTCAGTCCTCTAATCTTGTCGTAGAGCGTCGAAGGTCCAGGATTCAGTTTCAGAGTTTCATCCAGGTATAATCTAAAGTCCTAAGGACTGGGTTCCTACCTTTATTCTAAAAATAGGGGTTGGACTACTCTGTGGCCCCACCTATGGGTGGGTCAGGGCAGAGGGGTGGCTACACCCCTTTCCCTTTGTCCAGTTCGCGCCAAAGCAGGGGCTGCAAGCCCCTGATCCGGTTTGAACTGGGGTATGCACAGGGACACCAAATGTGCCCCCAGTGCAGGACTTCAAAGCCCACAGATGGTGCTCCCGCCCAGCCCCAATACACATTATCCTGTCTGGGGAGGTGGTCACACCTCCCTGCAACAGGAAACCTATTGTCCAGGCCTCCCCTGCCGGAGTTTCGTCCAGCAGCAGGAGGCCAGACTCGTGTCTGTGGCAGCAGCATCCATTTTGTGATGCCAGGGCTCTGGAGAGAAGTTACCGGGTTAGTCAGAGTTAACATGTCTTTCCCTCTAGAAGGGTGGAATGCTACCCCGCCGCCAGAATTGGCGGGGGGTAGTATTCCAAGATGTTTGACACCAAACACGACATGTTTAGGTGCAGCCATTCCAAAGTCAGCATTTTACCGCGAGGATATAATGCGCTTAAGAGTATATGGTCAGGCTGCACTACAAACAGCATCAGAGATGGTCTCCGAACGCTGCAGAGGGGCCCTGCTCATGCAGGGGCACCCTCTCACATAGGAACCATGCACTCTGCCTTCAGGATTGATAAGGCCTGCCTTAGGAGTGACTTATAGGTTTATATGTGTGTATGTATTTCGTGATATAGGTAACCTATATCACAGTAAGGGGTGCATGCACCACCTTACCCAGGCTGCAGTAGCAGACCTGTGGTGTCAGTTTGGATGGCCTTCCAGGGGTGGCATAATACATGCTGCAGCCCCTGGCAGGTCCTCTGAGGTACCTATGCCCTTGGTACATAGTATACCATATACTAGGGACTTATAAGGGCACTCCAGATCCCAATCAGTGATGTGCCTAAGGCACATGGAAACCTTTTTACAGAGAAAGCAGATAGACTGGGGCCCTGAATAGCAGGATCCCAGTCCAACTAAGTCATAAACCAGCAAAACACCATAAAAAATGTGGGGGCAACCATATAGTCAGATTCCACCTTCCTACAGAGGCTATTGGCGTAATCGAGTTTTGACAGAACAAGAGAGTGGTAGCCTGGACTTTGTGTGGAAATCCCAGGTGGGGGAAGATGCGTCGCAGAGTTTCTATAGTAAGTGTTAGACCTGGCACCATTGGCGTGGGTCTCCCTTCCATTTTTCGCTGTTGTCCCCCTGTTTTTGCTGGTATTAGATGCTCTGGGCGCTGTGCCACTGCCCTTCAGTGCCACAGCGCGAATGCTCCCTGTGTAAAGATGACATGTGAATTGGTATATCCATGATTGGCTTATTTGGTTTACCTGTTAGTCCCTAGTAGCGTGGCCTGTGTGTGCCCAGGGCTGGTAAACCAAATGCTGCTGGTGGGCCTGCAGCGCCGGCTTGCGCCACCCACAGAAGCAGCTTGTAAATGGTGTCTCAGACCTGCCACTGCAGAGTCTGTGTGCAGTCCAGAACTGCCATCTTGGCTGTGAAGTGCACCCACTTCCCAGCCCCTGAACCTTCCCTTGGCATCATGTAAGTCACCCCTATGGTAGGGTGCATTGTATGTGTAAGGTAGGACATGCCTTGGTGTGTGTAGCATGTCCTGGTAGTGAATAACACCCAATTTCGTTTTTCACTACAGTAAGGCTACCTGTTCCTCATAGGCCAGAATAGGCAGTTTGACTATTACATGCTATAGTCCTAACTGACCCCAGGAACATGGTAGAAAAACGAATTTAGTATGCCTGAGCTCAGAATATTAAAATACATCTTTTAGTGAAGTTTATTTTTATATTCTGTGTTTGAAAATACCACTTTTAGAAAGTAGGTATTTTCTTGCCTAAGCCTTCCAGTGTGCTCTGCTGTTATGTGTATTGGCTGTCTGGTTTTGGAGGGACAGGGCAGGCTGAGTCAGACCTGGGTTGAATGAGAGATCTGCATTTGGAGTATGGGGAGGGGTGGCTCCTTGACCTGAATAGGGCTGTGCCTGGCAAGGTGAATGCTGGCTCCACCTCCTACTGTGCGTCTGATGGCAGACCCCCTCTTTCTGAAAGGAAGGATGCAGCCTGGTAAACAAAGTGCTCCAGGACTGAGCAGAACTGGTTCTGGCTGGGTTCAGTGACTTGTAGCTTCTGAGAACAAAGACTTTTGGGGTATAAATATCTGTGCTGAAACCCCTACAAAGTGTATTGCTCCTGGATGTCAAGACGAACCTCTGTCCGTGTAACTGAAGGAATATGCAGGAGGTGACTATCCTTGTGCTTGTGTGCTGTTTCTTGGATTGGCCTGCAGTGGTTACCATTGGACTTGGAAGAAGAGGGAAAAGGACTTTGAGAGAACTTTTATCAATCTTGCTAAAGCAATCACCCAAGGGCTAGGAGAGAGCTAGCCTCCTGTTGAAGTCTCAGGCACATCAGACTTCACCACCAGCCTCCTGATTCCTCCCAGCGAGGATTTCTATCTGCAGGTGAAGCTCCTGTGAGTTCCAGGGCCTCTAGTTCTACTACAGAGAAGAGAGTGCTGAAATCGTCGCTAACGCACGTTTGCGAGCCGCCGCAGCCGAGAGCGCCCGAAAAATCATCGCGCTGCTGCCGCCGAGTGCTTGCAACCAAAGATCGAGTCATCGCACCGAGATCATCGCTTCACGACATCGCAGCGCGGACGCCGAGCGTCCGCCATTTTCATCGCATCGCATCAGGATCGTCGCTCCCTCGCGGAGCGCCATTTCTTCGCATCGCAACACGTTCACACACGCAACAAGATCGTCGCCTCGCCTCCTCCCTTGCGGCAGGGAGTCATTGCATCAATTGTCTAGCGTGCAGAAGTTTGTCGCATCGTCTCCACACGCATCAGCAGATCGGCGCATCATCCTCCCTCGCGGCAAGGATTTAACGCATCGCCGGCCTCGCGTGCAGAAATTCATCGCTACAGCTTCTTTGCGACAATTTGTTGATTTTGCTACGAAATCCAGGTACTTTGTAAGTAAAAGGGTCGCAGAGACCACTGCTTTGAACTGAACTCCTCTTTGCGCACTTGAACTATTTTTGCAGCATTCCAAGAGTAATCCTATTTGACAGTATTGTGGCTTTTTATCGTTATTGGTCTTGTGTTAAGTCTATATATAAAGATACTTATTTTTATAACTACTTGTGTGGTGTCCCTTTGTAGTGTTCCTCACTGTGTTACTGTGTATGGTCATAAATGCTTCACACACTGCCTCTGAGATAAGCCTAGCTGCTCGTGCTACGTTACCACAGGGTTGAGCAGGGGTTATCAAAGGGTGTGGCTCTCTTACCCTGACTTAGGAAGAAGGGTCCCTACTTGGACAGTGGCCAACCTCTGCCAACTAGAGACCCCCATTTCTAACATTGGTGGACAGCGGTGAGGATCTGGACTTGCATTTATGATCGCATACAGTAATTATAGTGTACACTACTAGTGAGTGCAGACCATAACGCAACCACATACGTTTTTGAGTTTTTTTTTCTTCTATTTTTGATTAATATTGCCAGTTATTGCTACAATGGGCAAGCCCAGATCCAATGCCTCGGAGGATCTCTCCTGGGAAGAAGAGAAATTAGAAACCTACAATGCCAAGCAGCTCAAATATTTTTGCAAACGCTTCACAGTCCCTATCACAGGTCTCACTAAAAGGGAGAAGTATTACAAGGCGCTGAAGGCCTGGCTAGAAGCCAGGGATGCCCCTAAGAATATGGGAGAGCCTGTGGAGGGGGAAGAGAATGCAGGAGAGCAGCAGGGTGAGGTAGTAGATTTGGTGGGAGATAAAGCAATTTCCAGCCCGGGCACTAGTGTGTCCGCCAGGGGTCTGTCCCCAGAAGAGATGGAGGACAGGGAGAGAGATAGGCGGCATAATATGGAGATGGCTAAGCTTAAAATGGATGGTCACAGGGACCTAGAGAACAAGAAGTTAGAATTTGAGATTATGAAAATGAAACTTGAGCATGAGAGAATATTGAGGGAGTTGGAGATTAAAGCAAAGAGTATAGAGATCTCCCCCTCTGGTGGCAGCATACCTGTAGTGCATCCTGAGAGTAGGGTGTATATACCCAAGGAGGTTATTAAGGATTTCCACAAAAGTGAAGATATTGGGCAATGGTTTGCAGCTTATGAATTAGCCATGGTGTCCCACCGGGTCCCTGAGAAGGATTGGGGAGCGGGGTTGTGGGGACGCTTTGTGAGTGAGGGGAGGGATACCTTGTTGGACCTGCCCCCAGAAAGTAGGATGGTTTATGCCCACATGAAGGAAGCGTTGATGACCCGCTATGGTTTGACCCCTGAGATATATAGGCAGAGGTTTAGGACCTGCAAGAAGCTAGAGGGTACCACGTGGGTTGAATATGTGTCTTTTTTTTGCAGAGCAATGGAACGCTGGGTAAAAGGTAGCAAAGTAGAAACTTTTGAGCAACTTTATGATTTGATTGCATGGGAGCATTTATCTAGTAACTGTTTTCCTGAGCTACACCAGCACCTGATTGATTGCAAGCTGACTAACCCTAGGAAGCTTGCTGAGGAGAGCGGACCGCTGGGTGAGCACCCGGGTTCGCAAGGGTCCAGTGGGAGACTTCGCCAAAGGTGGGCAGGGTCCCCAGCAGAGAAGTGGGGGGGACAGGGGTAAACCGAGGGAGTTCCAAAGAGGGCCCCAAAGTAATTCCCAAGGGAACCAAGCAGTGGTGTCCCAGCCTCCCCAAGAGAAGAAGCCAGTGCCCCCGACAGGTAGGCCTGTTCAGAGGGGGCCCCTTACTTGTTATAAGTGTGGTCAAGTGGGCCACAGATACTATGATCCCCAGTGTCCTCAGAGGGATACTAGTGCACCACCCCGTCAGCTTGCTAGTGTAGCCCTGGGAGGGGAGGAGATGGGTGCCCAAGGTGGGTGGGATCCCGTAGAGTTGACCCTTGTCTCATTAGGAGACTTTGAGATGGTCCCTAAGCCTGCACTGCCTGATAACACTAAAAAGTACAGGCAGTGGGTGACCATCAATGGCCATAGGGTGGAGGCTCTAAGAGACACAGGAGCCAGTATAACTGCTGTCAGCTCCCGGTTGGTGTCCAAAGAGCAGGTTGTCCCCCATGCATTCTACCCAGTAGTTTCCGCAGACAACTCAGAGAGCCAATGTGAGGTGGCTCAGGTTCCCTTTGAGTGGGGGGGGGTCTCAGGAACTCTTCAGGTGGCTGTGAGGCCCGCCATGCCTGTAGACTGTCTGTTGGGCAATGATTTAGAGAACTCCCCGTGGGCTACGGTGGAGAGGAAATCTCACTTAGAGATGTTGGGTCTGCCTGAGTGGGCGTGTGCTACCACTTGGTCCATGGCAGCCAAGGAGGGTGTTGAGAAGGACCTGGAGCCTGAGAGTATGGCCCAGATCCCTGCCTTAGAGAGAAGGGGCAGGGGGTGCGGGAAGTCGGCCCCCTTGGTTCCCACGGCCCAGGAGGGAGCAGACCCTGAGGGGGATGCCCTGGAGCCTAGCGGGGAGCAGATCACCGAACTGGGGGACCTGACTGAGCTGACCCATTGGCAGCAGGAAGGGGGACCCACCAGGGAGGAATTTTGTGAGCAGCAAGGAGTTTGCCCTTCTCTTGAGGGTATGCGGCATCAGGCTGCAGCCCAGGCAGCAGGTGACCTGTCTGGTTCACATCTGATTTATTGGGAGAACAGTCTCCTGTATAGCGAGCCTAAGGCTGCTGAGCCGGGGTCAGCCCGTGTGCTGGTGGTACCCGAGTGCTTCAGAGCCTTCCTACTGGGGTTGGCTCACGACATTCCATTGGCAGGACATCTGGGGCAGACCAAGACCTTTGAGAGGCTGGCCACCCACTTTTATTGGCCCCAGATGCGCAAGAGTTCAGACACTCATTGCAGGACATGTGAGACTTGCCAGGCAAGTGGGAAGAGTGGGGGGAAGATCAAGGCCCCACTCCAGCCCTTTCCAGTTGTGAGTACCCCATTCGAGCGAGTGAGCATTGATATTGTGGGGCCTCTGGACCCCAAGACAGCCATGGGCAACAGGTTCATCCTGGTCTTGGTGGACCATGCCACCCGGTACCCTGAAGCCATCCCGCTCAGGACAGTGACGGCCCCCGTGGTGGGACGTGCACTGATGGGGATTTTCTCCCGTGTGGGGTTCCCCAGAGAGGTGGTGTCTGACAGGGGGACCAACTTCATCTCCCAGTACATGAAGTCTCTGTGGAAGGAGTGTGGGGTAACTTATAAGTTCACCACTCCTTACCACCCCCAAGGTAATGGTCTGGTTGAAAGGTTCAACCGGACCTTGAAGGGCATGATCATGGGCCTAGAAGAGCCCTTGAGGCGTAAGTGGGACATCCTCTTGCCATGCCTGTTGTTTGCCTACCGTGAGGTGCCACAGAAGTCCTTAGGGTTCAGTCCCTTTGAACTGCTCTATGGCCATCCGGTTAGAGGACCTCTGAGTCTGGTCAAGGAAGGCTGGGAGCAATCTCCCAGAAAACCTCCCCAAGATGTATTTAGCTACATGTTGGCCTTCAGGAACCAGACTCGGCGTTTCAGAAAGATTGCTGAGGCAAATCTGGAAGCCAGCCAGGAGGAAATGAAACGTTGGCACGACCAGAATGCCACTCTGGTCGAGTTTCAACCTGGTCAGAAGGTTTGGGTACTGGCCCCAGTGGAGCCTTGTGCACTCCAAGATAAGTGGACCGGTCCATTTGAGGTGGTGGAGCGCAAAAGTCCAGTTACCTACTTGGTGGACTTTCAATCTCCCAGGAACCCCTTGCGGGTCCTGCATGTGAACCGCCTGAAGCCCCACTTTGAGAGGTCTGAAGTGGGCATGCTTCTTGCCACAGATGATGGGATGGAGGAGGAGAGTGAGCCTCTTCCTGACCTCCTGTGTGCAGGAGAGAAGGATGGGTCAGTGGAGGGTGTGATCCTCTCCACCACACTGACCCCTGAGCAGCAGAGAGATTGTCA
This sequence comes from Calotriton arnoldi, assembly GCA_963921515.1. NCBI lineage: Eukaryota > Metazoa > Chordata > Amphibia > Caudata > Salamandridae > Calotriton > Calotriton arnoldi. The sequence goes on from CAWUFW010005719.1 coordinate 919,418, forward strand.
CCAACTGTTGGGGCAATTTTCTGATTTGTTCTCCCTGGTGCCAGGTGTCACTGATTGGTGCGTCCATGAGGTGGATACCGGGGACAGTCCTCCTGTCAAGCACAAGGCTTACAGAGTGACTGACAGGGTCAGGGCTTGCATTAAGGAGGAGGTCTCCAAAATGTTTGCCCTAGGGGTGATTGAGTCCTCTAGCAGCCCCTGGTCCAGCCCGTGGTCTTGGTACCAAAAGCTGCGACGCCTGGTGCCACCCCTGAACTTAGGTTCTGTGTGGACTACCGAGGTCTCATTTCGGTCACGAAGACCGACGCGCACCCCATCCCCAGAGCTGATGAGCTCATAGATCGGTTAGGAGCTGCCCGGTACCTCAGCACGTTTGATCTGACGTCTGGGTACTGGCAGATCGCCTTAACTGATGGGGCAAAGGAGAGGTCAGCATTCTCCACACCAGATGGGCACTACCAGTTCCGTGTGATGCCCTTTGGGATGAAGAATGCCCCTGTCACCTTTCAGAGGTTGGTCAACCAGGTGTTGGTTGGGCTGGAGGATTTCAGTGCCGCCTACCTGGATGACATTGCAGTGTTTAGTTCCTCCTGGGAGGACCACTTGCGCCACCTCTGGGAAGTGTTGATGGCGCTGCGCAGAGCAGGCCTCACAATCAAGGCCAGTAAGTGCCAGATTGGGCAGGGTTCTGTGGTGTACTTGGGACACCAGGTGGGGAGTGGCCAGCTGGCACCCCTGCAGCCCAAGATTGAAACCATCCTGGCTTGGGAGCCCCCAAGGACCCAGACCCAGGTGAGGGCCTTCTTAGGACTCACGGGTTACTACAGGAGGTTTGTCAACGGGTATGGCAACATTGTTGCACCCTTGACTGAGCTGACTTCCAAGAAGCAGCCAAAGATTGTGAACTGGACTGACACCTGTCAGAAAGCCTTTGATGCCCTCATGACTGCCATGTGTACAGCACCCGTACTCCAGGCGCCCAATTTTGCTAAGGAATTTGTTGTCCAGACAGACGTTTCAGAGCATGGGGTGGGGGCTGTTCTGTCACAGATAAATGAGGAGGGACTAGACCAACCTGTAGCCTTCATCAGTAGGAGGTTACTTCCACGGGAACAGAGGTGGAGTGCAATTGAGCGTGAGGCATTTGCTGTGGTCTGGGCACTGAAGAAGCTGAGACCATACCTGTTTGGGACTCACTTCCGGGTTCAGACAGACCACAGGCCCCTCATATGGTTGATGCAGATGAGGGGTGAGAATCCCAAGTTGTTGAGGTGGTCCATTTCCCTACAGGGTATGGACTTCACGGTGGAACACCGCCCTGGTACAGAACACGCCAATGCTGATGGTCTGTCCAGATTTTTCCGCCTTAGTGATGAGAACTTCCAAGGGGATGGGTAGTTCTCCCCACATTTCAGCTGGAGGGGACACGTGTTAGACCTGGCACCATTGGCGTGGGTCTCCCTTCCATTTTTCGCTGTTGTCTCCCTGTTTTTGCTGGTATTAGATGCTCTGGGCGCTGTGCCACTGCCCTTCAGTGCCACAGCGCGAATGCTCCCTGTGTAAAGATGACATGTGAATTGGTATATCCATGATTGGCTTATTTGGTTTACCTGTTAGTCCCTAGTAGCGTGGCCTGTGTGTGCCTAGGGCTGGTAAACCAAATGCTGCTGGTGGGCCTGCAGCGCCGGTTTGCGCCACCCACAGAAGCAGCTTGTAAATGGTGTCTCAGACCTGCCACTGCAGAGTCTGTGTGCAGTCCAGAACTGCCATCTTGGCTGTGAAGTGCACCCACTTCCCAGCCCCTGAACCTTCCCTTGGCATCATGTAAGTCACCCCTATGGTAGGGTGCATTGTATGTGTAAGGTAGGACATGCCTTGGTGTGTGTAGCATGTCCTGGTAGTGAATTACACCCAATTTCGTTTTTCACTACTGTAAGGCTACCTGTTCCTCATAGGCCAGAATGGGCAGTTTGACTATTACATGCTATAGTCCTAACTGACCCCAGGAACATGGTAGAAAAACGAATTTAGTATGCCTGAGCTCAGAATATTAAAATACATCTATTAGTGAAGTTTATTTTTATATTCTGTGTTTGAAAATACCACTTTTAGAAAGTAGGTATTTTCTTGCCTAAGCCTTCCAGTGTGCTCTGCTGTTATGTGTATTGGCTGTCTGGTTTTGGAGGGACAGGGCAGGCTGAGTCAGACCTGGGTTGAATAGAGAGATCTGCATTTGGAGTATGGGGAGGGGTGGCTCCTTGACCTGAATAGGGCTGTGCCTGGCAAGGTGAATGCTGGCTCCACCTCCTACTGTGCGTCTGATGGCAGACCCCTCTTTCTGAAAGGAAGGATGCAGCCTGGTAAACAAAGTGCTCCAGGACTGAGCAGAACTGGTTCTGGCTGGGTTCAGTGACTTGTAGCTTCTGAGAACAAAGACTTTTGGGGTATAAATATCTGTGCTGAAACCCCTACAAAGTGTATTGCTCCTGGATGTCAAGACGAACCTCTGTCCGTGTAACTGAAGGAATCTGCAGGAGGTGACTATCCTTGTGCTTGTGTGGTGTTTCTTGGATTGGCCTGCAGTGGTTACCATTGGACTTGGAAGAAGAGGGAAAAGGACTTTGAGAGAACTTTTATCAATCTTGCTAAAGCAATCACCCAAGGGCTAGGAGAGAGCTAGCCTCCTGTTGAAGTCTCAGGCACATCAGACTTCACCACCAGCCTCCTGATTCCTCCCAGCGAGGATTTCTATCTGCAGGTGAGGCTCCTGTGAGTTCCAGGGCCTCTAGTTCTACTACAGAGAAGAGAGTGCTGAAATCGTCGCTAACGCACGTTTGCGAGCCGCCGCAGCCGAGAGCGCCCGAAAAATCATCGCGCTGCTGCCGCCGAGTGCTCGCAACCAAAGATCGAGTCATCGCACCGAGATCATCGCTTCACGACATCGCAGTGCGGACGCCGAGCGTCCGCCATTTTCATCGCATCAGGATCGTCGCTCCCTCGCGGAGCGCCATTTCTTCGCATCGCAACCCGATCGCACACGCAACAAGATCGTCGCCTCGCCTCCTCCCTTGCGGCAGGGAGTCATCGCATCAACGGTCTAGCGTGCAGAAGTTTGTCGCATCGTCTCCACACGCATCAGCAGATCGGCGCATCATCCTCCCTCGCGGCAAGGATTTAACGCATCGCCGGCCTCGCGTGCAGAAATTCATCGCTACAGCTTCTTTGCGACAATTTGTTGATTTTGCTACGAAATCCAGGTACTTTGTAAGTAAAAGGGTCGCAGAGACCACTGCTTTGAACTGAACTCCTCTTTGCGCACTTGAACTATTTTTGCAGCATTCCAAGAGTAATCCTATTTGACAGTATTGTGGCTTTTTATCGTTATTGGTCTTGTGTTAAGTCTATATATAAAGATACTTATTTTTTATAACTACTTGTGTGGTGTCCCTTTGTAGTGTTCCTCACTGTGTTACTGTGTATGGTCATAAATGCTTCACACACTGCCTCTGAGATAAGCCTAACTGCTCGTGCTACATTACCACAGGGTTGAGCAGGGGTTATCAAAGGGTGTGGCTCTCTTACCCTGACTTAGGAAGAAGGGTCCCTACTTGGACAGTGGCCAACCTCTGCCAACTAGAGACCCCCATTTCTAACAGTAAGGAAGCTTGATCTTGTTAGTCTGTCCACTTAGGCAGTCATGATAGCTTGGAGTCCATGGTAATTCTGAGGTTTCTTACTTGCTTTGATACTTTGGGTGGTGTTCCCAGATCATCAGGTCAGGCGGCGAGTGGGTCATAATTTTTCCAATCGCCACATGTGACTATTTCCATTTTGGAAGCATTCAATTTGAGATGGCTTCATGTCATCCATTGATCCACGGTGCTGAGACAACTGAAAATTTGTGAGTTTCCAATGTCTTTGGGGCTTTCTAGTTTAAGGAGTATTTGTGTGTCATCTACATAGTTATAGCATGTGAGGTTAAACTGATTGATCGGTGCCGGTAATGACTTCATGCAAATGTTGAAAAGCATGGGTGAGAGGATAGAGCCTTGAGGGAGCCCTGCTTATGTGAAGTACGGTTTGGACGAGAAAGGTGAGATATGGATGACATTAGATCTGTTTTGGAGTTAGGATGTGATGCAGTCGAGAGCGGTCCCCTCTATGCCGGCTTCGTAGAGTCTTTGTATTAGAGTGATAGAGTGTCATGGTCAACTGTGTCAAAGACAGCTGAGAGGTCCAAGAGAAGTAGTACAACAACCCCATTCCAGTTATCTGTGTTCTTAAGGTCATCCCCGATGGCAATGAGGGCAGATTCTGTGCTTCTTCCTGGAATGAATCCTGCCTGGAAATCTTAAAGTATGGAATTATCTTCAATGAATTGTGACATCTGGGTGAATGCTGCTCTTTCTATCAGTTTGCCCAGGAAAGGTCCTTTGGTAATCGGCCTGTAGTTGTTGGGGTTAAGCCTGGATCAGGTTTGTTTTCTTTAGTAATGGGCGTATGTATGACTTTTTGAGATCTTCTGGAAATATTACAGTAGTTAAGGAATTTTGTTGATTCTTCTTACTGGTGTGGAAGCAGAGGTAGTTAGAAGAACTTTCTTGAAGGTTTGTGGTGGACAGGGGACAGAAGTTCTGCAGGCAGGCCTGCTTGCTTTGACCAGGTCCATAAATTCATTGTATGAAATTTGTTGGAAGGAATGGAGAGGCTGGGTTAGCGTACTCTTGAATTGTTTTTTGGAAAAGGATTGGTGCAAGTGATTTTTCTGTGTTTTAAGTAGGAGTCCAATGTGTCTGCTTTGGTCATGTAAATGATTTGCCTGTTTGACTGTGAATTCTTTTTAAAAAATATATGTTTATTGAAATTTTTAATTGATATTGACCAGCCAACAGTGACACCGTATTAGTACATAATCAGTACACTTCCAGGAGGCCACCATTGTGTCAACATTGGTAAACAATGCACTGTATAACATGTAACAGCCATCCCCACGCCTCGCCTTCCGCTTCCACAGACAGCACTCCAGTTTAAATCGCAACTGAGGAGAAAGATAAAGGTAGTTTGTGAAAGATGAACACACAGGTACAGGTATCATGATGGTCATCCCTTAGTCACCACTACGTCCTTGTCTTTGAATTCTTGAGTAATGGGATGAGCTCCTTCTAGGCAATTTGGTTTACGAAATTCAGTGATAATTTTATAGAATTCTTTATTTGTACATTTAGCATTTTGAATTCTGTTTGAATAGTATCTGTTTTTGATTGCTGACTTGTATAATCTGTTAAGTTTGTTTAGGTGAAGTTTGTCTTGATTTGGCCAGGTACGTTACAGCTTTCTAATTTGTTGTTTTATCTCTTTTAGCTCAGTTTGTCTCAAAGGTGCCTGTTTTATTTTTTCTGTTGTGTCATTCTTAGTGGTATTAGGATGTCAAAAGCTTCCTGTAGCCACTCATATAGTTTTTGATCAGAATGTATTTTGTCTAGATCTGTATTGAATGTCAGTTGTGTTTCCAAGTGTTCCAAATTGAGTTTGTTCCATGGTCAATAGGTGGATGCACATAAGTTGGTTTTAGGTGTGTTGCTTTATGTTGGAATGCAAGCAAATGGTGGTCTGACCATGTGTCTGGAGTTATTGTTTGAAAGGTAACTAGTTCTGTATTTGCAAAAATGACATCTAGGATATGTCTGGAAATGTGTGTGGGTTTGTGGACGATCTGATGTAGGTTCAGTGCATCTAGGCCAGTGATGATTCTTTTTGGATGGGGCATATTGGGTTTGTCAAATCAAATGTTTAGGTCACCCAGAATGCATAGGTTGGAGTGTAGTATTATAAGGTTTGAAACTGTGTCTAGAAGTGTGTCTGGTAATGTTGCATTGCTAGGTAGAGGTCTGTAAAGAAGCAGGAAGTTACAGGAGGAAGATGCTGTAGGGTTGCATCTAGTGAAGAGGGTCTCACAACCTTGTATAGAGATGTTGTCAGCTTTAGTGATATTTAATGTTTGCTTGAACACAACAGCTAGACCACCTCCTCTGTAGCCTATATGATTATGTGTGATAGTTTGATAGCCTAGAGGAATGGCTTCATGCAAGACTGGAGCCGTATCATCTCCCAACCATGATTCAGTTATTAAGAGGAAGGCAGGTTGTGTGTCAGTGAGAAGGTCGTAGATGTGATCCTTGTTTTTAGAGAGTGATTGAGCATTTATTAGTAGGCAGTGTCGTTAGTGCTGGTATTAGCTGTATGAGGATATCAATAGTGTAGCTGTTCTGTGGAGTGTTCCTCATTCAGCAGGCTAAGAAGTTATTTTGATAGGTCTGTGTGTGTAGGTGGTGGAGAAGGTGGTTGAAGGTGAGTTGGTAAACTGTGTTTTCTTTGTGGAATAGCCTTGTTGTGCAGTAAACATGGAGATGCAAACTTGTGAAGAGTGGCATATTGCTTATTTTGTTTGTGTCTATTTAGTGTGCAAGGTGTATGGGTTAGGGGTGGTGGTGCAGCATGAGGGTCATGTTGTAAGGTTCTAAAGTGTCCAATGGATAAGAGGATATTAAAAGAGAGTTGCGGTCTTGCTGTACCTTTCTTAGGTGTGGGGGAAGACAGAAAGCTTAGCATTGGAGTTCGTTTATGGTGTGTATTATTTGTGAAGTCAGGAAGGTGGGAGTGGGTGTATGTTTGTTGTTTGTGACGGAAAGTATTATGAGATGTTGTGTGTGCGAGATTTTGTTGTGCTGGTGTGTTTGTTATGTTTGTTTTAGTGAAAGGAGGTGATGATGTATTTGTTTTCTGAGAAGAAATTGTATGTAAATTATTGTTGGTGAATGGAAGCTGCAAGATAAAGGGGGTGGTGATGTGTTTTGGAAAAGAGTGTATGTGGTGTGTAAGATGTGATGTGTGTGAGATGTGATGAACAAGAGGTAAGAGTGTGTGTGATTTGATTGCTAAAAGAAGTAATATGTGTGGTACATCTGAGTGTAAGTGTTGTGTTTTGGTATTGTGGTAAAAAGAGGAGGATGTTGGTAGATGAAACGATGGAAGGCTAAGAATAGGATTGTTGGTGACAGAAAGGGGTCTGTTAGGAGTAATTAGAGCAGGGTGTGTGTGTCTGGATTGGATATAGGTAGGTATGGTGTGGATTTGGGTTGTGTTTGTGATGAGTGGCTTGGTTAATGGTATAGGATAGAGTGGTGTTTTGTGTGTAAGTGAAGGTGCAAATGTGTGTTAGTTTGGGTAGAAGGGTGTAAAGGTATGGTTTGTGGGGTTTTGTAGTGGGTGCTGAGACATTGCAATTTGTGTAGAGTTAGTTTGCAGTAAATGAGTAGAGTACATCTGCTGTGAGTGTGTTTATCTGGTTGTGGATGTGGATAGGGTAGGGTGGGTACTGGTGAATGAGAAAATGGGCAGCATCTCTGGCCCTAGGCCTGACCAATTCTGAACAGACCCAAACATGCAGCTGCCCTTGTCCTCTCCACCCTTAACCTCGACACCCAGAACCCTGACCTTAAATAGCCCTATTGGTCAGGTGACCCTTCAGCCAATGGGAATCCTAGCCCTAACCAATCCCAACACTAGACCTAATCCCTAGGACCAATAGGAGACCAGGATCTTACAGCCAATCACAGTCCTAGTCCTAGAAGCCAATCAGAAACCAAACCCTAAGCCCTAGGTTCAATAGAATCACTAACCCTGGGACCAATGAGAAGCCTAGACCTATTAGCCAATCAGAACACTAACCCTAAGCCCAAAAGAAACATCAGCTACTGTAGCCAATCTGAGCACAGATGTAATGCCCAATAGCAGCTTATATAAAGGGAGTGTGACCACAAGCTCAAGCTTCTGGGTAGGGGGCTCTGAGATGCTCCTTGTTAGAAATGGGGGTCTCTAGTTGGCAGAGGTAGGTACCTTTGACCAAATAGGGACCCTTGCTTCTAGTGAGGGTAAGGGGGAAACACACTGTAGATAACCCCTGCTCACCCCCTTGGTAGCTTGGCACGAGCAGACAGGCTTAGCCCCAAGGCAATGTGTAAAGTATTTGCACCAACACCCACAGTAACACAGTGAAACACCACAAATGGACATCACACAGGTTGTTATAAAAATAAAGTTATCTTTATCTACTTTTTAGGCAAGACCAAAACAACAGACATACACAATTAGCTCTTCTTTGCAATGTTTTCTGATAGTGTTCTTTTCATAAACAAACGTGTAGTTCCTTTGTCCCTTGAAGAAATTATGAGGGGATCAAAAACAGTCTCAGACTAGCATAATACGATACTTGCAGAGACTACCTCTCTTTGGAAAGCACTCACAATACTGCCGCTCCTGTCCCTGTCACCCTCTGCACAGTTTCCTCGTCCTCAACGGACTTGCTCCCGTGTGGCTGCTCGCTCCTGCAGCGAGGGTTGTAACACAAATAATATGCCCCAAAAAGATGCGGAGTCACACGGTAGGGCTGACGGTGGTGAAAGCGGCCACGCAGCACTTCTCGGGTTCCTCACGACCACGGGCAGAGGCGATCACGAGGAAAGCTCCTCTCCACACGGGCTCCTCGCAGGACACAAGCTGGGTGCAAGCACATGCACACAGCAGAGACAAGACGTTCTTTGGAAACTTTTGTATCCCTGAGTTTCTATAACAGGAGGCCAGCTCTCCTCAGGCCCTTGGAGACGTTTCACTTCAGGACACAGCACACAGCAAAGTCCTTTGTTGCAAGCAGGGGGACACAGCACACAGCAAAGTCCCTTGTCCTCTCCTCAGTTAAATCAGCAAACTGCAGGCCAGCCCCAGAGCACACAGCAAGGGCAGTACTTCTCCTGAGTCTCTTCAGCTGTTCTTCTTTGGCAGAGGTTCCTCTTGATCACGAAGTAGTCTAATTTTACAGTGGTTTCAGCTCTTACTTTTATATCCCAAAAGTCTTTGTTCTCTATGTGTTGGGGGTCCTGGACCCAGTTTAAACCAGTTCTGGGTGCACTCTGCCAGTGCACAACTTCTTCCTTTGTGAATGTGGGCCAAGGTCTTCAGACGCACCGCAGGAGGTGGAGCCAGCATTGTGGAAGGCAGGCACAGCCCTATTCAGGCCCAGGTGCTACTCCTCCCACCACTCCAAATGCAGATAGGTCTATTCAGCCTAGTGCTGACTCACCCAGACTCCCGGAGCCACCCCAGCCCCTGTCGCTTTCAAGCCAGACAGTCAATCCACAAACTGGCAGAGGCACACAGAAAGGTTGAACAAGAAAACAGCCACTTTCTAAAAGTGCTATTTTCAAACACAGAATTTAAAAACCATCTTTACTAAAAGATGTGTTATTAAATTCTGAGTTCAGGATACCAGACTCCAATTTTCCATCTTACTCCTATGGGAAGATATGCAGGTAAACATGTTACACAGCATTCCCCATTCTGTCCTATGGGCAAGATAGCCTTTGAATAGTGAAAAACCAAATGGGCAGTATTTCACTATCAGGACATGGTACACACATCAGTACATGTCCTACCTTTCACATACACTGCACCCTGCCCAGGGGGGTACCTTGGGCCTGCTATAGGGGTGTCCTATGTGCATAGAAAGGGAAAGGTATGGCCTGGCAAGTGGGTGCACTTGTCAGGTCAAAATTGCAGTTAGCAACTGCGCGCAGGCCCTGCGGTGGCAGGCCTGAGACATTTCTTTGGGGCTACTCATGTGGGTGGCACAATCAGTGCTGCAGGCCCACTAGTAGCATTTGACTTACCAGCCCTGGCACACTTAGTGCACTTTACTAGGGACCTACTGGTAAGACAAATATGCCAATCATGGATAACCAATCCCCATAACAATTTATACAGGGAGCACTTGCACTTTGACACTGATCAGCAGTGGCAAAGTGCCCAAAGCATCTAAACCAGCAAAAACTAAATCCAGCATAGCATCAAAAACATAGGAGGTAGAGGCAAAAAGTCAGGGAAAACCACGCCAAGGATGCCAGGTCTAACACTCCTCAATTCAGAATCTCCTTGGAGACACACAGGCTCAATCCACACTCTGGAGTTTTGCAGGTAAGGTCTAAACTAGGCCTACAACAATACTGCTTTTCCAACACTTAAACAACTCACTCTCCAAGCCAAAAAACGAGTGCTATAATCACTTTCCAAACACAGTTTAAAACGCTAAGAGCAGATTACTGCAGTCTCAGAGCACACTCTGCTTAGCCTCTGAGGTATAATATTTCTGTTTCTTTGGGGGTAGGGGTTAATCTTGTTTCACTCATTTGCTAAGACAAGAGGCAGTTGGGGGTGGATTGCTTACATACAGGTCTGAGCACAAATTAGGGGAGAAACTAGGAGGCAAAATCAGGCAGTCATGGGCAGGTGAAAAAACAACAGGTTTTGACCTAGAAAGCCCACAATGCAACAGGTAATTGAAGCAGTCAGTGGCAGGAAATACTTCAATTTTTAAAGTATAAAGCCCACAAACAAAACAGGTGAAAATGAGGCAGTCGCAGGTAGAGGAAAATTGCTTTTAAGGTTTCAGGAAACAGGCAGCACAAAGTCTGTCTTCTTACTACTTCATGCTCCTTGGTTCACTGCAATGTTGGGCACAGGGAAGCTGCAGTTCACAAAATAGAGGTGAATGTCTTGGGGTTCACCCAACAAACCTTAAGGGGCCTGGGCAGGTGTGGGAGGAGAGTTCAGGGTTGCTTAGGGGCTAGAGAGCCAATCAGCAAGCTCATGCTGCTGGACAGGGGGCTGGGAACTGCTCCTTGTTAGACCTGGCACCATTGGCGTGGGTCTCCCTTCCATTTTTCGCTGTTGTCTCCTCTGTTTTACTGGTGTTAGATGCTCTGGGCGCTGTGCCACTGCCATTCAGTGTCATAGCGCGAATGCTCCCTGTTTAAATATGTCTATGTGAATTGGTATATCCCTGATTGGCTTATTTGGTTTACCTGTTAGTCCCTAGTAGTGTGGCCTATGTGTGCCCAGGGCTGGTAAACCAAATGCTGCTGGTGGGCCTGCAGCACTGATGTGTGCCACCCACAGAAGCAGCTTGTAAAGTATGTCTCAGACCTGCCACTGCAGTGTCTGTGTGCAGTCCAGAACTGCCATCTTGGCTGTGAAGTGCCCTCACTTCCCAGCCCCTGAACCTTCCCTTGGCAGCCTGTAAGTCACCCCTATGGTAGGGTGCATTGTATGTGTAAGGTAGGACATGCATTGGTGTATGTAGCATGTCCTGGTAGTGAATTACACCCCATTTCGTTTTTCACTACTGTAAGGCTACCTGTTCCTCATAGGCTAGAATGGGCAGTTTGACTATTACATTCTATAGTCCTAACTGACCCCAGGGACATGGTAGAAAAACGAATTTAGTATGCCTGAGCTCAGAATATTAAAATACATCTTTTAGTGAAGTTTATTTTTATATTCTGTGTTTGAAAATACCACTTTTAGAAAGTAGGTATTTTCTTGCCTAAGCCTTCCACTGTGCTCTGCCGTTATGTGTATTGGCTGTCTGGTTTTAGAGGGGCAGGACAGGCTGAGTCAGACCTGGGTTGAATAGAGAGATCTGCATTTAGAGTGTGGGGAGGGGTGGCTCCTTGACCTGAATAGGGCTGTGCCTGGCAAGGTGAATGCTGGCTCCACCTCCCACTGTGTGTCTGCTAGCAGACCCCTCTTTCTGAAAGGAAGGATGCAGCCTGGTAAACAAAGTGCTCCAGGCCTGAGCAGAACTGGTTCTGGCTAGGTTCAGTGACTGGTAGCTTCTAAGAACAAAGGCTTTTGGGGTATAAATATCTGTGCTCAAACCCCCTACATTTTGTATTGCTTTTGGATCTGGAGAGGAAACTCTGTCAGTGCCACTGGAGGAATCTGCAGGAAGTGACTGACCCTGTGCTGGGTGTTGTTTCTTGCACTGGCCTGCAGCAGTGACCACTGGACCTTGAAGAAGAGGAAAAGGAACTCTTGAGAGAACTTTTATTTTTGTTACAGCAATTACCCAAGGGCTAGGAAAAGAGCTAGCCTCCTGCTGGAGTCTCAGGCACATCAGACTCCACCACCAACCTCCTGCTTCCTCCCGGCTAGGACTGCTATCTGCTGAGAAGGCTCCTGTGAGTTCCAGGGCCTCTAGTTTGCATCAGAGAAAAGAGTGTGGGAAATCGACGCTAACGCATCTTTGCGGGCCGCTGCAGTCGAGAGCGCTGGGAAAATCATCGCGCTACTGCCGCCGAGGGCCCGCAACACGAAACCATCGCTGACGCCCCTTTGTGAGCCGCTGCAGCCGAGACGCGCTGGAAAGATCATCGCGCTGCTGTCGCTGCGCACTCGCAACCCTTAAAGAAATCATCGCTTTGAGACATCGCAGTGCGTACGCCGTGCGTCCGCCACTTTGATCGCATCGCACCGAATTTCGTCGCTCCCTCGCGGAGCGTCCTGTCTTCGCATCGCAACACGATCGCACAGCGCAACAGGATCACCGCATCGACTTCTCCCACGCGGCAAGAAAGTCATCGCATCGGCGGTCCAGCGTGCAGAAGTTTGTCGCATCGTCTCCGCACGCATCACGCAGATCGGCGCATCATCCTCCCTTGCGGCAAGGATTTCAACGCATCGCCGGCCTCGCGTGCCGAGAATCATCGCTACAGCTTATTTGCGACATTTTGTTGGTTTTGCTACTAAACCCAGGTACTTTGTGAAAGAAAGGGTCGCAGAGACCACTGCTTTGAACCTGAACCTTATTTTTGCAACCTTTGAACTATTTTTGACAGCCCTTCAACAGCTATCCTATTTTTGACAGTATTGTGGCTTTTACAGTTATTGGTCTTGTGATAAATCTGCCTTTATATAAAGATAATTATTTTTTATAACTACTTGTGTGGTGTCCCTTTGTAGTGTTCCTCACTGTGTTACTGTGTATGGTCATAAATGCTTCACACCCTGTCTCTGAGATAAGCCTACCTGCTCGTGCTACGTTACCACAGGGTTGAGCAGGGGTATTAAAGAGGGTAGCCCTCTCACTCTGACTTAGGAAGAAGGGTCCCTACTTGGACAGTGGCCAGCCATTGCCAACTAGAGACCCCCAATTCTAACATTGGTGGTCAGCGGTGAGGATCTGGACTTGCATTTATGATCGCATACAGTAATTATAGTGTACACTACTAGTGAGTGCAGACCATAACGTACGCATACATTTTTTGAGAGTTTTTTTGGATCCTATATTGTAATTGATATTGCTGGTGATTTTTCACCCGCACACATTTTCTGAGAGTTTTTGGGATCCTATATTGTGATTGATATTGCCGGTGATTCTTCACCCGCGCCCATTTTTGAAAGTTTTTGATCCCCTATTGTAATTGATATTGCCGGTGATTTTTCACCCGCGCACATTTCTGAGAGTTTTAGGATCCTATATTGTGATTGATATTGCCGGTGATTTTTCACCCGCTTACATTTTTTGAGAAGTTTTCTTCTGTCCTTTATTGATATTGCCAGTTATTTCTACAATGGGCAAGCCCAGATCCAATGCCTCAGAGGATCTCTCCTGGGAAGAAGAGAAAATAGAAACCTACAATGCCAAGCAGCTCAAATACTTTTGCAAGCAATTCACAGTCTCTATCACAGGTCTCACTAGAAGGGAGGAGTATTACAAGGCGCTGAAGGCCTGGCTAGAAGCCAGGGATGCCCCTAAGGATCTAGGAGAGCTTGTGGAGGTAGGAGAGCAGCAGGGCGATGTAGTAGACTTAGTAGGAGATCCAGCCCTTTCCAACCCGGGCTCTAGTGTGTCCGCTAAGGGTCTGTCCCCAGAAGAGCTGGAGGACAGGGAGAGAGATAGGCGGCATAATATGGAGATGGCTAAGCTTAAAATGGATGGTCACCGGGACCTAGAGAACAAGAAGTTAGAAATTGAGATTATGAGGATGAAGCTTGAGCATGAGAGAGTATTGAGGGAGTTGGAGATTAAAGCTAAGAGCATGGAAATCTCCCCCTCTGGTGGCAGCGTACCTGTAGTGCACCCTGAGAGTAGGGTGTATATACCCAAGGAGGTTATTAAGGATTTCCACAAAAGTGAAGATATTGGGCAATGGTTTGCCGCTTATGAATTAGCCATGGTGTCCCACCGGGTCCCTGAGAAGGATTGGGGAGCGGGGTTGTGGGGACGCTTTGTGAGTGAGGGGAGGGATACCTTGTTGGACCTGCCCCCAGAAAGTAGGATGGTTTATGCCCACATGAAGGAAGCGTTGATGACCCGCTATGGTTTGACCCCTGAGATGTATAGGCAGAGGTTTAGGGTCTGCAAGAAGCTAGAGGGTACCACGTGGGTTGAATATGTGTCTTTTTTTTGCAGAGCCATGGAACGCTGGGTAAAAGGTAGCAAAGTAGAAACTTTTGCACAGTTTTATGATTTGATTGCATGGGAGCATTTATCTAGTAATTGTTTTCCTGAGCTACGCCAGCACCTAATTGATTGCAAGCTGACTAACCCTAGAAAGCTTGCTGAGGAGGCGGACCGCTGGGTGAGCACCCGGGTCCGCTAGGGTCCAGTGGGAGACGTCGCCAAAGGTGGGCAGGGTCCCCAGCAGAGGAGTGGGGGGACAAGGGTCAACAGAGGGAGTTCCACCGAGGGCCCCAAAGTAATCCCCCAGGGAACCAAGCAGTGGTGTCCCAGCCCCCCAAGAAAGGAGGACAGGGCCCCCAACAGGTAGGCCTGTTCCCAGGGAGCCCCCACGTGTTACAACTGTGGTCAAGTGGGCCACAGATATTTTGATCCCCAGTGCCCCCAAAGGGGGCAAGTGCACCCCCGTGCACCACCCCGCCAGATTGCTAGTGTAGCCCTGGGAGAGGAGGAGATGGGTGCCCAAGAGGGGTGGGATCCCGTAGAGTTGACCCTTGTCTCATTAGGGGACTTTGAGATGGTCCCCAAGCCTGCACTGCCTGCTAACACTAAAAAATACAGGCAGTGGGTGACCATCAATGGCCATAGGGTGGAGGCTCTAAGAGACACAGGGGCCAGTGTAACTGCTGTCAGCTCCCGGTTGGTGTCCAAAGAGCAGGTTGTCCCCCATGCATTCTACCCAGTAGTGTCCGCAGACAACTCAGAGAGCCAATGTGAGGTGGCTCAGGTTCCCTTTGAGTGGGGGGGTCTCAGGAACTCTTCAGGTAGCTGTGAGGCCCGCCATGCCTGTAGACTGTCTGCTGGGCAATGATTTAGAGGACTCCCCGTGGGCTACGGTGGAGAGGAAGGCTCACTTAGAGATGTTGGGTCTGCCTGAGTGGGCGTGTGCTACCACTCGGTCCATGGCAGCCAAGGAGGGTGTTGAGAAGGATCTGGAGCCTGAGAGTATGGCCCAGATCCCTGCCTTAGAGAGAAGGGGCAGGGGGCGCGGGAAGCCGGCCCCCTTGGTTCCCACGGCCCAGGCAGGAGCAGACCCTGAAGGGGATGCCCTGGAGCCTACCGGGGAGCAGATCACCGAACTGGGGGACCTGCCTAAGCTGACCCATTGGCAGCAGGAAGGGGGACCCACCAGGGAGGAATTTTGTGAGCAGCAGAGAGTTTGCCCCTCTCTTGAGGGTATGCGGCGACAGGCTGCAGCCCAGGCAGAAGGTGACATGTCTGGTTCACATCTGATTTATTGGGAGAACAGTCTCCTGTATAGTGAGCCTAAGGTTGCTGAGCCAGGGTCAGCCCGTGTGCTGGTGGTACCCAAGTGCTTCAGAACCTTCCTACTGGGGTTGGCTCATGACATTCCATTGGCAGGACATCTGGGGCAGACCAAGACCTTTGAGAGGCTGGCCGCCCACTTTTATTGGCCCCAGATGCACAAGAGTTCAGACACTCATTGCACGACCTGTGAGACTTGCCAGGCAAGTGGGAAGAGTGGAGGGAAGATCAAGGCCCCACTCCAGCCCTTTCCAGTTGTGAGTACCCCATTCGAGCGAGTGGGCATTGACATTGTGGGGCCTCTGGACCCCAAGACAGCCATGGGCAACAGGTTCATCCTGGTCTTGGTGGACCATGCCACCCGGTTCCCTGAAGCCATCCCGCTCAGGACAGTGACGGCCCCCGTGGTGGGACGTGCACTGATGGGGATTTTCTCCCGTGTGGGATTCCCCAGAGAGGTGGTGTCTGACAGGGGGACCAACTTCATCTCCCAGTACATGAAGTCTCTGTGGAAGGAGTGTGGGTAACGTATAAGTTCACCACTCCTTACCACCCCCAAGGTAATGGTCTGGTTGAAAGGTTCAACCGGACCTTGAAGGGCATGATCATGGGCCTAGAAGAGCCCCTGAGGCGTAAGTGGGACGTCCTCTTGCCATGCCTGTTGTTTGCCTACCGTGAGGTACCACAGAAGTCCTTAGGGTTCAGTCCCTTTGAACTCCTCTATGGCCACCCGGTTAGAGGACCTCTGAGTCTGGTCAAGGAAGGCTGGGAGCAATCTCCCAGGAAACCTCCCCAAGATGTATTTAGCTACATGTTGGCCTTCAGGAACCAGACTCGGCGTTTCAGAAAGATTGCTGAGGCAAATCTGGAAGCCAGCCAGGAAGAAATGAAACGTTGGCACGACCAGAATGCCACTCTGGTCGAATTTCAACCTGGTCAGAAGGTTTGGGTACTGGCCCCAGTGGAGCCTTGTGCGCTCCAAGATAAGTGGACCGGTCCATTTGAGGTGGTGGAGCGCAAAAGTCCAGTTACCTACTTGGTGGACTTTCAGTCTCCCAGGAACCCCTTGCGGGTCCTGCATGTGAACCGCCTAAAGCCCCACTTTGAGAGGTCTGAAGTGGGCATGCTTCTTGCCACAGATGATGGGGTTGAGGAGGAGAGTGAGCCTCTCCCTGACCTCCTGTGTGCAGAAGAGAAGGATGGGTCAGTGGAGGGTGTGATCCTCTCCACCACACTGACCCCTGAGCAGCAGAGAGATTGTCACCACCTGTTGGGTCAATTTTCTGATTTGTTCTCCCTGGTACCTGGTGTCACTGATTGGTGCGTCCATGAGGTGGATACCGGGGACAGTTCTCCTGTCAAGCACAAGGCTTACAGGGTAACTGACAGGGTCAGGGCTTGCATTAAGGAGGAGGTCTCCAAAATGTTCGCCCTAGGGGTGGTTGAGTCCTCTAGCAGCCCCTGGTCCAGCCCCGTGGTCTTGGTACCAAAAGCTGCGACGCCTGGTGCCACTCCTGAACTTAGGTTCTGTGTGGACTACCGAGGTCTCAATTCGGTCACCAAGACCGACGCGCACCCCATCCCCAGAGCTGATGAGCTCATAGACCGGTTAGGGGCTGCCCGGTACCTCAGCACGTTTGATCTGACGTCTGGGTACTGGCAGATCGCCTTAACTGATGGGGCAAAGGAGAGGTCAGCATTCTCCACACCAGATGGGCACTACCAGTTCCGTGTGATGCCCTTTGGGATGAAGAATGCCCCTGCCACCTTCCAGAGATTGGTCAACCAGGTGTTGGTTGGGCTGGAGGCTTTCAGTGCCGCCTACCTGGATGACATTGCAGTGTTTAGTTCCTCCTGGGAGGACCACTTGCGCCACCTCTGGGAAGTGTTGATGGCGCTGCGCAGAGCAGGCCTCACAATCAAGGCCAGTAAGTGCCAGTTTGGGCAGGGTTCTGTGGTGTACTTGGGACACCAGGTGGGGAGCGGCCAGGTGGCGCCCCTGCAGCCCAAGATTGAAACCATCCTGGCTTGGGAGCCCCCAAGGACCCAGACCCAGGTGAGGGCCTTCTTAGGACTCACGGGTTATTACAGGAGGTTTGTCAAGGGGTATGGCAACATTGTTGCACCCTTGACTGAGCTGACTTCCAAGAAGCGGCCAAAGATTGTGAACTGGACTGACACCTGTCAGAAAGCCTTTGATGCCCTCAAAACTGCTATGTGTACAGCACCCGTACTCCAGGCGCCCAATTTTGCTAAGGAATTTGTTGTCCAGACAGACGCTTCAGAGCATGGGGTGGGGGCCGTTCTGTCACAGATAAATGAGGAGGGACTAGACCAACCTGTAGCCTTCATCAGTAGGAGGTTACTTCCACGGGAACACAGGTGGAGTGCAATTGAGCGTGAGGCATTTGCTGTGGTCTGGGCACTGAAGAAGCTGAGACCATACCTGTTTGGGACTCACTTCCGGGTTCAGACAGACCACAGGCCCCTCAGATGGTTGATGCAGATGAGGGTGAGAATCCCAAGTTGTTGAGGTGGTCCATTTCCCTACAGGGTATGGACTTCACGGTGGAACACCGCCCTGGTACAGAACACGCCAATGCTGATGGTCTGTCCAGATTTTTCCGCCTTAGCGATGAGAACTTCCAAGGGGATGGGTAGTTCTCCCACATTTCAGCTGGAGGGGATGTGTGTTAGACCTGGCACCATTGGCGTGGGTCTCCCTTCCATTTTTCGCTGTTGTCTCCTCTGTTTTACTGGTGTTAGATGCTCTGGGCGCTGTGCCACTGCCATTCAGTGTCACAGAGCGAATGCTCCCTGTGTAAATATGTCTATGTGAATTGGTATATCCCTGATTGGCTTATTTGGTTTACCTGTTAGTCCCTAGTAGTGTGGCCTATGTGTGCCCAGGGCTGGTAAACCAAATGCTGCTGGTGGGCCTGCAGCACTGATGTGTGCCACCCACAGAAGCAGCTTGTAAAGTATGTCTCAGACCTGCCACTGCAGTGTCTGTGTGCAGTCCAGAACTGCCATCTTGGCTGTGAAGTGCCCTCACTTCCCAGCCCCTGAACCTTCCCTTGGCAGCCTGTAAGTCACCCCTATGGTAGGGTGCATTGTATGTGTAAGGTAGGACATGCATTGGTGTATGTAGCATGTCCTGGTAGTGAATTACACCCCATTTCGTTTTTCACTACTGTAAGGCTACCTGTTCCTCATAGGCTAGAATGGGCAGTTTGACTATTACATTCTATAGTCCTAACGACCCTGGGACATGGTAGAAAAACGAATTTAGTATGCCTGAGCTCAGAATATTAAAATACATCTTTTAGTGAAGTTTATTTTTATATTCTGTGTTTGAAAATGCCACTTTTAGAAAGTAGGTATTTTCTTGCCTAAGCCTTCCAGTGTGCTCTGCCGTTATGTGTATTGGCTGTCTGGTTTTAGAGGGGCAGGACAGGCTGAGTCAGACCTGGGTTGAATAGAGAGATCTGCATTTAGAGTGTGGGGAGGGTGGCTCCTTGACCTGAATAGGGCTGTGCCTGGCAAGGTGAATGCTGGCTCCACCTCCCACTGTGTGTCTGCTAGCAGACCCCCTCTTTCTGAAAGGAAGGATGCAGCCTGGTAAACAAAGTGCTCCAGGCCTGAGCAGAACTGGTTCTGGCTAGGTTCAGTGACTGGTAGCTTCTAAGAACAAAGGCTTTTGGGGTATAAATATCTGTGCTCAAACCCCCTACATTTTGTATTGCTTTTGGATCTGGAGAGGAAACTCTGTCCGTGCCACTGGAGGAATCTGCAGGAAGTGACTGTCCCTGTGCTGGGTGTTGTTTCTTGCACTGGCCTGCAGCAGTGACCACTGGACCTTGAAGAAGAGGAAAAGGAACTCTTGAGAGAACTTTTATTTTTGTTACAGCAATTACCCAAGGGCTAGGAAAAGAGCTAGCCTCCTGCTGGAGTCTCAGGCACATCAGACTCCACCACCAACCTCCTGCTTCCTCCCGGCGAGGACTGCTATCTGCTGAGGAGGCTCCTGTGAGTTCCAGGGCCTCTAGTTTGCATCAGAGAAAAGAGTGTGGGAAATCGACGCTAACGCATCTTTGCAGGCCGCTGCAGTCGAGAGCGCTTGGAAAATCATCGCGCTACTGCCGTCGAGGGCCCGCAACATGAAATCATCGCTGACGCCCCTTTGCGAGCCGCTGCAGCCGAGACGCGCTGGAAAGATCATCGCGCTGCTGTCGCCGCGCACTTGCAACCCTTAAAGAAATCACCGCTTCGAGACATCGCAGTGCGGACGCCGTGCGTCCGCCACTTTGATCGCATCGCACCGAATTTCGTCGCTCCCTCGCGGAGCGTCCTGTCTTCGCATCGCAACACGATCGCACAGTGCAACAGGATCACCGCATCGACTTCTCCCACGCGGCAAGAAAGTCATCGCATCGGCGGTCCAGCGTGCAGAAGTTTGTCGCATCGTCTCCGCACGCATCACGCAGATCGGCGCATCATCCTCCCTTGCGGCAAGGATTTCAACGCATCGCCGGCCTCGCGTGCCGAGAATCATCGCTACAGCTTATTTGCGACATTTTGTTGGTTTTGCTACTAAACCCAGGTACTTTGTGAAAGAAAGGGTCGCAGAGACCACTGCTTTGAACCTGAACCTTATTTTTGCAACCTTTGAACTATTTTTGACAGCCCTTCAATAGCTATCCTATTTTTGACAGTATTGTGGCTTTTACAGTTATTGGTCTTGTGATAAATCTGCCTTTATATAAAGATACTTATTTTTTATAACTACTTGTGTGGTGTCCCTTTGTAGTGTTCCTCACTGTGTTACTGTGTATGGTCATAAATGCTTCACACCCTGCCTCTGAGATAAGCCTACCTGCTCGTGCTACGTTACCACAGGGTTGAGCTGGGGTATTAAAGAGGGTAGCCCTCTCACTCTGACTTAGGAAGAAGGGTCCCTACTTGGACAGTGGCCAGCCATTGCCAACTAGAGACCCCCATTTCTAACACTCCTCAATTCAGAATCTCCTTGGAGACAGACAGGCTCAATCCACACACTGGAGTTCTGCAGGGAAGGGCCTAAACTAGGCCTCTAACAATGCTGCTTTTCCAACACTTAAACAACTCACTCTCCTACCCAAAAAATGAGTGCTACACCATTTTCCAAGCACAGTTTAAAACACTCTTTTGTTGTAAAGTAATGGTCTATGTAGGAAGGTGGAATCTGACTATATGGTTGCCCCCACTTTTTTTATGGTGTTTTGCTGGTTTATGACTTAGTTGGACTGGGATCCTGCTATTCAGGGCCCCAGTCTATCTGCTTTCTCTGTAAAATGGTTTTCATGTGCCTTAGGCACATCACTGATTGGAATCTGGAGTGCCCTTATAAGTCCCTAGTATATGGTATACTATGTACCAAGGGCATAGGTACCTCAGAGGCCTGCCAGGGGCTGCAGCATGTATTATGCCACCCCTGGGAGGCCATCCAAACTGACACCACAGGTCTGCTACTGCAGCCTGGGTAAGGTGGTGCATGCACCCCTTACTGTGATATAGGTTACCTATATCACTAAATACATACACACATATAAACCTATAAGTCACTCCTAAGGCAGGCCTTATCAATCCTAAAGGCAGAGTGCATGGTTCCTATGTGAGAGGGTGCCCCTGCATGAGCAGGGCCCCTCTGCAGCGTTCGGAGACCATCTCTGATGCTGTTTGTAGTGCAGCCTGACCATATACTCTTAAGCGCATTATAACCTCGCGGTAAAATGCTAACTTTGGAATGGCTGCACCTAAACATGTCGTGTTTGGTGTCAAACATCTTGGAATACTACCCCCCCCCCACCAATTCTGTCGGCGGGGGTAGCATTCCACCCTTCTAGAGGGAAAGACATGTTAACTCTGACTAACCCGGTAACTTCTTTCCAAAGCCCTGGCATCACAAAATGGATGCTGCTGCCACAGACACGAGTCTGGCCTCCTGCTGCTGGACGAAACTCCGGCAGGGGAGGCCTGGACAATAGGTTTCCTGTCCCAGGGAGGTGTGACCACCTCCCCAGACAGGATAATGTGTATTGGGGCTGGGCGGGAGCACCATCTGTGTGCTTTGAAGTCCTGCACTGGGGGCACATTTGGTGTCCCTGTGCATACCCCAGTTCAAACCGGATCAGGGGCTTCGCAGCCCCTGCTTTGGCGCGAACTGGACAAAGGAAAGGGGTGTAGCCACCCCTCTGCCCTGACCCACCCATAGGTGGGGCCACAGAGTAGTCCAACCCCTATCTTTAGTATAAAGATAGGAACCCAGTCCTTAGGACTCTAGATTATACCTGGACGAAACTCTGAAACTGAATCCTGGACCTTCGACGCTCTACGACAAGATTAGAGGACTGAAGAATCTCCCTTGGGGTCAAGGAGTGACTCCCCTGCTTGGCAGGCACCAAAGAAGCATCTGTCCGGTTCGCATTTCTGAAGCTCCCGTCGGACACCGAAGTTATCGCATCACCAGAGGTGGATTCTCAGACTTCCCCGAGGTTACCCTGAGTCCCCAGCAAAGCTGAGGCCCGTGGCTATCGTGGGTGACTTGAGACCGTGACCCCTGGACACCGAGCACATTTGCAAGTGCACCATCTTCTGGGTCTCCCAAGAAGTCGTGCTTTGGGCTCCGAGTAGCCCTAGCCTCCAGCACCACCTGCACCGAAGATCACTGGCCCCCACTCCACGAGTGTCCTGTAAGCCAGCTCCACGTGCGGCGTCATGAGGCTCCTTCGCGGTCGCTAGCCCGTTGGCTAGTAGCCCTTAACGAAGGCCAATCCTTTTCTTACTTGGCATCCTGGTTGCTCCAGGCCTGCCCTCACTTACCCTCACTGGGTGAGTTCCACAGACCTTGCTGGTCTGCACCATCGACGATCTACATCTTCACCGAGACTTGCCGTTGCCAAGGCTTGTTGGGTCCAATCCGGTCGCCGATACCTCAGCACTCGACAGACATCGTGTACCAGCCCGAATCCTGCTCCTGGTCGCCGACAACGCCTCCTGGACCTCGTGGCTGAAGAGTCAAGACAACCGTCAACGAACCTGAAGCACTCAACATCGGTGGGCATCTGTCCATCGCCTTCCTGGTCACTGGCTAGTGACCCAGACTCTGTCCCCTCTGCTTTCAGGTTCTTCAGAACTCCGATCCACTCTTGGATCCACCCGGACACTTTTCTCTTGGCCGCCAGCAGCACTTTGCAGCAGATCGCCATTCGAATCGACGACGAAACCCGACCCCGAAAGGCACCTATGCACCCGGCTTCCCTGGGTGAGGTAACACGAGTACTCCGGTGCTCCCGTGGGTAGAGACTCTTCAAAGTCCTAGATCTCAAAGGGTTTTGTCCTAGTCCTCTTTTAAGTGTCCCTTTTCTATAATTTCCCGATCCCGACTTTCTCCATAGAAGTCAACGGCGTATCGCGGTTGTGTATTTACACTGCACGCGTCTCCCGTAGGTCCCCTGTGTCACTACCTTGGGTGGTTCCTTGTGGTCCAAGCACTTCTAGAGGCTCTAGGCCTAGTGTCTAGTTCAGTCGTGGTTCGCATACCACTTTATTGGTATATGGTTTGGTACGCCCCTAGGGCCCAAACGTGTATTTGTGCTATTACTGTGATTTAATAACTTCTAACTTATGTACTTCGAACTCTAGCCTCATAAAGAGACTAGAGGGGTGTGTTTAGCAATAAATACATATATTTTGAATATATACCTGGTGTGGTGCTCTTTCATTTGGTCACTCAAGAGATTATAGACTGGTAAAACAAGCTGCTTTACATTCCTTCAAGACTTAGCCTGAAGGCTGCTCTCCATAGCTACCACTAGGATAGCTTTCAATAAGGTTGTCTTTAACCTATCTCCAATAAGGGGTTGTTTGGACTGGTGCAAGGTGCCCACTATAATTAGTGGACAGCATATACCAGGCCAACTTCTCACATTGGTGTGCAGCGTGTGGGATTCCAGCTTGCTATTGTTTTACCAGATAATCTCAATTGAATTGATCAACTGAAAACCACTAAAGGTACCTAAGGTACATATAATTTAAGCTTAGAATACAGTAAGTTCTACTGAACTTAGAGTTGTGTGTTAAGGGATAGCACAACCCTTTCTACAACTCAAGAGAGTTTAGTAGGCCACACTAGAGTAGGTAGTGCATACACCACACCACACTAGTAATGTCTTTAAGGGTAGGATCCAAAGAATCCTTGCAGGAAGACATTGAGCTTCCCCCTCCAAGTATGAATACACTCCCATTCTTGGAATTGAGAGCTTTATGTAACTTGAGAAAACTAAGGACAGGCCAAAGCCCCACCACCCAACACCTCAAGGAGTTGTTGGTGGCTTATGACCTTAGTAAGCCCGTGGGGACTGAAGGGGTAGGAGCTGAGGGTGGGGCAGAGAGAAGAGGAGGAGGCCAGGGGTACCAATACCCCCAGCCCCCCTCTGAGACTGGCCAGGAGGGTGACAATGACCCTGACCTGGATAACCCAATCCCTCCTGTGGAAGATGATGAGGATGATCAAGATGATGCCCTCTTTGTCCCCCCAGGAAGGATTAAGAGTGTGCCCAGGAAGTCTAGATCTCCTTCTCAGGAGTCTAACCACTCTGGCACCTCTATAGGGAGCTCTGTCTCCTCTCACAGGAGGGAATCCTCTCATGAGAGGAGAGCCAGGCTGGTCCGGTATGAGGAAACTCAGCTGGAAATCAGAAAAAAGCAATTGGCTTTAGATAGGGAATCCCTAGATCTCCTTAGAGAGAGAAGAAAGTTGGGACTAGAGTCCCATGGTGGCAGCCATGTCCCTAGAGATAGGGACAGGTCTTAT
This sequence comes from Calotriton arnoldi, assembly GCA_963921515.1. Lineage (NCBI taxonomy): Eukaryota > Metazoa > Chordata > Amphibia > Caudata > Salamandridae > Calotriton > Calotriton arnoldi. Next base: position 943,891 of record CAWUFW010005719.1, read on the forward strand.
TACCATAGAAACCTAAACAAGATTGTCCCTCCCTACCAGAGTGGGGATGACATCCACAAATGGATAACTGCACTGGAGAGGGCCTGTAAAGTTCAGAAGGTCCCCCAGAGGCAGTGGGCAGCAATCTTGTGGCTCTCCTTTGCAGACAAAGGTAGAGACAAGCTCCTCACTGTAAGAGAAGAGGATGCTGACAATTACACAGTCTTGAAGAGTGCTCTGATAGATGGGTTTGGCCTAACCACTGAACAGTATAGGTTGAAGTTCAGAGACACCCAAAAAGCTCAGACTCAAGACTGGGTTGATTTTGTAGATTGTGCTACAAAGGCTCTGGAAGGTTGGATACATGGCAACAAAGTGCATGACTTTTTAGGATTGTACAATTTGATTATGAGGGAGCAGATCCTTAATAATTGTCAAAACCAGCTTTTGCACCAGTATCTGGTGGACTCTGATCTGACCTCTCCCCAAGAATTGGGAAAGAAGGCAGACAAATGGGTCTGAACCAGAGTAAAAACTAGAAATCAGGGTGGTGACCAGAAGAAAGATTCTACTAAGTCCCAAGAGAAAGGTGGGGATAAATCTAAGGATAAGTCCCCTACAGGGCCCCAAAATTCCTCTTCTGGGGGTGGGTCCCAAACTCCTTCCTCTCCTGAAAAGAAACCATATTGCCATGTCTGTAAAAAGCCTGGGCACTGGAAAACTGATCCCAGTTGCCCCAGGATTGGCAATAAAGAAAATGTTCCTCCCACAACTACTACCACCCCTCCTGGTACTACCAGTAGTAATCCTCCAGTTGGGAGTAGTGCACCCAAAAAGTTGGGTGCTTTTGCAAGAGGAACAGAGGTGAGCCCTAGTTTAGACAGGGACCCCTCAACAGACTCCTCTGACTCTGATGGTGGTATAGGATTTGCCACCTTTACCATGGGTCCCACAGCGTTGGGCAGGTACAGATTGGAGCCAATAATTAATGGTCAGAAAGCTGTGGCATTTAGGGACACAGGGGCTAGTGTCACCATGGTGGCAGGGAAACTAGTCCCCCCTCACCAGTTTTTACCTGAGTTTAAGTACCAGGTGACCAACATTGATGGTGTCAGAACAGATCACCCCATGGCCATAGTCAATCTCAGCTGGGAGGGGGTCACAGGCCCAAAGAGAGTGGCAGTGTCCCCCACCTTACCTGTAGATTGCCTGATGGGCAATGATTTGGAAATTTCAGCCTGGGCTGAAGTTGAACACCAAACCCATCTTAGGATGTTGGGCGTCCCTGTAAAGGTTAGTGGGGCTGTGATGGCCACAGCCCCAGCCCAAGAATTTGGAGAGATGGAGCTTGAAAGAATGGCCCACTCTCCCCCAAAAGAGAGCACAAGGGTTGAAGAAAAGTCTTCTTCCCCCCAGACAGTAGGTAAGGGTCAGCCTCCTCAGGGAACTGACCCTACCCCTAGTGAAGGAACTGCCACAGAAGTAGTCAGGCCTGGCCTGGCCACACCCCTGATGGCAGAGGACCCTTCCAAGGTGGTACCCAGTCTGGAGCAGGTAACCTGCCCCTCTCTACCCTGCCTCAGTCAGCCCAGGGCTGCAGAGGTCAGAGAGGTCAGTGGACCCCCCAGGGCCCCCTGCCCAGAGGAAGCCCCCCATCAGCAGATTAGGGGCACCCAGTCTAGTAGCCCTAGCCAGGTGAAAATTCCTCTACACACTGAGGGATCCCCCATACCTTTATGTAGGGACCTCCCCCAGAAGGACTCTGGTAGGCAAGGGCAAACCTGGGACCAGAAGGTTCCAAACCTGCCATGTCCCTCCAGTAGTCCATCCAAAGGGACCCAACCCCCAGCTGTAGGCAGCCAAAGGTTGACCCTTAGAGCAAAGTGCAACTCAGTCATGGAAAGACAGGCATACATGGTGACCAGTGATCTGAAGAAGCTGAGGCCAACATTCCTAGGGCCTCACTTCCCTACTCAGACACCTCACCAGCCTTGTACTTTACCTAAGCACACCACAGGTAGTGATTCCCCATGGTGGAGACCCTCTCATACCCTTAGGGTGAGGGATTGCTTAGTGGACCATAAGACAGGGGGCAACCATGCTAGTGCAGGTGCTTCCTTATATGACCACTTAGTCAATGAAGGCTCAACTGGCCAAGGTTAGCCTTATCTCCTTTCGTTTGGGGGGGTTATGTAGGAAGGTGGAATCTGACTATATGGTTGCCCCCACTTTTTTTATGGTGTTTTGCTGGTTTATGACTTAGTTGGACTGGGATCCTGCTATTCAGGGCCCCAGTCTATCTGCTTTCTCTGTAAAATGGTTTCCATGTGCCTTAGGCACATCACTGATTGGAATCTGGAGTGCCCTTATAAGTCCCTAGTATAGGGTATACTATGTACCAAGGGCATAGGTACCTCAGAGGCCTGCCAGGGGCTGCAGCATGTATTATGCCACCCCTGGGAGGCCATCCAAACTGACACCACAGGTCTGCTACTGCAGCCTGGGTAAGGTGGTGCATGCACCCCTTACTGTGATATAGGTTACCTATATCACTAAATACATACACACATATAAACCTATAAGTCACTCCTAAGGCAGGCCATATCAATCCTAAAGGCAGAGTGCATGGTTCCTAAGTGAGAGGGTGCCCCTGCATGAGCAGGGCCCCTCTGCAGCGTTCGGAGACCATCTCTGATGCTGTTTGTAGTGCAGCCTGAAATGCTAACTTTGGAATGGCTGCACCTAAACATGTCGTGTTTGGTGTCAAACATCTTGGAATACTACCCCCCCGCCAATTCTGGCGGCGGGGGTAGCATTCCACCCTTCTAGAGGGAAAGACATGTTAACTCTGACTAACCCGGTAACTTCTTTCCAAAGCCCTGGCATCACAAAATGGATGCTGCTGCCACAGACACGAGTCTGGCCTCCTGCTGCTGGACGAAACTCCGGCAGGGGAGGCCTGGACAATAGGTTTCCTGTCCCAGGGAGGTGTGACCACCTCCCCAGACAGGATAATGTGTATTGGGGCTGGGCGGGAGCACCATCTGTGTGCTTTGAAGTCCTGCACTGGGGGCACATTTGGTGTCCCTGTGCATACCCCAGTTCAAACCGGATCAGGGGCTTGCAGCCCCTGCTTTGGCGTGAACTGGACAAAGGGAAAGGGGTGTAGCCACCCCTCTGCCCTGACCCACCCATAGGTGGGGCCACAGAGTAGTCCAACCCCTATCTTTAGTATAAAGATAGGAACCCAGTCCTTAGGACTCTAGATTATACCTGGATGAAACTCTGAAACTGAATCCTGGACCTTCGACGCTCTACGACAAGATTAGAGGACTGAAGAATCTCCCTTAGGGTCAAGGAGTGACTCCCCTGCTTGGCAGGCACCAAAGAAGCATCTGTCCGGTTCGCATTTCTGAAGCTCCCGTCGGACGCCGAAGTCATCGCATCACCAGAGGTGGATTCTCAGACTTCCCCGAGGCTACCCTGAGTCCCCAGCAAAGCTGAGGCCCGTGGCTATCGTGGGTGACTTGAGACCGTGACCCCTGGACACCGAGCACATTTGCAAGTGCACCATCTTCTGGGTCTCCCAAGAAGTCGTGCTTTGGGCTCCGAGTAGCCCTAGCCTCCAGCACCACCTGCACCGAAGATCACTGGCCCCCACTCACGAGTGTCCTGTAAGCCAGCTCCACGTGCGGCGTCACGAGGCTCCTTCGCGGTCGCTAGCCCGTTGGCTAGTAGCCCTTAACGAAGGCCAATCCTTTTCTTACTTGGCATCCTGGTTGCTCCAGGCCTGCCCTCACTTCCCTTGCTGGGTGAGTTCCACAGACCTTGCTGGTCTGCACCATCGACGATCTACATCTTCACGAGACTTGCCGTTGCCAAGGCTTGTTGGGTCCAATCCGGTCGCCGACACCTCAGCACTCGACAGACATTGTGTACCAGCCCGAATCCTGCTCCTGGTCGCCGACAACGCCTCCTGGACCTCGTGGCTGAAGAGTCAAGACGACTGTCAACGCACCTGAAGCACTCGACATCGGTGGGCATCTGTCCATCGCCTTCCTGGTCACTGGCTAGTGACCCAGACTCTGTCCCCTCTGCTTTCAGGTTCTTCAGAACTCCGATCCACTCTTGGATCCACCCGGACACTTTTCTCTTGGCCGCCAGCAGCACTTTGCAGCAGATCGCCATTCGAATCGACGATGAAACCCGACCCCGAAAGGCACCTATGCACCCGGCTTCCCTGGGTGAGGTAACACGAGTACTCCGGTGCTCCCGTGGGTAGAGACTCTTCAAAGTCCTAGATCTCAAAGGGTTTTGTCCTAGTCCTCTTTTAAGTGTCCCTTTTCTATAATTTCCCGATCCCGACTTTCTCCATAGAAGTCAACGGCGTATCGCGGTTGTGTATTTACACTGCACGCGTCTCCCGTAGGTCCCCTGTGTCACTACCTTGGGTGGTTCCTTGTGGTCCAAGCACTTCTAGAGGCTCTAGGCCTAGTGTCTAGTTCAGTCGTGGTTCGCATACCACTTTATTGGTATATGGTTTGGTACGCCCCTAGGGCCCAAACGTGTATTTGTGCTATTACTGTGATTTAATAACTTCTAACTTATGTACTTCGAACTCTAGCCTCATAAAGAGACTAGAGGGGTGTGTTTAGCAATAAATACATATATTTTGAATATATACCTGGTGTGGTGCTCTTTCATTTGGTCACTCAAGAGATTATAGACTGGTAAAACAAGCTGCTTTACATTCCTTCAAGACTTAGCCTGAAGGCTGCTCTCCATAGCTACCACTAGGATAGCTTTCAATAAGGTTGTCTTTAACCTATCTCCAATAAGGGGTTGTTTGGACTGGTGCAAGGTGCCCACTATAATTAGTGGACAGCATATACCAGGCCAACTTCTCACAGTCTACATCCCAGCAACGAATTAGGGGTATGGGTTTTAGTGTTACTCAGTCTAACCATAACTAACACATTTCTGTGCTGTTTCACTTTTCTTGACACCCGTGCTTTTTTGGGCAGTGTGTTTGACAATGTTGATGTGCATGAAATTCCGTATGCCCATCATCACATCATCTTTGGGTCCTTTCTCAGTTCCTTTTGTAGCCCTATGTTGTCCACTAAAAAGCTAGCCAAGGCTATCAGGCATCAGTGCTGGAATTGGACAAACGTCACTCTGAGAACCCATAAATTTGGGATCATAGTGAGCTACAAAAATACCAGCATTTTGTAAAGCGCACAGCTACCTCCGGAGAGGTGTCCCGGCGCTGGGGGGCCCTCGGGAAGATTAAGCGAGCTATTGCCCAGAGTCACATGGTGCTGGGCTAACCTGCCGCCGGCACCGGTGATCGAACCATGAACTCCGTGGTCCGGAGTCAGGCACCCTGGCCGCTGCGCCACACAAAAGGGGTGGAGTCACAAGGGAGAGAGTCATGAACAGCAGTCTGACATTCAACTTATACTTTTTTTTTTTTAATGGTCACAAAGAAATTAACAAGGAGAGACGTGACAGTAAGTCTCTTCTAGCTTAATTTTGCTTAGTCACTGTTTTTGACTCCCAAAATAGCATAAAGGGTAACTATATATATCCTGGAAACCACATTGTGTAACATGCAGATGACAGATTATTATGTTATGTAGATAGATAATTGAGTCACTGCTTTTGACATTGAGCTCTTTATATTACTTGTTTGAGCTACGTCTGCTTGAGGCAGCCTGTGTAGTGGCTATCACATTGCTGTTGCTGGCTAGACAGCGCAGTTGGTTGAGCACCTGTTGCTACAATATGCATGTTACCAGTTGTTATGCTGCCTGGTCTTCATGTCACAGGGGAAGGATGCCCTGGAGTTTTGCAAACCATTGTAATCCAGTGATTGAAACCAGTTGCTCTAAACAAACACTATAGCACCCAGAATGCATTTCATTCTATAATAAGCAATCAGGCCAGGAGTGCTGTGCTCCGTAGATGTAGATCAACTGATAAATCTTGCTCTAGCACACAATCATAGCAGGTTAAATAAGGTAGCACCATGTGTTTGGGAAGAATAACAACTATAGCATTTTCAGCCATTGGAAATTCAGTTTCTGCTGTAAGCAAATGGTGACATTTGTATTCAAAATATGACTTTCTATGTATACACAACCATAAACAAAGAGAGCCTATCCATCACTCTTGGCCTTGACTTCTGCTTCTGGCTTTTAAAATAGATTGTTTTCTTTAGATAACCCTCACCCACCAGGGTTTCCCCTTGGTGGCATGCTTCATCATTTGGTCCTTCCTGTCCAGCTGTGGAATGGGCGTGCTGCGACCTACTAGAAACGCAGGAGCGCTTATGGTGTTGTTTCTAATAGCTGAAGAAAATGTAAAGAAAATAGGAGTGGGGGGATTGTGGAAGATTAAAAATACCTGTCTAGTAGGAAAAATTATTTTATTCCTACGTCTTGCTGGTATGGTTAAAAATGGGAGAAAACTGAAACTCATTGGAATTATGTTCCTGAGTTTCAATGGTCTACATGTTTCAAGCCCTACCCTAAGGTTTTTCATCAGGACCAAGGACTACTACTCCCTGATCCCATTCCTGTCATAACTCTAGTTGTGTAGCAACTTCATCCTAAAAAAAAGTTAAGATATACATACAGCACCATTTTGATGTTATATCTGGAAGATCTGAAATAATATGAAATGAAACTTAGTCTGCCATAGCTCCTGGTCATGTTACACATATCATACATGTATATAGCAATCATTGGAGAACATCACCTTCGTGATCCGTGTGATATATTTTTCAATGCTCATAAGAGTGAACACTTCTAGTGCTACCAAAATGTAAAACTTAAAAACTTGACACACTTAGGCACACACACAAACATATAGATATGGGAGACACAGGCCTATGAGATAACTCTATAATCCAGGACATAAAGTCAAAAGTAAAATAAAATAAACACATACATGTAGGATGCCTAAATCCGGCATCATCAGTCCAAATGGGGAAGGGACGCCTATAGCCACACTCTGTGGAGAATGCGAGATAAGAAAACAGGTGTTCATACTGGGAAAAAATGATGAAGCCTGCTGTGATGGGTGCGTTTGTTAATAAAGGCAGCTGTGCCTTACTTACTACTCCAAGGCTACTCCCTTGCCTATTCGCATAGGGATAGCCTGTCCGTGGCTCTGAAGTTACCAACGGGGTTGCGCTGAGCTCGGTATATGCTGAAAACAACGTGGAGTGTGTCAGCATCATCATGTCTCAGAGAGACTAGGACTCTGACCGTCCCAACATGGCTGCCGGTTAATGGAACCACTTCCTGGTTCCTACACCACTATCGATGTGTATATTTGAGGGCACCACTTCCTGGTTTGGTATCAGTAGAATGTCACAGAAAAATGGTCATGAGCTGGGGTATAGGGGAATAGTACCACATTTATTCAAAAGGCAAGGTGAATACTTTAGGTAATTATATATAAAAATATATGCAAAGATTACTGAAGTACTCTGGAGCTATGGTAGATATTAGTCTTTCACAGAGAGGTCCCAGTAAGATTGTCAGGTGTGAGCTTGGACTTAAAGTGATCACTCTTTTAACTTGTAAACTGACCTCAGGGTATAGTTTCATTGAGGCCATCAATATGTGTCTTTAATCTAAACACCCAGCGCTGTTCTTTTTCGAATAGTTGGGATTCTTGACTTACTTGTTCTTGGATGATCCAACGGTAATCCCTTACAGTGCGTTTGTGTTCCATATAATGGCCTGACATCTTGGTTGTTACACGCCAGCACCTTAGTTTGCTGTGGTGTTCAAAGATCCTCGTCTTGATTTTAAGGGTGGTCACCTCTATATAATGTAGGTTGCAAGGCCATGTTATCATATAAACTACTTGTTGGGAGTTGAAATTGGTGAGATGTCTTAATTCCCATGTGGCATTGTTGTTAAATGTGATCATTTTTGTTGCTTAAGTGAGATTGCAGACACTGCAACTACCACACTGGTAAGATCCCTTTATCGGGGTAAGGACTCCCTGATTCTCCCTTCTGACACTGTTTTTTTGTGGTCATGTGTGGACTAGCATGTTGTGGAAACTGCGTCCCCGTCTGTGTAGGAACATGGGGGCCCATTACGATGGCGGGCGGACAAAGTCCGCCCGCCACCGTAACGATAAGCGGGACCGACCGCCAGAGGTGCGGCGGTCCCGCTGTGCCCGATAGGATGCGACCGCCACCGTGGCGGTCGCATCCCGCATTGCTTCACATTGCGGCGGGCGGTGCTGTCAGCAGCACCCGCCGCAATGTAAAAATGCATGCAGTGCATTGGCATGCACAACGTGACAGGCACCGCGCGGTGCCTGCCACCTTGTGCATGCCAATGTAGAGAGGTACCATTGGTACCCCCAAGTGCAGCCACCCACCCCCACTCCCCGGGGGCCCGCATTGGGCCCCCAAAGCAATTCCGCATGCCTTTCCATGGCGGCGATGCCGCCATGGAAAGGCCTTCACCGCCAGGCATCCTAATATGGATGGCGGTGTCTTCCAGACACCGCCACCATATTAGGCCCGAGTTACGCCCGGCAGGCAATCGGAACGATTGCCTGCCTGCGGAAATGCGGCGGACGGTCTTTCCGTCCGCCGCTGTCCCCCCGCCATTGTAATATGGCGGGGGGTAAATGGAGGGCGGGCGGGGAAAGATGTCGGGCGGATCGCCACCGCCGGTCGGGCGGTGGCGATCCGCCCGACATCATAATGACCCCCTTGGTTTTTGCGAATTGTAAAACACCACTGTTCCCTGTGAGCCAGTGTCTGTTGATGATTTTGCTCACTTGATTTGATGCTACACTGTAATTTGTGATACATTTTGGGCAATTCTCTTTTGCTTTTGGAGGTAAGATCTCTAACAGTGCCTCCCTGGTATTGTTCCTGGCTTGTTTCATGGTTTGTGATATGATTTTCTCTGGATAGTTCCTCGATTCTAGTTTGGACTCCAAACCGTCTGCCTGTCTTTTGTAGTCACTGAGTTTAGAGCAATTGCCTCTTAGTCTCAGAAATTGGCCAAACAGTAGGTTTTCCCTGAGGTGTCTCGGGTGTAAGCTATCAAAAAGAACCAGGCAATTTTTTGCTGTGGGTTTTTCTTGGGTGGTTGTCTTAAGGGTCCCTTCATCAGGGATGGTGTTTAGATCAAGGGAAACCATTTCGGTCTTAGTGAAAAATAAATGTGAATTTCAAGGTTTCCTTTGTCTGTTTATAACCACCTTAAGAAGTCAGTTGCTGTGGCTTCGTCTCCCTGCCATGTGACCAACACATCATCAATGTATTGCTTTCACAATTTTATGTTTGAGAGGTATGGGTTGTGGGGGCATACGGTTTTGTATGTCTCCAGGTGGTGAACATAGAGACCACAACACTCTCAATGGATACCTACACCAATTATTTACTACAGTTGTTCATCTTCAGAACCAGTGAGAAAACCTGGGGGATTTTAGCACCTGCAAAATAAATCTTGGTGCAACTTGCAGATGCAGTTACATATGAATGCACAGTTATTTAATTTATGCTGTTGAAGCTTAGTAGTATTCTGACTGAAAAATGAAATTTACTATACCTGCTGCAGAGAAATGTAAGTAAACTACAGGGCACATATTCTGATTCCGCAAAGATAACCTGTTGGTTCAGTGCACCTTCTGCAGATGTTTGCCTAATCTGCAGGTTGCAGATGCATGTTTCAGAAAGACAGTTCAGTGGTTTAGTACACTTCTCGCAGTGATCATTGTATATGCATAAGCTAAAGTGGAAGCAGGGTAAAATCTACTTTTCCTTTTTTGGAGTCCGATGGAATTAGTAGACTAAGAAGAGTAGGAGTAACATGTCAGTATACAGAGCTCCAAAACCATCAGTATTTGGCCTCAAGCGCTAAAGAAGAAAGTTATTGTCATTAATAGGACTGTTGCCAGTGCATTGTTTAATAACATATCTTCTTTGAACACATCACATTTCAAAGATCAGAATAAATCTTATGCCTCCCATGTTGCCTTAGTGTCCCGCTGCACTCCTCTGTGTTGCTTCCCTGTTCCTCCATCCTCCCATTCAGTAATTTGCCCAGAATCACAGGATGTTCAGCCCACGCCAAGACTCTGACCTGGTTCCACAGTTCCAAAGTCATCAGCTCATGCCCATACACCACATCGTCTCCCCAGGGTTTCAGCTGAGATTATGAATGGACTTGTGCAATAAACGATATGCCAATTTCAAAGACATACACTCCTCATAATACCACTCAACGCAACATGATTAAACTCAACATAATTGCTATAGAGTGTTTTGTTATGTATTCACACACATTTTCGTAGAAAGCAAGTTTTTGGGCGGTGGCCACCCACTATGGCAAACCCTGTGGATTTTCACTGTAATGATTCATGTTAGGCTCTGTTGAGAAGGGTTGTATGTAGTTTTGCAAGCTTTATTTGTCTGCAGATTTGTAATTTTATACCTGCATACATGATGGTTGCCAGTTTATGTGCACTTGAATAGGCCAGTGTTGGGCAAATTGTAAAGCCAATGGTAAAGGCTTCATCGGGTCATTGGTGAAAGTCTCGCCCAATTTCATAGGTTTGATCTGTTTATTATGAAATGTTATGAGAAACCAGTAGGCCTGACCTAATTATTGTGAAAAAACGTGTTAAAGACAATAGGCTTTTAAGGATTTATGGTCGTTACACAGTGCTAAACCTGTAGGCAGGTATTTTGTCAGATGGAACTTTCACAGATTACTGTAGTAGGCAAAGGTTTTGTGTTGGCGATCCACCCGAAAAAAAAATGTGGGCCTAGAAGATATGTAGTACAATAATCCTTGCTAGGCTCTTTTAGGAGAGATAGGGTTTTGCTTTGCTAACTGTAATTTTGTATACATTTGTACTGTTATGACTTTATGCTGGATAGCTGTCCTATGGAAAGCTTACGCTCTGTACACTAGGCTGGAGTTGGTTATGGTAGCAAGCCAATAATAAAGGTTATAGACCTAATTGTTTATAATGGAAAGTTAGATTAAAGGCAGTAGACCTGCCATATTGATTGTGAAAAGCATATGTTAAAGTCAAAAGCCATTGAAAGGTAGATTTTTATTACTCGGTTTAAAAACCTACAGATAGGCATTTTGTTAGATGGAATCTCACAGATTACCATAGTAGGCAAGGTTCTTGGTGCTGGTTAGCCCCCTCTAAGAAACCATGGACATAGAAGATTTTCAGTCTGAATCCTAGTTAGACCGTTTTAGGAGAGAGATTATTTTGATTTGTCAACTGATTTTTTTATATTATCTAATCTTATGACAATGCCTGATGGTTGCCTTGTGGGAAAATGTACTTTTTGTTTATTTTTTCATTTCAGCTACAAACAAACATTCAATGTTTCTCCATTTCAGTATGATATTGACCTACTTAGTGATATTCAGTGAGTTACATATTTGAACATCCCGGCTAGGGCGCTGTACCCAAGAATTCATCAACACAACATTACATAGACAACTTGGATAGGAGATAATCTGGCCTCAGATCATCCCACCGCCGTAAGGCACGCAGGGTAGCTCATCAGCCACTAGTCTCAAGTATATACAGTCAAGCTCATTAGTCAGCTTGCTCTGTCAGTCCCTCAGCACAGGAATAATCCTCCCGTCGTCAGTCAGATTGTAGAGCCAAACAGGTTTCGAAGGGAGCCCAGGTATTCTTTGGTCTAATCTGGGCAGGCATGTGAGACTCCTCCATCTGTTCCTGGCACTATGTAATATCTGCAATCCAGCATTCAAATCGGGTTGTGGCCCTGCGTCCTCAATGCATTGCCACCCGCCTCTTTGCCAGCAACAGTATAATTGCAGTGAGATTTTGCATCCCAAGTTGTAATCTCCTTCACGTAGCCTAACAGAGCTACCACAGGGATCTCCTCAATGCAATCAAACACACAGGTCCAGTAGTCAGCCACCCCTGGGCACTTGCAAGCCAAATGCACATAGCCAACTTTGCTTGCACCACATCTCACGCAGCTCGCATCATTCACCAAACCTTTTTATGTAGTTGGAGGGGTGTGCAAAAAAGTTACATGTATAAGACATACCCTTTAGAATGTTGACAGTGTGCCTGTTTGGGTGCAACCTTAGCACCATTGTTGGTCAGGAATGTCTACACTGAGCTCCCCCTGCCACCCAGAATGCTCTCCAGACTTGACAACCTTATCTTGAATGGTCGTGTAAAGTCAGGTGATCGGCCCTCTAAAGGACGTTGTGGTTAGAGTGTAATTAAATGCCGGGCGGTTAACATGTTCCTGAGGGAACGTAGAATGTGCCTGTCTGCAGGTTCCCCACACTAGGTAATAAAGGAACACACTTAAAGCGGTGCATGAAGCAGTAGGACACCCATCACCTCCAGCTTCATATGCTCCAGCTGTGAACACACCCAGCCATCCACTGTAAGTGGCAAAAACGGGTTCTATGCCAGTCGGAAATCCCTGGAGTATAATACAGACAGGCAAGCTGTCCGACACCCACAACGTGCATCTCACTGTGTCATTTTTGCTTCGAGGGCATACTGGGGCCACACACAATATAGTATTCAGTGCGTAGAGAGCTGCGTTATCAACCAAAACCACTATGAGGGATATTCTCAAGAACGTGCGATAATCATTGCCAAAATGTGTTAACGCAATTTCACATATCGCCGTCCATCGCGGGAAAATAATTCCGTGTTAACGCCCCATTCTCAACACGGCGGTAACATGAGATAGTGAATGAATGAATGAATATGCATTTCTAGAGCGCATGGCTACCAAATAGGCCTCCCAGCGCTAAAGGCAGTAACATCACCGTGCAGTAGTCAGGAATCACGGAAACAGAAAAGTTTTCAGAGATTTACGAAAGGCCAAATAGTTGTCCTCCAGGCGTATGTGATTAGGAAGTTGGTTCCAGCACTTTGCTGCGGTATATGCAAACATACGTACACCGCTCCGCGATCTATGTATCCTGGGAACTACTGCTAGATGTTTATTCTCGGAGCGTAGAGATCTCTTAGGATGGTAGGGGGATATGATAGATCGAAGGATCGGTGGACCCTCGGCTGAGAGAGTTCTATGGACAATGCACAGTGCTTTGAACTGAATTCGTTCCGCAACTGGGAGCCAATGAAGAGAGGCAATATGTGGTCTTGCGGATACCCGGTTAGGGACCCGCATAAGGAGGCGTGCTGCGCAATTTTGCACAGTTTGTAGTATTTTAATGGTTGAGCACGGGGAGCCTAAGTACAGCACATTGGCGTAATCAAGTCTAGAGAGGATTAGTGCTTGTACCAGCAATCTTCTTGCAATGAAAGGCAGCAGAGGGAGAATTTTCCTAATCATCCTCAGGATCGCGTAACAGGTACCTGCCACCTTCCGCGCCTGCTCCTTGAAATTAAAGTTATGGTCCAGCCATACACCAAGACTTTTAATCTGATCCTTGGGAGGTGGCATCGGACCTAAGCATCTCGGCCAGAATAGATTGCCGTCTTTGGGGAAATATTACCCAAAAACATCCACTCCGTTTTTGCCCCATTGAGTTTTAAGAATGAGCCATCCATCCATGCGGAGACCTTATCTAAACAGTTGGCCAGACTGATTTCCACATTGTCAGATTGGTTCAAAGACACAATCAGCTGGGTGTCATCTGCATAGGTGACAATCTGGATGCCGAAAGGTTCTACAATCTTGGCAAGGGGGCTCATGTAAATATTAAAAAGCGTGGGGCTCAGGGACGAGCCCTGAGGCACCCCGCATCTCAGAGGCATACTTTCGGAAATAGAGTTATCCTCAAATACTTGGAATGATCTATTGTCCAAGAAGGACTCAAGCCACTTAAGTGCGGTTCCGGTCACTCCGACCTCTCTGAGTCTCACAATCTATAGTTGATGGTTAACCGTGTCGAAGGCCGCGCTAAGGTCGAGCAGGACAATCGCCACGGAGCCACCAACATCCAGGATTTTCCTGGTTTCTTCAACCACAGCCAGCAGGGCAGTCTCCGTGCCCTGTTGGGGTCTGAAACCAGTTTGAGAGGCGTGCAGGCGTTCGTTCTTCTCAAGAAAGGCGGAGAGAACGCAATTGACATACTTTTCACCTATTTTCGAAATCCCTGGCAGAAGTGAGAATGGTCGATAGTTTGCAAATACTTCTGGGTCCAGACTTGTTTTTTTTAAAAGGGCTTTGACCATAGCCCGTTTCTAGAGAGAGGGAACGGATCCAGAGGAGAGTGATAGGTTAATAAGGTCCAATATGGTTATAGCCACCGTGTCGGTAACCTGACAGAGGATAGTGGAAGGGGCCACATCACTGGGGGAGCCGGATTTCAGTTGGATCAAATAGTTTTTAAGGGCTTTTAGATCCAGGGGAGGAATTGTTTCAAGGCGAGGATCTGGCATTCGTAATTGCTCGTCCAAAGGCGAAATGTTTGGAGATGCTAAAATAGAAGGAAAAGTAGAGTAAATGTCTTCAATTTTTTTTAAAAAGTACTTTGCCAGATTATTACATCGTCCCAGAATGTCATCAGATGGCAAAGGGGGAACAGGGGGGTTGAAGAGAGATTTCGCAATCTGAAAAATTTCGCGAGGGGAGTTGGATGCTGAGGTAATCTTTTTTTCATAATACAGTGATTGTGCAGTTCTAATTTCTAGTTTGTAAGCTTTGATGGCCTCTCTATATTTAATTTTCTTAACGTGAGAGAAGTCTTTCCTCCAGCTTCTTTCCAGACGTTTGCATTTTTGCTTCAGCTCTCTAAGCTGGGGAGAGTACCTGATAACGCCTCAAATGTCCGCAATAAAATCCCCGGGACAGCGATAAAAATTTAAAGCCTAACGTGAAAAAAGTTGCGATGGGCCCAACTGCGAAAAAAAACACAGCGACAAGCAGCGCCATGCCTGCAAGTCCCACAAGTCAGGCGGGAAAAACCACTTGAAAAGCGCCAACAAAAAACACAAACAACTGCGAAGCACCATGGAGGTAGCCGGAGCGAGTACAGAGGACAACCAGAACCCCACAAGCCCCACGGAGGACCAGCCTGGGACCTCGGGGTCAGGGTAGGGCAAGGAGAAGAAGAAGACGAACCTGCCTTACAGTACGCAGGAAAACCAGATCCCCATTACGGAGGTCATAGAACACCACCACTAACTGTGCATCACCTCCACTGTGTCATTGGCAACTAAAAATACAATATGGCAGTCCATATTGGCCAAGGTGAATGCAGTCGGAGTGAAGAGAAGGGAAGTGGACAACTGCAAGAAGCGCTGGAATGATGTGAAGCGCAAAACCAAGCTGAAACCCGCAGCAAACCTGAAAGCAGCAATGCAGACTGGAGGAGGGAGTCCAGCGACACACCAGGAGCTGGATGAGATGGAGGGAATGGTGACCTGAGTCATCATTGGGGAGACGGTGGCAGGAGTTGGGGGACCGGACACTGCACAACATGACCTGAGCCAACAGCAACAGGGTGAGTAACGACCAGGGACTGGGGGGACGGGGGGAGATAGGCACAATGGCACACATGCACAATTAAGTATAGCACATCTGCGGACAAACCATGCCCAAGAGTCACAACTCCGACCAAGAGCCCAATTCACCCAAGTCTGCAACATCTCAGCACTGTATAAGCACAGAAGTGAAAGGCACACCGCCTGAAAGGGATAAGGGCCAGCCAAATCAGAGATGAAGGGGCAACACACCCACAATGCTGCACACACAGATAAGAATCAGAGCACCTCAACATTGACAACAATGTGGTACAAACTGCAACACTTTCACAACAGAACAGAGGACACAACTGCCGCCGCTTGTGTGTAGAAAATGGCCATTCGCATTTGGCATAGCAGGAAACTGTGAGTTGACAATGTACAAGTACAACCTCATATCCCTGATGGTGTAGAAATGTCAACTGTCCCGCATCACATAGGCATCTCCCCACAAACAGTCACAATGTACATTGTCATGCAGTCTGTAAGTCAACTTGTCCAATGCGTCAACATACATGTGAACACAATGTCAATCAGCATCTCCCCTTCACATTGCCGAGGGAGAATCAACACCTGCTGCAGTGCAGACCCAACAACTCAGCACTGATGATGAAGAGGACCGCCCCAACATCGACACCGATGCCCTCCAACAGCCCATGGACAGCTTCGGCACCCCACCTCCAGGAGCAGTGCAGCCCAGCTGCATCGAGGAGACCCCACCCCCTGCACAGACCACACAGCAGGAAGCACCCACCACCACTGCTGTCTCCCAGGACCCCCACGACCAACACATGGCATTCCAATGCCGTGTGTTAGGGTGCCAGGAGAAGACAGCTGATCAGCTGCGGGTGGGGTTCGACCTCATGGCAGCCAAACTAGATGCCATACGTGGGTGTCTACGTCTCATCAGGGACCACTTACAGTCCCTAACGGACACCCACTGTCCGCTCCATGCTCTCCAACAATCCATGGCTGACATCGCTGGAGTCACGACTCTGAGCCAAGAACAACTGTCCAGTCAGAGTGGCTCCAGCGATGTCAGCTGGGAGTTGGGACACATGCGGAGGATCATGTTGAACATGGAGCGGATGCAGGTGGAAAGAATGTTTGCCAGGGCTGCACACCAGCGAGATGTAGCTGTGATCTTCCATGCCCTGCAGATCCTCGTCATGGCATTTCCGCCACAAGGCCTGGCGCGGATGAATGCTGCTGCTACTACTCCATCCACATCTCCGCCCCCTGAAGTGTCAGTGCCACACAGCGATGCAGCCTAAACACCACCACCCACATGTGAGGCACCTGACACATCAGAGGACGAAGATGATGATGAATCTGGCACTGTGGTAAGAATGAAGTGGTAGCATTCATCTCCGCCATATGGCCTGTTTCAGCTTGGTTCTGCCCTCTGCATCATGCCCTGGATTAACACCTTCCACTGTCCCCCGATACACTCAGCGACACTCACCTTGGACCTCGACAGGGACTGCCATATTTGGTTTGGTTACCAATGACACAGCAATCACACTGCGGACTGAAGTCTGCCTCTTCCGATGAACTTGTCAATCCCTAATGGACTCTGGCTGGCCCTCCACGGGGCAACAATGTATAGTGGGGTGTACATGGCCCTGTACTGCTCCAGCTTCAACACTCCACTGAATGCGAAAAAAACATTCTGATTCACACAGATGTGTCGTGGCTATGAGCAATCAAGTATGAAAGTATGGATGAATGTAGGGACAGTGATTCCACAAAAAGGTACTCCCTGGGTAATGCTATCAATGCGCATGTCTGGCCGTGACCCAGATAGGCAGTGAGACACACACTGTCATTCAAACCAACACTCATCACAGTTGAATACAAGTGAAGGTGCGTAGACTTTATTAGCATATGCGTGTCAGTACAGGCAAGATAAGTGCCACAACATGCAGAGCAATGCAGCAGTATGTCAGGATGAGGAACGTTGCCAAGCGCCGCTGTCCACTCCGGGGGAGTGCCTCACCCTTCACAGGTGTGTGTCAACCCGCGTTGTTGTCCGCTCATGTATTCGGAGTCCAGGCGAATGCAGCCATGTCCACTGTTGTCGTGGGACATGTGACCAGATCTCCAAGATGCAACAAGGTGTTGGGACATGTGCAATGGGTTCCAATCTGTTGTGGCTGCAGGTACGTAGTTACTCATCCATGAAAGCGATTGCAGCTCCGTAGGCTATCATTTCCAACATGAGGTAGTTGTCGACTTCATCAAACAGGACGGCGAGGTGATCCATTAGCAGGTCCGGATAGATGTTCTGCGTCCACCCCCTTTCACCAATTAGCACTATAGCCCAATAGGGGAGCGGTTCAATGTGGTCACTGCACACGAGGAGTTGTGCAATCTCCCAGGTCCAGCTGCCAGCATGCATGCCAAGTATCAAGGCATCCCATAAACGGGTATCACGGTGACACTCCTGGTCGTGGGCCAACAGGGGCGCACACACATGTCAAGATCCAGTTCAGCTACCGTCCTGTTGGATAGGCAGACATCTATGGGCCACTCGAATATGCACGATCGACAATGCAACACAGGCTGAACGCAGGTGACGTTGGCAAGGTGGAAGCTTAGCCGGTAACTGATCCGCAGCACTGCCAATGGCAGTGCCCCCAGTAAACGCAGCATACGTGCACGGTACAGTTCCACCTGACAGGGGTTGTGCAAGTGTCTGGGATGTTCTGCCATTGCGTCAGTGGCTCTGGTTGAAGCGGCACTGTTCTGACCTGCGCCAGTTCTGTGGATGAAATGCCACAGCTCGGATCAATGGGTTGTTTTAGTGTTCAACGGTTGTACGCCTGGGATGGTGTGGGAGTAAGTGTGAAGGCCGTTCCATGCAAGATAACTTCGAGCAAGGACTTCTGTGTGTGGGGTGTGTATACGTTCGTCTTTCGTCGGGCTGTGCGTAGTGTGGGAGTCGTCATCAGCTGCTCTAGTATCTGTCAGGGGGTGCCGGGCACATGCAATTCCGAGGTCGGAGGTGCAGATGTGCTTCCGCCTGATAGTCCAGACAAAGGAGCTTTCATCCCTGATGTTGGTTTCTCATCTGCTTGCATTCAGGAAATGTGAAGTGGCTTGTTGGGGGTGGGGTGAGATGTGTGCGACTTTGGGATTCATGTTTGACATGTCTTGCATGTGGCAAATGAGCGGCATCACTGTGTGTTACGTTGCCTCACAGCTGCTCCTCCCTCCCCCGAGCCAATTTACTTGTGTGCGCTGCGCGGTTGCATCACTTGCACTCCTGCGGCACACCATTGTCATGCCTGTCTGCGCATGTCCACAAGCCTGGCAATGACAGTGTGATGTTGCCCGTTGAAGGTGGGCAGCCACGTGAGTGTAGGCCTGTGGGAAGGATAGGGCGGACACAGATGTAGAGTTCATGCCTGGCTGAACTCGCACTGCGATTAAGGCTAGGCATTTGGCTCATGCTGCGGCAATACAGATACACACAACACTTGGCATGTATGAGCCAAGACCCCGAGCGGTCTTGCGCTCCTTCATTTCCCCGTTCGTGCAAGCCCGCCCTCCGGGTGCATGCTACATTGCAACATTGTCGATTGCGGACTGGGTGGCGCCGACACTACAACAGTGACACACTCATTAGTTACTTCCTTGTCCAGGCCAGAACTGAACCATGCCCAGAGCCCCGGGCAAATCCTTCACACCCCTACGCTGGCTTGGCGTACGCCGGCCCAGCCCACTCCGCTTACGCTTACAGGGGGGGGGGACAAAGCTACCTGTCCAAGGTCTTCCCCACTGCCTGAGTTGACATGGTTGCGTCCACTGTCCACACCACTACACACACCAGCAGTATATGTCCACATGGACTTGTCTGTGCTCTGCATACTGAAGTCAGTCCAGCACATCACCGCCACACTTGGCATTGTGTACATTCTTATTGATGGGACACTTGCCTCCTTCGCACATACTTGGTTCCCACCTCTCCCCACATTCTGCAATTGTGTGGCTGAGGGGCCATGCCGTTTTTGGAAGGTCAGCTGTCTTGTTCTGCGCTGCCTCAGTGGTAGTCCGGGGGGGCGGGGGGGGGGGCTGGGGGTGGTGGCAGTGGGTGTTGTGGCCCTCTTGGGTCTCCGTGCTGCATGGTCAGTGGCTCCATGACATGTGTTGGTCTTCAGATGTGGCTCTGGGCTGGGCTCCCTTTCATGCTGCAGGTTGTCGTCCTGCTTTACACCAGTGAGAGGCAGGTGTTAAGTCCCTGCTGCTAACGCGCCTAATCGCCTGTTTTTGGGTCGCAGCGCAGATCTGGCTGGTCGTTGAGAATATCGCGGAGTGGTGTTTTCGTGTGTTTTTGCACTGGAACGCCTACTCTGCATATCATTAGTGTTAGTTGTCGCTCTCATCCGTGGCGATGTTTTTTGTGCCAGCTATCGCTGGGAAACTGGCGATATCGGCAGTTTGCACCAGCTTGAGAATGGGGCGATGGATCTGTCGCCACTTTTGCGGTGCTAAAGCGCCGGTAAATTGGCGATTAGTCCTTGAGAATATGCCCCTATGTGAGGCAGGAAGGGCTGTGGATGTATCCACTGGTACAGAAACTGTCTGTGCACAATGATAATAAAGCTACAACTTATGGACACACACTGTTCGAACTGCAAGGTCAGCCTCTCCCACTCGAGTCTCGGCTGCCTCCCCCGCCCAGGCCACTTCAACCAAGAGGGACCATAGGTATTTAAAGAAGGCCTTCGTCAATGGCATAGGCAAGTTGACAAATAGATACAAACATTTAGCAGGGCCGCCACTTTACCTAAAGAGATTGTACCAGCCATAGCTCAAGCCAGCTTCGTCCCAGCTGTAATTCGCTCCTCCATCCAAACGACTGTTATGTCCTAATCGTGCTGCCAAAGTTCTCCCTTATCTTGACTTACTCAGTGTAGCAGGTATCAGTGTAAATATCACTAATTTAGCCCAGTTAATGGTAATTCCTGCCAGTCCGCCAATGCGGAGGAACTTGCGCAGAATGAGTGTCAGATTGACATCTGCATTCTTAACAGAGACAGTGACATCATCAGCATACATCAGGTCTGAAAGGCTCCGGAAAGTGTAATTCAGCCCGTGTTCCGCATGATATTGACACAGCGAGTGTTTCATTGCAATGGCGTACAACACAAGAGAGAGCAGGCACCCCTGACAGGTAGGCCAGTCAACTGGAAAAGCAGGCGAGACAACGCTGTTTACTCAGATATGATCGGTAGACTTAACATATAGTAATTCAATCCACTAGACTAATGTAGAATTAATCCCAATTCTACTAAGCAATGCAAACTGGTATGGTTATTCCAGGAAATTTAACATTTTTGTGGCATCCAGGAAGACAACCACTGCAGAGGTCTCAGGGTTCATCGAGTGAAGCACAGTGAATTTTCTTAAAACACAAGCAAATCCCAACTTGCTCGCTGAGGTCGAATCCCTGTGCAGCCAGTACAAAAAACAAATCTGGCAAGCCAAACAAGACCACGAGGAACTGCTCCAAACTGAACTTTTTATTGCATGGAGATACAAAAATGCAAGACGTTTCTGGATGATCATAAATAGGCTTAATAGTGGCTCATCCTTCATTGCTACAAATGGGAACAACGTCACTGCTGAAAAATGGAAAAAGCACGTTACCACTTTATACAAAGCTACACCTATAAAGCCCAATGAAGTGCCAGCCATAAGCCAACAAAACCCTGCACAGCTCTCATCAATACCAACTGTGGCCACAAACCATCAATATGCAGTAACCTTCGACGCTAGCAGAATAGCAACATTAATTAGAAAACGTAGGAGATAGTGCACCAGGCCCCAACGGCATCCCAGCATCAGTCTACAAACATGACATCGACTTTTGGTCGGGCATACTTGAAAATGTGTTCAAGAGATGCATAGTTCAGCAGACAGTGTTACTATCCTGGCAAGGTTCGATTCTTCATCCTATTTACATAAAAGACCCGACCTCGCTCCCAGACAGTTAGACATTCCCACTACTGGACATTGAGGCAAAATATTTTGCCTCATTACTACTCAAGGATTTACAAGATTGGGCAATGACAAACAACCTGTTTTCCTTCAACCAAACTGGGTTTAGAACACAGGCCGGCACCATAGACAACCTGGTGGCCATAAGGATGCTTGTTACCAGAAAAATACAGAAAAAAGAAGAGCTGTACTGCTGTTTTATAGACTACAGTAAAGACTTTGACTGAGTCAACTGCCGCTTACTGTGGTCCAAACTTACAGCCTGGAAAATCCCAGAGCCATTATTACAAGGCATCATGTTGCTCTACTCCAACACATGGGCCAGAGTAAAACTAGTACAACACATCGCGGTTTGCAAAAAATCAGCATGGAACAAGGGGTCAAACAGGGGTCACCCACCCTTTTCAACCTGTACATGAGCGATTTGGTTCCTGCATTAAACCAAGTTAACAGTCATGCTCCTAAACTAGCCAACCAACACATCTCTTCCCTGTTGTCCGACTAAGCCAAACGCCGGTAGGGCTTTAAAGACTGCTAGATGCCTTAGATACGCACAGCCTGGCAAATTAAATGAAAATTAACTATGAAAAAAACAATATTGTTATCTTCGGCCGGAAAAAACCCCCAACATCATTGGCATCTTGACAACCATCGCCTTACCATTGTGAATAAATACAAATATTTGGGTTGCTGGTTAGACAACAAAGGAGGTCACTTACTGCATTTGTACTCATTAAAACCAAAACTAGCTTTGTTGCAATGTGCCTTTCGAACAATTTTCAAGAGCACCAACAAGTTCTCTTTTGAGGCACTGCTGAAAATAGTCTCTGCCAAATTAGCGCCAACATTGTCATATGGATCAGAGACTTAACTGGGGGCCTTCTTAAACAGGGCACAGAGCGCAGTGTTCAGGTCTCTCTTTCAATTACCAGGTAATACCTTGCCAGCTCAGATCAGGATGGAATTTGCACTGCAGGACCAGTTGTTCGTACAGATGGCCAGCATAATAAAATATCTGCACTCCACAAAGTCTACCGAGCAAAGATCATTGAAAAACCTTATCTGGCTCAAAGTTGCGTGTCCCTACAGCGCAAACCACTCAAATGCCTGGTCACATGCCCTCTCCGAAGCATTGGTGCAAACACGCTCAACTGAGCTGTGGAATTTAAAATTACCACACTTTCAGTTTCAAATATCCCTGAATAGAAAAGTAAAAATTACATCTCTCAAATCTGACCAAAGAGCATTTGCCTACAGAGAACATGCCCACTTGGTCCTTAGCAGTTACAATAGAAAAGGCCCACAAAAATACATCAATTAACCATTCTCCTCCTATTATAAAATTACATACCTGCAGCTTCGGGTGGGCTCTTTTTTGCCTTTAGATCTGTCTCCACCATGGGCAGTTAAACCAGAGTTGAAAACATGTCGACTGTGCGGTCTATTCCAGGAGTCAATAACTCACTTGCTCTGCATATGTCCTATACTCCTGGAAGAACGCAGAATATTGCTCCGGCATCTGTGGACTAAGGAGCGGACACGGGCACTACCATCTGCGTTAGCTTCCTACTGAACAACGCACAGCCGCAAGTGATTACCAAACTGGTAATATTCTTGGGGAGTTTTGATAAGCAACTAAGAATTAAGCCAGAAGCCCAAAATGAAGAAGGGGAGGAGCCTTGAATCCCAGTAGCCTCAAAGACTGCCTTCAAACAGATATATAGTGTTGCTTCGTAAAGTATTAGGTTTTATCCAAGCTGACTAGACAGTAATAGCAAGCTATACACAGCAACATTTTAGCTAAAGATTATTTTACCAAGTTATTTGTTGTTCATTGAATTGCATTTTACATTTTTAACTGTACCACCATTGAGGAAACCTGCTGATGATCTATGGGTTATCTGTCGAATCACCGACATTTTCGTAAAATTGTGACATTGTCTATCATTTTAATTCTACTTGGCACTAAGGCACTTTGACAGACTTCACTGTCTAAATAAAGTATTTTGTATTGGTATTGAAGTGAAGCACAGTGAATAGGGCATGCAGGTAGACCTGCCTGGTACCAACCTGGACTTGTCAGGGCATAAGATGCCTGGGAGTAGGGGAAGCAGCCGGTCGGCTAAACATTTATTTGAACAATCAGCATGTAAGAGGCCCAACAGAGCTCTGCCTACAAGGAGGAAGGGGGAGACCTTTGAGTGAATTGGCCCAAGGGATACACTCTCCCTAGTGTTTCAGTACTAAGTCAAACATGGGGTATCCCTTGCCTGTCTAGAGAAAAGTCCTTTCCCAGTGGAAACTCAGTCATTAGTTAGTAAAGAAAAGGGAATCTTTCTGTTTTTGTAAGACCCTCACCCACTCTGGTAGTGGCATGCTTCATCATTGGGTCCCATCCTGGTCCCTAAAAACCAGGATGGGCTTGATCATATTTCAGGGAGCACTTTGATATTACCATGACCGGGATACCTAAAAAGTATAAAAATACCTCAGACAGACCTAGGTTTCTCTTTATTAGTGGTCTGGGTGGGTATAGATTAAAACTTATCTTGAAGGGGGTTAGGATATAATGGTCCTATGACCCTAAAATAACAGTCAACATGTTTCACCCCCTATTCGAAGGCCTCTCGGGTCCAGGGCTTTCGTCAGAACATTGTGATGTTGTCTGCCCCGGAATTACAATTCATCCACTGCTTTTTATAAAGGGCATGCAATGCTAAATTGTGTGCAAGGTGAGTTGTTTTATTCGCCTGTTGGTAGGATCTCCATTCCTGGAAAAAAAAAGCAATACATCATCAATGTCGCTGATTAAATAAATCTTAATGTGGGATCCCCCACAGAGAAAGAAACTGGAACAAAACAATGTCTGCATCTGAGGGCACGCATTTGATGGTATATGTGACCATCAACTAAGGCATGTCAAACCGTACATATTTGTGTAGAACTGGTGTCAAGTTCATATGAGCCTCCCCACTCAATCATACACCACGTGTTTCACGTGTTTTGCATATTTTTATGCCATACATATTTTGTGGTGTTTGTTGTCATGCCTTAATCGAAAACCATGTGCAATTAGTGACAATAAAGTAGCATACAGAATATCATACATGAGGTGCAGGCACCATCATTCACACTGTCTGCTGTCACTTAACCCTTTTGGGATTATAGCCCTACTACTCGGGGG
This sequence comes from Calotriton arnoldi, assembly GCA_963921515.1. Lineage (NCBI taxonomy): Eukaryota > Metazoa > Chordata > Amphibia > Caudata > Salamandridae > Calotriton > Calotriton arnoldi. Next base: position 968,567 of record CAWUFW010005719.1, read on the forward strand.
AGGCGGGGGAGCACGTCCCTGTAGTCACACACTGGTATTTTTGAGCCACCGTCGAAAGGTAAATAATGGAGGCGAGTTATTAAACAGGGTTCCAAAGCACAGCAAGGAATATAAAATAATGTGTGTAATAGCCAAAGTTAAGGAGATAGAGGGGCATATTTACAATGTCCCTGAAGCACATTTTTGCTACTGGAGCGTCACTTTTGTGATGCTCCGGAGGCGCAGTGTGCCGGCCATATTAACAAGTCCACGCAAAGCCATCCTGCATGGCTTTTCATGGTCTTATAAATACTGAGTAAGGCAATGCCTTACTCTGTGTAGAATGTGCATTCCATGGGTGTTGATGTGGGTGTTCCCATGCAACACCCATGGTTTTTGATATTGCCCCTAATTTACAACATCGCGTAAATCTGTGGCAGAGCCAAAACTAACGCCTTCCCAAAGCAGGCGTAACAAAGTGAAATGTTTTAATTTCTTCTCGTTTTTTCCTCTTTCCATATATGCTGCATTCTGCAGTACACATATGTTGGCCATGGCCCTTTTGGCAGGTTCACCCCTAAACTTTTTGCCTTCTCCTAGCCTTTTCTGTGACATGGTGTTGGTGGTTTTAGGCCTCTGGGCACTTTAGCACTGTGGTCCAGTGTAAAGTGCGTGCACTCTCTGTGTACATTTGGTAAGGTTGGCCTGCCCTCCCATAGGAATGCATTGGGGATTCCCTGATTGAGTGTGTCAGTGGTAATTCCTGGAATGGGAGGAGCAGCGTGGTCGAGTTTAGTATGTATGAAATTGTAAGAATAAATGATGCGCAATGGTGTGCGCAGATTTATGATGACTGGTTGAGAAATGCCACTTTTAGAAATTGGCATTTCTGTGTGCTATGTGTCTGCCTGCCTGATGTGAATTGCATGTCTGGCTTGTGAGTGACAGGGGCTGGGAGGTGTGTGTGGCTCCAGGAGGGGCAGGGTGAGTCAGCGCTAGGCTTAATGGGACATCTGCCTTGGGAGTAGTGGGAGGAGTAATCCCCTGACCCTGAATAGGACTGTGCCCAGCCTGTACAATGCTGGCTCCGCCCCCTGTGGTGTGTCTGATCACCTAGCCCCCCCCTGACAAAGGGGAAGAGGAGCTTGGAAAACAAAGTGCTCCAAATACCCCCTGAACCAGTTGCATCTGGTTCCCCCCAAACCCTACACTGCAGACAAAGAGAATCTGGGTATAAATGTAGGGGCTGTGACCCCATGAAATTGTTCTGTTCGGTGCTGGTCTGTGCTGGCTGTTCCTAACTTGCTGGGGCGTGCTGCTGCTGGGGCCCAGGAGGAACCGCCATGAGGGCTTGTCTCCCTGGGCCCAGCATTGCCCCCTTGATTTCCTAAGGACTTTTTGCTGTGGAGCTATGGCTCCTAGCGCCTCCAGAGCGCTGTATTTTGATTTCCAAGAGCCAGGGGAGCGCTTCATGCTCAGCTTGCCAGCAGAGAGGAAGAGCTGGCATCTGCAGCGCTGGGCTGCATCATGAGCGCTGTTGTTTTGGTTATGCTGAAGAAGAGCGCTGTATTCTAATTTCCCAAAGGAAGAGGAGAGCAGGGGCTTCGCAGCACGGAGCTGTAGCCCTGCTAGAGGGAATCCCGACGTAGGGATTCCCCCGCATTTGCCGCTGTCAAACGGGTGCCCACCCCGCTTTGCGCTTTTTATTAATGGCGGGTTCCCACCCCGCTTTCATGTCGATAACGATGGCGGGTGCCCACCCCGCATTTGGTGACTATTGGTGGATGCCCACCCCGCATTTTACCAAATCATTTTACCAAAAGGAAGTCAGGCACCCGCGCCTGACTGTGGGCGGGGCCTGCTCACGTCTCAGAGCCTCGAGGGCTCCATTTCCGCCTTCCGCCCACGAGTGCCGAAGTCCCGGTCCCAGGAGAGGGACCGGGTGAAGAGCGGAGAAGCCAGGCGGGAGCCCACCCTGCACTGGCGACCAAGAGCGAAGCCCCGAGTGAGGAGAGAGCCCCCGAGGAGTGGGGCCTCTCCTGATGCATGCCGCCCAGGAGCAGTGTGGTAATTGTGGCGGAGGGGCCCGAGGCACATTGTCGGTGCCTGCCCCTGCCGCAGTAGAAAATACCCCGCCAGGAGACCGGAGGAGTCCCCAACAGAGAGCCGATGAGTGGAGCTGGCTGGGGGAGTGAGGTTGAGGCACCATGCCGGTGCCTCTTTCCCGGGCGGTCCCACCGGAGCGGGCCGCCACAACGAAGGGGACATATTTGTTTTTAGGGCCCCAGCGGGGGTCCCGAGAGCACCGAGGTGCCCGTGCCTGATCTCGCTCACAGCTGCCCCGCCTGACAGTGGGCAGCTGCAACGATGGCGTATTTGTGTAGGGAGCCCTAGAGCAGAGCCCCTGTGGTTGTTCACAGCTGCACCGCCATAGCGGGCAGCTGCAATGTGGGCCACTATTTGTTTAGAGAGCCCCAGAGCAGGGCTTCTGTGTTTCTCCCCAGCTGCACCGCACCAGAGAGGGCAGCTGCAACGTCAGGGGCATAATTGTTCTCAGGGCACAATGAGTGCCCATGCCCACATTTGATTCCACAGCTGCCCAGCAATTAGTGGGCAGCTGCAACGTTTATGCCAGTGCCTGTGCGTGCTCTTGGTGATGGCTGCATTGGCAGCCCATGCCCTGACATTCTGGACACAGGGCATTTTTGAGTCCCTTTGAGAAGGCCAGTTGGCCAGGGGGGCTGTGTGAGGTATAGGGCGCCAGGCCCTAAGTGTGAGTTATGTGGTGCAAAAACAACAGTTGATGGACAGAATGCAGAACAATTTCATACATTCACCCCAGTACAGAGATCTGGGCCTAAATCCATCGTTTTTTTGCTCACCATGCCATTCCAGTTTGAACCCAGCCATATGCAAATCAGTCTTGACCCTGTGCCTTATGGGAACAGTCCAGAACGAACTGCCAAGCCAGGTCCTCCCTGTACTGGAAACAAGCATCCTAGGACCGGTTTTGGGGTTTCACCCCTCTTCAGCCAGGATAGCTTGATTCCAGTGGCATGGAGAGCACGGGACGCACATCTGGGCATACCCGTCCCACTCAGGGTGACAAATGCAAAAACAACAGTTGATGGACAGAATGCAGAACAATGTCATACATTCACCCCAGTACAGAGATCTGGGCCTAAATCCATAGTTTTTTTGCTCACCATGCCATTCCAGTTTGAACCCAGCCATATGCAAATCAGTCTTGACCCTGTGCCTCATGGGAACAGTCCAGACCGAACTGCCAAGCCAGGTCCTCCCTGGACTGGAAACAAGCATCCTAGGACCGGTTTCGGGGTTTCACCCCTCTTCAGCCAGGATAGCTTGATTCCAGTGGCATGGAGAGCACGGGACCCACGTCTGGGCATACCCGTCCCACTCGGGGTGACAAATACAAAAACAACAGTTGATGGACAGAATGCAGAACAATGTCATACTTTCACCCCAGTACAGAGATCTGGGCCTAAATCCATCGTTTTTTTGCTCACCATGCCATTCCAGTTTGAACCCAGCCATATGCAAATCAGTCTTGACCCTGTGCCTCATGGGAACAGTCCAGACCGAACTTCCAAGCCAGGTCCTCCCTGGACCGGAAACAAGCATCCTGGGACCGGTTTCTGGGTATTACCCTTCATCAGCCAGGCTAGCTTGAATCCGGTGGCACAGTTAGCAAGGGACCCACGTCTGGGCATACCCATCCCACTTAGGGCGAAAAGTGCTACGCAAACAAATGATGGATGGAATGCTGAATAAATCATACATTCACCCCCAGTCAACAGATCTGGGATAAATCCATTATTCTTTTGCTCACCATGCCACCCCAGTTTAGACCCAGCCATATGCAAATCAGTCTTGACCCTGTGCCTCATGGGAACAGTCCAGACCGAACTGCCAAGCCAGGTTCTCCCTGGACCGGAAACAAGCATCCTGGGACCGGTTTCTGGGTATTACCTTTCATCAGCCAGGCTAGCTTGAATCCAGTGGCACAACGAAGGGGACATATTTGTTTTTAGGGCCCCAGCGGGGGTCCCGAGAGCACTGAGGTGCCCGTGCCTGATCTCGCTCACAGCTGCCCCGCCTGACAGTGGGCAGCTGCAACGATGGCGTATTTGTGTAGGGAGCCCTAGAGCAGAGCCCCTGTGGTTGTTCACAGCTGCACCGCCATAGCGGGCAGCTGCAATGTGGGCCACTATTTGTTTAGAGAGCCCCAGAGCAGGGCTTCTGTGTTTCTCCCCAGCTGCACCGCACCAGAGAGGGCAGCTGCAACGTTGGGGGCATAATTGTTCTCAGGGCACAATGAGTGCCCATGCCCACATTTGATTCCACAGCTGCCCAGCAATTAGTGGGCAGCTGCAACGTTTAGGCCAGTGCCTGTGCGTGCTCTTGGTGATGGCTGCATTGGCAGCCCATGCCCTGACATTCTGGACACAGGGCATTTTTGAGTCCCTTTGAGAAGGCCAGTTGGCCAGGGGGGCTGTGTGAGGTATAGGGCGCCAGGCCCTAAGTGTGAGTTATGTGGTGCAAAAACAACAGTTGATGGACAGAATGCAGAACAATGTCATACATTCACCCCAGTACAGAGATCTGGGCCTAAATCCCTCGTTTTTTTGCTCACCATGCCATTCCAGTTTGAACCCAGCCATATGCAAATCAGTCTTGACCCTGTGCCTTATGGGAACAGTCCAGACCGAACTGCCAAGCCAGGTCCTCCCTGGACTGGAAACAAGCATCCTAGGACCGGTTTTGGGGTTTCACCCCTCTTCAGCCAGGATAGCTTGATTCCAGTGGCATGGAGAGCACGGGACGCACATCTGGGCATACCCGTCCCACTCGGGGTGACAAATGCAAAAACAACAGTTGATGGACAGAATGCAGAACAATGTCATACATTCACCCCAGTACAGAGATCTGGGCCTAAATCCATAGTTTTTGCTCACCATGCCATTCCAGTTTGAACCCAGCCATATGCAAATCAGTCTTGACCCTGTGCCTCATGGGAACAGTCCAGACCGAACTTCCAAGCCAGGTCCTCCCTGGACCGGAAACAAGCATCCTGGGACCGGTTTCTGGGTATTACCCTTCATCAGCCAGGCTAGCTTGAATCCGGTGGCACAGTTAGCAAGGGACCCACGTCTGGGCATACCCATCCCACTTAGGGCGAAAAGTGCTACGCAAACAAATGATGGATGGAATGCTGAATAAATCATACATTCACCCCCAGTCAACAGATCTGGGTTAAATCCATTATTCTTTTGCTCACCATGCCACCCCAGTTTAGACCCAGCCATATGCAAATCAGTCTTGACCCTGTGCCTCATGGGAACAGTCCAGACCGAACTGCCAAGCCAGGTTCTCCCTGGACCGGAAACAAGCATCCTGGGACCGGTTTCTGGGTATTACCTTTCATCAGCCAGGCTAGCTTGAATCCAGTGGCACAGTGAGCAAGGGACCCACGTCTGGGCATACCCATCCCACTTAGGGTGAAAAGTTCTACGCAAACAAATGATGGACGGAATGCTGAATAAATCATACATTCACCCCCAGTCAAGAGATCTTGGTTAAATCCATCGTTCTTTTGCTCACCATGCCACCCCAGTTTAGACCCAGCCATATGTAAATCAGTCTTGACCCTGTGCCTCATGGGAACAGTCCAGACCGAACTGCCAAGCCAGGTCCTCCCTGGACCGGACACAAGCATCCTGGGACCGGTTTCTGGGTATTACCCTTCATCAGCCAGGCTAGCTTGAATCCAGTGGCACAGTGAGCAAGGGACCCACGTCTGGGCATACCCATTCCACTTCAAGATCAGGTACCCACATTCTCGTCTGAAATAGGACCTCATAAAGAGTGACACCCCCTAGAGAGCTTCTTGGCATGTTGTTTAAGGCCCTCTGTACCCCATATAAGTGATTGACCCAACTACCACCCGCGCCTAATACCCTAGCTGTTAATGATTGCTTTAAGTCCCGGTTTTTCCTCTCCACAACCGAATTTCCCTCGGGATGGTATGGAGAGGAGTACCACAGTGCAACACCCAAACTTCCCATGGCTTTCTTGTAAGCCCTAGGGCTAAACGTGGAGCCATGGCCAGAATGTAATGTGCCAACTGCGTATGTCCCTAGAAAGACTCGCAAATCTTTGATAACAGTTCGAGCGTCAGCCGAGCACTGAGGCCATACCCATAGGAATCTCGAGCAGGAATCCACTGCAACCATTATGTACTTGTAAGCCCCATCAGATTGTAAGGGGCCGCAGTGGTCCAAATAGACACACGAGAGAGGTCTGTCTGATAGTCTGCGCTGGACGTGTTATGGTGGAGCCCTTCATCTGTTGACAGATGTCGCACTTTAAGACATAGGGGTCGATTCCGATCTCGGCCGGAAGCGCACCTAACAGTATTCGTCCGGAAAAAAAACAAGCCGAACGCGTGTTTCCCGACCGATTCGAACAGCCGTCCGAACGAACAAGTACGATGCGCATAACAGCCCAGATTCCGAGCGAGCCGTACTCACCCATCTCAGCTCCTGTTCCCCGCCCGAGCCGGATCCGTAAACGTCCAATCGAGTCGCACGGAACCAAATACACAGCACCTTCCGGCCGGACTAGTACGATGCGCATTCCATACGCGCCGAACCCGTCGCTACTTCCGGCACGTCAGAGCATCCGGGAGAGCTGCACATAAGCTCAGATTCGCGCCACAAGACGATCCACGGCTACGAGACGAACAAGCCAGCGACGAGTACGAGTCGAAGCCACGAGAAACACGAACGAGACGAACAAACTATGAATCCCATCGCGCAGGTCCTACCAATACTCTACATCTATTACCGGGACCGGTACGGACGCGTACGGCGAAGACGGTAAGTCAAACACCCACTACACAAACAAACCACACGTACCCAACATATGTCACACACACATAGGGATGCAGAAATTACGTACACCAGCAACAGCAGAACCATAGGGGCGGGATGGCTACCACCAATGCCATATACACCCATAGGGGGATGGATGCCTACCACTACCACCACCCCTACTCAGGGGGGCCTGGATGCCTACCACTAACACCACCCCTACTCATGGGGGGCTGGATGCCTACCACTACCACCACCCCTACTCAGGGGGGCCTGGATGCCTACCACTACCACCACCCCTACTCATGGGGGGCTGGATGCCTACCACTACCACCACCCCTACTCAGGGGGGCCTGGATGCCTACCACTACCACCACCCCAACTCAGGGGGGGCTGGATGCCTGTCACTACTACCATCCCCACTCATAGGGGGATGGATTCCTACCACTACCACCACCCCTACTCAGGGGGGCCTGGATTCCTACCACTACCACCACCCCTACTCATGGAGGGCTGGATGCCTACCACTACCACCATCCCTACTCAGGGGGCCTGGATGCCTACCACTACCACCACCCCTACTCAGGGGGCCTGGATGCCTACCACTAACACCACCCCTACTCATGGGGGGCTGGATGCCTACCACTACCACCACCCCTACTCAGGGGGCTGGATGCCTGTCACTACTACCATCCCCACTCATAGGGGGATGGATTCCCTACCACTACCACCACCCCTACTCAGGGGGCCTGGATGCCTACCACTAACACCACCCCTACTCATGGGGGCTGGATGCCTACCACTACCACCACCCCTACTCAGGGGGCCTGGATGCCTACCACTACCACCACCCCTACTCATGGGGGCTGGATGCCTACCACTACCACCACCCCTACTCAGGGGGCCTGGATGCCTACCACTACCACCACCCCAACTCAGGGGGGCTGGATGCCTGTCACTACTACCATCCCCACTCATAGGGGGATGGATTCCTACCACTACCACCACCCCTACTCAGGGGGCCTGGATTCCTACCACTACCACCACCCCTACTCATGGAGGGCTGGATGCCTACCACTACCACCACCCCTACTCAGGGGGCCTGGATGCCTACCACTACCACCACCCCTACTCAGGGGGCCTGGATGCCTACCACTAACACCACCCCTACTCATGGGGGCTGGTTGCCTACCACTACCACCACCCCTACTCAGGGGGCCTGGATGCCTACCACTACCACCATCCCGACTCAGGGGGCCTGGATGCCTACCACTAACACCACCCCTACTCATGGGGGGCTGGATGCCTACCACTACCACCACCCCTACTCAGGGGGGCTGGATGCCTGTCACTACTACCATCCCCACTCATAGGGGATGGATTCCTACCACTACCACCACCCCTACTCAGGGGGCCTGGATTCCTACCACTACCACCACCCCTACTCAGGGGGGCTGGATGCCTGTCACTACTACCAACCCCACCCATAGGGGGATGGATGCCTACCACCAACACCACCCCTACTCATGGGGGCTGGATGCCTACCACTACCACCACCCCTACTCATGGGGGCCTGGATGCCTACCACTACCACCACCCCTACTCAGGGGGGGCTGGATGCCTGTCACTACTACCAACCCCACCCATAGGGGGATGGATGCCTACCACTACCACCACCCCTACTCAGGGGGGGCTGGATGCCTACCACTAACACCACCCCTACTCATGGGGGGCTGGATGCCTACCACTACCACCACCCCTACTCAGGGGGCCTGGATGCCTACCACTACCACCACCCCTACTCATGGGGGCTGGATGCCTACCACTACCACCACCCCTACTCAGGGGGCCTGGATGCCTACCACTACCACCACCCCTACTCAGGGGGCCTGGATGCCTACCACTAATACCACCCCTACTCATGGGGGCTGGATGCCTACCACTACCACCACCCCTACTCAGGGGGGCTGGATGCCTGTCACTACTACCATCCCCACTCATAGGGGGATGGATTCCTACCACTACCATCACCCCTACTCAGGGGGGCCTGGATTCCTACCACCACCCCTACTCATGGGGGGCTGGATGCCTACCACTACCACCACCCCTACTCAGGGGGGCCTGGATACCTACCACTAACACCACCCCTACTCATGGGGGGCTGGATGCCTACCACTACCACCACCCCTACTCAGGGGGGGCTGGATGCCTGTCACTACTACCATCCCCACTAATAGGGGGATGGATGCCTACCACTACCACCACCCCTAAATATAGGACGGGAAATGCATGACACAACCAGCATACTCCAACATAAGGAATGTCTGAAAATATATCCCACCAACAACATGACAAGCGTGTGTAGTCTGTGTCAAATGCCCACAACACTGAACATGTCATTGAGCATACAATGTGACCCCCAATCACATGTGTCACACATACATTTATGTGGCCTCCACAATGCAAGCAGACCATGACCACTGTGGCAATGGGGTATAACACCCCATCACCACAGTGACCAAAAGGGAAGTCTGGGGCCCATAGCTGAAGCCCAATTGAACAGTGTGGCAATGGGGTCTAAACACCCATCACCACAGTGACCAAAAGGGAAGTGTGGAGTCCATAGCTGAAGCACATTCTGAACATTGTGGCAATGGGGTCTAAACACCCATCACCACAGTGACCAAAAGGTAAGTCTGGGGTCCATAGCTGAAGCCCAATTGAACAGTGTGGCAATGGGGTCTAAACACCCATCACCACAGTGACCAAAAGGGAAGTGTGGGGTCCATAGCTGAAGCACATTCTGAACATTGTGGCAATGGGGTCTAAACACCCATCACCACAGTGACCAAAAGGTAAGTCTGGGGTCCATAGCTGAAGCCCAATTGAACAGTGTGGCAATGGGGTCTAAACACCCATCACCACAGTGACCAAAAGGGAAGTGTGGGGTCCCTAGCTGAAGCACATTCTGAACATTGTGGCAATGGGGTCTGAACACCCATCACCACAGTGACCAAAAGGTAAGTCTGGGGTCCATAGCTGAAGCCCAATTGAACAGTGTGGCAATGGGGTCTAAACACCCATCACCACAGTGACCAAAAGGGAAGTGTGGGGACCATAGCTGAAGCACATTCTGAACATTGTGGCAATGGGGTCTAAACACCCATCACCACAGTGACCAAAAGGGAAGTGTGGGGTCCATAGCTGAAGCACATTCTGAACAGTGTGGCAATGGGGTCTAAACACCCATCACCACAGTGCCCAAAAGGTAAGTGTAGTAATGGTAAAAGCTGCAAATGCCAAACAGCATGTATTATTCCTGGTCACAGAACAACAAACACATCTGTGGCATAGTAGTGCTTGTGTCCCATAGCAACATACATTGGGTGAGGCAAACAGTGCAGTGCAAATAAGATATACCTTTGGCCATGTGCAGACAAACATCACCCATGGGGGCTGACAATGTCAACATCCCTCAATAACACAATGACAGAAGTGACCATCATAATGCAGCCCCACATATCTGCACCAATGGACACACAAATGTAGATATCCTTTGGAGTCTGTAGATGTCAGGTGAACAAATTCCATACCATGGCAGCAATGGGACATACAAACCATGATCATTGTGCTGACTGATGACCTAGGAGTCCCAGGGACAGCAGGGGAAAGCCAACAAACAACATACAGCCAATGGCACACTAAAGACATGCCAATGCAGTGGTGCAGATGCAGAAACACAAACAGGCAGCCTCACACTGCAGATCAAACACAACAGGTGATGGGGGGGTGTGCCAGTGTCCCCAGGCAACCACACAACACATGAGGAGGCCTGAATCACAATTACACAGATGTGTATACAGTGCCACACAAAAGTAACTCATGGATCAGATTCCCCTATGTGGGCAAACAGGCATTGTTAGATGAGAGGGAGCCCAAATTACACATGTCACACAAGCTTGTAGGAACAGCAAACAACACAGCAAGAGACAGACCCACCACAGCACTACCCCCAGGGACCCCACATCGTGGTGACCGTGGCCTGCATGATGATCCCACTGTGATGACAAAGCTAGATGTCGTTCACACTGTGAACCACAGTCATGTGTCCTGAGCAACAAACTACCATCACACCTACACAAGCACAAATCAATCAGCACGGCCTGTCAGCCAAGGCCAACATGGAGGCAGGGGTCTAGCCGTGCAACAACTCTCATTTGCACACACTCAACACCACACACCTTGATCTCCAACAATGTGCAGCAGTGAAGCTCACATGGACTGGTGACATTGCACATGCACCCATGACAATCCCAGGGGTGGTGTTGGGAACTAAGGTGCAGAAACCCATCACACATGGCCAGTCTACAAGACTCGTGAATGTCTGACACACTGCACAGTACGCTGTACATGGGCATGATGTGAAATCCACCACAATCAATGTGATCCCGGACACAGTCACACACCAATGAAGAAGTCAAGGTCACCCACAAAGAACACACATAGACAACTTCCAACATTGCAGCTCTGACCCAGAGGAGTGGCAGCAGTCACACACACAACGTGTCACAATCACTGAAAGCTAACACAAACTGGAAATTACATGACTTGTGTAACCAACAAGTGCCAAGGGGAATCCTGACTGTGTCTCATCTGCGTTTGCCCACAAACTCAGCCCTGACAGCAAACACACCTATGGATGACACCCTGATGACCAGTAATGTGCCATGCACCCACATCCCAGAGAACCCAGTGCGAAGATTATGGTGGAACATAGGTCAACTCAGCAAGCATCACAAACAGGAACATCACTAGGGATCCCAGCCTGTGTTGCAAAACGGAAGTGAACACACACAGACATGCTCACACAAGACACACCTTGGGCTCAGGCAATGTCACAGAACTACACACTGCCATGAGGGCACTCCACTCCTGTGTAAGGAAAGCTGTGCCATACGTTGTCTCTGCAGGGCTCTATCATATCAGCAGTACACTTGGTCACTCAGTCAACAATTAGCACAAAATGGAGGCTCTCGTCACATCAGCCTGGTCATGGCAGTGTCACCGACACCATCTGCACAGATCCAACACACATGTATAGCAAGTTGCACTGATCACACAGATGAGTCCTTCCCCATTGATGCCCAAACTTGCATGTCCAGTGGAGATGGTCACACGGTCAGGGAAATAGACAAATTGAACAATGGCAAGCACAACAGATGTGCAGGGGTGTAAGCCACAGATGTGATATTGCAAATAAATGTAGGAAATCCCATTGCCAAATATTGAAAACATGACACCCTCTTATTGCTGCAAAGGATGACATGGATACACACCAGGATAGGACACATTCCCCCTGGACCACATGCGGTCCTGCACAGTAACACTTCATTTCCCTGATATCAAATATCACCATCAGTGCAGCAAGGGCACGGTTAGCATCATCAACATCATGTACATCAGAAGCAAAACCACTAGAGAACAGAAAGTAGCTTTATTCAGCATTTTTGTGTATAGAAGTGAAAGTCCAGAAATATTTCAAAGGCCAATGGCCAGTCCATGACAATAGTCCAAACAGGGTGACAGTGCCAGATTTCACCCTTTGCATGCCTGCACTGATATGGAGCAGGGACATTCCCCTCGGAGGGGCATACGGGGGGCAGGTCAGGCACCGCAGGGACAGGATCAGGGCTCACCAGAAGGAGGCAGGGAAGGGGTGGTGGGTGCTGGAGAGTCACTGACAACTGCAGTGGAGGCGTCTGACATGGTGTGTGCCGGCACAACTGGGGGGGCATGAGTCAGATGGTGTGGGTGCCGGCACGACTGCAGTGGGCCGTGCAGATGGAGTGGACAGGTTCCCCACTGCAGTGCCCAAGTCAGACAGGGTGGTAGTGGACTCCACTGCAGTGCCTATCTCCAGGGGAGTAGAATGGGGTTCAGGTAAGGTGGGCAGGACAGAGGGGGAGGACACGCTCTCCACACCAGTGGCACAAACAAGCGCAGCGGGGGGTGTGGTGCTGGAAGAGCAAGTGGTAGGGGGAGAAGGCTGGATCTTTCTGGGGATGGTGTATCTGTGGGTGGGGGAACCTGGGGCAGAGTGTGGTGGGGGAACCTGTGGAGTGGGGGCCTGAGGGATGGAGGAAGGAGACTTGGTGGTTGAGCTGGAGGGTGGTGGCAGGGTCTTGCTCTTCCGGGTCCGGGGGGACTTGCGGATGGGGGCCTCAGTCTGTCTGCGCCTGGGGGAGGGTGTCCGGGGGTGAGGGGCACTCCCCTCTGTGTGGGTGGACTTCCTCTTCCCCCTGTATGCTGGATCAGCTGGATTGGAGGGGAAGAGGCCAAGGTCACAGAGGAAGAGCTGCTGTGTAGGTGGGGTTGCAGGTGAGGCAAGGGAAGGGGCCTTGGAGGGAGAGGTATCGGAGGACTGCGGAGTGACTGTGGATGCCTGTGTGTGTGTATGTACCCCTTCCCCTGTGGGTGTGGTATCAGTCCCCTGAGGATTCCTGCGTGCACGTCTTGTTTTTGTAGTGGGTGTGTCTGTGCTGCTCGTGTCTGTGTGTTTGGGTGAATGTGCAGGTGTGCATGTGCTTGGGACAGGTAGGGTGCCAGGACGTGTGGATGGGGCAGAGGTAGGAGGGGTGAGGGACTGTTGGAGGAGGGACACTGCTGCCGTCAGGGAGGAGTCTATGGACCTATTGCTCCTCTGTAGGGCAGACATGCCCGATGAGATGCCCTCCATGAACGACACCAGCTGAGTCAACAGAGTGGTGTGGGCATGGAGGACACTCAGCATTGCTGTCTGCCCTACATGGAGCTGGCGAAGTAGGTACACAGACTCCTCACTCAGGGCAGCAGGGGACACAGGGGCAGGGGCTGCGGTGCCTGGCATGAAGGAGACATGCTCCCGAACACGGGAGCCTCCACGGACCTCTGGAATGGGAGCCGATGGGTGCGCGGTGGTGGTGGTGGTGGTGAAGGTGGTGGCGGGGACAGCAATAGTAGCTGGGGTGTGGTGGCTGCTGACACCCGCCTCCACAAGGGAGTCATCCTCCGAGCTGCTGTGGTCCTCAGCTGAGGTGGATGGTGCTGAGGACTCCTCGGTGTGGCTCCCCTCGCCCTCCGTGCCACTGGGTCCCTCCGACCACTCCTCGGCTGCTGACCCAGTCTGGCTCTGCGGCTCCTCCTGGTCCGTGGAGCTGTCCCCTCCTGTGGCCGTGGATGTATCTGCAAACAATTAGGGAAACAGACAGTCATCAGTCACCTGCACTAACCGCACAAAACCACAGTAAGTACAGCACATTACAGAGCAAGCCCTGGCATCCTTAGTTGAACATTGCCAAAAGTGCCCAAACAGAGTAGGAGAAGCCAATTGTCAGTCTGATGGTCAACCATGGCACTCACATCCCTCCTGGCCTTGCACCCATCGGTCTGGTGTCTGTCGGATGGCAATACCTCAGTGTGGACACATGCACCACCTACACAGTAGTTGGACAGTGCAGAGAACACGGTGAAGTATGTGAACATGCACACATCACAACTCTTGCCACTGAGTCAGTACAGGTGTCCGGATAAAGGGATGGCCAGAGTCTATATTTGAAATGCATGTGATGCATACCAGCACCAGACATCATGATGCACCCATGTCCTGATAGTCAATGCCACAATGGGGTGCATGTAGCACATGTCACTCCCCTGCAGGATCACTCTTAGGAAGTTTAATGCCATGGCACAGGCATGCCTGCAAAGTCATACATCACTGTCTCCAGTCACATGGGCAGGGCAGCCAGACAACAGTCTGCACTGTGTCACAATTCCAGGTCATGGGGAATGCAAGTCCTGTAGCTGACAAGTGCACATGTCCATCCCCCACAAACCACATCATCTGAACTCCCATTTGTCCACGTCATGCCAATTGGACATATGGGAGACATGAAACCCAACCCTCGGAACCTGAGCACCTCAAAATCTGCTGTGAATGGGAAACAGCTGCCTGAACTACACAGTCGCACACCCCAGTATGCACGGTCAAGTGATCAAACACCTATATGTCACACAAGTATCGTCTCCTATGGTCACATCTCCGGTGGCATGCAGAGCCCTAACCGATAAACACCCCAGTAGTCCAGACAACGAAGCCACAGCACAATGACACAGAGGCAGACACCTGAGGGAACATTTCACTGAGCACAACGTGTCAGCTGATACACGGGAGTGGGAGTACAGAGTGTATTGCATGGCCTGGAGTAGGCATGACTGTCCTGCTCCACGTGAAAGAGGGATGAGCCCTGGACAGTAGGCAGGTGGCTAAGCATGTGTGACACACTTGATATTCATACTCCTGAGGCCCAAACATTGTTCCCACCCGCAGCATGGGTGTGTGCCAAATACCCCAGGCACATGTGGTGAATCAGATCAGCAATTGGACCACATATCAAAGTAACACGCAGATTACATGTCAGAACTCAGGCATTGTGTAAGCAATGGACCCACCCATGAAGCCCACCACAGAGTTACGGGAACAAATGCTGTCCGCCACCTTGAGCTAAGCAAAATGGAAGGACACAGTACCCAAGTGACACAATTTCCTGACTGTAAGGGCCACACCTGGGTATCAGATGAGGAGTGGGCAGTGCACAATTGAGGGACATGGGTCCTGGACCACATAACTGATGTACTGTTGAAGTTTAAACAGGCCAGAGGAGGGCACATAGCATGTCAGACAAAGCTCACAGTGCAGTCATGGACTCACCCCCTCCTTGCTGCTGTCTGCCCTTCAGCTGCCCATCCAGATCAGGGAAGACCACCGCCAGGATCCTGAGCATGTGGGGGTCAGGGTCCGGTGTCCGCCCCTCCCGCGAGGAGGCGACAGCTTCAGCTGGACCCTTGCGATCCTCCGGGTCCAGCCCCGAAGGTCCAGCCACCTCTTCTGGCAGTTGCGGATCCGGCGCTTGTAGACCCCCACAGACCTTACTGCCCGGGCGATGTCCAGCCATATTTCCTGCTTCTGGTGGGCATCAACCTGTGAGGATGACAAAGTGTAAAGGCCATTACTACACATGCAACAAATCTGTGCATCACACATTTGGATATACATGTCTCAATCACAGGGGCACATGATGTACACGGGCAGTGCAAGGATGGCTATGAACAGTTTGCCAGCAGTTACTACATGGTATCATTGCCTGGGAAGTCAAACCTTGTTTAAATGCACTGTTACTGCACTATACCTGTTCAGTGCATGTAACTACACACTATGGGGGGTGACAACTACTCAGTGAGCCTGCTAGCCAGTGGCGTGCAGACTGTAAATCTGGCTAGTCAGACAACATGCACATTTGTAAGGCAGTGGACAGCACACTCACCTGCTCCCCTGGTTTCCCATACAGCTCGCTGTACTGTGGAAGGAGGCTGTCCAGCAGGGCCTGGTTCTCCTCAGTGCTGAAGGCTGGGGCTCTCTCCACAGTACGTGCCATTGCAGGATCCAGAGGTTGCATATACAGCAGCAGTGGTGGTGGCAGATGTCGTCCTGGAGCATGTAGTGCAGGCAAGTGAGCTCTCAGGGGAACAGCCAGCATTATATGTGTGCTGCTGAGGCAGATACTGTCCCATGTGTCCAAAGTGATAGGTCCAAGTCATTTGCATCTTCTGAATCTGGCCAATCCATGGAATTGCACCACTTACACATGCCCACAGCATCCTTCAAAAGTTCAACTTCATGACACCCATGAATTTGCAACATTGTTGTGGGTGGCCAACTGAATTCACAGCATCAGACTCGTTAAACTTTTGAAAACGTGTCCGTTGCCATGCCAGGCCATAGCCAATGCGTGCGCACCGATCGGTCCATTGCTGTACAACGCGTTTTTCGAAAAACAACGCGTACCTGGTCACATCGTATGCAATGGCCAATGCGTGCGCACCGATCGGTCCATTGCTGTACAACGCGTACCCGGTCACATCGTATGCAATGGCCAATGCGTGCGCACCGATCGGTCCATTGCTGTACAACGCGTACCCGGTCACATCGTATGCAATGGCCAATGCGTGCGCACCGATCGGTCCATTGCTGTACAACGCGTACCCGGTCACATCGTATGCAATGGCCAATGCGTGCGCACCGATCGGTCCATTGCTGTACAACGCGTAACCGCACATAACAGATTCAATGGCCAGTGCGTGCACACCGATCGGTCCATTGCTGTACAACGCGTACCCGCACATAACAGATTCAATGGCCAGTGCGTGCACACCGATCGGTCCATTGCTGTACAACGCGTATTCCGGGGACAACGCGTACCCGCACATAACAGATTCAATGGCCAGTCCGGGGACAACGCGTACCCGCACATAACAGATTCAATGGCCAGTGCGTGCACACCGATCGGTCCATTGCTGTACAACGCGTATTCCGGGTACAACGCGTACCCGCACATAACAGATTCAATGGCCAGTGCGTGCACACCGATCGGTCCATTGCTGCACGACGCTTCCCTGTACAGGTCTCTTGCATATGTCACCATGCTTGTCACTGGTGAACGTATGCCAGTAACATATACTTGCCAGGGACTCAGGGGCACACCTACAACACCACAGCCTGTCCACACTGTACCCTAAGGCATGTAAGGCTGCATTACCTTTTCTGTGTATGGGGGTCAACATGTGGTTTTTGGGGTGGCACTTGGGGGCAGCCACTCCCAGGCTGTGCACGTGTTCATGGGGACAGGTTCCTTTGTGTGTTGTGCACATGACCACTGTGATGTGCAACTGTTCATTTCAGAGCATGTGGCATGGTCATATTTCACGGTTGTGTATGTGTATGTCATGTCACATACCCCCTGAGTCCCATGTGGGATGGTATGTACGTCACAGGGTGACCCATTGCCACAATAGTGATGGCCCTCCACAGCCTGTGTGCATGTTGTGTTTACAATGTCTCTGATTCCATGTGCACAATGGGAGACAGTCTCCACATCCACGTTGTATGTGCATGGCCTTTGATGTGCGTGTGTGTGTCACAGACGTCCATGTCTGTCCTGCAGAGGCAACAGGGAGCACTACCTGTGGGGGTCATGGTTGTTTTGCTGTGGTGTATTCATGATGCACCATGTCATGCCAGTGTCCATGTGGCAATACAGGGTCCCTGGGAATCTACCTGTCAATGAGCTGTGATGCCTGGGGCACATCTGTCCTCACATGTCACTGTGGTGTGTGTTTGGAACGTGACAGCAGTACATGGGTACTGTGACACAGCCTAATGATATCCCATAGCACAACCTGGGACTTGTTGAGGACACATGTTGAACTGTGATGTTAGATGTTGTACATTTCGGTGCCATACATGTCCTTACGGAACGGCACACACATCATGTACTTGTGTCTCGTAATGTTGTATCATGTGATATTGAGTCTGGTCTATGCCACATATGTGGGGTGACTGACAATCTTTCTTTCCTCACCTATGCACTGCAGGGCACCAGCTGTCCATAGACCATTCCCTGACCTTGCAACGATGGTGGAACGGGACTGCATCCGACGGTACCGCTTCACCAGACAGCTGATTGAGGATTTGGCAGTGCGCTTGGCCCCACATTTGCAACCTGGCCGGCCGTACCCTACAGCGCTGACCCCCAAGGTGAAGGTGATGGCAGCCCTACACTTCTTTGCCACCGGTACCTTTCAACACACTGTGGCGACTGCTGGTGGGATGTCACAGACTATGTTCAGCCGTGTGCTACGCGATATTTTGGAGGCAATGTTGAGATGTCTGAACCAGTACATCTATTTCCCTAAACGTCACCAACTCACTGACGTCAAGAGTGACTTCTATGCCCTGGGGAGGATGCCACATGTAATTGGCTCCATTGATGGGACACATGTGGCTTTGGTACCACCACAGGCACATGAGCAGGCATACAGGAACCGTAAACATTATCACTCGATCAATGCTCTGGTGGTATGTCTTGCAGATATGAGCATCTCACATGTGTGTGCACGTTTCCCTGGTTCGGCACACGATGCCTTCGTGATGAGGAGTAGTTGCATCCCGAGGATGATGTCACAGATGCGGAACCAGTGTGCCTGGCTTGTCGGTGTGTACTGACTTTGTACCATTGTGTGTGTTCTGCTATGTTGTATTCCGCACTCTTTTCCAACTCAGCTAATGTGCAATTGTCTGTCTGTAGGTGACTCCGGATACCCCAACACGCCGTGGTTGCTGACACCCCTCAGGAACCTTGTGACACCAGCCCGGATGCGCTACAATGAGGCACATGGTCGGACCAGGAGAGTGATCGAGCGGACATTTGGTCTCCTGAAGAGCCGCTTCCGCTGCCTGGACAAGACAGGAGGGGCCCTCCCATATGCCCCAGCAAAGGTGTGCAAGATTGTCATCGTCTGCTGCATGCTTCACAACCTGGCAGTGCGGAAGGAATTGCCTCTCATCCTGGATGACGATGACCAACATCCGCCACCTGTGGAGGATCCTGGCCTGGGCCACGATGCCAGTGATGATGATGATGATGATGGTGATGTCCGCACACAGCTCATCACCAGCTTCTTCAGCTGAATGTGAGTGTCCAGAGATGTCATGTCAATGATTTGAGTTTGCATGATATGTGTTGGTGGTGCTCTGTTGCTGTTTGAGTGTGGCCATGTGCTACTTAACTGGATGCATGCAGCGATGTGTCCTTACAGGTAGTCTGTACTCCCCAACAGTGTTGACATGCTAACTTGGTTTTGTGTAGGTATCTTGTGACATGTATTGGGCATGAGTATTGCAGTTCTGTCCTGTTCTTCAGTGCTTTTGACTGTGTGTCATGTCTGTCCTTCACAGGGCGCTCTCAGAGTTGTTTGGTCAACTCGGATCCCCCGACACCATGATTCAACTTCCAGGGTGGAAGCAGTCGTTTCCCTACAGGTGATGTGCCCCACACCCCTGGACTTTCTTTCTTCTACACTTGTTGACTGTGTGGCCACTGCCACGTGGGATTACCTTGCATCTGTAGTGGAAACAACATGTTGCAAATGTGTAATAAACCTGTGCTTCACTTTGGGATGTGCGTTGTCTGTGGTCACACTTCTGACTGACATTTGCTTACTGCACCTGTGGGCTAGTTAACACAGACTCTGAATAGGTGTGGTGTCTGTGCATTCCACAATATTTCCTGGCAACATCAGTGTAGGCGATGAGTCCGATGGCCCTGGTGTCTATGTGTTGTGTAGCCCTAGTGGTGTGTCTCCCTCATATGTGTCACGTCGCCATGACTCACATGACGGTGTTGAACTTGCTGTGGCAGTTAGCATGCACGGTGTAATTTAGCTGATCATCATCTCCATGACGATAACAACGTTGGAATCACAACAGAGGCAAGTATGGTGTATTGGTGAGTTTATTACATACATGTGTGAGGTTAGTGCACAGGATGGTGAGTGCTGTACATTGGGATTGTGATCCAAAGTTCCCAGGTGAGTTGGAAGTCTTGGTAGCAGAAATGTCCAGGGTAAAGTCAACAGTGATCTGATACATTGGTCCAACTTGAACTCCCCATGTCATGTGGGGAGTTGTGTTGCATTCGACAGGGTGAACAGTTTGCACACAAAGGAGAATTTCCAGAACAGGTGTTGGCTTCCTGGGGGATGTACATGGCCATCGACCTCTCAGTTTTCCTTCCTCGGACGACCCCTCTTCTTTGGGGGGGACCCTCACGTGCAGGCTGCTGCGGTGCAGGGGACTCTCCGCCAGAGTCCTCCTCCCTCCCTGTGGCAGTTGCAGGTGTTGCAGCACCAGATGTTGTGGGCACACAGGGAGGTGTGGCCATGTTGGTGCTAATCTGGCGGCGGCATGTCAATATGTCCCTATGCATCGCTGTCAGTTCTTGCAATGTGTCCCACTTGGACTCCATGCCAGACATGTGTGTCTCCACACGGGCCATGTGTGTCTCCACACGGGACATGTGTGAGTCCAAGCGGGCATGATGGGCAGCCTGCTGCTGTTGAATGTCCTTGAGGATCCCCACTACCTGGGTGACCTCTCCGGTGCTATTCTGGTACGCATCAGCAATGCGTACCAGTTGTGGGTCATCATGCAGTCCAGACCCCTCTGCAAACAGCGACCTATGTCTACCACTCCTCCCACCACCCCTGGCGACACGTGCGGGACCTGCGGTGGCACGCACAGGTGTCCCTAGGCCCCCTTGGGGGTTGTTACTGGGGTCGTTGTCCGTAGCTCGACGTTGGGCCAGGGTCCCTGTGCTGCTGTCATTTGTGGTCCTTGGTCTGTCCGTGTCGGCGGGGGTGGTCTGTGTGTTGGCAGTTGTTGGAGGAATGGGTGCAGGGGGTGCAGATGTTGGTCCTGCTGGTGATGCATGATGACTCACACCGGAGGTGCCAGGTAGGTCTTCGCCATCCAAGGAGGGCAGAGGCTGTTCCACACCAGTGAGCTCAGTGTCCCCCGGAGCCTGGGACTGGGACTCCTCATCGTCTGCTGCTGTGTCCCCATCATCACCTGTTTTTGGAAGAGACACACAATGTATGTTATGTTTCTACAGGCATCAATGGTTCACACACCTGACAGTTGTGACTGTACCTCTGGATGCGGCCCTGTACATTGCATTGACCTAAGTTGTCACAGTAAGAGGTTGATATTGGTGTAGCACATTGTCCTGCAAACCTGAGGCATTTAAATGTGAATGTTGAGGTGTGTGCATGGCCAGCATTGGTTGTATTTTGTGGACATCTGGCCCTCCTTCTCCACCCAGCCCAGTTGTCCCACCATGAAGCATGCCACCCTTGCAGTGGGTTCAGGTTGACTCTCAGGATGTCAGTCAGTGGTGTCCTGCTGTTGGTTGGTGCCCAGGTCCCAGCAGGGCCTGGTACTCCCCACAACAGAGCACCATTGTCAGCCATCTTGTCAGTTGTTTTCCACTCCCTGTGATGTGAGCATTGTTCAGAGTGGTGTTGATGGGCCAATTGTGACGGTGAGCAATATCTGTGACTACAACTCCCATCATGCTATTGCCTACACCCCCCTTCCCAGCATGCCCATACTTCCTTCCTTTTGACTCTGCTTCCCTGTGGGGTAGTGTGCCTGTGCTGCCTGGATGGCTGACAGTGTTGTCCTGGCGTTTGTTTGGCTACAAGTCCCAAAAGTGTCCCTGTGCTTCACACAGCATAACCCAGTGTGGTGGTTCTTTGTGGGATGTTAAATTAAAGTGTGAGGCATTGCATTCTCCCAGATGAGTTGTGTGGAGTTTGTGTTAAGGGGGTATGTGGGAAAAGCTGCTTGTAACTATGGTCAGAGCTGTCAGTCCTCCTTCCCACCCAGCCAGATATCCCACCATGGAACGTGCTTCCATTGCAGGGAGTGCAATTTGGCTTTCAGGATGTCAGTCAGTGGTGTCCTGCTGTTGGTTGGTGCACAGTTCCCAGCAGGGCCTTGTGCTCCCCCTAGCAGTCCCCAGTGTCCGCCATCTTGTCAGTTGTTTTCCACTCCCTGTGATGTGAGCATGGTTCAGAGTGGTGTTGATGGGCCAATTGTGAGGGTGACCAATGTCTGTGACTACAACTCCCATCATGCTATTGCCTACACCCCCCTTCCCAGCATGCCCATACTTCCTTCCTTTTGAGTGGAGTTCACTGTGTGTGAGTGTGACAGCAATGGCAAGATGTCTGACAGTGTGGTCCTGTTGTTTGTTGGTGCCCAGTTCCCAGCATGGCCTTGGGCTCCCCACAGCTGAGGCCAGTGTCAGACATCTTTGAAGTGGCTTTTCACTCCCTGTGAGGTGTGCATGCTTCAGTGTGAGCTTGCCGGGCCATGCAGGTGGGTGATGTTGAGCTGTGACTACCACTCCCATCATGCTATTGCCTACAACCCCCTTCCCAGCATGCCCATACTTCCTTCCTTTTGACTCTGCTTCCCTGTGGGGTAGTGTGCCTGTGCTGCCAGGATGGCTGACAGTGTTGTCCTGGCGTTTGTTTGGCTACAAGTCCCAAAAGTGTCCCTGTGCTTCACACAACATAACCCAGTGTGGTGGTTCTTTGTGGGATGTTAAATTAAAGTGTGAGGCATTGCATTCTCCCAGGTGAGTTGTGTGGAGTTTGTGTTAAGGGGGTATGTTGGAAAAGCTGCTTGTAACTATGGTCAGAGCTGTCAGTCCTCCTTCCCACCCAGCCAGATATCCCACCATGGAACGTGCTTCCATTGCAGGGAGTGCAATTTGGCTTTCAGGATGTCAGTCAGTGGTGTCCTGCTGTTGGTTGGTGCACAGTTCCCAGCAGGGCTTGTGCTCCCCACAGCAGTCCCCAGTGTCCGCCATCTTGTCAGTCCTTTCCCAATCCCTGTGATGTGAGCATGGTTCAGAGTGGTGTTGATGGGCCAATTGTGAGGCTGACCAATATCTGTGACTACAACTCCCATCATGCTATTGCCTACACTGACTTCAACAGCATACCCAGAATTCCTTCCTTTCAGTGAGCTTCCCTGTGAGGTGGTGTTCTGGTGGTGGCAACATATGTGACTGTTTGTTTGTTATATTTGTGCCACTGGCTTGCTCTATTTATTGTTAGGTTTGTACCTGTCATGACACTGTTACATATCACTATGAGATGGCAGGTATTGTGTTTCTCTGACTAACATAGTCATCTTGGTATGATTATCTTTTGGTTGCTGTGGATTTGCTAAGGGTGCATGGTTTGACTATCCCCTTGACAGTGATGTGTGTGTATTGCCACACAATATTGGGTATATTAGTTCTGTACTCACCAGGCTCTGGGATGTTTGTTAGTCCATATACGCTCACTGGTGGTAGGATGGCCCGCACCTTCTCCTCCCAGGGCCTGAGGTATAGTGGTTTGGCAGGAGGGCCACTGCCGGTGCGCTGGCTCACGATGTAATCCTTCTTTAGTAGGTCCTTGACCCTCCTGCGCACATCATACCACCTGTTCTGGATGTCTTCCTTTGTGCGCAAACATGGTGATTGTGCGTTGACCCTGTCGACGATCCTCTCCCACATCTTGGTTTTCTGCGACATGGGGGTCTGTTGGACCAATGTGCCAAACAAGTGTGGCTCTACCCTGAGGATCTCATCTACCAGGACTTCCAATTCACTGTCTAGGAACTTATGATTCTTCTTTGGGGGCATGGTGATGGGTGGTGGTGGTGATTGATGTGTGTGTGTGTGCAAGTGAGTGTGTGTGTGTGTGTAGGTTTTGCTGGGTGTATGTGAGGGTGCTATTTGTTGAGGTGCTAATGGTGTGTGGCTTGTGTGATGGATGAGCTGTGAGTGTGTCTGTGGTTGCTGTGTGTTGGTGTTCTGTGCTGGCAGGTCAGTTGAATTTGCAAAGGATCATGGTAGGGATTTGTGGCCTTTATATAGGTGGAGTTGGGGGTGTGTCCTTGTTCCCTGTTTTTTCCCCCTGTATTTATTGACTTTGTAATTGCTTGTTTGGCCCTTTTTTTTGTATTTTTCCCTTTGTATTTTTTGTGCATGTAGGAGATGTTCTTCTGACCGAGTAGGACGCTGCAGTTGTCTCGTGCCAGCTTCTCCGAGTCGTTCACGCTGTGTTTCAGCTAGGTTTATTGTGTGGCGTACGCGTCGGTCGCGGTGTGTTGGCTTGCTTCGGCTGGGTTTTGTATGCGTGTCGGTCGTGCGGCTTGGTCTCCGTGCGACTCGGTCTGGTTTTCCACGCATTGCATCGTACTGCGCGGCTCGGAGTTCGCGTGTACGTTTCGTTCGGGTTCCTTCCTGGTGCGTGTCGGTCGGTTCGATTCGCGTGGTTTTCCGGCCGGATAGCTTGTTTCCGTCCTGTTCGGTCGTTCGGCTTGTGTTCCGTACGAGTCGGTCGTGTTTCACATGCATTTCATCCTACTACCCAGGTCGGGCAGCGCAGGTACGTGTCGGTCGGACTTTATTCCCGTACCGAGTCGGTTGGTACGTTTTCCGGCCCGAATCGGAATCGGCCCCATAGTCTTTGGTCTGCTTTGTTAACCCTGGCCACCAATAGCGTTGTTTCAGTAAAGAAACTGTCGCCGTAACTCCTGCGTGTGCAGAACCAAGACCCTCGTGTGCAGCTAACATTAAGCCTAATCTGCGATCCATGTTTGGTATTACTCTGTCCCCCACTCCTGGAATCTGAGCAAATGGAACGTTGTTTGCATCTAACCTGTAGGAGTACTTGAGTGGAAAACCTTTCGGCAGTGCTTTGTTGTCTTTGTGTGAAGCAATGAAAGCTACCATTATCTGTCCGTCTATACTCGTTTGTGAACGAGTGATTGCAGCTACGGACGCAGTTCGTACTGCCCCCTTCGCGGCTTCATCAGCCAATGAATTCCCTTCAACGTGAACACCATCATGTTGATGGCTCAGTGTGTGTATCACGTGAGCTCTTGGTAGCTCGTTTTTCAACTCAGCTACCTGTTCCCATAGCATTTTATGCTTAATTGTGCCACATTTTGAGTCTTTCAAACCATTTTGTCCTCAATAGTGAAGATATTCATTGTATGACTGGACACAGTAAAAGGAATCGCACACAATCAGTGTGGGGAATTCTCGATCCGTATTAATCAGTGCCAGTAAAAGAGCTTTTAGTTCTGCTAACTGAGCTGTGCAGTCTCCTAAGGACTGAGTCTTTGTACAGCTCGGATGGAACTTGCCATCCTTCACACGACCTTTAACAATCGCACATGCGGTGCTGTATTGTTGTTTACTTCCTATGGCGGGTTGAGCAGATCCGTTAGTGTTAATTATGTATTCATACTGATCCAGAGGCATAATTTCATTCGGGAGAGGATATTCTTGTTCATATTTCAGGAATCATTGTGTGTTTAGACTTGGGTCGTATCTGTATTCCACATCTGATGCAGTTAGAGAATTAGCCCATTGTATCCATCTTGGATGTAAGGCTGTAGCATTTGGAATGCTTGCCTTTGTAGCAGCCTCTAAGGCTGGTACCGGAGTCACGACAATAATTAGTTTCCCCTGAGCCAGTGTTCTTTCTCTCACTACAGCAGTCTGTACGGCTGTCAGAAATTTTCTGTAGATGCAAAACGCATCTCAGCGTTTGTGTACAAGTGTGATTTGTATGCTATTGGTACAGTTTCACCTTCATTGTATGTTAAGTAGGTGTACCCAGAAATACCCGCAACTATACGGATCACTAGATTGCGGACATTTACGCATGTCTGTAGGTGTTTGGATGCTTGGAGCAAGACCTTAAAACCTTGGCCCAATCTCTGGTTCTCTCTAGATTGGACAATTGCAATTCTCTGCTTGATGGCCTCCCCAAATACCACCTTTCCCCTCTCAAATCCGTACTCCATTCAGCAGCTCGTTTAATCTTTGGGACAAAAGAAGTGACCACTTCACACCCATACTGTTTTCTCTTCGATGGCTTCCCTTCGAAGACTGCCTGTATCACCCACAAAGCCTTGCACACTTCCTCCCCTCAATACCTGGCAAATAAACTTAAAATCTCTGGAGGCTCTAGACCTTCACGCAATGCGGAAAATTTACTGCTTGAGCCCCCTACCTTCAAAAGGGAAAGATCGATGGCTCAATCCTTCTCAGGCAATGCAGTTAGAATCTGGAACTCGCTTCCTCCACTACTCCGTACCACCACCTCTACCCGGACTTTCAAAACTGACCTCAAATCTCGCCTCTTCCAAAGACACTTCCAGAATTAATACATTCCTTCTCATGTCCCTCAAGGAAGTTCTTACAATGTTGTAAATATGTAACCTATGCCTTTACGATCCTAATCCTAATGTGTTTTTGAGTTTTGTGTGACTGCCACCTAATGTTTTTTTTTACTTTTTCATCTATCTCGTTTGTATCTGTAACGTGTAAGTATGTAAATTTCCTCATGTAACGTACTTGGTTCTATTGTGAAGCACTCTGACACCTTTGGGTAAAGTCCGCGCTATATAAAATTGCATTAAATAAATAAATTTCATGTCAGCTTGTAGGGGACAAAGGATATCTGTGTGTTCCTGTGTCCATTGCCTAACTGAAAAATCAGGTCCAATGAGGTTGTAGAAAGGTTTAACCCTTTCTGCGTAATCCAAAATGTATGTTCTGCCGAAATTCAGGAATCCCAGTATGGACTGTAAATTTTTCAATGATTTTGGAGGTTGGAGCAGCGCACACTTTTCAAACAAATTGGCTGTCAGGCTTTTCCCTTCACTTGAAAGCTCATATCCCAAAAACAGGACATTGAGGTGGGCTATTTTTGATTTTTTAAAGCTAAACTTGTAGCCCTCAGAGGCAAATCCAAAAATGATGGTGCTCACCCTAGTCAAGTGTTCCTCCAGGTCATCATCCGTCAGATAAATATCATCTACATAGGACAATGCCTCCTCATCCAGATTCTGAAGTAACTCAGTTACCCTGGCTGAAAACAACCCCGGGCTGTTCTTATACCCCTGGGGGAGTCAGCAAAATTGCCGCTGGGACCCCAGAGCTGAAAATGTTGTCAACTATCTGCTCTCAGGCGCTATATTTTGGCAGAAAAATCTATTTGAGATATCTAGTGTAGTTTTGTATTTTTTCCTCACAATGTTATTCATAAATGTGGCACTATGTGCGTTCTGTACTGCAAATGTTTTTGTGCATGAGTTCAGATGTCTGTAATATAAAACTAGACGATATGAATTATCGGGTTTCATTATGGGAAACAAAGGATTATTCATTGAAGAGGTGCAAGTTTCAATCACATCTTGGTATTCAAGTTGATCTAAGATTTCCCTGACCTGTTTTTTCGCTTCCTGTTTTATTGGATAATGTCTATGTGGAGTTGGAGTAGATTTTAGTGGTATCATGTGGTGAGCTGACTTTTCATCCCACCCAACATGGTTGCGATATAGTGCAGGAGCAAGGGCTACTGCCCACTCCTGCACGTATGTGTGTTTTAAGTATTGGGGAACGAGGTCGGAAAAGGCTGGCATAATTACCGTCTCTCCCTTTGGGCAATCCATACCTATAGTAGGCAGCCAATCTCTTTCAGCTAAAAGAATGTCGTAGCCAAAAGTCAGGTTCTCCCAAAAGAGACCTTTAGTTTTTTTGGGCTTGTCCACTTCCATTTGGAGTATTATTTCATGTAACCTTCTGGGACACTTACCCTAGTATCAGGTGTTTCCACCGTGATATATTCACTCAACTCCGCTGTCACCAGAAATTCCACCAGGTTCTGGCAAGCTATTGTTACTTCTGCGGCGCTGTCTAGCATTGTCAGAGCCCAATCCCCGCTCAGTAGTTGAGTCCTCAGAATTCTGGGCATGTCTAACTTTGAGACCTGCTACTTTCTTCTTTTTGAATTGAGTTTTTGCTTTAGGCTTTTCTTCTTTTTTGGAAGCGTAGTCTGAAGTGCGTTGCATGTCTCTGGACTTTGTACGCTCTTCTTGTCTGTGTTCTGACCGTCCTTCCCTCTCTGAGTTTTTTGATGAACCCTGAAAGGAATGAGAGGAGCGTGCTGATACCTGTCAGGTTTTTTGATGTTTTCTCTATTCCTAAGGTTGTACCTCCTTTCGGAGGGCTCCTGCTGAGGAGACCTACGTCTGGATTGATATCTATTCTTTTGTTGTTTGTTATTATCCCATTTCTTCTTTGAAGAAACTGGTGTTTGCTTTGCCTGTTCTTTTTCTGGGCCTCCCATTAGTTGGGGTTTTACTGGTCTGCATAAGCAGTTTCAATAATTTTAGGTAATTCTGTCTTCTGTTGTAAAGGAGTGAAATCTCTCAGGCGTTGGCTTATTGCCACTGATGCTGCTTCCCCTTTAATGTTTGCTAATAGTATAGCTAATACCTGGGCAAAGTTATTTAGTAACTTCATCCCTAAGTTCAGAGCAGGTTCTGCTCCATACTCGTTCTGTATTTGTCTCAATACGTCTGGTATTACTGCTAATGAAGGGATACCATGAGTACTGGTATATATTGCAGCGAAGACTGTACCCCAAGAAGTACAATCCTCTATTGGGGAAGCTATCCCCATTGGCAAGCAAATTGTTAGCATTCTATGCTTTTCATGTGGACCAGTGTGTGGAATACTGCATCCAGCTGTGTTATTTTTTGTTCGCATTTGTTCACGTTTAGTGGACATTTTACCCATCACCGCGTGTAAGTAATTTTGGTTGTCGATGTTTGAATTGGACCTGTTGGTATATTCGTGGTTGGCTGGAGTGTGAGTGTTCTCATCACGAACTGTGTCATGTTTCTGTAAAGTCTTATTAGTTCTTTATGAGGTGTAAGTAAGTCTCCTGCTGGCATTGTTTCAATGTCAGAGTGTGGTGTGTAGGCCGCTAGTACCGGCCATGTTGCTCCGTATTTTCCGAGCGGACCGAGTCTTACTCTATTTCTCGTATAGGGAGGGCGCCTTTAAACCAGTATATGTGCTTCTGGTAAGTGATCGGAACTTCATTGTCCTCATACGGACAATATTTGTTCAGTATGTCATCTTCGACATAGTAATGAAATGTCTTTATTCGTGCATCTGCCTGTGGGAATCTAACCCATGAAGAGAATACCTTTGTTCTATATGATTTGTGTGCCTCAATCACAAACGTTACTGACCCACCTCTAGCTGTTAAACTATTTGATGCTAGTTTTAGGGTGATGGCGTTTTATGAAAGATGTATTGCGTCTGCATCTTCTTCTTCCTCTGTTGTAAGCAGTTCACGCACGGTGTCTCCCTGCTCAGTCATTGTTTTTAGTAGGAAGAGTTTTTCAAGGGAACTGAGATAAGGTGTTATGCACAAATTGGAACAATGTATCCTTCAAGCTTGATTAAACCAACAGCCAATACATAGGATTTTGCCTACTCAGCTACGGCGGATTATTTGTAACCTCCCACTCCAGACGTCTCTGGGGAAATGTGAGTAGGGGGTCTCTGAGAATAGCACAACTGAACTACTCAGATTTGACCATTAAATAAGTACCCAACCAACGTTGGGCACCTTGTCGTGTAGTTCCTATAAAACCTATACAGGATCTGCGCGTTCAGACAACATACATTGCGGGCTTGGTGTCCGGACTGATTCTAGACACCCCCACCGGGTATGTTGGCCTGTATACCAGCTAGCTCACAGTGCCACTAGAAACTCCTCTTACCAAGGAGAGAATAGTTATTGGCAACTATCGAACATGACAACCCTGATCCCTCAGAACTGTGGAAACAGTGACAAGTGACTTTTCGCTCAGTCACTCGTGCTCACTTAGTCTCAGAGATATACACAGAGTAAACGATATGATATGGACGTTTTTCAATAAGTATTTATTGAACATTCGTCATTCTAGTGTAAAATAGGTGTGCTGAAACAACCACTAGACAGAAACAGATATAAATAATTAGAAGCACTAAGAAGGTAGAAGGATGGTAGATTTCTACCATCTTGCTATAACCATGAATACAGGCAAGAATATGAAATACATGATAATAAAATGCGTACTCCTACGATGCTACCCTAACTAGATGTACCTAAGTGTACCTAGCATGTATTGTAGGTATTAAGCCAAGAATCCCTCTAGGATAAAGTCAACCCATTACCTGAAGTGAGAGACTGTGGGACCCCGTCTTGGTCTAGAGTTGAACACCCCGCAAGGGATGTTCAGACCACTGCGAGCTGGAGTGTCTGCATGCAGGAACCTAAGCGTCTCGCGTCAGTGTGTCGGCATGGAAGTCGTTATCTCCTCTGACTATCTCAGCAAGATGTGATGTTTATATACCCGAAGGTATTCCCAGGGGTTCTACCTTGCTGTGTCACTGTCGGACTTAGGATGACGTTGGGAATGAACCTTGTTCATAGTTATTATGCAGGAGATGGTAGTCCTGCTAAGTTCCCAAGAATCCAAGGATCCTCATGCATAATGTATGAGGCTATTGTTCAGGGAAAACCCCACGTTCTGTAGGCAGTACTGTAACTAGGTAAAGGGTCAATCCTAACAGCCCGTTATGTATGTAGTGTAGGGACGAATATAGGTGAAAGGTTGGGATATTTCCCGGACCTATATTGTGGTACCTATATGGAATATAAC
Source organism: Calotriton arnoldi (assembly GCA_963921515.1). Classification (NCBI taxonomy): domain Eukaryota; kingdom Metazoa; phylum Chordata; class Amphibia; order Caudata; family Salamandridae; genus Calotriton; species Calotriton arnoldi. The sequence goes on from CAWUFW010005719.1 coordinate 999,458, forward strand.
AATACCAAAGTGCTGTTCTCTAATGGAATGGTGCATTAATTCTAGATACAGAGTTAATAGTATCCAATACACCAAATACTAAAGTCAAGTCGGGCCTCGCTGTGTATGAACATGTAAGATGCTTTAACTTAATACAACTTTAAAAAGGAGCTAAAACATGTATACATTTTACAACACATTCGTTTATTGTTTGGACAATTTATCATCTCCATTTCAGCTCTTGCCGTTGAAATACCAATGACTGTAAAAAATTAAAACCATCAATATACGAACAAGGGCGAATGTTCCTTAATAATGGCAATAATAATCTAATTCCACCGATTTAAACAATGTGCAAAATAATACAAAGTGCATAGTGCTTTCACTTGAGGAATTATCACACGGACAGGACGTAAGCCTGCCTGACCACCCTCCTTGGTGTGGAAATGTCAGCAGAAGGTGCACAGTACATAAACGAAACCTTGTTAAATAAAATCAGAACTGAGAGTTGATTGAAAAAGTTAAATAAAATTGTAGAGAGGCGGGTAACAGGCGAGGCTCTCCAATATTGGCATGATGCTGACAATTATGCATGTTACCCCTAGTGCGATGCACCTCTTTAATAATGATCTTGGCATTTGGAGGAATACTTTCAGGGTTTTCAAAAAGTGTTCAATACCTATCTCCTGATATTTTCTCCTCAGATAATGGAACCAGGGAACCTTTAAAACATTATCTGATTTAAGCAATCTTTGATGACATCTCTTGAAAACATTAAATCATCTGAGAGTCAAATCTTAACCCATAAATGCAAAGGGGCACTGCCTATACAGTCTTCTATAAACTCTAAGTCCAATTCTGTATGGCAAAATAGGGTAGGAGCACTTTTCAGTAGCATCATTAATCTTTTAATAAATTTATTTTCAATTACTACGAGCTGATGGTTTTTATCATGGCCCCAAACCCCCTCCCCATACATGGCAATAGGGAGACATTTAGCTCTGTAAACAGTAATTAATTCCTTCACAGGCTTGTGCCCTAGTTTGCTGGCAAAACAAAATAATTCACCCACAGCCCTACTTGTCTGCTGCGCTCTGGTGATTAAAAGTGGTTCCCATTTAAGCTGATTATTAAACAGATTGCCCAGGTATGAGAAATTGTTAACCTTGTCTATCTTCTTACCCTGGACACTAAAAGTTTTAGATTTAGTGGTTTTAGGACCACATACCATTATGTATGATTTGATAAAATTTACTTTTAGGCTGAGAATGGTCATAAAATCAGTAAAAGCTTCAAGAGATCCCTGCAAGCTCATGGCTGTCTTTGCTAATAAAACTGTATCATCTGCGTAAGATAAAAGAGGAACGGGAGTGTTGCCTATTTTGAGGAAATAAAGTTCCCTATTTAATAAGAAAGCCTCTAGCCCATTTGTGTAAATAAAAAATAAAAAAGGGGCTAAAATACATCCTTGCCTAACTCCCTCCATTGAAATGATTGGTTGAGTTTTCTACCCTTTACTACCATATCTTATGGTGACTGTTGTGCTGAAATGAAGTCTACGGAGGAGGGATACTAAGGCTTTTTCAGCACCCATGCCTTCTATCATGGCCCATAGTTTATCTCGGTTGACAGTATTAAAGGCGCTAGATAAGTCCATGAAGGCCAGATGAATAGAGATCTTCATGGACCTAACATGCTTATTAATGATTAAGGATAGATTAAGGCACTGTTCAGTTGTACCCTGCCACCTCCTAAAACCATATTGTGTATTGGACATAATCCCCTTAGTGGTTGCTCAGTCTTCCAGGCGTGCAAAAAGAACCCTGCCCAAAACATTTACTGTAGCATCAATCAATGAGATGGGCCTATAGCATGCCGGGTCACTTCTATCGCCTTTTTTGAAGACCGGGACCACAATTGCTAACTTTCATGTTGCTGGCAATGGGCCAATAATAGCTGCTTTAAAAACATTTGTTAGCAACGGTGCCCACAACTTAAGATTACTTTTAAAAAGGTCAAGGGGCACCCCATCTGGGCCAGGAGCTTTCAGGCATATGCCCTGTGTTAAGGCCACCTCCACCTCCTCAACTGTGATTGATAAACTAAGTTATGTGGCTAAGGTCAATGGATATTACCCCTGTTTTCTCCTCTAGCACCTTGTGTAAGGGATTAAAAATACGTGAAAAATGGGCTTCCCATGTCTCACCTAGGATCAAAGAGTCCATCTGCCTCACTTTTTCAGTAAACAATGGGCGAATTATGATTTCCCAGAATGTTTGGGAATCTTTGGAGGAGCCTGCTTTTTCCAGGTCCCCTCACGCCCTCCTCCTCAGATCCCTCTTTCTATCTTCAATCACCTTTTTATATGTGTTCTTAGTGATTTTAATTAGTTCCCTATCATGGGGGGTAGAGCGTAAAGCACCTTTTAATTCCTTATGAGCCTTGGAGCATTCAGAATTGAACCATTGCGCCTCTGGCGGTTGCTTTTGAGTACCTTCCTGGTCAGCCTCTGGGTTACATCACAGCACAGTAGCTCGAATGCCCGAACCAGTTCTACTGAGGAGGAATCAGACTGCAAGCATACATCTATTAAGTTATAGTTGCTTATAATATTTTTCTCAAATTTTAACGTGTTTACCTGTCCCCAATTCAGTCTAATTCCTTTGTTCGGGTTAAAATGGAAAGGGCGTTCATCGCTGTGCCCCATTTTTGGTTTCAAGTTAAAAGTGGCAGACTCTTATCTTTGTAATCCTAGATTAGCAGGGTAGGGGAGGTTTATCAGAAGACAGTCAGTGATCAATAATAATCTCCAATAAAAGCTGTATAGAAATGGCAGCATTCACCTGGCAGCCTGCCCATTTTTTTCGTACATAGACCAATGCTTTTCAGACAATATCTGTACAAAAAAGAGAAAAGGTTGTCTGGACAGCTAAACACTCTCTAACGTTATAGCCCTGTGGGTGGCAGATTAGTAGAGTTTGTCACTTAGAGTATGATAACTAGCCATTGATGATCTCTGGTAAAAGCAGAGTAAGAACTGAAGGAAGTGACCCGATTGGGGCCACCCGGGTCACTCGCGACCACCTCTCAGCCTTTCATACAAATGAAGAGTCGGTCAGACAGTAGTGAATACAAACTGTTGTATCTCTGTATTAATCTTCCTTGTATTTCATTGTGCACATTCCTTGTGGAATGCTTGCTGTTCCATGGTAACTTGTCTCTCGTGAGGTAGGGGGATTCTGGAATGGCAGAGAGAGAGCAGTTGACCGAGGGAGCAGCAGGCAGACCATCAAGGGCCATTGTATGTTGCTAATAAGCATACTTTATTCAACTTGTGGGAGTCCTGTACTTGCAAAACTGGCGACGGGGGTGGGATGTGATCCCACTAAGGACCCCACGTCTACCTGAAGAATTTCAGGCAATTTTTGAACATTTCGAGCGAACTACGGTCCTTGAATACTATTGATGTGTCCCGATTTTATACCGAATTTCTGGTGAGAGTGCCTCGTGCTTCAAGGTACGTGCTCTACCCATCTTTACATTTTATGAAGAAAATCTCTTACTTTTGGTGATTTCCCATCAACTGCCAGGCTCGAGCTGGGTCCCACGCTGATTCTCCGCGCTGATTCTCCGCGCTCAAGTTCATCCCTGGAATTCTGGTGAGCGCGCTTGCCTCATCGTGATGTCACGACGTTGACCCAACAACGTGCGGCCATCTTTGAGTCAGGCGAGAGTAGTCGTCTGAACGTCGTGCACGTGCACTGTCAACGCTGTCAAGTTCAACCAGGCAAAAGTGGGCCTGCAACGTGCATCGTCATTTCAGCCCTGTCAATTTCCACGGAAACGCGATTCGTCATTTCTTTCATTTCCCGTTTGGGCGGACGAGCGTTCACATCATTGAATTACTGCTACTATCTTCCAGGAAAACGCGTGCCTGCAACGCAACATATTCTCCATCGTTGTGTACTTCTGCTATCAACTGCTCAGTATTGTGCACTGTGGATCAGCTGGGCAGTATCCGGTAACTTTATTTTGGCTACTACTCATGATACCTGGTGTGTCATTCTCTCGGTGACACGCACACCCTCAAAAGACAGTTTTTCTTTTGTATGCCATACTGACTGGTCACTGTTGTGTGTTGGGGCAATATTTATTAACATAACATGGTATGCATCACTGTAATTTTGAACTGGTGACACGCTCACCATCAAACTCATTTAGCTTTTTCTGAATATATTGTACACACTTTACATTCTATCCAGTTTTTGTGCTTTATGACCACTCAGTCGATACCTGCACCATCCTTGTTTTTGCAAAGTCCTGGTCAACCATGCATGGCTTGTGAGGATTGGAGAGAAACTTTTGAAACTTACCTGGAAGCCATAGGGGGTGATGTATATGTGGCAAGGAGGAAATTAGCTATTCTTAAACATTGTTTAGGATTGGAGGGCAGAAATGTGTTGAAAACTTTACCTGCTGTTGATGGAAGAAATGTAGAAGAAAGCTTTGAGGAAGATGGTGGTGAGACGGGTGATAGTGGTGATGGTGGAGTCGATATTTATGAGGTTGCATTGAAAGCATTAGAAGAGAATTTTGGTAAGAAAGTTAGTGTGGTTGTGGAAAGACATAAATTCTTTTCACGTGCTCAATTACAGGGAGAGTCAATTGAACAATTTGTAGCTAGTTTGAGAAGATTAGCTGTTTCTTGCAAATTTAAGGACCTGAGGGATGAGATTATCAGGGACCAAATGATCAATAGGATGTATAATGTCAAAGTACAGGAAAAATTGTTGGGCATGAAAGATCCTACATTAGAAAGGACCATTGAGGTAGCAAGAAGAATGGAGAATATCTCTAGGTACGTTAAAGAGTTGGGTGGTACCGCTACAAAAAAGATACCCTTGATGATTCTGTTCACAGTATAAATAATGCTTGAAAATATGTCAAGAAGGAAGATGAAATTAAACCCAATGAAAGGGAACAAGATCAAACAAGGTCTAAATCCAAATCTTGTTTTAGGTGTGGTAGTCCCAGACACACAGCTGATGCTAATCACTGTCCCGCAATAAAAAGCAGATGTTACAGGGGCAAGAAAATGGGGCATTTCGCAAGAGTATGCAAAGGCAGTAGTTATTCTGGTAACAATAAATCCATAAACATGGTAAAAGAGGATGACATTTCCTGTGAGAGTGATGGTGAGGAGGTGGAGTTGTTGATGATTGATTCTGCCCAAGTGTGTATTTGTGATGAGAACAAAAACAGTTATCGTCCTCCCAAATGTATAGTTAGAGTCAAGGGGAAAGAAGTACATGTTTGGGCAGATTCTTGTTCTCCTTTTTCCATCATTGATAAAGTTACTTGGGAAGATCTGGATTTTGGTTTGGAGGAATTGCGTGCCACTGATGTTACTCCTGAAGGTTATTGTGGGAACAGACTTCCTGTTCTTGGTTATGTGATGACTGAAAACAGTTTTCAAGACAGGAAAACCGTGGCCAAACTATACATCGTTGAGAAAGGTAAGTCTCTACTTGGATGGAATGAGCAACGAGCATTAGACATTATTTTGGATCCTAACCATCCAGAGCAAGTGTTATCAGTGGCATCTCCTATCATCAATAGTTGGATCATTACATTTCCTGATCTGTTCAAGAATTCTCTAGGTTGTTTAAAAAGATTTAAACATTGCATTATTTTAAAGGACAATGCTGTACCTAAAGTGCACAAAGTGAGGAACGTTCCTTTGGTTTTGAGACAAAAACTGAAAGAAGAACTGCAGAAACTATGCACTAAAGGTGTGATTGAGCCAATTGAGGCGTCTGAATGGTTAAGTCCAGTTGTTTTGGCCAAGAAACACAATGGAAATATCAGGATGTGCATTGATTTGAGGGATTGGAATGATCACAACTGGATTGATCGCCATCCTCTCCCCCGTATCAATGAAATGTTAGCCAGTGTAGAAGGAGGTGCATGTTTTACCACGTTGGATCTATCCAGCGCATACCATCAAGTTTTATTACATGAGGAGTCTAGGCATCTCACCTCTTTCATTACTCCAGAGGGGGCGTTTCAGTTCATCCACATGCCATTCGGACTTGCTTCTGCATCCGCCGTTTTTCAAAGGGTAATGCAGAATGTATTGTCTGGTTTGGAGAATGTTTTAGTTTTTCAGGATGATGTTTTGGTGTGGGGCCGTGATTGTATGCAGCATGATGTGATTTTGGATAAAGTTTTGAAGAGATTGTTGGATTCTGGGCTTACCATTGGTCTTGAGAAATGTAAATTTGGCATGTGTGAAGTAGAGTATTTGGGCCACACACTTACCAGTGAAGGTGTCAAACCCAAAACCAGTTTAGTGGAAGCCATTGAAAAAGCGCCTCCTCCCACTGATAAGGACCAGCTTAGGTCATTCCTGGGGATTGTGGAGTATTACTCCAAATTTGTTGACCATTTCACAGACAAAGTACAGGACTTAAGGAATCTCATGAAAAAAGGTGTGAAATTTGTATGGACTAAAGAATGCCAGCTCACGTTTGACGCTATAAAGGGGTGTATTGTGAATGCTGTTATCTTAAAACCTTTCAATCCTGACGATGAGACTATAGTTTCTACCGATGCCAGTAATCATGGTCTTGGTGCTGTTCTAATACAGGTGCATGAAGGCAAAGAAAGGGTTGTAGCCTTTGCCTCTCGAACTTTGAAAGGTGCTGAACACACGTATTCTACTGTAGAGAAAGAAGCCCTAGCTTGTTGGTGGGGTGTTCAATATTTTTGAATTTTTGTATGGGGCACCAAGTTTATTCTACGCACGGATCATAAGCCTTTAGTGGATTTATTTTCCACGAGAGGTGCAGGTAGAGCTACACCTAGGATAGCCAAGTGGCTTTACCGTTTACAAGAGTTCATCTTTGATGTGAAGTACGTTCCTGGTGTGAAAAACGTCAATGCTGACTGTTTATCCAGGTTGCCGTTGGAGTGATTGCAACCTGATGATGAGGATGAGTGGATGGTAGCTGAAGTTAAAGATGTTTGTAGCGCCATTTCTGAGGAAGAGTGGAAATCAGCTGTCAAAGAGGATGATACTATCAAAATCCTCATTGAGGCACTGGGTCATAGTCAGGGGTGGAAGTTGCATCAAAATTTAGAGCCTTTCAAACTTATTTGGTCTGAGTTTGCGGTTGTGAATGACATTGTAAGAAGAGGATGTCGTTTGGTTGTACCTTCTGTGTTGAGAGAAAGACTCTTACGTCTTATGCATGAAGGTCATGGTGGCATGTCGGCCATGAAAAGGCGTATCAGAGAAGATTTCTGGTGGCCAGGCATGGATACTCAGATTGAAAGGTTTGTTCGTAACTGTATTGCGTGTGCTGTTAGCGACAAGTCCCATTCTGCCCAGGAGACTACCATTGATCCTTTACCTTTGCCCAAGTCTCCTTGGGAAAAACTCGCCATTGACATCTGTGGGCCATTTGAGGATCTTGGTTATAATGACAGGTGCGCCATTGTTATGGTTGATTATTTTTCTAAGTGGCCTGAGGTGGCGTTTGTAAAGGAGGTTAAATCTAATGTCATTATATCCTTCTGTGAAGACATTTTTAGAAGGGAAGGGTGTCCTGCTGAAATTGTCTCTGACAATAGTCCCCAATTCATTTCTGGGGAGTTTGAGAAATCCCTGTCTAGTTGGGGTATCGAACATACCAAGACCCCTGTTTACCATCCCAGGGGAAATGGTTTAGTCGAGAGATTTAAAAGAGTGCTTGTGGAGTGCATTCAGCTTGCTTGTAAAAGCAATTTGTGTTGTAAACAACAAGTTAGGGACATGTTATGGAGTTATAGAAGAACTCCACAGTCTGTCACTAAAGAGACTGCTTTTAATTTACTTAAAGGAAGGGTACCCTGCACTGTTGCAGTTCCTGCTTGGATGAACAGGTCTGGTAAGCGTACCATTGATCAGGAAAGTATGCAAGACTGAGTGAAGAAATACCAAAATTCGTATGGGCAGAGGCATAACTTTAAGATCCTTAGGCCCAGTCGTTCTTTCAAGGATCTTCTAAGTGGTCTTGTCCAAAAAAGGTTGTAATTGTGAAAGGTAATTGTGTGAAATTGGCAGATGGCAAATGGTGGAATACCAGAAAGATTTCAATTTGCAATGCCACGAGCAAAAAGAATGGTTGAAGCTTCACAACTCTGCAAGTTCTCTCTCTCGAGAGAGTTGTCATTATGATTCCAATGTTGGTCAAGATACCCTGCATGATGAAATTGTAATTGACTCTGCTGTGCCAGGTCAGAGTAATTGTACCAATGTTGAATCCAAAGTCAAGACTGGTGGTATCCCTATTTGTGATCGCTCTTCTCGTGTCAGATTTAAGCCTAAACATCTAGATGATTTAGTTTGTTCTTAATGCTTTCGTTTTTGCTTTGTTTTTTTTTTATTTTTTGTTAAGGGGGGAGATGTGTTGTATCTCTGTATTAATCTTCCTTGTATTTCATTGTGCACATTTCTTGTGGAATGCTTGCTGTTCCATGGTAGCTTGTCTCTCGTGAGGTAGGGGGATTCTGGAATGGCAGAGAGAGAGCAGTTGACCGAGGGAGCAGCTGGCAGACCATCAAGGGCCGTTGTACGTTGCTAATAAACATACTTTATTCAACTAGTGGGAGTCCTGTGCTTGCAAAACAAACCAAGTATATTTATTCAGATACACTCAAGCGAAGCCCAGTCTGCCCAGTCTCTGTGGATTGCTGCAGAGGGACTGACATCAGAAAACATTATGTACATTATGGTGATACATTATGTACAATTCAGAACCAATGAAGGCACGCCCAGACTGGAAATTTTCAGATGGAGGCAGCTACACAAAGGAGGTACAGAAGGATAAGTTTCGATCCTGAGACCGGAAACACACTATCTCTATGCCAAGGTCGTTCTGCCTGTGCCCATCGCTGGACTAGTGGGAGCAGGCCTCTATCTAGTGGGAAGGTATGCGCTAATAAGAACAGTGTATTCATTAGTACAGCAAGGCTCAACCTTGGAGAAATGAAAACTATTGAGGCTGCTTCAGCAGGGACAGAGAGAAATTAGTTTCGATCATGGCTAAAGTGGCAGCCAGACATAAAATGGTGCCGCAAATGCTAACTTAACATAGGGCACAATATGTAACCAACACAGCGAAAACATTTTTATTCTAACAGACCCTCCTTTTAGCAGGAGCTAAACCATATTTATGTTATTATCAAGAAAAGTACAACATTTTGCGGATGCAAAAAACAGCACTGTGAGAAATTGTTCATATAGTCAGTACTCAAAGATACCCTCGTCTATCTGCATCATATTGTCAATGTCTTGTTGGAGCATAATCGCAGCATTAGTATCATGGACTGATATTTTCTGTTTGGGGGTGAGAGCATTAACACAGTAGCTGCAACAAGTCGGGAGACAGTGTATACAGAGGCAACATGTAAAGATAATACCGGCAACTACAACCAAAAAGGTGAGGATCTTCAAACCCCATGTTGTTAGCATATTCCAAAACCACCCTGATAGGGTCCAAGTACCTTTCTCCTGGTGTTTGTCAGACGAAAGTCTATGCAATTTTTGTATAGCTGCATACACGCTGGCGCCATGGTCAGGCATGTAAACACAACAGCTGCTGCCAATGATGCGACAAGCCCCTCCCCGATCTGCAAGGATGACGTCTAACACCATCCTGTTCTGCAAAGTGACTAATCTCGTAGCCTGGAGCTCACAGTGATGTTTGTCATTATCCCAGCAGTTGTATTAATAACCCCCTCCACAACCCTTGTTAACCGACGGAGTTGGAGACTATTAGCCATGGGGCCACAAAAAGGTAGGAGACCCTTTATGGCATCCCCAAACTGTTGTGCGGTGGTATCTGTCTGATCTATATCCGTTGTGTCAACAACCCTTCTGACTCGGGACAAGTATGTACTCCTACGCTGCAGCTGATGATCTTTATGATAACTGGATGGGGCAACATACACAGGGGGAAGGAGGAAAGAGAGGCAACATCTGCCTGACCATCCCCTCGGAAGCCAGACATGAGCTTGGGATCCACAAACAAAATAAACATCATGGGGTAGGATCAAAGGCAGACTATTAATCTTTCTCAGTCTGTAGGTGAAATTGCATTTACTCTCCCCCACCGTTACCTCCCCAGTCCCCTGGACACGGAAACTAGCTGTTGTGTTGACCACGGACACCGGCATCGGTTTGTCCTTCGTAATATTGCAAGCTTGGAAAGATTGGAAATACTCAGAGGTGTTGAGCCTTTGGAAATCAGCCATTTCCATTGGAAGCCATGTTTCATTCTTCACTTTTTCATATGTGCTCATACAGGATTTTGGGGACAATGTACCGAAGGTCCCTTGTCCTGCCTGTCCTACTGGAGTAAACCCGTGATGAAAACGTATATACTCTACCACAGTGCGAGAATCAGCAGTTGTCATAACCAGAGTAGAGAGTTGGAAATGATAGTGCACCATGATGAACAATTCAAACCAACCTTCACAGCTACCAATATATGACAATGGCAGGGACAACAAATTGTTGCTCTTATGAGTGACTGAAGGGAGCAATCCACAAACTCAACAATTAGTTGTATTGGAGACATTATGAGCTTGATGTAACATTTGTATAAAGATATTATCGGTATAGGACAACCTATGTGCTTCTTTATGTGGAGCCAAAGTGACAAAAATATGCTCAGGGGAAGTGGGCGTCGTACCAACCAAAGAGTGTACAGGATTCTTTTTCTCTAGAAACCAGGATATTCCAAGTATTATTATTAGCGTAATCACAACAATTAATATGTAAACTATTTTACTCTTTGTTGACCCACCCCGCGCTAAACACGGTGATGCAAACAGCTGTTCCTCCTCCTCAATAGGTCGACCAAACGGATGCATTATGAAGCAAGAAGAGGAATGCAATAAACTGATAGCAAAGGTAAATGTTCCCAGTGTCCGTCGGAGCCTCACTGGTACAGGCTCCTATTGTTCATCAACGTTGGCGCTCCTGAGCACCGCCGGTGGAGCTTGCTCTGTCCTAAGCTCACGATGAATCCCACGTTGCACAGGATAATGTACCCCCCTCCTAGGGAGCACGTTCGATCTATCCTGTCCAATGTCAGAACAGTGCACCAATCTCACAACACCCTGAACTAACACCGTTGGTACTACAGCAAAGTACACCCTAACTTACACAGTCCATCCCTGGCTAATCTGACTTCTCCTTTGGTGCACTATTCCTCAGCCGAGGACGCAAATTGTACCTCGTGACTCCAGGCACAGAGGGGTCAGCGAACAGCGGCTCCTTAATGGCTCAAATTTCTGCAGGGACCGCTGCATTTAGCGCGTCATCATTCTCTGCATTCGTTTGGGTCTACGTTAATTTTGCATTGCTGAAGGGGACGAACTGAGGCACTTTCTCACACTCAGAGTCCCCTATGCTGTCCCTCACCACTGATCATAGGGCAAGGGTATCCTGCGGCAGTGGCTGGTGTGAATCCAGTTCTTTCGGCCAGCGACTTTGACTGCAGTTCTGGTGGCTAGGAGGACCTGTTCAAGTCCCTTACAGTGCAGCTCCAAACTCTTCTTCCGCTGAAAATGTTGCACCAGAATCCAATCACCAGGCTGAATGTTGTGTCCAGGTCCCTCTGGTATATTAGGCAGAGCCTCCCAGACCTGTTGGTGAATAGAATGTAACTTTTCAGTTAACTGGCATAGGTAGTCTGTCAACAATGGGTACTCAATATCAGAGAAGCGACGGGTTCACGGGATGCCCCAGACATTTGTGGGACGTCCAAACACGACCTCGTACGGTGACAATCTTGTCCTAGAATGTGCTGTTGTTCTTTTCTACAAAAGAGCTAATGGCAAAGCATCAGGCCACTGTAACCCTGTTGTCTCCTGAATCTTTGCCAACTTCAGTTTGAGAGTACTATTGACTTCTCAACCAAACCTGCTGACTGTGGATGATTTGCAGCGTGAAACTTCTGCTTTATGTGCAAACCATCACAGATTAACTGACTGACCTTGGCATTAAAATGACTTCCGTTATCACTCCAGATCAAATGGGGCAAGCCGAAACGAGGAAAGAACTCTTTCAGGAGTACATTTGCAGTCGTAATGGCTGTATTGTCTTTAGTGGGGTAAGCCTCAACCCATTTACTGAATGCACAGACAACCACCAACACGTACTTCAAGTTATGGACCCTGTCTAATTGGATGTAATCTAGCTGAAGGACCCCAAAAGGGAAAGTGGGTGGTGCAAAATTACCGGGTGGCGTGGGGGTACCCTTCCCAGAATTGTGCATCATGCACACCATACAGTACTTCAATAAATGTGTAGCTGTCTTCGAAATGTTGTCATTCTGCCATACTGGGTCTAACAATTTGCAAATACCCTTAGCACTGATATGGGCTGGGCCATGAGCCATCGTGACTACAGGAAGAACATATGCATCTGGCAACATCCATCTTTGCTTCCCTGACTTGTCAATCCAACATCCCTCATCGTTCAATTGTGCTGTACTTTCTTGCCACACTGCTAATTCAACCACTGTGGCCTCACTCTGTATTTCCTTCACATTCTCAAGTGTATCCTCAAACATGGTGACCTCGGGCACCCACCTAGCGGGACCTGCTACGAAAATTCTTTTCATCCTTGTCCGGGCTGTCTCCTTAGCTGTCTGATCTGCAAAAGCATTCCCTTTACCTACATCGTCAGTGACTTTCCTATGGGCGCTCCGCTTCACTATTGCCAATTTCTTAGTGAGTGTCAAAGCGGACAGAAGCCTATATATAAGATGACCGTGCTGGATCTTTGTGCCATGGGAAGTAAGGAATCCTCTCTCTGCCCAGAGTCGCCCAAAATTATGGGCGACTCCAAAAGCGTACTGGCTGTCAGTATAAATATTGACAACCAGTCTCTCACTCAATTCACAGGCTCGAAAAAGGGCAACGAGCTCTGCAGCTTGGGCCGACTGATAGGGAACTCGTGATGTCTCAACTACCGTACGCAGCGTAGTAATAGCGTATGCAGCAGTTGTAGTGCCATCTGGTAATTTAAAGCAAGAGCCATCGACATATAGTTCCCCTTGAGGGTCAGATAAGGGAACATCAGTCAGGTCTAACCGTCCTTTCGTCTCTTCTTCCGTCCAGGAGATACAATCATGTATGTCAATCTCATCATTATCAGAAGGGAGGGGTAGTAACGTGGCTGGGTTCAGAGTGGCACACCGTTTAATCATAATATGTTTAGCGAACAGCGTTCGCTCATAACCTGTCAGACGTGCACTGGTGACGTGCTGTGTCTTTGTCTTATTCAAAGGTGTATCTACAGCATGGGGTACCATGACTGTGAGGTCGGTATCAAGTACGAGTCCAGCCGATTGTCTTATCGAGACAGCCACTGCTGCGACTGCTCTTAGACAGCTCGGGAGGGCTCGTGCGACAGGGTCAAGCACAGCAGAGAAATAAGCACACAGCCGTTGCTTATCTCCAAATTTTTGTGTTAAAACACAAAGCGCGCAACCAGCCATCTCATGGACGTACAACACAAACTGCTTAGCATAGTCAGGGGTGCCGAGTACTGGAGCCGAACAAAGCGCAGTTTTCAATTGCTCAAAAGACTGCTGACATTCAGGCGTCCAGGGCAGGGGTTCACGCACATCTTTTAGTGTTAAAGCAAGCAGGGGTTTGATTAACAGCGAATAGCTAGGTATCCACTGCCTGCAATAGGAAGTAATATCTATGAAAGTGTGCACATCTTTCTGAGTTTGCGGAATGGGCATTTTAACAATGGTACTGATGTGCTCAGGGGTCAATCTCCTACCCTCCTTTGACAGTAGGTAACATAAATAGGTGACCTCCTATCGACAATACTGAAATTTGGAAAGGGATACTTTATGGCCATGTTGAGTTAAATGTAACAACAATTTAACCGTACTGCCTCTGCAACCTTTGTCTGTATCCGAGGCGATGAGCAAGTCATCGACATACTGAAGCAATACATTACCTGTAGGGAGCGACAAGGAATCCAGTTGACCTTTTAATGCCTGACTATAGATACTCAGACTCTCTGTATAGCCTTGAGGAGCGCGACAGAATCTAAAGCTTCTACCAGCTAGGGTGAGCCCAAACAGATACCTGCTGTCAGGATGAATGGGAATACTGAAGAATGTGTTTTTCAAGTCAATGAGAGAAAAATATGTAGCAGAAGAAGGAATCATTGTCAAAAGAGTCGTAATGTCAGGGACCACCGGAAACTGGGGAATCACTTTTTTATTAACTTCCCGCAAGTCAATCACAACGCAATAAACATCTGCATGATCATCAGAGGAACCCAAAGGTGTCCTTTTGAGAATGGGAAGAATAGGGCTATTACAAACATTAGCAGTCGTCTCCTCAACCACTCCTTTCTCAATCAAGTCTTGTATAATTTGCAATAAATCTCGCTCACCTGCCTGCGGTATTTTATACTGAGGGATGCGAGGTAAAATAGCATTGTCCTTAACTCGGATCAAAACTGGCGGTATCTGTAACAATCCCACATCTGTTTCACCTGTTGCCCAAAGAGTGGGCGGCACATCTTTAAACTCCGCAGGAAGAGACGCATCTTTGGACAGGCACAGCGTAGCGCGCACGACATCCGGACCCATTGTCATGTACACACCCACCAGGGAGCAGTAAATCGTAGCATGCAATTTCTTCAGCAAATCCAGACCCATCAAATTTTCCCCACAATTAGACGTCAGCAAGAATGGCGAATCCACAGTGAAAGGACCAGTAGTCAACGCAAGAGATTTTGAAATGGGGCTCACAACCGGTACACCAGAAAAACCTACCGAAACATTATTATGTGCAGACAGAGCCTCCCCAGGGGCAAAGGAACGAGAAATAGAACTGTTCGTCGCACCTGTAACTCCTTAGCTGAGCCATACACATCCGCACTAACATACAGACCGCGCTGATCTACAGGTATCGGAACTGCTCCCTCACTCTGTCCCTGGCTGTCCTAGCTGTAATGATTTCTTCCAAATGGGAGAAGGGTATTCCTGGTTATTCCTGGTAAACCTGAAAGTTATAGTGTTGTTGGTGCGAGTTGGTGAATCCTCCTGAGTGTGAGGATGAGTACAATAATTAACTAGCGCTGCCCCCAATGAGGGAGGGCGTCACCAAATCGCACTCCGTTTTATTTTTCAATGATGTTCGACTCTTGTACATTTTTTGAAACGTGGTTTATTCTTCTTTTTTACGTTTTCAATTCATTCTGTTATATTACTTCCTTCAGTAATATACATATGTTTTATCACACATTGTTGTTTTATTCTGCCCAATGCATTTCGGGCTTTGCCCTTCATCAGGGGACTTTCATCTGCAAACATAGAGTTAACTTTTCAGCATAGTACCATTAGTACAAAAATAAAAATAGACAATTGTATAATGTGGTAACATATTTGAATGTCATGCATTTGTCAAAAAGTCAAAAATTATGAAGCGAAATCAATTCCATGCTTTTCAATCGTGTGGTCACGTGATTAAAAGAACAGTGGTTCCATTAGTTCATGCTGCGTTGAGAGGAGTATTTGAAAACTTGTGAAAAAAAAACAGTGCCTTAAGCATGCAAATTAGAGCGCTTGTATATCTTTAACAAATCATCTTGTTGTAACGATTGGTAAAAAAGTGAACCAAATGAGAGGTGTCATGCAAGGTCCTTGTGATTATAAAAAGCGTTAAAGATTTGTGAAAACGATAACGGCACGAAAAGTGACTCCGAAATACACACGGTGTGTAAACAAATATTAAGCAAACTTACAAGGCGGTAGCCTCGTGAAAAGCGTTTAAGATTTGTGAAAACGTTAACGGCACGAAAAGTGACTCCGAAATGCGCTCGGTGTGTAAACAAATGTTAAGCAAACTTACAAGACGGTAACCTCGTGATTATAAAAAGCGGTTAAGATTTGTGAAAACGATAACGACACGAAAAGTGACTCCGAAATGCGCTCGGTATTTAAACAAATATTGAGAAAACTTACGGGTTGGTAACCTGTTTTAAACAACCGTTTATTTCAGGACGTAAATTCTAAAAAAACGATAAACGAATGTTAAAACACAGAGTAATATTAATCTTCTGTGTTTAGCTTTTATTACGGTGTAGCTGAATAATAGCTTACCTATGTTAAAAGGCTGTCGCCCGTGGGTTACCTTCCTCGCGGTAAAACCTCCAATGTTCGTACTCTCTATAAACAATCGGAAAACCAGAAATCTGAGATCATGTGATTCCGGTGCGGTATAGAAAACAAAAACAGACTCAGAAGGTGATCCCGGGTAGTAGTCCCATGCAAAAGAAAGATCCATTCCGCGCTCAAGACCGGCATGGAAAAATGATCATCCGTCAATCAGAATAAAACAACAATGTGTGATAAAACATATGTATATTACTGAAGGAAGTAATATAACAGAATGAATTGAAAACGTAAAAAAGAAGAATAAACCACGTTTCAAAAAATTTACAAGAGTCGAACATCATTGAAAAATAATACGGAGTGCGATTTGGAGACGCCCTCCCTCATTGGGGGCAGCGCTAGTTAATTATTGTCCTAGCTGTAAGACATTCCTGTCACTTCATCCATATCAAAATCATCATGATAATACTGTCCTCCCCGGGGGTCATCAAAATAATTTTGATCAGAACGACCCTGCGAGGCCACCACATTCTGAACCCTGTCCGCTCCTCCAGCTCCACGACCCCGTCCACGAGAACCTTGTCCTCTGGGGGCCGCCACCTTCTGCAACAACACCGGACACTCGCTACGCCAGTGTCCCTCCTCTTTGCAATATGCACACTGATTCGGCCCGGAAGGCGTGGTATTTGTTGGCCTGCTAATGTGTGGAAGCAGTTGGGTTGAACCACCACGTCCTCTACCATTCCCCCTAGAAGCCTGCTGCAACAACACCTCCGTCAAATCCTTGTGCTTCTTCTCCGACCTCTCCTTATCCTCATTTTCCCTGTGTTCATAATACTGCATCATATTCAAAATAACAGAAGGGGAAGACGTGGACCAGGTGCTCTCAGAAGCCTGCAATCAGGTCGCAATCTCAGGAAGCAAATTGGAAACAAATCTATTAACAAACAGTCGCACACCACCTTCGATCGACAAATCCTGTCCACTATAACTAGAAACACCCCCTCAAACCGAGTGAAAAAATCAGACACACTTTCATCTTTCTTCTGATGGCAAGCTGATAACTTGCCCCAATCGACCTTCCTCGGAGGGATAAGAGAATGCATATACATAATGATACAACCGGGCAAAGCAAGGATCTCTGCTCTAGGCTTATCACTTGGCTTCCGTTCCTGATCCCATACTTTTATCTGATCCCAAGTACCACCCAATTCCCAAGCATGATCCTGTGTGTGCACTTGTCGCCAAATATCCACCGGAACTAGTAAGCCAAAGAACATTTCAATATTAGCAAGTGTCATCACCGTAGAAGAGGCAGCTTCAGTCAGTTCTTTGTAATAAGCAGTCGGATTCTTCATAGGATCAGGTAACTGAGTCTTACGAGACAAAACTTCACTCCTTTTCCATGAAGTATAAACCCATTGTTCTTGGAAACGGGCTACTGACCCTGGTCTAGTAACAACATTGTGCTGATCCCTTAGCTCTGGTATTTCAGGGTGATAAATAGGATGAACCTCCCGCATTGGGAACTGAGATACCGGGGTGGGGCTTTTCTCAAACAGTCTACCCTGATAAGCAACAAACGTCGCAACATTAACAAAAACTTGACCGGGCGCCATATCAGTAACATATACATGATCCTTAATATCATATAGAATCTGCGTGCTGCATCATTGAAACACTGCTCCCAAAGACAGATCAAAGTAGCAGACATATGCTTAAGGGCATGCTGTTGTACAAAAGGCTCATAATCTTTCATCACACTCCACACATCTTCCACACCATAAATGGGATTCCGAGCCCACTGCGCTTCCTGATTAGCCACTACCTTTTTCTCTGCATCTCCCATATGGACCCATTCGCTCCTTGAACTTCGCCCAGTCTCTATCCTCAAATCCACGTACTGGTGTCGCACTATTCTGTAATGTCGGGGGATGAAGGAACACAGTGGGAGTAGAAACAGAAGTAACAGGCACTAACATTGCTGCCGGCTGCATCGCAAGTGTAAGAGTCGACGAAAGGGACGCCGAGGCAATAGGTGTTGCAGGGGTACTAACAGTCATAGTTGACACAGACGGCGAAGGCAAAGAGAGGACAGGAGGTGCTGTGGCCAAGGTAGCCCGATCAACAGTAACAGAAGCAGAAACAGCAGAGACAGAAGAACCGGGTAGCTGAGCCTGTGAGGGAAGAGCGGGATATATCCTCTGCGGGGCATATGGGGGTGGGGTCGAGTATCTAACAATTGTTCTACAAACGTATCATTTTCTTCTTGGGTCACATAAGATTTATCAATCTGTAATCAAAATCTCCTATCTTCATGTTCAATCCCGATCTCTTGCTTCTCTCTATCATGTGCTACAGCTTTCTGAGTCAATGTTTGCATTCTCCTCTTCCGGGCCTCTTTCTCTGCTTTCATTCGCCTCTGTTTAGCCTCCTTTTGCCACGTTCGAAGAGAATCAAACATAGACTGTCTACTTCTTTTTGCAAACAACTTCTCCTGTAAAAACCCAATTTGTTGTTCATCAAAAGTGCCCGTCAATGGCCACTGCAACTCGGCATTGTCCCTCGTATATTTGTGCCATAGCGTACCACCTCTCAGCCTTCCATACAAATGAAGAGTCGGTCAGACAGTAGAGAATACAAACCAAATATATTTATTCAGATACACTCGAGCGGAGCCCAGTCTGCCCAGTCTCTGTGGATTGCTGCAGAGGGACTGACATCACAAAACATGGTGATACATCATGTACGATTCAGAACCAATGAAGGCATGCCCAGGCGGGAAATTTCCAGATGGAGGCAGCTACACAAAGGAGGTATAGAAGGATAAGTTTCGATCCTGAGACCGGGCACACACTATCTCGATGCCAAGGTCGTTCTGCCTGTGCCCATCGCTGGACTAGTGGGAGCAGGCCACTATCTAGTCGGAAAGGTATGCGCTAAGAAGAACAGTGTATTCATTAGTACAGCAAGGCTCAACCTTGGAGAAACAAAAACTATCGAGGCTGCTTCAGCAGGGACAGAGAGAAATTAGTTTCGATCATGGCTAAAATGGCGGCCAAACATAAAATGGTGCCGCGAATGCTAACTAAATGTAGGGCACAATACGTAACCAACACAGCGAAAACATTTTTATTCTAACAGAACGACAACCATCTGCTAGAAACCTGATGGCTTCGTTCATACTTGGGCCTTTGTTCTTTAAACAAGGCCCACACGAAGAAAGACTACAGCTCTGAGGGGTTTGAGGATGTAGCTAAGTTCCCTAATGTTTTATCTGCGCCGTCCAGTAATTTTATAAGACTGGCTATTACTTGTGAATGGGCTTCATACAAGATAAATTTAACAGTCGCCTGTATTGTCCATGTTCCTTGATTGATCAGGAAGTGTTGAAGAAACCTTCTGCATTCATCGATTAAATCAGGGCATATGCAGAGAAGGTGTGGCAGCGTCTCCTGAAACAAGCTACATAAGCTGCACGTGTTGGTGGCAGGTTGACACACCCAGGGGGGCAGGAGGCCTAATGATGAAAAGCAGCCCATACGTATTTAACAAAACTTAATTTTATAATACACAGAAAATGATCCAGTAATGTACTTTTGGGTTCCTCTTTGAGCATAGCTATTGATGAAATGACAAGATGAGCAGGCTTTCTTCTCATAAGGATCCGACGATCAGTTACAAAGGACGCTATCTGAACCTTTGTTTAGAGCTGCTTTGAACTGCTGGTGGGGCAAATTTAGATACCACAGAGTTGCTGCTCCTTTTAGCTCCAGGGCTCAGTAAGGGCATTCGACCAGATGTTTTGGGACGCCAAACTGCTTGTGGACACAACTTCCAACCAGATTAAGTTCTTCAGAGAACCTTTTTTAGCAGTTCGTGCTGAGTGCATATACTTAGAGAGACTAGTTTTCTGTACGACATGTTGGTTGCTCATCTTGAATTTCAGCCTAATCTGAGCCGGTGAGATATTAAGTGGAATCTTAAACAAGTAGCTGAAGACTGTGCTCTTAGCATTGTTCAGAAAAGCACCTAGTTTCCCTGGAAATGCCACTTTGCCGTTTGCCAGTGTCGGGATGAGTTTAACATTTATTATCATCAGCAATAGTTCCAGAGTGGGATGTTTTGTGGTCTTGAATGTAGATTCAAAAGCAAATTGTAGCGAGGCAGATTTTGGCTTTAATGAATTAAGATGTGTTAGATGGCCTCCTTTGTCATCCAGCAACATCCGAGATATTTATTTTTGTTTGATTTAATCAAACGACAGTTGTTCAAAAACCAAACACCCTTTTTTCCTTTTTCTGCCAAATATCACAATATTAGTTTTTTCAAAGTTTGTCATTCCGTTTGAAATGTTATGATTATGTAGAACATTAATCAATCTTTGTAGCCCCATCGCCATTTGGCTTTAAAGGACTACATCATATGCGTAAAGAAGTGAGGTTATGGGTTGATTCGCCAGTTTTGGCGCATGGCTGATAACTGAATTCAATGCAGGTATCAAGTCACACATAAACAATTTAAAAGGAGCCAGGGCTATTAGGCACCCTTGTTTGGCGCCTTGATCAATTTTTATCTTGCCAGAGATTTCTGTTTTATTTTCCAGTTTTACTATGGTCCATGTGTCAGAGAAAAGTAACTGAATACTACGAAGTAGTGCATCTGGAATTTGCCAGGCTTTAAGTTTAGACCAAAGCAACTGGTAATTGACATGATTGAATGACTTGCTATAATCTACAAAGCAACAGCTGAGTAGCTAATTTTTCCTTATATGTTTTGCAGCAAGCATCCTAATAGCCACAAGATTGTCAATAGTACCAGAAAAGGGTCTAAAACCGGTTTGGTTGAACAATATCTGGTTCTTTGAATTTGCCCATGCTTCTAAGTCCTCCTAGGCAAAATATTTGGCCTCAACATCCAAAAGAGCTATAAGACGATAGCTTTCGGGAGCAGCCACTTGGCCCCTTTTATAAATGGGGTGCAAAATCGAGCCATGCCAGGATGATAGAATAGATTCAGTAATCATAAAAGTTTTAAAAAGCTTTTCCAAAGACGTAGTCCAAAACACAGCGTCCTATTTTAAAACTGATGCAGGAGTGCTGTTGGCACCAGGAGCTCCATCGGCTCTGCTTTTTTAAATCACTTTTACGATTCTTGTGGTTGTGAAAGTTGAAGCATATTGAAGGCTTTGCACTTCTATTTCCTCAGATCTTCTATGCTCAAGTTTTTGCTTGCTATGACTGAGTTGTTGATTGGGCCATTTTGTTGAACACTATACAAAGAGCTGATGTGTGTGATCCAGTCTTCAGGGGTAACATTGTTCCCATTTACATTGACTGTTTCCGACTCCCTACCGAGACGATTGATAATGATTCAGAACTCATTTGGGTTTTTATTTCGACAGACCAAAAAAAGTTCAGTCTGAAGTGTATCCTAGTACTTTTGTTTTGCTTGCAAGATTTGGTTTTTAGACTAACTGCGTAAGGAGTTTATGTCTGCAAACAAAGAAGGATTTGACCCTGATTTGTGTGATCTTATCTTCTTGTTAAGAGTTCTTTTCTGGCTCCTGAGGTCTAGGATGCATAAGGGTAGGCATGGGAAATCATATTGTTGAGATTGTACATGAATGGCAGTCCAGAGTAGAAATTAGCCTTTGCACAAAAAATTCCCAATCGTTGATTGTGTGAATCGAAGGGCCGCTCTGGTTAGGTAATGTTGCTTTCCAGGTGATATATTTTGTGGCAATTTCGGAACTCCATTTGACCTGTTTCCAGTTGTTCTGGGCATTGGCAGATCCGATGGATCTTAAATTGGTATACGCTTTGAAGCAATTTTTTATAAACAGTTTCTGGGGCATATGGTCCTTTTTGCAACTTGGAATGATGGAAAATAAATTAATGGCATTAAACTGCGAGATTGCGCAGAATGTGTAGTCTAAAATAGCAGATATTTTTAGGGAGAAATGCCCTATGGCTACTTAGGTTCTACCCTAGGTGTGACTTATATGTAATAAAAGAGGAGTTTATGGCTTGACGACAGGGTTATATTGTCAAGTCGAATTGGCAATTTAAAACTGCATTCAGGCTGCAGTGGCAGGACTGGGACATGTTTCAAGGGGCTACTTAAGTGGGTGACACAATAAGTGCTGCAGGCCCACTAACAGCATTTAATTTACAGGTCTGGGTAGATGGTATACCACACTACAGGGGACATATTAGTAAATTAAATATGCCAACCAGGTGTAAGCCAATTTTACCATGTTTAAAGGAGAGAGCACAAGCATGTTAGTACTGGCTGGCAAGGAGGAATCAGCCCTGCAGCAAACGGTATTCTTTTTTTCTTTTCAAAAAGAAAATTCCAAAACTGCATTTTCTTTTTGAAAAGAAAACAAGGAATGCTCCCCTCGCCATGGGAGACGTATCCCATGGTGAGGGGAACATTAAAATGGTTTAACTGTTCCTTACTGCCAGGTTTTACCTGGAGGTAAGGAATAGTAAAACAGTAAAAAATAACTACATGTTCACCAATCTAAATCAGGAAGGTGGATACGTAGCCATTCCCCCAATGGCCCATTCTCCCCAGGTCCGTCAAAGACTCTGCCGTGGCCAAACTTGAGGTAAGTCTACAATTAAATTTGGCGGGCGGACCGCTATATTGGCTGGGTGGGAACTCAGTCGCCATTGCGATGGAGTACCCTCTTCGCCAATATATAAATCAGGCCCATAGAGATTGCAGTTTTTATTGTATTCATTGCTTTTCTTTATCCTGCGCCATCCAAAAATGCTGAAGTCTTATGCTTGAAATAATATTACATTTTTAAAGAAATATATATTTGCAAGTCATATTATATCAAATCAAACAGATCTCTATAGAGAAACAGTGTGGAATATCAGCCTGCATTCACTGCTCCACCACTGGATTGTATTGTATTATTTTGTAATTGCATTTATATAGAGCTTACTACGGATGAGGTATCGAATTGCTTTTTTGGCAAGTAGCATGCTTCTCCGGGACCCAAAAAGGATTACTGGTGAATTAGTATAGGGAAATATTAAATTAATTTGAGCAGTGGATGTTAGTCTGTTATTTGGTTTGGAAAGGATAGTGGAGGAATAGAAGAGGGAAGGATTTGCATTTGTTTAACACTTGCTACCCCTAATGAGGTGTTGAAACGCTTTCCTGCAGGTAGCACGCTACCCCAGAACCCAAACAGGATTAGTTGGGAATTAGTATAGGGAATATAAAATTAATTTGAGCGGTGGACATGTGAGTTTGTTATTTGTATTGAAAAAGGATAGTGGAGGGATAGAAGAGGGAAGGATTTGCATTTGTTTAACACTTGCTACCCCTAATGAGGTGTTGAAACGCTTTCCTGCAGGTAGCACGCTACCCCAGAACCCAAACAGGATTAGTTGGGAATTAGTATAGGGAATATAAAATTAATTTGAGCGGTGGACATGTGAGTTTGTTATTTGTATTGAAAAAGGATAGTGGAGGAATAGAAGAGGGAAGGATTTGCATTTGTTTAACACTTGCTACCCCTAATGAGGTGTTGAAACGCTTTCCTGCAGGTAGCACGCTACCCCAGAACCCAAACAGGATTAGTTGGGAATTAGTATAGGGGAATATAAAATTAATTTGAGCGGTGGACATGTGAGTTTGTTATTTGTATTGAAAAAGGATAGTGGAGGGATAGAAGAGGGAATAGTTTGCATTTATATAGCGCTTGCTACCCCTGATGAGGTGTTGAAGCCCTTTTCGGTGGGTAGCATGCTACTCCGAAACCCAAACAGGATAAGTGGGGAATTAGTATAGGGAAATATGAAATTAATTTGAGCCGTGGACATGTTAGTCTGTTACTTGGATTGAAAAGGATAGTGTAGGGAAGGGTTTAGTTTTTTAGATTTTTAGTTTTTTGGAGCTCATAAAAGAAGGAGGGGGTTTGGGATGAGTAAAGGGGAGGTGGAGGGGGGAAGAGTCAGAGGGAAGGGTTTAGAAAGGCTTGTTTGGGGATCTAAATAGTAAAAGAGGTATGAGATGATGCAAGGAGGGGTGGAGGAGGGAGGAGTCTAGAGAGAGGTATTTTGGTGATCATAGTAGTAGAATGGGGTTTAGGATGAGTGAATGAGTGGAGGTAGAGGATATATTGAGAGGGTGAGAAATATGTGAGTCTAGAAAGGGTTATTTTGGGGATCATAGTAGTAGAATGGTGTTTGGGATGAGTGAGAGAGTGGAGATAGAGGATATATTGAGAGAGGTATAGGGTGAAAAATAGGGTAGTGCATTGGAAAGAGTAGTAGGTGAGGTTTGAGATGAGTCAGAAAGTGGAGGTAGAGGATATATTGAGAGAGGTATAGGATGAGAAATAGGGTAGTGCATTGGAGAGAGTAGTAGAATGAGATTTGAGATGAGTCAGAGAGTGGAGGTAGAGGATATATTGTGAGAGGTGTAGGGTGAGATATAGGATAGTGCATTGGAGATGCTGAATTAGAAGCAAAGTAATAAATATAACAGTACATAAGTACATGAAAGGTGTATATGTATACGGAAGGTATGTAGATTTAAGTTGTATTTAATAAACTCAGACTTTCAAGTGTTGCTGTATTTTAAGGTAATTTATTTGTTTTGTTGTAATTCAATAGTGAAGCAATTGTAGATAAATAGTTATGATAAAAGATGTACTTATTTATGCAGTCACCTATTGTTAGAAATGGGATCTCTAGTTGGCAAGGGCTTGCACCTTTGTCCAAGTAGGGACCCTTCTTCCTAGTCAGGGTAAGGGTTGTTACACTCGTGAAGTAACCCCTGCTCACCCTCGTGGTAGCTTGGCACGAGCAGTCAGGCTTAATTCAGAGGCAGTGTGTAAAGCATTTGCACATAACCAACAGTAATACAGTGTAAGCACTACAAACGGACACCACACCAGTTTAGAAAAAATAACCAATATTTTATATACTCAAGACAAGACCAATTACGACAAAAATCCACAATACTATACTTTACGAATGAATACTTGATACGTTAACTTCTTCTTTGCAGGAATAGCACAAAAGCAAAGTTCGTACGAGTCGGTAGCTCCGTCCGAGCCTACCGTGATGCTGAAAACCACAGAGTCTAAGAGTTCCAGCCGACCGCGTCGATACGGGCCAGCAGAGTCATGAACAGACTCGGTCACAGTACCTTTTCTCGTTGTGGCTGGTACGGAGTGTACGAGCCGGTCGGCGTTCGTCGCGGTTGCGGTGCAAGACGGAGCGATGCAAGGTGCGGTGTCCCTCGATGCGGTGCAGGCAGCGGCTCGATGAGCGTCGTGCAGACGGAGTCGGTGAGTCCAAGGCGTGCGATGCAGGGTGAGACGATGCTCGATGCGGTGCTGACAGGTGGCGATGCAGGCGACCTAGCCGGAGTGCGGGAGCTGGCGTCGGACAACGGTGCGAGTCGGAGCGGTGCGTCGCAGACGTGCGAGCGGTGCCCCAAATGCGGTGCGGTCACGACTCTTGAGCCAGTTGCAGCGACCTCGTCGGTCGGGTCCGGTTGGTTCAGTGAAGCGATGCGATGCGAACTGCGGTGCCCACAGGTCACGGTGCAAGCAGCGGCTCGATGTTGGCGGCGTTGGACGTCGCCCACGGTGAGACCAGGGTTGCGATGTGAAGCGGGGCGATGCGGTCTGCGGTGCAAACAGGTCACCGGCCAGGGATGGATTCGGTTGAAATTCCTTTGTTCTCTGAAGGCAGAGAGGCCTTTGCCTAGTCCAAACCAGTTCTGGAGCACTTTGTTGACAAGTCTCCGTCCCTTCTTTCAGTGAGTAGGCCAGGGACATCAGACGCACCACAGGAGGTGGAGCCAGCCTTGTGGAGGGAAGGCACTGTCCTATTCAGGGCCCAGGTGCGACCCCTCCCACCCATCTACATGTAGATCTTGCTATTCAGCCCTGCGCTGACTCACCCTGTCTCCTGGCATCCCCCAGCCCCTGTCACTCACACTCCAGACAAGGAATACACAATCTCGCAGAGGCAGGCTTGGATGGTTAGACAAGAAAATACCCACTTTCTAAAAGTGGTATTTTCAAACACAGAATGTTAAAACCAACCTTACTAAAAGCTGCATTTTATCATTCTGAGTCCAGGCATACTAAACTCGAATTTCTACCATGTTCCCGGGGTCAGTTAGGATTATAAGCTGTAATAATCAAAACTGCCCGTTCTGGCCTAGGGGAACAGGTAGCCTTGCAATAGTGAAAAACGAACTAGGCTGTAATTCACTATCAGGACATGCCGCACACACCAGGGCATGTCCTACCTTTCGCGTACAACGCACCCTGCCCACAGGGGTACCTTGGGCCTACCTTAGGGGTGACTAACATGTAGCAAAGGGAAGGTTTAGGGACTTGCAAGTGTGTGCACTTGCCAAGTCGACTATGGCAGCCCCGGCTGCGCACAGGCTCTGCGATGGCCGGCCCGAGTTACACTTTACGGGCTGTTTGCGTGGGTGGCACAATCCAGTGCTGCAGCCCACCAACAGCATTTGGTCTATAGGCCCTGGCACTCGCAGTGCACTTTACAAGGGACTGACACATAAACCAAATAGGCCAATCATGGAAACACCAATCCATAACACCTTTTATACAGGAGCACTTGCACTTTCCCACTGGACCGCAGTGAGGAAAGTGCGCAGAATCATCACACCAGAAAAAACAGAGTCAAAACCGGGAGGTCAGAAAGCAAAAAGTCAGGGGAAACACGCCAAAAGATGCCAAGTCTAACACCTATATGTTAAATTAGAATGATATAACCATAAGTAATATGTACATTTGTTAAGCAGAACTAATAAATATCAGTATATTTAAAAACATACTTTTAATACACATTTATACAAAGCAATACACATATGTAGGTACACAGCTATAGTCCAAATAAATGCTTATATACAGTGGGATATGCTGTATATTTATGTTTGAGTGAGGTGGTTATGTGGGGAAGAGCCAGCTCTTGAGTAGGCTTCTGAAGATAAGGTAGTTATCTTTGGATCTTATGTTTGGGGGTAAAGAGTTCCATAGTTTAGCTGCTTGAACAGAGAAGGATGTGCCACCTATGATTTTTTTCTTGTATTGTGGGATTTTGAGGTGAGGTGCCCATCTAGAGCGGAGGTTCCTTTGTTGAATGTATTTGGTGATTTTATTCCTGAGGAAGAGTGGTCCTGTTCCATGTATTGCTTTGTGGGTGATACAAAGCATCTTGAATGTGGATCTTCTGGCAATCAGTAACCGATGTAGGGCTTTCAAAGCAGGGGAGATGTGGGCTAGAGGCTTTATATGTAAGAGTAGTCTGGCAGCAGAGTTCTGAATATGTTGTAGTCTTTTCATAGTTGTTAAATGATCCGTGATAAGCGGCTATTGACGTAATCAAGTTTAGACAGAACAAGAGAGATAGTAGCCTGGACCTTGTATGGAAATCCCAGGTGGTGGAAGATGCGTCGCAGAGTTTTTATAGTAATGAAGCTTGATCTTGCTAGTTTGTCTACTTGGGCATTCATTGATAGCTTGGAGTCCATGGTAATTCCAAGGTTTCTTACTTCCTTTGATACTTTAGGCGGCGTTCCCAGGTCATCAGGACAGGCAGTGAGAGGGTCATAATTTTTCCATTCGCCACATGTTAGTATTGACGTTTTGGAAGCATTCGATTTGAGTTGGCTACATGTTATCCATTGATCAATGGCTTAGAGACAACTGAAAATTTGTGATTTTCCAATGTATTTGAGGCTTTCCAGGTGAAGGAGATTTGGGTGTCATCTGCATAGTTATAGCTTGTGAGGTGAAAGTGATTTATCAGTGCCGATAATGACTTCATCTAAATGTTGAAAAGCATGGGTAAGACGATAGAGCCTTGAGGGACCCCTGCTTTTGTGAAGTACGGTTTGGATGAGAAAGTGGGGTATGGATGGCATTAGTTCTGTTGTAAAGGTAGGATGTGATCCAGTCGAGAGTAGTCCCCTCTATGCCGGCTTTGTAGAATCAACCGTGTCAAAGGCAGCTGAGAGGTCCAAGAGAAGAGATGAGTCTGAGTGCTTAACTCTTCACAAGGTATTTTCACCACCCGCTTCTTATGCTGCCATTTTGGTCCATACTTTCAGCTATATTACCTGAACCGATCAGGAAATAAAAAAAGCTCCTCAGCACAGCATAAGCAGGCTCTTGTGCTGAGTGAGAGCCTATACACATCACACATCAGTAGCTGGAATAGAGCTGGTAAATGCAAATGAAATGCTGATTCCTCTCCTTGGTAAAGAATGAGAAGAGCATGGGTTTGGTCCCCACGTACACCATCAAAGTACTACCATTAGAGGCAACAAAACAGACACACAAAACTCCAGTCAAAGCACTCACAGAGATAAGTGTGCTACCTATCTGCAAATGAGCTGTGATTGCTTATCAGGTGTATTAAGCACTACTATAACTGCAACTGCACCATAATACAATGCAATATGTAATGTAGCCAAGGTCGTTTAAGCACAGGGAAGAAATGAGAGTCAGGATTAGCTATAGTGCTTGTTGATCATATGGAGTAGCCCAGGAATTTGAAGTTTCAATGTAGTAATCTACAACATTGCGCACAAAGGCATATGTAAACAGTAGAATAAAATGCAATGTTATCAAATGTCCATTTGCTTTAAAGACAATCCAGACTACAGGAGCACAAAACCATAATCAGTTTTACTCGGTAGTCATACCCACATACTTAAACATTTGTTGGTATTTACTTACTTTGCGTATTATTTTCCAGGCCATCTCACCAACACTCCCTTGGAATGCTAATAGCCATTGCTGCATATGCTATTTGTGAGCTCAGGAGTAGAATCTAATGCATGGAAAAGTTTTATTACTTTACCTTAATGATTTTAGATTTTTGTCGGCGATGTGATTCAAGATGGAGGGGGAGTATTGAACAATTTAGTTACAGGTCAATGACTTCACACTTTTTATTGCCAGTAGGCAGACTCTTCAGGTCACATCTTTTAATCCATTGTCAGAGGTCCAAATTAAGGGCTTGATTTATATATTGGTGGAGAGGGTACTCTGTTCCCTCCCCACGAATATAGTGGTCAGCCCGCAAAATTTGATTGCAAGCAGACCTTAAGTTTGGCCACAGCGGAGACTAGTCTGTCTTTGCTGTGGCCAAACCTCCCTGACGACCCTAAGGAGTAAAGGCCGTCGGAAAATAGCTACATGTCCACCCACCCAATTTAGATTGATGGACATGTAGTCATTTTTTACTGTTTCTCACCACCAGGTAAAACCTGGCGGTAAGAACAGTAAACCCATTCTAATGCTGCCCTCGCCATGGGAGAAGCCATACATGGCTAAGGGAACATGACTTTTGAAAAGAAAAAAAGAATACTGTTTGCTGTAGGGCTGAGTCCTTCCGGCGCAGCCCTGCAGCAAACAGTAAAATGTGTTGACAGGAACTGCCGTAATGGTGGTTCCTGCCAATGCTTTTATAAACAACCGCCTGCTTGGCAGTCAATTATAAATTAGGTGGAGGGCATCTCCACCATGGGTACTGAGTAATTTACTCTGTTCCCATTGTGGATTGCTGGGCCTCTGACATAAATATAAATCAGGCCCTAAGTTTTGTTCCTAAAAGTTCTTGTTCATGTAGATCATACTTTTGCCTCTTTTTGCACATATTGCGTTTGCTGCAAAGGTGTTTTCTAATTTTCATCCCCTTCAGGAGGTAGTTGATTTACTCCTCTTTCTTTATACCGATTCACAGGAGGAAGGTTTGGTGTACATTTTAGATGTTGATACCTTAAATGTTTTTATCTGGGCACAAACAAGTACTTTTTGATGATCATTTCTTACTCTGTAATTTTTGTGGTAAATAAATCTTCACTCAAATAAGACGTGCTTGGCATCTCATTGTGACACCCATGTTCTCCACCACTCATGAAGATGTGTGGGCGGATGTTGCAGCCTGATACAGAATAATTTGAACAGAGTCCTGCTGTCAAAGGTCCATGATTTCTGGACAGAGCTGCTTTCCTCTAAAGACCTGGGACATCTGAAGGATTTTGGGGTCCCCAAGCTCAACATAATTTGGGGTCACCTGCTCTGAATAACTCAGAATGTATTATGCACTTTCAGTTGATTTATTCCCTCAACGACTTTGATGGTATCATTGACAACCATCTTTGGCCAGACTCCATCTTGGCCCATCATTAGAGCGTTTTCTTGTCTGTCTGGCCAGCACCAGAGAAACAGAAAGATTCTGAACCAGCCTGTTTGCATGTGGTGCTGTTGACTCTTGTCTCCCCCTTTGGCTTGTGCATACAAAGGGTGTTTTTCTATTTACTCCACTCCAGTTGCTGCTAAGTGAAGAACAGGGACTCTGTGTCAGGTAGCACTAGGCTGGGATCGCACCGGCCCAGCAGCAGCTCAATGTGGATTGTGCAATCATGGAGGGAGCGTATAATGCCATACATTGACACATGGCCTACCGGCCACAAAAGCATTAAGACTGTGTTCTTGCGAGGGGCCCCACTCACCACCAAAACTAACACCGGTCTCCTGCAGCGCAGGAAGCGTGCGGCCGTGCCCGGGCAAAGCTCGGGCCAAGGGCGGACCCATCAGCACCAATCAGCATCTGGAGGCGGCTGGGCTGGGCCCAGTCTCTTGGTCTTCCTTTTTTGGTCTCTCTACAACTGGACTTGGCCTGATTACCGGTGAAGAAGTGCCCCAAGACCCGACAGTGCTTCCTAAAGGTAATTCTATTGCGACCCCAAGATGGAAAAGAGAAAAGGGAGTCAACTAGACCCAATAAGGGAAAAGGGCGAGGCCCAATGTAACTCAAGTAAAAGCTATTTGACTTCTGCTATGGGCGCCATTGAAAATGAGATCGGTAGGGTTGAGGCAAGGATGGACTCGGCAATAAAGTGTCTGGTTCTACTACTGCCAAAACTACACGGGCTGACTGTACTGAACAGGTATAGAAAGGCCCTGATAGCCGGACCTCGATCACGCCCAAGTCCTTAAAGAGCGGAATCATTACCTCTCGGAGAGATCCCTGAGTGTACCCCTCGCCTGATTTCTAACTCCTGTGTGATCACAGTTATGCAATCGTTATCTGCACTAGAAGTTATATCTTGGTTGGACAGCCCTCCATGCAAGAACAGTAGACAAGACCTGAATATAGAAGAACCTCAAACCCCATCCACCTTAACCCTAACTCCCGCCCTTTGACCACACAAGGTTCAAATAAAAAGAAAATCCAGGGAAAAACGCACAAGGAAGACACCCAAGGGAGAGCCTGATATGAAGAAACCGGGCAAGAATTATTCAGTCACGTTTGATTATTTGTGTGAACAGCTAAACTCTATAGTTAAACTATATTTGGGGACAATTGAAAAATTACCTCTCCTAGAGGGAAAGATTGAGAAAGTAATCTCGGCTCAAGAAAGGCTCATAAGCAGAGTAGCTGCCCTGGAAGAGCAGGGAAATTCTCAAGGGTCTCGAAGGGCTAACATTGGGTCTGTAAATAAAGAACATGTCACTCGACAAAGAGAAGAACCAAGGCACATGCAACCCCTAAGCCCTGAACTCCCATTGCCATCCTTGCAGCCACCAGCCAAACAAGTGGTACGAGATTCATGGGACATTGATAATAGGGTGCCCCAAGTATCCAATAGTGTCAGTCAACCTGACTTAAATAAAATACGACCTCACATTCCACCGGTGTGCACACCTTATATAATAGTATTGGAAAATGTCCCCTCACTCGGGCAGGCACAGTATGAATCCCATATATCCCTAGTGAACAAAGTCTCCTCCTGGCTGAAGAGAAATTCTAACTGGCCAAGCGATCTTTCCAGGGAAATCATTTCCACAAGAATAGTTAACTGGGTGGGTTTAGCCACAAAGTCATCTTCTGGGGATTGTATAATTGTAAACTTTAGGAATCTGAGCCTGGTCAAAACTCTTTTTCACCGTCTCCCCCAAAAACTTTCTGCTGCTGAGGGCATCAGAGCACAACCCCTAGTATTCTTTTATCAGCCGAAAGACTGTGTATCGATAGGACATCTAAATAGACCATCACAGCCAGACCCTAAAACAGATAAAGCTGTTCCTTTAAGATCACAAAATGAGCTCCCCCTCTCAAATAGATTTGAGACTCTGTCTGACCTGGAACTACAAGATTGACAGCCATTGGACTTAGGGCGCATAACTTCAAAAGAATACTGTGTAATACCGTCCGTGCCACTTCATGCTTTGTATAGCCGGGGATCCATCCGGGAGGAGGGCTTTAGTATGACCTCATGGAACATTGCGGGTCTTCGCTCCAAGATTGATAACCCGGACTGGAAAATGTTGGTAGAGCAACTGCCAAGAAACCTGGCTAATAGACTCTCCTTACATAGATGGATATGCCTCCTATTGTGTCTCAGCAGTACCATCAAGATCAGGTCGAGCTAAAGGAGGCCTAGCTACTTTTATATCAGTGACTCTGACAGACATTTATGTACATCCCCGTATTTTCAGCTGCTTATAATCACCCTCCCTAAATCATTTGATTTGCTTTTAATGAACTATTATCATAATGTATTTGATTTAACTGTGACCAAGATCATAGATGACCTAGATGATGTAATATCCCAAGCCCAGCATGATCACCCAAACGATCTTCAAATAATCTGGGCTGGGGATTTTAATTTAGGAATCTGTGACCCTAGAGTTCAGGCATTGTGTGGTATCTGTGATGAGAGGGATCAGCCCCTGATGCATTTTAAACACACGCCATATGGAGACTCACTGAATAGAGTGTATTTTGTTAAAAACCTGAAATTTGCTCAAGCTCTGGATACGGCTATCTCACCCCAGATTCCAACATATGTGGGCGCCACATCAAATTCTACTATCGATCATATTTTAATCAGTGAAGATCTATCACAGTCTTTTAAGGAATGTGTGGGAATGGCTAGCTGTATAAGCGACGATAATCCCATTGTATTAACCCTGCATTTAGCCCCGAATAACAAGAAGGATAAGAAACTGCAACACAGGGCAGTATATAATAAAAATAAGGGTGTGAATATTAAATGGGAGAAAATTGATAAGGTGGCACTTTTACAGATCTTATGGCAAATAATCAGGCACATATTGAGATAGCCCTCTCAGATTCTGCCACCCCAGATGATGTCATACGGGTTTTTACAACTCTCAATGGCCTTATTGCAGATAAATTAACTAAATGTGGCAAAAAAGCACCTGATACCCCAAGATGGTTAAACAAGGCTTGCTCAGAAGCCCATAGGATACTATGGCGTGCTCTTAAAAAGATCCTGAGGAATAAGGATGAAATAGCAAAAGCTAGGAAAGACTACAAAGAGGTAGTTAGGAAAAGAAAATTATACCTGAAGGATAAGGCCTGGGAAGATTTAAAAACTGCCTCAATATTAAAAGATTCACGTGCCTTCTGGGAGGTTGTAAGCTCTACCTCCATGCTTGGTGATGAAAAGCCCAAACTAGATACTACAGTATTAGCTAAAGATTGGGTAAAACACTTCTCAGAAATATTCTCCCTGAACCCTCAGCTAGTAAATACGCCTTTGGCCCCAAAATCCCATTTTGATATTAGATCAGCTCAGGCCCTGAGTAATTCTATTGAGGTGAGTGGTGTACTCCTTGCAATAGAGGATAGCCACCCAGAGAAAACCCCAGTACCGGATAGAATCCCAGTTGATCTGCACAAATATTTATCAGATTTTTGGGCCTCGTTAATAACGAATGTTTTAAAAGCGCCATAGTGGGACCTTTAGTCAAGACTTGGCAGGAAGCCATTATAGTCCCGATCTTCAAAAAGGGGGATAAAAGCCAACCTCATTGCTACCGCCCAATTTTCTTGCTCGACAGTTCAGTTTAAATCCTGGGCAGGGTTATCCTGGCTAAATTAGAACTCTGGGCGCTTGAGTCAGTTTGGATTCCGGCCAGGACTCTGAACCGTGGAGCAGACACTAAATTTGGCACTAACTGTCCAAAAAATTACAAAAGCACAAAAGGGCTGTGTACACTTAGCCTTTATGGACCTAACATGGGCCTTCGACACAGTGAATCGTCCTAAATTATGGTCCATAATGGAACAGATAGGGATTGATGGAGCAATTGTTACCCTGCTTAGTAGGTTCCACGAACACATATAAGCTTCAGTACGCTATAACAGCAAGGGCGACCTAACTGAAGAATTTCCCTCTGATATGGGGGTAAGGCAGGGTTGTGTCCTGGCCCCATTCCTCTCCTATTATACATCAATGGACTAGGAGATCAACTATGTAAGGTGGGGAAGGACATCCCGAGGATTAACTCATGCCGAATCCCCGTACTACTATATGCTGACGATGCTGTCCTGATAGCCAGGACAGCTAATGGCCTACAAATATTGCTTGACTCTTTTAAAGCTTTTATGAATGATTTGGGACTAACGGTGAATCGCACTAAATCATTTATAATGAAATGTGGGCCAAAAAAGTCTAAATGAAGGAAATTCTTATTAGGGGGTGAAGAAATTAAGAAAGTCCCTCATTTCATCTATTTAGGGTTACCATTTGATGTGGATTTTAACTGGAAATTCCTTTTAAATGTTAGAGCCATGCAATTTCAAAAGTCGATTGATGCCATTGTTAGATTTGCTAGGAGACTAGGCCATAAGCCAATCAAAGAAATGTTATGTATTTATAAAAGTAAAAGTATCTCAGTAGTAACTTTTGGGGCTGGGGTCTGGGGATATGTAAACTGCAACTCACTCCAAATAGCAGAAAATAAGTTTATAAGAAGACTTCTTGCATTGCTCCAGAGTTCCTCTGCCTCTTTTTGTCATGAAAAAGTCGGTTTGAGTTTCTTAAAAGACTATATCACACTACAGCCATTGTTGCTCTGGGTAAGAATTTGGAATAGTCCAGAGGCTGATTTCTGTAGGAAAATATTAGCAGACTGTATGAAACTGGATAACAGCTTAGACATACCGTGGTTAAGGTTTATCAAAACGAGCTTTGCTAAGCTGGGAGTTTCAGAATATTACACAAACCATGATACCTTGAGAAATGCGTCACCTGCCACAATCAAATCACTTTTTTATCAAAGCCTTGAGCGGCCAAGTGCAATGTGTAATTCTACTGGACACTCAGAGCCCTTTTCTCAGCCACAAATACAACTTGCCCTTTATCTGCAAATAGACTTGAATGAAAGGTGGACATTTTTGCTGACCAGGCTCCGTTTAAAAACTATACATTTTCTGGCTGCTTTTCCTATTCAGGGCTCATGGATTTCTTCACTCCCTATCTGCCCTTGTGCCAGTTTTCCATGTCAAAGCACTAAGCACTTTATTTTATTTTGTACATTTTATACCCCCCAGAGGAGGCAGTTCATTCGTCCACTACTATTAGCAGCAAGTATTAGAGCTCATGAATTGGCAATGGATTACTTATTTTCCCTAGGAACTACAGAGATCATATTTGGTATTTTAAACTATCTTTTTACTGTTTTTAAGATCCGTTGTAAATACTAGGCATTTCTATTAATCTGTATTTTCTTGTTTATGCTTATCTGTTTTTTAATGAAAATGTATGTATGCAATGTTTTATGACTCGTTTTGAATCGAATAAAGTATATTGATCTGATCTGACTAATGGTCTGTCCAAGCCTTCTACCCACAATCTATGTTGTTATACTATAGCTAGTGTGTCAGAGTCATTCAGGTACACGGTGCTGATGGGTGCGTTTGTGTACTGTACTGCACTGCCTGTGCTGTGCGCGACGTATTCTGAGCCAGGAAGCAGCAAGCTGTGATTGCAACACCTGGCAGCAGCCGCAAAATGACGATGGAATCCCAGAGGAACCAAACCATGGCAGTCTTTATAGCACAGCAAATGTCACTTGCTGAATAAAGACAAAGGCCAGTGCAGCAAGCCTGAGCTATGCACTTTGAAAGGTAAACATGTTTGCTGAATCAAACCAGAATAAAATTGGGGGCATATTAGCAAGACCGGCGATAAAATTATCGCTGTTTTAGCGGCAGGAAACTGCCGCTAAACGGCGATAATGGGCTTGCTAATATGCGTTATAGAATTCCAATAGAAGCCCAGGTTAGATGTGCAGGACATCTAACCTGGGCTCTATTGGAATTCATAACGCATATTAGCAAGTCCATTATCGCCGTTTAGCGGCAGTTTCCTGCCGCTAAAACGGCGATAATTTTATCGCCGGTCTTGCTAATATGCCCCTAGGTATTTTCTTTAAGTCTCTGGGGGGCATATTAGCAAGAACCTCGTTAAAATTATCGCCGTTTTAGCGGTAGGAAACTGCCGCTAAAACGGCGATAATGGGCTTGCTAATATGCGTTATAGAATTCCAATAGAAGCCCAGGTTAGGGCATATTAGCAAGAACCTCGTTAAAATTATCGCCGTTTTAGCGGCAGGAAACTGCCGCTAAAGCGGCGATAATGGGCTTGCTAATATGCGTTATAGAATTCAATAGAAGCCCAGGTTAGATGTCCTGCACATCTAACCTGGGCTTCTATTGAATTCTATAACGCATATTAGCAAGCCCATTATCGCCGCTTTAGCGGCAGTTTCCTGCCGCTAAAACGGCGATAATTTTATCGCCGGTCTTGCTAATATGCCCCCCTATCTCTTAGGCAGGAGCCGGACAGCCTGGGCTGTCTCAAAAAAAGAAAGTAAGTAAACAAAGTGGTTATTTTTTTTATCTCTAGACAATGTAGGGGCTGTCCTGAAAGGTTAATGAGGAAGCCCTTTTAAAGGTGGGGCCCTGGACCAGAGCCCACTTTGCTTGAAAGGTGTTAAAAGGGATAGACCTAGGGGACCTTCAGTGTGCAACACTTCAAAATAGACCCAGAGTGCAGATTGTTGCTTTTGAGGCGGCGTTGGATGGCTAGCCACTGTTGTTGGTCGCTGTATATGCCCCAATACAAATCAATTCTTCAACACACTTATGCCATCTCTTATACCGAACACACTGGCTCTGTGTATATGTTGGAGGGGACTTAAATTTCACCCCATATATAAATAAGGATACATCTACACTACCGTACAGGGTGCCCAGTCAATCATAGTGGTTAGACACCTCTGTCAATGGGTGATTAATGCCCACGTATCGGATGTATGGTCTGATGCACTTGGAAATTAGAAAATACTCTTTTATTTTCTGACTACTCGACTTACACACCAGAATTGATGTTATCTATTCCGGAGGTAGGTGTGTGGCTTGCAAATGCCAATTATTTGGGTTATACACAGTAACTATACCCACTCAAATGGGTCCTTAAATGCGGTGGATGCGAATGAAGATGCCATCATGAAGTCTCCCAATTGAAGCTTGTTGTGACCCTGTGTTTCAGGCTACAATAAAGAATAAAATAGAGCAATACTTAGAGGAAAATACAAGGTAGGCATTCAATATTACCATCTTATCTGATGCCTTCAGAATTACAGGCAATAGAGAACCGAAATCGTAGGTTAGAAATCGAAGTGGTCATAGATGTTGTCAGTATTCCACAGCTAATGAACTCAAAACTAGAATATGGGGTGACCCTCGATAGACTGACTGCACTTGAATGCAGGGAATATGTAGCTCGTAGGCACATGGAGGGCAATAAGGCAGGTAGGCCTGGCTACTAAAGGCTGATACTCCTAGAACACCAATTGGTGCTATTCGCAACCAGCAAGGAGTACTAGTGAACACACAGTAAGGTATTTGCTAAAATGTTCATGGACTCTTATAACACCCTTTGCACTGTGTCAGTGGGTACCACTGAACAAACTATTTCAAGGTGCCATGACCAGATCCAGATGGGAGTAATTATTTCTCTCCAGGTTTTAGAGAAACTGTTGGAAGAGATACCTCTGGGCATCAAACAGATGGCCTGGGGCAAAACTCCTGTTATGGGCAGACTGCCCGTCAAATTGTATTCCACATTTTGCTCGCAGCTCCCCTACTACAAGTATATGAATTAGCAAGGGAGAAGGGGATTCTCACATAAAAAATGAGAGAGGCATCACTGGTGGTTCTCCGCAGGACAGAAATCAACAAATTGTATCTCCTATGGCACACTGTCTTTATTGAACCTGGACTATAACCTTTTATGTAAGATACTGGCAAATCGTTTGGTCCTGGTGGCACAAACTATAATAGATCCATATCAAAATGGGTTTATACCTAATAGTAATACCTTTTTTAATTTGTGGTTTTTGTTCGTGGTTATGGATTGGGCCAATCTGCTGGAGGCCTTCTGGGACATAGAGAAGGTCTTTGACACCTTGAGATGGAAATATCTATTACTGGCTCTTCTTAAGGTGGGATTGGGTAGCGAGTTCCTGGGCTTGGTGAAGCTGCTGGACCCTCTCCTTTTGGCCAGAGTTTCCACAGTGTAGGAAGCTGGCTCTCTATATAGTGTACCAAAATTAAGTACACTGTGCAGAGAGTCCAGTGGGTCCCAAATTGGTGCACAGGGCAAAAGTAGATAATGCTAACGCTCTATTTGTGGTAGTGTGGGCGAGCAGTTAGGCTGATCAGAGGGTAGTGCTAAGCATTTGTTGTGCTCACAGAGGCAATAAATGAGACACACACTCAAGAATAAATTTGAGACCAATTTGCAAAAATAACACTAATTTTTATATAATTTTTAAAACCAAGAACTTCCTTCTCAAGTAAGTAGTTTTTAAGTTACGATTTTTCAAATTTCAGAAAATACACTTTTGTGCATAATTACGCACAATAGAAGTCTACAGAGAAAACTAGAAAAATAGATATAAAATCCTGCAGTTGGTTCTCAGGGTTCACCTTCTGGTTTTGAGGTAATAGCAAGGCCAGGTTCAATGTCCCCCCGCAGATCGTCAGGAACGTCGCAGATTCGGCCAGGACCAGGGTGCTGAGGTCGTTGGTAGCTGGTGTGCTAGGAATAAGGGGGCAACCTAAAAACAGACTGCACTGAGGGACTTACAGGTAAGTCCGGGGAAGCCCAAATGAGGGATCGGGTCGCAAGGGCAAGGGCACAGCTGGTTCATCGGTACCCAGGCCGGGCGGGCTGGGTACAGTGTAGATAGGTCAGCCGGGCTCTATGCATCAAGATGATCTTTGTGGACAGGGGCAAGCAGCTTGCAGGGGCGATTTCAGGACAGCTTTGCCACTCAGAAAGTGGTTGTCAGGGGTTTCGATGTCCCTCGACGGGTGCTTGCTTCTTGGGCAGTTGGAGTCCGGATTGGACTCTTCGTCTCGGTATGGGTTGCAGGGGGTCCGGCACACCGGGTATTTGTACGGCATGGCTCCAGTAGGTCCTGGTATCTTCACACTCGGTGGGGAAACAGATCTGACCCTCCGAAGCTAGTATACCTCTTCTTGCTTGGTTGCTGCATCAGAGTAGCCGGGGAAGAGCAAGGCGGTAAACCGGACTCTGCGGGTTCAGCGCCTGCGTCCTGCAGGGGAGTAGTTCCTCTTCTCTAAAGGAGTTCTGTAGCAATTGGCAAAGGGCTGGCGGTGCTCCAGGGTTCTTGGAGTCCTCAGAGCAGCAGGATGAGTCACAACACCACGATTGTCGAGTCCTAAAGGCAACAGGCTGGGTTTCGCTTCATAATTCTGCAGCAGGTCTTCTGTTCTCGGTTTAGCAGCTCTTCTTTGTCTGTGTCTTCTTTGTATCCATTGAATCTAAAGTTCAGACTCTAGGGGTGCCACCTAAATACTACATTTAGAGGTGTTACAGGGGAAGACAGGTGGTAGCCAATGGGCTACCTACCTTTAGGGTGTCTACACCCTCTATGTGACCACTTACTTTGGAGAGGGGGTACAACCCTGACAATTGGCAAATTCCCTCTCAAACAAGGTGAAGGAAACTGAAAAGTAGGGTCCACATCACCGGCCCCACCTTAGGGGTAGTGCTGGCTGAGTGGGGACCCACCTCCTCATCTAACTAATTTTCCTGCCTGTCCTCCCGCCAGAGCAGGACCGGGGGGTTGGCATCCTCCACTATCTGGAGATGCCTGGGTTGCATTTCAAAGGTGGCATCGCCTTTGAATCTTCCCACCTTGGAATGCCATTTCAGCCTGGAGGAGGCGTGAAGCACCTCTGCCCACAGCAGGCATTGTTCCTGGCCTCTGAGAGCGCCGGATTTCACCCCATGAGGTCAGAAACATGTCTGGTGGTGGCAGGCTGGCTAAGACTAGTTAAAGACCACACCAATGTTTGGTAGATTTTCAGGGGAATCTATAGGGTGTCCTCTGGGTGCATTTATTAATAAATCCAACACTGGCATTAGTGAGGATTTATTAAGATAAGATGTTTGGTACCAAACATCTTAGGGTTCAGTGAAGTCATGAAGGAGCTGGGCAACTCTTAATGACGAGGGTCCAGCCCATGTACTCTCTATTGCTTCCCTGAGCACTTACAATATTGTCAAGAATGGACTTGGATATTATAGGGTCATATCTTCTCATTTAGTTATGTCCACACATGGAATATAGTTCACCCTGCCTTAGGGCTGTAAGACCTGCAATAGGAGTGACTTAACTATACCTCATATAGTGTCTGCAGGCATGTCCCACAGGGATGTTTGCCATGTCGACTCCTCAGTTTTCTCTGCACCAAGACAGGCAGCCTGCAATGGCAGTTTGCATTATCTTGGTGAGGGGTCCCTAGGGAGCACAATTGATTTTGCAGCCCCCATGGACCATCTTCAGTCCCAGTGCCCTACCTACCAGGCGTTCCATTTACTAGGGACTTACAGGGGTTGCTGAAGTTTTGCTAGTCGTGGTACAGTTTT
The DNA here is from genome assembly GCA_963921515.1 of Calotriton arnoldi. NCBI lineage: Eukaryota > Metazoa > Chordata > Amphibia > Caudata > Salamandridae > Calotriton > Calotriton arnoldi. Next base: position 1,040,449 of record CAWUFW010005719.1, read on the forward strand.
AAAAAAGAGATCTGGCATGCTAGAGCTGGTTAGCAGGGACCCAGTGCACTTTCAATTCGAGATCACATCATGTTCCAGGCAAAAAGTGGGAGCTAACCATGTCAAAAGCGGCACTTTCCTTTAGGACACCTCTCCAAACGAAATAGGATTAAACTAACATTTCCCTAGATATTGCATTCTTTAATCCCTAGGAATTTGATGTGGATCAGTTTTTGTCACAGCATTGAGGCCCCTATAGTCCACGCAAAACCTCATCTCTTTCTGGGAGTGAGGTTTGGGGACTAAAACAACTGGGCTGGCCCAGGGACTTTCAGAGGGTTCATCTAAACACCCACTTCCAGCATCTTGCTCTCCTTAACATGATCCGACTGCCTGCAGAGTTTGTTTTTGACAGGTAGGCTGTCACCAGTGTCTACATCATGTGTACACCAGTTAGTCTGACCAGGGGTCAAGGAGTAGAGCTCAGCAAACTGATTTAGGACTTGGCCGCAACCATTCTGCTGTTGGGCAGTGAGCATGTCTGATAAGACCGTTATATCAACCAACACTTCTTTAGGGTTGTTTGAGAGGAGGTCAGGGAGAGGTTCGCTCTCTGCTTCTTGATCCTCATCTGGGACTATCAGCATGGTCACTTCAGCTATGCCATGATAGGGTTTAAGGTCGTTTCCATGTATGACCCTCTTGGGGTTCCTGCATGGGCCAAGGTCGACCAGATAGGTGACCTCCCCTATTCTCTCAAGGATAGGGTAAGGCCCAGTCCATTTATCCTGGGGGTCCCTAGGAGCCACTGGCTCCAAAATACACATCTTCTGCCCTGGTTGGAGCTCCACCATGGCAGCCTTTTGATCTTACCAGAGCTTCTGCAGCTCTTAGCTGGCTACAAGGTTTTTGTTTGCTTTTTCCATGCACTCAGCCATCCTGGAACGAAGGCCAAGCACATAGTCCACAATATCTTGTTTAGGTTCTTTGAGAGGCCTCTCCCATATTTCCTTTACAAGACACAATGGTCCACTTATAGGATGACCAAACAGAAGTTCACAGGGGAATACCCCTATTCCCTTCTGTGGCACTTCTCTTTAAGCAAAGAGCAGGCATGGCAGTAAGACATCCCATCCCCTTCTGAGTTTTTAGGGAGTCCACTAATCATACCTTTCAATGTCTTGTTGAACCGTTCAATACGCCCATTGGTCTGCAGATGATATGGGTAGTGAGCCTGTAGGTCACTCCACACTCAGACCGCATGTGATTAAGGTAAGCAGACATAAAGTGTGTGTATCTCTGTCTGATACTACCTCATTAGGAAAGCCAACCCTGGTAAAGATACCAAGGAGGGCCCTAGCCACTGCAGGGACAGTGGTAGATCTAAGGAGAATAGCCTCAGGATACCTGGTAGCATGATCCACTACTACCAGTATAAATCTGTCTCCTGATGCTGTCTGATGGTCAAGGGTACCAACAATGTTGATCCCTACCCTTCAAAGGGAACCCCACCAACTGCAAGTGGAATTAAGGGGGCCTTCAGGTGGCTACCTGTCTTGCCACTGGCTTGACAGGAGGCACAGGAGTTACAAAACTCCTTCACCTTCTGGGACATTCCTGGCCAGTAGAAGTGGTTCACCAACCTACTCCATGTTTTGGTCTGGCCAAGATCCCCAGCTAGGGGATATCATGGGCCAATGTGAGGAGAACTTCACTAAACTGCTGAGGCAGTAACACTCTCCTATTGGAACCAGGTTTGGCGTATCTGGCCTCAGTGTAAAGGAGTCCCGCCTCCCAATAGGTCCTGTGGGAGTCACTGACATATCCCTTTTTCCTGATCAGCAGCTTGCTGCCTCAGGCTTTCAGGAGTGGGACAGGTCCTCTGCCCCTGGTACAGATCTTCCCGATTGGCCCAAGAGCTCTTCTGTGTAAGGCCCAAGCTCCTGGGGCTCAGTTCCCTCTGGGGCTTCCAAGTCTTCTCCCTGAGGAGAGGGGACTTGATCTGGTGCCTGTTTAAAAGCTGTTTTCCCAGACTTCTTGCCCTGTCTCTTGGAAGGTTAGTCAATAATGTCAGGCTCCAGCGCATCCTTTTCACCCTGGGTTCTACACTGTGCTCTTATTTTTACACACACCCATTCAGGTACCCAGCGTGGCTGCAGGGTTTTTCTTTCTACCTCAGCCCATGCTGCAGTCTCCAAATCTTTGCCAAGAAGACTCTGTACAGGAATTGTAGACAATTCCACCACCCTTTTGTGGCCAGTAACCCCTCCCCATTCTAAGGACACCAATGCTTTGGATGTTCTTTACCCTGATTGCCATCTTTGAGGACTATATAAGTTTCTCCAAGCAAGTACTGATCTGAGGACACCTGTTGCTAGGTCACCATGGAGACACTGGCACCAGATTCTCACAGAGTTTCAACTCTAACCCCTTTTATATGTGGCTGTTGTCTGTATTTTTCCAGATTACTGGGCCAGCCAACCAGCGTAGATACATCCTCTCCACCATTTGTGACTAGAGTTGCCTTGGCAGGCTCCCTGAAATAGTCAGGGCCCACCTGTGATCCCATCTGTAGACTTACCAATGCATTTACTGCAAGTGTACTAGAGGCATTCTTTTTTTTTTTACCTCTAAGGTCTCCAGTTCGGTGTCCAAAAGCCTGACAGTCATGATACCAAGTCGTTTTGGGTTCCCGGTTTTTACCCTGGTACCCACCCTTAGACTGGGAAGAGTTTATGGGCCCACCCTCCTGAACAGGTTTTTGGGGGGCCTTTAGAAGACTCATTTTTATATTTATCTTTTTGGTTACCATCTTTCCCTTGGCGGGTCATTTGGCCTCTTTCTTTTGGTCACCCCCACCAGTGGCAGTTTTGGTCACCCTTGTTTTGACCCGGTGGTCTGCCATTTTCCCCAACTCTTGAGGAGAAAGTGGACCTATGTCTACCAGGAACTGATGTCATCTCTCTTGATAACAATTACTCAACAGATGCTCTTTCATGATTAAATTGTAAAGCTCATTATAGTCATGCACATTGTTACCTTTCAACCAGCCACCTAGTGTCTTAAATGAAAGTCTACAAAATCAACCCAGGACTGACTCTGGTCTTTTCAAGTCTCCCTGAATTTGATTTTATATTTTTCAGTGGTGAGTCCAAAGCCCTTAATCAGGGTACCCTTCATGAGGTCATAAGACTCAATATATGTCTTATTCAATGTCAGGAGTCTATCCCTGCATTTACCTGAGAACAGTTCCCACAAGAGAGAGGCCAGTGCTTTTTAGGCTACCTTTCTACTGATGCAAGCTCTCTCGAAAGCAGTAAACCACTTGGTGATGTCATCACCATCTATATATTTGGGAACAATCCCTTTGGGGATTTTAGGGTCAAAAGATTCCTCTCTCACCCTAGTTATGATATTCCTGCCACCAAAAATGGGTCCTAGGCCTATCTCTTTTCTCGGTTTCTCTATGTCCAGGAGTTGAACTTTTAAATCCAACCTCCTGGCCAATCTTTCTAGGACAATCTCCTCCTCTGAGGGTGCTCCCTCTTTTGAGACAGGGGTCCCCACCAACTCCTCAGCATCTTCTTCTCCAGGTTGATGATCCTCCTGGGACTCATCTTCATCCACTACGTGATCTCTCTCATATTATGCCTAATGTTTCATAAGCTTATCCTTTGTAGCATGAAAGCCAGTTTTAACACCATACCCTTTACAGAAGGCCCATAACTGCAAGTATAACAACTCCATGTATGGTGTCAGGCCGAGCTTCTGAGCTTGTCCCTGTGGGTTCTCCATAATTGCACTAAAGTTGGTACCTTTTTATAAAGTTAAAAAACCTTATCACTTTTCTCTTGTCCTAACTATAGTAAGATTTTTAAATTCTAACAACTAGTTTCAGGGACGTAATCAAGGCCCTAACAGTTAATTTAAAAAAATTGGACAAATAGACCAATCAAAAAATACAACTGGCTAAAGGCAATTTTTTTATTTATTTGTGTGGTCACTTATTGACAGAGTGGTATCAGCAAACGCAAAGTCGTAGACTACTCCGCTGAGCCACCACTTTAAGAAGCTGTCTGTCTATATAGCGTACTAAAAGGTAGAGCCGTGCTTTTGAAGCTGCACGTTTCCTTGACAGATGGTGGGTTAAGTGCCCCTCTAAGGAAATGCCTCTATTGCTATGATCACCCCCAAGTTTTGGACTGATGCTGCTGGTTTTTAGACTCTGAGAGTGCACTTAGGCCTGCTAACCAGACCTCAGTGCCATTGTTCTAACCCATCACAGAATATATGTTGAATTATCTTCCCCAGTTGGCATAGCTGACTTACTTATAAGTCCCTAGTATATGGTACCAAGGGTACCCAGGGCATGTAAGTTAGAGTATGCACCCCGGGCTGCAGCACTGATTGTGCAACCCTGCATGTGACAAATTACATAATGGCTCCCTGCCTCCCACTGGAGCCTGAAAGAGCAGTTTTAACACTGCTTGTTCGATTTTGCCATTCAAGCCTATAGCAAAGCCCCCACTCCCCTCAACAATATATATAAGTGTTCCCTGACAAAGACATATTGAGCCATAAGGCAGTGAGCTGCATATTATTAAGTAGGACATATACTTTAATATGTCCAAACAGCAAAACTTCCAAATTGTCGTTTTTGCTATGGAATGGTTAGTAGCCCCATTGACTAATACAGTGTTACAGGCTGGTCTCTCAGTCCTGATAACTTCTGAATGGGACTACTAAAATGGGTACTTCAAGGTATCGAATTAATCGTGGCATTAAACCCGACTTGATGTCCAAGTCAAATTTAATGTCACTTGTAAGGACAGGCAACTTTTAGAAAATTGCCATTCTGTTTTCCAGCTTATCTGGTGGCCTTGCACAGTTGCTGGCCACCAGATAGCCTTCTGCCCTCCTGGGAAGTAGGGTGAGCAACTCCCAGGCTCAGGAACAATAGAGGCCTGCCACAGAGGGTCGTGTCACCTCCCCCTTACAGGAAGCCAAACAGGGTGTTGGCCGAAAAGGCAAGCTTCAAAGTGGAAGCTGCCATTGGTGAGCAAATGGCGATTACACTTTGTTCAGGTAGAAGTGCTGGCGGGAACAGGTAGGGGCCACCAGTTGACAAACAGATTTTCCGTGGGTGTGTAGCCCACAGGTCTAGCGTGAACTACCAAGTGCCTAACATCCAAGGCAGGGTTCATAAAATTTGGGAGTGGGCAGACTAGTGCCCCTGGGATGGCTAGTTGACACACATAGCCGGAAGTCATCACAAGGTGGGAGGGATCCTGGTAGCCCATTGGCTAGTGACCGCATCATCCCGCCAAGGCACTTTCTGGGCATAAATATGGCACCCTTGGCACTCTGATTCTCAGATCACATCTGGACTGGAGAGAGCACCGAAGAATGACTGCCCTGCTGGACCTGGGAAGAGAGGCTCCACCAACCACTGAACGGCACCTGCTGCTCCTTGGGCTGGCAAATAGGGGACTGTGACTGTGGTGTCTGGCACGAGGAAAAGATGCTCCTGAGACAGAAGTTGTGACGCCAAGGGTCAGTCTGCTGGCCCCCCGTTCCACCACCAGGGCAATAAAAGCTGAAGTCACCCATCCTGACCAGTCAGTAGCTAGCCACAATGAATTGCCGCTGACATGCAGCCAAAAGACCTTCACCCCAGACTCAAAAGTTGCACCTGTGTCTGCTGGATCCGGGAGAGTCATCAGGGTGTGGATTGATTGCCAAAGATAGACACTAGCCCTCACCAAAGGATATCGCTGAACCCGCTGTGTCCGGAGATCGACAGCCTAGTCACAGCTGGACTTCTACTGGCTCAAAGAGGAGTTCGAGGGACTCCAACCCCTGTAGCCAAAGTTGTCCCACCTTACCCGTGGACCAAGGAGTAAACCCAGGAAGACCTCAGTTGACCGCACAGCACCCAGAACATCTTTCAGTATCCTGCATCCCCAGCATCAGGACCACTCCATTGAAGTCTATGATGGTCTGGATGTAAAGTGTGGAACTGAACTTGAGACTGCTTTGGTGACCAGGTAACTGTCCAAATACTCCTTATTGCCCCCCCCCCCCCTGTCCATCAGCCTGTCGGAACTGGTCACCAAACTCGGGCCGGACTACCAAACACAATTTTTTCAAACTTTTCAAAAGTTTCAAAACTTTACGGTAACCAATGCTTGTTTGGACTTTGGACTAAAAAGCTGTGATTTACGTTTTCTTTAAAAAAAATCTATATCTCCTGAACCCTGTGGTAAATTTTTCTCATCTACGTGTTTAAAATTAATAAAAACATAATCTATTTTTCAAAATTGTCTGATTTCTTTCGTGTTGCATGACTTTCTTATTTCGTTCTTTGGCGCTTCTGAATGCTTTACACAAGTTCTTTCGTATAAGCTTTACTGCTCAAAGCTGCAGCTACCCAGTGTTGAGCTAGAGGTTTAACAAATGAGCCTGACTGGAATCAAGACAGCTTTGCAAGTGTTTTACATGTTAATGTCGCACAGCCATATCATATAATACACCACAATCCTCACAGCCCCAAACCACAAACTCTACTACGTCTAGTCAGTTGCAGAGGCCGATTGGGTGTTTGAGCAGTGACTATAGTTTGGATTTGGAATGCTCTCCTACAAGTGTACAGGACCACAAAGTGCTTGAATGGTTCATGGGGTCAGGTATGGGGGAAGACATCAATAGGAGAACATGATTATGAGGGTAGCCAAGTGGTGCTGGACAACTTATGTCCACTTGTGAGGCAGACAGACTCCTTATGTAGCAGATCTCCCCTATGGGCATTACAGGGCTGTGCAAGGGTAAGGGTGACACACAACATAGCCTCATGGACAGCAGAGCGGCTTACAATATGGGGTAACCTATTTGAGAATGAGATGCTTCGACCTTTTGATAATCTGATAGAGGTGTACAAGCTATATCCTGGGGAGTTTCTTCCTTACTTTGCGCTGGTGCATCAACTCTCTATAATATAGGGTACTACGTGTGCCCCCCCCCCCCCCGAGGTCTCACCTTCGCTCCTGGTCCTTTTATCACACTGTCACAATAAGCTGCAAATCTTGTCCATATGCAACACTGCAACATCAGAGGGGGACGAAACTGCACTTACTAAAAGAGTGGAGGGAGGCCCATTTTCAATGTGTACTTTTAGATACAGATTGGGAGAAGTGTCTACTGAATGTCAAAAGTATTTATAGGAACACAAGACTGAGATACAAAAATCTAATTATCTGCACCGCACTTACTTGATGCATAAAAGGATTGAACAAATGCATCCTGGTGACTCGAACCTCTGCCCAAGGTGGGCAGAAGAGGATGCAGACATTTGCCCGTGATATGGCTGTGTATAGGGCTTGTCAGAAAATGGGATAAGGTGATGGCAATGTCGCAGATATTACTGGCACATTGATACCCAGGGAACTGTCATGTAGTTCCTATAAATCTATATAGGATCTGCGCATTTAGACAACATAAACTGTGGGATTGGTGTCCAGACTGATTTCAGACACCACCACCGGGTATGTTCGCCTGTATACCAGCTAGCTCACAGTGCCACTGTAAAGCACCAATAGAGTAAATGGACGGTAGATTTCTACCATCGTGCCAAAACAATGAATATATGTAGGCATATGAATACATGACAACAATAATGCGTACTCCTACGATGCTAACCCTATCTAGATGTACCTAAATGTACTTAGCATGTGCGTGGGTGTATAGCCGAGAATCCCACTAGGTTATAACCAACCCCATTACCTGGTGTGATAGAATGAAGGACCCCGTCTTGGTCTCGAGATGGACACCCCGTGAGGGATGTCAGACCACTGCGTGCTGGGATGTCTGCGTGCAGGAACCTCATCGTTTTGCGTCAGTGTGTCAGCATAGAAGTCTTTCTCCTCTGCCTGCCCTAGCAAAGATATGGGGCTTATATACCCAAAAGGTACCCTCAGGGGTTCTACTTTGCTATGTCATGTCAGTCGAGGATGACGATAGTGATGAACCTTACACATAGTTATAATGCAGAAGATGGTAATCCTGCTTTGATTCTGAGAATCCTCATGCATAATAAATGATGCTAGTTTTCAGAGAAAACCACACGACATTTATGCAGCACCTAATCTAGGTAAAAGGTCAGCACCAAACCTGTTATGTTAGAACAATGGTAGGGTAAATGTAGGTGAAATGTTAGGAGACTACCCAGGCCTATATTTGGGTACATTACATATCATAACAGAACCCATTCAGTGCATATTAGGGTTGATGACAGTTGCTCAAAAATGGCAAAGCTTGTTTCTCAGTTTATCGCTCTAGCTCTGGTACAAGCCAAAAGGTTATCATCATGTCCTGGAAATTTCTTTCCACCGGCAGTGAAAGTGTGGTAGAGAAATATGAATGCAGTGGGTCTATACTGAAATGGATGCATTGTCTAATGCCTGTATCACGAATGTTCGAGGTACACAATAGCTGAAATCGGATGAATATCTGGAAAAAATGAAAGCAGAGACAGATGTGCTTCCGCCCTGGAAGGTGAAAGGTGTTATTGTGAACAATCACTATTCTGGGGTTTGCACTATTTACGCTAACTGGATTTGGTATATGTCCTTTCAACCATTCCAGACACAATAGAGGAAAGTAATTGTCTTTCAAGTAGATGGGATGTATTTTCATGGTAACATGTACGTTTCGGATGGTCATTCGCTCTCTGGTACGTACTGTTAGGAGAACTAATGAAGCACATGTAAACCCAAGGGTTTCTTGGCGCCGTGACAACCAGGGAGAAAGGAGAGAGGGCTCAGGGTAATCAAAAGCTTGCTTAAACCGGCAGGCCTTCAAAAGCTCCTTAAATCTCAGGAAGTTCGCTTCCAGCCTGACCAAGGAAGGGAGAGAGTTCCATAAGATGGTGCCAGGACAAGGAAACTCCTGCTCCCTGCGCTTTGTCCCTTGAACCAAGGTATCCTCAAATGGTTGGCAAGAGAGGGTCTACGAGCTTAAGTAGGAACATATCTATTAATTCTGCTTGCTACAAAAGCTGGAGCCTGGTCATGAATGGGTTTGTAAACAATACAAGATGTTTTTAAAAATGCTGTCTGTTTGATGGGGAGCTGATGAAGCTTCATTAAGGCAGGAGAGATATGCAGTTTACAGATTATCCTAGCTAATGTATTTTGAATGATTTGTAGGTGTGTAAAGAAGTTGCAGGCAGACCCAACTACAGGGAGCTTGCATAGTCCAAGTGGAGCATAAATACTGCTGCAATAGCCGCTTTCAAAGCCACGGGTGACAGAAGGGAGTGATATTCCTAATGGATTTCAATAGGCCAAAGCACTTTGCTGTGACTGCCTTGATCTGGGAGATCATGGACAGTTGATTGTCTACCACAATGCTCAGGCTATTGGCAGAGGCCACTCGGACACAAGAAACACTGAGATCACGGTGTTGGCCCAGAGATCCTTTCTGTAATTGAGAATATTCAGTTCAGTTCTACCGGCGTTTAGCTTTAGGGAGGTATTGCCCATCCAGATACAAATAAACTTCAGGGTAGTTTGAAAATACTGCTTCAATTGGTTCAATGCCCTCAAGTCGGAAGATGAGCTGCAAGTCATCAGCATATTTGTAGAATCTACAACCACGACTAGTCAGGGCTGAGATCAATGGGCAGATGTGAATATTAAGCAGCAAAGGAGATAATGTTGAGCCGTTGGGGACCTAACAGATAACATATGGGTCTCAGAAGATGAAAACAGGCCTCACTGCTTTTCCTGTGTGAGGCCTCCTAGGAATGAGGATATTCAACTCACAGCCTGACCTGATAGACAGGCTGATTCAGCAGAGTCTCGTGGTCGACAGTATCGAAAGGAGGCTGATAGATCTAGAAGAACTAGCACGGGCACATGTCCCGAATCCAGCAAACATTGTAGATCATCAACAACAGAAAGCATCACTGCTTACGTACTGTGGGCTGCGTGGAAACTATCCTGCAATGGATGAAAAAAGTTAGAGCAATAAAGGAAACTGCTTAGCTCCCGAGTACCAGATCTTTCAAAATGTTTGCCTGCATAGCGGAGAAGTGAAATGGGGCAATACTTTTTCAGCAGCTTAGGACTGTAGCCGACTTCTTGAGGGAACTATCACTGCAGCTTTAAACCTGTCAGGGACCATACCCTGAGCAAGTCACATATTCAAAAGGTCCAACTGAGATTTTTGTCCATAATGACAAACAGAGCTTGCATAGGTTAGGCAGGGATCCAACGGGGAGCGAGATTTCTCATGCTGAAGCTGGGGAAACTGTACCAAGGAGTGAGAATTAATGGCCCCACAGTCCACATTCTCCATAGGTTGTTGAGGTAGAGAAGCTATCCTTAATTGGTTTAAATTTCTCACTGAAAAAAAGTGCTGAGTACATCGCATAGAGTTGGGGAGGGTTCAGTATCCTGTGTTACTTGCTTGGGACAACAATTTGTTTAATATATTAAAGGTTTAATTTTGTTCTCTGTTCCTCTTTTGCTTGTTTTGTACTGCCTATTGATTTTCATTTGCTATGACAGGGTGTCATGTACATCTCCGCATCTAAGCCCACAATGGTACTGTAACAATATGCGTATTCTGTTTATTCTAAACTTCAGTGACGCACTCGATACCTACAAGCGTTACTAATCTTATAAAATTTTAAGAAAGACTCACTTGACAAGAAAGGTGCTTGACCTGCTATAGCACTCTTTTTTGCTCTTTGATTAGCAGGAGTTTTGATTTTACTTGGGCGGGTTGTGTCCTTCCTTTCCCTTGTGAGTTCCGCAACTGGGGGACATGCAGGTGCTCTGGTTTATATTGCTTGCTGCTCATCCATTGCAGGTTTTCTCATTCCCTACTTCAGCTGGTTAGATATCTCTGAGGATTTGATTGATTAAAACTGTGGCATAGGGGTGTGGCTTGGTGAACCATCATGGCATACACTCATTAGACAAGCTTTGACCGCCCTCCTATAATCCTACTGCATCCTGTCTGCTGGCTTTTAGACAATCAAAAAGCCACAAACACAGGATTGTTATTGGAGGGAGGCCTGGAAGCTGTGTCAAAAACTGTAGACCACCTATGTGATGGAAGACAGGGCCCACTGTAGTTCAGTCCACCATGAAGCTGAGAGGTGAGCCAAAAGGCAGAAGATGCCGACAAGCCCCGTCTGTGAGGGGCTGTGATGAGGAAGACCCCTGAAAGGCGAGTGTGAGCCAGCAAGTGTAGGGTATAGGATCGCAAGCACAGTAGAAGTGTGTGCATTCCTCCAGTGGAGGTGTAGCTCACTGGAGACACAGTGGAGGTGGTGGGAAGGCAGGAACTTGGGGCTGAACCGAATGACCTAGGTCTGGCACAGAATGAAATTCTCTGACCCTGTGCAGGCGAGGATCTCACATGTCCTGTGGAACCATGGTCTTCCCTGCCGGGCTCTGTTCACATTTCTTCCTCTGACATGGACAACAACTCAAAGCACATTGGGCATCACAATAGAAGGTGAGTTCAAGGGCATGCTAAGAACTGCAGGTCCCAGTGCCAGTTCCGCTCTGCCTCGCTTGTGCTCTCATTACTGTGTCTTGCTTCGTTTTTCATTCTGCATTTATCATTCTTTTTTTGTAGAGTTTCATATAGCGCGAACCAGACCCAAGAAATCGGGTATCAGAGCACTTTACATGAGCACCAGTTTCGTTACAGATGGACACATTCATTTTTGTTAGACACAGGGAGATTAAGTGATTTGCCCAGAATCACAGTATGTTGAGCGTCGTTGCCTAGACTCGAACCCAGATCCCCAGCTTTGAGGTCGACTGCTCTAGCCGTAAGGCTACATCTTCTCCCTCATCCTCTGTTGCCTTTACCCTGTTATTCTTATTGTGCCTGGTTCGTTTTTCATTCTGCATTTATCTTTCTCCTATCCTTATTCTACCTGAATCATTTTTCATTCTGCATTTATCCTTCCCTTGTCCTCATTGTGCATGATTTGCTTTTTGTTCTGTATTTATCCTTACTGTGCCTGACTCGTTTTTCATTCTGCATTTATCTTTCTGTTGCCCTTATTGTGCCTTGCCTTCTGTTGCCAATATTGTGCTAGTGTCACTCTGTTGTGACCATTAGTAATTTTTGTTTTCTGACTGTTCTGCTGTCTTTTCTGTCCCGCCACCCGCTCGCTTTTCTGGCCGTTCCTAACGTTTTTCTCCATCCCACTTCCTGCCTCTGCTAGCCCCTCCCCTTCCAGGACTACTTAATGGAGGCCACGGGGCAAACCCTTTGAGCAGGTCCCCGGAGCCAGCTCTCCACTGCCTCGCTTGTGCTCCTGTTACTGTGTCCTGCTTAATTTTTCATTCAGCATTTATCATTCTGTTCCCTTTATCCTTATTGTGCCTGACTCATTGTTTAGGTTGAGCCTGGATAGCGCGCATGCGCTGTTTGCAAGACCTTTTGTAATGAACAAAATGACTGTATTCCCGCCTCCTACTTACCATTGGTGCAGTCCAGCGTCACTCTTCTTTGCTGCCTCCTGTCTCGTTCTGCAGCCTGATACGTCATTTACTTTTAATGCTCAGGAGCACAGGTAAAAGACAGTATACTTACGATTCCCTTCTTCATCTACTGTTTGTGAGAACTTTTTTTTCTTTATTTTTGTTTACAGTGCAGGACGTGCTTGCACTTCAATGATGGCGGCCGCACAATTTTTATTTTGTTGTGTTTCGTCTTCCCAGCGTGGGGTGGTAGCCTTCATTTTAGGTAAAGTGGTGTGGTGCAGCGAGTCCACTTGCACCTCGTCCAAAGAGAAGCCCTGATGTTCCAAAAGGTCTTGTTTACAGCGCAGGACGTGCTTGCACTTTAATGATGGTGGCCGCACGATTTTAATTTTGTTGTGTTTCTTCTTCACAGCGCGGGAAGTGATGTACAGAAACACTGCAGTGATCTCAAGGCGCAGCTTGTTGCTGCTTGCCCTGACCCTCACTGCTCTTGTGTTTCAGTTTCGAGGCATGTTTAGTTGACCAACCTAGAACGTTCACTGGTATGTGTTCCCCTGTTTTAAGCAGAGTCCTAGAAGTAAGTTAAGAGGGAGTTGAGCAAGGAATATTTATATTTTTGTAAGATACATGGAATGGTGAACGCCCGAAATAAACAGCTTTATTAAAAGGCGCCCGAGTTTTGAAAGTTACATGAAGCCCAATTTTATGTGGAAAGGTCATCATACGCACAAGATGGTCCAGTAGCTCTCTCTCATGTGTAGCCATTTAGGGAGTTGTGAGGCCATTCTGTACCGGTGGGAGTCAATGTTTAGTAACCAAGTTGAGAGAGTTCAGGAACACCTGGGCATCACCTAAAGACATTGCTTCAACTTCATGGTCGTCTTTTTTTAGGCGTTCAAATTAGCGCAAGTGCAGAAGCAGGACACTAGCATACTTATGGCTCATTGAGTTAAGCGTTGCCGCCGATGTTCGGTGTGACCTGCAGGTCACAAGTTTAAATCTTGGCAAGGCTGATAAATTGTGTTCAAGTATATAGCATGATGACCACGATATACGTTTTTCTTCGTGTTATATTGGTTTATGTCACCGGCCTTTGTGTAGCACTACTGACATGATTAAAAAGTGCCTCGAGACAATTCAATTACTACGGAAGGGGCTGGAGTGTGTTTCCTGCAACAAAGCTCACGATTTTCATGCTAACGACAGCAAGTTATCTTTTAAAAAAAGAAGAGTTTTCAGTTTGGGGACATAACACCAAAGGATATTTTTATTTGTTTAGTAGCGTTTTGGACCTTGGGCAGTTCAGCATGTGATGCCATCTATTTGTAACATTCTACACACTAATAAACGGCACCATGAACAAAATGCACAAAGGGTCTGGCACATTTCTGAAATATTAATCCTGTACGTGTATTTCCTAGTGATTACTATCGACGCCTTGTTTCTATAGGTTTCCTGTGGTAAAAGGAGTATGACAGGCACATTTTCTTATAAGGCTGCCCTATAGAATTCTACTAAGAGATACAGAGCATATGCTATAAGAACTGTACGCGCTGATTAAAAGCCCATATAATGACCGGTTACTTACCGGTAATATTCATTACTCCGAGTCGTAGACCTCCCCGTCACAGTCAATATCTCATGAGGATAGCTCCTCCACCCAGAACTTCCAAGCAAAACTCGTTTAGCCCATCCCTACCCTCCAGGCCACTCCCACATCCTGTGGATTATAACCCATGACCCCCGTAAGCACATCCTGTACACCCAAGCACAAGAAGCCGAACAGGGAGGGAGGGATGGGAACCAGGACTGTGACAGGGAGGTCTACGACTCGGAGTAATTAATATTACCGGTAAGTAACCAGTCATTACTTCCTCGTCTGACCTCCCCGTCACAGTCAATACCTCATGAACAAATACCAAAGCAAGAATCAGCTTCACCATAGAGCAGAAAACAGACTTTATTAGCACAAGCAGAAAGTCACACCACCTGAACAGAATGCAACACTGCGCCCCCAAACACAGCTGACCCAGTCGCACCCACCACCAAACGATAATGGGAAATAAAGGTGTGAGAAGCACTCCAAGTAGCAGCCTTGCAGATCTCAGCCATAGAAGCCCCCTGAAAACAAGCCCAGGAAGCAGCCACACCCAGAGTTGATCGCCCCTGCACCGACCCAGGCACCTGTACCCCACAAGCCTCATACGCCACCCCCACAGCCCACCTCAGCCACCAACTGAGAGTAGCACCAGAAGACTTCAGACCCTGACCCGCGAGGCCAAAGGTCACAAAAAGGGAATCCCCCGACGAAAAGGCCGAGTACGCAATAAGTACACTTCAAGAGCCTGTTTAACGTCATCAGAGAGAGGATCAGGCCAGAACACAGGCAGAACCAGATCCTCCAAGCAGTGAAATGAGGAAGGGACTTTGGGAACAAAGAAAGGATCAGGCCCGAGAGCGACCCGATCAGGAAAAAACCGCAAAAAGGGCTCCAAACACAGCAATGTGCCCAACTCCCCAACCCTCCGGGCCGAGTAAAATAGCGACAAGAAAAACCACCTTGATAGTCAGAAAACGTAGAGACACCACCTTCCAGAGGTTCAAAGGGAGCCAACTGCAAAGCCCTTAGGACCAATGGAAGATCATAACCTGGTGTAAAGGACTTAACCATGGGCTTTTTGAGGAAACAACTCCGCAACAACCGGGACACCAAAGGAACAACAGGCTTACAGGTCGGACCCCGAAAGGCCCTCACCGCTGCCCACTGAGCCTGCAAGGAGGACACAGCCAAACCCAAGTCGAAGCCATCCTTCAGGAAATCCAAGACCTGCAAAGGATCCACCTCCATAGCCGAGCAGCCCCGATCCGACCACCAACCCTGAAAAGACACCCAATGCCGAGCATAGGACTTAAGAGTCGAAGGGCGCACGGACTGTTGAATAAACAGAGCCACTTCCGGAGAACACCCCATAGCCAAGAGGTTCATCACCTCAACAGCCAACCCGCCAGATGTAACCAGACGAGACAATCCCTGGACAGAATAGGATACGACAGGGGACAAGGAACTACTGGCAACGGCCAGCAAGGGCCCACCGCCAACCTCAACAACAGAGGGAACCACGGTCTCCAGCTCCAAGCAGGTGCAACCAGGATCACCGAAGCCCGATCCAACTTGACCTTCAGCAGGACCCTCGTAATCAAGGCAATTGGAGGAAAGGCATACATCAAGGCCCCCTCCCACCGAAATTACAGCGCATCCACTCTCCAAAAGAAGTTCGACCGAACCAGAGAGCAAAACCGCGCCCTCAGGGCGTTGCCCGGAGCCGCAAGCAGGTCCACCTCCGGCACCCCAAAATAGCTCATTAGGGCTCCAAACACCACCGGTGTCAAGCACATCTCCAACAGGGAGGGAAACAACCTGCTCAAGCGATCCGCCTCCGAGTTCAAGGCCCCCGGCAGATGCAACGCCCTCAGAGACAACAAATTCAACTCTGCCCATCGGAAAATCTGTTGCACTAACAAGTTAAGGGAAGCCACCTTGGCAACCCCTTGGTGGTTGACATAACAAACCACCACCGTATTGTCCTTCCTTGCCAGCACATCCAGCTGTAGGATCCAAGGAAGAAAATGAGTCAAGGACAACTGTACCGCCTTCAACTCCCTCCAATTCGAAGACATCCCTGCCTCCTGGACAGACCAGATCCCTTGAATAGACTGCTGGGCCAACACTGCGCCCCCAACCCAGCTTTCTGGCATCTGTAGTCAGTACCACCCTCTCCTGGGACACAAAGGGAGAGCCCTGCAAGAGGTTCTGATCCTCCAGCCACCAGAACAAGTCCCAGGAAATCTCCACACCCCCTGGAATCAACTGTTCGTAATCCAGAGACCCTGGACACCAATGGCACAGAACATGATTCACCAGAGGGTACAAGTACAATTGAGCCCAAGGAACAATCATTACGGTTGCAGACACCAACCCTTGAACCCGCAACCACTGCCGAGCCGTGGAAGAAGGAGATACCAACACCTTCCTCAGCTCTCGCACCAGAGTCAGTCTGCGAGGCTCCGACAGGAAAACCTTCCCTAGCTTGGTGTTGAAGACCCCTCCAATGAACTGTAGTTCCTGAGTTGGTCACAGATGGGATTTCTCCAAGTTCAGAATCCACCCGAACTGCTGCATGAGACAGCAGACCTCCTGGGTATGTGATTGAGCCTTAAGGAAAGAAGAGGAAGATATCAACCAGTCATCCAAGTACGGAAACACCTGGATCCCTTGTGCATGCAACAACCCCACCAAGGGTGCCAACACCTTAGTAAACACCCTAGTGGAGGCAGAGAGACCAAAGGGCAATACCTGGAACTGGTAATTGTCGACGCCCACACAGAACCGCAGAAACCTCTGGGAAGCCACGTGCACCGGCACATGAAAGTAGGCATCCCTGAGATCCAGAGAAGCCAGGAAATCCCCCACGGACAGGAAGGGCAGAATCATCTGGAGAGACACCATTTGAAGGAGTGATGAAGGATGCACAAATTCACCGCCTTCAGATCCAGAACAGGACGGAAGTCTCCATTGGGTTTTTGGATCAGAGAGTAAACCCCGACCTTGCTGACTCACAGGCACCCTCACCACAGCCCCTTTGGAAACCAGGTCCTGAACCACCTCCAAAAGAGCCCGACATCTGACTGGAGATCGGGGAATGGGACCCCAAATTCTATCTGATATCCCAGTCTGACAACCTGCACGACCCATTGATCCCTGACAAATTCCTCCCAGACCGGAAAAAATGACCTGAGGTGACCCCCAACCTGAGCCCCTTCCGAACCCCACACATAGTCATGATTTGAAAGGACCCGCAGAACCTGAGGCAACTGGCTGACCCCAGGATTTGTGGAAGGAAGAGACACCCCGGCCACGTCCCCTACCACGAAAGGGCTGGGCTGCCATCTTCGATTGAAAAGCTTGGCCAAAAGCCCGCTCATACCCAGCAAACTTTACGTTCTGCGAAGGGCCGACCGGAGCCAACAACTTTTTGTCCTCCGCAGTCTTTTTAATCAAAGCCTCCAATGTTTCCCCAAATAGTCTGGAGGCGGTGAAAAGAATCTTCATGAGAGCAGCCTTCTGCGCCACCTCCGCTTTCCAAGGCTTAAGCCATAACTTCTTCCTAGCTGCTACAGAGGCCCCAGCCACCGCAGCCGCGGCACTAAGGGACTCAAAGGACAAGTCAGCCAGGAAACGCAATTGTTGTTCCAACATAGACAAAGACTCAGAAGGATCCTCCTCCTGTAACAGCTGGTCTGAAATACACTGACAGTCCTTCAGAAGAGACTGCACCAAATAGCTAGTGTTAGCAGCAGAACGAACCACCAGGTTAGAGGCCGCAAAGGATCTTTTCAAAGCCCCTTCAACCCTCTTGACCCCAGGATCAGAGGGAACTGCATCCTCGGACACCACCAGGCTGTGAGATGCCAGTCCCGCCAGCAGGGAATCCACCTTCACCACAGATGGAAACTCCTCTGAGAACCCCTGCAAAGGATACCTTTTAGCCAGAAACCGGGGAAAGGTATGTTTGTCAATATCCTTCCATTCCCCCTCCAGCACATTCCTCACAGATTTATGAATAGGAAGGCACTCTGGCACCCCTTTCTGATAATTGGTGAAAAAGTCCTCTGACTCTTCACCTTCCATGGGATTAGGGAACCCCAAATTGTCCCGCACATGTTGCAGAATACAGTGAAGTTCAGCCCCTTGGACAAAACAACCCTTCACCTCCTCATCCGACTCCTCATGAGGATCATTGCCTGCTGAGGCATCCAACTTTTGCCTTTTAGGCCCTTTGGGCTCTCTGGCAAGAAAGGCCACAGCCACTGCGGCTTCAATCATTTTCTGCACATCAGCCAAGGAAGGAGCAGTGGAAGGCCCAGCTTCCTCACTCAGGCGTTCACTCATCTCTGACCGTCTACCTTCCATTATGAACAAGGTCAGCGGAGTACACACACCCCCTTATAAATCATTCCAATCAACCATGACCCTGTAAGGGCCAACTCGAGGCATCCCTGAGTGCACCCAGCCAATCACCAACAGGCCCGTAGGCCGACCCATAATCCAGCCAATCAGAAGTAGTCAAACCCTAACAAAAACCAATGACCGAACCAGGCCCATGCCTTAAGGGTCCGTGGCAGAGCCCTAGATGCATATCATCATTGGAGCCCGTGAATCAACCAGCAACCCTGGGAAAACACAAGTAAGAATCCAAAAAGCAAATCATAATTTTTTTTGTACTAGTAACCTTTAGAGGGGAGTGTATGACCAGTAGAGCACAGTGTCTTGTAGCCAACCATGACGGGACCCCAACAGAGTGTGAAACACACCCGGCCCCAGCTTTTATGTTAGATGACAAAACATTAATTCGAGCCCCCAAGCACCATTTAATGCAAATCGGCCTCCATAGACCGGCTGCATATCCAAATTAAAGCAAGGAACTCATCGGTTTGACGTCTCGACCGAGCCGGCGCCAAGGCAACCGGCTCCGAAAATCAAACCCAAATAGGAGCAACGCGATCACGTTCATACGAGGCCTGCACCTTCTCCCGTAACAGTCCCTGCTCCCCAGAGGAGGAGCGTTCCCGCCACGCCTCCGGCGTGTCGAGACAGCCTTCTCTGCGCACCTTAATACATAACCCCCCCCCCCGGCGTTCCCGCTACAGCAGGGACCGAACCCGGAAGGGTGAAAGCCGCAGTAGGACAACCGCCTACTCTTCCAGTAAAGAGGCAGCCCGGCCAATAACACATAGTCCCGCTAAAACAGGAACTCAAAATATGAAACACCCACACAGCAGACGCTAAAGCCGACCGCCGCACACTCACATAAAACGGAACAGGGGGCATCAGGTACCCCCCGTAGAGAGTCTTGCACTGACTAGTTCCACAGAAAAAAACAACAGGATGTGCTTACGGGGGTCATGGGTTATATGCCACAGGATGTGGGAGTGGCCTGGAGGGTAGGGATGGGCTAAGCGGGTTTTGCTTGGAAGTTCTGGGGGGAGGAGCTATGCTCATGAGGTATTTACTGTGACGGGGATGTCAGACGAGGAGGTAATGGCTTCCTGTTGGTTTGATCCAATGGACTACTGACCGGGTGACCCCATTGTATTGTTAACACAGCTAGCTAGCCTTTTGTAACAGTGAGGCCGGGTTAGGGGTGTAGGAGGCGGGGTGTGTGTCAGTGGGGAAGGGCGGATGTCAGATGAGCTGTCCCCTCTCTACTCTATACAAATTAGCATGTGGTCAAATGAGGCTGGGTGTATTCGTTCTTTTACAACAAATGTAATCGACCCACCCCTGTGCAAGACACTGGATCCAGCTCCTCTCTTCCCGCTGTACACATCACAACACAAGCACATACTAGAACACTCAAATGGAACACTTGCAAAAATATACTTTGCGCACATTTGTGCCCATGTTTGGGAACAGCCCAGGGGATGATTTTGGGGCTGATGGTATTTGCCATCCTCTTTGTTTGGAGCAATAGTTACTTTTTTCGGGGGTACATACAAAAGTGGACCAATATAAACATTTTTGGTTAAAAAAAAGACTCTTTTCAAAACGGGAAGAAAATACTCATTGGTGCAAAACCCCTGCTAGAATGAAAGGCATGATGGTAGTTTACATAAATAAACTTAAGAGACCAGAACACAATAAATTGTTGTGCTTCCCCTGTGTAGTGTTCTTGGCTTAGGTCCCGCACCGATCCTTTGTCATTCTTTCCATTCTCGCTTCCGCCCTTTTAAAAAACAATCTTTTCACTAACCTTTCAGCCTCACCAGGCCTGACCTTTCTTTCTGTTCCATTACTGCTACTCACCAGCAGCAACCACAGTATTAGTTACCAGGGCCCCCAAGGTACAAGCACAACTAAGGAAGTGCCTACATTATAAATACTTCCCGGACTTGTGAAGTTTTTTTTTGTTTTGCAAGGATCTGAAGCCTACCACCCCAGAGTGCATAGAGCACGCGCTCAAGGAGAGGCAGCACCCTGCCACATTTCTTTCTTTCTTCAGCAGTCTCTGTCTGCCTCGGGCCTGTGTTTTGAGGCCTGCAGCTGAACGCAGTTCTTAAAATTGCCTTCTGTTTACCTTTTTTTTTGTTTAGATTTGTTTGTTGAATTTTTTACATTTTGGTACAATTTAACAAGCATCTTCACATGCCACATGTATGCACCCACTGCATAATATAGACACTTAGTACAGTTGACCTACATAGTGAGGGCATGTATGCCATATTGTTTGTGCGCCGCATAATGTGTATCGCATGCGATAATGCATTGATAAACAGGGGAAGTAAGAACTAGGACAGGGTTATAATTTACTGCTTGACATATGTGACAGCCTCCACCGGACTTGGTGTTCCGCTGCCCCCTCTGTGATGCGCTGCTGCGGCTGCGTGCTCGCCTATTCTACATGCTTAGGGTGTGAGATTCTAGCCGTGGCTGGGTGCACAAATATGGTGTGACCTGGTTATGTACGTGAGGTGCATGGTGCTTGAAACAACATGAATCCCCGTATTCTAGTGCACCTAGCAGCTTCTGACTTAATCTATACTAACAATTGAGCCTTGCATGTCAGCTATCACATGGGGGGGACCTGGGTGACTTCGGGCCATCCTGCCAAGAGTTCGGAAGAACCAGCAGTATCGCATTCCACACCGCTGCCAGTGGGAGCGTTCGGAGCCCTAGGGCGTCCTCCCGGTGCAGTGCCACACTCCGCTTGTGCGCAGCCCGTCAACGATTGCAGCCAGGCTTTTGTACTCAGCGGCCTTGGCGACTTCCAGCGCCTAGTGATTAGGGGCTTGGCTACTTTGAGCCCAAGGTCTATAAATCAGGACGTTACTTTATGCTTCTTGGTTCTCTGGTATAGGCCCAGCAGGCAGGTTTCCCAAGAGCACTCTACTGTACGACCCGTGCATTCGGCTAGATGCGTTGTGACTGCTCCCCAATAGGGGGTGAGAGCCGTGCAGGCCCACAACATATGCAAAAGGTTTGCATCTATCAATCTACATCTCGGGCATCCGGCATCTGCCCGGCCAAAGTATCTGTTGATCTTGGCTGGCGTCATATACGCCCTTTGAAGAATATAATATTGTATTAAATGGAACCGGGAATTCCTTGGGCTATGCCTTGGGTCCTACTAGGATGACCGTCCATTCATGTTCGGTGCACTGCCTCCGCAGGTCTGCGTCCCAGCGCTGCCTGAGCGATGTTAGCGGATGTGCCGAGTGTGTTCGCATGGACTCAGCGAACCATTTAGTAAGGTGCTTGCCAGGGCCCAACTCATGGAGATATTGAATCGTAAGATGTGTTGTGGGTTCTTGAGCCATGTCTCCCCACAAGGCGCACAGCGCCCTTATCAGCGTGGCGTATAGGAGAATTTGGCCTTGCGGTAGGCCACTGTCTTCAGCTAACGTGTTGAATAGCACTAATTGCTGGTCCTGAAACAGGTCTCCGAGGGTATGTAATCATGCAGTCTCCCAGGCAGTGAGCTCTGCAGTGGAGACTGCACGATGTTGTCTTGGTGTGCCAAGTATGGGTAAGGAGGGAGCATACGGGGTAGTCCCCTTTGTGAGCTTTAGGCTGCGGCAAAAGCACTTGTAAGTGTCTGACACCAGAAGTTGAACCGGAGTGGCTCCCCTCCTGCCGGGGTCGAACAGGGACGCAATTTGGGGCTGTGTGTAGCCGGATTGCTGCATGGCGGTGTCCGCTAAATGTATACCACTGACCCAGCAAGCCACCCATTGTAGCTGCGCCGCTAAATAATAGTGTTCCATGTTAGGGGCAGCTAATCCACCCCGGTCGATGGGCAGATAAAGTTTTGCTAGAGCTACCCTGCTATGTGTACCGTGCCATATGAATTGCCTCGGGTCTCGCTCTAACGCATGGAAAAGCGAGGGTCTAATATATAGTGGTAGGTTTGTAAAATGGTAGAACAGCTGCAGAAGCACCACCATTTGCAGGAGCGCAATACAGCCCATGGTGGCCAGTGGGTGGGTGCGCCAGAAAGACATCTGCGACCTCACTGCCGATGCCCAGATAGGGAAATGCCGACCACTGCCAGGGCATCGGTACACCACCCAGCACCAATTCTGGATCAGGGGTAGCCTCGATGAACGGGTACAGTCATGACTTCCCCCAATTTACCCGTAGCCCTGATAAAGACGCAAACTCCAACAGCGCCCTCTCAACCGCTGTGCATGGCCTACGGACATCCTGGAGGTATATCAGTAGGTCGTCAGCATATAGAGAAACTGCGTGAGTGCCCTCACCCAGGGGATACCCCATTCCCCACCGGTCTAACGGAGAGACTCGGCCAGCGGCTCGATAGCAAGCAAAAATAGCAGCGGGGAGAGCGGACACACCTGTCTAGTACCACGCTCGATTGGGATCGCTTTAGACACATAGGGACCTGTCTTAATTTTGGCTGTGGGTTGCGTGTACAATAACTTACCAGACCCAGGAATTTTTTTCCCGGCCCGTATTTGTTAAGGGCAGCGAATAAGAAGTCCCATTCTAGAGTGTCAAATGCTTTGTCCAAGCCTGAGTGTTCGCAACTCTCGCTGGAATAACGGGCCACTCGTAAGAATCAGCGTATATTCAGCGACGTACATCAAGCAGTTACGAAGCCATTTTGGTCTGCATGCACTAATTGCGGCACCAGGGGAGCTAGTCTACATGCTAATATCTTGGCCAATACCTTGTAATCTGTGTTCAACAGCGCCAGTGGTTGGTAGGAACCTAGCAGTTCCGGATCTCTGTCTGGCTTAGAGAGTGAGACCAGTAGTGACTCACGGAGCGACTCCGGGAGGACAGACGACTCTTGTGCACTACGATACACTGACAGCAAGTGCGGGGCTAGGATCGTTTGATATGCTTTGTAGTACTCAGCAGAAAAACCGTCAGGGCCGGGTGCTTTACCAGTTGCCGATGTCGTGTGTTCTCCCCCCGCTCCTTACCGCCTGGCCTGTACACACTTTCTGCTGTGCTCTGCCTTCACCGCCCTACACCGGCACTTCATGTGCACCCTCAGGCCTCCTGTCTACTGTCATCTCTCCCTGGCTGCTGCAGTGCCACGGCCGTGAAGGAGCTTCCAGCTCGACCGTGCTCGCTTCTCAGTTCGGCTTTCCAAGATGGCCACGAGTCACGCCACCCGCAGTATCGGCATTGGGGGCCTGTAGGTTCCGGGTCACGGTATTACTCTTGTTCGACCACCCACACACTGCACATCGTTGTCTGCTGCACTGTGAGCCCGCTCAGCAAGGGAGATGATGCCAGCAGTCGGATGATTGTAGTGGATAACAGGGCCGTGAGCGTGGAGCTGCTTCAGAGCACGTCCGCAATCTTGGCTGGCAAGCCATGCCCCCCGCCTTCTGTTTACCTTTTATGGTTAGAATAACAGCTTAGTAGAGAGGCAATTTCACGTGCAAGCCATTCAGCACCGCAAGCCGCAGCAGCTTTAATCACCCCCAGAGAGGCAAACAACTGGGATCATCATGGGATACAAAACCACTCTGTGTTTAAATGAGGAAGCCATTCAGATTATTTTATGTTCTATGTGCAAATACTGTTTGCATGAAGCACTTAGTCAGTTATCTCTGAAAGACAAAGGCAGGCGACCTGGTGTGGAGGAAGCTGATGTGCAGTTTTGGAAAATTGAAATATTCCGATTTTTTGGGAGACCGCTTTCTGATGTTGCCTTAAGTAGGCCCCTGCCACAGAGTATAATGGGTTAAGATCTGTTATAGTTTTACGTGGGACATATGCATAGCGTTGGATTCTCTGCAATTCTGACAACAGTGCTGAGAAATGAAACTCCCTAACCTTTGTACATCTCAAAGTTCTGTTACTCAAATCCCTTTTCTACAAGTCGTCAAACTGGAATTTACTTACATAATGCTGTACCCCTCGGCAGTCAGACTCCTATTGCTTGAAAGAGGACATCTGTTGTGGTAGTGGTAGAACTGCTGGACGGCTGTGTTGCCCTGAAAGCTAGTAACCAGAAATGTGTATGATCCAATTTAAGTTAAAATCCTTGCTAACGTATTTAGTGCTATTATTAAATATAGGGGCATATTATCAAGGGCAGTATCGCCACTTTAGCAGCACTTTTTGCCGATAAAGCGGCGATATTTTTATCGCCCTATTAGCAAGCTGTCGCTAACAGCTGTTAGCGACAGCTTAATGGCGATAGCGGCCGTTTTGTTGCCGCTTTGCATGTCAGCGATAATTATCGCTAATGACATGCAAAGTAGGCGTTCCCAACTAAAAGCAACTGCAAACAGTCGCAAACACAACTTCCCCCTATTATCAATGCCCGCGAAGCGATAAAAAAAGTCACGCTAACCGCGATTATCGCTGGAATTTAACACCTGATAAAAACTTGACTTAACCATCTTGTCAATGGGAGGTGGATTGTAAGGTTAAGTCCTCACCTGCCTATTAGCAAGCTTTTCATTAGCGCAGTGAATTTATCGCTGGATTTCCCGCGCTATTGCTGGGTTTCGCCGCTATCGCTGGATTTTTTTATCGCCTTGGAGATAAGCGTTGATAATAACGCGTTATCACCGCGATCAAATCCAGCGATAGCCGTCGATAAAAAAAACAGCGCTATGCGCGCTTTGCGATAATTATCACAAATCCTTGGTAATATGCCCCATATTTATTTCCAAGTGTAGCGTTTAAAATTTAGCGTCATTGCTGCCCACTTCTTGAGTGCTTTTATTTAAAAAATGAGGTAAACTTTAAGTTTGGGTCAGTCAGTGAATATCAGAGGGTATCCTCCAAAGGGATACTTTGGTTGTGTTCGCAAACTTCAAGAGTTACACTAATGAAATCATGACATTAATAAACAGTAAAACGTTGCCAATGTTTGGCAGGTAAAACCTTTATCACTTCTTAGGCCATATTAAAAAATAGGTTTGTGAAAGGCTTACAAAGGATTGTTTGCACTCATGTTGCATAAATTTGATAAGCGTTTCCGTATACATCCTTACCCGATCATAGATATCCATATCTAGCTCTTGCATATTCATGCTTTTCCACCTTACTCACATCCGCTCTTAACACTCATACATATGATTACACCTCTTGCATTTTAGGGCATCTCTCTACTTAATAATCCTCTCATACATATGTAAGCATACACCCAGCTAATAATCCATGCTTATCCCTTCTTACATTTTAATGCTTAACCCTCTTATATCGCCCTCATTTTTATCCATGTTTATTCCCGACAGTTATCCATACTTATCATTCCTACCTATACATTTATGCCCACGTGTTTATGGATGTTCTTTTTGCTTACACAAGCAAACATGACTTCCTCCAAATGCATCAATGTTTAGTCCACTCAACAATATTACATGAACGTCCATCTAGTTTGCATAGTTCTGTTTCTTTTAATCAGTTTGAAAAAATGTTGGATCTCTGCCCCCTGCTATGGACTATGGGCTGCCAAAGAAGCTCTGGGCTATGGCCTCTCTAAACATGTTATATCTTTGTCTTCTGTGTCGCTCCTTCTATTTCAGGCCTATCTTGACTGTCAGAGGACTAAATTGACACTAAGACCTGAAAAAATATTAATCACTCCTTCTTTGCACAGTCGTGGTTTTAGAACAGGTTCTTCTATTCTGCTGCTGAGAGGTCAGTTAGGAAATCTTAAAAAGGACAGATTATTCGCACACTCTCCCCTTTGATGAAGATTGTATACTGAACTGAACATCTGATATTTTTAAATATAGACCAATGTCTTTGTAAAACTAATGTCTCAGTATTACCATGGTTAAAGGTTTGGTAAACTTAAACACCAAAACACATATTAAATATAAGTTTGTCTGTAGCACTTACGTTGTCCTGAACTGACTCAAGGTGCCGACAAATTTGACACTGATCCAAAAGGAGGCACAGTGAAGTAAAGCAATTAGAGACTTAGATCACACAATTTTGTCAGATGTGGAAGCTGAGATGTGAACCCTAGTATGTCTTTGAAGCCCCGCCCACTCGCCGCCCATATTTTTAATTGGCTTGTGTCATTGTCCTTCGTAAACGCTGGCTTCCGAGTCGTTATTAGGCTTGTTAGTCCCTTCTTGGAACTGCCTTGTCTGCATTTGTTACCTCCCATAACAACTGGAACTTTTACTTGTCTTGTTACACTGTCTGCTTTATCTTGGCTGTGAGCACTTTTTTGTTTAATGATTCGCCTTATTCTACCCACTATGGCTCAGCACGCCACCCGCTTTTATTTTTTTTACTAATGTCGGTCCGCTTTAACTATAGCGGCTGTGTTTCTTTATTTATTTATTTTAGCAGTGCGGTCCACTTTAACTATAGCTGCCACACTTACTTATTATTATTATTATTTTGTTTGTTTACTAGTGCACATGCAGCGCTTTCACATTCATAGAGGCCGAACCGCTTTCTTTAGACAAGCCGCGTCTAAAGAATGGTGCACGCCCGTTATTAAAGTGAAAGCGTGGCATAGGCGCCTTTACAAAAAAAAACTTGACAAACAGATGCTATTTGTTTGTCAAAGTGCCCCATTCCACAGTTTCACTTTAATGTCGGCCACGCCCCTTTCTTTAGACACGGCTTGTCTAAAGAAAGGGGCGCAGGCTCCATGAATGTGAAAGCACCGCATGGGCGCTTGTAAACAAACAAATATTTGCAGTGCAATAGGTCTCACATTTGCAAGAGTTTAAGCTATTGCATTGCCAATAGCTCAAACTCTCGTAAATGCGAGACCTATTGCATTGCAAATGCTTGTTTGTTCTGCTTTTATCTTTCTGTTGCCCTTATTGTGCCTTGCCTTCTGTTGCCATGATTGTGCTAGTGTCGCTCTGTTGTGTCCATTAGTAATTTTTGTTTTCTGACCATTCTGCTATTTTTTTCAACGTGTGCCTGCCCAAACTGTGAACTGTGCCAAGTGGCAAGTGCCGGCTGTGTTCGCCGCGCTGCCTATCGTGGGGGCGAGTTGAAGCGGCAAGAGGAGACAAGGCCTGCAGGTGCCTGGGCCCTGGCTCAGTGTGTAAGTGGATCTGCTGCGTGGCAAGCATCTTTCAGTGTATTGCATACATTTAAACCGTGGCCAAAGTCCGCGGCCGTACCCGAGGAGGGGCAGAGGCTTATGCATTGTCGTGTTGCGCGTGCACTGTATGTGTTTGACTACAGTGTGCATACTGATGTAACCAACATAGAATAGTGCAATAGTCTCTAACGGCCATCATATTAAGTCATCGGCAGTTTGAGGAGTCGCTGTTGGGAGCTTCTGCGAGTCATCACCAGGCGGCCATACTGCGGATGAGCTGTCCTCACTGAGGGAGCACTCCGAGGAGGCATCCAAGTCTCTGGCGACCTTATGGCTCCGCATCCACGCCGCCGTCTGCAGGGCTGAACGCCTTTCCTGCATCATTTGCTCCAGGCCCGGGACCGGGTGGCGCCGTGTGGGCAATCCTCTAGCCCTCCTGCGATTTTGAGCGCCCTCACGTCTGTTCCGTGACGTGTGATGACCTGCTGTTTCCAGCCAGTTCCAGGCCTCTTCAGCTGTGTTAAAAAAATGGGTGGAATCTTCTGCGACCACGCGTAGGCGTGCAGGGAAAAGAAGGGAGAATCGGATATCAAGCTCTCGTATTCGTCTCTTAACCGCCAGGAACGTGCTTCGTTGTCTCTGTACCCCCAAGGCATAGTCTGGAAAGAAGAGGACTGATGCGTCATTCACTTTAACTGTCTCCCTCGTGCGTATATCATGAAGCACTGCGTCTCGATCTTTAAAATTGAGTAAGCTGAACAGGAAGGGCCACAGTCCAGTGCCCGGCGGTGGGCTGCCCGAAGACACCCTGTGGGCCATTTCCACTGCAAAGAAGGCGGAGAGCGTATCTGCTGGCATCAGGGTTCTCAGCTATTTCTCCGTGTACGCCACTGCATCGCGGCCCTCCACTCCCTTCAGTATGCCCAGGGTATGGACATTGTTGCGGCGAGAGCGGCCCTCGGTGTTATCCATTCTGTGCTCCAGCATGCGCAGTTGCTCAGTGAGTTCTCGCAACTCGGCAGATGTGGTTTTAAGGGCTGGGAGAGCCTCATCAAGTTCTACCTCAATTTCAGTAACCCTCCCTGCTAGTTTGCGATGGTCTGCATGTAGTAACGTGAAGTCAGATGTAATTTTATCTAAATGGCCCTCCAGGGATGTGCGAGTCTGTGACAACGAGGCCCCAACCTGTTCTACTGCCCTGAGTACTGTGTTGATTTTGGATTCCAATGTGGGGGACCCAGCGGGCTCTGTCCTCTCCTGATCTTGGCATGATTGCTTGGCGGCCGCGCCTGACTGTGTGGCTGCTGTGCCTGTTCCAATGAGCTGTCTTCCCATCTTGTACTTCATCTGTGGGGCACTATTCTACAAAGGCGGGACCTGTTGAACCAACTGACGCCACAGGTGTCAACGCTATAACACCTAGACGCTTCAGTGTCAAGGGAGCAGCTTTGCTTACCACCCCAGCGGAGGCTCATGCGATAGGCTCCAGCTACCCACACTGGTTGTGCTTGAGCTAGCCGGGGCACTGCACCAGTTGAGTTCTTCATATGGCAAGACTTTATGGATTTACACGCAGGGACCTCTGCGATTCACTGGCCTCATGGGAGACACCAAGTCCCGCATTAAGTACTGTATGAGCTTGTCATCTCCACTCACTGTTGCCTCTGATCTATGATCTCGCTGTGAACATCAGGGCAGCAGAATGGGCGCGAATATACTGCTGGCTGCGTCCTTCTCAGGCACCGCCATGAGCCACCCGCGTACCATTAGGGCGTTTCGCTATTGTGTAGGCCTAGACTTGATTTACTCCCCGGACCATCCCCAGCATTAAATACATAAATGGTGTGGGACTCAAAACCTGAGACAGTTCAGAATGCAAGGATATGTTGCGTTGCAGGGGTCTAGATGGTCCCCACTCACTGTGCATGCTAGATTGTGAGTGCCTTCTCCCACAGTGGATTACGCAAGCATGTGCGTCAGCGCCGTGTGGTTTCTGACCAGTCCCTCCACATCCCCCCGGGCACCAACCACGGGACACCAGACAGCACCAGATTGCGGGCCCTGTGTTCTCGGGGCGCAACCCAGGCACCTTCCGCATCCAGGTCTGGGCTCGATACAGCCCCCGGGCCCCGTCGGATGTCAAGCTCGCGGTCCGCGCACTCCAGTCACTCCGGGCTCAGGGCCGCGCCCTGTGCTCTACTCCCAAGGCACCCCAGTCCTGTCAATGTGCCCTTGGGGGCAAGCAACTGCTGCGCAAACTTCTGCCTTGCACGCCTATACCGCGCGGCCGTCAGCCGCTCCCCCAAGGAAGCAGTCAAGCCTCCATCTGGTATGGCGGCAGCATCCACCAAGTCGGGCAGCGACGCACCTCTGGACCCTCTGCCCCTGGGCACGCCAGCTGCCTGCAGGACGTATCCTCTGTCTTGTTCGCTCACGGCAGGGCGTGCTACCTGTGGGTGGGCCTGGGCTTGACACAGCCCCCGGGACCCGCTAAGTTCGTAATGGAGGGAGCGTCCGCGTCTCCAGCGCCAGGCTATAGCCGGACGCGGCGTTCCGGCCTGCGACTGCTGCTCAAGGTGCTGTGGCCAGCCTGCGGTGCAACAGGTGGGACACGCGCTGGAGGAAGCCGATGTCATGTGTTCTACCCCCCGCTCCTTACCGCCTGGCCTCTACACACTTTCGGCCGTGCTCTGCCTTCACCGCCCTACACTGGCACTTCATGTGCACCCTCAGGCCTCCCGTCTACTGTCGTCTCGCCCTGGCTGCTGCAGTGTCACTGCCGTGATCGCTTCTCAGTTCGGCTTTCCAAGATGGCCACGAGTCACGCCACCCCCAGTATCGGCATTGGGGGCCTGTAGGTCCTGGATCACGGCATTACTCGTGTTCGACCACCCACACACTGCACACCCTTGTCTGCTGCACTGTGAGCCTCCTAAGCAAGGGAGATGATGCCAGCAGTCGGATGATTGTAGCGGATAACAGGGCCCTGAGCGCGAAGCTGCTTCAGAGCACGTCCGCCATCTTGGCTGGCAAGCCATGCCCTCCCCGCCTTCTGTTTACCTTTTATGGTTAGAATAACAGCTTAGTAGAGAGGCAACTTCACGTGCAAGCCATTCAGCACCGCAAGCCGCAGCAAGTTTAATTACCCCCAGAGAGGCAAACAACTGGGATCATCATGGGAGACAAAACCATTCTGTGTTTAAATGAGGAAGCCATTACGATTATTTCACGTTCTATGTGCAAATACTGTTTGCATGAAGCACTTAGGCAGTTATCTCTGAGAGACAAAGGCAGGCGACCTGGTGTGGAGGAAGCTGATGTGCAGTTTTGGTAAATTGAAATATTCCGATTTTTTGGGAGACCGCTTTCTGATGTTGCCTTAAGTAGGCCCCTGCCACGGAGTATCATGGGGTTAACAACAACCCTGGATTATTTAAGGAGGGACGCTGCGCGACCGCGGTTGGCCCTGAGACAGTGCAACAGTTGCACGCACGTCATCTCTGCGAATAGTTGTGTTCTGTTCTTGAAGTTCTGTGGCATAGTTTTACCTTTAAAATAACGAGCAGCGATCTTGTGTTATAAATTTTTTTAATAATTTTTAACTGCATTATTGTACTGATTGAATTTGGCACTGTATTGAAGTTAATAGGCGGCGGGAGGGGGAATCGAACCCTGAGTTGGGCTGAAGACTAGCACCGCCATTTTAGACAGTTAGCGGTCTAGTCAACAACCCTGGATTATTTAAGGAGGGACGCTGCGCGACCGCGGTTGGCCCTGAGACAGTGCAACAGTTGCACGCACGTCATCTCTGCGAATAGTTGTGTTCTGTTCTTGAAGTTCTGTGGCATAGTTTTACCTTTAAAATAACGAGCAGCGATCTTGTGTTATAAAATCCTTTAATCATTTTTAACTGCATTATTGTACTGATTGAATTTGGCACTGTATTGAAGTTAATAGGCGGCGGGAGGGGGAATCGAACCCTGAGTTGGGCTGAAGACTAGAACCGCCATTTTAGACAGTTAGCGGTCTAGTCAACAACCCTGGATTATTTAAGGAGGGACGCTGCGCGACCGCGGTTGGCCCTGAGACAGTGCAACAGTTGCACGCACGTCATCTCTGCGAATAGTTGTGTTCTGTTCTTGAAGTTCTGTGGCATAGTTTTACCTTTAAAATAACGAGCAGCGATCTTGTGTTATAAAATTTTTTAATCATTTTTAACTGCATTATTGTACTGATTGAATTTGGCACTGTATTGAAGTTAATAGGCGGCGGGAGGGGGAATCGAACCCTGAGTTGGGCTGAAGACTATAACCGCCATTTTAGACAGTTAGCGGTCTAGTCAACAACCCTGGATTATTTAAGGAGGGACACTGCGCGACCGCGGTTGGCCCTGAGACAGTGCAACAGTTGCACGCACGTCATCTCTGCGAATAGTTGTGTTCTGTTCTTTAAGTTCTGTGTAACCCTGGGCGTAGTAGCACTTCACGTAGCTACGTGAAGTACATTTTGAACTACACGTAGCTATGCAAATTGCGTAGTGCGTAGCTGTGTGTTTGACTGCACTGTACAATAATTGCCAAAGGCATCTTGCACAATGCAAGTTAAGATAAAATAAATATCTCTGTCTTTATATGCTAAAATACATATAGCATTTCACAAAAGTGAAATCAATAAATTAACAAGCAGTGAGAGAGGTGATGATTTTGGTATCCTCCCTAATCTAGGGAGAGAACCAAGCAGATGCCTTGAAAACAAAAAGCACATCTTTTGAACGATTCAGTGGTGGTCCCATCCTCTTAGGACCACCCCAAGCACAGTTATTGGCAAAAATACAATCCCAACCAAAGGCCCTGCAAAGCATTATGGGACGAGATTAGCAGTGGGCAGTGAATATTATAGTATCCAATATCAAAATAATTCTACAAAGAGCTGCAGTTCCACTAGTCGTTACTAGATGTCCCTCACGAGTCAAATGCAAAAGCTTCATGAAAGGGTTTCAATGCTTTTGCATTTGACTCGTGAGGGACATCTAGTAACGACTAGTGGAACTGCAGCTTGATGTTTTAATAATTTCAATGCTTTTGCATTTGACTTGTGAGGGACATCTAGTAACAACTAGTTGAACTGCAGCTCTTTGTAGAATTATTTTGATATTGGACACTATAATATTCACTGCCCACTGCTAATCTCGTCCCATAATGCTTTGCAGGGCCTTTGGTTGGGATTGTATTTTTGCCCATAACTGTGCTTGGGGTGGTCCTAGGAGGAAGGGACCACCACTGAATCGTTCACATGATATGCTTTTTGTGTTCAAGGCATCTGCTTGGTCCTCCCCTAGGTTAGGGGAACCCAAAATCATCACCTCTCTCATTGCTTGATATTTTCATTGTCAAAGTTCACTTTTGTGAATTTGTTATATGCTTTTTAGCATAGAAAATTGCTTTAACAAAGCATTTGTATGTGTTTAATATACTGCTGCTACGCTACGTCACGTCGATTAGCACAGTTTTTTACTTTGCTACGTGCAATTTGCGTAGTAACACAAACTTTGCATGCTCCGTGAGCGTAGCTAAGTATTATGCCCAGGGTTAGTTCTGTGGCATAGTTTTACCTTTAAAATAACGAGTAGCGATCTTGTGTTATAACATTTTTTAATCATTTTTAACTGCATTATTGTACTGGTTGAATTTGGCACTGTATTGAAGTTAATAGGTGGCAGAAGGGGGAATCGAACCCTGAGTTGGGATGAAGACTAGAACCGCCATTTTAGACAGTTAGCGGTCTAGTCAACAACCCTGGATTATTTAAGGAGGGACGCTGCGCGACCGCGGTTGACCCTGAGACAGTGTAACAGTTGCACGCCCGCATCTCTGCGAATAGTTGTGTTCTGTTCTTGAAGTTCTGTGGCATAGTTTTACCTTTAAAATAACGAGCAGCGATCTTGTGTTATACATTTTTTTAATCATTTTTAACTGCATTATTGTAGTCATTGAATTTGGCACTGTATTGAAGTTAATAGGCGGCGGGAGGGGGAATCGAACCCTGAGTTGGGCTGAAGACTAGAACCGCCATTTTAGACAGTTAGCGGTCTAGTCAACAACCCTGGATTATTTAAGGAGGGACGCTACGCGACCGCGCCGCTGGCGCAAGGCAAGCCCGTCTGCGCCCGTCAGCGTCCCGGAGGCGGCCGGGGCCAGAAATGCTGTCGGTTTGCTACATCCCTCTCATGGCCCTGTGCATCATAGTCGGGCGGAGCTGTTGGGTATCGGAAAGTTGGTGAGTTGCTGCCGTCCACAGGCTTTGAATCCTGCGGCGAAGCCACTTTTTTGTAATAAGTGTAAATGGGAGGCTGACCTGTCTAGTAGGGAGCCTATTGGGGAAAATAAGGCAACGTGGCCCAGTGGCTCCCGCAAAGCTACGTGTTCCCGGGTAGGCGGTCATCTTACGGCCTGTCTATTGAACACCCGGTCCATAAAAAAACACGAGCTACAATTGTACGATCTTTTACTTGATATTAAACCTGACTTAATGTTTGTCACCGAGACCTGGTTTAATGAGGGTTCCAACCCCACTATCGCTAGCGCTATCCCACCAGGCTATTTGATCATAAAAAAGGATCGGCTGGTTGGCAGATGGGGAGGTATTGCGATAATTTTTAAAAAACATTTCCCATAGAGGAGGTAGATGGAGCTGAGAGCCTTGGCTTCCTCTTTACCGCATCCGCGCATCAGGCTTTGGCAGGTGTACTTATTTACAGACCTCCCGGTCCGGCCGGCAGGTTTACAGAGTCACTTAGCCAAGCTGTCTCTCCTGTTGCCACCAAATATAAGCATTGTGTAGTATTGGGAGATTTCAATATCCATATGGATAATCCAACAGAATCTGAGTCCATGAAATTGCGGGACTCCTTGGAGCTTTTTAGTCTGGTCCCCTATGTGCACCTTTGTACCCATGAGAAGGGTCATACCTTAGATCAGATTTTCTCTAATATCAGAATTGAAACGGACACCCCACTTCCTGTGGTGTGGTCCGACCATTTTCTCTTATGCTTCAGAGTTCCTAAGGTATTACCTCACGTCCAACCTCACAGCACGCCTTGCCCGTATAGTTTTAGACCTTTCTGCCAAATGACGTCTGAGGCCATGAAGGCAGCCTTAAGTCACCATCTGATTCCTTTCTGTGGGGATCTTGAGATAGATGCTCTCAGCCTGGAGAACTGGTTAGAGGACCGTGTTCTTGATCAGGCCCCCATTTCCACCCGAGTGGCCAAATCTACCCGCACCTCTACTCCGTGGTTCACTGAGACTCTTAGGAAGAGCAGAAGTGCTTGTAAACGGTTGGAGAGAGTCTGGAGGATTAAGTTTGATCCTGAGGACAAAGTTAGATACAAACTGGCCCTGAAAGCCCACTACAAAGCATTCGTGAGGAGAAGAAACACTTTTTTTCCTCTAAAATCGAGGTAGCAAGCAATAAGAGTAAGGAAATCTTCAAAATTGTTAAAGATTTCTCCTCCCCGAGTGCGGTGGGAACTCCGTTTATCCCCTCTTCTGCCTGGGTAAACCACATTGCAGACTACTTCTACAATAAAATCTGCACCATTCAAAAGTCTTTTTCGACTTTATCTCCTGTTAAGGAAGATGGGGCGGGGCCCCTAAGTCTGGCTAGACCTGGCACCAGACCCTCCTTCACTCAATTTCTGCCGATTTCTTTAGAGAAATCTCTCGAAATAATTAACTCCCCTTCGGATCACTGCCCAGCAAAAATACTGTCCGTCATTGCAGAGACCCTAAATCCAGCCGTCAACTTGGTTTTGAATTCTTCATTACAAAAGGGGCTGGTCCCAAGTCGCTGGAAAATGGCCAAAATTATTCTCCTACTGAAGAAACCCTCTGCAGATCCGACAGTAGCCTCTAATTACAGGCCTATATCACTGTTGCCTTTTTTTTCTAAAGCTCTAGAAAAGTACGTTAATCTTCTACTGACGTAATACTTGGAGGCCAATCATGTACTCCATGATAGTCAGTCTGGTTTCAGAACCCATCTGAGCACTGAAACTGCCTTATTGGAAGTTTCTGAAACCATAAAAGAGCAACTAGATAGAGGAGGTAGCGCAGTTCTGACACTATTAGATCTGTCCGCTGCTTTCGATACCGTGCCCCATGACCGGCTCTTACAAAGCCTGTCAGACTGTGGCATCGGGGGCACGGTACTCAAATGGTTTACCTCCTTCTTGAACGACCGTCAACAGGAAATTTGGTCTCCACCCTTCTCGGCTCCCATCCCGCCTATGAAGGTGAGGATCCCGCAGGGGTCTATCCTGAGCCCGTCATCGTTTAATATTTACATGGCTCCTCTTACACTTCTAGCTGAGTCCCACGGTGCCAGGATAGTGTCATATGCCGATGACACTCAACTGTTGTTCACGTGCGACAAAGGCGCTGGTTTTAGAGGCGAGGAGATTAACACCTGTCTTACGGAGGTTTTCTCTTGGTTGCGGCTTAATCAACTAAAATGCAACCCAGAAAAATCTGAGATTATCTTTTTTGGTTGCCCGCCTTGTGAATCATGGCACCAATGGTGGCCTCGGGATATGTCCCCTCCTACTGCTCCTGTTGGCATTGTGAAGAACTTAGGGGTCAAATTAGATACAACCCTAACAATGAAAGCCCAAATCCAGACCGTGGTGGGCACGTG
This sequence comes from Calotriton arnoldi, assembly GCA_963921515.1. Classification (NCBI taxonomy): domain Eukaryota; kingdom Metazoa; phylum Chordata; class Amphibia; order Caudata; family Salamandridae; genus Calotriton; species Calotriton arnoldi. The sequence continues at coordinate 1,076,705 of CAWUFW010005719.1, forward strand.
CTTCGGCATGCTGAAAATGTTAAAAAAATGTCTTCCTCTGCTACCGGTCGAGTACCGGAAGACAGTAGTCCAAGCCTTGATTACATCCAGGTTGGATTATGTTAACATCTTGTACCTGGGCCTTCCTGAGTATTTATTGAACCATTTGCAGGTGGTTCAAAATGCAACGGCTAGAGCCATTCTCATGGTAGGTCCCAGAGCACCCATGACTATCCACCTGAGGGTACCGGTACGTTAAAGGATCCAATTTAAAGCACTGGTACTAGCATTTCAGGCCTTTCACGGCACAGGGGCCGTATATCCTAGGAGAAGGGTTCAACACTAAGAGCCGCAACGAGCCCTGAGGTCCTCAGGACCGTCATTGATGCACATTCCCAAGTTTGCCCGCTCTCGGATAGGCGGGCGTTAATTTCAAGTGCTGGTTGCCTGCTCATGGAACGGGCTGCCTCTCTATCTTAGGCAGTCTCAGGACTTGATGACTTTTAGAAGACAGCTAAAAACTTGGCTTTTCCAGCAGTAATCTCCTTTTTCTGCCGTGGCCTGACTTTCGAGCTCTGTTTCCTGTCTTTCAGTGGTCCTTTTGCAGCGCCGGGACACTCTGTGGAGTAGCCGTGCGCTTTATAAGTACCTATTTCATTCAAGATCTGTTATAGTTTTACGTGGGACATATGCATATAGCGTTGGACTCTCTGCATTTCTGACAACAGTGCTGAGAAATGAAACTCTCTAACCTTTGTGCACATCTCAAAATTCTGTTAATCAAATCCCTTTTCTACAAGTCGTCAAACTGGAATTTACTTACATAATGCTGTACCCCTCGGCAGTCAGACTTCTATTTCTTGAAAGGGGACATCTGTTGTGGTAGTGGTAAAACTGCTGGACGGCTGTGTTGCCCTGAAAGCTAGTAACCAGAAATTTGTATAAGCCAATTTAAGTTAAAATCCTTGCTAACGTATTTAGTGCTATTTTTGAATATATTTATTTCCAAGAAATGCGTTTACAATTTAGTGTCACTGCTGCCCACTGCTTGAGTGCTTTTATTTAAAAAATGAGGTAAACTTTAAGTTTGGGTCAGTCAGTGAATATCAGAGGGTATCCTCCAAAGGGATACTTTGGTTGTGTTCGCAAACTTCAAGAGTTACATTAATGAATTCATGACATTAGTAAACAGTAAAACGTTGCCAATGTTTGTCAGGTAAAACCCTTATCCACTTCTTAGGCCATGTTAAAAAATAGGTTTGTGAAAGGCTTACAAAGGATTGTTTGCACTCATGTTGCATAAATTTGATAAGAGTTTCCGTATACATCCTTACCCGATCATAGATATCCATATTTAGCTCTTGCATATTCATGCTTTTCCACCTTACTCACATCCGCTCTTAACACTCATACATATGATTACACCTCTTGCATTTTAGGGCATCTCCTTACCTAATAATCCCATCATACATATGTAAGCATACACCCACCTAATGATCCATGCTTATCCCTTCTTACATTTTAATGCTTAACCCTCTTATATTGCCCTCATTTTTATCCACGTTTATTCCCGACAGTTATCCATACTTATCATTCCTACCTATACATTTATGCCCACGTGTTTATGGATGTTCTTTTTGCTTACACAAGCAAACATGACTTCCCCCAAATGCAACAATGTTTAGCCCGCTCAACAATATTACATGAACGTCCATCTAGTTTGCATAGTTCTGTTTCTTTTAATCAGTTTGGAAAAATGTTGGATCTCTGCCCCCTGCTATGGACTATGGGCTGCCAAACAAGCTCTGGGCTATGGCCTCTGTAAACATCTTCTATCTTTGTCCTCTGTGTCGCTCCTTCTATTTCAGGCCTATCTTGACTACCAGAAGACTAAATTGACACTAAGACCTGAAAAAATATTAATCACTCCTTCTTTGCACAGTCGTGGTTTTAGAACAGGTTCTTCTATTCTGCTGATGAGAGGTCAGTTAGGAAATCTGAAAAAGAACAGATTATTCGCACACTCTCCCCTATCATGAAGATTGTATACTGAACATCCAATATTTTTAAATGTAGACCAATGTCTTTGTTAAACTAATGTCTCGGTGTTACCATGGTTAAAGGTTTGGTGAACTTAATAAACACCAAAACACATACTAAATATAAGTTTGTCTGTAGCACTTAAGTTGTCCTGAACTGACTCAAGGTGCCCGCAAATTTGACACTGATCCAAAAGGAGGCACAGTGAAATAAAGCAATTAGAGACTAACATCACACAATTTTGTCAGATGCGGAAGCTGAGGTTTGAACCCCAGTATGGCTTTGAAGCCCCCGCACACTCTCCGCCCATATTTTTAGTTGGCTTGTGTCATTGTCCATCGTAAACGCTGGCTTCCGAGTCGTTTTTAGGCTTGTTAATCCCTTCTTGGTACTGCCTTGTCTGCCTTTGTTACCTCCCATACCAACTGGAACTTTTACTTGTCTTGTTACACGGTCTGCTTTATCTTGGCTGTGAGCACTATTTTGTTTAATGATTCGCCTTATTCTACCCACTATGGCTCAGCACGCCACCCGCTTTTATTTTATTTACTAATGTCGGTCTGCTTTAACTATAGCGGCTGTGTTTCTTTATTTATTTATTTTAGCAGCGCGGTCCACTTTAACTATAGCTGCCACACTTACTTATTATTATTATTATTTTGTTTGTTTACTAGTGCACATGCAGCGCTTTCACATTCATAGAGGCCGAACCCCTTTCTTTAGACAAGCCGCGTCTAAAGAATGGTGCACGCCCGTTATTAAAGTGAAAGCGTGGCATAGGCGCCTTTACAAAAAAAAACTTGACAAACCGATGCTTTTTGTTTGTCAAAGTGCTGCATTTCACTTTAATGTCGGCCACGCCCCTTTCTTTAGACGTGGCTTGTCTAGAGAAAGGGGCGCAGCCTCCATGAATGTGAAAGCACCGCATGGGCGCTAGTAAACAAACAAATATTTGCAATGCAATAGGTCTCACATTTGTGAGAGTTTAAGCTATTGCTTTGCCAATAGCTCAAACTCTCGTAAATGAGAGGCCTATTGCATTGCAAATGCTTGTTTGTTCTGCGTTTATCTTTCTATTGCCCTTATTGTGACTTGCCTTCTGTTGCTATGAATGTGCTAGTGTCGCTCTGTTGTGTCCATTAGTAATTTTTATTTTCTGACCATTCTGCTGTTTGTTTCTGCCCCAGTGCCCACTCTCTTTTTCCGCTGTTGCCACTGTTTTTCTTCTTCTCGCTTCCCGTCTATACTAGCCCCTCCCCCTCCTAGGACCTACTTAATGGAGGCTGTGGTGCAGCCGTGTAGTGGACGATGCAGCGGGCGCGCCACTGGCACGCCAATGACAAGATCGTCTGCTCCCATCCGCCCCTGGACTGCACCGAGCGCCAGGAACCCTGGATATCCTGTCATCTACAGCTACAGCGGTGCCGAGCTCACGGCCTTGGACCCCAGACTACGCAACAACTTCTGCCACACTTCTCCATGCTCAATAGTAGTACCTTGCTCGTGCCACCACTGCCTATTCTCCTGCAATACCGGAGCACCCACACGTACAACTGCCACCACCGTGCCTTCCACAACGTCGCATGGACAACTCCAGAACCTCCTGCTCAAAGCTCAATCACTCTGCAAACATGCCACTGACATCTGGGACATCATCACCTCCCTCACTCCTGATGTCGTGTTCCTCACTGAGACCTGGCTGAGCCCTGCATCCTTGCCTGACATTGCCACGGCCAAGCCCATCGGTTACAAGATAGCACACCAGGACAGCATCAAGAAACATGGAGGTGAAATTGCCAACATCCACAAAGAAACCATCCAGTGCACCACTGCAGCAGACAATATCACGCAATCCAGGAACACCGCAACTTCGATCTCAAAACATACGGCAAAACCACCATTAGAGGCACCCTTGCCAACAGACATCCAGGACTGCGCCCCAGCTTCTGTGACACCATCCCAGAGTCATGCACCACAAGCCATCGACACCAAACACTACATCTTCCTGGGAGACCGCAACTTTCACCTCGACAACCTGAACGACAAAAACACAGCCAACCTCCTCAAAAGCATGAGAAACATCGGCCTCATCTGACTAGTTGCCAACCCCATATGCTTGACCCCATTTCACAGCCAGCAACAGAGTCAAATACAGCCATGTCACCAAACTAACCTGGATGGACCACTCCATCTTCCACTTCACCATCACCACAGCCTTTGGCAGCACCAGCAAGCCCCCCAGCACCTCACACCGCATCTGGAACAAAGTATCTGAAAACCAATGGACCGACGCCCTCAACACCTCTCACCTGAACACCACAACCAACCTTGAAAAGGCTGTCAAGAACTTCACTGCCTGGCTCACCGGCAGCGCCGACAAAGTCGCCCCCATCAAACCCACCAAACTCAAGAGAACCACCAAGCACACCAGCTGTTACACCTCGGATCTGAGAACCACTAAATGCAAATGCAAGTAACTAGAAAGGAAATTGTGCACCAGCAAGGAACCCACAGACCGCACTACCTTTGAGACATCGCACAACCACTACTACCAACTCCTGAAAGAGACTAAAAAGAACACCCTATCTGACTGCATCGAAGCCAGCTCCAACCACAGCAAAGAACTCCTTAGCATCATCAAGGTATTCTCCAACCCCTCAGCAACCAAAAACACCATCACCCGTGCCAAGAACTCTGCGACACCCTGGCAGACTTCTCCCACGACAAGATCTCCACCATCTACAAACACTTCGAACCACAACCTGCCACCTCTGACATCCTCAGCCTCCTTGCCACCACAGACGCAAACTCCGACCACTGGATCACTGCTTGGAACAAACTCACCACCACCATCATGCAATCCTTCCACTCAGGAGCACCCACCGACTCCTGTCCCCACCACATGTCGAACCTCGGAAACAGGACAACCAGCAACAACCTCACCACCATCTTCAACACACCCATCAATGTGGCCATATTTCTTGAAGATTGGAAACACGCTGAAGTCAACCTCCCCCCTCAAGAAACCATCTGCCAACCCCAACAAGCTCAATAACTACCGGCCTATCTCGCTGCTCCCCTTTCCCGTCAAACTCCTCGAAAAGGCCATCAACCTCCAACTCGCAGAATACCTAGAGAACAACAATCTGCTAGACCCATCACAGCGCTAAAACTGCCCTGATCTCAGCCACTGATGACATCAGAGCCCTCCTAGACTGGGGAGAAACAGCAGACCTGATCATTCTCGACCCCTCAGGGGCCTTCGACACTGTGTCCCCACCACATCCTAATCAAGATGCTTCATCATATCGAAATCCAAGACAACGCCCTCAAATGGAGCACATCCTTCCTTACAGGAAGAACCCAAAGAATTTGCCTACCTCCCTTCACCTCGGAACCCAAGAACATAATCTGTGGCGTCCCTCAAGGCTCATTGCTCAGCCCCACACTGTTCATCGTCTACATGACCTCCCCCCCGGCCAACATCCTCAGAACCCATGGAATGAACATCATATCCTTCGCAGATGACACCCAGCTCATCCTCTCTCTATCAGAAGACCATCCAACACGAGAGCCAACTTCTGACTGTGCATGACCAGCATCGCAGACTGGATCCAAAACAACTGCTCCAAACTCAACACAGACAATACAAAGTACTGATCTTCGGGAACAACACTTCCCCTTGTAACAACTCCTGGAGGCACGCTGAGGTAGGACCTTCACCCACTCCTACAGATTACGCCTGGAACCTCTACATCATCCTGAACAGCAAACACACCATGAAAAATCAGATCAATGCAGTCTTCTCTGCCTGCTTCCTCACGCTTTGCATACTCTGAAAGATCTTCAAATGGCTCCCTTTCAGCACTAGACATACCATCATGCAAGCCCTTGTCACTAGCCGCTTGGATTACGGCAGCGCGCTCTTCGTAGGAATCACCACTCACCTCCTCAAGAGACTGCAGACCATACAGAACTCAGTGGCCAGACTCATCCTTAATCTCCCCATATGGACCCACATCACCCTCCACCTCAAGAAACTCCTCTGGCTCCCCATCCACAAACTATGTCAAATCCAGATGCTGACTCACCACCTACAAAGACCGGCACAATCAAGGACCAGCATACATCAACCACCGCTGAGCTTTTACCAACCCACCAGCCACCTGTGCTCTGCCTCCCTCTCCCTCGCTTACACCCCCTTCATCCACTGAAGCAGCAGTAGAGGACACTCTTTCTCCTACCTCACCACAAAGTCCTGGAACGACCTCCCCCTCCAGACCTTACCCTCTCTTGAGGAATTCAGAAAGGCACTCAAGACCTGGTTGTTCAACTGATTCCCCCGAGCTGATTGGCCATCAGTGCCTGGCTAGCCTCGCAGGTGATTTGCAGCGCTTTAGAAATCCTGTTTGACTGATTGATTGATCTATTCATAGCAATTACGGAACAAGAAGAACAACCCCCTAAAAGCAGTGGTCCATGATGCCCCCCTGTGGAATCATGATCTGTGTCAAAGGACACAGGAACAGGATGACCCATATACCCTTATTGAGGCTTATAATGGTTTCTTTAGCCTCTCTTAAAGTTGAAGTTTGTAGATTTTTATAGTGCAGCTTATCACTGGTGAGGGTATCCAGGCGCTGTCAATAGGCACATGAGATAAAGTGAATTGCTCAGAATCACAGGATGTTGCGCCAATGCCGAAACTTGAAATATGCTGCATAATTTTAGGTGTCTGCTTCAAATGGGAAGTGCACTCTGTGACGTTTTAAGGTCTGCATGGTCTTGTGACTTAGGTATGTCTCTACTTCCACATGTATTCTCGTACGTGTTATGCATCTGAAGATGCTAGACATATAAACACAGGTATACGTCTATTTGTATGTTTCTTTTATATATGATGCCACTAGGAAAAGGTGCAGACACATGCATGCATGCTTTCAGGAATATGATGAGACTTACAAGAGACACATGCAAAGGGTTACTAATTTATATTTAGCTAGGCCCAACACCCTAAGTGATTGTAGAATGGTGAAGGTGCAGCTCAAAAGTGAGTTTTAAGACATTTTGGCAGAGGAATTAGTGATTAGGCTACTTTGTATGAGTCTGTGAAAAGGTACACTTGAAATACACCATATAATGTTAGGTGTCTGCTTCAAATGGGAAGTGCATTCTGTGAAGTTTTAAGGTCTGCATGGTCTTGTGACTGAGGTATGTCTGTACTTCCACATGTATTTTCATACTAATCCCTCTGCCAACATGTCTTAAACCTCACTTGTTACCTGCACCTTCACCATTCTGCAACTACTGAGAGTGTTGGGCCTAGCCAAATATAAAGCAGTAACCCTTTGCATGTGTCTCTTGTAAGTCTCACCATATTCCAGAAAGCATACATGTATCTGTCTGCACCTTTTTCTACTGGCATAATATGTAAAAGAAACATACAAATAGACGTAAACCTGTGTTTTATACGTCTAGCATCTTCAGATGCATAACACTTATGAAAATACATGTGGAAGTACAGACATACCTCAGTCACAAGACCATGCAGACCTAAAAACTTCACAGAATGAACTTCCTATTTGAAGCAGACACCTAAAACTATGCAGCATATTTCAAGTATAGCGTTCCACACACTCATACAAAGTAGCCTAATCACTAATCCCTCTGCCAATATGTCTTAAACCTCACTTTTGAGCTGCACCTTCACCATTCTGCAACTCTTAGGGTGTTGGGCCTAGCCAAATATAAAGCAGTAACCCTTTGCATGTGTCTCTTGTAAGTCTCATCATATTCCAGAAAGCATACATGCATGTGTCTGCACCTTTTCCTAGTGGCATCATATTTAAAAGAAACATATAGACGTATACCTGTGTTTTATACGTCTAGCATCTTCAGATGCATATCACGTATGAGAATACATGTGGAAGTACAGGCATACCTGAGTCACAAGACCATGCAGACCTTAAAACTTCAAAGAATGCAGTTCTCACTTCAAGCAGACACCTGAAATTATGCAGCATATTTCAAGTATACCTTTCCACAGACTCATACAAAGAAGCCTAATCACGAATCCCTCTGCCAACATGTCTTAAACCTCACTTTTGAGCTGCACCTTCACCATTCTGCAACTACTGAGAGTGTTGGTCCTAGCCAAATATAAAGCAGTAACCCTTTGCATGTGTCTCTTGTAAGTCTCATCATATTCCAGAAAGCATAAATGCATCTGTCTGTACCTTTTCCTAGTGGCATCATATATAAAAGAAACATACAACTAGACGTATACCTGTGTTTTATATGGCTAGCATCTTCAGATCCATAACACGTATGAGAATACATGTGGAAGTACAAACATAACTCAGTCACCTTAAAATTTCACAAAATGCACATCCCATTTGAAGCAGACACCTAAAATTATACAGCACATTTCAAGTATATCTTTCACAGACTTTAATTTTTTTCCCCTGTTGTGCCACTGTTATTGTGCCCATCTGTGTCTTGCTCTAATTCCACCACTGTTTTTATTTTCTCGTGCCTGCCTGTTCCTTTTGCCTTTCGCCGCTGCTGCCCCTGCGGCCCCTCCCCCCGGAATTCCCCCCCCGGATTTCCCCCCGGAATTCCCCCGGAATTTCCCTGCTCCCGCCTCTCAGCCTCTCCTCCCTCCCACCTCCCCTACTTAATGGCGGCCGCTGCGCGGTCGTGCGCTGGCGTGCCAAAGGCAAGCCCGTCTGCGCCCGTCCGCGGCCAGCGCCAGGAACCCTGGACCTCCCACTACCCATCGCTATGACACCACCACCCTCCTCGCACTCAACCCTGGAAGACTTCGAGAATGCCAACAGGCCTCGCCGAACACGACCCACGGCCAGTTCTCCTGCCTCCACTGCAGCCAGACCCTCACCGCCACCCCGGCCTCCAACACCGCTGACGTCAGCACCGGTGACACCCTAAAATGCATCCTCCTCAACGTACGCTCCGTACACAAACACGCCATGGAAATCTGGAACCTACTCGACTCTCTTTCGCCGGACATCGCCTTCTTCACAGAGACCTGGACCAACACATCCTCCGCCCCCGACATCAGCACCGCCATCCCAGACGGATACAAGATCCAGAGGAAAGACCGCCCCAACCACCCAGGAGGGGGCCTCGCCATCGCCCACAAGGTCACCCTCCGCCTCACCACCTCCAGCGAAACCTTCCCCTCTGCCGAACATCTGCACTTCAAGATCCAGACCACCCCCAAAGCCACACTCCGAGGAACCCTCGTCTACAGACCCCCCGGCCCCCGAACACCCTTCGCCACCACCATCACCGACTTCATCGCACCCCACGCGATCGCCTCAACAAACTACATACTCATTGGAGACCTGAACTTCCACCTCGACAACCCCAGCGACCCCAACTCCACTATCCTTTGTGACAACCTGAGCAGGCCTCGGGGTTCAGGGTGTTTCTACCCTGCCCCCATTTCTTTTTTTAAACCTTTTTTGTTGTGACTCGGTTCAACCAAGTCACAAGATGGCTGCCAACACTTCCTGGTTTGAAGTATTGGCAGCCAATCAGAAGTCAGCTCGTGATCGAGAGGGTTCGTGGATCCACTGCGGTCACCAGATATCCATATTTTTTTAAGTATGAATTTCTCAGGAACTACTGGATGGATTTACACCATTTAAAGCAAAGAGGGCACTCTAAACCAAGAGCTTCCTCTCTGCCAAATTTGGTTTAATTCCGTTCAGCAGTTCGGGCTGTAGCTGCGACAAAAGTTACCTATGGAAATTAACATGGAGAAAACACGTTTTGGGCCCCCCTTTTTTCTCGGCCCCCGCTTGACGAATCACCCTGAAACTTTCAAACAGGAGCTGACCGGAGTGGGCCATTATTTTTTTAAATTTCGCGAAGATTCGTCAAATGGTGTCAAAGATATTGGCAAAAGAAAAAACGCTTTTTGAATAGAAACAAGGTCCTAACTATAACTACCGACTGGCGACCGCCAGTAGGTAATAATCTCAAATAACTTTATTTTGCCAATCAAGCCATAAAAGTATAGGATAAAATATATCTTGTTGATCAGATTTAAAAAGAGCTAAAAACAACAATACAGCCTATCGCAGAAAAACATAAAATTATTCCATAATTTAGGCAGGCAAGCATAATTAAATACATAAACAGATATCATACTTCATAATCATATGTAGTAAAAATACAACAGTACAGCAGCACAAGAGACAGAAAGAGTCTCACAATAAGACATAAGGTGCAAAGTCTTCCTTGTTGCGGCTATGAAAGGATCGCCCTTGTATTATAGTCCACATGCATCCCAAAAATGTACCTACTGAGGAAGCAAACAAAGGGTGAGAGTCCGACCTTAAAATTCTGAGAGCAGAAGAATGGCTTTGTGCCCAATTGTTTATATAAAGATTTTATCCATATCTGGCGGGGTCAGGGATAAGCTGTACAAACAAAATGTGATATACAGATTCATCTGCTGTTTTACAAGCTGGGCATAACAAAGAATCAATAGCCATCCATTTGCAAGTGAATTTATTCAGGGGTAAGGCACCAATCTTGAATTAGAAATAAAGTTTTCTGTCCAACACAACTGTTATACTATGCCAGTATTGTTCTAGTACACTAATACATTTAAAATTAACAAAAATTCCCCGGTCAGTCTACCTCTGGTGGCTTTGTGAACAGCATTCTGGATTGACCTGGACCAGAAATGCTTTTTAGAGCATCTTTAGAGGGGGAGGAGGCGCAAGAGGGAGTCACACAAAGTTCGGTCTAATGGAATGAAATTAGGGGCTTTTTGATTTTAACAAACAATGGGACTTTATTAAATATATCTGATTTGATGACGTTCTGAAGTGCTAGGGCGTAGTTGTAAGCTCTATGGTGGACCATAACCTTCTCCAATAAAGTAAGGGGTGCAATCTAGCTTTGCTATCAATGACTTTACTACCCATGTCAAAAAGTATAGGGAGTAGTGGTGTACTAGGTGGCAGATGAGCTAGGCTCCTCAAGAACTTGTTGTCATCACTCAATAGTCATATGCTGTTGGAAAAGCCTCAAAGTTCTGCTCCATTTAGAGCAGATCCCACGCTTTGGCTTCATAAATCTGCAAGACAGGACTGATAGGTTTGCAGAAGGATGCTCGGTGTTCCTTCAGAATGACACCTGTAATTTGTTAATGTTTGATGATCCTATTGACAATCTTACTCTCAAGTAATCGAATTAGTCCAGCCCCCAGTGAAAGCCTCCCCTTGTAAGATTTATGCTGGTTGAATGACATATATTTATTTTTTAGGTTGCCAGTAGGTAGTTATAGTCAGGACTTAGTTTCCATTTGAAAAGCGTTTTTTGGCTTCCTAATATTATTGGCGCTGTTTGACGAATCTTCACAACATTTTCCCCAAAAAAGGTACTGCTTTGTTCTCCATGTAAAGTTTTGGGGTGATCAGTCAAGCGAGGGCAGAGCGTAAGGGAGGGGGTCAAAAAATGTGCGTTTCCCATAGGGATTTTAGACACGACTACAGCTCGAAACACTGAACGGAATTACACTAAATTTGGCAGAAAGATAGCTTGTGGTCCAGAAAGAGCCCTTTTTGTGATTTAGTGTAAATCTGTTCAGTAGTTTTGGAGCTATTAAAAGAAAAACAAAATATAGATATCTAAGGATGCGGATCCTTTGCGGAACCACTAAGGAGGATTCGCAAATCCATGTGCCATCAGCAGTCTGGTGATTGACTGGCCGCAACTTGACTGGAAAGTTGTGGCCACCATTTTATAGATCAGATAGATCAGAGCATGGTTGTGGGGATATAATTCATTGTCTAAACTGATTGTTAGGGTCAGGGTAGAGGTAACATGACCCAATGGGTGTGTTACAAGAGTCACAGTGGGACTCTTATAGGTGAAGAAATTGCCTTAAAATCTTTTGTACACTTGTGGGGATTCATGGATCCATTGCTGTGCTTAGCACAGCCCCTGTGTGGATACGCAAATCCTGTCGTAACTTTAAAAAAGAAAGTCGCGGTCACCATTTTATTGATTGGAGCACAGTCGCGGGGAGTAAAATGTAATGTATAAACTAATTGTTGGGGTCAGGGTAGAGGTTCCCTGACCCCATTGGTGTAGTATAGGGGTCGCAGTGGGACTCATAAAGGTGAAGAAATTGCCTTAAACAATTTTTTTGTTTTACACGTGCGGGAATTCACAGATCCGCCACGGTGCTCATTGGCAGATCTGTGGATCCTGCCTTAATTTTTTTAAAAATACAAACTCACACACCCACTCACAGACCCAGATCAACACTCACACACCGACTCAGAGACCCACACAGACACTCACACACCCACCTACTCAGCGACCCACACAGACACTCACATACCCACTTATAGACCCACACAGGCACTCACACACCTACTCACAGACTCGCTCACACAGCCACTCACAGACTCACTCACAGATCCACACTGACACTCACACTGATAGACCCTCTCGTAGATCCACACAGACATACACACCCACTCACAGACCCAGTCAAACACTCACAGATCCACACAGACACTCACACACATACTCACAAACCCATACAACCACTCACACACCCACAAAACCACTCACAGACCCATACAGCCCCTTATACACCCACTCACAGAACAATACAGCCGCACACATACCCACAAAACCACTCACAGACTCATACAGCCTCTCACATACCCACTCACAGAGCCATACAGCCACTCATACACCCACTCACTGACCCATAAGGCCACTCACACACCCACTCACAGACCCATACAGCCACTCACACAGTCACTGAAAAATGCATCCACTCACACACCCACTGTCAAAAGTTACAGATGTCAGTAAGGATTGTTTTTAAAAAAAAATTAGAAATTCACATAACAAACAAAAGTTACAGGGGCGTTATATGTAGAAAATAACATTAAAAAACCTTAGAAATTAACTAAAAAAGACAAAAATGACAGAGACGTTATAGTTAGGCTCAGATTTCACACATACAAAACCATAGAAATTCAGCAGTTATAGTTACCTGAGCTAATTATAACTTACTCTCCCACAATGCACTGCTTAGGACATCATATATTACATCACTCATGACATGGTCAGTGACATCAATGATGACATCTCAAATGACATCACTCATGACAACACTGATGACAACATCTAGCAAAGTAAGCTTCAGTATACTTCATAAAATACATTTAAACTTTTGAAAATAACAAGGAGACACAGGTGAGAGATGTACAGCACAGAGCTCACTGTAACCTTATCAACTACTACACTCACTTATCACCTAAGAGACAGTTCTCATTGGATAGTCTTCTGAAACACAACAGTAAACACTAATGACCAAAGTAAAATGTCTAACCTTATAGGCTAGTCTATGGAAACCACAACAACACCATTCGTGAACCTGGAAAGAGGTTTAGTGCAAATGTCAGATGGGCACAAACCACTGCAACATACAACCAGTAGAGAGGTCTTACCGGACAGGCCACTGTGTCCCAAACCACTAGTAAAGTTATTGTTCATCCTGGAGAAAGGTGTGAGCAGAGATGTCAGTCTGTTTCAAATGTCTACTACACTAAGCCATCATCCTAGAGAAAGGTCTTAGTGAACAGATGCATTTATCGCAATCTACTACTACAGTCATTCATCACAAAGGAGAGAGGTCTAAGAAAACTGGTCAGTATGTCATAGAACAGAACTATACTCAGCTGTCACTGTGGAGTTAAGTCTCAATGAACAGCTTATAGTGTCACAAAGCACTACCATACATATACATCAGCAGGGGACATATGACAGGGTAGAGGCTAGTTCATTGATAAATAGTACTTCCACTTTAAAAATGGGTTTATAGATCAGATGACAAATGTTAGAAATGATATCACTCAGTAGTACATAAAGAATAGTAATTTAACTTATACAGTAGCTAAGTATATATCTTTAAGTCTCAGAAACTTTAACGAAACACACTCACTGGATGATGTCATCAGTAATGTCATTTCAGATGCCATCAGTGATGTTACTGACTATGTCATGAGTGATGTAATATGTGAGGTCATAAGTAGTGCATTGCGGGGGATGTAAGTTATAGTTAGCTCAGGTAACTGTAACTGCTAAATTTCTATGGTTTTTTTGTCTGTAAAAGCTGGGCTATAACATCCCTGTAACTTTTGTTTTTTTCAGTGAAGTTCTACTTTTTTTTATTCTGTTTTTCTAACTATAATGTCCCTGAAGCCTTTGATTTTTTGGGGGGAATTTCTAAGGTGTTTTAATTTTATTTCCTAACTATAACGCCCCTGTAACCTTTCTAAAGTTTTTTAATTTTGTTTTTATTTCCTTACTATAAATATATGTATCAAACATCAAGGAGTTGCCCCCAGATGAAGTGCACTCTTTGAAAGAACCTTTATTTCATAGGAGCCGCTTCGGTAAGTTGCACAACATGGCATCACCTGACACGTTTCGGAAAAACTTCCTTCTTCAAAGGCTGCACGCAAGAAAATGTCCACAATTAGCCACCAATAAATACCCTTTAAAACATCATAGTCCTCAAGTGAGTATAAAGCCAGTGCAAAGTTTTATTGGATTGGTAGTCTTTAGTAAGGCCCATGTGGGCCTCCATTCCATTACGTGTTCAAAAGTGCTTTTTTTATTGTTGTGTAAGTCTCACCCAAAAGCCTGCTCCTTCGCTCAGTACTTATATCCACAAAATGCTGCCCCAAGGACTGGGGGAGTCCGAAACACGTTAGGCCTCTGAAAGAAGAAATACAAATTCTCTGTATCTTGCTGGCTTTGCTGCATTCCAAAATAATTAATTGGAATCTGTTTGGGAGTGCACCTTCGTCTGAGGGCAACCTTTCTTGTGCATTTAAAAGGCCGGTCAAGCCGTGAAGGCAGCACCACTGCATGAAGGAGCAGGTCTGTGTGACTTATCATTTGTCACATTTGGAACAAAAGGTTCAGGAGATTTCCAGCAAACCCGGTAAAGTTACTTTGAATTTGCCCAGTGGAGGGTGATGAACTGTGTTTTAATTTCATGTTTGGCTTCAGCAAACCCACTTGGGATAAAACGAAATGTGCAGGACTACTTATACCAACATGCACTTGCAGTGATGCTCACTTTAAGAGGCCCACTTCAGGGTAAAACTTGGTGAACAGGTGCCTACAATCAGTCTGCTAAACTGTCTTGCATTTGGCCTGTGAGCATGGACTGGGGAAGTCCGAAATGAGTTAGGCCTCTGAAAGAAGAAATAAGAATTCTCTGTATGTTGCTGGCTTTGCTGCATTCCAGAATAAATAATTGGAATCTGTTTGGGAGTGCACCTTCGTCTGAGGGCAACCTTTCTTGTGTGTGTGTGTGTGTGTGTGGGGGTGTGTGTGTGTGTGTGTGTGTATATATATATATATATATATATATATATATATATATATATATATACACACACTTGACAAGTTATCGTGGTAACGTGGTCACATCCACTTACCGTGTGGGCACTCTATCGTGGGCGTGATCCCCTGCTATAAAAATCCACAAAAAGCTTGGACACTCAAGACCAAAGAGGACGGGAACTCCAAGGTAGCATTGTATCCCAATTCTTTTTTTGAGCGTGGAGATTCCAGCTGTGACGTGTTTCGGCTCAAATGACCCTTTGTCAAGAGACAAGCCCCACTAACATTTAAAATAAATACAAAAGCCTGTAAAGACACTGAAAAAATCCTACATTAGGTGTCGGACCGGTGTATTGTACATATTCATAAAGTTACATGCAAATAATAATTGGCACATAATTCCATTTATATATCACAATTTTGACAGTGCTCAACATAAATAACATAACATAAAACCTCACAAAATCATGAACATTAACAAAATACTTATGTTCATGCAACAAACCAATTCATACGTTCGAGCATATCCCCTAGGTCGGGGTACAAGCTCAAAGTTCAGCTACAAAAATAATAATTCTCCTAAATATACTCTGCAGCAGTATCTCATAGCCAGAATTCTGCCCCAATGGACAAAAAGTACATAACACTCAGCACGAAACGGGTGGAGGAATCCATATAACATCATGGAGGTAAGTAAGTTAGGATAAATGAACAGAGAAATATAAACTGGCAATTTCCAACATGCACAATGCAGTGGCATAGTGCAAATTCTTTCCCAGTGGGCAAATATTTGCATTCATAATATCATTGATACCACACGTAGTCAGTAGGCTGATAAACATGCCAGATTCATTGATTGTCCACATAATCATCTCCATCTCTGTTACCAGTGCTGCTCAATTCCTCCGAATCATGGAAAATTTCATTCGGCTTCTACCAATCTGACCATGTCACTGGGGGTAATCTCCAGCTGAATCCTTGATACACGATACGTTGAACCCCGGACACACCGAGCCACTCTTGTCTTGGGCCCAGGCACTGCCTCTAATTTACTTTTTAAAATAAGTTAACTATTAATTTTAAACTAATAAAATATTTAGTTATTAAAGAATGAATAAACATAATATATATGGTAATTATTTTATAATTAATATTTTATTTGTTTAAAATTAATAGTTAACTTAATAAAAAAGTACATTACATTTTTAAATTTTTATAATTTTAGCAAAAATGTAAATGTCATTTACATTATTTAACACAACTTGTAATTGACTTTACTAAATATTAATTTAAAATAAAATTGCTACATATGATGTTTTTATTTTGTTGAACAGTTATTATTTATAAAATGGATTAGTATATGTAAATTGTTTAATCATTTAATAAACATTTATTTTGAAGTTGTAATGTGCTCTAGCATTATATTTTATTAGTTCTAGGATAAAACAATTGTTTAAATGGATTTGTGTTTATATTTTTTTACAAAAAATAAATATTTAAAAAATAAAAATTATCAAACCTTGTTAGATTATGGTTATTTGTAAAGAACACTATCACCCACGAGGTATCCTGGCCCAGGTGTGTGTGCCTAGCCCTGCCTATATTAAGCTGGTTAATTTAAAAGCCGGGTATTCAGCTTATTGCAGACTTCAAGAGGAGAGAAGGAGACTCTTATGTGGAAAGAGAGACAGTTCCCTGCTTCAGGAGCGATGTAAGAGAAAGTCCATCCTCCTGATCTGGTTCTGTATATGTGTTGAGTGTGTGTGAATAGCAGTCCTGAGGAGCAGAGGTGTCTAGGTGGTTGATGGAAGGAGATCCGACTTTACAGATAGATGGGGCCTGAGTTGTGTAGTAATTTCAATGTCTGTGGGAGGAGTTTAAATTGAGCGTGTTTGTGTATTGGGAGCCAAGGGAGTTCCCTGAGGTGTGGTGTGATGCGAGTTATGTGTGGGACATTGAGTATTAGTCTGGCTGCCGAGTTCTGGATTATTTGTAGTATGCATGGTGACTTGTGTATGAGTGACAGTTTCTCTAGTGTTTTTTGGGAGCCATTTGAAGATCTTCCTAAGCATCTTTAGTGTGTGGAAGCATAAAGCAGTGACAGCGTTGACATGTGCAGTCAGTCAGTCGTCAGTCAAATCACTTTATTTCGCCAGTAAATAAAAACGGCATAAAAAGTATTCTACAAGACAATATAAATCACGATATAAAAAAGGAGCGATAAAAGAGTATAAAACAGATAAAAACATAATACATCATGACTAAATATTCTGCTCACTAGGACATGTGCAGTCATGTCCAGTTTGCTGTCGATGATTCCTGGTGAGGGTTTTGGGTGTGGGTCTAAGTTTGGCTGGCTACCAGTTGGAGTCCCATGGTGTGGTGTTCTATTTTATTTAATTCTTTTTATTGAAATTTTGATAGAAACCTTACAATCATATAAAACGTCCCCAAATTATCACCACAGCCCATCCCAACAGTACCTCAAACCCTTGCTTATGAGTGATTGAATCAGCATGTCAAAGCATTCAACCGGGAGTCACCTCCTCTGCTTGATACCATTCCTCCCATGTCCATTGACACCACAGACCTGGCGGCTTATGGGTGAGACTTTAGGTCAGTGTCTAGTACCCCTCCCCCCCAGGACCCTTCACAGTATCTCACACTAGCACTCCAGCTTCCCACTCTCGGAGGCCCAGATTCTCAAAAGATCATGGAACACAGCAGCTAAAAATGCTGCGTTACGTGACAGAAAGTGAGCAGGGGAGCAGCATATCTACAGAGATATGGCTCTCTCCTCCTCTCTACCTAGCGCCAGCGTAGCTTTTAGCTGCCCTGTGCCAGGCACACACTTTAGCGGCATAGTGCTAGGGTGCGTGCCTGAGTCTACCATAGGTTTTGTACTGGAAGGGTACCCTTCCTATACAAAATACTATGACTAGACAAGTTTAAAACGTTTTCCTACTGTGTATGTGTGATGTACAGTGCAGTAAACATGCAAAGTTGGAAAAGCAAGGAGAAATGAAAACATTTCTCCTTTTAACGCCTGCTTTTCAGCGGCATTAATTGTTGGTGCTAAACCCTGTCTACTAATGTTAGTAGATAGAGTTTAGCATCAAAAAGCATGGGTGGTTGCATGGGAACGCCCATTTACCACACATATGGTATTGATGCGCTGTTTTGCATTACTTTTCAATGCAAACTAATGCAAATACAAATTTGCTTTAGTTTGTTAATCCCCAAAAGGTTTAGCATTAAAAAAGTAATGATAACCCGACATTAAACCTTTTTAAATCTTGGCCTGAGTGTCTCCTTCCTGATAGTCAGAGCCCGGTAGGCCATGATATTCTCTCCATTGACCCCAGATGTGGTGAGGTGTTCCTGTTGAAGATCATTTATTCAGTCTTTTCATGTGTTGAGCTTCAAACAGCTGTCTTTCATCCAGTTAGTGACTTTGGTCACACGGGCGTTGAACATGTTTTTTCTGTTGGGTGTCTTGTCCCTTTCCCTATGTTTTGCCGTAAGGTGATTGCTACAGTGGTGGAGATGTCTACCTACAGGTGAAAAGTTTGAAGTAGTAACTTTGCACTCATAAATTTCGCTCCACCCACTGGTTTTAGGAGGCGGAGACATGTAAGTCTGCATTTTGGAATAAATATACCCTTGGAAATGGTGAATAACTAAAAGTAGTAAAGGTACTACAAAGTGTAAAAGCGAATTAACATATGTAGATTTACTCACGAGTAAATATACCTTTGTGAATAGACCCCAATTGTCTTGCTGCTTCAGTGAGGAAGTTGTTATCTCACATGAGACTAGTTTCTTGATACCAATCTGCAATCCTATTGGTTTAATCAGTCTGGTATTTATACTTCCACAATCATCTTGTAATGTACCCTTTTGCAAAAGTCATTGTAAATAAGCTGTTTTTCATTATGAACAATGCTCATCATTGTTCAATAGACAACATGGAGGAATGCTAGTTTACTGCTTGGCTATGGGTTCTTTTATGAAGTGGCCAAGGCTACCCCTTAAACTGAAATTAATCTTGGTTCTTATTCCATTCATAGACCATGAGAAGGTCTCTATCTTGAAGGCCCTACAACTATTCACAGAACATAGACGTTTCATGGTCCACCTGAAACATATGCATGCTTCACATTAAGCAAGTGGTGGATTGTTCACTTCAACACGTTAGGAAGTTTGTACATTTTTTTTAGCTAGGCAATCAACGAATTGCACTGGAGCAAGGTTTGGTCTGATCAAAGCTGTCACAATGTTTTTTGGGCCATATCACAAAAAGTGAGCACTGGAGTGCTAATTTACGACAGATCTCTACCTCTGTGTTGGGATGACTGGTACCTTAAATAGTAGAAGAACTGGGTCAGTGGTATTTGGACACCATAAATATTGGTAAATAATTGCCATTGGAACTTTGAAGAAATGTGCTACTTTTGACTGGATAGTTAACACTTGCTGAACAACAGAACACAGCACAATCACATAACACAAAGCAAGTTAACAACACAATAAAACATAACAGGACATATATCAACAAAGCAGTTACAACAGAAAACACAACACCCACAGCACAACTCAACAACAACACAAGGAGCTAATGCAGCACAAAAAGACACAAAACACCACCACCACAACAAAATGCAACATAGCAAATACACACAAACATTCTGGTCACACATTACCACTTCCACATATCTACTTTCATATTACACTGATGTGAAATATTTGCAACAGCACTGCTTTACTTACAACCAACGACACACAAGATTTGGAGCAATGGTATTTTACCACATTAGGCAGCGGTAAATGGTTGTTTCTCACTGGAACTTCATGTCAGTGCCTGAAATGTATCAGCATTTGCTGACAACCCTAAAGTAATTCCAGAGCAGTGCAAAACACAACCCAATACAAAGCAAAGTAACACAAAAATATATTTTTAAAAAACGTTAAAAACTGAATACAACACAACCAAAGTGCAATAGCTCAATGCAATAATGCCGCACAAAAACAAAAAGAACAATTGATGGACAGAATGCAGCAACACAAAAAAACAATACATCTCTACCACAACAAAATGTAACACAAAAAATATGCATAGATATTCTTTAATGTGCGTTAGTAAATAGTGTCTGTACCACGTACAGTCTTAACCCCAAGGTAACAGCGCCAGACTAAGTTGTTTTGTGATCCAGCCTATAGTCTCCTCGATTTGGTAATATGCTTGTCAATAGCTGAAAGGAGAAGCAAACCAAATGGAAGTGTAGAAAGAAGGTTTAGTACCTTTGGTACTCTCAATCCTCTGGATCAGATTAAGGGGCATATTTATGAAACAGTGGTGCAGCCCAGCAAGTCACCTTGCTGCACTGTGTCACAGGGAAAGGGCTGTAATGCCCTGTATTTGAAGCATACGACGCATTCCTGACTTTTACCCCTGCGCTGGCACACAATGGGCTGCCTGGCGCCAACGCAGGCACCCTTGCACCATGTTGCAAGGGTGCCTGCACGGCATGCATGTTAGTTTTTGTGCCTGAAGGGGTACCTTCCTACACATAAACAATCCTGAGAGTCGGGGCGTGGCTAGCGCAGTCAAGATGGCGGATGTGCTCTGAGGAGCTCTGCCAAGAAAACCCCAATTATCTGCTGTAATCCTGTTTCCAGCTGCCTCATAGCGACAATGTGACCTGGCCACTCGCCAGTCAGTGGCCCCGGGCCAACGGTGTCAGCCGATTGCAGAAAGACTGCCTACAGATCCCGTGGAGGCCATTGCCGCGCCATTGCTAGCCAAGCACTGATTGGGTTGGCCTGCCGGTGAATCGTGGCTTGGTGTCTGGGAAACTGGTGCTGCGGAACGGCTCCGATCAGATGGGGTGGACGCCGAAGAGTCTGCGCTGTGAGCCAGACGGCTGCTAGACTGACTTGTGAGTGCTCTGCAAGGCATTGCGGACCCGTTCGGGGCCCTGCCACTGATGGCGTGAAGTTGGCCCTGCTGAGACTGGCAACCTCACTGCTGCCCCGCGAGCTGTACCAGGTGAGCACCCCCTGAGATTGTGAGGGGTGCCCTGCGCCACCGATGCTGCTACACGGACACTGGCCTGTCCTTGCCAATGACTGAAAATAAACTGCAGGCTTGAGGTCGGGAGCAGGGCCTGCTCTTGAAGGCGACACTGGTGGTGACCCTCCCCCACTCAGCCCTTCTTATTGGCGGCCTTTGCAGATGCGGGGAGGCCTGCATGGCAGAGCAATCCATAGCCTTTAACTGCCACTCTTGAAGGCACCGATAGGCCCTCCCTCTTAACACGGCCTCTTTCACATTAAGCCTGCTGCACAGTTGCCACCCTACTGCAGGGAGAGGTTGACGGGTGAGCAGGAGGCCTACTGATACGACCTCACCCACATGGCGAGGGGAGCTGCAGCTGTCCTAACCATCCAACACACTCACCAGGTGCACTGACGGGACCTCACCTCTGGCACTCTTGATCACCTCGGCCCTCCCCCCCCTGCTTGAGCTGAGCTGAGAGCCGCCGCCACATGTGGAAACTCTTCCACGAGAGGGGGAACTGTAACCCCTGAATGGCATTACAACCGTACTATGTAATGTTCCTGGGGTCACATCCAGGAACCTGTAGAACTGTCGCATGCCGCCCATGGGGCTAGAGGTGCTGAGGCGGTGAGCCTGAACTGTCTATAGACCTTCCGTTCTATGCATCACCTTACTGCACCACTGCGGCCTGTCCCAACCCTGTAGCTGCCGCCTGTGCCTGGGGCTCTCAGTGAAGAGGTGACCATGTACGTGAGGTGAGTACGCCTGGGCTGCTTGCGCTGCAGCGATTGGGTCGACCCCCATGTGCTAGCAAGCAGGCCCAATTTGCGGACTGCCTTCCACCTGTGACTGCGCTGGACCCATCGGGGCACCACCTCAGGATGGGCTGCTTCCGGTCGGGCACCTCCGCTGCACCCATGAAGACACCTGGTAGGGGCATTGGGACTGCTGGTCGTTCCAAGACTGTGGGCCCACTTGATCACTCCTCGTCACTGGAAGACAAGCTGGATATGGTGCTGGATGCCGTAGAGAGGGCTCGCACGTCCCTTGAGAATATCCATGTCTATATAGAGAACATAATCAACAGCATAGCAACAGTCCTCAATCTGCTACACACTGATAACCATAAACTAGCAGATAAAGTGTGCACTACAGAGCAAACCATATTTAAACTTCAGCCGACGTCCAAAGAACTGAAATCCTCCGTTCGGCTGCTGATGGACCGCGTCCACATCATTGAGACCAGGTTGGAAGATGCAGAGGTGGGCCTTCCGGGGGGCATCGAGGGATGCAACACTGTAGAAAACTTTGACAGCTGGCTGCGGGACATGATCCCAGCTGAGACCCTCTCGCAGTTCTTTTAGATAGAGCAGGCTCACCGCATCTCAACTCGTAGACCCACATCTGTCTCCAATACCAGGCCGAAGCTGATTCGCCTACTTCATTACCATGACTGGGACACCATCTTATGTGAAACCAGGAATCTTAAGGAAATTGTTTTAGACAATGTCTGCATTATGTTCTTTCTGTATTACACGGTAGCAGTACAGCATCATAGGAACTCCTTCCTGGCCGTCAAACTGCATGTCATGACAGAAGGCAAAGCGCGCTTATTTGATTCTCCTGAGGATGCCTAGGAATGGCTGTAGACGTCGAGCTTGCGTCTCCTGCCGGGCTGCGAGGAAGGAACCTGCTTCTGATCGAGCTACCTATGGGAACCACCTAGGGTGCCGGCGTGCAATGCAGCTGCAGCAGTTCCAGACCTGGAACAGGTCTTACAGGAAAGAAGACAGGCCCTCCAGTCTGTGGTGGCAATAAGCGATACCCAACCTGACACCAGCCCTGATGAACATTCTGCGCAGTGTTTGAGCGAAGATGGCTCCTCCACCATTTGGCCTACAGACGCAAATGCTTTGGCCCACCAGATGTCACTCCACAGACGGCTGATGACATTATTTATACTTCTCCTACCCATACATGTCACTCTCCCTGTTTCCGATCTTAGCAGATCTTAGCAGATCACACACTATCATTTACTGTCATTTTTCTTGCTGTCACTTAGTTCCAGGGCGCAAGTCCTAAAAAAAGAAGTGGGGGGTCTAACCTTGATAAGCAGTATGCAAGTGACATCATGGCGCATGACATCACAGGAATTGACATCACAGGAAGTGGCATCACAAGCCATGACCTTACAGGAAGTGGCATCACAAGAAGTGACATCAGATCTTCAGCCCTCACATATATGTTTAGCAGGTCTATCATGAGTACATTTGAGCGCATTTCGAGTTTACATGCAAATTCTCCTGATTTAGGCAGAAGATTCACACTTTTGTACGCTGCACATAAAACAATGTTGCCTCTTGTCAGTGTAAAGCTTCCTTTACTCAAGTTTTGAATAAACTAACTCTACTGGCAGCCTACTCAACCAGGCATTATATTCCATATGCAGTACATTTCCATGTAGATGTGATTGCTTTAGCTGCCTGCGCTCTCCAGAGGTGAGACCACTCTCCTTTGTTAAGTATTCTTAGTCAGCCTTACCCACCTGTACTCATTTTAGGAGACTAGGGCTCATTTTTCGCCAACAGACCATGACTCAAAGCAAGAGAGAAAGACAGGAAGGGAAGAAAGGAGAGAGATAAGAAAACATGCAGACAAGGGGGATGAAAAAAAGAACCTGCAAGAATAAGCAATTTTAGGATAGTGAAAGAAAAAGGTTATGGTAAACTTGGCATTCAGCAATAGGATCCTAAGAAAAAATGTGGGCTCTGTTTTTACATTTATACACTGCCACCCAAAATGTCACCTCCACATTTAGCAGCAGACATCTCTCATGTTCTTATTGTTGGCATAACTATATCTGAAACTACGCTCACATTTACCAGCGCAACCTGACAGCTCACACTGGAATCAAAAACCAAATAGGTTCACCTGAATGCACACACAAAGAATGGACCATAAATTTCAAAGTAAGAGGTATCAGCTCCACTTTAAAATAAGTGTAAGCTGCATAGTATCCATCTAATGGCTGCAATGAACAATGTGAAGGCAGAAAACCTGGAATCAATCCCGACTTCCCAGCTTAACCAAAGTCTGTGATCCTAGGCAAATATCTCTCTCTTGTGTTTGATTTAATAGGCTGTATGTTGCACGATGTATAAAAAGAAACTAGGTTGCAGGGAAAGGAGGAACCAAATAGGTTCACGGTCGGGAAGAGACCTGTGATGAAAGTTTGACTAAAAGGTCCACCTGCCTCCTTACCCTCATGGAGCTCTAAATACGACACTACTAAAGAAATGCGAACATAGTAACCAAACGGGTCAGTGTGTATGGCATGTATGAGTGGGGTGAATGGAAGTTTCACAATTGAATGCAAACAAATAGGATGTTAACTGGATCCCTGTGAGGTCCTGATGAAAGCCAACTAGCCTGGTGAGGCTTTGGTGTGATGGCTGAAACATGTTGACCCAGGGTTACAGAGGATACTAGTCTTCTTAGTGCATCCCCACCTATTGTTAACTCCGTCTGGATACCCTTTGAAAATAAAATTAACCCTTGGGACACCCTAGATTATTTTAAATCTAGGATCCCACCCAATGACCAAAGAGCTTCCTTGACTACCAAGGTTGAACCCACCCAGACCACTAGCTATCTGGACGAGGACTCTATGATGAAGCATGCGACGTGGAGTTCCAGTGGGTGAGTGCCCTTTTAATACCATAGGGTGATCCCCTGGGGCTGGTATGGAGAGATTGGCTAAGCACGGTAGAGGTTTGTTCCTGTTGTTGTTCTATGGTTAGGTGTTTGGGAAGTTGAGCAAATTCTGTATCACTTCTCAATCACTCCTACTTGGAATAAGATAATAAGAATGTAAGCCACATATATAAAGCATTTGACACTTGGCTTTCATGTAGTTTCTGCCTGCCAGCCACACTCTAACCTCATTCACCAATAATTAAAGACAAAATATTGACCTTTGATGTGAAATAGGAGCAATAAAGAGATGTCCAATTAGTGGCTGAATTGCACAAAGTGAAGGCAGAAAACCTGTGTGCTGCCCATGATCTCCATATGGCAGGTGGGGGCTACAGTGATGATGGTGGGCTGTTGTCCTGGTGCAATGCTCTATCAAGAAGAGGGCCATTGCACTGTGCAATGCTGTGACCTGAAGGGGCCGTTTTCCTGTGTGCACTATCACAAACCCAGTATACCAGGAGGGGGGCCATGGTGAAGTGAGAGGGCAGTGGCCCTGGAGCAGAGAGCAGCTTTGAAGGTGAAGCAAGCCATTACTCACAGAGGAAGAGCAATGATTCAACTACCCAACAATCCAGGAGAACCCAAGACCTTGCGCCAGATTCAGGGAGGCTTACTACATAGGCGGAGGAGCGCGTGGACACCTGCCGCCTCTACCGTAGAATCCAGTCTTCTGCTCACCACCGGGCCGCAGACGCAAGGCAGGGCACTCTGACCCTTCACTCCAGCGAAAGTGGGTAGGACTGAATTCTGTCCGCCAATACTGGGCTTGCTCTGACTGACACGCTACAGCGCGGAGGCACTTTGACTTTCTCAAATCCATCATGGAACTTCTAGGACTTGAATTCACTAGCGGGACCTAGCTGAAATGTCGCCTCACATACATAGGTAATAACCTTGATTCTTTTACAGGGAAGTGGAACTTGAGAGCTGATACAAGGAAAGCTAGTGTCAGCTCCTCCGCTAAGGCATAGGAGCTTCGCCACACTGCTATGTGAGCAGGTCAAAAAGAAAATGATAATAACGCAATGTTGTTATCATTTTATTTATCTCTATTGGCTCACCTGATTAGGGGCGGGGTAGGGCTGGGCTGTCACAGAGGAACAGGGGGAGAAGTGTTGGCACTCTCTAAGTGAGCATGATGGTTTGGCCGGCCGTCTTGGGCTGGCCAAACAGTCATGCGCACTTTGCATGATCTCCACCAGGCTGTATTGTACAGCCTGGGTGGAGAACATGCACATCCTTCCAGTCCCTCTCTGAGCGCCGTACCACGACATTCAGACCAATCACAACGCTGCTGTAATACAGCATCATGATTGGCTAGGGGAGCCTGTGTGCTTCCTGCCCCTGGAGTCCTGCAGTCGGCGGAAGAGGGCCGAGAGGCAGCTGCTGGACTGCAGGTAAGTAATTGTAAAAAATTAGTGACTTAACCTTAACGCGAAATCTGGGCCTCAACTTATACATTTATTTTTTAACTCTGCCACAAAGAAAGTGGCAACAAGAAGCAGGACCTCTGACCTCCTGGTCAAAGACCCAGCTCTTTGCCTGTGCAGCTCTGCTGACTGAGCCTCCGCCGCTGCTGCTCCTTCCACCTCTGCGCCAGGTAGGGATTCGAGTCTGCTGTCTTTTTGTCCCTGTGTCGTTGTGGTATTTTATTTTGCTTTAATTCTTTTTCGGCTTAATTCTCTTGCCTTAACACTTTTTAGCTTATTTGGCCCACCGCTGGTGTGCCGAAGGCGCGCCAAAGGCAAGCCCGTCTGCACCCGTCTGCGACCCGACCGTGACAAGCACCAGGGACCCTGGTTCTCCGGCGCGGCGCCCCTTCGCTACGACTCAGCTGCCCTCCACGCACTCAACCCCGGAAGGAACAACAACTGCCAGCTGTCGACCCCGAACACCACCCATGGCCAGTTCTCTTGCCGTCACTGCCGCTGAACCTTCACTACCCTCCTCACCACCACAGCTGCCGCCCCCCACCAGATGCCAACACCACTGCAGCCGTGAAGTGCATCCTCCTCAACGTGTGCTCCCTGAACAGACATGCCATGGAGATCTGGGACCTCCTCGACACCCTCTCGCCAGACGTCGCCTTCTTCACGGAAACCTGGACAAACGCCTCCTCTGCCCCCGACATCGCCACCGCCATCCCCGATGGAAACATGATCCAGAGGAAGGACCGCCCCCATCGCCTAGGAGGAGGACTCGCCATTGTACACAAGAGCTCCCTCCAACTCTCCACCTCCAGCATGAGCGACCCCTTCTCCAACACCGAACACCTTCACTTCCAGATCCAGACAACCCCCAGAACCAGGCCCCGCGGCACCCTCGCCTACAGACCCCCCGGGCCTCGCACTTCTTTCACCACTACCATTGTGGACCTCATCGCACCCCACGCCATGTCTTCAATGGACTACATACTCATCGGAGACCTGAACTTCCACTTTGACAACTGGAGTGACCCTGACTCCACCGCCCTCCTAGACAACCTTACTAACCTCGGACTGAAGCAGCTCGTCACCACCCCCACACACAAGGCAGGACACACCCTCGACCCCATTTTCGCAGGAGGAAACAACATCCGGTTCAGCCACACATAGCAGCCCCTCTGGACAGACCACCACTGCTCACAAGCTCACGCCGCGCCCACCTCGAAAGAATTAGAGCAAGGTCACAGAGGAGCACCTCAACTCCACCCTCATCCACGACCGCCCCTCTGCCATGACCGATGCCAACCCTGCAGCCAAGGAACTACACCGCTGGATCATGAGCTGCACAGACAAGCTCGCACCCCTCCGCAACCCCGACAGACAGCGTCCCCTGAAGGCCACCTGGTTCACCACCGACCTCCAAGAAGCCAGATGCTCCTGCAGACGCCTTGAAAAACGATGGAGAACGAGCAAAACCACCAAAGACCAGACCGCCTACAAGAACACCATGATAGAATACCACCAACTCATAATATCCACCAAGAGGACCTTCATCCGGAACAAAATCCTCACCAACTCCAGCCACTCGATAGAACTTTTCAACATCATCCAGCAATTCACCAAACCCCCAGCGAAGCCATGGACGTCACACCCTCCCAGGACCTCTGCAGCAAGCTCGGCTCCTACTTCCACCTGAAAATCAAGACCCTCTACGACAACTTCAGCGAACAGATTCCAGAAACCACCATCCCCTCCAGCAATGACAGCCAGCCCACCATCACCGCCTGGGCCCCGGTCACCACAGAAGATACCACCACGACCATGAAGAGCACCCACTCAGGAGCCCCCACGGACCCCTGCCCGCCTCACATCTTCCACAGAACTGCCGCCGCCATAGCACCCGAGCTACGCCGCACCATCAACGCCACCTTCGAATCTGGTTTTTTCCCTGATGACTGGAAACAGGCAGAGGTCAAGCCCTCCTCAAGAAACCCTCTGCTGACCCCACCGACCTGAAGAACTACCGTCCCATCTCTCTCCTTCCCTTCGCAGCCAAGGTCACCGAGAAAATCATCAACGCCCAGCTAAACCCTTCATCGAAGAAAACGCCATCCTCGACTCCTCCAAGTCCGGATTCCACAGCAACCACAGCACCGAGACCGCCCTCCTTGCCACCACCGACGACATCTGCATGCTCATCGACCAGGGCCACACCGCGGCCCTCATCCTTCTAGACCTCTCTGCAGCCTTCGACACCGTCTCCCATCGCACTCTCGCAGCCAGACTCCACTATGCCGGCATACGGGGAACCACCCTCGACTGGATTTGCCTCTTTCTTGCCGGCAGAACCCAAAGGATAAGACTCCCACCCTTCCTCTCCAAACCCACAGAAATCAACTGCGGGGTACCCCATGGATCATCGCTCAGCCCCACGCTCTTCAATATCTACATGGCCCCCCTCGCCGCAATCATCAGACAGCACGGACTCAGCATAGTATCCTATGCCGATGACACCCAGCTCATCCTCTCCCTCACGAAGAACCCCGAAGACACCAGACTCAGCTTCCAGGAAGGAATGAAAGACGTTGCAGCCTGGATGTGCAGCAGCTGCCTAAAGCTCAACTCGGAGAAGACTGAGGTCCTCATCCTTGGACCCTCTACCACCGCTAGGGACAACACCTGGTGGCCCCTCGCCCTCGGAAACCCACCCACCCCTACTGACCACACCCAGGACCTCAGCATCATCCTCAACTCCTCCCTCACCATGACTCACCAGATCAATGCCGTTGCCTCCGCCTGCTTCAACTCCCGCCTCATCCTCCGCAAGACCTTCAAGTGGATCCCACCCGAAGCCAGAAAGACCGTCACCCACGCACTCATAACCAGCAGACTCGACTACGGAAACGCCCTCTACGCTGGAATCAACAAATACCTGCTACACAAACTCCAGACCATCCAGAACAGCGCGGCCAGACTCGTCCTCCGTACTCCACGACATGAGCACATGACCCAACACCTGCGAGACCTCCACTGGCTCCCCGTCGAGAAGAGAGTAACCTACAAGCTATTCACCCACTCCTACAAATCACTCCACAACCTCGGACCCAAATACCTCAACGAAAGAGTCTTTTTCCATGTACCCAAAAGAAACCTCTGATCAGCCGACCTCGCCCTAGCAGAAACGCCACACATCCGCAGAACCAGAGCAGGTGAAAGAGCTTTCTACTACATCGCTGCCAAGGCCTGGAACAAGCTTCCAGTCAACATCAGGCACTCCCCTACTCTGCACACCTTCAGGAAGAGACTCAAGACCTGGCTTTTCGGATAACCCGTAGCTGCATCCCCCCCCCCAGCGCCTTGAGACCCTCTCGGGTTAGTAGCGCACTTTAAAATTCCCCGATTGATTGATTAATTGATTGAAGAAGAAAACTGATAGTAAATCTGTTCTGCTTAATTGGTTTCAAAGACTGTATTTTAAAATATCTTATGGGGTTAAGGCACCTACTGCAGAGAACTGTGTGTTCCCAATAAATCTGAGTGAATAATACTTGTAAGATAACTCTGGAGGTTAATGCACTTGCTGGAAAGATCTGTGTTTTGTCTAGCCTCAGTTTTGACTCAAAGTAGCATAGAGGGTTTAGTGTGTCTCCTGCAAAGCACATCATGTAACATGCAAATGACAGATTTTATTTTATGTAGAGAGGCAAGTGGGTTACTGCTTTGAACACAGAGATCCTTATGTCACTTGCAGATGCATTGTAATCCTTCTAATATAGCACAGTGAGCTACGAAAGATATGTGACTTCTACACCTTGTAACCCCCCACTGTTTCATGTAACACATCCTGTACATTGATTTACAAACGTATACATGTGATGTAAAGCACTTTAACACCTTACATTGGGATGAGTAGTGCCATATAAGAAAAAATAGTGGTACTTAAATTATTTCAACGCCTCCTCTGGGATAGTAAACGCTATATAAATGCAAACTATTTTGTGTAAGTACTGGGAAAGACCAACACATCTGACATTCTTACACTGCATGCATATCTCATAAACAGGGACTGAACAAAGTGAAAAGCTGCCTCTCTTAAGTATGTGTGAAGTGCTAACAAGGTGTGGGCTTTTGTTTCCCCTCTGCTGCATTTGCATCTAGGTGTGAGGCTCCTGACTGCTCCCAGCCAGGAGACTCGAAGAAAAGGAGGCCTGATGACCCCTCAGATTCTGCCTTTGTTATGGGCCCTTTTATAACATACAACAATGTCTCAAAAGGGTGTCAATTATAGGTCAGTTACATATAGCACAATTAATTGCTGAGAATTGAATCAAAAAAGGGGAGAAACCAAAGAGACAAATTTCTTTTGTAACATAAATTGTATTTTTAGTGAATATACATATTTGACATATTAAGCTTCATATGATCAAACATATGGAAGGGTCGCACTGCGTTACATTGAATGATATGTAACCTGTGGGATACTGTGCACAAGTGCTCGTGAAGGATTGTGACGGCGCAAGTGACACATGAGGAAGTATGTACAGCGATAGGGAAACAGGGGAAAAAACCTTTCGGACCACCTGGTTCACGCCATTACATGGCCAAAAACGAACACCAGAGACGAGTCTGTAAGAGGCCCGTGGGGCCTGTCGCCTCTACTTGGACACTACAAATGTCAAAGATGTACAGCTTGCCCCACTTCACTCAACACAAAATACTTTGAGTACAACGGACAGAAACACCAACTAAGATCTCTCACCAACTGCAGATCCCAAAATGTAATCTACATAATACGCTGTCCTTGTAATCTTCTTTAGGTCGGTCAAACCGTGCAAATGGTCAAGGACAGAATCATCCAACATCGAAGCCACATAAGATATGGTGTGCTGACAGCACCCCTTGTCACACACTTCCGGGAACGCAACCATAATGACACAGACTTTTTTTTTTTTGATTTTCAAAAACCTTTATTGACAAAATTGCAGAGATATAATACATACTTGCATCGAATCAAAGCACTGTATACCTTAGTACATTTGCTGTTAAAACAGAAAGCCAGCAAGACAGATCAGCCTGAGGCAACAACTTTTACAGACACCACGAGGGCACATTTGGGCAGCAAACCAGTGCAGTGGAGGATCATATAGACTTCGGGAAAAAGGAGCAGGCCTGACCGGAGGGGAGTAAGGACAGGGAAAGGGGTGGCTACTGACCAACACCGGCAGCCACCGCGGGCAGAATGCCGGCAGGGAGCGCGGGAGAGGCAGACTGGCTCTGGGGTGCACGAGTATGGAGGTATGTAACTAGGGGGCCCCAAATATCAAGCGGGCGAGATCTAGCGGGCATGAGATCCCAGAATTCAGATAGTAGGGTCTGGCAACGTGATGCATCCTCGAGCCATTGGGCGAACTTAGCCGCAGGTCTATGGCCAGCACATGGACACCCTACGTCGCGTGAGGACAAGCAGCATGGCAATCAAGCGGCGGGAGGGGACTGGGCAATATTTAACAAAGCCTAGGAGGCATAGCGGTAGATCAGGCTGAACAGGAGAAGAGGTGATGTCGGATATTGCAGAACAAACCTCCCGCCAGTAGTCGGAGACCTTTGGACACAACCAAGCAAGATGGGAGAAGTCCGCGGCAG
Organism: Calotriton arnoldi; assembly: GCA_963921515.1. Lineage (NCBI taxonomy): Eukaryota > Metazoa > Chordata > Amphibia > Caudata > Salamandridae > Calotriton > Calotriton arnoldi. Next base: position 1,109,030 of record CAWUFW010005719.1, read on the forward strand.
GAGCAGAACAGCGCAGGCATCTGTAACTGGGAATGAGTCCCAATTTGTGAAGCTGAACAGGGGTACGATAGAGCCTGTGCAAATATTTAAAATGTATGAGGCGCAGGCGATAGTTCGGAGATAATCGCTTCGTTTGGTTGCAACAGTAAAGCTAATCGGCCTGGGAAATATCCACACCTAGGTCCTCGCCCCATGCCAAACGAGCGCGGTCGGTGGAGATAGAAGTGGCCGCCAGCGTGAGGGCATAGAGTTTAGTAACCAACCTCCGAGGAGTTGGAGACGAATATAAGAAATCGAGAGTGCTCATCGAAGGAATAATGACACAGACTTCACCTGGATGGTTATTGACCAACCCACCTTACCCACCAGGGGCGGTGACATTCAAAGGCTCCTGAACAGATGCGAATGCCGCTGGATAGCACGCTGTAATAACCATTGAACATGGCCTGAACACATTGGATGAATGGAACACTACCCTCACATGAGCCAGTCATACCCTGCCTCTGACCTCTGACCACACAGAACGTTCCCACCATTGTGTTCTCCCCTAATATGTGTTTATTTATGCAGTAATGTCTTCAATCACAGACAGCTTACAATTTAATGTAACTACCTGTATTATCTTCTGATTGATTGTCCCTTGTAATGACTCAAATGATTGCACTCATAAACATGGTCTCCAAAACGTTAATCCTTACACGTATGTATCTGCAATCTTTACATCTCTGAGAACACTTAAGCAATATTGTCATTTCCATTTTTCTGTATATACTATACAGTCGGTATTTATTGTGTTGCCCCAATTGATACCTACTGTTCCGCCCTGTAATGAACTTTCAGTGGGCGAGTTGTTTCTCTTCTCCTTTTTTTAACAAATTTTGTCACAGCTTTCATTTGAAATGTATTTAATACAATTTATAATTGTTGTAGGAAGGTGGAATCTGACTGCATGTTTGCCCCCACTTTTTTCCTGGTGTTTTGCTGGTTTTCGACTTAGTTTGGCTGGGATCCTGCTATTCAGGACCCCAGCCTATCTGCTTTCCCCTTAAATTGATTGCATGTACTTTAGGTACACTCCAGATTGGATTCTGGGGTACCCTTATGAGTCCCTAGTATATGGTATACTATGTACCCAGGGCATAGGTACCCCAGAGGCCTCCCAGGGGCTGCAGCATGTATTATGCCACCCCTGAGAGGCCATCCAAAATGACACAACAGGTCTTCTACAGCAGCCTGTGTAAGGTGGTGTATCCACCCTTACTGAGATATAGGTTCCCTATATCTCTCCATATCACTGCACATGTAAACCTATCAGCCACCCCTATGGCAGGCCTTATCAATCCTGAAGGCAGGGTGCTGGGTTTCATGTGAGAGGGTGCCCATGCATGAGCAGAGCCCCTCTGCAGCTTTCGGAATCTTTATTCCGGGGTTGTTTGTGATGCAGCCAGACCATATACTCTTAAGTGCCTTATAACCTCGCTGTAAAAGCTAACTTGAGAATGGCTGCATGGAAACATGTCGTGGTTGGTGTCAAACACCTTGGAATCATACCTCCACCCCAGTAACTGGGGTGGGAGGTATGATTCCACCCTACTAGAGGGAGAAACATGGCACCACCGGTACACCCGGTACCAGCTTAACAGAACCCTGGCATCACAAAATGGATGCTGCAGCCACAGACACGAGTCTGCCCCTCCTGCTGCTGGACGAAACTCCAGCAGGGGAGGCCTGGACAATAGGTTTCCTGTCACAGGGAGGTGTGACCACCTCCCAGACAGGCGTTAGTGTATTGGGGCTGGGTGGGTGCACTCCAAGAGTGCTTTGAAGTCTGCACTGGGGGCACATTTGGTGTCCCTGTGCATAGTCCAGCTCAAACCGGTTGCAGGGGCTACCAGCCCCTGCTCTGGTGCGAAACTGGACAAAGGAAATGGGTATAGCAACCCCTCTTTCCTGACCCTCCCATAGGTGGGTCCCCAGAGTTTGTCCCACCCCTTCCTTGGGTATAAAGTAGGAATCCCTGACTACAGGACTTTGGATTACACCTGGACTAAACTCTGACACAGAAACCAAGTACTTCGATGATCTACACTACGCTGGATGACTGAAGAGTCTCCCTTGGAGTAAAGGAGTTACTCCCCTGCAAGGCAGGCACCTTTAATGCAACTGACCGGTTGGCATCTCCGCAGCTCCGAAGGACTCCGAAGAATATTGCCACACAGGAGGTGGGTTCCCAAGGTCTCTGAGGTCGATCTGTGCCCACAGCAAGTCTGAGGCCCGTATCCCTCGTGGAGACTGTGCAACCCGAACCCCTGGACACCGCGACCATTTGCAGAAGCATCAGCTTTCCGGCAACCCCTGAGGTTGAGCTTTGGGTTACTTGTAGCCCTGACCCCGAGCAGTAATTACACTGAAGATTGCTGGCCTACACTCAATGAGTGTTCCGTGGGCCACCATTTTGTGATTCCTCTTGAGGTCCCTTTGCGATCCCTGGTCCGTTGACCTGTGGGTCCCCAAGAAGGCAACTCTAACTTTAGTTGGGCTTCTCTGGTTGCTCCAGACATGCCCTGACTCTCGATCGCTTGGGGAGTCCCCAGGACCTTGCTGGTCCTCACAGAAGCATCTTTTCTCTTCCTGCGTGGGTTGCTGTTGCCAAGACTTGTTGTGTTCAATCCGAGCACCGACACCCCAGCACTTGACATACTTTGTGGGACAGCTCGAATCCGGCTCCTGATTGTCCTCGACATCTCCTGGACCCTGTGGCTGCAGATTCAAGCTTCACCTCTTCGCACCTAAAGCACCCGACATCGGTGGGCATTCGATTGCTCCGCTCCTGGTCACTGGCTAGTGACCCAGACTCTGTCCCCTCTGCTTTCAGGTTCTTCACATCTTCGATCCAGGCTTGGATCATCCTGGACACTTTTCTTCTTCACGGCAGCAGCACTTTGCAGCATATCGCCATTGAAATCAATGACGATTCCCGACACCCTTTGACACCTATGCACCCGGCTTCCCTGGGTGAGGTAACTTGAGTACTACGGTGCTCCCGTGGGTGTTGGCCCTAGAACCCCTTAAGTCTAAAGGGGTTCGCTCAAAGTCCTCTCCTAAGTGTCCTTTTGCTTTAAAATTACAACCGCGACTTTCCTCATAGAATCCTACGACGCTCGCGACTATGTTCTCACACTGCACACGTCCCCCGTGGGTCTCCTGTGTCACTACCTTGGGTGGTTCCTTGGGGTCCCAGCGATTCTACGTGCTCTAGGCACTGTGTCTAGTCAAGTCGTGGTTCTTATATCACTTTCTTAATATATGGTTTGTGTTAGAAATGGGGGTCTCTAGTTGGCACTGGCTGGCGCCAATGTCCAAATAGGGACCCTTCTTCCTAAGTCAGGGCAAGTGGGCTACCCCCTTTGATAACCCCTGCTCAACCCTGTGGTAACGTAGCACGAGCAGTTAGGCCTATCTCAGAGGCAGTGTGTGAAGCATTTATGACCATGCACAATAAGGCAGTAACGACACCACAAAAGGACACAAGTCAAGTAGGTATAGAAAAATAGTATCTTTATCTAAGGTTTAACACAAGACTCTCAAAGCGTTTTAACCAGCCACAATGCACGTAAATCAGTAGGGACTTAAAAAAGCCATAACGTATTCACCAGAACGTGGCACTGAGTGAGTTCAAGGCCTGGGTCTACGCGACCCGTTGCGCACCAGATACCTGCCGTTGGACGGGGACACAGCACGCAGCTTCTCGAAGAAGCGGAGACGGTGACAGGCGGACTCCCAGCGACCACAACTCTTGACTGCAGTGGTCCGCAACGTGCACTCACAATGATACGGGCACTCGGGGACAGGCGGGCTCTCAGCGGCAGCAGCACGCGGCTGCGGCGGCCCGGGCTGGTGGTGGCGATGACTCTCGTTGTGCAGGTCCGTGGTGGGCTCACAGCGGCAGCAGCTCTCTCTTAGCTGCGGCGGCCCACAGGACGACTCACGATGATGCAATGTTGGCAAAGGTGCGGGCACTCAGCGGCAGCAGCTCTCTCTTAGCTGCGGCGGCCCACAGGACAAATCACGATGATGCAAAGTGGCAAAGGTGCGGGCACTCAGCGGCAGCAGCTCTCTCTTAGCTGCGGCGGCCCACAGGACAAATCACAATGATGCACAGCTGGCAAAGGTGCGGGCACTCAGCGGCAGCAGCTCTCTCTTAGCTGCGGCGGCCCACAGGACAAATCACGATGATGCAAAGTGGCAAAGGTGCGGGCACTCAGCGGCAGCAGCTCTCTCTTAGCTGCGGCGGCCCACAGGACAAATCACGATGAGGCACAGCTGACACCAGTGCGGGCACTCAGCGGCAGCAGCTCTCTCTTAGCTGCGGCAGCCCACAGGACAAAGGATGATCTCGACCAGGCTGGCACAACGGCGGGCACTCAGCGGCTACAGCTCTCTCTTAACTGCGGCGGCCCACACAGATTCAGCGAAGGTTCTGAAGGCTCAAATTAAGGCGGGCTCTCAGCGGCGGCCGCTCTCTCATAGCTGTGGCGGCCCACACAGAGTTAACAAGGGTTCCTCACAGTAGAACTAGAGGCTCCGGATTACTCGACGGAGGCCTCACCTGCACGTAGAATCCCTCGCACAGGAATTCAGATGGCTGACGGGGTGAAGTCTAATGTCCCTGAGACTTCAGCAGGAGGCGCTCTCAATTCAGGCCCTCGGGTAGTTTCTTCAGCAAGCTTGGTGAAAGTTTCAAAGTCCTTTCCTCTGTTTACTCGGACAGAGTTTCGTCTTGACATCCAGAAGGAACACACTTGAAAAAGGTTTCAGCGCAGCGTTTTATACCTAAAAAGTCTTTGTTCTCTAAAGACACAAATCACTGAATCCAGCCAGAACCAGTTCGGTGGGGTCGGGGAGCACTTGGTTTACGAGGCGACATCCTGCCCTTTGAGAATCAGGGGGTCTGCTATCAGACGCCCAGTGGGAGGTGGAGCCATCATTCACCTTGCCAGGCACGGCCCTGCTCAGCTCAAAGAGTCACCCCTCTCCATACTCTAAATGCCGATCTCTCTCTCCAGCCAGGTCTGACCCAGCTGGCCCTGCTGCTCCAAAACCAGACGGCCAATACACACACTAGCAAAGCCTACAGGAAAGCTTAGGCAAGAAAATACCTCGTTTCTAGAAGAGGCATTTTCGAACACGGGCTATGCAAATGATACTTACTAAAAGATGTATCTCAATGTCCTGAGCTTAAACATATCAAATTCGAATTTCCTATCAGGTTCCTGGGGGCAGGTAGGATTATGGAATGTAATACTCAGCCTGCCCATTCTGGCCTATGAGAATGGATAGCCTCACAATAGTAAACAGTGAAATGGAGGGTAACTCGCTATTAGAACATGCTACACAGACATACTTTAAAAGCTGCTTCGGTGGGTAGCGCAAATCAGCGCTGCAGGCCCACCAGCAGTATTTGGTCTACCAGCCCTGGGCACAAACAGTGCACTTATACTAGGGACTGACAGGTAAACCAAACGAGCCAATTATGGTTATCCCAATTCATACAGTCATCTTTACACAGGGAGCATTCGCGCTGTGGCACTGATTGGCAGTGGCACAGCGCCCAGAGCATCTAAATCCAGCCAACATAAAAGATAGGAAGCGAAAAGAGGAAGGGAGACCCGCGCCAATGATGCCAGGTCTAACAGTTTGGTTCCCCCCTGGGGCCCATTGTATATTGTGCTATTTACTGTCGTTTTAATACTGTGATATTGTGTATCTTGGACTCTAATCTCATAAAGAGATTAGTAGTGAGTGTTTAGAAATAAATACATACATTTTATATATACCTGGTGTGGTTCTCCTTTCATTTGGTCATTGAAGAGGTTATAATCTGGTAAACCAAGCTGCTTTACACTCCTTCAAGACTTAGCCTGAAGGCTGCTCTCCATAGCTACCACTAGGATAGCTTTCAAAAAAGGTTGTCTTTAAACCTATCATCAATAAGGGTCGTTTGGACTGGTGCAAGGTGCCCACTATAACTAGTGGACAGCATATGCCAGGCCAACTTCTCACAATTGTCACCACTGATCACTGAATGGAAATCATGGATGCATTTGGGTGGTTCACTTGCAACTCTAATGTGAATACCCCTAGTCTTTCCTCTCTTTCTGTCCTTTACCAATTCTCTACGTGCGCTATAGTTCTTTTCTCAGCCAGAACGCAACACGTGACCCGACTCGCACATTTAGCCGGTACGCGCCGAGCACTCAAACAGAGCCTGACTCCTGCCGGCCCCGTGATGTGCTCCGCCATGCCTCAAGCTGACTCTTTCTAGTAAGTCGTTCTCTCGCCGCACTCTCACGAGTGCCACCCTTGCCGACCGTGACCCCCGTGGCCGGTACTCTGCCCGATTCATATATTGTCTGCCACTTGAGACTTCACATTAGCCCGTCAGCTCCCCACCTCATGACTGCCCCTGCTCTAGTCCTATACACGCATACTCTCGTTTACCGAAACTGAGGTCCGCTTTGCCTACCATTGTTCCCATGCTCCTCCCAGAACAGCTAGGTGGTTCTCGGCCACGGACACGGCGTAGTTCAGGACACGCCAGCCAATTTATGCCCTTCTTCCCACATTAACCGCCATAGCCAACACGGCGTAGTTCAGGACACGCCAGCCAGGGAATGCCCTTCTTCTTTCCATCAGGCCTGAGGGCTTGACCCGCTTTAACCGCCACAGCCTGCCAACTCGAGCTACATGGGACACACGTCAGGGGTCCACACCTTCTCCTACTCATCAGGCTCATTTGCTTTCTAGGTAATCCTACCAGCAGCTTTTGGGTTTATCGCAACTGGGAGCGATAACCTGTGTCTCTTGCTGGACTTCTTGGGACCCTGAATCACGTCCCTGCCAGTAAGTCCAGGGAACTTGTTCCCTTCATTTAATTAAATCCCCCTACACAACCCCCTGCGCCCCCTTCGTTCTCTCGCTCATTTTCTCCTCCTCTTTCCCTCCAGACAGTACCTCCGCAGGTCCTAGCATCCTTGCCTTGGACTGTGCCCCACCTGGATCTCTGACAGTGCGCCCTCCTGCGTAAGTCATCTTCCCGCGTTGGGACTAGCGCTTTTTTCGCACAATTCTTCTCTGAGCCTAGTCACGCAGTATTCATCTGCAGCGACCCATGTCTCCCCTTCCTTCCCTCCCATGCCTTCCCTTCCCCTTCCCCCCCTTTCTTTTCCCCCCCTTCTCATACACCCCTCCCTTTTCTCTCCACTACTTGGGCTCATTTTTAAAGCAATTCCTTCACTTTCTCCTTCCTGTCCCTCTTCTCTTAGTCCACCATAGAATGATCATGTGTATACAGATATATATATATATATATATTATATATATATATATATATATATATATATATATATATATATATATATATATATATATATATCCCTTTATCCCCAGCACTGCCATATAAGTAGCAGTAACCTGGTCCTGATGATGGCCTAATACCTCTACAGGCTGAAACGCCGTCGACTTTTACAGCGGAACTCTCGGCGCCCCCTTCAAGGATACCCCACTTGATTATTTTTGTATTCATTATCATTTATTGTTTGGGTACCCTGACTATGTACATTTTTATCTTTACTTGTTCCTCGTTGCGCCCTTCCCTATCGCTGTACATACTTCCTCACGTGTCACTTGCGCCGTCACAATCCTTCACGAGCACTTGTGCAGAGTATCCCACAGGTTACATATCATTTAATGTAATGCAGTGCGACCCTTCCATATGTTTGATCATATGAAGCTTAATATGTCAAATATGTAAATTCACTAAAAATACAATTTATGTTACAAAAGAAATTTGTCTCCTTGGTTTTCTCCCCTTTTTTGATTCAATTCTCAGCAATTAATTGTGCTATATGTAACTGACCTATAATTGACACCCTTTTGAGACATTGTTGTATGTTATAGATTATTGCCCTAGTCTCCTAAGGGTATATGGGCTACCTCCTGTAGTCTGATACTGCTTTGTTATGGGCCCAGCAGGAGTCTGAAATGAGAAAGCCCCGTCCCTGCCTGCACGTTGTTGCAGATCGTATCGAAAGCAGAGGACGTGCAGGCTCTGCTGAATGTGTCCCAGTGATTTAAAATTACACCAGGACAAGTTCAGCACATTATTCAGTGAGGCCCAGCTTCTTGTCAGGGTGGGCGGCGTTCACCCTGTGAAAATAGTGGGTGGACGCCGTCCACCCGACTTGTGCCCTGCTTGGCTCCTCAACAGTTGATCTGCTAATGCATTGCTAGCTCCCGCACTATGCACATGTACAACATATAGTCACCTTGTTCTACATCCCAGACTGGCTGGAAAACACACGCTTACACCACATAGGGTGCACCACCCTTGGCCGCTGCACCTCCCAAAAGCAAAAGCCCCCCTGTTGCAGGCTTTACTACTGTATCTTGCATAAGTATTTCAACATTTTGGGCGGAAAACCCGTTGTTCTCTGCCCTATTAGCATTTGATGGTTACATCTCATCTTTCCCCCATTTAGCTTTGCCTCTATGCCCTATGAAGCCCTAGTCCGGTGTTCGACCCCATGTGTCACTAATGCCATCACCAGCCTGGTCCCCTGCACCATTCATGACAGTTGTCCTCCTCCCATATTTGAAGTGCCAATATTACATATACTAATTTCATTACCTGGAATGATCGGGGCATGCGTACCCTCTCCTGCCACTATGCCTGTTATGCCTATCTCAGGTGCCACTCCAAGCAAGTGGCTATTCTCCAGGAAACACACTTAACATTGGCTGAAGCGAGCAAACTCCAGCGTTGCTGGCGTGGCCAGGTCTATGCTACCAACTTCTCCTCCTTCGCAAGAGGGGTGTTACTTTGGATTAGACCTGGGGTCCCCTTCTTCACTGAGGAAGTGGTAACAGGCTCTGAGGGCTGCTATGTACTTGTCAAGGGCCGGATAGATGGCCGACTCATTCTTATTGGCAGCATATATACACCTAACACAGAGCAACCCCTGTTCCTCTGATGGTTGTTGGAAGCGCTCTCTCACTGGAGTGGGATTCCATGACTACTGGGTAGGGACTTTAATGGTGTCCTAGGCACTGACCTTGACAGATCATTCCCTCCACTACCCAGCACCCCAGACACCTCTAACGCGCAGGCCTTACATGACTGGCTTCAGCACTGGCACATGGGAGACATTTGGCGACAGCGAAACGCTCTTACGAAAGTGTACTCTTTCTTTTCCTCACCACACCACCTACACGTTAGTCTTGACCGATTTGTTGGCACGTCATCCCAACTGCCCTCTGTGACACACACTGACTACCTCGGCTGCACCCATTCTGACCATAACCCACAAAGCCTTCAGATCACATGGGACACTGGCCCACCTAATGTTCCAACATGGCACCTGCAGCTGGTGGCACTTGAGGACCCCCCCATTTTGTGGTTCACTACACATAGCCATCGAAGAATATTTCGAACATAATCCCGGGTCAGCAACGTCTAGGCTGATTGAGTGGGGCACCTTTAAATTAGCAACCAGGGGCCACTGCCTGGGGGTAACTTGGAATATAAACCGGCAGCTTGACAAAGATATATTCTGCATAGAGGGTACACTCCTGCAGCATGAGACTGGTGCAGAACAGAATCTGGTGGACTCTCATCGCCTACTGGCAGCGCAGCGCGAACATGTTTCCCTCCTGGAACGTCTGCATTGCCTGAACTATGCGGCCAACTTGGGACGGACATATGCCACTGCATATAAATCCAGCACACTATTGGCGAGGCTAATACAGTCGGAGCAGCCCCGGTATCCTATCATGGTTGGTGCTAAGATCTGCTTCTGGTGACCTGCTATACACTCAGTGGGACATACATCTAGAACTAACCAACCACTACTCATTGCTGTACCAATCTAGGCTCACTGCTCTCTCACAAGACATTGAAGCCTCCTTCTCCACTATTCCGCTGCCCTGCCTCGCACCGACCAAAAATATCCCTTCCTAAACCAGACAAAGACCCCACTGATCTGGTCTCATACCGGCCCCTGGCGCTGATCAACACGGATTACAAGGTGCTCGCAAAGATAATGGCTATTCAGCTGGCACCTATGGTACCGATGCTGGCACACCCTGACCAGAATGGATTCGTGCCATCTCGCAGTACGTCCTAAAACTTGGGACGCTTTTTCCGGTGCCTTTAAGTATGCACCAGAATCATGGCCTCGAGAGGGCTGTCTGATGCTGGATTTGGCAAAGGCCTTTGATTCTCTGGAATGGGCCTTTCTATTCTAAATCTAAGTGTGTTATGGCATTGGAGACCGCTATTTGCGGCTGGTCAATCTACTCTACACTTGCCCACTGGTCAGGGTCAAGTGTGGCCCTCTGGTATCGGAATCATTCCAGATTCACAGGGGCACTCGCCAGAGCTGCACGCTCTCACTCCTGTGTTTCTCATTGGCCATAGAGCCGCTAGCGCTTGCCCTCCATGCTGGGAGTGCAGAGTGGGGTATTCCGCTGGGGGATGGCCTGCACTCTTTTTCTCTCTATATGGGTGATCTACTCATTTACCTTAGAGACCTGCCCTCCATCCCAGACCTAATGCTTGATCGCTTCACTCATCCTTCTGGCCTTAAGGTCAACTGGACTAAATCCTGCTTGTTTCCTTTTACCCGTTTGCTGCTGGATCCCCTTCTCGTACTCAACTTAACCCAAGTGCCCTGGCAGCCCTCCACATTCCACTATTTGGGTATTAGGGTGTACCATGCTGCTTAAGACTTATATGATGGCAATTTATGGAGGGCTTTTACCTCATTGAGAGTGCAGATGACTTTCTGGCTCACGCTGCCACTATCAGTGGCTGAGGTCATAGCGCTTCTTTAAATGGTCGCTCTCCCCGCCTCCTTTATTACTTTGCCAATCTCCCCCTCTATATTCCTGCCCCTTCTTTCACTCCCTGGAAAAAGCAATGAGGGAATTTATTTGGAATAATTCCCGCTGCCGGATTGCATTGTCGAAATTATAACTGCCCACAGATCAGGGAGGCCATGATGTGCCTCATTTTAAGCACTACTATCTTGCATCTCAACTTCAATGGGTGGCCAAATGGATGTCAGGCCTACAGCTTGCGGATACGGCGATGGCTGCACTGGTTTCCAATCTGCTGGATGCCTTCCACATGTTTCATCCCTGCACACCTATGTCAATACCTAACTCTGTGTTGGGGGTGGCATACCATTGTTTCTCCCAAACTCTTTATCTAACACGTGCAGTAACTTCTTACGCCACAACGATACCCCTGCTTGGCACATCTAGAAGGCACGCCATTACGTCGGTGGCAGAACTAACTGCATGGCATGCAGCGGGCATCCACACAATAGGAGACCTTTACCGCGATAATAGCCTCCTGACCTGCGAGTCGCTGATGGAAGATGATGGCCTCCCACTGGGCCTCTTCCTCCTACACAATTCGCTAGTGACCGCCATGGGAAGTAGATGGGGGGATATGGCACTGGAGTTCTCGACACACCTTACTATGCAATACCTGCATGTAATGGACCGGGCAGACACCTGATCAACTGGTTTGTGGACTTGCTGCTCTTTCATGCTGGGCCTCAGCTCATGCCCCTCTGGCGCAGGTGGGAGGGAGAACTTACTCATCCCTGCACCAACAGTAATGGGAAACACTGCTGAAGGGCCTGCTCCATGTCCCCCTTAATGCCAGATTCCACCTTATACAATACTATATTGTGCACAGGGCATATCTCACTCCAGCAAAAATAAAACCACTATTTTCAACCGACAGACGCCGCCTGTTCCCGCTGTTATCTGGTAGACACTGATCTCCTGCACATGCTTTGGGGGTGCCCGTACCTGCAGCGTTACTGACTGGGAGCCACCAACCAACTGTCCACCTGCATGGGGCGCATGGAGCTGTGTCATCCTAGATCTCTATTGCCGGATTAAGAAAAACAAGGTCACATCTCGCTTCCTTGACCTTGGGCTAATAAGGGTGAAGCACCTCATCACTCTGCGATGAAAGGTGCGAGAGCCCCCAGTGGTTGCGGCTTGGACACAATCTCTCACGACTTGGGCTCAGGCAGAAAGTGTCACCTTGCACAGGGAAGACAGTTTAGGGCTACACACATACCCCATAGCGAACAACTGGGATGCTATCCTGGTTGACCTGCAAGCTGCCACTCAATCGGCCCCAGGCACTGGCACTGGCACTAACTCACCTCCACAACAGACAGAAAACATTGTGCCCTAATTGGTTCATAGGCTGCTAGAACTGTTTGGGGTATGTACTGCCAGCCATATACAAGGCTGCAGGCTGACATCTGGTTACGGTGCCTCTATATGTGCATCGATTAATTGTCCAGTATGTGTCGAGCGGCTTTATTGAGGGGAGGGCTAAGACGGGCCGTGGGACTGTTGATGTTTTGTTAAAGTTTTTTTTTCTCCTTTTCACTCAGTTTATTTATTGCTGGGTACACAAGTGGCCTCATCGCTGGAAACTACTGGTTGTAGCACACCAATTATTCGGAATAGTACACTGTAATTTGACATCTTTATAAGCGCAATCTCCTTTGATACAGCTAGCAACTGGTTAGTGTAACACACTGTAGGCCATGTGCCTAAGTCTTGTAAATGCTGTACTTATGTATGCTATGTAAATTGTTATATCAGATCTGCAAACCACATATAATGGTTGTATAACCTAAAACTCAATAAACAGATTAAAAACAAAACTATCCTGAGAGGCATATTCCGGTATCAATGTGTGCTGCAGAATGCAGCACAAGTAGAAAGAGGAAGTAACGAGGAGAAATAAAGATATTTCTCCTTGTTACGCCTCTCCTGGGGAGGCGTATCTTTGTGGCGCATTCCCAGGTCTACATGGTCTTGCAAATCTGAGAATGTGTCAAAAACCATGGGAGTTGCACTTGAACACCCACGCAATGCCCATGGAATGCCTTACCAGTGCAGAGTAACTCGACACAGCGATTTGTGCTGCGTTGCGTTATTCCAGATTTTTGGAGCTACTCAAAGCCACGGAAAGTGGCTTTGCGTGGCTTAAAAATTCTGACTTAGAGGTTTGTGTCACGCATGTACCACATTGCATTGTGCAAACATGATGCAACCCTCTCAAAAAAATGCCCCCAGATCTCTTAAGACCGACTTAATTCCCTGATTCATAAATGGTAATTCAGCCTAGATTCTAACTGTGTCTAGATTTAGCCTAGATTCTTACTGTGGGTTAGAAGAACTGACAAGCAAGGCCGGCACACATGCGTCTCTTCCATTCACATTTTAATTGCTAAGGCTCAGTGTCCTATCCTGCCAGGATGTGGTTGAGTTAGAAACAGAGTACCTTAGATTTTTTTGGGGTCCTAGAGTGTACACCCTGCATGGTCTGTTACAATTAGCCATCTCTTTGAGACCCTAAGAAAGCTGGATACTTTATTAACACTGTCTTAACTTTTACAGTGATGGAAGAGCAGCAGCGTATTGAACTGTAATGGCAGAATTTGAGGCAAGCATGGAGATTTGGAAAAGAGCCTCTGCGGTGGACTTTTTCAGGCGGCACAGTCAATCAGACATACTCTCTGCTGGAAGGCGTCTTCGAATTATTGGTTGCTTTGATTTTCTTGGAATTCCAACTATTGTCATTTAGCTGGATTTTGGTTTAAAGGTGTAAGCAGATGAGCGAAGCAAGCATGATGACCACCCTAAACCAAACAAATGGATTACTAATATCATTGCTAATTTCATAGTCGACAACAAAGAGTAAGTGCAGTTTACTGTATTCAGACAGAATCATCAATTATTGATTGCTTTTCGGTCTGACACATAGCTCTATTTTCTCTAGCCCATCCTTCTATAGATGAAAATGATGATAAGATTGGTTTCTCACTGGGCTTTCACTGGATCTTTGCCATTCTATGTATCGCTTTTGGCTATTGGTTTGTAAATGCTGAATGCATCATGTTGTTGCTTAAAATACAATGAAAATAAATAGAACACTTTTCATTCATATGACCTCTTGTTTTGGCGCAATAAGTATTACCTTCAAATTCAATGAAGCACATGCATGATGTTATAACCATGAATTCATTTTTCATAATTAATGTAAATCAAAGATAATCCTTTGAAAATGAACTTTTCAGTCTGCTTTCCTTTTCTTCTCACGAGTTAACCAGTCTCTAAGCATTATGTAGTATCCTGTTCATGTTAATCTCCTGTTATCATCTCCCTCTCTGCTCAGGCCAGTGTGAATGTGCTGTGTGCTACGTGGAATGTTAGTGTGATGATGTGGATTGGAATGTTGGAGTGCCTGTGAGGTGAAGTGTGACAGTTGGACCATGGGCTGATCAGCAGGCAGGCTGCTCCTGGTGGGGCTGCTACTCCAGTTCTCTTCTACTTGTAACTTATCTCAATAAATCCTCTAAAACTACATCGTGCCTGTTGGACTTCATTACTACACATTACTTATGGAGTGATAATTGGAGGTAGAAAACATCCTGCCCGACTTAATTGTAGTCTTCACCCCATAAAAAGGTAAGCAGAACTAATATTAAGTGCAATAGGTGATCTAATATTACTCGGGTATCACAAACAGCAACCACAAAAACCCCAATAATGAAAATTAAGCTTACAACAGCTAAAAAGATCTTCACTAAACGCACTTAACATAATTTAAAGTGTTCCTGTGACATAGAGCTTAGTAGAACATTCATGTTTAGAATGTCATGAGATCAGACAAAATTGTCAGAGAGAGAACATTGAGGGGGAGCGACAGTTGGATAGTGTTGTTGATGGATGAGCTGTCAATATTAAAGCTTGTCTTACCTCAGACCTTTATCAGACTCTTCAGTTCGAGGACATCATAATTTTGACGACGATGGATGGGATCTGAGATCGGGAACTGACTGGCTGCAGTTCCCGCTTTCAACCAAAACTGCGTGGTGGAGCAAGCACGACGCTCAGCCAAGTGAACAAACAGCCAAGTGGACATTCCCAAGCGCTCAATTACACTTCAGCCAGCTCAGACTTATTATAATGTAATGCAGCTGCGTTTTTTTTATTTGCGTTGTCACGCTATCAGTTCACTCAAGCCGGAGAAGGCTGTAGTCGTGCGGACTTAGCGTGTGAAGAGTGAGGACGTTACCGCAATCCGTACCAGCCACGCTCTGTAACGAGGAGTTTGATGATTTTAAGCGCATGAAGAGTTGTGGCTGTATTTCTCACAACTTGCGGCTCAGCGTGTGAAGGAAAAGGCTGGCAGCGCTGCCGTTAGCTGTTTTTTCGCAAGTCAACCCAGCACCTGTCCTGCCCCAGAGGAGATTGAAAGAGGGCACGCATGCGCGATACAAGTGTTGGTTGCTCATTGGGTCTGACTTTACAACAGCAGACATTTTGGATTGGGGTGTTTTCTCGTGGTGCTTCTTTTGTTTCGTCTACACAGACATTTGTGACAAGATCTACATTTGTGAATTCAACCAACCAAGTCATGTTTGCTGCATGTCCAATGATGATGTGCACATCTGGAATTTTTGTTTAATGATTTTGTATTTCAATAAGTGTGGTCAGGCACTTATGGAATTGAACTAAACTAGAGTACAATATTTTAAATTTTTTTGTTTCAAAGTGTACTTGGAGGTGGATTTTTTTTATTTTTTTCACTTTCCTTCATATATAGAACTCCTCAAACAAAAGTAAATGGGAGAGGGCAGACAAGATGCAAAATGTCACGGCTCCTCTGGTATTTTTACCCCCTCCTGGAGATCCTTTAATTGGGTGGGTCAAGTGGGAAAAGGTTTTCAGCAACTATGTATGTGTATGTGGTACCAATTTGAGTGCGGCGAGGAAACACGCTCTGTTGTTGCATTGTTTAGGGCCAGAGGGGCAGGATGTGTTAGAGAATTTACCACAACTTCTGCAAGCTGATCTGAATGTGCTTGAAATAGCTATAGCCAGATTGGATCGTCATTACTTACCGCGAGTGAGTACTATTTTGGAGAGATACCATTTTGGTTTGAGATGTCAAGGTCAGAATGAATCGGTGGCAGAGTTTGACACGAGTTTGAGGACACTAGCTTCGAATTGTAAATTTAGTGGTGCCATTGAAGAGAGGATTAGAGACCAGTTTGTCTTACGTTGCAACAGTGATAAGATTTATGAGGAATTATGGATGAAGGACGAGCCACCGCTTGAGGAAGTGCTTATTGTTGCTTAACAGGTTGAACACATGATGAAGTGTGTGGAGAACTCAATGCTGGAAATGAGGTGAAAGTTGCTGACAAAGAAAATGTGACAGAAGTAAGTGTGGTTAAGACACAAAGTGCTACTGTAAAAAAAAAAAAGTAGGGTCAGAAGTAAGAGGACCTAAGAAAGTGAATTAAACTTTAGGGGTACGTGCTACAGATATGGACTAGAGGGCCACGAGTCAATGATAAGTCTTGTCCGGCATGGTCTCAGGTGTGCATTTCCTGTGGGATCCGAGGCCATTTTAGTAAGTGGTATTGCAGGTAGGAGGGACAAACAAACTGTTTCCCTCGGAGATAGTGACTATAGAGGGAAGGAAAATGCAAATGAAATTTGACTCATGTTCACGGATTACAATAATTTCTAAACAGACATATTTGGAGATGTTTACAAAGATAAAAGAACTCAAAGCGATGGATATCCAGCCTGGCGGAGGTGCAAAGATTGACATGTTAGGATATTTCAAAGCTGATATAAGTGTTAGTGGAAGGAGCCCTTCTGGTAAGATATATGTATCGTTTCAAGGTGATGATTTGTTGGGTTGGAATCATCAGAAGGAGTTATGGGTGAGTTATATCCTAACAAGATACCTCAGGTTCAGATAGATGAAATTGATTGTGAGCAACACAAATTTGAGAAGGAATTTGAGAATTTGTTTCAAAACAAGCTAGGTAGAACAAATTGTTGCAAATACAAAATAAGTTTGAAGATTAATGCGAGTCCAGTAGTGGCCAAAGTGAGAAGAATTCCCATACACATGCAATCAGCAGTATCCGGTGAGTTGGAAAGATTAGTTGAGTGTAGAGTGATTGAGGCAGTTGAGGCGACTGAATGGTTGGCCCCCATAGTAGTTGCATGCAAAGGTAATTGGGGACATTCGCCTTTCTGTGGATTTGCGAGCTCTGAACAGGGAAGTGGTGGTTGACAGGTTTCCATTACCCAACATAGAGGAAATGGTCACGACATTTGCTGGGGCCAAAATCTTCACCATACTGGACCTAGTGTCAGTTTATCATCAGGTTAAATTGGATAAAACCTCCCAAGCCCTTATAGCGATAATAACCCCCTTTGGAGTGTATCGTTTTAAAAGGAAGCCATTTGGGTTAATCTCGGCGGCAGCAGTTTTTAAAAGGATCATGATGAGGATTTTGAAAGGTTTACTTGGAGTAAGATGCTATCAAGAGGACATTCTTATATGTGGTGCTACAAGTGTTGAACATGATCAACGTGTGAGGAGAGTTCTGGTCAAGCTACAAGAAGCAGGCTTAACTCTCAAAGCTGAAAAGTGCAGGTTTGCCGTTTGTGAAGGTAGCTATCTAGGATACAGAATTGCGGAAACAGGAATCAAACCTCATGCAGAATTGGTTGATAGGATCAAATCGCTGGAGGAATGCAAATCCAAGGAAAAGTTGTTTTCATTTCTAGGCATGGTAGAATATTATAGTAGATTCATCAAAGACTTTGCCAGTAAGACATTCAGCATGAGGAAGTTAATAAAAAAGAGGGCAGAGTTTGTGTGGAATGCTGAGTGTAGCGATGAATTTGTGAAGGTAAAACAAGAATTAAATAATGCTCCTTCCCTCCAGGCTTATGACCCATTGTGTGATACCAAGGTGGTGTGTGATGCTAGCGCAAAGGCTCTGGGGGTTCTTCGCATTCAAATAAAAGACGGTAAAGAGAACTTGATAGCATGTGTTTCGAGAACCCTCAGAGATGCAGAACGTAACTACTCTGTTATAGAGAGAGAGAATCTCTAGCGTTTTTTTGGTCCATTAAGAGATTCAGACAATTCTTGTGGGTTATCAAATTTGGTGTTCTAACGGATCATAAGCCACTAGTAGAAGTATTTACCAGGAAGGGTCTTGATTCAGTCTCGTCACACATCAGAAGATGGGTAGTAGCTTTACAAGATTTTGTTTTTCAGTGCAATACGTCCCTGGTGCCAGCAATTATTCTGTAGATTGTTTGTCGAGATTGGTGAATTTTGTGGAGGAGATTCTGTTGGAGGGGATGGCATGGATGAGGAAGATGTGGTGAGTATGTGTGAGGTAACGGATGGAACCATAAGCGAAGGTGAATTGTTAGAAGAGCTGCATAATGAGGAAGAACTAAGACATGTCATGCGTATTGTGCATTCAGGTAGGTTACATGCAACAGAGCTTAGAGAGTACAAAGGCGGGTGGGGGAAAATGTTGAATGAACTTGCAGTAGGCAAAGGGTTTTTGTTGAGAGGAACAAGATTGATTACACTTAGCAAGTTGAGACAGAAAATCATAAATTAGCCCATGAGGGGCACATGGGAATTGTGAAAACCAAAGGGAGGCTCCGCAGAGATTTTTGGCAGCCAAGACTTGATCATGATGTTGAATGTTTTATTAGAGATTGCATGGAGTGTGTAGTGTACGATAAAGGTTTGAGGACGAGTCAAATGCCCATGGTTTGTAGAACCCTTCCCAAATATACGTGAGAGGAAGTAGCAGTGGATATTTTGGGTCCAGTGAGAGGAGAGCATGCCACCCCCTATTTCCTGGTGTTATTGGATTTATACTCCAGGTGGGTGGAGGTGTCGTATGTTCAGGATATCTCGTCCTCTGCTATTATTACATTTCTGACAAAAGAACGTTTTCCATGCTATTTACCGATGGATAATGGTGTACAGTTTTGTTCACAAGAGACAGAATCATTTTTGAAGGAGTGTGGTATTGAGCACAAGACATCTGCTTTGTATCACCCTGAGACCAATGGAGCCATAGAGTGGTGAACACGTTGAATGAAGACATACAGCTGGCTAAAGTCAATGGTTTGGATTGGAAGAAGGAGTTGTCCAGTAGGTTGTCTGGTTATCGCATGTCGCCATACACTACCACTGGGAAATCTCCATTTAAATTATTCAAAGGGTGGTCTCGATCAACTAAAGTGAGTCCAGGTTGGATGTATTGGAACAAAGGGTGTGTGGATAATACTGTAGGGGAGTGGAGGAGGAAGTAAATTGCAGCCTAAAAAAGAGGAAGGAGATGTTCGACAGTTCTAAAAAAGTGAGAAATGTGGCAGTCAAGGTTGGTGACTTTGTGAAAATAAGAGTGCCCAAGGGGTGTGCAGAGTGGTCCAAGTTTACTAGGAGACTGGCAGTGATTAAATGTTTTAAGAATGCAATGCAAACATATGATGGCCGTATTTGGAAGAAAAGCAGGGTAGTGGTTGTTCCTAAGCCGAATCTATTTTCCTCTAATAAACTGGTCTCTGAACAAACTAAGAGAAACACGTACAGGTGAAGTTTTCAGAGGGGACATGGTGATGTACCGGTGGTGCAAAGGAGAAGTAGTAGAGTAACAAAGAAATCAATGTACCTCAAAGATTTTGTAGTGTGAGTTGGATAGATCCATTATTTTCCATTGTGAAATTCCATGATGTTTCACTAAGTGGTCCGTTCTCATCATTATGTTTTTTCCCTTGGTGTTAGTATCCTTTTAGCCTCTTTTCTTTAGGACACCATTTTTTTCTGGTTCACTTGTTCATAGTCATTGAGGGGGTGGGTGAGGGTTATTGTTAAAGAGTCTTTTGCTTGCAATGGTTTTAGGATGGAGGGAGGGAGAAGTGTGAAGCGTAGTAGAACATTCATGTTTAGAATGTCATGAGATCAGACAAGATTGTCAGAGTAAGAACATTGAGGGGGAGCGACAGTTGGATAGCGTCGTCATTGGATGAGGTGTCAATTTTAAAGCTGTCTTACCTCAGACCTTCGTCAGACTCTTCATTTCAAGGACATCACAGTTCCCTACATTTTTTACTGCAGATAACCACATTGTTTAAGGATATTACAAGCTCTGCTTTCAATTAAAAAAATCTTGTTTGCGAAAAACATATTGGTATTCATTTTGCCTATGACAGGTGTGTTGACTAACTGCTCCGGTAGCGGAGGCCCTTCCTCTGTAGCAGCTATTTAGCAGACCCCCAGGTAAATTGTGAATTTCTACTGCTCTTTACATGTCTGCTGGCTAAATAGCAGAAATTATGCACTAATTGACTGATGGCCTTGTAAATAGGAAACACATTTCATTTTTTTGCCCGCCTGCCAGCTAAATAGCAGAGATTATGTACTGTTTGGCAAGGCGGCCATGCAAGTAGCAAAGAAACTTCACTATTCACCCTACCGCCATCTAGTTAGCGGAGATTATGTACTATTTGGCCTGCACCTATGCAAATAGCAAAGAAACTTCACTTTTTAGCTGGTAGGCAACTACATAGCAGAGATGATGTACTGTTTGGGCTGCTTACTAGATACCAGTGATCATGTCCTCAAGCCAAGTCAAGAGATACTTTATTCGGCCACTAAAAGCCATAAAAGCAAACATTTGGTAAGAGATACAGTGATTAAAAGACCCCACATGTACAATTAAAATACAAATCATGCAGGTAAATAGGCTGAAACCAACAGTACAAACAAGTAAAATTAAAAACGAATTATTAAAAGCCAGCCCTAAATGTTATAATAAACATAAAATACAACGGGTAAAGTGCAAGAGTAATAAAACATTAACTCTGTAGATAGACTAGGGAGTTGGCATAACAGGCACAGGGTGGCACATATAGTTCCCAAAACACAGTTAACAGATACAGCCTAGCTACTGCAAAGACAACCTCTTCCTATATCTTGTGGCCCCTGTTAAAAAGCTTGCGACCCCAAAACAAACCATGGGAGAAGAAAGCATTTGAAGATATAGTAATGCAGACCTTACTTGAGCAAATTGACAATTTCTGAGCAGCGGAAGTATAAACATTTTGCGTAGGGGGTCATAAAAATCACAGAAAAAGATAATATGTAGAGTATCCTGCTCAGAAAAATTGTCACAAGGGCAGGGCTTTAGTGCACCAGGTTTCATATAGCCTTTGGGAAAGGCTAATAACCAGGGTACCAGATTCAATCGGAATCTGGTTAACACAAAGCGAGGGTATGCTTTAGTGACAAGCAACAAGTATGGCTGTACATGTGGGCTCAGACTCAGTGTAACACACCTTCTCACAGTGGGCTTAGCTAGCTCATTACCTTCCCTAAGCCCCTGGCTTTTGGCCAGAAACTGTTGTTTAATGTCTCTAATGGCTACCGGGCCTAGGGGCCTAGGATTAACATACAAGTAGGGGCAGCCTAACTATTTCATTTGCTCCATAATATACTTTAGCCAGGGAATACGTAAGGCCCTCTCGTGTGCAATGCGGTCCGTGATGACAAGTTGATTTAAAGAGGGGGTGGGACAAGCCCAGATTCTCAGCCAGCGCAACAGCGGAGCAATGACAATCAGGTCTGAGACATACCCCATGCCCAGTTCCTCGTGTAGAATGTACTCCGGAATAATAGGGGGACGGCAAGAAGTTTGTGCATGAATTTTACTTTCTGCCTCCTGAATGTCCCTCACGTCTTTGTAACCCCAAATGTCAGACCCATACGTGGCCATAGGAGTGCATTTTTCTCTGTACACCTTAAGCAAGGCGGGGATGGGCTTAGACCCCAGCCTTTTTGCAAACTACAAGGTAGCCCCTGCTGCTCTAGCCAGGAAGTTATTTTTGTGCATTCTTTGCGCAGACCAAGTCCCTCGATCATCGAACAGCACCCCCAAATACGGAAAGGTTGACACTTTTGTTAGTTCTGCCCCCTTACAGAAAAACTTAATCCTGGCAGCCTTCCGAGATCCTATCGACATGATATGGTATTTTAAGAAATTAGTGGCTATGTCAAGTGAATCCATAAAATCTATAAAAACCATTTAAGAGTTTTTGAAGGCCCACAGCAGTTCTGGCAAACAGGACAGCAATGTCTGCGTACAAGAGGGCGGGGCTCATCTTGGATCCAACTCTCGGGATGTCTTTACAGCCGCATGATAGGATGTCCCCTAACTTATTGATATACAGCGTGAACAGCAGGGGAGCCAAAATGCACCCCTGCCGGATCCCTCTCTTGACCGCCCAGGAGTCCGTCACACCGCCATCCTCATTAAATCTCACTGCCGCCGTGGTGTTATTATGGGCGGCATGTAAGAAAGCCACCAGTTCCGTGTCCAGGCCCAGATCCCGGAGAGTCAGCCACAGCTTGGATCTATTTACACAGTCACACGCTGATGTCAGGTCCATAAAAGCCATATATAAAATTCACTTCTTGGCAATTGTATATGTCCCAACCACCAAGTGTAGGTTGAGACATTGATCAAGTGTCCCTTTGCCTTGCCTGTAGGTCAGAGATAACGTTAAAATGGTCTAGCCACAATGTTAAACGATCCAGTATCACTTTCCCCATGATTTTAGCAGCCAAGTCCAGAAGCGAGATAGGTGGATAACAAGCAGTCATCCCTTCAGCCCTTTTGAAAAATCGGGATAATAATAGCCTTGGCCCAGGAGGGAGGGAAACCACACATACAGGCCGCATTAAAAACCCGTGCCAAAATCGTCACCCAAACCACAGGGTCGGCCTTATATAGATCTGAGGGGACTCCATCCAGACCAGGTGCTTTCCCGCCAGATGTTGATCTAATAGCTTTGTGCTGAAATGAAGTGAAATGCTAGCTAAGCTGGGGTCCTCGTGTGCATCAAGTTCTTCTTAATTGTCACCACTCTATAGATGCCTTCGAAGTGCTGAACCCAGCGCTCAGCAGATATAGTACAGTCTGTTCTATAATTGGCTGTATCAGAAAAGAAGGGACTATTGACTACAGCCCAAAACTTTGAGCTATCAGACAGAACACTAAGGGGCCGATTCCGATCTCGGCCGGTAGTGCTCCGAATCGGATTCGGCTTTACCGGATCCGATTCGGAGCCCTGTTTCCCGACCGAACCGTACGCGGGTCCGGCCGAGCGAGTACGATGCGAAATCGCCGACCGACTCGTCCGGGCGTCCCGACCGCTCCGACCGACTCGCTCCCGGCTCGAACCGCTCCGACCGACTCGCTCGGACTCGACTCGCACCGCGCAATGGAGACGTTTCCCGGCCGGGTAAGTACGATGCGCGCCGCGAGCAGTCCGACCGAGCCGCGCACTCCGGCTCGAAAGAGCTGTCGGAGCCGTACTTTGGGGGTCCGTGTCGGACCCCCTGTACGCGTAGCCGCGCGAGTCGCACACAGGGGGACCCATGGGTCCCCCTACCTGTGCGTGTACGGCGCGAATCGCTCGCCGCGTACCCGCTGTAGGGGGCGCCCTTGTCCGACTCGCACCCATTGAGTCAATGGGAGCCCGCGTACGCGTTGTACGACCGGCTCCCATTGACTTCAATGGGAGTCCGACCGACTCGAGTCCGATAACATACGGACGCATCGTACTCGTTCGGTCGGACTGCACGGGTCCGATTCGGTCGGAAATCTCTCCGGGTCCGGCTCGGTCGGAGAAATTTCCAGCCCGAATCGGAATCGACCCCTAACTTGTCTGAGAGCCTCCCAGGCCTGTTCCCTGATAAACTTCTTCCTTTGATGGACTACAGACGTGTAAGCCTTCCTACAGCTCCTAACCACGGCCTCATCCCTCGGGGCTTGTTTGAGTGCCAGCAATAACTTTCTATGGGTCATGGTGCAAGTACTATTAAACCACCTCTTGTCCTTGGGGCCTTTAGTCCTGCTCTTGGTAGTTAGACTGGAGGCTATCTGCTTAGTTAGTTTGTCAAAGGCATCTAGGACAGCTCTATCCTGTGTGTTGGTGTCCATACAAACTGAAATCTCTGAGGCACATGCAGCATACAAATTATCCAGGAATCTTTCTGGTATCACCTTCTCCCACTTCAGCCTACATGGTTGGTCTTTGGTTCCTATGTCCTCATTTTGGATACTCCTGCCCTCTGCGCCTTGTAGAGCAGACGGGTAACCCAGCTGAAGCATCAGGGGATTGTGGTCACTGAGGCTGTGCCAGGAAACGCTCAGTTTCTCCACTGCCTGGGCTAGAGGTGCAGAGAGCATTATATAATCAATAGTACTGGTGCAACCCCTGCCTGTATAAGTGGGAACGGTTGTGTTCACCTCTGTTTGCTCTAAACAGTACAGATTGTTAGCTGAGAGGAGCCCCTCTATGTGAGTGCCTGTTGGTGAATGCTCAAAATGGTGCAGAGTCAGAATATCGATGTAAAAATATCAATATACACAAATATCGTGGTAAAAATATAGTTGGTCAAGAATATCGAAAGAAAAAATATCGTGGTGTAGAATATCGATTTTGGGTGAGTAATATCGATGTAAAAAATATCGAACTGTTTAATATCGATGTAAAAAATATTGAAGTGTTTAATATCGTTTGCAAAAATATAGATGTTAAAAATATCGATTTTTTTATTAATGTCATGTATTTTAGTATATATTTTATATGTGTGTGATGCATGTATTGTTTGTATAAGAATTGTTTGTATTTTTATTATATGTGTTAAAATTTTAGTAGTTATTCAATTTTTTTTGTTTGAATTTTGCATTTTTAGTTCCGTAGCGGGTTGTGGGTTTATAGGGGAATAGGGTGGGAAGTAATTTAATTATATAAGATTTATTGATTATTTTTAGTAGTTATTTTTTTTTTTTTTTTTGAATTTTGCATTTTTAGTACTGTAGCGGGTTGTGGGTTTATAGGGGAATAGGGTGGGAAGTAATTTAATTGCAGTACATTTATTGATTAATCTTTATTAATATTTGTCGAATTGAGATGTGTTAAATGTGTAAATTATTTTTTTATTAATTATGTAATAATTAATTGTTAATTAATTTTAATTAATTAATTGGCAATTAATTACTTTAATTGTGTAATTATTTTTAGGTGTGTGTTGTGGTGTTTATAGATGAAAATGTTGGGAAGGGTGGGAAGTAATACATTTTTCATTGATGAATTAATAACTATTTGTTAATTAATAAAAATTAATTAATTAGTAATTAATTATGGTAATTGTGTAATTTATTTTAGGTGTGTGTTGTGCATATTATAGTGTTAAAGAATGCGTATCCAATGAATGTTTATTATTCTTTTTATTAATAATAATTTGTAAAATCATTATTAATTATGTTAATTACGGAAATAAATGTAAATAAAAATGTTTTTTTATGGTGTGGTGTTATAGGGTAGGAAATAAAATAAATACATTTATGTTTTGAATGTATTTTTTGTTTGTTAATATTTGTTTATTTTAAATATATATTGTTTATAAATTTATTTAATAATTTATTTTATATAATAGTTGTACCTTTTTGTTATATGTAATTAATATATTTAATGTTAATATTTAATGTATTTAATCATATTTTTAAAATATTCTTCATTTATTTTTAGGATTAATTAAAAATTTTCAATTGTTTAAATGTTATTATCAATGTTTGTTTATGTGCTATCCAACACTTTCCCTACTGTTGTACTCACTGGAGTGGGAATAGTGATTTTTACCCCTCCGCTATCCAGCACTTTCCCTACTGTTGCACTTACTGGAGTGGGAATAGTAATTTTTACCCTTCCGCTATGCAGCACTTTCCCTACTGTTTCACACACTGAAGTGGGAATAGTAACTTTTACACCTCCACTATCCAACACGTTACCTACTCTTGCACTCACTGGAGTGGGAATAGTAATTTTTACCCCTCCGCTATCCAAAATTTTCCCTACTGTTGCACTCTTTGGAGTTGGAATAGTAATTTTTACCCCTCCGCTATCCAATACTTTCCCTACTGTTGCACTCACTGGAGTGGGAATAGTAATTTTTACCCCTCCGCTATCCAATACTTTCCCTACTGTTGCACTCACTGGAGTGGGAATAGTAATTTTTACCCCTCCGCTATCCAGCACTTTCCCTACTGTTGCACTTACTGGAGTGGGAATAGTAATTTGTACCCTTCCGCTATGCAGCACTTTCCCTACTGTTTCACACACTGAAGTGGGAATAGTAACTTTTACACCTCCACTATCCAACACTTTACCTACTCTTGCACTCACTGGAGTGGGAATAGTAATTTTTACCCCTCCGCTATCCAAAATTTTCCCTACTGTTGCACTCTTTGGAGTTGGAATAGTAATTTTTACCCCTCCGCTATCCAATACTTTCCCTACTGTTGCACTCTTTGGAGTTGGAATAGTAATTTTTACCCCTCCGCTATCCAATACTTTTCCTACTGTTGCACTCATTGGAGTGGTAATAGTAATTTTTTCCCCTCCCCTATCCAATACTTTTCCTACTGTTGCACTCATTGGAGTGGTAATAGTAATTTTTACCCCTCTGCTATCCAATACTTTCCCTACTGTTGCACTCACTGGAGTGGGAATAGTAATTTTTACCCCTCCCCTACCCAATACTTTCCCTACTGTTGCACTCTTTGGAGTTGGAATAGTAATTTTTACCCCTCCGCTATCCAATACTTTCCCTACTGTTGCACTCACTGGAGTGGGAATAGTCATTTTTACCCCTCCGCTATCCAATACTTTCCCTACTGTTGCACTTTCTGGAGAGGGAATAGTAATTTTTACCCCTCCGCTATCCAACATTTTCCCTACTGTTGTATTTATTGTACTGTGAAAAGTACGTTGTAATTTTTTTATAATAGTTACATTTTGTATTACTTATAAAATGGTTATTTTTAGATAAAGATAATTGTTAATACATTATTTTTAAGTAAATATATGTATATGTATAAATTATTATGTTTGTGTGTTTATATTTTTTTAAATTAAGTTTATTTGTAATATTTAGTTAAAATGTATATTAAATGTAATTTGTTTTGTTAAAAATAATATTAATATTTAATATATTTAATACATTGTATTTTATTTTATATATATTTAAAAATCGATATTTTTTACATCGATATTTTTGATTCGATATTTTTGTACTTACCTGTTTAAGTATAGGAGTCAATATTTTTGCATTCTATATTTTTACTTCGATATTTTTGTCATCGATATTTTTTACATCGATATTTCATCAGTAAACCGCTCAAAATGT
Source organism: Calotriton arnoldi (assembly GCA_963921515.1). Classification (NCBI taxonomy): domain Eukaryota; kingdom Metazoa; phylum Chordata; class Amphibia; order Caudata; family Salamandridae; genus Calotriton; species Calotriton arnoldi. The sequence continues at coordinate 1,136,238 of CAWUFW010005719.1, forward strand.
GTGACCAAAGGTGAGAAGTCCCCCTGATCCATTGTGGAGGTACAATTAAGGTGACATTGATGAGTGTTAAAGTCACCCAGGATTATTATCTCATAATAGGAGTGTTTCCCCTCCCCATAATGTTCAAGCAGCTCCTCCTGGGCTAAAAAATGTTCTGTCTCGAGGCTTCTAGTAAAGGAATTATAAACATTAATGACTAACCGGGTGGGATGATTCTTAAATGTCAGCTCCACTGCTAACTGATGGGGTGATTGACACTCTACCAATCTACTTTTACAGGTTAATTCAAGTGAGACCAATAAAAGAAGACCCCCCCTTGCTCTTCCCACTGTTGAAGAAATTGCACACTTAGGGGCCGATTCCGATCCGGGTCGAACAGCCCTCCGAGAGCCGTCCGTAGCCTTACCTTACGACCCACTCGGTCCCGGAGCCGATCCATCCGGGCAAGGAAGTACGATGCGCAAATGTGTCCGATTGCCGACCAAGCCGTAGGCTCCGAAATCAGCAACATTTTCCGTACGAGCCGGAACCATAACCGCTGAACTCGACTCGTCCGGAGGCATTTAAACAGCAGCCTCCGGTCGGGCAAGTACGATGCGCACTTCCTACGCGCCGAACGGTTCGCCACTGACGGGACGTCTCAGCATCTCCGGAACAGGAGTCTCTTCGTGTCGATTCGCGCCACAACACGAACAGCGGGTACGAGACGAACCAAGCATGTATCCGATCGCGCATGTCATCCCTGCACTGTACGTCTATGACTGAATGAACAACAGGAATCGACGCGTACCCCGCAGACGGCAAGTTCAACACCCATAGGGGGTAGATAGCCATAACTACCAGCAGGCACAACCAATAGGGGGGGGTGCCCATCATTACCAGCAGTGTTTAGCCCATCCCATAGGGGGTGGATGCCAATCACTACCAGCATATTCCACCTGCATGGGGGTGAGTGCCTATCACTACCAGCATACTCCACCTCCATGGGGGTGAGTGCCTATCACTACCAGCATACTCTACCTACAATGGGGGATGCCTATCACTACCAGCTTACTCTACCTGCATGGGGTGGATGCCTATCACTACCAGCATACTCCACCTGCATGGGGGTGAGTGCCTATCACTACCAGCATTCTCCAGCCCATAGGGGGTGGATGCCTATCACTACCAGCAAACTCTACCTACAAGGAGGGATGCCTATCACTACCAGCATACTCTACCTGCATGGGGGTGGATGCCTATCACTACCAGCATACTCCACCTGCATGGGGGTGAGTGCCTATCACTACCAGCATTCTCCAGCCCATAGGGGGTGGATGCCTATCACTACCAGCAAACTCTACCTACAAGGGGGGATGCCTATCACTACCAGCATACTCTACCTGCATGGGGGTGGATGCCTATCACTACCAGCATACTCCACCTGCATGGGGGTGGATGCCTATCACTACCAGCATACTCTACCTGCATGCGGGTGGATGCCTATCACTACCAGCAAACTCTACCTACAAGGGGGGATGCCTATCACTACCAACATACTCTACCTACAAGGGGGGATGCCTATCACTACCAGCATTCCCACCCATACGGCTTGTAGGCCAAATACCCCTCACCCTACCATCATGCCAAGATTGTGTATTGTGTGTGAAGTCCCAGAAACAGTGATACTGAAAGGGAACACATACTGTAACTCACATCACATCTGTGAGCAAAAGGTGGATGTGGTGTCAAAAACACCACCAAACGTGGTACATCGTGCTAATGGGGCTTGATCCCTCCCACCCTACTCTGACCAAAAGGTGAGTGTGGCATCCTAAATCCATACATATCGGGAACATTGCATCAATGGGGCAAGACCCCACCTCAGTGAGCTAAATGTGAGTGCTTGTCCAAAATTGACAGCCAATGCAAATCTGCATGTCAGATTCCTGGTCGTAACACCACAAGCAATGTAGTGGCTAAGTAGTGGGTGTGTTGCTAACAAACACAGATCTGTTGAGTGGAAGTGTCCAGCGTCGACTAACATCCCTCTGACATGTGCAGAGTAGCAGTGCACATGGGGGCTGACAATGCCTCCAATGTACAATTACACAATGTAAGTAGTGGCCACCAGAATGCATACACACATATGCACACAAACAGACACACATACCAAGGAATCCTGTGTAGATTGCAGCCATCAGGTGATCAAGACCCATACCATGGCAGCAATGGAACATAATAACCACGAAGAATGCGCCGAATGATGAGGTAGGAGTCCCAGGGACAGTACGGCAATACCTACACCCGACTTCCAGGCAATGTCCAGAAAAGCCATACCAATGCATGGGTGCAGGTGCACAAACACAACCAGCCAGCCCCACACTGCATAATGAACACAACATGTGTGTGTGTCTCAGTGTACTCAGGCTAGTACGACAACCATCATGTGGGGTTTAACTCAAAACAGATATATGTGTACACACTGACATCCAGAAGTCCCACAGGAACTGGCCACCTCTATGAGGGCAATCAGCCATTGTGACATGAGTGGTTCCACAACACACTCAGGTGACCTAAGCTGGGCTCACAGCAACAAACACAGCAAGAGACAGACCCACTCCATCAATACCCACAAGGAGCCCGCATTGTGGCGACAGTAGCCTGTATGATGAGCCCTCTGCGATTACAAATTTGGATGTACACCCTACTGTGGAGCACAGTCACATGTGCGCACTGTGGCATGTAGTGACAGCCAAACTGCCATCACACTCACTCAGAAAACTAAACGGCCATGGGCTGTGATGTGAGCCCACTATGTATGTAGGGTCCTAGACATGAGAACACTCACATATGCCCACTCCAAATGCCACACACCTTGATCTGCAACAATGAGCAGCAGCCAAGCCCACATGGACTCCTGACATTGCACATGCACCGATGACAATCCCAGGGGTGGAGGGGGGATCCAAGGTGTACAAATACATCACACATGGCCAGGCAACATCCCTTGCGAATGACTCCCACACTGTTTATCATGAGGTACATGTGCATAACGTGACACTTATCTGACACATTGGGATCCTTGGCACAGTCCCAGACCAATGGAGAGCACATGGAGACCCACAAAGAACACATTTTCACAGCAACAAACATTGAAGGCTAGGATCTGATGAGTGTGAGCACTCACACACACATACAAGTTACCCAGTCACATGAAGCTACCACAAAGTGAAAACAACCTGGTTTTGGCAACACCAAAGTGCCGTGGTGAATCCTGATTATGTCCCATGGGAGTTTGCACACGTACCAGGGCCATTACATCAAACACACCCACCGATGACTCTCATATGACCAGTAATTTACCATGCACCCACATCCCAGGAAACCTAGTCCTAACACCTACGACAAACACAGGCCAACTCAGTAAGCATCACAGTCAGGAACATCTGCAGGGAATGTAGGCTGTGTGGAAAAAAGCAAGGTAACCCACTGAGACATGCACACAGAACACAACACATGGGCCAAGTCAATGACACGGGATTACAGACTGCCATGAGGTGACTCCACTCATGTGTAACCACAGCTGTGCCAACAGTCGTCTGTGCAGGGCCAAGTCATGTCAGACTAGAAGTCTGCCAGTGAGTCACCTATTAATTCTGCCTGAAGGTTCTGGTCACATCAGCCTGTGTCCTGCAGTGTCCCTTAAGTCACCAGCACATACTCCAAACATATGTATGGCAAGTTGCACTAATTACACAGATGACTTGTTCATCACCCATGCATCAAAATGCATGTCCAGTGCTGCCGGCCCGAGTCAGTAAGAAGTAAGATGTGCACATATGTCAGCACTAAACCTGTGCAACAGTGGAAAACAAAGATGTGAAGTACTTCAAAGGCTGTCCCAATCCCTGTGCAAAAGCAGTTGTGATCATGAGAATCTGACTTGACACCCAATGATGATTTGGAGACATACTGCAATATGACTCATGTACCATGGCACACATGAGACACATCACAACATCATATCACTTTTTGGCAAATGACAATAGCACAACAGCAACTTAAGTACACTCCTTAGCAACATCATGTACATGAGATGCAATACAAAGAAATAACAAAAAATAACTTTATTCAGCAACGTAAAGGGGAAAAGTCCAGTCCGGAATGCAAAAAGGCCAATGGCTAGTCCATGAAATTAGTCCATGATGGGGGACAACTGACAACATGTCACCCATAGCTTGCCTGCACTGACACACAGTAGGGGACATCACCCTTTGGAGGGGCATCTATGGTGGCAGGCCAGGCACCGCAGGGACAGGATCAGGGGGCACAAGAATGGGGCAGGGGAGTGGTGGTGGGTACAGGGGTCACAGGAGCAACTGCAGTGGATTGGTCATGATTAGTGTGTGGGGTCTCCACTGCAGTGAGCATGTCCGATGGAGTGTGCTGGGGCTCCACTGCAGTGGCCACGACACATGGGGGGGGGTACACACTCCACTGCAGTGAGGATGTCCGATGTAGTGGGCGGGGGCTCCACTACAGTGGCCAGGACAGTTGGCGGGGACACAGGCTCCACTGCAGTAGCAGGAACAGGCTGAGGGGCGGGTGTTGTGTAAGTGTCTGTGGAAGGGGGGGAGGGCCTAATGACTTTGGGGATGTGCCACCGGTGGGTGGGTGAACCTGGGGCAGGGTGTGGCGGCAGAACACAAGGAGTGGTGGCATGGGAGCTTGAGGACGGAGAGTGTGTGGTGGGAGTGTGTGAATGTGGTTGGGTCTTCCTGGTTCTTGGGGATATCTGGGTGGGGGCTTCAGTGTCCCTGCTCTTGGGGGAGGGTGTGCGGGGTCGGGGGGTATACCCTTCCGGCGAGGTGACTTCCTCTTCCCCTTGTGAGTTGGCCCAAGTGTATCTGAGGGGAAGAGGCCAAGCTCACAGAGGAAGAGCTTCTGGGAAGGGGGTTTGCAGGGGAGTCCAGGGAAGAGGTTTTGGCGGGAGAGGTGTCTGAGGACTGCGGAGTGGTTGTGGATGGTTGTCTGTGCGTCTGTACCCTATCCCCTGTGTGTGTGCCATCAGTCCCCTGTGTGTGCGTGCTGGTGCATTTAGACTTAGATTTCCCTGTGCATGTGCTGCTCGGGTCTGGTGTTGTGCGTGACGGTGCAGGTGTGAGTGTGGTCGGATCGGGGAGGGTAGTGGGGATTGTGGATGGGCCAGAGGTAGGTGTGGTGAGGGACTGCTGGAGGAGGGACACTGCTGCCGTCAGTGAGGAGTCCATGGACTGACTGATCCGCTGTTGGGCAGACATGGTTGCTGACATGCCTTCCACGAATGACACCAATTGTGTCAAGAGATTAGTGTGAGCATGGAGGACACTCAGCATTGATGTCCGCCCCACATGGATCTGCTTCAGCAGGTCCACAGACTCCACACTCAGGGCAGCAGGGGAGACAGAGGCAGGGGGTGCGGTGCCTGGACTGAAGGAGACTCTCGCCCTAACACGGGGGGCTCCACGGACATCTGGGATGGGAGAAACTGGGAGGGTGGAGATGGTGGAGGTGGCGGGGACAGACTCGCTGTCAGTGTTCTCTGGTGTTGGCACACCCGCCTCCTCCAGGGAATCATCACTTGAGCCTTCGTCGTCCGCAGCAGATGTAGTGGCTGTTGACTCGCCCTCAGTGTGGCTTCCCTCACCCTCCGTGCCACTTGCTCCCTCCGACTCCTCCACAGCAGAACCAGTCTGGCTGCGCCCCTCCTCACGGTCCGTGGAGCTGTCCCCTCCAGTGTCTGCCGATGATGCTGTGAACAAGGAGAAACAGATTCACATCAGTCACCTGTGTTTACTGGACACATTACCTTAAATGCAACACATCACTGTGCAAGCCCTGGCATCATTTAAAAACAGCATCACAATCTACCACACATAGGTGAACCTGGCACCTATCAGTCTGCCAGTGAACCATGCCCTCTGTACCCATGATGACAATGGACCCATCAGCCCTTAGTATGTATGATGTCGGACAGCACATGTGCAGGCATTACCAGACTACCCAGTACTCTGATCTGCTCTGATCGTTACTGTCATGTGTTCTGACACACATGTCACATTCCAGGCCACTGACTCAGGTTTTGGAACAGCATTTGTGATGGTATGACCTCATTGTTGCTATGATGAACATACTTCCATTACCAGACACCATTACGGCCCATGTCTTGAAACGTAAAGCTAGCACACTGTGGCTGCAGTACAAGACACACGTCACAATACAGCATGCCCCAGATATTAGTGTGTAACATAAGGCCACAGGCCTGTCTGGCCCATCAGTCAGTACTGACTACTGTCACAGGGGCAGTGCATGCCAACTCCACATTCAGCAACGTGTCACACTCATGTTTGCACTGTGAATGGAACTCCGGTAGTGGTCATGTATACATGGTCACCACATGCTACACACATTTGATAGAATAAGATAAAGCCACATAAGCAACATGACACATCACAGTTTGTGAGTCTACAACCCTGTATACCTGATCACAGAGGACATCACAAGTACATAGTAAAGCTGCTGACACAAATCTGTTGAATACACCACTATGCACATTATAGTGACTACACACATATGTATTGCCCTGTGTGCAGAACCAATAGTCACATGTCAGATGTCTGTCCATGACAAACATATAGCAAACCTCTGAAATACAAAAAGCTATGGCAGGCCAGCTTGACACAGAGTCAGACACATGATAATAAACGTTCACAATGGTCGAAGTGTTGGCTGACACACAAGATTAGGAGGCCAGAGTGTCTCAGATGACCGGAAAAGGCAGACCTGTCCATGGGCCATGTGATAAATGGGATTAGCAGGAGCACAATGCAGGTGACCATGCATTTTCTGGAACTCATACACATCAAATGTCTGATGTGTCACGATTGTGCATGCCTGCTGCATGGGTGTGTGGTCAATACCTCACACTCCTATGCTGACCCACAACAGCAATTAGTGCAGAGATGTTGAACACACACAGAGCACAGGTTAATAATCCATAAATGATCTGACACATGTCCCAGATTAGCCTCACCCATGTAGCTCAAGTCAATGTACATTTTGCTGATGTTGCTGTCAACATTCCCTTGGACAACAGTAAATACACACAACCCAAGTGACACATGTGAAAGAGTGGAGGGGACACACCTGGGCATCAGATGTGAATGGGGCATCACCAAATATAGCCACATGGAACTTGTCTGAGCAGACAGACTAACTGTGGGAGTGTAACTTGGCTGAAGGAGTGCAAAGTGCAGGTTAACCCAAATACACCAACAAGGCATGGACTTACCCCCTCCTTGCTGCTGTCTGGCCTTCAACTGCCCATCCAGGTCTGGAAAGACCACCGCCAGGATCCGTAGCATGTGGGGGGTCAGGTTCCGGCGTCCGCCCCTCCTGCGAGGAGGCGACAGCTTCAGCTGAACCCTTGCTATCCTCCGGGTCCAGCCACAAAGGTCCTGCCACCTCTTCTGGCAGTGGCGGATGCAGCGTCTGTAGACCCCCACCGACCTAACTTCCCGGGCGATGGTCTGCCATATTTCATTCTTCTCATGGGCAGTGACCTGTGAGGATGACAATGTGAGACAACATCACTACACATGCCCCATGTTCCCAAACACACAGTTGTACACACATGTAGAACTTTACAGTGCATATCATGTATACAGGTAGTGCAACTATGGTAATGGGCAGTTGTCCTGTGTGCAAGCCCAAATTCACGACATGGCAGTGCCGGCAGATCGATGGCCTCAGGGTGGACACCCACTCACTGCTCAGACCGGACACTGTGAGGCACAGAGTTGCACAGGACGTGTACCAGCACGTCCCCTTTTTCCTTCTGTGCCCCTCGCTGCCCCATTGTCGTTGTGCCCGTGATTTTGTCTGCTTTTCTCCCCTTTTTCCTTCTGTGCCCCTCGCTGCCCCATTGTCGTTGTGCCCGTGATTTTGTCTGCCTTTCTCCCCTTTTTCCTTCTGTGCCCCTCGCTGCCCCATTGTCGTTGTGCCCGTGATTTTGTCTGCCTTTCTCCCCTTTTTCCTTCTGTGCCCCTCGCTGCCCCATTGTCGTTGTGCCCGTGATTTTGTCTGCTTTTCTCCCCTTTTTCCTTCTGTGCCCCTCGCTGCCCCATTGTCGTTGTGCCCGTGATTTTGTCTGCCTTTCCCCCCATTTCCTTTCTGTGCCCCCGCCGCCTCTCGCCATTCCCGCCGCTGCGTCCCTGCGGCCCCGCCCCCTGACTGCCCATTCGCTGCCCCTGCCTCCCGCCTCCCAGCTGCTCCTCCCTCCCACCTCCCCATAAATGGCGGCCGCTGCGCGGTGAGGAGAGCGACCCTTGACCTTGCCAGGTAGGTGGCTCCCCCACCACACAGCTCCGCCTGTGTTGTCTGCCCGCTGCTTCTGCAGGTAAGATCGCCCTCCGCTTGTGGCCCCGGTGCCCGTATTTTCTGCTTGTCTCCCCATTTTCCTTTCTGTGCCCCTCGCTGCCCCATTGTCATTGTGCCCGTGATTTTGTCTGCCTTTCTCCCCTTTCTCCTTCTGTGCCCCTCGCTGCCCCATTGTCGTTGTGCCCGTGATTTTGTCTGCCTTTCTCCCCTTTTTCCTTCTGTGCCCCTCGCTGCCCCATTGTCGTTGTGCCCGTGATTTTGTCTGCCTTTCTCCCCTTTTTCCTTCTGTGCCCCTCGCTGCCCCATTGTCGTTGTGCCCGTGATTTTGTCTGCCTTTCTCCCCTTTTTCCTTCTGTGCCCCTCGCTGCCCCATTGTCGTTGTGCCCGTGATTTTGTCTGCCTTTCTCCCCTTTTTCCTTCTGTGCCCCTCGCTGCCCCATTGTCGTTGTGCCCGTGATTTTGTCTGCCTTTCTCCCCTTTTTCCTTCTGTGCCCCTCGCTGCCCCATTGTCGTTGTGCCCGTGATTTTGTCTGCTTTTCTCCCCTTTTTCCTTCTGTGCCCCTCGCTGCCCCATTGTCGTTGTGCCCGTGATTTTGTCTGCCTTTCTCCCCTTTTTCCTTCTGTGCCCCTCGCTGCCCCATTGTCGTTGTGCCCGTGATTTTGTCTGCTTTTCTCCCCTTTTTCCTTCTGTGCCCCTCGCTGCCCCATTGTCGTTGTGCCCGTGATTTTGTCTGCCTTTCTCCCCTTTTTCCTTCTGTGCCCCTCGCTGCCCCATTGTCGTTGTGCCCGTGATTTTGTCTGCTTTTCTCCCCTTTTTCCTTCTGTGCCCCTCGCTGCCCCATTGTCGTTGTGCCCGTGATTTTGTCTGCCTTTCTCCCCTTTTTCCTTCTGTGCCCCCCGCTGCCCCATTGTCGTTGTGCCCGTGATTTTGTCTGCTTTTCTCCCCTTTTTCCTTCTGTGCCCCTCGCTGCCCCATTGTCGTTGTGCCCGTGATTTTGTCTGCTTTTCTCCCCTTTTTCCTTCTGTGCCCCTCGCTGCCCCATTGTCGTTGTGCCCGTGATTTTGTCTGCCTTTCTCCCCTTTTTCCTTCTGTGCCCCCCGCTGCCCCATTGTCGTTGTGCCCGTGATTTTGTCTGCTTTTCTCCCCTTTTTCCTTCTGTGCCCCTCGCTGCCCCATTGTCGTTGTGCCCGTGATTTTGTCTGCCTTTCCCCCCATTTCCTTTCTGTGCCCCCGCCGCCTCTCGCCATTCCCGCCGCTGCGTCCCCTGCGGCCCCGCCCCCCTGACTGCCCATTCGCTGCCCCTGCCTCCCGCCTCCCAGCTGCTCCTCCCTCCCACCTCCCCATAAATGGTGGCCGCTGCGCGGCCGCGCCGCTGGCGCGCCGAAGGCGCGCCTAAGGCAAGCCCGTCTGCGCCCGTCCGCGACTGGACCGCGCCCAGCGCCAGAACCCCTGGATCCCACCGATGCAACACCACTCGACGGACCTACGACGCCGCCACACTCACCGCACTCAATGCCGGCCGGAACCCTGCCTGCTACCGAGCCTCACCGAGACGCACCCACGGACCCTTCACCTGCCAAACCTGCCGATTCACCTGCCCCCGGACGTGCACCACCTCCGCCAAGTCGAGCACCAGCAGCAACCACCTGAAATGCATCCTGCTGAACACCCGCTCCGTCCACAGGCACGCCGTGGAACTCTGGGACCTGCTCGACGCAACAGCACCGGACATCGCCTTCCTCACCGAAACCTGGATGAACGCCTCCTCAGCGCCCGACATCGCCATAGCCATCCCGGACGGATACAAGATCACCCGGTGGGACCGCGTCAACCAGACGGGAGGAGGCATCGCCATCGTACACAAGAACACCATCCGCATCTCGACTAACTCCGACGAGACCTTCACCGCCGCCGAACACCTACACTTCCAGATACACACTGACCCCAAGACCACCCTCCGAGGCACCCTCATCTACAGACCCCCGGGACCACGCACACTATTCAGCGAAGACATCGCAGACTTCATCAGCCCGCACGCCATGCCCTCCGCCGACTACATCCTCCTAGGGGACCTCAACTTCCACCTGGAGAACAACAACGACAGAAACACCACCGCCCTGCTGGACAACCTCGCCAACCTCGGACTCAAGCAACTGGTGAACACGCCCACCCACTACGCCGGCCACACGCTTGACCCCGTCTTCTCGTCCAGCAAGCACATCTCCTTCAGCCACGCCACCGGACTCCACTGGACCGACCACAGCTGCGTCCACTTCAGCTTCAGAAAGACTGCGACCCACCACCACCCGCAACAGGCTCCCCGCCGGAGCTGGAGCAAGATCACCGCCGAGCAGCTCACCGCCTCCCTCAGCCAGAACACACCCACCAACACAACGGACCCAAACGAAGCAGCCAGCAACCTCGCCAAGTGGCTGACCGCCTGCGCCGACGACCTCGCACCACTAAAAACCCTCCCAGCAGACCCGGAAGCAAGAAAACCCCTGGTTCACCAACGAACTCAAGGAATCTAAGAAGAACTGCCGCACTCTCGAGAAAACCTGGCGACTCGACCAGACCACAGACAACAGGACCGCCCTCAAGCACGCCACCCGCAAACACCACCAGCTGATCCGTGCCACCAAGAAGTCGGCACTCAAAGAACGACTGGACAACAACGCCCATGACAGCAAGGAACTTTTCAGCATCGTCAAAGAGTTCTCCAACCCCAAGCGCCGGAAACAACGACATCACCCCCTCGCAAGACCTCTGCAACTCACTCTCCGCGTTCTTCCACCGCAAGATCACCGACATACATAACAGCTTCGACGCACAAACCACGCACCCTACCGCCGAACCAACGCCCGCCACCACCACCCTCTGCAACTGGACCCCGATCAGCACCGAAGACACCACCCGCACGATGAACTCCATCCACTCCGGATCACCAACCGACCCCTGCCCACACCACGTCTTCAACAAAGCCGACGCCACCATCGTACCCCATCTCCGGGACATCATCAACTCCTCCTTCCACACCGCCACCTTCCCGGAGAGCTGGAAGCACGCCGAGCTTACCGCCCTCCTGAAGAAACCAACGGCGGACCCCACCGACCTCAAGAACTACCGTCCCATCTCGCTCCTTCCGTTTCCGGCCAAAGTCATCGAGAAGACCGTCAACAGACAGCTTGCCGCCTTCCTCGAGACGAATGGATCCCTCGACCCCTCGCAGTCCGGGTTTCGGGCCAACCACAGCACCGAGACCGCCCTTATCGCAGCCACCGACGACATCAGAACCCTAACCGACAACGGGGAAACAGCTGCCCTCATCCTCTTGGACCTCTCCGCGGCGTTCGACACCGTCTGCCACCGCACCCTAGTGAAGCGCCTCAGCAACATCGGAATCCGAGAGAAAGCACTGGAATGGATCATCTCGTTCCTCGCCGGAAGAACCCAGAGAGTCCGCCTCCCCCGTTCAGATCCGAAGCCACCGAAGTCATCTGCGGCGTTCCACAAGGATCTTCACTCAGCCCAACCCTCTTTAACGTCTACATGAGCCCCCTCGCAGCCATCGCACGCCAACACAACCTCAACATCATCTCCTACGCCGACGACACCCAGCTGATCCTCTCCCTCACCAACGACCCCACCACCGCCAGAGCCAACCTACACGACGGGATGAGAGACGTCGCCGACTGGATGAGGAACAGCCGCCTTAAACTGAACTCAGACAAGACGGAAGTCCTCATCCTGGGCTCATCACCCTCCGCCTGGGACGACTCCTGGTGGCCCCCGGCCCTGGGCACCGCGCCCAAGCCAACGGACCACGCACGCAACCTGGGCTTCATCCTGGACTCCTCCCTGTCGATGACCAGACAAGTCAACGCCGTCTCATCTTCATGCTTCAACACCCTGCGCATGCTCCGCAAGATCTTCAGATGGATCCCCACTGAAACCAGGAAGACCATCACCCAGGCACTCGTCACCAGCCGACTGGACTATGGGAACACCCTCTACGCCGGAACCACAGCCAAACTTCAAAAAAGACTCCAGCGCATCCAGAACGCCTCCGCACGACTCATCCTGGACATCCCCCGACACAGCCACATCACCGGACACCTGAAAGACCTGCACTGGCTCCCCGTCAGCAAGAGAATCACGTTCAGACTCCTCACCCACGCACACAAGGCCCTCCACGACCTGGGCCCAAAGTACCTCAACGACCGCATGACCTTCTACACGCCCACACGCCAGCTACGATCAACCAGCCACGCCTCGCCACCGTACCACGCATCCGCAGAACCACCGCCGGAGGAAGATCCTTCTCCTACCTGGCAGCCAAGACCTGGAACTCCCTCCCCACTCACCTTCGGCGAACCCAGGACCATCTCTCCTTCAGGAAGCAGCTCAAGACCTGGCTGTTCGAGCAGTAACTTACCCCCTCCCCCAGCGCCTTGAGACCCTCCCGGGTGAGTAGCGCGCTCTATAAATGCCGTGATTGATTGATTGATTGATTGATAGACCAATCACATGGGCCACTCCACTTACACCCCCTCCACAGCCTCTCCCTACATTGCATGACCCACATTGATTAGTGAACACTGGCAACAACAACATATCAATTGAGTCAGCACATTTGCTACCGGGGGGGTTACAGGTGTTTGCTTAACTTTCGCAGACAAGCATACAGCACTGTATCTGCAACACAGCTGATGAGGAGAGCTGGGGTCTAGGGTCTGCAGCTGTGGTGCAACTCTTCACCAACTATCTCACTGCAATGAACTGGCAATTTCTTATTCCCAAACCACCATGAGGCCCTCCTGCAGATTGGTACCCTTACATGTCTGGTGTATTGCAGCAGTTCATAGTTGCCCTTACAGTTTTTGGTTGCTGAAATGGCTGGAATGGCAGACATTGTCACATTCCCTCTTCATCAATGCTAGGTTTTGCATGTCAGGAAGTGTCACTATTAGTCAATTGTATGTCACACATAAACACATTTAAATAAGGGAAAAAGAACAGTAAGTCAATCAGAAACATTGCCAGCTGTGTACATGCATCAGCACACTCAGAAACTTGAACTTACTCAGTGTGCATGCTTGCCCTTGGTGAGCACAATGCTAGTAGTGCCAGTCAGACTACATGTACAAATGCAAAGGCATTGGACTCCACACTCACCTGCGCTCTCCTGGTTTCCCATACAGCTTGCAGTACTGTGGGAGGAGGCTGTCCAGCAGGGCCTGGTTCTCCTCCTCAGTGAATGCTGGGGCCCTCTCCACAGTATGTGCCATTGCAGGATACAGAGGATGCAGAGACAGCAGCAGTGGTGTGATGAAATGCAGTCCTGTGGCATGTAGTGCAAGCAAGTGCAGTCTCTGGGGAACAGACAGCCTTATAGCTGTGCTACAGAGGCAGTATCTGTTCGATGCGGCCAAAGAGATAGGTCAGACTCGTTTGCATTATCCGAATTTGCCCAATCCATGACTTTGAATGCATCGGACACGCCTTCCGCGTCGTTCAAACTTTCTGCATCATGACACCATTGAATTTGCAACATTCTTGTAGTGGCCCAACTGAATCTGGCAGCACACGAGTCGTACACGTAGCAAAACACAAGGCTCGTCTCCATGACAGCCAATAGCCAATTGGTGCGTACGCCTTGGATCCTAGGCGTCCGCGCGTCTCCTCAAATCGCACCCGCGTATATAGCCATTACAGTCTATGACCAAGACGTGCGTACGCCTTGGTCCCTAAGTGTCCGCCGCGTCTCCTCAAATCGCACCCGCATATATAGCCATTACAGTCTATGACCAAGGCGTGCGTACGCCTTGGTCCCTAAGTGTCCGACGCGTCTCATCAAATCGCACCCGCATATATAGCCATTACAGTCTATGACCAAGGCGTGCGTACGCCTTGGTCCCTATGTGTCCGACGCGTCTCCTCAAATCGCACCCACATATATAGCCATTACAGTCTATGACCAAGGCGTGCGTACGCCTTGGTCCCTAAGTGTCCGACGCGTCATTCACAATCGCACAAGCCTGTGTGACCCTTACATTCGATGGTCAGAAGCTGCCAACCGAAATGTTTTGACATGGACTGAGGGGCTGGACAACACAGTGACAGCCTGTCACACAGTACAGGCAATCACTATTCATGCCTCATTACATGTGTGGGTACATGTCTACACATGTCATATTTGATGTGCACAATGTGGTACACACTACCAGGATGTGCCATGTTACATGGTCACAAAAAGGCATTGTGTGTGATGCACCTCCCTACTGTGCTTGAGGACTTTGCTGGTCAACACACGTGGCCTGGGCACAGTTGCAGGGGCACATTGTGTATTGCCATGTTACATGAACCCTACATTGCATATGATATGTCATGTGTGTCACTGGCCTTGCTGTGTGTGGTACATCATGAGTATTTGCGTATAGTGCTAGGCACATGGACATATTTGTATCTGGGAGTTGTTAATCCCCCAAACCTCCATCAGTTTTGGGCATGTGATTTGGTGTTGTGTCTGTGTGTCACAGACATCCACGTTTGCCATGCAGACAACTGATGGTTGTGTTGGAACGTGTACATCAGACATTACATGGTGACTGTGTCCATGTTGCAATGTATGTTCCCCGTGTGTGTGACTGCCAGTCCCCTGTCATTTTGACAACACAACTGTCCTCACTAGTTATTGAGGTGTGTGTTTGGTATGTGACATATGTTCAGATGTACTGTGGCAGGGCCCACAGTTTGTCGACAGCAGAGCATGGCACTTGTGGTGTCACCATGTGGAGCTGACATGTTAGGTGAGGGGCACATGGCTGGCATATGTGTCCATGCTGAATTGCACACACCTGACTCAATTGTGTCCTGATGTGATGTAGCATGTGGTATTTGGCATGGTCATAGCCACAGATGTGGGGGAACTGAAATACTTTCTTTGATTCCCTATGTACTGCAGGAGACCTAATGTCCACAGACCCTTCCCGGACCTTGCAACCATGGCTGAACGTGACTGCATCCGACGGTACCGCTTCACAAGCCAGCTGATTGAGGATTTGGAGGAGCAGTTGTCCCCACATTTACAACCTGGGCGTGCGTATTCAACTGCGCTGACCCCAAGGTGAAGGTGATGGCAGCCCTAAATTTTTTTGCCACCGGAACATTCCAATACACAGTGGCTGGTGCTGGTGGGATGTCACAGACCATGTTCAGTCGTGTTTTCCGTGATGTTTTGGAGGCAATGTTGTTGTATCTGGACCGATACATCCGATTTCCCAACCAACAACAAATGCCAGGCATAAAGGGAGATTTCTATGCACTGGGAGGGATGCCAAATGTCATCGGCTCAATTGATGGGACACATGTGGCTTTGGTACCACCACAGGCCCATGAGCAGACTTACCGCAACCGTAAACATTTTCACTCTATTAATGCCCTAGTGGTATGTTTTGCGGACATGACAATTTCACATCTCTGTGTCCGTTTCCCTGGTTCAGCACACAACGCCTACATCATGCGGAATAGCAGGATACCACATATGATGTCACAGCTGCAGAACCAGCGGGCCTGGCTTGTCGGTGTGTAATTGCACTTTACCTTGTGTGTTTTAAGTATCTTGAGATTACACGCTCTTTCCTGACCCATGACATGTTTGGCTGTTTGAATGCAGGTGACTCCGGGTACCCCAACATGCCGTGGTTGCTGACACCTCTTAGGAACCCTGTCACACCAGCACAGATACGTTTCAATGAAGCACATGGGCGGACCAGGCGAGTGATTAAGCGGACATTTGGACTCCTGAAAAGCCGATTCCGCTGCCTGGACCGGACAGGAGGGGCCCTCCAATATGCACCTGAAAAGGTGTGCAAGATATTTATTGTGTGTTGCATGCTACACAACATGGCAGTGAGGGAGGAGGTGCCTCTCATCGAAGATGATGACGGCCATCAACCGCCAGCATGGGAGGATCCGGGCCTGGGACATGTTGCGAGTGACGATGAGGGTGAGGGGGATGTCCGGACTCAGCTCATCAACAACTTCTTCTCCTAATTGTGAGTATACAGTGATGTGTTGTCAACAATTCTTGCATCACCTGATATGTGTCTGTGTTGTGCACTGTGAGAGCATATGTGTTTCTGCATGCTACGTGTCATGATTGTTGCATTGATGTGTCCCTTGAGTTAGTATGTCCTCCCAATCAGTGTTGCCATGAATCTTCGTATCTTTTCACAACTCTTTGAAATAGTGTTTGTAATGTGTATTGTAGATGTATGCAGTGATTTAGTGATTTCAATACTGTTGTATGTCTGTCATTCACAGGGTCCAATGGCTGTTGTCTGGTGACACGTAACCTCTGAAACGCACAATACGGTCACAGAGTGCAACCTTTCATGGTTCCCGGATGCATCATCCCACACACCCCGGTGCTAGCATGTCTGCCATTCTTGGTTACTTTTGATCACTGTCATGTGAGGGTACCTTGCATCTGATGTTTAGTTTACTTGTTGTGTATGTGTAATAAAGGTGCGCACCAGTTTGTGGTGTGCTTCCTCTGTGTCCACACATCTGACAATCCTTGGCATGCTGGACCTGTGGGCTGATTGCCACTGCTTCAGCATTTGTGTGTACTTGCAGTTCACAATGTCTGAGGCAAAGAATCTGATGGCCATGGGGAATTCGTGTTGTGTTGACCTAGTAGTGTGTACCTCTCATATGTGTCACATCAACATAAATCACATTTCAGTGTTTAGATTGCTCTAGTGGTTTTCCTGCACAGTCTTACTTTAGCATATCATCACCTATATGTGACAAACCCGGTTAAATTTAACACAGAGGCTACAAGTGTGAGTTGAAGTGTTTATTTACATGCATGTGTGTGAATGATGTAGGTGACATGAAGTTCTGTACAGTGCAATGGGAATCCAAAGTTCACAGGGAGGTTGGTAGTGTTGGTAGATGAAATTACCAGAGTAAAGTCCACAGTCATTAGATCCATTGGTTCAAATCAGACCCTCCATCACATGTGGGAGAGTTGGGGACAGTCGACAAGGTGAAGGGTTTGCACACAATGGTGGACATCAGGAACAGGTGTTCACTTCCTGGGGGATGTGCATGGCCAGCTGCCTCTCACTTGTCCTTCTTTGGATGACCCCTCGTCTTCTTTGGGGGGGTCCCTCAGGTGCAGGCTGGGGCGGTGCGCTGGAGTTTCCGTCAGAGTCCACCTCCCTACCTGTGGCAGTTGCAGATGTTGTGGCAACTGATGTAGTGGGCACACAGGGAGGTGGGGTCATGTTGTTTGCAATCTGACGTAGGCATCCAAGTATGTCTCTGTGCACCGCCGTGACATCATTCAACTTGTCCATCTTGGACTCCATGCGGGCCATGTATTGTATTGTATTGTAATTGCATTTATATAGCGCTTACTACCCCTGACGAGGCGTCGAAGCGCTTTTTCAGCGAGTAGCACACTACTCCGAGACCCATAGAGGATTAGTGTTGAATTAGTATAGTGAAACATGCAAGTACATTTTAAGTGGTGGATAGGTTAGTCAG
This sequence comes from Calotriton arnoldi, assembly GCA_963921515.1. Classification (NCBI taxonomy): domain Eukaryota; kingdom Metazoa; phylum Chordata; class Amphibia; order Caudata; family Salamandridae; genus Calotriton; species Calotriton arnoldi. Next base: position 1,154,197 of record CAWUFW010005719.1, read on the forward strand.
TTATTTGGATTTGGAAGGATAGCAGTAGGATAGCAGAAGGATAGAAGAGGGAAAAAAAAAAAGCTTTGTATTTATATAGCGCTTGTTACCCCTGATGGGGTGTTGAAGCACGCTACTCCGGAAACCCATAAAGGATTAGTGCTGAATTAGTATGGTGAAATATGAAAGTAATTTGAGTGGTAGGTATTAGTCAGTTATTTGGAGTGAGAAGGGTAGCGGAGGGATAAAAGGGAAGAAAGGTTTGCATTCATGTAGCACCTGTTACCCCTGATGGGTGTTGAAGTGCTTTTCTGGCGAGTATGACGCTACTCCGGAACCCATAAAGGATTAGTGTTGAAAATTAGTATAGTGAAGTATGAAGTAATTTGAGTGGTGGATATGTTATTCAGTTATTTGGATAGAGAAGGGTAGGTAGCGGGATAGAAGAGGGAAAGAGGTTTGTATTTATATAGCGCTTGCTACCCCTTGATGGGGTTTTGAAGCGCTTTATTGGCGAGTAGCACGCTACTCTGGAACCCATAAGGATTACTGTTGAATTAGTATGGCGAAACATGAAAGTAATTTGAGTGGTGGATATGTTAGTCAGTTATTTGGATTGAGAAGGGTTGGGGAGGGGTAGAAAAGGGAAAAAGGTTTGTGTTTATATAGCGCTGGTAACCCTGATGGGTGTTGAAACGCTTCATTGGCGAGTAGCACGCTACTTTGGAACCCATAAAGGATTAGTGGTGAATTAGTATAGTGGTATATGGAAATTGAGAAGTGAACGTGTTAGTCTGTTATTTTGATTGAAAAGGATAGTGGAGGGACAGAAGAGTGAGATTTCTTTTTTTTTAGGTCATAGCAGTAGGAGGAGGCTTTTGGATGAGTAAAAAGGGGTTTTTGAGGGGAAAAGTCAGAGGGGAGAGTTTATAAAGGTTTGTTTTGGGGGATCGGTATAGTAAATAGAGGTGTCAGATGATGCAAGGAGGGTAGAGTAGGAGAGAGTCTAGAAAGTGTTATTTTGGGATCATAGTAGTGGTATTGGATAAATGAGAGAGTGGATGTAGAGGATATATTGATAGATGTATAGGGTGAGAGATAGGGTAGTGCATTGGAAAGAGTAGTAGAAAGAAGTTTGAGATGAGTCAGAAGGTTGGGCCAGAGGATATATTGAGAGAAGTATAGGCTTAGAAATAGGGTAGTGCATTTGAAATGCTAAATTAGAAGAAAGTGATAAATATATAGATCCATAAGTACATTGAAAGTATATAGATGCATAAAGGAGGTAAGTATATATAGATTAAAGATATTGATAGAGGTACAGGATGAGAAATAGGGTAGTGCATTGGATATGCTTTTTCAGGAGAAAGGTAACAGACACACAGATCCAAGTACATGGAAGGTACATAGATGCTCAATGGAAGTAAGTACATGTAGACCAAAGATGATTTTTATTTATTTATTTACAACAACATAATTATTCTACATGTTTATACAAAGCAATACACAAAGATAGGTACATATCTATAGTGAAAATAAATGCTTATATACAGAGGAATATGCTGTAAATTTCTGTTTGCGTATGGTGCTTATGTGGGGAAGAACCAATTCTTGAGTAGTTTTCTGAAGATAAGGTTGTGCAGTAGACATGGGGAAGCAAAGTTGTGAGGTGTGGCACATCGCTTATGTTGCTTGCGTGTGTTTATGGTGGAAGGTGTATGAGTCGGGGTTGGTGGTGCAGCATGTGGGTCATGTAGTAATGTTCTAAATTGTCCAATGGATGAGAGGCGGTTAGAAGAAAGTTGCTGTGTTGCTGTATCTGTGTTCGGTGTGGTGGAAGAGAGAAAGCTTGGCATTGGAGTTTGTTCCTTTGTGTGGTTTAAAAGGTGGGTGTATGTTTGTATTTTGTGATGGTATGTATTTTGACGTGTTGCGCTTTGAAGATCTTGTGCTGGTGTGTGTGATATGTTTTGCTTTTGAGGAGTAGTGAAAAGGGGTGCTGGTGTATTTGTTTCATGCAATGGATTTGGTTGTATAGTATTGTTTGTGAGAGGAGGTTGTAAGGTAGAGGGGGTGGTAATGTGTTTATGAGTAGAGTGTATGTTGTGTGTAGGAGGGAATGAAGTAGAGGTGAGAGTGTTTGTCTTAGACTGGTTTGTTGCATGAGTTAAAAAGTGTGGTGGTGTGCAGTGTGTGTGTTGTGCGTTAGTGTTATTATGGTAGTAGGGAGAGGAGGGTGTTTGTTGGACAAACGATGGAAGGATGAATATATGTTTATTAGTGATAAAAGGTGGTCTGTTAGGTGTAATTAGAGCAGGGAGCGTGTGTCTGGATGAGATGCAGTTATGTATGGTGTTGAATGGGGTTGTGTTAGTGATGAGTGTATTGGTTAGTGGTATAGGATAGAGTTGTGTACTGTTTGTAGGTGATGGTGGGTATGTGTGGTAGTTGGGATAGAAGGGTGTATAGATGTGGTTTGGTTGTGTTTGTAGTGCATGCTGGTACATTGGTCCATGCATAGGGTTGTGTGTGGTGTACATTTGGTGTGAGTGTGTTACTCTGTTTGTGGATGGTGTGGGGTGGCTCTTACTGAATGTGAACATGGGCAGCATTTCTGGCCCTTGTCCCGACCAGTCTTGAACATGCACAAACAGGTAATTGCCCCTGTCCTCTCCGCCCTTAACAGGCTCAAACAGGTAATTGCCCTTGTCCTCTCCACCCTTAACAGGCTCAAACAGGTAATTGCCCTTGTCCTCTCCGCCCAGGCTGCGTGTTTTGGTGCAGAGCAAAGTGAAGAGTCGGCATCCTGGCATGGCACACATCCTTGTGTGCCATACCTACAACCCACTGCCGTGGCATAGATCAGCCACCCCTCTAGCTGGGTGCACTATACCAGTGGTGAGGGTACAGATGCATGAGCCCTGTACCCCTACAGTGTCTAAGCCAATTCTTAGACATTGTAAGTGCAGTAATGCCATTAAGAGTATATGGCACTGGGAGTTTGTCATTACGAACTCAACAGCACCAAATGGCTTTACTGAAAACTGGGAAGTTTGGTATCAAACGTCTCAGCACATTAAACCCACACTGATGCCAGTGTGGGATTTAATGAAGAATGCACACAGAGGGCATCTTAGAGATGCCCCCTGAAAAATGACCTAACACTAGTGTCTAGGCTGAGTGGCTGCTCGCCAGCTGCCACCACCAGGCATGTTTCTGGACCCCTGGGTCGAGAGCCTGCTGCTCTCAAGGGTCTGAAACAATGCACATCCTGGGACGAGGTGCCAAGCCTCCTCCTCCAGGATGGGCAGGGTCCACGAAGGGGAAGTTTCAAAGGCTTGCCGCCTTTGTGAGCTTCCCCAGGCCTTTTGCTGCTTCCAGCAACTGGCCCCCACCGGTTCTCACCCCCACTTTGGGTGGGAGAATCGGTGGGAAAACCAAGTGAGGAAGGGAGGTGTGCCCACCTTTGCCAACCCCAACCCCTCAGGTGGGGGAGGCGAGGTGAAGCACAACTCTCAGTCCCCGCCATCTTGCAGATGGGGGGACTCAGCCAACCAGAGTGAGGCATATGCCCCTCTCCCACTGGAGGGTGGCATAATAGGGGGGTGTACAACCCCAAGGAAGGGACCCATTGGTCCCAACCTTTACTTGCCTGTAACGCCCCTCAATCTAGTATTTAGGGGCACCCCTGAACCTTGCCTCCTCAGACAAGAACCAACTAAGAAGAAAAGAAGAAGGACCGAAGAAGCTGTGCCAAAGCTAAGAAGAGGAGGACGCCCACTGACTTGGCCCCAGCCCTACCGGCCTGTCCCCACCTCGAACCTGCAGAAGCGAAATCCCGGTGTGTCCTGCAGCCAGCAACCTCAAGAACCCCGAGGACCTGATCTGCCTTCCACAGAAAAGACTCTGTCTCCCATGAGCACCGGATTTGCTCACTCACAGGCTCTGGCTCCGGTCAAATCTGCAAGTCTGCACCACTCTGCACCCGACGCCCACGGCCCGAGTTCGAGTGGCCCAACACCACGAGGAGGTCTCCCCGGCGATCCTGACCTGAGATCTGGTGATCTATGACCTGCCTCGAATCTCCCAGCAAAGCTTGTAGTCTCTTTCTGGAGGATCCCCCCGACCGGAGCTGGTAAGGAAAACCCGATGCCTAAAGACACCCCTGCACCCGAAGTCCCACGGCCTTGGGTGGCCCAACCGACGGTGTCCCAGCATCCCCAGGCATCCCAACTTACCTCTCCAACCGGTGGTCACCTCCAGAAGATCTTCGACCCTGAGCCTGCAGTCTTTGTTGAAACCGGAGAATCCCCATTGAAATCAACAAGGCACCCGACGCCAAAGCAGCACCCTGCGCCCAGCCGCCCCTGCGGGTGTACTTTGGATGCTAAATAAGATCCCCCTTTGCCCTGAGCTAAACCCCAGGAGCTTTGCTCCCACAACCTTGTGGCCTGCTCGTGAGCAGCCACCAACCGGAGGCCCCCTATACCCCATTGGATAACATTGGGCCTCAGCACTCTGCACCCAGCCGCCCTAGTGCCGCTGAGGGTGCTTTGAGAGTGCAGCCTTGGTTCTGGGGGAACCCTGGTTCTAACCCCAGAATACCGTCTCCACCCGCAACATGTGTGCTTCCAATCTGGCATGATGTTCAGCCTGCTGTTGTTTAATGTCCCTGAGGTGTCCCACAACCTGGCCAAAGTCTCCGGTGCATTGCTGGTACGCATTTATGATGCGTCCCAACTGGGGATCAGCTTGGGGTGCAGCACCATGGGCATGACGTGGCCTCAGCCTGCCCCCACTCCCACCACCCCTACCCCCATGAGCATGTCCTGCTGTTGCAGGCACAGACGACACTGGGCCTCCTCCTGTGATGGCACTGGTGGTATTGGCAGCCACCTCCAGGGTGCCCTGTGTTGCTGTGCCCTCGGTGTTGGGTTGGCTTGGTCTGTCGTTGTTAGTAGGGGTCATCTGGGTGTTGTCAGATGCAGCAGGAGTGGTGGCAGGGGGTGCAGATGTTACTGCTGCTGCACGCTGATCTACACCGGAGGGTCCAGGTTGTTCGTGGTCGTCGTCAGAGGAGTGAGAGGCATCCACACCGGCCAGCTCTGTGTCAACCAGAGTCTGGGACTGGGAATCTTCCTCGTCTGTTCTTGCAGTTTCCCCAGATGCCCCTGTGGGTGGAAGAGACACACAATGTATGTTGTGGTTCAGCACACATCAACGTATCACACACATTCAAATAGGTACTATGCTTCATGATAAGTGTATGTGCATAGCATTGTCCTCAATTATCACAGGCAGATGCCAATGTAGGTTTGGAACATTGTCCTGATGACCTGATGCGTTTTATGTGCACGTAGAGCTGTGTGCATGGACAGCTCATGTATAGTTTCATTGACTTACATGGACATTGCGAAACGTGCACTTCCGTGCCTCACACAGGTGTGTTGTTTGTTGTTGGTGGGAAAGGTGTGTGTGACAGGGCCTGCTGGGAGATGTAGTCTGAGGTTGCACTCCTCCTCCCCCCCTGGACCAGATAGGCCACCATGGGCCATGCTTCCATGACAGTGAGTCTAAGTACGTGTTGAAGTTGTCTGACAGTGGTGTCCTGGTGTTTGTTGGAGCCCAAGTCCCAGCAAGGCCTTGTGCTCCCCACACCAGAGCCCAGTTTCATCAATCTTGGCAGTACTTTGCCACTCCCTGTGAGGTGAGCATGGTGCATGGGGGTATTCCTGGGACATGTGGGATGGGGACTATGGGCTGTGACTACAAATCCCATCATGCTTTCCGCTACACCCACCTTCCCGGCTCACCAAACCTTCCTTCCTGTGACTCCGCTTCCCTGGGAGTGTGTGTTACTGTGGTAGCATGATGGCTGACGGTGTTTGGTGAGTGTTTGGGGCCAAATCCCTGGTGTATTTGTCAGTGGGTTTGTACATGTATTGGCCTAGGTACATGTTACTGGGACATTGCAGGTATTGTGTTTCTCTAGGTCGCATACACATGAGAGGATAGTTATCTTTAGGTTGCTGTGGCTTGATGACAGTGAATGTTTTCTCTGTCCCCCTGACATTAATGTCTGTGGGTGCGGATGGCTATTACATCACAATTTGGAATAGTTGTTTGTGTACTCCCCAGGCTCTGGTATTCCAGGCAATCCATGGAGGCCAACTGGTCGGAGCATGGCCCGCACCTTCTCTTTCCAGGAAGTGAGATGCACCGGTTTGGCAGGGGTACCGCCACCAGTGTGCTGGCTCAGGGCATGTTCTTTGCCGATGAGTTTCTTGACCCTCCAGCGTATGTCGTACCACCTGTTCCTGATGTCGTCCATTGTGTGCATGCTAGGTGCTAGTGCGTTCACCTTGTCAACAATCCTTGCCCACATCTTGCTTTTCTGGGATAGGGGGGTCTGTTGGACCAAGGAGCCAAATAACTGTGGCTCTACTCTGATGATTTCATCTACCATGACTTCCAACTCACTGTCTGTGAACTTTGGATTCTTCTTTGGGGGCATGGTGATGGGTGGTGGGGGAGATGGATGGGTGGGTGGGTGTGGTAGTGAGGGTTGGTGAGTATGTGTATGACTGGGTGTCTGTGAGTGTGCTTATTGTGTGGTGCTAGTGGTGTGTAGTGTGTAGGTTGTGGCTGTATGTCTCAGTGTGGTGGTGTTGTCTGTTTGCAGGTCTGTGTGATTAGCAAAGGATCATGGTCTGGATTTTTGCACTTTTTATAGGTGGAGTTGTGGGTGTGTCTTGGTTTGAATATTGAATTTTTTTGGTTTTCTAACTGCCTGTTTGGCCTTTTTCTGTGTCAATTCCATGATTTCTTTAGGGCCTGACGGAGACGTTCAGTTGACCGGGTCGTACGCCTGTGGCGTTACTTGCGGGGTGATCCGAGTCGGTCACACTGACATTGTGCTATGTTGCATGTTTCACGTACGCTCTGGTCGCGACGGGCTCTTTTTCTTGCCAATCTCTCTGTTCCGTACGAATCGGTTGTACGGCTTGGACTCCGTGCGACTCGCTTTCATCCACTACGCATTGCATCGTACTTGGCAGGTTGTACGGCGCGTGTTCGTGTCGGTCGGAACTATAGCCGTTCCATGTCGGTCGGAAGGTTTCGGGTCCGTTTCCGAGCGGGGCACTGTTTTCCGTACGTTTCGGTCAGTCCGGATTGATTCCGTGCGAGTCGGTTGGATTTTGACCGGGACGCATCGTACTTGCCAGGTCGGACGGCGCCTGTACGAGTCGGTCGGACTTCAGTCCCGGTCCGTGTCGGTCGGAACGATTTCCAACCCGGATCGGAATTGGCCCCTTAATGAACGAGATAAAACCATCCAGAAAAAAACTATTGGTGGTGTCCCAGGTTTCCTGTATGGCAATTATATGACACGATAAGAGGAGACTCTGCCATATTGCGTCATCTCTTTTGACCTTAAGCCTGCTATGTTCCACGAGAGTATCTTCATACAGGGGGTGCCAGGGGTATCAGATGTGAGAGCTGGCTTAAGTGAGCGGGCAGGCACTGGCTTAGGAGGTGAAACAAATAAAACTGGGATGTTAACAGCAAAGAAATTCACTATTTACCTGTCCATCAACTAAATAGCAGAGATCATGTACTATTTGGCTTGCAGGCAAACAAACCGCAAAGAGGCATCACTATTTACCCAGCCACTGACTAAATAGCAGAGGTCATGCACTATTTGTCCATGCAAATTGGAAATAAAAATTCACTCATTTCTGGCTGCCGTCTAACTTACAGAGATAATGTACTATTTGGCCAGCAGCCATGCAAATAGCAAATAAGCTTCATTATTTATCTAGACACCAACAAAATAGCAGCGATTAAGTATGTAGCGGCCAGTTAGCTGGTCCCTGGGTAATTATTGAATTTTCTGTGCTATTGGCTATAAAGTAGGAATTATTGTGATTGTGTCTCTCCGTTCCAGTGATTGTCGAAACCTTGAAGGTTATCCGGGCCCTAACTTGATTAAATAAATTAAATTGACTCTCCCTGCCTCCAGAGGTGTTTTTGAGCAGTGTGGAACCCTCCAGTTTTATGTCAAGTGCCATCTCTCGCTTTCTTACTTTGGAGCCGCAGGGCCCACCTACAACTCTTCCTCCACCTAGCCAAAGGTGGTTTATGGTGCCCCCCACCCAGTCCTGAGGAAGACCCCGTCGTAAGGACCAAAACAGCCTACTTTAATTTTGGGGTTGAAACGTCGACACTGTTCCCTTTGTGTGCCAGTTTGGTCAACAGTGATTTTCTGCTGTGCTTATACAAACAATGGCTATATATTTATTATGTGTTTACTGTGAGGCTGACTGAAGCCGGTTTTAATGTGAACAATGGTGTGATGCATTTATTGTCACTATCTCTCCTCTTCACTCCTTCAACCCTCACTTGATGCACACTACCTCTTTCCCTATCCCCCCCCTCTTTTCGTGGGGCACTTGTTTGGTACAAGATTGTACTTCTGTGTTGTTATATGAACATCTGTTCAATGTGATTAAATAACATTGAATTATGAATTATGGAATTCTAGTGATTAATGCTTATTGGGTCTTAATTTTGTGCGCTGTTTTTGAAGTGTTCTGCTGGGACCATTCCCTACTGCACCCCCCACAGAGTGGCAAAGAATGATTCATCATCTATGTTGGGCCCATAGCAGTTCACTAATGGGACCGAATGTGATGCCAGCCTCCCTCATACCACACTATACCTCCCTTGCTGATCATTTATAGCTGCCTCTGCTACGCATGGGGTGTTTTTCTTAATGAGAATGGCGGTTCTTCTTGAATATGAGGAGTATGATGAAAAATATCTGTGTGATGCCCATCGCGCAGCAAATGTGGGATTAGTTGCAGGGACTGTTAGACCTGGCACCATTGGCGTGGGTCTCCCTTCCATTTTTTGCTGTTGCCTCTTATGTTTTTGCTGGTTTTAGATGCTTTTGGGCACTGTGCCACTGCTGTTCAGTGCCACAGTGCAAGTGCTCCCTATGGTAAATTGATGTATGGATTAGTGACTCCATGATTGGCTGGTTTGGCTTACTGTCAGACCCTAGTACAGTGCACTGCGTGTGCCCAGGGCTTGTAAATCAAATGCTGCTGGTGGGCTTGCAGCACTAGTTGTGCCACCCACCGGAGCAGCTTGTAAAGTGTGTCTCAGGTCTGCCATTGCAGAGCCTGTGTGCAGTCTGGTACTGCCATGTTGACTGGGCAAGTGTACCCACTTGCCAGTCCCTAAACCTTCCCTTTTATACATATTAGTCACCCCTAAGGTAGGCCCAAGGGCAGGGTGCATTGTAGGTAAAGGTAGGACATGCCCTGGTGTGTGTGGCATGTCCTAATAGTGAATTACAGCCATTTTCGTTTTTCACTATTGCAAGGCTACCTGTTCCCCATAGGCCAGAATGGGCAGTTAGATTATAACATCTTATAATCCTAACTGACTCAGGGAACTAGGTAGAAATTCGAGTTTAGTATGCCTGAACTCAGAATGATAAAATACATCTTTTAGTGGAGTTGGTTTTAACATTCTGTGTTTGAAAATATCACTTTTAGAAAGTAGGTATTTTCTTGCCTAACTATCCTAACCTGCCTCTGCTAGGTTGTGTATTCCTTGTCTGGAGTTTGAGTGACAGGGGCTGGGGGCTTCCAGGAGACAGGGTGGGTCAGCACAGGGCTGAATAGAGAGATCTGCATGCAGATAGGAGGGAGGAGTTGCACCTGGGACCTGAATAGGGCTGTGCCTTTCCTCCACAATGCTGGCTCCACCTCCTGTGGTGTGTCTGATGTCCCTGGCCTACAATGTGAAAGGAAAGAAGAGTCTTGTCAACAAAGTGCTCCAGGACTGACCAGAACTGGTTTTGGACTAGGCAAAGGCCTCTCTGCCTTCAGAGAACAAAGAGAAAAGTAGTATAAATATTGGGACCCAGACCCAAGAACTTTAGATCACTTCTGGGAATCAAGACGAACCTTTGCTGAGGAGAAGAACCAGGAAGCTGAAGGAGGAGACTACCCCTGTGCTGTGTGTTTGGGGGTTGGCCTGCAGTGGTTGCTTCATTGCCAAAGAAAGGAGAAAAGGACTGAGTGTGCTTTCTATCAACTTGAAGAAGAATCTCCAAGGGCTTGAACTAGAGCTTGCCTCCTGCCTGAAGTCTCAGGGATACAAGACTTCACCAACCAGCTCCCCCCTGAATTCCCTTGCTGGGAATTGAAGTGCCTGCTGCTGTGCTGGGCCTTCTGAGAGACTGCATGTCGCTGGGAGCTGGAAGCGCGACGCAACAACGAGAAGCGTGTCGCCGCCGCAGCCGCTGTCATCGCATCGCCGAGGAAGCGAGACGCCGCGGCCGCTGTCATCATCGCATCGCCGAAGCGCGGCGCATCGCCGGAGAAGCGGGACGCTGCCACAGAGGACATTGTCGCATCACCGGAGAAGCGCGTCGCAGGGCCTGTCGCGGCTCCAAAGATCATCGAGTCACCGCACGGCCGTCGGGCGTGCACGCATCGCACCAACGTTGTTGCATCGCAACCAAGACGCCATTTTGTCGCATCGCACCGGAGAAGAGTATCGCATCGAGGTGCCATCTTGTCGCATCGCACCGGAAAGCAGTAAGAAACCGACGCATCACCTCCCCACACAGTAAGGAAGCGAACATCATCTCCCCTGCGCAGCAGTAAGGAACCGACGCATCCACTCCCCTGAGTGTAAGGAACCGACGCATCACCTTCCCTGCGACCCTTTTGTTTTCTTTGCGTTACGCATTCAAGGTACATTGAGTGTAAAGTGTTGCATCTACAACTTGAGAGAACTGAACTATTTTAAAACATTCTAAAGTCTATTTTTGAGTACAGTATTGTGGATTTTTGTCGTTTGGTCTTGTGTTAAGTCTATATAAAAATACTATTTTTATAAATACAACCTGTGTGGTGTCCATCTGTAGTGTTGTCACTGTATTACTGTATGTGTTCACAAATGCTTTACACACTGCCTCTGAGATAAGCCTGCCTGCTCGTGCCAAGCTACCAAGGGGTGAGCAGGGGTTATTTTAGGAGTGTAGCCCCTTACCCTGACTAGACGCAAGGGTCCCTATTTGTCACAGGTACCTACCTATGCCAACTAGAGACCCCCAAATCTAACATGTGCATTTCCTGCAGCATGGCCATGTGTATATGGTATTCACTACAAGGAGCTATAGAGGGAAATCACCAGGCCACCCTCCTCTCACAAATCATCAATACAATAGAGACCTGGCTATGAGAGAGTTTCTTTAATGTTACTCTTAGGAGCTGCTTCTAACGTGGGAATCCCTTTTTCTACCCACTCTCTGGCACCCTGTCCAATTTCTAACCCTGGGCGGTGAACTAGGCTACGCTCGCGGAATTTGCGAAGTTTCGGTAACTTCGCGATTCGCGTAGAACGCGAAGTTACCGTGCACTACGCAATTTGCAGCGTAGCGTAGCTGTTTTTCTTCTTCGCGCGCTCAATATACGTTCTCGCGCGCGCGGTAACGACCTACCGTGATTCTGCGTTCGCCGACGCGACTTCCTATCCGTTCGCAGGCGCCACGAGATTTGGAATCCGGCCGCACGATCCCGCGAGAGTGTGCGAACACGTCATTCGGACGCGCGATCTGACTTCCGGCGGCAGTGTTGGTAAGATTGCGATCCCGAACACGAAGAAACTACAATCTGGCGAAGAATATATCTCGAGCATCATAAAACCTTCTCGAAAATGATGAATTAGTTCATTTTGCACAAAAAACTCCTCAGGTTGTCATTTAGAGATGTAGTTTGGTGAGCAAGGAGTCCTTTTTCTTTTTTTCCAAGAGGAAGGAAGTGCCCCTGATTCTCAAACTTCCTGTTCCTGTCCAGCAGGCTCCTCCCAGTGCTTTGTCCATGTGCTGTTCACTTTCATTTGGATTTGGAGCTGGAAGGATCACTTTTTGTGTCTGTCTGCTGCATCATATCATTGGATTGGATTTGAGGACTCTTGGATTTGAGATTTTACAAGTAAGTTGGAGAATTGGTGTACTTGTTTGTTTGATTGGGGCTTGTTTGTACCTACATTTTTTTGTGGGATTTCCATAGTTTTTAAAATGTATTGTTGTGGCCTGTAGTTTCGGCAGGGGCCTAGTTGTTTTTCTTTGATTGGAATTTCAGCCAGTAGGCCCGGACTAGAGCCAGAGGTACCCATGGGTGCATGTTTCTGTGGTGTCTGTTGAATTTAAAGTTTAAACATCATGTAGGCCGGGCATCCATGGATGGCATTGGATTGATTTGCAAAATGTGGGTTTTGGGGTGGTATTTTATATTTTTGGGTGTTTGTTAAATAAATAGGCCTTTTCAGCCAGTAGGTAACCCTGGGCGTTCAGCTCGCGGACTTTGGGCAAGTCCGCACTGCGCGACAACGCGGACTTACACTTTTTATCTTCTTCGCGCGCTCAATGTACGTTTTCGCGCGCGATAACGACAATTTGTGACGATCGCGATGCCGAACACGCAGAATTTACAATCTGGCGAACAATATCTCTCGAGCATCATTAAACCTTCTCGAAAATGTTGATTTAGTTCATTTTGCACAAAAAACTCCTCAGGTTGTCATTTAGATGTAGTTTGGTGATCAAGGAGTCATTTTTTTTTTGTTTTACAATTTTTTCCAAGAGGTAGCAAGTTGCCCAGAGTCTCCAACTGCCTGGTCCTGTCCTTTGTCTTCACTTTTTTGTTATTTTGGGTGGCCTGGCCATGTGGGTGGCGGCCATTTTGTAAAGCCAGGCATTGTGCTTTTGCCATAGGCCTGCATTGTCTGTCTTGTGTTCCTTTTCTTGTTGTTCTGGGTGGCCTGGCCATGTGTTGGCGGCCATTTTGTGTGAACAGCCACTGTGCTTTTGCCATAGGCCTCCAAGCTTGCGGCCTAGTGTGCCAGTAGGCCCGGAGGTAGTCATCCTCATGGGTGCATAAAAACTGTTTCTGTGTTGTCTGTTGAATTGTAACATAATTTAGGCCATGGATGGCATTGGATTGATTTGCAAAATGTGGCTTTTGGGGCGTATTTTATTTTTTGGGGTGTTTGTTAAATAAATAGGCCTTTTCAGCCAGTAGGTAACCCTGGGCGTTCAGCTCGCGGACTTTGGGCAAGTCCGCACTGCGCGACAACGCGGACTTACACTTTTTATCTTCTTCGCGTGCTCAATGTACGTTTTCGCGCGCGCGATAACGACATTTTGTGACGATCGCGATGCCGAACACGCAGAATTTACAATCTGGCGAACAATATCTCTCGAGCATCATTAAACCTTCTCGAAAATGTTGATTTAGTTCATTTTGCACAAAAACTCCTCAGGTTGTCATTTAGATGTAGTTTGGTGAGCAAGGAGTCATTTTTTTTTTGTTTTACAATTTTTTCCAAGAGGTAGCAAGTTGCCCAGAGTCTCCAACTGCCTGGTCCTGTCCTTTGTCTTCACTTTTTTGTTATTTTTGGTGGCCTGGCCATGTGGGCGGCGGCCATTTTGTTAAACCAGCCACTGTGCTTTTGCCATAGGCCTCCAAGCTTGCGGCCCAGTATGCCAGTAGGCCCAGAGGTAGTCACCATGGGTGCATAAAACTGTTTCTGTGTAGTCTGTGGAATTTTGACATCATTTAGGCCATGGATGGCATTGAATTGATTCAATTGAATTGCGAAATGTGGGTTTTTTTGGAGGGTCTGACTATTTCACTTTTTGGGTGTGTTAAATAAATGCCTTTTTTGCGTGTGTACTGTGTAATTATAATTGTGTTGTTGTAGTGGTTGTCTAACTTTCCAAAGTGTTTTTAGCCATGTGGATTTTAGTTTTTGCATTAAAGCTGTGTGTGTTTTATAAGGCATCCTTTGTCTGCCCATATATAGGCCTGCTTGAGTTCATTGTTTGCCGTGCCTTGTGCCTGTGAGTCACCATGTTTCTGGGGGCCATTTTGTTGTGGTAGTTATTAGTGTGCTGTTTTTGCCACATAGGCCTGCGTGTCTTTCCATTGTTCCTCTTGTCTTACTGCTTCCAAATCCATCCCCATTGCCAGCTGCAGCTCCCTGATGCTGCTATATAATACATCCCACGTGATGCACAAATTTAGGCCAAACATGCTCCAGTACATTTTAGTTTTTGTTCTTTACTATTCTTATTCTTCCAGAGTGTACACTAGCACTACACAGTAGCCAGGAAAGCCCTGGCCTTGTTGTCAACGTCTCATAAATGGCTACACTGTGTGTTGTTGTTCACAGAGTTTCTGAAATTTAATAATTGAGGCCACCACACACTAAGTTCTATATTCTATTTGTTTGATTTGTGCTATGTTTGACTGATGTTCTGGCTTTTTTGCTTTTAGGTGCACAAAGACTGAGGAGGAGGTGTGTCTCTCATCATTGCCTGTTGCACTTCCAGACAGACATCCTGCTGCTGTACACACAACACAACGTGACGTGTGACCTGACCAGACATCTCTGCAACTGAGTGCTGCTGACATCTGAAGAAGATGGGCCCAAAGAAAGCAGGTACCAGGTCCTCCAGTACCAAGAAAGTTGCTATTGAGAAGAAGAAGGAACAGAAGAAGCAAGTGACACTGAAGTCTGGTGTGCCGGCCAATACCTTTTTGGGAAAAAAAATTGCGCCTGCAGCAGCGGTGTCCGGGGGCAAGCTGGGGGCAGCACCTCCGCATCAGTGGACCCAACCCACCAACCCAGGCCCAAGCACATGAGTGGGGAAGAGGTAGCCAGCCTAATGGTGGAAAGCAGTGATGCTGAGCCGGAGATAAACTTATCGCTATCTCAAAGTAGTACCCAATCAACGCAGGAGGAAACACAGCAGATAAGTGGTCAACAACAACAGCCGCAACCACCGCCCGCAATAGTAGTTGTTGTTCCTCCTGAAGTAGGGGCAGTTCAGGAAATTGAGCCTCATGCAGAGGTAGAAGAAGAAGCCACTCATTCAGAAGATCCATTGTCTTCCAAATCCCCAGCAAGGAAAAGGAGGGGTAGTCCATCAAGTTCTTCGCCAAGCCCCCTTCTGATGATCTAGATGCCACTTGGAAGCCACAAACTGAGTCTGAGAGGGAGCCACGTTCCAAGACCAAGCTAGGGAAAAGGAAGGTTCCGGAAAGCCTTACACTTATGGAGGTCGATGTAGAACAGCAAGATGATGATGATGATGACGACGAGCCAGTCATCACGAACATCACTCCCGGCCCCGAGGAGATGGAGACCAACATTCTTACTCTATCCAAAATCGCTGCGAGGGATGTAGCACGCATACCTCCACAGGTAACACCAACACGACCTACAGCTTCCATATTTGCATTAGCAAAGGCCCGGCAGCGACCTACATCCAGCACAACCACCACCTCTGTAGGAGTAGGTAGTGGTACAGCAGCACAGAGTCAAATTCAACACACACCCTACAGATCATCCGGCATTGGAAGTGGCACCTCCAGCAGGAGGCCAAAGTTAAGCTCCCCAGTTTGGGACTTCTTTACGGTTAGCGAAAAGGAGGAGAACATTGCTATATGCTCCATTTGTAATACCTCTGTTAGTCGTGGTAAGCTTGGTACAAACTATGGTACCGGAGGCCAAATGACCCATCTGAAAAAACACCACTTGATCAGCTGGGAGGACCACCTTCGCGCCATAAAAAAAACTGCAACCATTGGTGTTGGTGGGGATAAAGGAGTAGAAGAAGAAGATCCGATCACGGTGGAAGAGGAAGGACAGGGAGACATTCTCTCTGGTAGTGGTACACAAGGTGTCCCTGACCCCAGCAGTGCAGTCTTAACGTTGCACACATCTTCAGCAACATCTCAGTGGCACAAGAGTAAGAGTCAGCCGGAGACACCAAGAAGTACCAGGTCCGCACTACCAAAAAGTGCGTTGAGCCTAAGAGAAAGGAAAACCATGCAGCCTACCATTATCAGCATGTTTGGGGGTGAGGGGCAGTACGAACGCAACCACCCAATAGCACGTTTGTACAATGCGAAGCTGGCTAAAATGTTAGCACTGGACCTTCTCCCTTTTTCTTTTGTTGAAGGGTTGGGTTTTGTGGAATTTGTGTCAACCATCTGCCCAAAATGGCATGTTCCCAGCCGCTACTATTTTGCCAGAGTTGCAGTTCCAGCACTACATCACGACGTGCTGGAATTGCTAGGAAAGGCCTTGAAGCAGAGTGCTGTTCACAGTATCCACCTGACTACAGACATGTGGACCAGTTGCCAAGCCACAGATTACATGTGCATCACTGCACACTGGATCAGTTTTGCGGGGGTTAGAGAACAGGTATCTGCTGGTGTTGATACTGCAGAGATTTTTCATGCCACTCGCAAACATGCAACTGTAGCCATGTTTGCCATGGAGAAATCTCATACTGCTGCAAACATTTTGGAAGAGTTTAACACCAAGGTCTTTGAGTGGCTGCGCCCAAGAGGGCTTACGATTGGTTTTGTTGCCACGGACAACGGCAGTAATGTAGTTTTGGCCATGCGCAATGGTGGCTATTTCAGGGTCCCGTGTTTGGCACACTGCATTAACATTGTTGTTCAAGACTTTTTGAAAAATGAATCCAAAGTCAGCAACTTACTGGTCACCTGCAGAAGAATATGCACACATTTCAACCATTCTTTTAAAGCCCGGAAGCAGCTGAGGGTCATTCAACGTGAGCATAAAATGCCAGTCAAAGCGCTCATCCAGGAGGTGCCAACACGTTGGAACTCAACTTATTACATGCTTGATCGTCTGTTTGAACTGTACATACCACTCAATGCTTATGTCATGCAAAGATTAGGGGAACCTACTGTGAAAGGCATGACCGTTGAGATGGCTCAATGGGACCTCATTAAATGCCTGACTGAGATGCTACTTCCTTTTGAGATCTTCACACGTGAAGTCAGCAGGGAGGACTGTACTATGGGCCAAGCTATCCCATTGTTGCACATGCTAGAGCAACAGCTGAAGGATGTGTCTGAAACGTACGCAGGTGTGGATGACAAACAAGACGCATATCATTTGGCGGAGACCTTAGCCGCTCGTTTATCGGAAAATACAAGGATTAAAAATAAAATTTTGTCACAACCACATTACATTAGTGCCACAATTTTGGATCCACGGTACAAAGTATTTCTGAACAGCAAGGCAGTAATTCCTTTTTCGGAAGTGGATGTTGCCAACTACAAAACTTTGATAGCTAAGGAAGCCACTATTTTCGAAAGAGAACGGCTGTTAATTACAGGCCCCCCACCCCAGGCCACCATAACCAGTACTACAGGGCATCCAGAGTCAAGTTCTACTTCGGAGCCTGAGGGCAGTGCATTTGCCTCCCAGCAGTCACCTACACCAACAATAACATCAAGAACAGGATCATCCACCGCACAATGTGCAACTGATTGGTTTCTACAGCAGGGGTATGGTAAGTCCAGTGCTGATGCAAAGGCAAAACAGGCCGAGCACATCGGAGCACCCCTGAACATTGAGCGGATGGTCCAGGCCTATCTGGATGACCCAACAGAGGTCTTCATGGATCGAAACCCATTGGTGTATTGGTATGGGAAAAGAAGCCAATGGACAGTGCTCAGCAGGCTGGCGATAAAGTATCTGGCTTCCCCTGTCGCAAGTGTCTCTTCTGAGCGTGTTTTCAGTGCTGCTGGTGCCATTGTAACTTCGAAAAGGACCAGTCTCTCGGCCCAAAGCGTGGAGAGGTTAACCATGATCAAAATGAATCAGCACTTTATACCACCGGATTACAAAATACGTGAATCACAGCAGGAAGAGGAGAGCAACTTGGATGACGTAAATAGTGCGTTACAGGACCTACTTCTGTCCGAACCACCAGAGTTTGAGGACGAGCTCCTCTTCCCTGACAACTAGGCTTTCAAATTGTTACTTTCTTCCTTCCTTTATGTGTCTGTGTATCTGTCTTTCTGGTTCAAATCACAACAAATCCATCACCACCGTCTTCTCTTTTATTTCCCTATTGGAGTTGGATGTCTGTGCATTTAACTGTCCACTCTTCAAAGTCCTGCTTCATCTTCCTGTCTCGCACAAGTACATTTCCATCAAGCCAGACATTAGTACAAGAAATGTTGCCTTTACCAGTCCCGCCTCCATAAGAAGTGAAACGTGACTATAGCTATCCTCCGTTTTGTTTTGGAGCCGAAACTCATCAGTGTCCAAAGGCTACAGCCTCAGCAGGCATCCAAAGGTCCTCACTGTCAGGACAGAAGGTACTTGGCAGAGAAAGACAAGAGACTCTTCGAAGAAACTTGCTGACATTTGTGCAAACTCAAATGACCATCAATGAGCGCTACCCAGGCCGCGGCCCATCATCACAGTGCTGACCATGGGAAGCAACTTAAACTGTGACAAAGTGCCACAGAAGAATAAGACGAAAACCAAAACAGCGACTAACACTCAAAATGAATGTGGACTGGAGTAATGATGAGGCCACTGCCCCGTAAAAAAAAATAACAACTGTCAGAACTAGGCATCTGATGATCTGACAGCCAAAGAGAAGAGCAAGACAGGTAATGATGGAATGCATTGGATGCTTGCAGAGTCTGAGCGATTGCTGTTGTTTGTTGTTGATGTTGTGCATGAAGTCGAACTCTACTCTACTAGTTAATCTACAAAGTGTCTCAAGTCAAGTCAGTGACAGTCAATGTTTCCCTTCTTGTTGTTTAATAACCAAATTGTACTCCTACTACTGCAGGTGCCGGCCAATATCTGTTGCAATTTTTTAATATGGAATATGGACTTAATCGGAGTCACTACAGACTGAGTTGGAGTTGGACAACACGTACCACAACATGATGATGACCATACTATCTTTGCACGCAGTCAGTCAGTTGGATCGGAGATGATTCAAGGAATAACTGCGTTTCATGAAGTGGCATAAGGTAAACATAAACACAACAATTCAACAAGAAAGTAAACACAGCAGACCTACATGTCCATGTAGTGGTGGAGTCGAGTCAGTGTAGTTATGACTGACAGCGGCGCAATGATTTTGTCACTTAATTTTGAAAATGCTAAGTTGCTGTATATATGCCTTTTGTCTGGCTCTGTCAAAAATTAAGGTAAATGGAGGTTGGGTCACAGGCTGGTGCTGTGGTGGGCCTGTTCTGTCCTGTTGTTGTTGTAGCTTAATGCTGTAAACGGAATATACATGATATATCCAAGCCGCCTCAGTCTGAAAGTGTTCTCTCTTCTCTTCTTGGACTCCACCGTAATTGATGCTTTTTTATATTCATTGATTTTTCAATACCCCTTTTGTTTTTCCATCTAGACGTTACAGGCCGGCCTTTACCCTGTGCTATACTGGGAGACTCAACTCACATTTACCTTACCAATCCGCATCAGGAAGGCAACCAAGATTGATGTGCGGAGCGTCCATGGAAGATAGGACCAAGAGGAAGGACGAGATTCAACTCCACAATTTGACCAGGATAATACAGTAACTTTAGTATCATTCATCTTTTAATTAATTGGAATCCTTTTTTCTCTTCAATCATTACGACTGTGTGTTGTGTGTTGTTGTTTGTTTGCTAATTGATCCCTACAACTATTTTTTACTTTTCTTTGCTATCTTTAAAAGTAAGCCCAGTACAACATGGAATTTGGGTCTCTGTCTGAGGGCATATATTACAGGCAAGGCAAATTGCATAGAATATACTGCTGCCCTGTACTGTCTTGCCTAGTAGGAGTTAGTAAGTACTACTCATTAACCATCAAGTTATCTTCATCATGCATGCATTGCCTTTTTCTCCCTTTATAGATTTTTTGGATAAGATCATGGTCGTCTGCCAAGATTGCGCTTTGCTTTTGTTGTCCATGCGTACTGTTTTTCTTTCTCAAACCTTTCCCCAAACTCCCCTTCCCATCCATTCATCAAACCCTAACCCTCTTCCCCCGGGCTGTGATTTATATTGAGGTGTGATGTGACTACCTAAAATGTACACCAATTGATCACACGCTTGCTGGGGCAGATGTGGTAAAAGCAACACTAATTAAATTTCAAGGCAGGGCGAGGAGCTTCTTCTGCTTGCCCACCCATGCTCAGTCTATGTGCATGCCGTCACCGGCTAATAGTACATCATAATTAATTGCCAGCATTGATTGGATTCATCATCAAACTCCTACCACACAGCAGTAAAGGTTACGAATTACGATTGTGTTAAGTTAAGTGACTCACTCAACACAACTACAGTTTGTAACTTCTTGTACTAGGCTGTCCCCGCCAACATTATGTTTTATTTGACTTTAGCAGTTGCAAATGCAATATTGTTTGTTTGGCAGTCTTCTTCTGTACTGTATTTGACTTTGTTCTACTACTCCTCCCACAGTCGCTTTCAGGCAAGTGACTGTCTCTTTTTTATTTTTTTAGCAAATGCTGCTGGCAGTGTCTACTCTACTACTACCACCACAACCATGGCATCTTCTCCATTCTCTTGGGAAACCATGCAGCCATCGCTGTGCCGAACGTAATCATCATCAATCACAGGTAAGATAAGTTTGGTGGGAGGTATAATGGACTAGGAGGAGAGACTGACAGTACTAGTAGGACAAATCACTCAGTGAGGGGTACCACATCTATCTGTTTGTGTTACATCATCAGCAGATTATTTAAATCAAACACTGGCTGCGGCCCTGCAGCAGCAATGAAAGAAACCATGTGACGTTAATTTGTAAAACAGTAACCCCCCACAAAACATTAACATTGTATGTTGAAGTATAAATATAATTTATTACCCTAACAAAAATAAACTATCCCACACCTGACCCACCCCTCTCCCTAACCCCAACCAATGTCCAAAACGAAAAAAAGTCCAAAGAATGTCCAAACCCCAACGCCCAATTCCCACCCACCAACAAAAGGAATAAAAAAGGGGCAATGCAACAGGGTCCTATTATATTCGGCGGGCTTTAAGGTGTTTGTCGACCAGAATTTTAACCCGCTCCTCGAGTTGCTCCTCTAGCCGTGCCACCCGGAGGAGAATCTTTCGTCGAAATGCCCTGCAGTGGCATCCAGGGTGGGGGACAGCAGTGCTGGTTGCAATCGATTTGCGGCGGGCGGCTGCCAGACTGCGGCGCCGTACCACTGGAGGTCTGGCCTGGCTGGGGCCCGGGGCATCGGACGAGGCTGCTGCTGCTGCCGCCTCCTCCTCCTCCGCCTGAGCCACCAGCCGCCGGTACTCGGCACAGATGGCCTCCAGTTTCCGGTGCCGGGCCCTGGCTGCCAACTCCTTCCGGGATGGTTTGCCTTGGGAAGGAGTATCTATATCAAGAAAGAAAAAGAATATTGTTGTAACCAGTACTCTTAGCAAAACAGTAACACAAAATTAATTCAACACATAAACATAATGGCACAGTAGCACTAGCAAGAAGCACAGTACATAACATTCCTGGTATAATAATCTATCTATCCTCCCACTTCCTCGGCCTGTAACATTTGTGGGAGTTTCAGGCATTATACTAGCACTATGGACTCCAGTACACCAGTCTTCTTCTTATCTCTACTAGTTTAGCAAAATGACATAACCTGGTTGTAGCCGGCATGCCAGCTCGGTCATCTATGCTTGCACCCAAGACAAACATACGAGTCATCATGACGCAGACTCACGTTAGTTTGATTTACTACTGTATGCAGGTGGGGAAGCTCGTATTTATTTTTCTATTACGGGTGGCACTGGCCATACTCTCTCTGTTACATGAAGCAGGGCAATTGGTCAATTTCACTTTAACAGTGCCCTGGCTACTACAAAAAGGCAGATTATATATCTGATCCAATGATCATTGCTTTTATGGGACGACGACATAAGGTCAGTAGCGGTCGGTGGTGGGACTCGGGGAGTGCTGCCGGGCGGTGACGTAGGGAGGGGCAGGGTGGGGGGTAGTAAACTATGGATTACGGCCAATTACAGGTAAGTAAACATATAAAGAAATAAAAGTAATTTTGTTGCGCCCACTGCATCGCTTTTGGCGGTGCAGTGCGCACAATGAAATTAGCTTTATTTATTTTTATGTTTACAGTAAACTTACCTGTATTTGGCCGTGTAATACATTGTTTACTGCTACCCCCACCCTGCCCCTACCCACATCGGCTTTGCTACTGTGGCGCGGTTTCTTTTACATTCCCTTAAAACTAAAACTGTGCATCCCGTGACAGTCTCCACCTATGCTGTCTATGATGAATACATACAGGCATCCATCCATTCTAAGTAAATGTCAATCATTCTTCTTAATCTCTCCACAAACCTTACTTTGTTTCGCCAACAACAACCCATGCGTCCACTCACTCCGTTGCTTGCCTTGGCTTAGAGTTTCACCCAAACACCGCTGATGATTCTTGCTATCCACAGTATCCACCCATACTGTGTCGCCCACCCAGGCAGGCATCCATTCTTCTTTCACCTTCCACCCATCCTTCAACAACACATGCATGTGATTCCTATCAGCCACCTATATCCATGCTTCCAACGTATCCTTCTCTGCCAGTCATCAATCATATTAAATCTGGCCCGTCCTTCCTCCTTCCACCCTTCTTTCCCTTTTTATTCAACACATCCATCAAGGTCATCTGATCTGACTTTTAGTCTCCTCCATAAAACTTTCACAGCTGAGTTGGAGTCAGATAGAAGAGGCCATTGGTTAATCAAGTCACGCTGGTAATGCTATTGCTACTGCATTGCTAATGCTAAGTAAAGGGTGTCTTCTCTTCTTCAACCGTTGTATAATGTTCACTACAACTTCATACCTAATAATAAGTCTCAACAACAGTACAGTGAGTGAAGTCCACACACCCTTCCAGCTAGTGCAATGTCAATAAGTCATGAATATAACTTACCACCGCCCGCCACCGCTGCTGGCTCCCCCCTGTAGCTCCTGCAGGTGCCGCATCTTCTCCTGCCCCCTCCGGAAGGCTCGAATCGCCGGTGGCCCCGCCGCCACTGGTGGTTGCTAGTCCGCCTAGATAAAAACATGACACATTTTTAGATGCCTGTACACCTCCCCCTATTTATTCTTTTTCATTAGCAAGATTGAAAAAAAAGTTAATACATACATATTATTATAAATCACATTCAATAGTCCAAATCGGGTACTAGAGTACAGTCAGTAGACACTAGTAGTGTTATGGTCCCTAGGGTCATTATTATACTATACTCTACTCTTTGCAAAGTTAGCCTGAGCCATGCAACCATTTTCCGCTTCATGTCTTTTGCGCATGTTACCTCGCAGCTTGTTGCGCAGTAACAGTAAGACGCCTTTTTGAGCCCACATGAGCACATACAGCTACTGTCTGAGCGTTGCGTACAAGAGGTCGAAAAACAAGCCACTTTGTTATGGAGTTCGGTTAGTCCGTATTGCTTAGCCATAGGTAACATGTTACACTTTTTGGGCAGGACTGAGAAATGCTTGCATTATACTATAATAACACGCACCATTTTTCTCAGGCAGAGGATTCCCTTCTACGAACCAGAGATTTGCAGAGCTTATGAATGATGCATGTAACCAGTAATTCTACGTTCTACGGTGAGGAGTCGCTCAGAATTCGCACAGATCTTTTGTCTTATATATCATCAATGATCATGCACTTGTTGCAAGTGCAACACTGTTTATTGTTTTAATCTTATGCATTTTGCTGTTGGAGCTGGCTGGAGTACACTGAATTTTATAGAACATACATACAGAGCTTGTTAGTTGAAAAATAAACCTTTTGAACTTACACATAGACTCTGTGGTATTTTGTGTGGTGGTGGTGGACTTACACGAGTGAGTGAGCGAAAGGGTGTTATGTTCTGGGTTGTGTAAACATAATCATTGGGTATCTTCGGGTGGGGGTTCGGGGACCTAATGAGACACTATAGCTAGTCGTTCAGGGGATTGTGGGTTCACTTCTGACTGAGGTGTGAGGAACGTCCAAGTTCCAAACTCGCATCACCAACATCCTATTTCATTGTGCATAGTTCTGCATGGGGCTGTGCATAATCCAAGTAGTATGTACTATATCCTATCAAAAATAGTCTAATATCTGGTTGGGCATTTTGTTTGTGGTAATTGTCAAAGCCTCAAGATTAAGAAGCCTAGAAGAGGACAACCGAAAGGACTGGACTCAGTGGCTAGAGCTATTAGTATTGGTCAATCTGAGTTTTATACAAAACCGTACAATAAAGAGTGGCAATGCAAACTGGGCAAGCTTAGCGACAGACTAATATTAGTAGTACAGAGTACAGACATTCATAGCAGAGGCAGTTAGAACTTAGAGGCAGGGATAACCAGAATTTAGAAACAGATAGTCAAGTCAAGATCAAAGAATCTTTTGTAAAAAATAGAATTAGGGAGTGGAGCCAGAATTAATAGTTCTGAAAAAATAAGGTGCAGTAAAAGTTAGGGCAATATAATTGTTAATATTAACCACTGGAGGACTTACTGGGACCAGCAGCAGGGCCCTCGGTAGAGGAGCGGTCCTCTGGTGGTTGTCCCGCCGAATCTGACCCCGTCTTCTTGCCCCTGGGTGCTGCACATCAGTGATCATGTAAGATATAATAAAGAAAAAGAAAGACACAAACATTAATGATTGCTGTGAAACAAATAAATTATCTAAAAAAACGCTCAAAAAACCTTTTAGGAAACAAAAATTGCAATAAAATTGACCTATCTAATCCGATCGACTACTGCCTTGCGGGATTCACGGACAGTCTACTTATTTGGGAACACTAATTCAGTGTTCCATTCTGATTGATTCAAATAAAATCCAGAACACTAACTAAGCCTAAGTACCACCTGACCTAGCCCACCTATTCCAGGCGGGCCAATTGTTCATTAAGCCTGCATTTCCATTTTTTATTGACATCAAAAATGCATAGATGAGAAGGAGGACACATGCATAAAGTGCATAATGCATACACCAAATTGTTGGTTGGTTGCGTCTGATGTTCTGCAGCTGACTGACACTGCTAAGCTAAGCTTACCAGTACCACTCACTAAACAAACTACAAAAGGTTCTAAGGACTGGGGTAAGCAGCACTCAGTGACAGAGGATGCGTCACGCAGACCGCTCAAAAATTATCAACTAATAGTAACTAAACCTAGTATCAAATGCATCCACCACTATTTGACAGGAGGACAAAGGAAGGACTACAGTCTCTCTAGCAATAGCATTATGAAATGAAGACACTACACGGGAATAAGGTAGGTGTCTAGTTTAATCCATCTGACGTCCTCCGGGTCCCGGCAGCAACTGCCTGCCTTAGAACTCCACATTCCAGAATAGAATCCCCCAGCGACACAAGCTCCTCACGAGCCTGAGACAGCGTTCCTCAGATCCCAACACACCCCCTTCCTTCACAATGAAAACAGAAAAGTAAGGTTTGACAAAGATAAAAAAACAATAAGAAGAAGATAACAGGAAACAGGGTATACAGAAGAACAACATCACTACATTTTGTAATCTTGAAATCTTGCAGGAACAAATTTCAATCTGGTGGAAACAGCTCTGGAAGAAACATGATCGGAATGCACAGGTTCCCTCCCGTGGGTATTGGTGGGCACCAATGTTGGGGAAGAAACAACACCAAGTCTCTTGTTGACATAGACCAGCATTGACTCAGGCACAATGGAAATAGCAGACTTGTTCCAAACTTTCCCACTCTCCAACACCACCACGTGATTTCTTACAACTGAGCTGACACTCTTTTGGGAGCGGAGAACCGAGACTCCCCCTTGCGAAGAAAACCCGGTCTCTTGACCCTCACCCAATCCCCCACCTTAACAGACAAAGGATAACGAACTCCAGGCCTGGTGTCGTACTTAGCCTGAACAGCAGCCCTGACGTCAGTTACAACAGACAATTTCTTAGTGTCCACCTCCCTCCTGGACATCCATTCCTTGTTTAATTTAGAACCAGCAACCCTTCCCCTAAGTAAGGTAAACGGGGCAATGCCGGTACTAACATGGGGAGTGGTCCTCACAGCCCAAAGCATGTTGCTGACCGCTTGCCGCCAATGCAACCCATTCACCAAAGCCAATTGCAGATGTTCCTTGATTACGCGGTTGAAGCGCTCAACCAGGCCATTGCTGCGGGGGTGATAAAGAGAAGTAAGAATGTGACTAACACCTATGTCCTTGAGGAATTTCTGCATCCTCGTCGCCACTGAAATGAAGACACTACACGGGAATAAGGTAGGTGTCTAGTTTAATCCATCTGACGTCCTCCGGGTCCCGGCAGCAACTGCCTGCCTTAGAACTCCACATTCCAGAATAGAATCCCCCCAGCGACACAAGCTCCTCACGAGCCTGAGACAGCGTTCCTCAGATCCCAACACATTACCTAACTGAAGTTCTCTAAAGTAAACTCTTACATAATGACAAGCGAGCGCAAAGTTGCAAAAAAGTAAGAGTACCGCCCAGCACCTGTGTCCTACAATCACAGAGGATTTTGAAACGGAATTTACCTGCAATGTAAGCAGCAGTATTCTTGTTATTTGTAAAAAATATATACACAAATCACAATACTTATACTACTATATATATATTGGCTACTCACCAAGCCCCACGACCTCGACACCTAGCAGGTCCAACAGGTCCTGCTCCCGGTCAAGGATGTCTGACCACCGGTGGGCCAGCTGGTTATGGGTGCGCCAGACCTCGGAGCAGCGAAACACTGCCCGACGCACCTTCGCCCACCGGCGGTGACGCTCCTGGGTCGGGTACCCGGAGCCTGGCCTGCCGCCTGCTGCCAAGGTCAAGGGGAGGTGGCGCTGAATAAAAAAAATCAAGGGCGGCCACCTCCGCCTCATTAAACAGCTGGCGGGCTTGCACCCCTGCAGGGCGCAGTCTGCCGCAAGGCAGGCGGCGATTGGGCGCACGCGCCTTGCCCTTTGAGCCGCTGCTGCTACCCTTCGCCATGGTTCTGGGGTGGGAGGAGGTGAAAAAGAAAAGTTAGAAGGGAAAAATAAAGTTAGGGGAAGAAGTAGGAGCTTAAAGAAGAAAGTTATATAAAACAGTCGAAAAGTAAAAAAAACACAGTAAAAAGTATAAAAAAATGCAAAATATAGACTTAAGCAGAGAGTGAGATAGATAAGAAATAAAGAAAAATTGAAAAACAGTGTAAAAAACTAAGGATTGCAAAGATTGAGGGAGGATAGAAAAGCAGGCCCAGAACCATAGCATAGAGTGGTAAAACAAGATGGCCGCGCCCATCGCGACCGCGTGGGTAAGTTCGCGCGATATTTGTCCCCGAGCACGCAAAAACGTCGCGAACACGTACAACGCGTTCCCGAACAAGGAATGCGCAGCGCGAGCACGCTATACGCGACCCGGAACAGGAAATAAGGGATCGCGAACGGGCGGGACAAGTGAAAAACAAAATGGCCGCGCCCATAGGCGACCGCATGGGTAAGTTCGCGCCCCCGAGCACGCAAACAGCGTCCCGAGCAACCACAACGCGTTCCCGAGCAAGAAAAACGCATCGCGAACGGGCGCGGCAAGCAGCTACGCGCGCTCACGAAGCTACGCGTAGCTCGCGTAGCGCTCCGACGTCTTCGCGTAGCTTCGCGTAGCTTCGCGTAGCGCGACTACGCGAACTACGCCCAGGCTTACCAATTTCCCGCAGTCCCAGAACTCTCAAATTAATATTTTTATAAAAAATGAAGAACCGCTGTCAGTCAAGCCGCCCAACCATGCATATCCCCCCCCACAGCATGTGAGTGAAGAACACTTACTGAAAAATAAGTGAAAGAGTGAGAGTGCACCTCACGTATGCAACACCAGGGAGGCTACCAGCAGGTTCTCGCCAGTATGCCCACGTATATCATCATCGGTTGCCCACTCACGGAAACAAAGAAATTAGTGTCCAATAGAGAAACAAGAAGAGCAGAAAAAAAGAGAGTTAACTGTCCCAAAACATAAACCCTGTGATATGCAGAGAACAGTGTGTTCCATGCAATTAAAATCGAGTTAAAACTCACTGTTAGGTTGCCCTTTTTATTTGCAAATGTGAGCTTACTCGGGTTAAAAGCACTGCATGTTGCTAACCTTTTCCAAGAAGGCCAACATGTTTCAAGCTGGGATGAGACGCTGCTCGGTGTAAACATGGGTGCGGTGTAACGATAGACAACGGGAGTGCTTCCTAATCCAGGGGTAAGAGTGATGAACACACCCCTGTTGGTCTGGTGCAGGCTGGTATGAAAGCCCTCTGCCGACACCGGCCTATCCGCATCACACAAAGTATTGTCCAGAGAGGCGAGTTATTGAACCCCACGCCCTGACGAATTTGCCACAACATACGTAATTGACAATGAAACATGTTCGCCTTCTTGGAAAAGGTTAGCAACATTATTATGCCTTATGCAGATTTAAACATGAACTTACCACCAGGTAGAACTGCAAACAAGGAGTGAATATAATTGGCATCAATCCAGATATATTAATATTTCATTCGCAAAATGTGGTCGCAAATTGCACGCACATTTTTTCTGAATGGATTAGTATTTTATAAACCAATCTATGACCTATTAGGTCAATTCACAAAATGCGTAATCGCAGGGAGTTCCAGAATTACCTGCCTAATTAATAATCATTAGGCAGGTACCAATTTACAACCCTCTGTCAGTGGCTGTAATCACCGGAATGATGTCCTGAAAGGGACAGCACACAACCAGCCCCATGACTGCATTTCTTAATGGAAAACTCTTTTTTATTTTTTTTGCATCCTGTGTTCTGTGTACCAGTGCTGCTTAAAAAAAAAATATCAGGTTTGGAAATCTTTTCCTCCTGAGATTTCTAACATGATTCCCAAAGGGAAAGGGCTCCTAAGGGACCCCTTCCACTTTGTAAATTAGTTATTATTCCACCTCGGGGTAATTAGCTCATCAGTTGTTTGTGACAGCACTGGAGTCATGAACTATTAATGAATTCCTTTATGAATTGGAAAGAGAGAGGGAAACCCCTATCATGTTCCCTCCTATTTGCAAATCAGATACAATCACAAAAGTCCTTTTATGAGTCGGAAGAATTCTCCAACTGGTAAAAGAAATTTTGTGCATAATGATAAGTACTTTTGTGGTCACAAACCCTGTTATTTTGGGACATGAAGCCCTTAGTGCTAAAACTGTCTTAGTTGCAAGCACTAGCTGCTAGGTAGACCTGGACGAAATTTTAATTACAATGTAGTAATCGGAGTAAATTGGGTAGTTCCACATTACTCTAGCGAGGTGAAATGACTGAAAACTAATTAATAGTAATTTGGAGCAAAATTCCTACCGCAGGAGCACAGGAACAACTAACTTAGTGAGCATGAGCGGCTGTTGCTGTTCCTGTTCTGTTGCATTTAGCGCTATTTTCTTAGCACACAATGCATCCTCTGGTCTATTAGCTCTAAATGCTGGGTTACAAGTAATTTGCTTTAATTCTGTGTAATTACGTTACAGCATATTCTGCAAGTTAAGACCACCTTACTTATAGGTCTAAAGGTCCCAAATGTTTGAATGTTTACAAGTTATTTTGACAGACATGGTACAGAATGCCAATCCTTTCAACATGGGACAAGACACAGTGACTTGGGAGGCCCTATATCGAACTGTCTCTTGTTCCACACATGCCCCTAACCCTTTAAGTTTACCTGCAGAGGTGGCTAATGATAAAGATGATTAGAACCTTTGCAAGACTAGTTGAAGATGTTTACACTTCTACAGCTATGTACTTAATCACAAAGCCATAGAAATGTACCAGGGCCAGATTTAGAATTGCTGAACAACTCCATATTATCAAAGCACCTGCATAAATCAGTGTATTCTTGAATTATTAATTCTGGTTCAGTTCAATTAAACAAATCAGACTAAATACCTCAAAACAATGATTTGTAAAACTGAAAATGTTGTATCCCAGTGACATAGTACCATCTGATATTTTGGGCAATCTTATCAAAATAGAAACAGTTGCAAGCCTCTTAGAAAGTCACCAACACAGTATAATTGAGAGGCTTCATTACAATCTCATGATGGAAGGAAGACACATTATGGGCCTGATTCAGTCTGTAGAGGACTGACTTAACTCTGTCAGAAAGATGCAGGACAATACATCCACTGTCCTAAGAGTACCATGCCGGCCCTGATGACAACTCTCTAGGGGGCATATTAACAAGGCTTTATCTCCGCTTTTTTGGCTTAAAAAAGCCAAAAAAGCGGAGATAAAACTATCGCCCTATTAACAAGAGGGTGCTAACATACATAATCGCATGTTAGCACCCTTTTTCCCGACGCCTCCCTTTGCATCTCTAATGAGATGCAAAGTGGGCGTCACTGGGCGTACCCCGGATGGACTACCTTGTAAAATATCGCTGATGTTTACATCGCGATATTTACAAGGCAGCCCACAGGATTTTAGCACACGTTAGATTTTGGCGAAAACGGCGGTTTTCGCCAAAAACTAACGTCTGCTAAAATCCTGACTTACCTATGCTTAACATAGGGGGTGGATTATGCTGATACGACCACAGGGTCGTATCAGCAAGGTCATCGCCGTTTTGCAGGGAACATCGCTGGAAATCCAGCGATGTTCCCTGCTAAACGGCGATTTCCCGCTATCGCTGGTATTTTTATCGCTTTTGAGATAAGCGTCGCTGATAGCGCGCTATCTCAGCGATAACATCCAGCGATAGCCAGCGATAATTATCCTAGCGCTAAGTGCGCTTAGCGATAATTATCGCCGGTTGTTGCTGATATGCCCCTAGATTGACAAGAACTGCTGTCATGAGTGGCCAACCGCTGAGGAAGATGGCCGCTTTCTGAAGCAGCTCCGAGACCCACTGCCGTAATCCCCTGATATCCGCGCATTAATTCGAGTGCCCTCAGCTCGCCCCTTTGATTGATGCCACGTTAGTGTTGCAGCACAAGTGCAGGCAGCTGAGCCATTGCTCCGACTCCCTGGGGGCAAGACTCGCATAGCAGCCTGGAGTCTTGGGTGGAGTCGCGGCCCCGATTTCCTCCCACAGGCGGGGGACCATAGGCCTCCGGACATCACTGAGATCAACGCCACCCTGCCTCTTCCCGGCTGTGAGCTACACACTGCAAGGGCGACCACGCCTGCTGGTCGGCACGTACTCGTAGGAGGAGGTGTTCACTGAGGAAGCCAAACCCTCAACCGCCGACATAGAGGAAGTGAGCCAGAAAAACGTGAGTCCCTGATCGGCGGCTGCTCAGCAAGGGATCCGGCCGAGGCCTCCTAGACGCCAAGATCTGACATGACTCGCAATGAAGCCCGAGTGCGAGTCCAAGGTGAGCAGGCACTGTCCCTGGGACCTCGGGGAGACCTTGAGCCTGAGACTTGCCTCGTCCCCCCTGGCGCCCGTGTGGGTCAGGGGGGGCGCAGATACTCCATAGGGCCAGATGAACTCTGCTGGGAAGACTTGAGCCCCCACAGCGCCCTGTACACTGCAGTCCTTGTGTTGGTTTCCAGACCTACACCGCTGGATATCTACTGGGGCAATATAGGAGGAAGAGGAGAAAGACATTGCTTCACCCTGTCAACATGAGAGAAGGTAAGGTGACACCACATATCCTGGTGGACTGAGAATCCCCTGGCGTTGAGGTGAAAACCCCTCAAAGGTGGAAGTCAATACAACCCTATAGAGGCTATCTGGTGCGGCGGGAGACACGCATTTCTGGGAAAGCCCCACAACCACTGGGGCACGACTAAATGTCTCATGGGACCTGAGAGGTGGCACATGGGGAGAAACCAGAGAGGCCACGTTGGGCCCTGGTGACACTAACGGACAGGTGGCGGCGAATACTCCTGTCCCCCTCCACCCCACACAGACACCTTCCCACCCACCAACAAGATGACAGGCGGAAAGAACGCACGGGGGTCCCATCAAACGAAAATAGTTATTGAAAGGAGCTGAATTGGTGTCAAAACTTGGGGCTGATATGTTCTTCATAACCGGGTGGCGGGATGCAGATCGATCCTGGGGGGCCATGTTGGAAGCTGGGAAAACAGGCAGGGGGTGCTATGGCTAGGTTGTTAATTTGCAGGGAACTCTGATCATGTGTTACCAAATCTGATGGCGCTGCACATTACATTAGTTAAGGGATGGGTGGTGGGCAGAGAGGAAGGCCCACAACCACTAAAGTTTTTCTTGTTGAGTTGGGGCGACAGGCACTCTGCAGAGTTGGGGGGGCGGGCAGTTTCAGGCCCGTCATGCAGGGAATCGGGGTGGGGGTTTTTACTTTTTGGTTATGTATATACAAATCAATGCTGGGTACCGGAAGAATAAATCAAAAAGGTGGGGTTGCTTGACTTTCTGGGTTTTTCAGATAGTTTCTCTTTGTTACAGGAATCTAGGTTTAGATGTGCCACATTGAATGTCCCAATATGGTTGGCAGAGTTGCACTAGCTACGGAGAGACAGCTTAAAGAGACCCGGTGACGGGGGCTGGAAAGGACACCTTATGTCGATAAATGGCTGCAGGAATAGATACAAATACCCCAGAGCTCTGCTATCCTAGAACGTTAACGGGCTGGGGGATAAAATAAAATGGGGGGCGGTGTTCCAATAAATCAAGCAACACTCCCCAGATGTCATCCTATTGCAGGAGACTCATCTCCTGGGTAATGCCTGTAAGGCACTTGATCACTGGGACTACAAAATGGTGGTCTGCGCGCTACACCTCCAGCTCTCAAGGAACTGGTATTCTCCTTAGAAAGCATTTCCCTCTTTCGATTGATAAGACCTGGGTGGACAAACAGGGTACATATGCAGCTCTGGCAGGTATGTGGGAGGGGGAGAGGATCAGTATAATATCCTTCTATACCCCCTCAGCCATGCACAGCACCATTCTCCCAAACATAGGCGCACTCATGCTCCAAATACCAGATGGCGAATTCCTTTTGGGGGGGGATTTTAACATGACACTCTGTGACAATATAGATCGTTGCCCCCCAAGGCAGCCAGTCCCTTCAAAAACCCAATTGGCAGGTTTATTAGCAGCATTGGGAAGGGTAGATGTCTGGAGGGCCCTCAACTTCTCTACACAACATTTTACATTTCACTTCGGGCCCCCTATAGTATGTCCCACATTGACTTTCTTATCTCGTCGGCCTTCTCCCTATCAAATTTCTGAGATGTGCAACACTTGGTGAGGGGCATCTCGGATCACTCCCCTATATGGGCAAGATACTGCCGGGGCACCCCACATGTGAGGGGCACAATTTCTATAAACTCTTGGTTCCTCAAACTTCCAGCTATAAGGGACTTCTGAAACAAACGACTCACTATTTCAAGGAAAATGAGCACTCCGTCACCTCTTCATTGACACTCTGGGAGGCCTACAAGGCGGTGATCAGGGGTCAAGCTCTCTTATTGATGGTGGGATATACGCAGGATAGGTATACCACAACAGAGGTGTTTGAGCAGGAGATTCTGGAGCTAGAATCCCAATTAGTGAAAGATGCACAAACAGACACACAACACCACCTACGCCTGAAACAGCAGGAGTACAAGGATGCAGTAACAGAGGCGGGTAGGATCAAATATAGGGCTATGCAGCATCAGGTGTATGAACTAGGAGATCAGGCGGGAAAACTACTAGCTTCGCTGGAAAGGCAGGATCGAGTGAATCGATGGGTGGCAGCGCTAGAATCTGCAGGCGGAAAAAACCTGTGTGATCCGCAGGCTATCGATGACACATTTGCAACCTACTATTCTCATCTATACTCCTCAGGAGTAGCAGGCTCAGAAAAGGAGTCCTTAGCCATTTTAACGGTTCGAACACTCCTGACTTTTTCTCCTGACAAAGTAACACTCCTAGATAATGACCTCACGGAGGAGGAAGTGAAGCAGGCTATTTGAGCACTGCAATCGGGTGAGGAGTTTGGGTCCAACGGCATGCCTATAGAACTATACAAACTAACAGCGTCCATCATAGAGCCCCGCTTACTAAAAATGTTTGAAGAGAGTAGGAGCGTGGACACTCTCCCAGAGTAGCAGAGACTTGCCTCGGTGGTTGTAATGCATAAAGAGAGCCGACCACCAGAACAATGTGCCTCTTATAGGTGTATTTCCTTAATAAGCCCAGAGGCAAAGATTCTTGCAAAGCTCTTGGCTCTCCGTCTTACCCGCTAATGTTGAAATTGGTCCATCCAGACTAATCGGTATTTATACCCGGTCGCAATACAGCGCTTAACTTGCGTCGGCTCCATGGGGTCTTGGGTTGTGCACATAAAATAACAGAGGATGTACCGATCATGTCTCTTGATGCCCGTATGGCCTTTGATACCATGGAGTGGCCACACCTTTTTGCTGTACTTCGACACATGGGCTTTGGCCCGATATTTTTATCCTGGCTGCGATTGCTATATTCGCAGCCTTTGGCATGAGTAGTGGTGAACGGCTAGAGTAGCTAGAGTTTTTCCCCTCCAGCAGGGAACTTAACAGGGCTGTCCCCTGTCTCCCCTTATATTTGCATTGATTCTCAAACCCTTCGCGGCTTGGATCAGGGGGGACCCCTTGATCTGAGGTCCACCATGACAGAGGGCTGGGAGGACAGGATATCGTTATATGCTGACAATATCCTCCTTTATGTGGCCTCCCCAACATCTTCCAACTCTAGAATAATGAACATCTTGTTGATCTCCGGGGAATACTCTGGATATATGGTCAAAATC
The DNA here is from genome assembly GCA_963921515.1 of Calotriton arnoldi. Classification (NCBI taxonomy): domain Eukaryota; kingdom Metazoa; phylum Chordata; class Amphibia; order Caudata; family Salamandridae; genus Calotriton; species Calotriton arnoldi. The sequence continues at coordinate 1,188,849 of CAWUFW010005719.1, forward strand.
AGTGGTGTTTGTACTGCATGGCCCGGCACCGCCCCTTTCCGCCAGGATGCGAGGCCTGTATTGCAACAGAGGGTTTCCGATATCTGGGCATTCATATTACCACTGATCCTACCATATTCACAGCTAAAAATCTACCAGGCCTGCTGATACGTCTTAAAGGCGATGTTCGCCACTGGAGATCCCTCCAACTATCTTTATTAGGGAGAGCAGCACTCTTCAAAATGATGGCGCTGCCCCGCTTTCTATACGTGCTGCAAAACACCCCTTTTCCAGTGCCCGACACGTACTTCCAAGCCATAGATAGTGAGATTAGGACTCTGTTTTGGGATGGGGGTTCCCCACGCATTGCCTTGGTGAAATTGACACAGGGGTGGTATGATAGAGGGATAGCGCTGCCCGATATTCAGTCATACTACAGAGTGGCGCAATTAATGACTGTTAATCACTGGGTCCACCAGCCTAGTAAGGAACCAGCCTATCGTATGGAGTGCCTGGTTCTCCGACCTAGGGGATACCGCCGAGCATTCTATCCGGATCCACGCCACCTGCACCTGGAGGGACCAACAACGCTGACAGTCCGCCTCTGGCACACAACCCTGCTAAAATTGGGATGGGAAAAGAGGATTACGTGTGCCACATCTTTGTGGGACTCTGAACTCTTGGGTACAATGGCAAAGAGACAGGGATTTGATAAGTGGGACTTGATTGGGATCTCTACCGTGGGGGACCTATGCACCACCAAGGGGGTGATTCCATTGGCTGACCTACAAAGAACCTTTGAGCTAGCCCCTACGGAGGCCTTTCGATATCACAAATCCAACATGCTCTCCAGGCAGCCCTGCTTTCTGGAGAAGACCTGCCAGAATCGTCTACGTTGGAATACAGATTACTGGAGGAGCACCTCACTACTAAGGTGATTTCCCTCACGTATCGAAAACTCATCAGTATTTCCCCTGACACTCTATCCCAGCTACGAGAACGTTGGGAGGCAGATTTAGGCGATTGGCAGGAGGAAGCCTAGCCGGAAGCCTTGGGTTCACCACAGGAGGTTGCCCTGCGGTTGCGCTTTTGGTTAGTGCAACTTAAAATACTGCATAGGGTCTACATATCCTGTACCACACTGGTAAAAATGGGCAAAAATGTTGGATGAAATGTGTCTCAGACTATGTGGGCAAGTGGGTACTTTTTTCCGTATCCTGTGGGGATGCCCCAGTGTCCAAACCTACTGGGAAGCAGTGATGTTGTGTATGAGTAAAGTCACTGGAGTGATCATGTCCCTATCGGCCAAATGGTGCCTCCTTAATGTTTGGGAAGCCACTGATCTGTCACGAGCTGAGCAAACCTGGTTCACATTAGGTATGATGGTAGCCAAACGCAATATATATCGCACAGTTTTTGGGGGCAGAATTAGGCCCTTCCCTCAGAGACTGGAAGAGGGACATGGATAGATGCATGGTAGCAGAGAAGTCTGTGTATGAGAGCAGGGGCTGCCCTGGAAAGTGGGAAAAGATTTGGGGAAAATGGAATGTATATAGGGGGAGCCCATGTGTCGCCTTGAGATCTAATGCTTAACTCTCCATGTCGCTTGAGGGCACGGTATGATTCAGGCTCTGGGTATAGAATGTGCTATATTACCCGTTTGATCCTTGTAAGAAATGTGAGACTGATTGTTGATTCTCCAAGTGATGCTCGCCAGCTGTATGATAAAGTGGTACATGTAATATTGTAGATGTCTTTATATTAATAAACAGAAGTTTAAAAAAAAGAACTGTTATCATGGTGGTTCCTGTCTTTACAGTAAAAGGTTGACGGACAATACTGTGAGACGTGATGGCCAGCCTGCAAACTTTTTGGGTTTTCAAACACAAACTCTCAAAGCAGAAGTTTGTTTTTGCACACCATAATGTTCCCCACACACTGGGCGTTTTCTCCCAGGGTGACAGGGTCTTTATTTTTTTTCCTGCCTCTTCCAGCCAGGTTTCACCATAAATAGGGTGGATGGTGCAAATTCCATCCTCCAACGATCCCTAATTTCTCAATCTGCTAGAGGAAGTATTCCGTTGAGGAGTCACAAGCAAAGGAATGGGACTATATTTAACTGTACTAAATGTCATTGGAATTTGAATGACTATTCCCAGTAAATCAGAGAAAGACATAGAAGCATCAGAGACACAGAAGAAAAGAAACTTGCAGAGATATTTTATTCATTGACTTTATTACAGATATTGTGAGAAATAAACAGAGACATTTTGTTACCTTCATTCTTGTTATTTATGGCTCAATCATTTCACATTTCCACTTTTATACTCATTTTCCAAGCAAGGGATGTGGAGCCACTGTTGAGGTTTCAGAACTGATATGACGGTAATTCTCTTTTACACTTAATTTTCCAGCCGTCGCTCAGACACAGCTTTTGTACAGTGTGATGTCTTCCAAAGAAATAGTGGTGTCTTCAATTTTCTAATACAAGGACACAATGAGCCTTCCTGAGCAATCATCAGTCACAGTCACGATGGCAGCCTTGCTTAGAAACTTTATCACATTTTACACAAGAAACCTCTAACTTACCCATCCAGTCCTTACACCTTCCCTGTGTCATCACTCAAGCAGAACTAGTCGGTAGCCCTTTGCTAAAAAGGGCCTTAAAGAATTTCTGTAGGTAGCCTTTTATCCATCCTCCTTCACTTTATTGCCTAAGTCACCACCCTCCAGCCACAGGGATGTAGTCAATCCATTTCCATTGTCTAGGCAAGCTGTACCTTGCCTCACTCTAGTCATGTAAAATACATCCCAGTGTTCCATGTACTGAAACTTTCACCACATACACAGTCTTACTACTACATACTTGTTGCACATCTGCCACACATTCATGCACATGGAAGGTCAAATCAGAGGTCTCTGCGTCGCACAGACTATTCTCCAGGTCTTGACACACATTGCATCTTTGCTGGCCTGCCAGATGCTTCTGCCACATATATATCTCCACCACACTTCATCTAGCCCATAGAGTTTCACAGACAAATACTCTGGTCTGAAGCTATCCCTTCTGGCCTTGGTTCACAGCCAGCACTATCACACCTGGCAATCAGAGCCTTTTGTTACTCAGAGTCCTTCTGTAGGCCATCTGAGATGATTTTACTAGAGCCTTCCTCATTCTGTCTTCTGCTCAGCAGAGAAATCTTATGATCCTGTGCTCCCCTTTGCTGATTGCCATAGCCCTTTCACCCCAGTTGTTAGCCATTAACAATTTTTTTGACTTCAGTCCTCCGAGTTTCTCAAAGCCTTTCTGCCATTCTTCACACATTGCACTCCTTTTCACCAATTCACCTTTAGGTTTTAGATCTTTTTATTGTTTATAGAGAAACATGTAATACAACAACGTCCTACCTACATCCAGTGGCCGGTGGTGATGGAACAGCTAAGGAACATGTGTATAATAGTGAAGAAGAGTAGCACAGGGCTAAAGAGATAGAAGGAAAGACAATATTAGTATTGGGGAGAGAATATAGTGTGATGCTATGAATGAAGGTTACTGGCTGAGAGAGTGCAGTGGTTAGCTCGGTGGCGGTGTGTTCAGGGGAGAGTCGCCTTAGGATGTTAGTTGGAGAATATGCAAATAAAGTAGGCAGGTCAGTTCGCCGTATTGAATACATGGTTGCCACATCTTATCAAATATGGGGAGGGTATGTGTGACGACAGCTGTTAACTTCTCCATTCCCAACAGTTCCCATAATTTAGGAAGCCATTCTAAGTGCACCGGGACAACCTCAGAGCCCCATTTAGAAACAAGAACTTGTTTCAAAGTGCCAGTGCAATTGCTTTGCCTCTATAAGATTTAAGAGGATATGTTAGAGGGTTGGGAAGACCCAATAGCACATAGCTGGGAAATCTAGGGATGTCTGTGATTTATATAGTGTTTACTGCCTCCAAGACCTCATCCCGAAAGGTTTTCAGCTAGGGGCACTGCCATAACAGATGTGTTTGAGTACCCTGCTGTCCACATCGGCGCAACAATGCCCATGTCTGCTCGGATCCCAGTGAGCAATTCTAGCTGGGGTGTAATACCAGTAGTGAGCAATCTTTAAGAACATCTCCTTTCTGGTGGTGTTAACAGCCGTAGCACGGGCAAGGTGCAAAATATCATTCCATTTTTTATCCGTAAAAGGACGCCCACGTTCCCCCTCCCATCTACTTTGTGACGAAGATTTCAATGGGGTCCTAGGAGTAAGAAGAAAGGTGTATATGTCTAAAAATATCTTCTTGTAGGATAGGCGGGAAAGAAGCTATTTCTCAAAGGGCATCAGCACTCGGCTATCATGGGGACGAAGCCAAGGCTGCATCACCCAGTGAGAAATAGCAATGGATTGCTAGTAGGCCATGGCAGGGAGGCTAAATGTCGCTTGGAGCGTTGGGAAGTCCATAAGGCCTTCCTCATCAAAAAGGTCTCCTACCCGTTTGCAGGCAGTCTTGCCAGGCTATAAATGCATTCCCTTTAAGAGCTGGAGGGAAATCTAGGTTGCCTACTATGGGCTTTTGTGGAGATAACGGGGTAGAAAGGGCATGCTTTAGTTGTACCTTATCCCAAACCCCCACTGTGGCTTGCATTATTGGCAAAATATAGACTTCTGCAGGTCTGTGGGGCTTAGGCAGACAGGGCACTTTCCAAATAGGTATGCAGGCAACAGCTACATCAATGAAGTACCATAGTTTTTCGGTGTAGGGTCGGTACCACTCCACCTTATGCCTCAACTGTGCAGCCTGGAAATAGTACCTCAGATTCGGGACACCTAGGCCACCAGCCGACTGGGGAAGGTAGCGCAGGCTTTAGCTATTTGTGCCTGTTTATGCTCCCAGATAAGAGATTGCAGCTTATCCAATATTAGCGGGAGAGGTTGTAAAGGGAGTGTTTGCATTATGTTCAGGATTTTGGGTAGAAATCTCATCTTGACCGCCACTAGGCATCCAAGCCATGAAAGGCCATGACCCAGCCATCTGGTAAGATTCGACCTCGCATTTGCCAGGAGGCCGCCATAGTTGTGCATCGATGTGCGTTCAGGAGTGGAGTATATCAGCAGGCCTAAATATGAGAGTCCCTGTTTTGCCCAACTAAAGGGGAATCGAGATGGAAGACTGGCTTGCACTTCGATGGGCATGGTCAAGTTAAGCATGGAAGATTTTTGTAGGTTGGTTTTGAAGCCAGATGCTCTTCCATAAGTCTCCAATTCTACCATTACCGCCTCTAGCGAGGCATGTGGCTCCATTAACGTCAGAAGCACATCGTCCGCGTGCAGCATAATTTTGTTCTCCCTACTACCCATTGAAATACCTGCAATTTGAGGGGTACCACGAATCTGCTCTGCAAATGGCTCTTTATATAGAGCGAAGAACAAGAGTTTGATGGGACAGCCCTGTCTCGTACCACAAGTGTTGACATTCACCCTCACCCTTTCGCTAGGGGAATTGTAACAGCAATGAACCAACTGACGGAAATGTGGACTGCAGCCCATGCATTCAATGACCAGGTGAAGATAGGACCAGTGGACGTGATCAAAGGCCTTCTCTGCGTCAGTTGATAAAAGGAGAGTCGGTGCCCGTGAACATTGCACTTAATCTAGTAAATGACACACCCGCTTTGTATTATCAATACATACCTGCTCTGGGATAAACCCACTTTGGTCAGGATCAACTAGTCCCTGGATGTAGGGGGCCAGGATTCTCATGAAGATTTTTGCGTCAACGTTCAGGAGCGATATCGGGCGGTAAGATGTGCAGTATTCAGGGTCCTTATCAGCCTTAGGGATCACTGTAATAGTAGCTTAACGCATTGAGGCAAGCATCGCCCCACCGTCGCTGAATGTATTAAAAAGTCACGCCAAAATCGGTGCCAGCTGTATCCCAAAGGCCTTATAAAACTCCATCAGGTCCAGGAGCCTTGTCTGGTTTCAGATGTTGAATGGCCATTAGGACTTCCTGCACTGTGATATTGCCATCATGAGAAGGGATAGCAGTTTGCGGAAGCGTGGGGAGGAAAATCTTTGATAGGTATGTTGCCATGTCAGCTTCTGACAGGGCATCTGCCTCATAAAGGGTAGCATAAAAAGTCTCAACTTCACGGGCTATGTCCTCATATCGAGAGCACAAGGAACCGTTTGGCCCCGCAGTACAATAACCCTCCTATCCACTGCCTGGCCTGGAGGCTGTGTGGCAGCATATGACCAGCCTTGTTACCCCCAGCATAATAATTCTGTTCAACCCTGAGGAATGCATATTCGGCCTTGCCCATATACAATGCGCGCAGTTGCTTCCAAGCTAACGTCAACTGATGGTGAATCGCTAGTGAGCCTGATTGAATATGTGGGAGTTCTAATTCCTTGACTCGGTTCTCTAGGTGAAGCCATTTATCACACCTTTCCCTATTATATCCCGCAACGATCGCAATAAAGTGGCCGCGTAGAACCACCTTCAGAGATTTCCACAGGGTCAAGACATGTATGTCAGGTATATCGGGTTAAAAAGGAGGTCAGGGCTGCCAAGACATCAGTGAGTATATGATCATAAGTAAGAAGTCTTGTGTTAAGTCGCCAACTCTTGGGGGGTGCTGAGTTGCTACATGGTGCAGATCTAAGCATAATGGGGGAGTGATCTTATAATGCCGCTGTGAGAAGGTGGGTTGGTATATGCTGTCCACTAGTTAAAGTGGGCACCTTGTACCAGTCCACACGACCCTTATGATGTATGAGGTCAAAGATGACCTTATTGAAAGCTATCCTAGTGGTAGCTATGGAGAGCAGCCTTCAGGCTTAATCTTGAAGGAATGAAAAGCAGCTTGTTTTACCAGAATATCACCTCCTGAATGATTAAATGAAAGGAGAACCACACAGTAGTTATATAAAAATATGTATTTATTAATATAACACTCTCTACTAATCTCTATACGAGATTAGGGCATAAGGAACACAATACTGGATCAATAGAACATACGTAAGTAGCACAATACACAGCGGGCTCCAGGGGGAGACCAAACCATATACTAAAAAATGGTATAACAATCACGACTTCAATAGACACAGTGCCTAGAGCTGGGACCCCAAGGAACCACCCAAGGAAGTGACACAGGGAGCCCACGGAGGACGGGTGCAGTGAGGAAACACGACCCCGTGCTCCGTACAACTCTATGGGAAAGTCACGGTTGTAAAGTTACAGTTTAAGGACACTTCTACAAGGACTTCAAGCAAACCCTTTGGAACTTAGGAGGTTCTAGAGCCAACCCACCAGTGAGTACCGAGGTACCCGTGTTACCTATCCCAGAGGAGCCGGGTGCATAGGGGTCAAGTGGTGTCGGAAACCTTCTTCGTTTTCAATGGAGAGCTGCAAAGAAGTACTGCTGCCAGGAAGGCGAAGAGTGTACGGTGGAATCCAAGCCTGGATTCTAGGTAAGAGGAATCTGAAAGCAGAGGGGACAGAGTCTGGGTCACTTCAGGTGACCAGGGGCTCGGTAGTCGAATGCCCACCGATGTCGGGTGCTTCAGGTGCAAAGAAGGGATGCTTGACTCTGCAGCCACGAGGACCAGGAGACATCAAGGACAACCAGGATCCAGAGGTGAGCTGTCCCACAAAGGATGTCGAGTGCTGAGGGGTCGGCGTCCGGATGAAGGACCAACAAGCCTTGGCAAATGCAACCCACACAGAAAGAACAAACAGGTTACGGTGTGGACCAGCAAGGTCCAGGGGACTCTCCAAGCAATGGAGAGTCAGGGCACGTCTGGAGCAACCAGAGAAGCCCAAGAACAAACAAGGTGACCCTCGCCAGGACCCACAGGCCAATGGACCAGGAGTCGCAAGGAGACCTCAAGCAAGTTTGCAAAGCACCAGCCCACGGAGCACTCAGTGTGAGGAGGCCGTATATCTTCAGTGCAAATACTACTCGGGGTCAGGACTACATGGAGTCCAATGCACAGGCTCGGGAATTGCCAACAAGCATATGCACTTGCAAATGTACGCAGTGCACAGGGGTTCGGGTTACACGGCCCCCACGAGGGATACTGGTCTCAGAATTGCTGAGAGGTCAGATCAATCTCAGGGACCTTCGAAAACCCACTTCCTGTGTTGCTGAAATCTTCAGAGTCCTCACGAGCTTGGGAGAAACAAACCAGTCAGATGCGCTTAGGTGCCTGCTTCTGCAGGGGAGTAACTCCTTTACTCCAAGGGAGATGCTTCAGTCATCCAGCGTCGTGCAGACAGTCGAAGTGCTTGGTTTCTTCTTAGCAGAATCTTGGCCAGGTAAAATCCAAAGTCCTGTAGCCAGGTAACCCACTTTATACACACGGGAAAAGGGTTGGACAGATTCAGGGGACCCTCCTAGGGGAGGGGCAGGACAGAGGGGTGGCTACACCCATGTCCTTTGTCCAGTTGCACACCAGAGCAGGAGCCAATGGCTCCCAGAACTGGTTTGAGCTGGACTATGCATGGGGACACCAAATGTGCCCCCAGTGCAGACTTTCTGGCACTCTCAGAGTGCACCCATCCAGCCCCAATGCACTAAATCCTGTCTGGGAGGTGGTCACACCTCCCTGTGACAGGATGCCTATTGTCATGCCTTCCTCTGCTTGAGCTTGGCTCAGCAGCAGGAGAGCAGAATCGTGTCTGTGGCTGGCAGCGTCCATTTTGTGCTGCACGGGTCGAGAAAGCTGGTACCGGGTAGACCGGTGACCCACACATGTCCCTTTGGAAGGGTGGAATCATACCTCCCATACCAGTTACTGGAGTGGAGGTATGATTCCAAGGTGTTTGACACCAAACACAACATGTTTCTAAGCAGCCGTTTTAAAGTTAGCATTTACCGCGAGGTTATAATGCACTTAGACCTATATGTCTAGCTGCATCACAGACAACCCCGGAGAATGGTCTCCGAAGGCTGCAGAGGGGCTCTGCTCATGCAGGGGCACCCTCTCACGTAAAACCCAGCCCCCTGCCTTCAGGATTGATAAGGCCTACCTTAGGGGTGACTGATAGGTTTTTAAGTGTAGTGATTTAGATAGATATAGTGAACCTATATCTAAGTAAGTGGTGCGAGCACCAGCTTACACAGGCTGCTGTAGCAGGCCTGTTGTGTCATTTTGAATGGCCTCTCATGGGTGGCATAATACATGCTTCAGCCCATGGGAGGCCTCTTGGGTACCTATGCCCTGGGTACATGGTGTACCATATTCTAGGGACTTATAAGGGTGCCTCAGTATCCAAAAAGCAGAAAGGCTGTTGTCCTGATTAACAGGATCCCAGCCAGACTAGTCAAAAACAGTGAGATATCAGCAAAAAAGTGGGGGTAACCATAAGAAGCAGATCCTACTTTCCTACACTCAAGCACTACCCATGCACACATCAATTCACCCTGGTACTACATATGCACTCATTCATTCACCCAGGTACTACCCATGCACTCATTCATTCTCCCAGACATTATCCATGTCCTCATCCATTCAATCAGGCACTACCCTTGCACTCATCCATTCACTCAGGCTCTATGCATGTGCTCATCCAATCACTGTGGCACTACTCATGCACTCATGCAATCACCCAGGCACTACACATGCACTCATCCAATCACCCAGGCACTACGCTTGCACTCATCCATTCAATGAGGCACTACCCTTGCACTCAGGCACAACCCATGCACTCATACATTTGTCCTGGCACTACCCTTGCACTTACTCATTCACTCAGGCACTATGCATGCGCTTATCCATTCACTCAGGCACTACCGATGCACTCATCGAATGACCCAGGCACTACCCTTGCACTCATCTATTCACTCAAGCACTACCCATGCACTCATCAAATCACCCAGGCAATACCTATGCACTCCTGCAATCACCCAGGCACTACCCTTACACTCATCTATTCAATGAGGTGCTACTCATCACTCAACCAATCACCCAGGCACTACCCATGTACTCAATCATTCACCCAGCTATTATCTATGCACTTATTCATTCAGTCAGGCACTACCCAGGCACTCATACATTAACTGAGGCACGACCCATGCACTTGTCCATTCACTTAGGCACTACCAATACACTCATACATTCACCCAGGCACTACCATTGCACACATCCAATGACCAACTCACTACCTTTGCACTCAGTCATTGCCCTTGCACTCAGGCACTACCCATGCACTCATCCATTCACCCGGGCACTACCCATGCACACATACAAGCTCCCAGGCACTACCCTTGTACTCATTCATTCACTCAGGCTCTATGCATGTGCTCATCCAATCACTGTGGCACTACTCATGCACTCATGCAATCACCCAGGCACTACACATGTACCCATCCAATCACCCAGGCACTACGCTTGCACTCATCCATTCAATGAGGCACTACCCTTGCACTCAGGCACAACCCATGCACTCATACATTCATCCTGGCACTACCCTTGCACTTACTCATTCACCCAGGCACTACCCTTGCACTCATCTATTCACTCAAGCACTACCCATGCACTCATCAGTTCACTCAGGCACTATCAATGCACTCATCCTTTCACCCAGGCACTACCCATACACATATACAATCACCCAGACACTACCTTTTCACTTATTCATTCACTCAGGCACTACCCATGCACACATCAATTCACCCTGGTACAACCTATTCACTCATTCAATCACCCAGGTACTACCCATGCACTCATGCATTCACCCAGCCATTATCCATGTGCTCATCCATTCACTCAGGCACTACCCTTGCACTCATCTATTCAATGAGGCGCTATTCGTCACTCAACCAATCACCCAGGCACTACCCATGTACTCAATCATTCACCCAGCTATTATCTATGCACTTATTCATTCAGTCAGGCACTACCCAGGCACTCATACATTAACTGAGGCATGACCCATGCACTTGTCCATTCACTCAGGCACTACCATTGAACTCATACATTCACCCAGGCACTACCATTGCACACATCCAATCACCAACTCACTACCTTTGCACTCATCCATTCACTCAGGCAGTACCCATGGACTCATTCATTCACTGAGACACTACCCATGCAGTATTCCAATGACCCAGGCACTACTCTTGCACTAATTCATTCACTCATGCTGTACCCATGCAGTCATCCAGTCACCCAGGCACTACCCATGCACTCATCCATTCAATGAGATGCTACCCATGCACTTATCCATTCACCCAGACACAACCCATTCACACATCCAATTACACAGGCACTACTCTTGCACTGATCCATTTATACAGGCACTACCCATGCACTCATCCAATCACCCGGGCACTACCCATGCACTCATTCATGCACTCAGCCATTAACCATGCAATTACTCATTCACTCAGGCACTACCCTTGCACTCATCAATTCTCTCAGGCACCACACATGCACTCATCCATTCACCCAGGCACTACCCATGCACACATTTAATCACCCAGTTAGTTTCTTTTCAGTCATCCATTCACTCTAGCAGTACCCATGCACTCATTCATCCACTGAGGCAGTAACCATTCATTCATCCAATGTCCAAGGCACTACTGTTCCACTCATCCATAAACTCATGCACTACCCAAGCAATTATCCAATCACCCAAGTGCTATCCATGCACTCATGCAATAACTCAGGTACTACCCATGTACTCATCCAATCACCCAGGCCTTACCCATGCAGTCCTTCATTCACCCAGCCATTATCCATGTCCTCATCCATTCATTCAGGCACTACGCTTGCACTCATCTATTCAATGAGGCACTACCCATCACTCATCCAATCATCCAGGCACTACCCATGCACTCATCCAATCACCCAGGCACTACCCTTGCACTCATCCATTCAATGAGACAGTACCTATGCACTCATCCAATCACCCAGGCACTGCCCATGCACTCATCTAATCACCCAGGCACTGCCCATGCACTCATCCAATCACCCAGGCACTACCCTTGTCCTCGTCCATTCAATGAGGCAGTTCTCATGCACTCATCCAATCACCCAGATGCTACTCTTGCACTCATACAGTCACCCAGGCAGTACCTTTGCACTCATCCATGCACTCAGGCACTATACATGCACTGACCCAATCACCCAGGCACTATCCTTGTACTCATCCATTTACTGAGACACTCCCCATGCACTCATCCAATCACTCAGGCACTATCCATCATTCACCTAATGACCCAGGCACAATCCATGCACTCACCCAATCACCCAGGTACTTCCCTTGAACTCATCCAATTACCCAGGCACTACTTTGCACTCATCCAATCACTCAGGCACTACCTATGCACTCATCCATTCACCCAGGTACTACCCATGCACACATACAAGCTCCCAGGCACTACCCATGCACACATACAAGCTTCCAGGCACTACCCTTGCACTCATTCATTCTTTCAGGCTCTACTCATGCGCTCATCCAATCACCGAGGCACTGCACATGCACTCATGCAATCACCGAGGCACTGCTCATGCACTCATCCAATCACCCAGGCACTACCCATGCACTCATACATTCGCCCAGTCACTACCTTTTCACTGATCCATTCACTCAGGCAGTACCTATGTACTCATTCATTCACTGAGGAACTACCCATGCACTCATCCAATGACCCAGGCACTACTGTTGCACTCATCCATTCAATCATGCTGTAACCATGCAGTCATCCATTCAGTAATGCACTACAAATGCACATATCCAATCACTCAGGCACTAACCATGCACTCATGCAATCACCCAGGCACTAGCTATGCACTCATCCAATCAGCCAGGCAGTACCCTTGCGCTTATCCATTAAATGAGATGCTACCCATACACTTATCCATTCACCCAGACACTACCCATGCATACATCCAATTACACAGGCACTCCTCTTGCACTGATCCATTTACACAGGCACTACCCCTGCACTCATCCATTCACTCAGGCACTACCCATGCACTCATTCATTCACTCAGCCATTATCCATGCAATTACTCATTCACTCAGGCACTACCCTTGCACTCATCAATTCTCTCAGGCACCATACATGCACTCATCCATTCACCCAGGCACTACCCATGCACACATTTAATCACCCAGTCAGTACCTTTTCAGTCATCCATTCACTCTAGCAGTACCCATGCACTCATTCATCCACTGAGGCAGTACCCATGCATTCATCCAATGTCCAAGGCACTACTGTTCCACTCATCCATAAACTCATGCACTACCCAAGCAATTATCCAATCACTCAAGTGCTATCCATGCACTCATGCAATAACTCAGGTACTACCCATGTACTCATCCAATCACCCAGGCATTACCCATGCAGTCATTCATTCACCCAGCCATTATCCATTAATTAAGGCACTATGCTTGCACTCATCTACTCAATGAGGCACTACCCATCACTCATCCAATCATCCAGGTGCTACCCATGCACTCATCCAATCACCAAGGCACTACCCTTGCACTCATCAATTCAATGAGACAGTACCTATGCACTCATGCATTTACTCAGGCACTACATATGCACTCATCCAATCACCCAGGCACTGCCCATGCACTCATCTAATCACCAAGGCACTGCCCATGCACTCATCCAATTACCCAGGCACTACCCTTGTCCTCATCCATTCAATGAGGCAGTTCTCATGCACTCATCCAATCACCCAGATGCTACTCTTGCACTCATACAGTCACCCAGGCAGTACCTATGCACTCATCCAACAAACCATGCACTACCGATGCACTCATCCAATCACACAGGTACTATCCATGCATTCACCCAATGACCCAGGCACAATCCATGTACTCACCCAATAACCCAGGCACTTCCCTTCAACTCATCCAATTACCCAGGCACTACTTTGCACTCATCCAATCACTCAGGCACTACCTTGCACTCATCAATTCAATCAGTCATTACCCTTGCACTCAGGCACTACCCATGCACTCATCCATTCACCCAGGCACTAGCCATGCACACATACAAGCTCCCAGGTACTACCCTTGCACTCATTCATTCCTTCAGGCTCTACACATGTGCTCATCCAATCACCGAGGCACTACTCATGCACTCATGCAATCACTCAGGCACTACAAATGCACTCATCCAATCACCAGGCACTACCCATGCACTCATCCATTCACCCAGGCACTACCCATGCATACATCGAGTCACCCAGTCACTACCCATGCACACATCCAGTCACCCAGTCACTACCTTTTCACACATCCATTCACTCAGCCAGTACCAATGTACTCATTCATTCACTGGGGAACTACCCATGCACTCATCCAATGACCGAGGTACTATCCATGCATTCACCCAATGACCCAGGCACAATCCATGCACTCACCCAATAACCCAGGCACTTCCCTTGAAATCATCCAATTACTCAGACACTACTTTGCACTCATCCAATCACTCAGGCACTACCTTGCACTCATCAATTCAATCAGTCATTGCCCTTGCACTCAGGCACTACCCATGCACTCATCCATTCACCCAGGCACTACCCATGCACACATACAAACTCCCAGGCACTACCCTTGCACTCATTCATTCACTCAGGCTCTACGCATGTGCTCATCTACTCACCGAGGCACTAATCATGCAATCACCCAGGAACTACACATGCACTCATCCAGTCATCCAGGCACTACGCTTGCACTCATCCATTCAATGAGGCACTACCCTTGCACTCAGGCACAACCCATGCACTCATACATTCATCCTGGCACTACCCTTGCACTTACTCATTCACTCAGGCACTAGGCATGCACTCATCCATTCACTGAGGTACTACCCATGCACTCATCGAATGACCCAGGCACTACCCTTGCACTCATCTAATCACTCAAGCACTACCCATGCACTCATCAGTTCACTCAGGCACTACCAATGCACTCATCCTTTTACCAAGGCACTACCCATACACACATCCAATCACCCAGACACTAACTTTTCACTTATTCGTTCACTCAGGCACTACCAATGCACACATCAATTCACCCTGGTACTACCTATGCACTCATTCAATCACCCAGGTACTACCCATGCACTCATTCATTCACCCAGCCGTTATCCATGTGTTCATCCATTCACTCAGGCACTACCCTTGCACTCATCCATTCACTCAGGCACACAACAAATCACCCAGGCAATACACATGCACTCAAGCAATCTCTCAGGCACTACCCTTGCACTCATCTATTCAATGAGGCACTACTCGTCACTCATCCAATCACCCTGGCACTACCCATGCACTCAATCATTCACCCAGATGTTATCTTTGCACTTATTCATTCAGTCAGGCACTACCCATGCACTCATACATTAACTGAGGCACGACCCATGCACTCGTCTATTCACTCAGGCACTACCAATGTACTCATACATTGACCCAGGCACTACCATTGCACACATCCAATCACCAACTCACTACCTTTGCACTCATCCATTCACTCAGGCAGTATCCATGTACTCATTCATTCACTGAGACACTACCCATGCAGTCATCCAAAGTCCCAGGCACTACTCTTGCACTCATTCATTCACTCATGCTGTACCCATGCAGTCATCCAGTCACCCAGGCACTACCCATGCACTCATCCAATAAACCAGGCAGTACCCTTGCGCTCATCCATTCAATGAGATGCTACCCATGCACTTATCCGTTCACCCAGACACTACCCATGCACACAATCAATAACAAAGGCACTACTCTTGCACTGATTCATTTACACAGGCACTACCCCTGCACTCATCCTTTCACTCAGGCACTACTCATGCACTCATCCAATCAACCGGGCACTGCCCATGCACTCATTCATTCACTCAGACATTATTCATGCACTTATCCATTTACCCAGGCACTATCCATGCAAACATCCAATCACCCAGTCACTACCTTTTTACTCATCCATTCACTCAGGCACTACCCATGCACTCATCCAATCACCCAGGCACTACCCATGCACTCATCCATTTACTGAGGCACTACCCATGCACTCATCCAATCACTCAGGCACTACCCTTGCACTCATCAAACAAACCAGGCCCTACCCATGCACTCATCCAATGACCCAGGTACTATCCATGCATTCACCCAATGACCCAGGCACAATCCATGCACTCACCCAATAACCCAGGCACTTCCCTTGAAATCATCCAATTACCCAGACACTACTTTGCACTCATCCAATCACTCAGGCACTACCTTGTACTCATCAATTCAATCAGTCATTGCCCTTGCACTCAGGCACTACCCATGCACTCATCCATTCACCCAGGCACTACCCATGCACACATACAAGCTCCCAGGCACTACCCTTGCACTCATTCATTCACTCAGGCTCTACGCATGTGCTCATCCACTCACCGAGGCACTACTCATGCAATCACCCAGGAACTACACATGCACTCATCCAATCACCCAGGCACTACGCTTGCCCTCATCCATTCAATGAGGCACTACCCTTGCACTCAGGCACAACCCATGCACTCATACATTCATTCTGGCACTACCCTTGCACTTACTCATTCACTCAGGCACTATGCATGCACTCATCCATTCACTCAGGCACTACCCATGCACTCATCGAATGACCAAGGCACTACCCTTGCACTCATCTATTCACTCAAGCACTACCCATGCACTCATCAGTTCACTCAGGCACTATCAATGCACTCATCCTTTCACCAAGGCACTACCCATACACACATCCAATCACCCAGACACTAACTTTTCACTTATTCATTCACTCAGGCACTACCCATGCACACATGAATTCACCCTGGTACTACCTATGCACTCATTCAATCACCCAGGTACTACCCATGCACTCATTCATTCACTCAGCCATTATCCATGTGTTCATCCATTCACTCAGGCACTACCCTTGCACTCATCCATTCACTCAGGCACACATCAAATCACCCAGGCAATACCCATGCACTCAAGCAATCTCCCAGGCACTACCCTTGCACTCGTCTATTCAATGAGGCACTAATCATCACTCATCCAATCACCCTGGCACTACCCATGCACTCAATCATTTACCCAGCTATTATCTATGCACTTATTCATTCAGTCAGGCACTACCCATGCACTCATACATTAACTGAGGCACAGCCCATGCATTCGTCCATTCACTCAGGCACTACCAATGCACTGATACATTCACCCAGGCACTACCATTGCACACATCCAATCTCCAACTCACTACCTTTGCACTCATCCATTCACTCATGCAGTATCCATGTACTCATTCATTCACTGAGACACTACCCATGCAGTCATCCAAAGTCCCAGGCACTACTCTTGCACTCATTCATTCACTCATGCTGTACCCATGCAGTCATCCAGTCACCCAGGCACTACCCATGCATGCATCCAATAAACCAGGCAGTACCCTTGCGCTCATCCATTCAATGAGATGCTACCCATGCACTTATCCATTCACCCAGACACTACCCATGCACACAATCAATTACAAAGGCATTACTCTTGCACTGATTCATTTACACGGGCACTACCCCTGCACTCATCCTTTCACTCAGGCACTACCCATGAACTCATCCAATCACCCAGGCACTACCCATGCACACATCCAATTACAAAGGCACTACTCTTGCACTGATTCATTTACACAGGTACTACCCCTGCGCTCATCCTTTCACTCAGGCACTACTCATGCACTCATCCAATCACCCGGGCACTACCCATGCACTCATTCATTCACTCAGCCATTATCCATGCAATTACCCATTCACTCAGACACTACCCTTGCACTCATCAATTCTCTCAGGCACCACACATGCACTCATCCATTCACCCAGGCACTACACATGCACACATTTAATCACCCAGTCAGTACCTTTTCAGTCATCCATTCACTCTAGCAGTACCCATGCACTTATTCATCCACTGAGGCAGTACCCATGCATTCATCCAATTTCCAAGGCACTACTGTTCCACTCATCCATAAACTCATGCACTACCGAAGCACTTATCCAATCACCCAAGTGCTAGCCATGCACTCATGCAATTACTCAGGTACTACCCATGCACTCATCCAATCACCCAGGCATTACCCATGCAGTCATTCATTCACCCAGCCATTATTCATGTCCTTATCCATTCACTCAGGCACTATGCTTGCACTCATCTATTCAATGAGGCACTACCCATCACTCATCCAATCATCCAGGCACTACCCATGCACTCATCCAATCACCAAGGCACTACCCTTGCACTCATCCATTCAATGAGACAGTACCTATGCACTCATGCATTCACTCAGGCACTACATATGCACTCATCCAATCACCCAGGCACTGCCCATGCACTCATTTAATCACCCAGACACTGCCCATGCACTCATCCAATCACCCAGGCACTACCCTTGTCCTCATCCATTCAATGAGGCAGTTTGCATGCACTCATCCAATCACCCAGATGCTACTCTTGCACTCATACAGTCACCCAGGCAGTACCTATGCACTCATCCATGCACTCAGGCACTATCCATGCACTCACCCAATCACCCAGGCACAAGCCATGAACTCATCCATTTACTGAGACACTACCCATGCACTCATCCAATCACTCAGGCACTATCCATCATTCACCTAATGACCCAGGCACAATCCATGCACTCACCCAATCACCCAGGCACTTCCCTTGAACTCATCCAATTACCCAGGCACTACCTTGCACTCATCCAATCACTCACCCACTACCTTGCACTCATCAATTCAATCAGTCATTACCCTTGCACTCAGGCACTACCCATGCACTCATCCATTCACCCAGGCACTACCCATGCACACATACAAGCTCCCAGGCACTAAACATGCACTCATTCAATGACCCAGGTACTACCCATGCACTTATCTATTCACCCAGGCACTACCCATGCACACATCCAGTCACCCAGTCACTGCCCATGCACACATCCAGTCACCCAGTCACTACCTTTTCACTCATCCATTCACTCAGGCAGTACCCATGCACTCATCCATTTACTGAGGCACTACCTTGCACTCATCCAATCACTCACCCACTACCTTGCACTCATCAATTCAATCAGTCATTACCCTTGCACTCAGGCAATACCCATGCACTCATCCATTCACCCAGGCACTACCCATGCACACATACAAGCTCCCAGGCACTACCCTTGCACTCATTCATTTACTGAGGAACTACCCATGTACTCATCCAATGACCCAGGCAGTACTGTTGCACTCATCCATTCAATCATGCTGTAACCATGAAGTCATCCATTCAGTAATTCACAACTCATGCACATATCCAATCACTCAGGCACTAACCATGCACTTATGCAATCACCCAGGCACTAGCCATGCACTCATCTAATCAGCCAAGCAGTACCCTTGCACTTATCCATTAAATGAGATGCTACCTATGCACTTATCCATTTACCCAGACACTACCCATGCATACATCCAATTACACAGGCACTACTCTTGCACTGATCCATTCACACACGCACTACCCCTGTACTCATCTATTCACCCAGGCACTACTGATGCACTCATCCAATCACCCACACACTACCCATGCAGTCATTCATTCACCCAGCCATTATTCATGCACTTATCCATTTACCCAGGCACTACCCATGCAAACATTCAATCACCCAGGCACTATCCATGCACTCACCCAATCACCCAGGCACTACACATGCACTCATTCAATCACCCAGGCACTACGCTTGCACTCATCCATTTAATGAGGCACTACTAATGCACTCATCCAATCACCCAGGCACTACCCATGCACTCATCAAACAAACCAGGCACTACCCATGCACTCATCCAATGACCCAGGTACTAGCCATGCATTCACCCAATCACCCAGGCACAATCCATGCACTCACCCAATAACCCAGGCACTTCTCTTGAACTCATCCAATTACCCAGGCACTACTATGCACTCATCCAATCACTCAGGCACTACCTTGCACTCATCAATTCAATCAGTCATTACCCTTGCACTCAGGCACTACCCATGCACTCATTCATTCACCCAGGCACTTGCCATGCACACATACAAGCTCCCAGGTACTACCCTTGCACTCATTCATTCACTCAGGCTCTACACATGTGCTCATCCAATCACTGAGGCACTACTCATGCACTCACCCAGGCACTAGACATGCACTCATCCAATCACCCAGGCACTACGCTTGCACTCATTCATTCAATGAGGCACTACCCTTGCACTCAGGCACAACGCATGCACTCATACATTCACCCTGGCACTATCCTTGCACTTACTCATTCACTCAGGCACTACGCATGCGCTCATCCATTCACTCAGGCACTACCCATGCACTCATCAAATTACCCAGGCACTACACTTGCACTCATCTATTCACTCAAGCACTACCCATGCACTCATCAGTTCACTCAGGCACTATCAATGCACTCATCCTTTCACCCAGGCACTACACATACACACATCCAATCACCCAGACACTACCCTTTCACTTATTCATTCACTCAGGCACTACCCATGCACACATCAATTCACCCTGGTACTACCTGTGCACTCATTTAATCACCCAGGTACTGCCCATGCACTCATTTATTCACCCAGCCATTATCCATGTCCTCATCCATTCACTCAGGCAGTACCCTTACACTCATCCATTCACTCAGGCACTCTTCAAATCACCCAGGCAACACCAATGCACTCATGCAATCACCCAGGCACTACCCTTGCACTCAATTATTCCATGAGGCGCTACTCGTCACTCATCCAATCACCCAGGCACTACCCATGCACTCAATCATTCACCCAGCTATTATCTATACACGTATTTATTCAGTCAGGCGCTACCCATGCACTCATACATTAACTGAGGCATGATCCATGTACTCATCCATTCACTCAGGCACTACCAATGCACTCATACATTTACCCAGGCACTACCCATGCACACATCCAGTCACCCAGTCACTGCCCATGCACACATCCAGTCACCCAGTCACTACCTTTTCACTCATCCATTCACTCAGGCAGTACGCATGCACTCATCCATTTACTGAGGCACTACCTTGCACTCATCCAATCACTCACCCACTACCTTGCACTCATCAATTCAATCAGTCATTACCCTTGCACTCAGGCAATACCCATGCACTCATCCATTCACCCAGGGACTACCCATGCACACATACAAGCTCCCAGGCACTACCCTTGCACTCATTCATTCACTGAGGAACTACCCATGTACTCATCCAATGACCCAGGCAGTACTGTTGCACTCATCCATTCAATCATGCTGTAACCATGAAGTCATCCATTCAGTAATTCACAACTCATGCACATATCCAATCACCCAGGCACTACCCATGCACACATACAAGCTCCCAGGCACTACCCTTGCACTCATTCATTCACTCAGGCTCTACGCATGTGCTCATCCACTCACCGAGGCACTACTCATGCAATCACCCAGGAACTACACATGCACTCATCCAATCACCCAGGCACTACGCTTGTACTCATCCATTCAATGAGGCACTACCCTTGCACTCAGGCACAACCCATGCACTCATACATTCATTCTGGCACTACCCTTGCACTTACTCATTCACTCAGGCACTATGCATGCACTCATCCATTCACTCAGGCACTACCCATGCACTCATCGAATGACCAAGGCACTACCCTTGCACTCATCTATTCACTCAAGCACTACCCATGCACTCATCAGTTCACTCAGGCACTATCAATGCACTCATCCTTTCACCAAGGCACTACCCATACACACATCCAATCACCCAGACACTAACTTTTCACTTATTCATTCACTCAGGCACTACCCATGCACACATGAATTCACCCTGGTACTACCTATGCACTCATTCAATCACCCAGGTACTACCCATGCACTCATTCATTCACTCAGCCATTATCCATGTGTTCATCCATTCACTCAGGCACTACCCTTGCACTCATCCATTCACTCAGGCACACATCAAATCACCCAGGCAATACCCATGCACTCAAGCAATCTCCCAGGCACTACCCTTGCACTCATCTATTCAATGAGGCACTAATCATCACTCATCCAATCACCCTGGCACTACCCATGCACTCAATCATTTACCCAGCTATTATCTATGCACTTATTCATTCAGTCAGGCACTACCCATGCACTCATACATTAACTGAGGCACAGCCCATGCATTCGTCCATTCACTCAGGCACTACCAATGCACTCATACATTCACCCAGGCACTACCATTGCACACATCCAATCACCAACTCACTACCTTTGCACTCATCCATTCACTCACGCAGTATCCATGTACTCATTCATTCACTGAGACACTACCCATGCAGTCATCCAAAGTCCCAGGCACTACTCTTGCACTCATTCATTCACTCATGCTGTACCCATGCAGTCATCCAGTCACCCAGGCACTACACATGCATGCATCCAATAAACCAGGCAGTACCCTTGCGCTCATCCATTCAATGAGATGCTACCCATGCACTTATCCATTCACCCAGACACTACCCATGCACACAATCAATTACAAAGGCACTACTCTTGCACTGATTCATTTACACGGGCACTACCCCTGCACTCATCCTTTCACTCAGGCACTACCCATGAACTCATCCAATCACCCAGGCACTACCCATGCACACATCCAATTACAAAGGCACTACTCTTGCACTGATTCATTTACACAGGTACTACACCTGCGCTCATCCTTTCACTCAGGCACTACTCATGCACTCATCCAATCACCCGGGCACTACCCATGCACTCATTCATTCACTCAGCCATTATCCATGCAATTACCCATTCACTCAGACACTACCCTTGCACTCATCAATTCTCTCAGGCACCACACATGCACTCATCCATTCACCCAGGCACTACACATGCACACATTTAATCACCCAGTCAGTACCTTTTCAGTCATCCATTCACTCTAGCAGTACCCATGCACTTATTCATCCACTGAGGCAGTACCCATGCATTCATCCAATTTCCAAGGCACTACTGTTCCACTCATCCATAAACTCATGCACTACCGAAGCACTTATCCAATCACCCAAGTGCTAGCCATGCACTCATGCAATTACTCAGGTACTACCCATGCACTCATCCAATCACCCAGGCATTACCCATGCAGTCATTCATTCACCCAGCCATTATTCATGTCCTTATCCATTCACTCAGGCACTATGCTTGCACTCATCTATTCAATGAGGCACTACCCATCACTCATCCAATCATCCAGGCACTACCCATGCACTCATCCAATCACCAAGGCACTACCCCTGCACTCATCCATTCAATGAGACAGTACCTATGCACTCATGCATTCACTCAGGCACTACATATGCACTCATCCAATCACCCAGGCACTGCCCATGCACTCATCTAATCACCCAGACACTGCCCATGCACTCATCCAATCACCCAGGCACTACCCTTGTCCTCATCCATTCAATGAGGCAGTTTGCATGCACTCATCCAATCACCCAGATGCTACTCTTGCACTCATACAGTCACCCAGGCAGTACCTATGCACTCATCCATGCACTCAGGCACTATCCATGCACTCACCCAATCACCCAGGCACAAGCCATGAACTCATCCATTTACTGAGACACTACCCATGCACTCATCCAATCACTCAGGCACTATCCATCATTCACCCAATGACCCAGGCACAATCCATGCACTCACCCAATCACCCAGGCACTTCCCTTGAACTCATCCAGTTACCCAGGCACTACCTTGCACTCATCCAATCACTCACCCACTACCTTGCACTCATCAATTCAATCAGTCATTACCCTTGCACTCAGGCACTACCCATGCACTCATCCATTCACCCAGGCACTACCGATGCACACATACAAGCTCCCAGGCACTACACATGCACTCATTCAATCACCCAGGCACTATGCTTGCACTCATCCATTTAATGAGGCACTACCCATGCACTCATCCAATGACCCAGGTACTACCCATGCACTCATCTATTCACCCAGGCACTACCCATGCACACATCCAGTCACCCAGTCACTGCCCATGCACACATCCAGTCACCCAGTCACTACCTTTTCACTCATCCATTCACTCAGGCAGTACCCATGCACTCATCCATTTACTGAGGCACTACCTTGCACTCATCCAATCACTCACCCACTACCTTGCACTCATCAATTCAATCAGTCATTACCCTTGCACTCAGGCAATACCCATGCACTCATCCAATCACCCAGGCACTACCCATGCACACATACAAGCTCCCAGGCACTACCCTTGCACTCATTCATTTACTGAGGAACTACCCATGTACTCATCCAATGACCCAGGCAGTACTGTTGCACTCATCCATTCAATCATGCTGTAACCATGAAGTCATCCATTCAGTAATTCACAACTCATGCACATATCCAATCACTCAGGCACTAACCATGCACTTATGCAATCACCCAGGCACTAGCCATGCACTCATCTAATCAGCCAAGCAGTACCCTTGCACTTATCCATTAAATGAGATGCTACCCATGCACTTATCCATTTACCCAGACACTACCCATGCATACATCCAATTACACAGGCACTACTCTTGCACTGATCCATTCACACACGCACTACCCCTGTACTCATCTATTCACCCAGGCACTACCGATGCACTCATCCAATCACCCACACACTACCCATGCAGTCATTCATTCACCCAGCCATTATTCATGCACTTATCCATTTACCCAGGCACTACCCATGCAAACATCCAATCACCCAGTCACTACCTTTTGACTTATCCATTCATTCAGGCACTACCCATGCACTCATCCAATCACCCAGGCACTATCCATGCACTCACCCAATCACCCAGGCACTACACATGCACTCATTCAATCACCCAGGCACTACGCTTGCACTCATCCATTTAATGAGGCACTACTAATGCACTCATCCAATCACCCAGGCACTACCCATGCACTCATCAAACAAACCAGGCACTACCCATGCACTCATCCAATGACCCAGGTACTAGCCATGCATTCACCCAATGACCCAGGCACAATCCATGCACTCACCCAATAACCCAGGCACTTCTCTTGAACTCATCCAATTACCCAGGCACTACTATGCACTCATCCAATCACTCAGGCACTACCTTGCACTCATCAATTCAATCAGTCATTACCCTTGCACTCAGGCACTACCCATGCACTCATTCATTCACCCAGGCACTACCCATGCACACATACAAGCTCCCAGGTACTACCCTTGCACTCATTCATTCACTCAGGCTCTACACATGTGCTCATCCAATCACTGAGGCACTACTCATGCACTCACCCAGGCACTAGACATGCACTCATCCAATCACCCAGGCACTACGCTTGCACTCATTCATTCAATGAGGCACTACCCTTGCACTCAGGCACAACGCATGCACTCATACATTCACCCTGGCACTATCCTTGCACTTACTCATTCACTCAGGCACTACGCATGCGCTCATCCATTCACTCAGGCACTACCCATGCACTCATCAAATTACCCAGGCACTACACTTGCACTCATCTATTCACTCAAGCACTACCCATGCACTCATCAGTTCACTCAGGCACAATCAATGCACTCATCCTTTCAGCCAGGCACTACACATACACACATCCAATCACCCAGACACTACCCTTTCACTTATTCATTCACTCAGGCACTACCCATGCACACATCAATTCACCCTGGTACTACCTGTGCACTCATTTAATCACCCAGGTACTAACCATGCACTCATTTATTCACCCAGCCATTATCCATGTCCTCATCCATTCACTCAGGCAGTACCCTTACACTCATCCATTCACTCAGGCACTCTTCAAATCACCCAGGCAACACCAATGCACTCATGCAATCACCCAGGCACTACCCTTGCACTCAATTATTCCATGAGGCGCTACTCGTCACTCATCCAATCACCCAGGCACTACCCATGCACTCAATCATTCACCCAGCTATTATCTATACACGTATTTATTCAGTCAGGCGCTACCCATGCACTCATACATTAACTGAGGCATGATCCATGTACTCATCCATTCACTCAGGCACTACCAATGCACTCATACATTTACCCAGGCACTACCGTTGCACAGTCGAGATCACCAACTCACTACCTTTGCACTCATCGATTCACTCAGGCAGTACCCATGTACTCATTCATTCACTGAGACACTACACATGCAGTCATCCAATGACCCAGGCACTACTCTTGCACTCATTCATTCACTCATGCTGTACCCATGCAGTCATCTAGTCACCCAGGCACAACCCATTCACACATCCAATCACCCAGGCACTATCCATGCACTCACCCAATCACCCAGGCACTATCCATGCACTCATGCATTCAATCAGGCACTATATATGCACTCATCCAATCACCCAGGCACAGCCCATGCACTCATCCAATCACCCAGGAACTGCCCATGCATTCATCCAATCACCCAGGCACTACAATGTTCTCATCCATTCAATGAGGCAGTTCTCATGCACTCATCCAATCACCCAGATGCTACTCTTGCACTCATACAGTCACCCAGGCAGTACCTATGCACTCCTCCATGTACTCAGGCACTATCCATGCACTCACCCAATCACCCAGGCACTACCCATGCACTCATCCATTTACTGAGACACTACCCATGCACTCATCCAATCACTCAGGCACTACCCATGCACTCATCGAATGACCCAGGCACTACCCTTGCACTGATCTATTCACTCAAGCACTACCCATGCACTCATCAGTTCACTCAGGCACAACAATGCACTCATCCTTTCACCCAGGCACTACCCATATACACATCCAATCACCCAGACACTACCCTTTCACTTATTCATTCACTTAGGCACTACCCATGCACACATCAATTCACCCTGGTACTTCCTATGCACTCATTCAATCACCCAGGTACTACCCATGCACTCATTTATTCACCCAGCCATTATCCATGTCCTCATCCATTCAATCAGGCACTACCCTTATACTCATCCATTCACTCAGGCACTCATCAAATCACCCAGGCAACACCCCATGCACCCATTCAATCACCCAGGCACTACCCTTGCATTCAACTATTCCATGAGGTGCTACTCATCACTCATCCAATCACCCAGGTACTACCCATGCACTCAATCATTCACCCAGCTATTATCTATGCACGTATTCATTCAGTCAGGCACTACCCATGCACTCATACATTAACTGAGGCATGATCCATGCACTCATCAATTTTACTCAGGCACTACCAATGCACTCATATATTCACCCAGGCACTACTGTTGCACACATCCAATCACCAACTCAATACCTTTGCACTCATCGATTCACTCAGGCAGTACCCATGTACTCATTCATTCACTGAGACACTACCCATGCAGTCATCCAATGTCCCAGGCAATACTCTTGCACTCATTCATTCACTCATGCTATACCCATGCAGTCATCCAGTCACCCAGGCACAACCCATTCACACATCCAATCACCCAGGCACTATCCATGCACTCACCCAATCACCCAGGCACTATCGATGTACTCATGCATTCACTCAGGCACTACATATGCACTCATCCAATCACCCAGGCACTACACATGCACTCATTCAATCACCCAGGCACTACGCTTGCACTCATCCATTTAATGAGGCACTACTCATGCACTCATCCAATCACCTAGGCACTACCCATGCACTCATCTATTCACCCAGGCACTACCCATGCACACATCCAGTCACCCAGTCACTGCCCATGCACACATCCAGTCACCCAGTCACTACCTTTTCACTCATCCATTCACTCAGGCAGTACCCATGTACTCATTCATTCACTGAGGAACTACCCATGTACTCATCCAATGACCCAGGCAGTACTGTTGCACTCATCCATTCAATCATGCTGTAACCATGAAGTCATCCATTCAGTAATGCACAACTCATGCACATATCCAATCACTCAGGCACTAACCATGCACTTATGCAATCACCCAGGCACTAGCCATGCACTCATCTAATCAGCCAAGCAGTACCCTTGCACTTATCCATTAAATGAGATGCTACCCATGCACTTATCCATTTACCCAGACACTACCCATGCATACATCCAATTACACAGGCACTACTCTTGCACTGATCCATTCACACACGCACTACCCCTGCACTCATCTATTCACCCAGGCACTACCGATGCACTCATCCAATCACCCACACACTACCCATGCAGTCATTCATTCACCCAGCCATTATTCATGCACTTATCCATTTACCCAGAGCCCTACCCATGCAAATATCCAATCACCCAGTCACTACCTTTTACTTATCCATTCACTCAGGCACTACCCATGCACTCATCCAATCACCCAGGCACTACCCATGCACTCATCCATTTACTGAGGCACTACCCATGCACTCATCCAATCACTCAGGCACTACCCATGCACTCATCAAACAAACCAGGCACTACCCATGCACTCATCCAATGACCCAGGTACTATCCATGCATTCACCCAATAACCCAGGCACTTCTCTTGAACTCATCCAATTACCCAGGCACTACTTTGCACTCATCCAATCACTCAGGCACTACCTTGCACTCATCAATTCAATCAGTCATTACCCATGCACTCATTCATTCGCCCAGGCACTAGCCATGCACACATACAAGCTCCCAGGTACTCCCCTTGCACTCATTCATTCACTCAGGCTCTACACATATGCTTATCCAATCACTGAGGCACTACTCATGCACTCATGCAATCACCCAGGAACTAGACATGCACTCAATCATTCACCCAGCTATTATCTATGCACGTATTCATTCAGTCAGGCACTACCCATGCACTCATACATTAACTGAGGCATGATCCATGCACTCATAAATTTACTCTGGCACCACCAATGCACTCATACATTCACCCAGGCACTACTGTTGCACACATCCAATCACCAACTCAATACCTTTGCACTCATCGATTCACTCAGGCAGTACCCATGTACTCATTCATTCACTGAGACACTACCCATAAAGTCATCCAATGTCCCAGGCAATACTCTTGCACTCATTCATTCATTCATGCTATACCCATGCAGTCATCCAGTCACCCAGGCACAACCCATTCACACATCCAATCACCCAGGCACTATCCATGCACTGACCCAATCACCCAGGCACTATCGATGCACTCATGCATTCACTCAGGCACTACATATGCACTCATCCAATCACCCAGGCACAGCCCATGCACTCATCCAATCACCCAGGCACTACCCTTGCTCTCATCCATTCAATGAGGCAGTTCTCATGCACTCATCCAATCACCCAGATGCTACTCTTGCACTCATACAGTCACCCAGGCAGTACCTATGCACTCCTCCATGCACTCAGGCACTATCCATGCACTCACCCAATCACCCAGGCACTACCCATGCACTCATCCATTTACTTAGACACTACCAATGCACTCATCCAATCACTCAGGCACTATCCATGCACTCATCCAACAAATCAGGCACTACCCATGCACTCATCCAATCACCCAGGCACTATCCATGCATTCACCCAATGACCCAGGCACAATCCATGCACTCACCCAATCACCCAGGCACTTCCCTTGAACTCATCCAATTACCCAGGCACTACTTTACACTCATCCAATCACTCAGGCACTACATTGCACTCATCAATTCAATCAGTCATTACTCTTGCACTCAGGCACTACCCATGCACTCATCCATTCACCCAGGCACTACCCATGCACACATAAAAGCTCCCAGGCACTACCCTTGCACTCATTCATTCACTCAGGCTCTACGCATGTACTCATCCAATCACAGAGGCACTACTCATGCACTCATGCAATCACCCAGGCACTACACATGCACTCATCCAATCACCCATGCACTATGCTTGCACTCATCCATTCAATGAGGCACTACCCATGCACTCATCCAATCACCCAGGCACTACCCATGCACACATCCAGTCACCCAGTCACTACCCATGCACACATCCAGTCACCCAGTCACTACCTTTTCACTCATCCATTCTCTCAGGCAGTACCCATGTACTCATTCATTCACTGAGGAACTACCCATGCACTCATCCAATGACCCAGGCACTACTGTTGCACTCATCCATTCAATCATGCTGTAACCATGCAGTCATCCATTCACTCATGCACTACTCATGCACATATCCAATCACTCAGGTACTAACCATGCACTTATGCAATCACCCAGGCACTAGCCATGCACTCATCCAATCAGCCAGGCAGTACCCTTGCGCTTATCCATTAAATGAGATGCTACCCATGCACTTATCCATTCACCCAGACACTACCCATGCATACATCCAAGTACACAGCCTCTACTCTTGCACTCATCTATTCACCCAGGCACTACCAATGCACTCATCCAATCACCCACACACTACCCATGAACTCATACATTCACCCAGCCATTATCCATGCACTTATCCATTTACCCAGGCACTACCCATGCACACATCCAATCACCCAGTCACTACCTTTTACTCATCCATTCACTCAGGCACTACCCATGCACTCATCCAATCATCCAGGCACTACCCATGCACTCATCCATTTACTGAGGCACAATCCATGCACTCATCCAATCACTCCAGACACTACCCATGCACTCATTCAACAAACCAGGCACTACCCATGCACTCATCCAATCACCCAGGCACTACCCATACACACATCCAGTCACCCAGTCACTACCTTTTCACTCATCCATTCACTCAGGCAGTACCCATGTACTCATTCATTCACTGAGGAACTACCCATGCACTCATCCAATGACCCAGGCACTACTGTTGCACTCATTCCTTCAATCATGCTGTACCCATCCAGTCATCCATTCACTCATGCACTACCCATGCACTCATCCATTTACTGAGGCACAATCCATGCACTCATCCAATCACTCAGACACTACCCATGCACTCATTCAACAAACCAGGCACTACCCATGCACTCATCCAATCACCCAGGCACTACCCATACACACATCCAATCACCCAGACACTACCCTTTCACTTATTCATTCACTCAGGCACTACCCATGCACACATCAATTCACCCTGGTACTACCTGTGCACTCATTTAATCACCCAGGTACTAACCATGCACTCTATTTATTCACCCAGCCATTATCCATGTCCTCATCCATTCACTCAGGCAGTACCCCTTACACTCATCCATTCACTCAGGCACTCTTCAAATCACCCAGGCAACACCAATGCACTCATGCAATCACCCAGGCACTACCCTTGCACTCAATTATTCCCATGAGGCGCTACTCGTCACTCATCCAATCACCCAGGCACTACCCATGCACTCAATCATTCACCCAGCTATTATCTATACACGTATTTATTCAGTCAGGCGCTACCCATGCACTCATACATTAACTGAGGCATGATCCATGTACTCATCCATTCACTCAGGCACTACCAATGCACTCATACATTTACCCAGGCACTACCGTTGCACACATCGAATCACCAACTCACTACCTTTGCACTCATCGATTCACTCAGGCAGTACCCATGTACTCATTCATTCACTGAGACACTACACATGCAGTCATCCAATGACCCAGGCACTACTCTTGCACTCATTCATTCACTCATGCTGTACCCATGCAGTCATCTAGTCACCCAGGCACAACCCATTCACACATCCAATCACCCAGGCACTATCCATGCACTCACCCAATCACCCAGGCACTATCCATGCACTCATGCATTCAATCAGGCACTATATATGCACTCATCCAATCACCCAGGCACAGCCCATGCACTCATCCAATCACCCAGGAACTGCCCATGCATTCATCCAATCACCCAGGCACTACAATGTTCTCATCCATTCAATGAGGCAGTTCTCATGCACTCATCCAATCACCCAGATGCTACTCTTGCACTCATACAGTCACCCAGGCAGTACCTATGCACTCCTCCATGTACTCAGGCACTATCCATGCACTCACCCAATCACCCAGGCACTACCCATGCACTCATCCATTTACTGAGACACTACCCATGCACTCATCCAATCACTCAGGCACTACCCATGCACTCATCGGAATGACCCAGGCACTACCCTTGCACTGATCTATTCACTCAAGCACTACCCATGCACTCATCAGTTCACTCAGGCACAACAATGCACTCATCCTTTCACCCAGGCACTACCCATATACACATCCAATCACCCAGACACTACCCTTTCACTTATTCATTCACTTAGGCACTACCCATGCACACATCAATTCACCCTGGTACTTCCTATGCACTCATTCAATCACCCAGGTACTACCCATGCACTCATTTATTCACCCAGCCATTATCACATGTCCTCATCCATTCAATCAGGCACTACCCTTATACTCATCCATTCACTCAGGCACTCATCAAATCACCCAGGCAACACCCATGCACCCATTCAATCACCCAGGCACTACCCTTGCATTCAACTATTCCATGAGGTGCTACTCATCACTCATCCAATCACCCAGGTACTACCCATGCACTCAATCATTCACCCAGCTATTATCTATGCACGTATTCATTCAGTCAGGCACTACCCATGCACTCATACATTAACTGAGGCATGATCCATGCACTCATAATTTTACTCAGGCACTACCAATGCACTCATATATTCACCCAGGCACTACTGTTGCACACATCCAATCACCAACTCAATACCTTTGCACTCATCGATTCACTCAGGCAGTACCCATGTACTCATTCATTCACTGAGACACTACCCATGCAGTCATCCAATGTCCCAGGCAATACTCTTGCACTCATTCATTCACTCATGCTATACCCATGCAGTCATCCAGTCACCCAGGCACAACCCATTCACACATCCAATCACCCAGGCACTATCCATGCACTCACCCAATCACCCAGGCACTATCGATGTACTCATGCATTCACTCCAGGCACTACATATGCACTCATCCAATCACCCAGGCACTACACATGCACTCATTCAATCACCCAGGCACTACGCTTGCACTCATCCATTTAATGAGGCACTACTCATGCACTCATCCAATCACCCAGGCACTACCCATGCACTCATCTATTCACCCAGGCACTACCCATGCACACATCCAGTCACCCAGTCACTGCCCATGCACACATCCAGTCACCCAGTCACTACCTTTTCACTCATCCATTCACTCAGGCAGTACCCATGTACTCATTCATTCACTGAGGAACTACCCATGTACTCATCCAATGACCCAGGCAGTACTGTTGCACTCATCCCATTCAATCATGCTGTAACCATGAAGTCATCCATTCAGTAATGCACAACTCATGCACATATCCAATCACTCAGGCACTAACCATGCACTTATGCAATCACCCAGGCACTAGCCATGCACTCATCTAATCAGCCAAGCAGTACCCTTGCACTTATCCATTAAATGAGATGCTACCTATGCACTTATCCATTTACCCAGACACTACCCATGCATACATCCAATTACACAGGCACTACTCTTGCACTGATCCATTCACACACGCACTACCCCTGCACTCATCTATTCACCCAGGCACTACCGATGCACTCATCCAATCACCCACACACTACCCATGCAGTCATTCATTCACCCAGCCATTATTCATGCACTTATCCATTTACCCAGGCCCTACCCATGCAAATATCCAATCACCCAGTCACTACCTTTTTACTTATCCATTCACTCAGGCACTACCCATGCACTCATCCAATCACCCAGGCACTACCCATGCACTCATCCATTTACTGAGGCACTACCCATGCACTCATCCAATCACTCAGGCACTACCCATGCACTCATCAAACAAACCAGGCACTACCCATGCACTCATCCAATGACCCAGGTACTATCCATGCATTCACCCAATAACCCAGGCACTTCTCTTGAACTCATCCAATTACCCAGGCACTACTTTGCACTCATCCAATCACTCAGGCACTACCTTGCACTCATCAATTCAATCAGTCATTACCCATGCACTCATTCATTCGCCCAGGCACTAGCCATGCACCACATACAAGCTCCCAGGTACTCCCCTTGCACTCATTCATTCACTCAGGCTCTACACATATGCTTATCCAATCACTGAGGCACTACTCATGCACTCATGCAATCACCCAGGAACTAGACATGCACTCAATCATTCACCCAGCTATTATCTATGCACGTATTCATTCAGTCAGGCACTACCCATGCACTCATACATTAACTGAGGCATGATCCATGCACTCATAAATTTACTCTGGCACCACCAATGCACTCATACATTCACCCAGGCACTACTGTTGCACACATCCAATCACCAACTCAATACCTTTGCACTCATCGATTCACTCAGGCAGTACCCATGTACTCATTCATTCACTGAGACACTACCCATAAAGTCATCCAATGTCCCAGGCAATACTCTTGCACTCATTCATTCATTCATGCTATACCCATGCAGTCATCCAGTCACCCAGGCACAACCCATTCCACACATCCAATCACCCAGGCACTATCCATGCACTGACCCAATCACCCAGGCACTATCGATGCACTCATGCATTCACTCAGGCACTACATATGCACTCATCCAATCACCCAGGCACAGCCCATGCACTCATCCAATCACCCAGGCACTACCCTTGCTCTCATCCATTCAATGAGGCAGTTCTCATGCACTCATCCAATCACCCAGATGCTACTCTTGCACTCATACAGTCACCCAGGCAGTACCTATGCACTCCTCCATGCACTCAGGCACTATCCATGCACTCACCCAATCACCCAGGCACTACCCATGCACTCATCCATTTACTTAGACACTACCAATGCACTCATCCAATCACTCAGGCACTATCCATGCACTCATCCAACAAATCAGGCACTACCCATGCACTCATCCAATCACCCAGGCACTATCCATGCATTCACCCAATGACCCAGGCACAATCCATGCACTCACCCAATCACCCAGGCACTTCCCTTGAACTCATCCAATTACCCAGGCACTACTTTACACTCATCCAATCACTCAGGCACTACATTGCACTCATCAATTCAATCAGTCATTACTCTTGCACTCAGGCACTACCCATGCACTCATCCATTCACCCAGGCACTACCCATGCACACATAAAAGCTCCCAGGCACTACCCTTGCACTCATTCATTCACTCAGGCTCTACGCATGTACTCATCCAATCACAGAGGCACTACTCATGCACTCATGCAATCACCCAGGCACTACACATGCACTCATCCAATCACCCATGCACTATGCTTGCACTCCATCCATTCAATGAGGCACTACCCATGCACTCATCCAATCACCCAGGCACTACCCATGCACACATCCAGTCACCCAGTCACTACCCATGCACACATCCAGTCACCCAGTCACTACCTTTTCACTCATCCATTCTCTCAGGCAGTACCCATGTACTCATTCATTCACTGAGGAACTACCCATGCACTCATCCAATGACCCAGGCACTACTGTTGCACTCATCCATTCAATCATGCTACTGTAACCATGCAGTCATCCATTCACTCATGCACTACTCATGCACATATCCAATCACTCAGGTACTAACCATGCACTTATGCAATCACCCAGGCACTAGCCATGCACTCATCCAATCAGCCAGGCAGTACCCTTGCGCTTATCCATTAAATGAGATGCTACCCATGCACTTATCCATTCACCCAGACACTACCCATGCATACATCCAAGTACACAGCCTCTACTCTTGCACTCATCTATTCACCCAGGCACTACCAATGCACTCATCCAATCACCCACACACTACCCATGAACTCATACATTCACCCAGCCATTATCCATGCACTTATCCATTTACCCAGGCACTACCCATGCACACATCCAATCACCCAGTCACTACCTTTTTACTCATCCATTCACTCAGGCACTACCCATGCACTCATCCAATCATCCAGGCACTACCCATGCACTCATCCATTTACTGAGGCACAATCCATGCACTCATCCAATCACTCAGACACTACCCATGCACTCATTCAACAAACCAGGCACTACCCATGCACTCATCCAATCACCCAGGCACTACCCATACACACATCCAGTCACCCAGTCACTACCTTTTCACTCATCCATTCACTCAGGCAGTACCCATGTACTCATTCATTCACTGAGGAACTACCCATGCACTCATCCAATGACCCAGGCACTACTGTTGCACTCATTCCTTCAATCATGCTGTACCCATCCAGTCATCCATTCACTCATGCACTACTCATGCACATATCCAATCACTCAGGCATTAACCATGCACTTATGCAATCACCCAGACACTAGCCATGCACTCATCAAATCAGTCAGGCAGTACCCTTGCGCTCATCCATTAAATAAGATGCTACCCATGCACTTATCCATTCACCCAGACACTACCCATGCATACATCCAATTACGCAGGCACTAGTTTTGCATTGATCCATTCACACAGGCACTACCCCTGCACTCATCTATTCACCCAGGCACTACCCATGCACTCATCCAATCACCCATGCACTACCCATGCACTCATTCATTCACCCAGCCATTATCCATGCACTTATCCATTCACCCAGGCACTACCCATGCACACATACAATCACCCAGCCAGTACCTTTTCACTCATCCATTCACTCAGGCACTACCCTTGCACTCATCTATTCAATGAGGTGCTACCTGTCACTCATCCAATCACCCAGGCACCGCCCATGCACTCAATCATTCACCTAGCTATAATCTATGCACTTATCCATTCAATCAAGCACTACCCATGTACTCATACATTTACCGAGGCATGACCCATGCACTCATCCATTCACTGAGGCACTACCCATGCACTCATACATTCACCCAGGGACTACCCATGCACACATCCAATCACCCAGTCACTACCGTTGCACTCATCCATTCACTCAGGTAGTACCCATGTACCCATTCATTCACTGAGACACTACCCATTTAGTCATCCAATGACCCAGGCACTACTGTTGCACTCATCCATTCACTCATGATGTACCCATGCAGTCATCAGGTCACCCAGGCACTACCCATGCACTCATCTATTTACTCAGGTACTACATATGCACTCATCCATTCACCCAGGCACTACCCATGCACGCATCCAATCACCCAGGCACTACCCTTGCACTCATCCATTTAATGAGTTCCCATGCGCTCATCCAATCACCCAGATGCTACTCTTGCACTCATACAGTACTCATGCAGTACTTCTGCACTCATCCAATCACTCAGGCACTATCGATGCACTCACCCAATCACCCAGGCGCTGTCCTTATACTCATCCATTCACCCAGGCACTACCCAATCACTCATCCAATCATCCAGGCATTATCTATACATTCACCAAATGACCCAGGCATGATCCATGCACTCATCCAATCACTCAGGCACTACCCTTGACCTCATCCATTCAATCAGTCAATACCCTTGCACTCAGGCACTACCCATGCACTCATGCATTCACCCAGGCACTACCCATGCACACATCCATTCACCCTGGCACTACCCTTGCATTACTCTTTCACTCAGGCACTACGCATGTGCTCATCCATTCACTCATGCTGTACCCATGCAGTCATCAGGTCACCCAGGCACTACCCATGCACTCATCTATTCACTCAGGTACTACATATGCACTCATCCATTCACTGGGGCACTACCCATGCACTCATACATTTACCCAGGGACTACCCATGCACACATACAATCACCCAGTCACTACCGTGCACTCATCCATTCACTCAGGTAGTACCCATGTACTCATTCATTCACTGAGACACTACCCATGCAGTCATCCAATGACCCAGGCACTACTCTTACACTCATCCATTCACTCATGCTGTACTCATGCAGTCATCAGGTCACCCAGGCACTACCCATGCACTCATCTATTCACTCAGATACTACATATGCACTCATCCATTCACCCAGGCACTGCCCATGTACTCATCCAATCACCCAGGCACTACCCATGCACGTATCCAATCACCCAGGCACTACCCTTGTACTCATCCATTCACCCAGGCACTACCCAGTCACTCATCCAATCATCCAGGCATTATCTATACATTCACCCAATGACCCAGGCATGATCCATGCACTCATCCAGTCACTCAGGCACTACCCTTGACCTCATCCATGCAATCAGTCACTACAGTTGCACTCCGGCACCACCCATGCACTCATGCATTTACCCAGGCACTACCCATGCACACATCCAATCACCCAGCCACTACCTTTTTACTCATCCATTCACTCAGGCACTACCCATGCACTCATCCAATCACCCAGGCACTACCCATGCACTCATCCATTTACTGAGGCACAATCCATGCACTCATCCAATCACTCAGGCACTACCCATGCACTCATTCAACAAACCAGGCACTACCCATGCACTCATCCAATCACCCAGGCACTACCCATCCACACATCCAGTCACCCAGTCACTACCTTTTCACTCATCCATTCACTCAGGCAGTACCCATGTACTCATTCATTAACTGAGGAACTACCCATGCACTCATCCAATGACCCAGGCACTACTGTTGCACTCATTCCTTCAATCATGCTGTACCCATGCAGTCATCCATCCACTCATGCACTACTCATGCACATATCCAACCACTCAGGCACTAACCATGCACTTATGCAATCACCCAGACACTAGCCATGCACTCATCCAATCAGTCAGGCGGTACCCTTGCGCTCATCCATTAAATGAGATGCTACCCATGCACTTATCCATTCACCCAGACACTACCCATGCATACATCCAATTACACAGGCACTACTTTTGCACTGATCCATTCACACAGGCACTACCCCTGCACTCATCTATTCACCCAGGCAATACCCATGCACTCATCCAATCACCCATGCACTACCCATGCACTCATTCATTCACCCAGCCATTATCCACGCACTTATCCATTCACCCAGGCACTACCCATGCACACATACAATCACCCAGCCACTACCTTTTCACTCATCCATTCACTCAGGCACTACCCTTGCACTCATCTATTCAATGAGGTGCTACCTGTCACTCATCCAATCACCCAGGCACCGCCCATGCACTCAATAATTCACCTAGCTATAATCTATGCACTTATCCATTCAATCAAGCACTACCCATGCACTCATACATTCACTGAGGCATGACCCATGCACTCATCCATTCACTGAGGCACTACCCATGCACTCATACATTCACCCAGGGACTACCCATGCACACATCCAATCACCCAGTCACTACCGTTGCACTCATCCATTCACTCAGGTAGTACCCATGTACTCATTCATTCACTGAGACACTACCCATGCAGTCATCCAATGACCCAGGCACTACTGTTGCACTCATCCATTCACTCATGCTGTACCCATGCAGTCATCAGGTCACCCAGGCACTACCCATCCACTCATCTATTCACTCCGGTACTACATTTGCACTCATCCATTCACCCAGGCACTGCCCATGTACTCATCCAATCACCCAGGCACTACCCATGCACACATCCAATCACCCAGGCACTACCCTTGCACTCTTCCATTTAATGAGGCAGTTCCCATGCACTCATCCAATCACCCAGATGCTACTCTTGCACTCATGCAGTACTCATGCAGTACCTCTGCACTCATCCAATCACTCAGGCTCTATCGATGCACTCACCCAATCACCCAGGCGCTGTCCTTACACTCATCCATTCACCCAGGCACTACCCAGTCACTCATCCAATCATCCAGGCATTATCTATACATTCACCCAATGACCCAGGCATGATCCATGCACTCATCCAATCACTCAGGCACTACCCTTGACCTCATCCATTCAATCAGTCACTACCCTTGCACTCAGGCACTAGCCATGCACTCATGC
Organism: Calotriton arnoldi; assembly: GCA_963921515.1. Taxonomy (NCBI): domain Eukaryota; kingdom Metazoa; phylum Chordata; class Amphibia; order Caudata; family Salamandridae; genus Calotriton; species Calotriton arnoldi. The sequence continues at coordinate 1,228,911 of CAWUFW010005719.1, forward strand.
ATTCACCCAGGCACTACCCATGCACACATCCATTCACCCTGGCACTACCCTTGCATTACTCTTTCACTCAGGCACTACGCATGTGCTCATCCATTCACTCAGGCACTAGCAATGCACTCATCCATTCACCCAGGCACTACCCATGCACACATCCATTCACCCAGACACTACCCTAGCACTTATCCAATCACCCGGGCACTATCCATTAATTCACCCAATGACCCAGGCACTATCCATGCACTCACCTAATCACCCAGGCACTTCCCTTGAACTCATCCAATTACCCAGGCACTATCAATGCACTCATCCAATCACTCAGGTACTTCCTTTGCATTCCTGTATTCAATCAGTCAATACCCATGCACTCATCAAATCACCCAGGCACTATCCATGCACTCACCCAATCACCCAGGCACTATCAATGCACTGATCCAATCACCCAGGCCCCACCCTTGCACTCATCCAATCACCCAGGCCCCACCCTTGCACTCATCCAATCACCCAGGCACTACCTATTCATTTACCCAATTACCCAGGCACTATCCATGCTCTCACCTAATCACCCAGGCACTACCTTGCACTCATCCAATCACTCAGGCACTTCATTTGCACTCATCCATTCAATCAGTCACTACCCTTGTACTCAGGCACTACCCATGCACTCATTCATTCACTCAGGCACTACATATGCACTCATCCATTCACTCAGGCACTACCAATGCACTCATTGAATGACCCAGGCACTACCCTTGCACTCATCCATTCACTCAAGCACTACCCATTCTCTCATCCATTCACTCAGTCACTACCAATGCACTCATACATTCATCCAGGCACTACCCATACACACATTCAATCACCCAGAGACTACCCTTGCACTCGTCCATTCACCCACATACTACCCATGTGCTCATCTATTCACGAGGTACTACCCATGCACTCATCCATCATCCAGCCACTACCCATGCACTTATTCATTCACCCAGCATTTATCCATGCACTCATCCATTCACTCAGGCCCTACCTGTGCACTCATCCATTCACTAAGGCGCTACCCATGCACTCATCCATTCAATCACGCACTACCCATGCACTCATCCATTCGCCTAGGCACTACCCATGCATACATCCAATCACCCAGTCACTAACTTTGCACTCATCTATTCACTCAGGCAGTACCCATGCACTCATCAATTCACTCAGGCACTACCCATGCAGTCATCCAATGACCCAGGCACTACCGTTGCACTCATCTATTCACTCAGGCACTACCAATGCACTCATCCAATCACCCAGGCACTACCCTTGCACTCATTCATTCACTCAGGCACTACATATGCACTCATCCATTCACTCAGGCACTACCAATGCACTCATTGAATGACCCAGGCACTACCCTTGCACTCATCCATTCACTCAAGCACTACCCATTCTCTCATCCATTCACTCAGTCACTACCAATGCACTCATGCATTCATCCAGGCACTACCCATACACACATTCAATCACCCAGAGACTACCCTTTGCACTCGTCCATTCACCCACATACTACCCATGTGCTCATCTATTCACGAGGTACTACCCATGCACTCATCCATCATCCAGCCACTACCCATGCACTTATTCATTCACCCCAGCATTTATCCATGCACTCATCCACTCACTCAGAGCCCTACCTGTGCACTCCATCCATTCACTAAGGCGCTACCCATGCACTCATCCATTCAATCACGCACTACCCATGCACTCATCCATTCGCCTAGGCACTACCCATGCATACATCCAATCACCCAGTCACTAACTTTGCACTCATCTATTCACTCAGGCAGTACCCATGCACTCATCAATTCACTCAGGCACTACCCATGCAGTCATCCAATGACCCAGGCACTACCGTTGCACTCATCTATTCACTCAGGCACTACCAATGCACTCATCCAATCAGTCAGGCACTACCCATGCACTCATGCAATCACCCAGGCACTACCCATGCACTCATCCAATCACCCAGGCAGCCATTATCCATTCACTCATTCTCTCAGTCTGTTATATTCCATATAGGTACCCCAATATAGGTCCAGGTAACATCCCAACCTTTCACCTATATTCATCCCTACACTATATACATAAAGGGCTGCTAGAACTGACTCTTTACCTAGTTACAGTACTGCTTATAGAACATGGGGTTTTCCCTGAACAATAGCCTCATACATTATGCATGAGGATCCTTGGATTCTTGGAAACTCAGCAGGACTACCATCTCCCGCATAATAACTATGTACAAGGTTCATTCCCGACATCATCCTAAGTCCGACACTGGTACAGCAAGGTAGAACCCCTGGGGATACCTTTGGGTATATAAACATCACATCTTGCTGAGATAGTCAGAGGAGATCACGACTTCTATGCCGACACACTGACGAGAGATGCTAAGGTTCCTGCATGCAGATACTCCAGCTCGCAGTGGTCTAACATCCCTTGTGGGGTGTCCAGCTCGAGACCAAGACGGGGTCCCACAGTCTCTCACTTCAGGTAATGGGGGTTGACTTTATCCTAGAGGGATTCTTGGCTTAACACCTACACACATGCTGAGGTACATTTAGGTACATCTAGTTAGGATAGCATCGTAGGAGTACTCAACTTATTATCATGTATTTTATATACTTGCCTGTATTCATGGTTATAGCAAGATGGTAGAAATCTACCATCCTTTTACCTTTTTAGTGCTTCTAATCATTTATATCTGTTTCTGTCTAGTGGTTGTTTCAGCACACCTATTTTACACTAGAATGACGAATGTTCAATAAATGCTTATTGAAAAACGTCCATATAGTTTATTCTGTGTATCTCTCTGAAGTGAAGTGAGCACGAGTGACTGAGCGAAAAGTATTGCACTGTTTCCACGGTTCTGAGGGATCAGGGTTGTCATGTTCGATAGTTGCCAAGAACTATTCTCTCCTTGGTAAGAGGATTTTCTAGTGGCACTATGAGCTAGCTGGTTTACAGGCCAACATACCCAGTGGGGGTGTCTGGAATCAGTCTGGACACCAAGCCCGCAGTGTATGTTGTCTAAACGTGCAGATCTTATATAGGTGTATAAGAACTACATGACATGGCGCCTCAAACGTTGGTTGGGTACTTATTTAACGGTCAAATCTGAGTAGTTGTGCTATTCTCAGAGACGCCTTCTCACATTTCCCCAGAGACGTCTGGAGTGGGAGGGAACAAAAATCCGCCGCAGCTGAGTAGGCAAAATCCTATGTATTGGCTGTTGGTTTAATCAAGCTTGAAGGACACATTGTTCCTAATGTGCATAACACCTTATCTCAGTTCCCTTGAAAGACTCTTCTTACTAAAAACAATGACTGAGCAGGATGACGTTGTGCATGATTTACATCTCTCAGCCGTAGAAGAAGATGCAGATGCAATACATCTTTCAGAAAATGTTAGAAATGCCATCACCCTAAAACTAGCTTCATATGGTTTAACATCTAGGGGCAGGTCAGTAACATTCGTGATTGAGGCACACAAATCATATAGAACAGAGGTATTCTATTCATGGGTTAGATTCCCACAGGCAGATGCACGAACAAAAACATTTCATTACTATGTAGAAGATGATATACCGAACGAATATTGTCTGTATGAGGACATTGAAGTTCCACTCACTTACCAGGAGCACATATACTGGCTTAAAGGCGCCCTCCCCTATACAAGAAATAAAGTAAGACTCAGTCTGCTCGGAAGAGATGGAGCAACATGGCCGGTACTAGCGGCCTACACACCACACCCTGACATTGAAACAATACAAGCAGGAGACTTACTTACACTTCATAAAGAACTAATAAAACTTTACAGAAACATGACACAGTTTGTGATGAGAACACTCACACTCCAGCCAACCACGACTACACCAACAGGTCCGATTCAAACATCGACAACCAAAATTACACCACAAACATTACACATGGTGATGGGTAAAATGCCCACTAAAAGTGAACAAATGCCATTTTGGATAGCTCAAAAAATAACACAGCTGGAAGCAGTATTTCCACACACTGGTCCACAAGAAAAGCATAGGGGCATATTCTCAAGAACCTGTGATAACCACCGCAAGAGTAGCTTAACGCAACTCTTCACATCGCAGTCCATCCCGGGAAAATAACTCCGTGTTAACGTGGAATTCACAACACGGCGGCCCCATGCGATAGTCCAACGATAACGCGTCAAATGAACGTGTTAAAACTAACGCGACGCAGAAAAAACGCGAAACTAGTAGCGATGAGGCCAATCGCGATACAAAAATCAGCGATTACCAGTGAGAGGCCTGCAATTCCCATGCGTCATGTGGGAAAATGCACAATAAAAGCAGAGTAAAAAAACGGTGAGATGACAATGTACAAGCACAACCCCACATCCGTGACGTAGAACAAATGAGTATCGTCCCGCATCAAATAGGCATCTCACCACAGTCACAATGTACATTGACATGCAGTCTGCATGTAAACTGCCAAATGCTGAAACATGCATGGAACACACAGTGAAACCGCATCTCCCCCTCACATTGCAGAGGACAAGCAACCCCTCCTGCACACAGACGGTGTCATGACCATGAGCAACCAATTACTGAAAGTGTGGACGAATGTAGGGGCAGTGACTTCCGCTATGTACATGTTGCCCATGTTGTGGGACCGGAGTCACAGGGGCATCCCTGCATAGGTGGTACATATCTGACCCCAAAAGGAGCCCTGTTGTCACCTGCAGGACACAAATGGCAGCCAAAATGGGATGAATCTGGACACATGTGAAACGCCGAAGAGTGGGATTCCCTACTAACTGCGACACACAGAACTGGCAGTTCGAATACATGACACCCTAAACAGCCTTTCTGCACAGAGGTGACACACCCACCATACATGAACAAATCACAAAATTGACAGCAATACATGTCGCACTCACACTTGTCTGAGTGATGTGCCTGTACAGATGAGAGACATGCACTCAGGGATAGTGTTCTCTGAATGCATTTATTTGCACATGCTGTGCCTGTGGTCATTTTGTACTGTCCCATTACTGCCAAGGACTGCCACAATGTGACGTGCTCATGTGAAGAAATTGTCAATGATGGTGTTCCTACGGGCTATTCCTGCTGCGGCTGCAGTGGGGTGTGGTCCACCTGCCTCATCCCCATCATCATCGTCCGGTGCATCTGGCACTTGTATCCATGGTGCCTTGCTGCGTACACATATGTTGTGCAACACACAACATGCAACGATCATCTTGCACACGATGTCTGGGCTGTACAGGAGCCTTCCACCTGTGACATCCAGGCACCTGAAACGTGACTTCAACACGCCAAATGTGCGTTCCACGATGCCCCTGGTGCGTATGTGGGCCGCATTGTACTGCCTCTGGGCCTGTGTGTTCGGGGCTTGGAGGGGTGTCATCATCCAAGCGCAGAGTGCATATCCTTGGTCACCTGTGACAGTGCAGAGAGACATGAGTCAATAGTTGGTTCCGCATGATGTGTTGGCAGGCTCAGTGGTTCATTGGTGTGTGATATGTGTGATTTTGTGATTCCTGCATGACATGTACTGCATGTTGCAAATGAGCGGCATCAATGTGTATTACATAGCCTCACTTCTGCTCCTCCATCCCCCCGAGCCCATTCACTAGTGTGCGCAGCGCGGTTGCATCACTGCACCCCTACGGCACACTATTGTCATGCCTGTCTGCGCATGTCCACAAGCCTGACAACGACACAGTGATGTCGTGCGCTGAAGGTGGGACGGACACGTGTGTGTAGGCCTATGGTAAGGACAGGGCGGACACAGATGTAGAGTTCATGCCTGGCTGAACTCGCCATGCGGTTGAGGGTAGACCTTTGGCTTATGCTGCGGAAATAGCGACACACACAACAGTTGGCATGTCTGATCCCTGACCCCGAGCGGGCTTGCGCACCCTCATTTACCCCTCGGCCGAGCCCGTACTCCGGGGGCATGCTACATAGCAAGATTGTATATTGCGTGACGGGTGGCGCCGACATTACACCTGAGACACACGCATTAGTTACTGCCTTGGCAAGGCCTACACTTAACCACGCCCAGAGCCACGTGTTGAATGACCACACCCCTACGCCGTACTGCCGTACGCCGGTCCACTCCCTCACGCCCACAGGGGGGTCCAACACAGATACATGTCCCAGGTCCACCCCACTGCCTGAGGTGACAAGGTTGCGCACGCTGTACACAGCACAATGTAATGTGGTATGGCCCGGGGCCCACATGCATACAGAATGACCACACGGACACACTGAGCTAATTTGTGGAACTGGCTACGGGCACGTGCGCCCGGCACCTTTTATTGCCATGGTCACATGTCCAGTGACGCCTGTGCTGGATGGGTGTTGGGTAGTGTAAGCCACCCCTCAGGGGTTGGTGGGGGCTGGCAACAACTATAACAGTGATCAGACAATCAGGAGTTCAAAGTACAAACAGCAAGGGTCCATGACTTGAGCTGCACAGAGTCGGTGGCCCCGGATGCTCAGTGGCCGGCACAGGCACACCGCCACGGGACGGTGACTTGCGATGCACTGAGGTAAGGCCACGAGAGCTGAGCGGGTCCTCGTTGATGTCCAAGGAGAATGTCGCGGAGTGTTACGGGGGACAGTGGAAGGTGTCCATCCAGGGCATGATGCAGAGGTCATGGGCAAGCAGAAACAGGCAATATGGAGGAGTTGAATGCTACAGTCTCCTTTTTCCCACAACGTCAGTATCAGCTACATGATGATGAAGACAACCCCCAGGCCATAGACTCAGATGCCACCAACGTTCAACCAGAGAGTGTCCATGACTCCCGTGGCACAGAGTCAGTGGCCCCAGAGCTGGAAGGGGATGCAGTCTGCGATGAGAACTGTACAATGACATAAACTCTGAAATGAACAGATCAAGACTCAGTTCCAATTGTGTGTCCTACTCGACCGCAGTGTGTGCCGGAGGCAGCGGTCAGCGCGGGGCAAGCGCTGTGCAGCTAGCTCCTCCTGGATCTCTAACACACGGTGTTGAAATGGCATGTGGAGAAGATTCATGGTTGACGGAGGTGGAGGCACCAGAGCTGAGCGGGTGTGCACCCTGCGACGATGCCATGTCCTGCCTGTTACGGACTGTATTGGATTGGTGTGAGGCCTGCTGGACCGCTGTGCAGGCCGAAGGCAGAAGTCCGCAAGGGCCCACAGACACGTGTGAGTCGGAATGCTATGCACAGAGTTGGTGGCACCACATCGAAGGGAGTATAGGGATATAAACGATGCCATAAATATGTACTCTGCCATTGTGTAATCAAGACTCAGTTCCAAATGTGTGACCTACTTGCCCGCTGTGTATGCCGGTGGAGTACGTCAACGTGAAAGGAGTACTGCAGGCCTTGCTTGCGGAGGCCGTGATGGTCTGGGGAGGCTGCCAAGGTCGCGGGCCTCTGGCTTTGAGCTAGCACCGGCACATGGTGGGCCCTCTTGGAGACACGCCGGTGTCAGCAGGTGAGCAGTGAGGCCTGGATGCACAGGGGCGGACGTGACTGGTTCGGGGACCAGCTGCCCGGGCTGTGGCAGGCGCACAGGATCGCAGGTACCACCTCACACAGCGTCGGCCTCGTGGCGGGGTGAGAGGGGCCGCCCTGGCAGCCACATTGGCCATTCCGGAAGGGAACCACGCCCAGGGCTACGTGCTTTTTATTTACACCCCTACGCTAGCCTGGTGTACGCCGGGCAAGCCCACTCCGCACACGCTTACAGGGGTGACGTAACAGGCTACATTTCCGCGATCTTCCCCACTTGCTGGGGTGACATGGTTGCGCCCACTGTCCACAACACTACCACCACCAGCAGTATATGTCGACATGGATATGTCTGTGGTCTTCATACTGCAGTCTGTCCAGCACTTCCACGCCACACTTGGCATTGTGTGTATTCGCATTCATGGATCACTTGCCTCCTTCGCACATGCCTGGTTCCCACCTCTCCCCACATACTGCTATTGTGGCTGAGGTGCCATGCCATTGATGGCTCATGTACATGGCTAGCCCAGGTTACTGCAGTACGTTGTGCTGTCGTGTATGGTGGGTGGGCATGTTGTATGTGAGTTTGTAACGTGTGCATTCCCAGAGTTGTGAGTTGCATGATTGTGGAGTTGAGGTGTGGGGTGTGTTCATTTGGTACTTACCAACGAGCACTGCATTTCCGTAGGTGCCATCCTGGAAGCGCTGGTTGATGATGGACTGTCGGAAGATGTATGAATCATGCACACTGCCTGGGTAGTTGGCGACGACATTGGTGAAGAGTCCCCGGTGGTCCACTATTGCCTGCACATTGATGGAATGCGTGTGCTTCCTGTTGCGGTAATTGTGTGCAGTGTCGGCAGGGGGCATGAGGAGTACATGTGTGCAGTCGATTGCCCCCAACACGTGCGGGAAGCCAGCTATGGCGTAGAAGCCTTGCTTGGTCTCCAGCTGTTCCTGCGCAGTGTGGGGGGAGTATAGGTACTGGGGTACCAAGCTGATGATGGCATCCAGGACAGGTTTGAGGAACTTGGATAGGGCTGGCTATGAGACTCCTCCGACTCTGGCGGTTGTTGGTTGGAATGTCCCAGAGGCCAACAGGTGCAGCACAGCCAGCAGCTTTGTCTGAGGTGGGATGTTGGTTGTCCGCTGTGTTGGTACCAGTCAGCCTGTGGGCAATGATGTTCAGGATGCGGAGGATGGTTGTCCTTTTGAGTCTGTAGTGGGCAATGTCATTCTCTGGGGTTAGGTCTGTGAGGCTGGTGCATTTCCTGAAGGTCCGCTGTCTTTGTCTGCGCTGCCTCGGTGGTGGTCCGGGGGGGGAGGCGGGGGGTCCGGGGCGGGGTGGCGGGCCTGGGGGTGGTGGCGGTGGGTGTTGTGGCCCTGTTGGGGCTCCGAGCTGCATGATGAGTAGCTCCATGGCATCTGTTGTTCTTCAGGTGTGGCTGTGGGCTGGGCTCCCTTTTCTGGTGCAGGTTGTCGTCCGACTTTGCACCAGGTCAGAGCAGGTGTTAATTTCCTGCTGCTAACATGCCGTATTGCCTGTTTTGTGTTCTTATCGCCGATCTGGCTGGTCGTTGAGAATGTTGCGTTGTGGTGTTGTCGCGGCTTTTTGCTCGGAAACGCCTACTCTGCATCTCATTAGCGATAGTTGCCGGGCTCATCTGTGGCGATGTTTTTGGTGGGTGCTATCGCAGGTAAACTGGTGATATCGGCTGTTTGCACCAGCTTGTGAATGGGGCGATGATTTTATCGCGACTTTGGCTGTGATAAAGTACCGTTAACTCGGCGATAGTTCCTTGAGAATATGCCCCATAGAATGCTGACAATTTGCTTGCCAATGGGGATAGCTCCCCTGATAGAGGATTGTACTTCTTGCGGTACAGTCTTCGCTGCAATATATACCAGAATTCATGGTATCCCTTCATTAGCAGTAATACCAGACGTATTGAGACAAATACAGAACGAGTATGGAGCAGAACCTGCTCTGAACTTAGGGATGAAGTCACTAAATAAATTTGCCCAAGTATCAGCTATAATATTAGCAAACATTAAAGGGGAAGCAGCATCAGTGGCAATACGCCAACGCCTGAGAGATTTCACTCCTTTATAACAGGAGACAGAATTACCTAAAATTATTGAAACTGTTTATGCAGAATTAGGTAGAGATAGTTTGGGAGCTAGGCCAGTAAAACCTCAGCTAATGGGAGGTCCAGAAAAAAGAACAGGCAAAGCAAACACCAGTTTCTTCAAAGAAGAAATGGGATAATAATAAACAACAAAAGAATAGATCTCAATCCAGAGGTAGGTCTCCTCAGCAGGAGCCCTCCGAAAGGAGGTATAACCTTAGGAATAGAGATAACATTAAAAAACTTGACAGGTATCAGGACACTGATACACGTTCCTCTTGTTCCTTTCAGGGTTCAGCAAAAAACTCTGAGAGGGAAGGATGGTCAGAACACAGACAAGAAGAGCGTACAAAGTCCAGAGACATGCAACATACTTCAGACTACGCTTCCAAAAAAAGAAAAGCCTAAAGCAAAACCTCAATTAAAAAAGAAGAAAGTAGCAGGTCTCAAAGTTAGACATGCCCAGAATTCTGAGGACTCAACTACTGAACGGGGAATGGGCTCTGACGATGCTAGACAGCGCAGCAGAAGTAACAATAGCTCGCCAGAACCTGATGGAATTTCTGGTGACAGCGGAGTTGGGTGAATATATCACGGTGGAAACACCTGATACTAGGGTAAGCGTCCCACATAGGTTACATGAAATATTACTCCAAATGGAAGGGGACAAGCCCAGAAAAAGTAAAGGTCTCTTTTGAGAGAACCTGCCTTTTGGCTACGACATTCTTTTAGCTGAAAGAGATTGGCCGCCTACTATTGTTATGGATTGCCCAAAGGGAGAGACGGTAATTATGCCAGCCTTTTCAGACCTCATTCCCTAATACTTAAAACACACATACGCATGGGAGTGGGAGGTAGCCCTTGCTCCTGCACTATATCGCAACCATGTTGGGTGGGATGAAGATGTAGGAAAGTAGGATTTGCTTCTTATGGTTACCCCCACTTTTTGCCTGATGTTACACTGTTTTGACTAGTCTGACTGGGATCCTGCTAATCAGGACCCCAGTCTATCTGCTTCTCCTTAAAAATATTATGCCATGTACTTTGGTACACTCCAGATTGGATAATGGGGTACCCTTATAAGTCCCTAGTATATGGTACACATGTACCCAGGGCATAGGTACCCCAGAGGGCATGTATTATGCCACCCATGAGCTGCCATGCAAAATGAAACTACAGGTCTGCCATTGCAGCCTGTGTAAGCTGGTGCTTGCACCACTTACTTTAGATATAGGTTCACTATATCTATAGGTCACTACACTTAAAACGTATAAGTCACTCCTATTGCAGGCCTTAACAATCCTGAAGGCAGGGTGCTGGGTTTTACGTGAGAGGGTGCCCCTGCATGAGCAGAGCCCCTCTGCAGCCTTCGGAGACTATTCTCCCGGGTTGTCTGTGACTCAGCCAGACATATAGGTAGAGGTGCATTATAACGTCGCGGTAAAAGTTATCTCGAAAAAGGCTGAAACAAAACATGTCGTGTTTGGTATCAAACACGTTGGAATCATACCTCCACACCGGTAACCAGTGTGGGAGGTATGATTCCGCCCTGCTGAAGCGAGCTTCGTGGGGTCACTGGTCTTTCCGCTGCCAGCCTTCTCAACCCGGACAGCACAAAATGGATGCTGCCGACCAGAGACACATTTCTGCCCTCCTGCTGCTGAGCCAAGCTCTGAGCAGAGGAAGGCAGCACAATAGGCACCCTGTCGCAGTGCTGGTGTGACCACCTCCCAGACAGGATTTAGTGTATTGGGGCTGGGTGGGTGCACTTCCAAAGTGCCTGAAAGTCTGCACCTGGGGCACATTTGGTGTCCCTGTGCATAGTCCAGCTCAAACCAGTTCTGGGAGCCGTTGGCTCCTGCTCTGGGGCAAAATTGGACAAAGGTCATGGTAGTAACCTCCCCTCTGTCCTGACCCTCCCCTAGGAGGGTCCCCCGAATCTGTCCAACCCTCTCCCGTGGGTACATAAGGGCTTACCTGACTGTAGGACCTTAGATTTGATGTGGACATGATTCTGAAACAAGAAACCACTGACCTTCAACTGTCTGGACACTCTGGACTTCGCTGGACTTTGACTGGGCCCGACTTCTTCTCCCTCTCTGTCCAAAGCATCGTCTGTGCCCTTGCACCATACAGGCTCTGTGAAGGACCTGTGGAGCATTAAGGACATCTGAAGAATCTCCCTTGGGGTGAAGGAGTTCCTCCCCTGCATTCGCAGGAACCGCAACGCAACTGACCAGTCTGCTTATCCTGACCTCCTGCTGACTCCGAAGGCTTCAGCAACACAGGAGGTGCGATCCGAAGTTCCTTGAGGTTGAGCTGCCCTCTCACCAAGTTTGAGGCCAGTATCCCTCGTGGGGACCGCATAACCCAAATCCCTGTGCACCACATACTTTTGCAATTACATATGCTTGTTGGCAATTCCCGAGCTTGTGCATTGGGCTCTGTATAGTCCTGACCCTGAGCAGTATTTCCACCAAAGAACTCCGGCCTCCTCACACCGAGTGCTCTGTGGGCTGGTACTTTGTGATCTTGCTTGAGGTCCCCTTGCGACTCATGGTCATTTGACCTGTGGGTCCTCTTGAGGATCATCTTGATTTCTATTGGGCTTTCCTGGTTGCTCCAGACATGCCCTGACTCCCCATTGCTTGGTGAGTCCCCTGGACCTTGCTGGTCCACACCGTAACCTGCTTGACATTCCTGCGTGGGTGGCTGTTGCAAAGGCTTGTTGGTGCTCCAGCTGGACACTGACCCCTCAGCACTCGACATCCTTTGTGGGACAGCTCGCATCCAGCTCCTGGTCATCCTCGACATTTACTGGAACTCGTGGCTGCAGAGTCAAGCATTCCTTCTTCGCCCCTGAAGCACCCAACATTGGTTGGCATTTGTCTACCAAGCCCCTGGTCACCCTGAAGTGACCCAGACTCTGTCCCCTCTGCTTTCAGGTTTCTTCCATCATGAATCCACCCTTGGATTCCTATGGACACTTTCTTCCTTCCCGGCAGCAGCTCTTCTTTGAAGCCCTCCACTGAAAACGACGGCGGTTTCCGACACCACTCCAGACCTATGCACCCGGCTCCTCTGGGATAGGTAACTCGGGTAATCCGGTATCCACGGGTGGGGTGGCTCTCCAACCTCCCAAGTTCCAAAGGGTTTCCTCGAAGTCCACCGAGAAGGGTCCTTAAACTTTAAACTTTAAAATTGTAAACGCGACTTCCCCATAGAATTTTTCGGAGCCCGCAGTCATGTTAGCACACTGCACCCATTCTCCATGGGCTCCCTTTCAACTCACCTTGGGTGGTTCCTTGGGGTCCCAGCAATTCTACGTGTTCTAAACACTGTCTTGACTCCAGTTGTGGTTCTTATACCACTATTTTAGTATATGGTTGGGTCTCCCCCTGGAGCTCACTGTGTATTGTGCTTCTTACAACTGTTTCTTTGCTAAAGTATTGTGTGCTTTATGTTGTACCCGCATGTAGAGTATACTAGGGAGTGTTATATAAATAAATACATATTTGTTATAACTATCTGTGTAGTTCTCCTTTCATTTGATTAATACTAAAGGTGATATTCTGGTAAAACAAGCTGCTTTACATTCCTTCAAAATTAAGCCTGAAGGCTGCTCTCCACAGCTACCACTAGGATAGCTTTCTAAAGGTTATCTTTGACTTCATGCATCATAAGGGTCGTTTGGACTGGTGCAAGGTGCCCACTTTAATTAGTGGACAGCATATACAGGCCAACTTCTCACTTTGGTGTGCAGCAGTTGGGATTCAATCTTGCAATTGTTTTACCAGATACATCTTTGTATTGATTAACTGAAAACCACTAAAGTACTAGGTACATATAATACCAGCTTTGAATAAGTAAGTTCTACTGAACTTGGGGTTGGGTAGTCAAGGGTCTAGCACACCCTTTCTCCAACCTAAGAGAGTTTAGTTTCCCACTAGGTTAGGTAGGTACAAACACCACACCACACTTAGTATGTCTTCTAAAAGAGAAGCCACCAGTGGCTCTCTGCCTTCTAGGTACAATGAGTTTACATTCCAGGAATTGAAAGCCATGTGTGTCTCTAGAAAGTTGAAGACAGGGAGTAATGCCAACACTCAATGCCTCATTGAGGTGTTACTGTTAGATGACCTTAGGAAGACCCCTGGGTCAGATGAACAGGAAAGAGTGGGTGGTACAGGGAATGAAGACAGGTCAGGAAGGGACACCTTCTATGACCTAGATTCAAACCCTGGCCAGGAGGATCAAGATGATTCCCACCTGGACAACTCAGATCTTCAGAGAGATGGTGGAGAAGAACAAAATGGCCCTCTCTTCACCCCTCCTGGAAGAGTGCAGACTTTACCAAGGAGATCTAGATCTCCCTCTGCAGAGTCACATCACTCAGGACAGTCTGTAGGGACCTCTGTATCTAGCAAGAGGGACACTTCCTTAGACAGGGAGTATCAACTGCTTGAACTTGAGAAAGCTAGGTTTAGGCTCAGGCAAGAGCAGTTGACCCTAGACAAGGAATCCCTAGAAGTCCAGAGGGCTAGAAAGAAATTGAGACTAGAGTCCCATGGTGGCAGCAACAGTGTCGCTAGAGTTAAGGAACATTCTTTTGACAATAGGAACCTGAGCAAAATTGTCCCTCCCTACCATGTTAGGGATGACATCCATAAATGGATAACTGCTTTAGAGAGGGCCTGTAAAGTTCAGAGGGTCGCTCAAGAGCAGTGGGCAGCTATCTTGTGGCTCTCCTTTGCTGACAAAGGTAGAGATAAGCTCCTCACTGTTAGAGAAGAGGATGCTGACAATTACTCAGTGCTGAAGAGTGCTCTCATTGATGGGTTTGGCTTAACCACTGAACAGTACAGGACCAGACCAGTTCAGAGACACCCAGAAGGCACAGAATCAGGACTGGGTAGACTTTGTGGATAGTGCTATTACGGCTCTGGAAGGCTGGTTGCTTGGCAGCAAAGTGAATGATTTCAAGGGATTGCACAATTTGATTATGAGGGAGCAAATCCTTAATAATTGCCAAAATCAGTTGTTGCATCAGTATCTGGTTGACTCTGATCTGAATTCTCCCCAAGAATTGGGAAAGAAGGCAGATAGATGGGTCAGAACCAGGGTGAAGCAGAAAAACCAGAACTCTGGTGGTGACCAGAAGAAGCAAGATGCTAAAACTCCTGATAAGGGTGGGGACAAGGGTAAAGATCAACAGTCTTCATCAGGGCCCCAAAAACCTGCATCTGTGGGGGGAGTCACAATCCAAAAAGGGAAAAGGCAAAAGGAAACCTTGGTGTTACTTATGTAAAGAAAAGACCCATTGGACAAAAGATGCCAGTTGTCCAAAGGCCAAGGATTCAACTCCAACCGCCACTGCCCCTAAGACAACTGCTCCCCCTAGTACTGTTTCAAGTGGTGGTACAGGGAACAAGGGATTCGTGGGGTTAACCTTGGGCTCTGAGGTGGGTTCTGGCCTAGTCAGAACTCCAGCTCAGGCTGTGCTTGTCTGTGATGGTGGCATAGATGTTGCCACCTTATTTGTGAGTCCCAGTAATCTGGGCAAATACAGACAACAGCCTTTAATTAATGGTAAGGAAGCCATGGCATACAGGGACACAGGTGCAAGTGTCACAATGGTGACAAAAGATCTTGTGGGCCCTGAACAGATCATATTTGGTTAGATGTACCAAGTGACCAGTGCAAGCAATGTCAGGACAGACCATTCCTTGGCAGTTGTTAATTTCAGCTGGGGAGGGGTAACTGGCCCAAAGAAAGTTGTGGTTAGCTCAGACCTCCCTGTGGAATGTTTGTTGGGCAATGATTTGGAGACTTCAGCCTGGGCTGAAGTGGAACTCAGGACACATGCAGCAATGTTGGACATCTCTGCAGATGTGTTTGCTGTGACTAGGTCACAGGCTAAACAAATGTCTACTGAACAGGCCCTGGATTCTGAAAGATGGACCAGGTGCCTTCCAAGAGAAGGAGCAGGAGGGGTAAGGCAGTGTCTTCCCCCCAGGCTCAGACAGAGGATCAGTCTCTTGAGGGAGATGACCCCAGTCCCTGTGAAGGAACTGTCCCAGATGAACTGGAACCTGATCAGGTTGAGTTCTTGGGGACAGGGGGCTCCCAGGGCAGATCTGAGTCAGGAGCAGTAAACCTGCCCCTCTCTTGAACCCCTCGGACAGCAAGCTGCTGCTGAGGCTGCTGGGAGTATCAGTGGGTCCCACAGGATCTATTGGGATGAGGGACTCCTTTACTCAGAGGGTAGAGACCCCAATCCTGGTGCCACCAGGAGGTTTGTCATACCTCTGAAGTTTAGGGGCTTCCTACTTACCTGGCACATGATATTCCCTTGGCAGGTCACCTAGGCCAAAGTAAGACTTGGGACAGGCTTGTCCCTCACTTTCACTGGCCTCACATGTCAGAGGACACTAAGGAGTTCTGTCGCTCCTGTACCACCTGTCAAGCCAGTGGTAAGTCAGGTGGTACCACAAAGGCCCCCCTAATACCACTACCTGTGGTGGGGGATCCCTTTGAGAGGGTTGGGATTGACATAATTGGTCCCATGAACCCTCCAACTGCATCTGGGCTCAGTTATATTCTAGTGGTGGTGTACCATGCCACTAGGTATCCAGAGGCTATACCCCTTAGAACCACCACAGCTCCTGTGGTGGCCAAGGCCCTCCTGGGATTTTTTTCCAGGGTGGGTTTCCCTAAGGAGGTCTTAACTGACAGAGGTGCAAACTTCATGTCTAGTTACATCACTGCAATGTGGAAGGAGTGTGGAGTGAATGACAAATTCACCACACCCTATCACCCACAATGCAATGGGTTGGTTGAAAGGTTCAACAAAATCCTAAAGTGCATGATCCTGGGCCTCCCAGAAAAGCTTCGGCGAAAATGGGATGTCCTGTTGCCCTGCCTTCTCATTGCCTACAGAAAGGTCCCACAAAAGGGGGTTGGTTACAGCCCTTTTGAACTTTTGTTTAAGCATCCAGTTAGGGGTCCCTTGTGTTTGGTGAAGGAGGGATGGGAGTACCTCTCACACCTCCCAAACAAGACATAGTGGACTATGTCTCCGCTCCAGGATGGATGAGTACATAAAGAAAGCCAGCAAAAACCTTGAGGCAAGTCAAGAATTGCAAAAAGCTTGGCATGACCAAAAGGCTGTACTGACTGTTTATCAGCCAGGGCAGAAAGTATGGGTGTTGGCGCCTGTGGCCCCAGCAGCTCTCCAGGACAAGTGGAGTGGACCCCATACTATCATTGAGCAAAAAGGAGAGGTCACCTACTTGGTGGACCTTGGAACTCCTAGGAGATCCCACAGGGTGTTCCATATAAACAGGCTCAAACCCTATGTGGACAGGGCAGACATGGGCTTGCTCATGGCTACTGATGAGGGACTGGAGGAAGAGAGTGACCCACTCCCTGATCTCCTCTCACAGAACCCTTATGATGGCTCAGTTGATGGTGTGGCCTTGACAGGCAGCCTCACTGAGCAACAGCAGATTGATTGCAGGAAGGTCCTCAATCAATACAGGCATATGTTCTCTTTGACTCCTAGTCAGACCACCTTGTTGTTAGAAACGGGGTAGCGTGGTGCGGAGCGGGTAGGCTAAACTCCGGAGGATTGTGTAAAGCATCTGCGCAGCACACACTCCCAGGCGACACACTAGGCACACTACAAAGAGACTCCACATCAGGTTGTGTAAAAGTAGCTTTTTGTATTAAGAAAACACATTAGACTCGTAATCACAGTCACATATAACACTGTGCCAACTGGCACCGGGTAGCACTTTTACAGGGGAATTATTTACAGGGCAGGGCCAATCGGGCCGCTGCCAGAACTATCATAGAGCACAGGGGGTAAATGTAAGGGCATCAATAAATGTGCAACAGCCAGTACCTACTGGCAAGTCCAGGGACCTAGCACTGTCCCTTTTAGCATAAATCACAGTAGGCATAAACAGATGAGCATCGAGGCATCCTCATTAACACGGGTGCATCACTTCATAAATCATCCTTAGGCCTAACCCCCCCTATCAGGTATAAGCACATTATGCAGAGAACCAGCGATGTACCTTAGGGGTAAAACATTAGGCAAATAAATACATTATGCATTGTAACAGCAGGGCAACCATGGGAGCACCTAGAACATCATACCCTGACGTTGGGCATCCTCTTGGGCATCAATCACCTCCTGCATTAGGCGTAATCACATTAGCATAAATGCGTTAGGCAGGGAACCAGTAGGCATAAGGTATAAGACGTATTCTACATAACCTGCGGCCTAATCATAGTAACATTGGCATCGTCATGAGTAAGCCGGTAAACTCTGCATAACCAGCAGTGTAGCTACATTGCCCATAACATCAGTAGCAATGTGCCATATCATTAGTCATGAATCATAATCCTGGGGCCTAAACCATCATAACACGACCTTAGGCATGGGACACATTATACAGAACACCAATAATGTGCATAGGGGCCATCCATTATTGCGAACATTTGGGCATCAACCACATTATGCATTCTCATTAGTATCAGTACATTAGGCATAAACGCATGAGATCAGGCATAACCTAACACATCCTTGCCCGACATTAGTATTAGGCATCAGACACATTATGCACAAAACCATCAGTGTAAGCATTAGGGGAAAAGCATTATCAGCCTACATCACATTATGCATGTATAAATGCACTTCTCAGAACATTAGCAGAGCACCTCATGTAAATACACCCGGGTGCCAATGCGCCATCACTGCGCATCACCCGTAGACTGCAAAAGTACTTCTGACCCTAGAAGTGGCAGTACCCAGTCACGTTGGTGCCGCCTCCGGGACTCTGAAATCAAAAGTTGCCCCACATTGCGGCGGGCCGCTACTGCGGTGCCGCTGGGTGTCACCAAGGGTCACTGGCACCTACGGTGCCTCTGGAGCCCCCACTCTGGGACCCCGAGTCTCCAATGCCCAACCGGTGCAGCTGTCCACTGTCCGGTGGGGCAGCTGAAAAACAAAATGAGCGCTGGTACCGGGGGCGGGCACCAGCAATGTGCCCCGACACAACCCCCAACTACTGGAAGACTGAGCCCCACTCACCGGGCTCGCAGGACTTCTTCTGGCAATCTCCGGGCACCGGCAATGTACCCGATAGGCCCCTTCCTGCTGGCAGGCGATGGGGGCGGCTGGAATGGAGCACGCACTGCTCCAGCTTCTTCGGTGTCTGCAGGGCTCTCTTTCTTCCTGCGGTGCAGGCAGCCACTCCGCTCTTCACCCGGGTCCCTCGCCTGGGGCCCGGGACTTCGACATGGAGCCGGCGGGGCTCCGGACGACTCCGGCGGCACTCGGGGCTCTCCTCGTTACTCCGGGAGCCCCCTCCTCCTCACTTCCGGCCCCTCGGGCGAGGTCCCATCTCCTTCCGGGTCGCCGCAGACAGAGCGGTGGCCTCAGCTACTCCCTGGGCCTCGGCGGTGATTTCTACCGTGATCTCTGCTGGGTGGGCTCCCGCCTTCAAGCACGCAAAACCGCGGGGTGGGCACCCGCTTTTCTGCAGGCGGCCCCAGGGGGGGAATCCTACACGCCGGGATCCCCTCACAGCATGCTGGCAGCACAGCGCTGCGGGATTCAGCTCCTCACCTCCTTGAAGTACAGGCCAGCAAAATATAGCGCTCGCGAAGCGCTAGGGAGCAGAAGGGCACACAGTCACTTCAAATATAGCGCTCACGAGGCGCTAGGTAGGAGAGCAGGCAGGGGGGGGAATCCCACACGCCGGGATCCCCTCGCAGCGCACGGGCAGCCCAGCGCTGCAGACACCAGCTCTTTCCCACTCCTGGGCAGAAAGATAAAGCGCTCTTCTTGGGCAGGAATAAAGTTGTAGCGCTAAGTCCAGGAATGCAGAGTCAAGTGGTAGCGCTCACTAAGCGCTAGGGGCCAGGGGAACACAATCCCACACAAGAAAGTAGCGCCCACGCTCCTCACCTCCTTGGAGTGCAGGCAAGCAATTTATAGCGCTCACGAGGCGCTAGGGCTGGAGAGCAGGCAGGCAATACTGGGCAGGATCAGCAGGCAGTGGGCACTCATCAAAACAGGACAGCAGTTCCTAGGAACAGTCAACCCCCATAATGTGGCACTCCTCCTGGCATAGCAGTCTTCACTCCAGCAAAGGGGCTCTCACTGGCCCTGTGGACAGCAGAGGGGTACAGATGGGCTCAGGGGCCAGCACGCAGGCCCTTGCGGCGGTACCTCCTGGCAGAGTGTCCCCTCTCAATCAAAGTCCACGCACAACTCAGCACATGGAGTCTCAGCTCCTCTATATATACACTCCTCACCCCACCTACCAGAAAGGGCCAGCAGCTTCCAGAAGGTTCTCTGGGGAAACCGGTCCCAACTGGTTTTGGGGGAGGTGTATAGCACCCTGTCTGCCAGGCTTCCCTCCAAAAGCTGGGGGTGTGTGAGACGGACACACCCCAGGGGGCGGAGCCAGCCTTGGTCACTTCGAGCACTAGACCGGTAACCCACCTCAGGCAGGCACAAGCACACAGACAGGGTGGCGGTTTAAAAGTGACATTTCTACAATGGTGAAAATAACCCTGCGTACACCATTGCGCAACATTTCTTATTTTCAGTTCAACCACCAACCATAACATATTTATTGTGTTTCATTTAGGGGTTATCCATAGGGGGGGAAGTTCTCACTGCTAGCCTATGGAGGGCAGAGAGCACAGGCACTTTACACCAAACTCCTGTGCCAAAGTGCTCAGAGTACATAAACCACCACTACCATAGCAGCAAAAAGGCTAGGCGGAAGGCAAAAAGTTCCGGGATGACCCTGCAAGCAGGGCCAAGTCCAACACAACTCCCTCCCAGCCAAAAGCCAGGGTAGACCAATCAATGCCTTGATGGGCTTCCCTGCTTGGGGCGAGAAAACATGGACGCGGGCCCGCAACTGCAGGGGCACCTGCAGGTTCTCCGCCATTCTGGACTGTGGTGGTTCCTTCCGTCAGAACTCCCAGGACCCCCTGAGCTACCCCACTGGTACTCTCTAGTTGGTCATGGCCAGGACCGGCCCCTCGGCCACCCAGATGTCTTGGGTCCTTGCCATCCCACCGAGTGGGGGGCAGTAGCCCCAGGCACATAGTACCCTTTGGCCACTCTACCTCTCCTCCGTGCAGTTCCAAACTGCCACAGGTCCTCCCACCTGGGGTCTGCACCCTCAGGCTGACCAGAAGTCAGGGGCGAGGCCCTCCTCCCCCTGGCTCTCCTTCTGGGGTTCCACACTCTCCTCCCCTGCGGGGCACCCTCAGAACGCCACTCTCCCACCAGTTCCGGACCTGGACCCGGTAACTGACTCACCACCCCAGGGTCCAACCCCTTAGGTAGCACCGGTGCCAGAGGCGAGTCCTCCCTCCCTCTGCACCCCCTCCCAGAGTTCCGCACCCTCCCACCTGGAGAAGTACCCCTGGAAGTCAAGCCGGTGGGGACCCTGATTACAGGTGTCCCACCCTCCAGGTCAGGCAGTCCCTGAACCTGGCATCCCAGCCCAGGGTCTAAACCCTGTGACTGAGCAGACCCCAGAACCCCTGGAGCTCCGATTACGGATGCCCCTGGTTCTCCTGACACTAGGGGATCCCCTTCAATGGACGGCCTATCAGGACAGCATAGGCTCCCAACCTGGGGTTCCCTTATGGAACTCTCCAGGCCCTGAGACTGCGGTTGGGGCACCTTGGGACACCTCCCCGTCTCCCTCCTTCTCCTTGGGGACCGAACGTGAGGCCCTACAACCCTCCCACTACCCTGGGACCTAGCTGGGCTACTCTGCTCTTCTCCCACCTTCCTGGGCTGGAAGATCCCTGAGCCACTCCCTTCAGGATCACTCCCCAATGCTTCTTCAGACTCTCTGGCACTCACCCAAAGGTCTGCCTCCCGTGCAAGCTCCCTGGGGTCAGAGAACCCACACTGCAATAGGTGTTGGCGCAACCTTGGGAAACAATTCCTGAGCATGTGCTCCCTGACAAGTAGATGGAACAGCCCTTCCCAATCGTTCACCGCGCCACACACCACCCAATCCTCCAGTGCACTGCAACACACTTCCACAAACTCCCCCCAGGACTGGTGGGACAGTTTCTTGCTGCCCCTAAATTTCAACCCGTACCCCTCTTCCTGGGAATCAGGCATCCTATACTGAGATCTGGGAGTGGGACTTCCTACACTGGACCTACTCTCGCTGCCACCACCGGATCCCACCCTCACTGGCGAATCCAGACCACAGAAACCACTCTCAGGGGACAACCTACCCTCCTGAGCTAGTCTCTCCCTGGCGAAGGCCCTCTCGGCCTCAGCCATCCTTTCCTGCGCTAGGACCTTTTCGGTCTCTAACCTTTTTTCTTCAACACTCAGCTGCGCTAGCTCCACTCTGAGCCTCTGCAACGCCAGCTGATGCTCCCTTTCTTCCCTCCTATCCACCCGCTCCTCCGGGGACAGGGAAAGGGATGGGGCACTGCCCCTGGGACTGGACCCAGCACGGGACTCCCTATCTACTGTGTCCTCAGTAGCTACTGGTGTCCCCGCCCTGTCATTTTCTACCTCCTGTCCAGGATCCTTAGGGCCACCCTCTCGGCCTGCGGCCAGGGCCCTCTCTGCCTCATAGTGCTCACGGTCCCATTCATCCTCCTGCCATTTAATCAGGAATCCCTGAAGGTCTGGCTTGGTGTCTGACCCACTTACTACTATGTCTTTCTCCTCACAGAACCCCCTCAACTCCAACTCACTGTACTTAAACAGATTGTCAAAATCAAAGGCAGATTCCATTTTGGCAAGACACCAAGACACAGTGCAAGACAAGGGACCTAGGTGCAAGAGCTGCCACAGGAGTGCACAATTCAAAATGACACTTTCAGGGCGAAACAAACTCAAGAAAAATAATCCCCAAATCTGTGATTACTCTAAGTGCAGAGTTTGTAGTGCAACCAGTTGTCGCTGTGGTACTGCGCAAACACAAGTCCTATCCCACCGCTGAACACCAATGTTAGAAACGGGGTAGCGTGGTGCGGAGCGGGTAGGCTAAACTCCGGAGGATTCTGTAAAGCATCTGCGCAGCACACACTCCCAGGCGACACACTAGGCACACTACAAAAGAGACTCCACATCAGGTTGTGTAAAAGTAGCTTTTTGTATTAAGAAAACACATTAGACTCGTAATCACAGTCACATATAACACTGTGCCAACTGGCACCGGGTAGCACTTTTACAGGGGAATTATTTACAGGGCAGGGCCAATCGGGCCGCTGCCAGAACTATCATAGAGCACAGGGGGTAAATGTAAGGGCATCAATAAATGTGCAACAGCCAGTACCTACTGGCAAGTCCAGGGACCTAGCACTGTCCCTTTTAGCATAAATCACAGTAGGCATAAACAGATGAACATCGAGGCATCCTCATTAACACGGGTGCATCACTTCATAAATCATCCTTAGGCCTAACCCCCCCTATCAGGTATAAGCACATTATGCAGAGAACCAGCGATGTACCTTAGGGGTAAAACATTAGGCATATAAACACATTATGCATTGTAACAGCAGGGCAACCATGGGAGCACCTAGAACATCATACCCTGACGTTGGGCATCCTCTTGGGCATCAATCACCTCCTGCATTAGGCGTAATCACATTAGCATAAATGCGTTAGGCAGGGAACCAGTAGGCATAAGGTATAAGACGTATTCTACATAACCTGCGGCCTAATCATAGTAACATTGGCATCGTCATGAGTAAGCCGGTAAACTCTGCATAACCAGCAGTGTAGCTACATTGCCCATAACATCAGTAGCAATGTGCCATATCATTAGTCATGAATCATAATCCTGGGGCCTAAACCATCATAACACGACCTTAGGCATGGGACACATTATACCGAACACCAATAATGTGCATAGGGGCCATCCATTATTGCGAACATTTGGGCATCAACCACATTATGCATTCTCATTAGTATCAGTACATTAGGCATAAACGCATGAGATCAGGCATAACCTAACACATCCTTGCCCGACATTAGTATTAGGCATCAGACACATTATGCACAAAACCATCAGTGTAAGCATTAGGGGAAAAGCATTATCAGCCTACATCACATTATGCATGTATAAATGCACTTCTCAGAACATTAGCAGAGCACCTCATGTAAATACACCCGGGTGCCAATACGCCATCACTGCGCATCACCCGTAGACTGCAAAAGTACTTCTGACCCTAGAAGTGGCAGTACCCAGTCACGTTGGTGCCCCCTCCGGGACTCTGAAATCAAAAGTTGCCCCACGTTGCGGCGGCCCGCTACTGCGGTGCCGCTGGGTGTCACCAAGGGTCACTGGCACCTACGGTGCCTCTGGAGCCTCCACTCTGGGACCCCGAGTCTCCAATGCCCAACCGGTGCAGCTGCCCACTGTCCGGTGGGGCAGCTGAAAAACAAAATGAGCGCTGGTACCGGGGGCGGGCACCGCCAATGTGCCATGACACAACCCCCAACTACTGGAAGACTGAGCCCCACTCACCGGGCTCGCGGGACTTCTTCTGGCAATCTCCGGGCACCGGCAATGTACCCCGATAGGCCCCTTCCTGCTGGCAGGCGATGGGGGCGGCCGGAATGGAGCACGCACTGCTCCAGCTTCTTCGGTGTCTGCAGGGCTCTCTTTCTTCCTGCGGTGCAGGCAGCCACTCCGCTCTTCACCCGGGTCCCTCGCCTGGGGCCCGGGAGTTCGACTTGGAGCCGACGGGGCTCCGGACGACTCCGGCGGCACTCGGGGCTCTCCTCGTTACTCCGGGAGCCCCCGCCTCCTCACTTCCGGCCCCTCGGGCGAGGTCCCGTTTCCTTCCGGGTCGCCGCAGGCAGAGCGGCGGCCTTAGCTACTCCCTGGGCCGCGGCGGTGATTTCTACCGTGATCTCTGCGGGGTGGGCTCCCGCCTTCAAGCACGTAATACCGCGTGGTGGGCACCCGCTTTTCTGCAGGCGGCCACAGTGGGGGAATCCCACATGCCGGGATCCCCTCACAGCATGCTGGCAGCACAGCGCTGCGGGATTCAGCTCCTCACCTCCTTGAAGTACAGGCCAGCAAAATATAGCGCTCGCGAAGCGCTAGGGAGCAGAAGGGCACACAGTCACTTCAAATATAGCGCTCACGAGGCGCTAGGTAGGAGAGCAGGCGGGGGGGGAATCCCACACACCGGGATCCCCTCGCAGCGCATGGGCAGCCCAGCGCTGCAGACACCAGCTCTTTCCCACTCCTGGGCAGAAAGATAAAGCGCTCTTCTTGGGCAGGAATAAAGTTGTAGCGCTAAGTCCAGGATTGCAGAGTCAAGTGGTAGCGCTCACTAAGCGCTAGGGGCCAGGGGAACACAGTCCCACACAAGAAAGTAGCGCCCACGCTCCTCACCTCCTTGGAGTGCAGGCAAGCAATTTATAGCGCTCACGAGGCGCTAGGGCTGGAGAGCAGGCAGGCAATACTGGGCAGGATCAGCAGGCAGTGGGCACTCATCAAAACAGGACAGCAGTTCCTAGGAACAGTCAACCCCCATAATGTGGCACTCCTCCTGGCATAGCAGTCTTCACTCCAGCAAAGGGGCTCTCACTGGCCCTGTGGACAGCAGAGGGGTACAGATGGGCTCAGGGGCCAGCACGCAGGCCCTTGCGGCGGTACCTCCTGGCAGAGTGTCCCCTCTCAATCAAAGTCCACGCACAACATAGCACATGGAGTCTCAGCTCCTCTATATATACACTCCTCACCCCACCTACCAGAAAGGGCCAGCAGCTTCCAGAAGATTCTCTGGGGAAACCGGTCCCAACTGGTTTTGGGGGAGGTGTAGAGCACCCTGTCTGCCAGGCTTCCCTCCAAAAGCTGGGGGTGTGTGAGATGGACACACCCCAGGGGGCGGGGCCAGCCTTGGTCACTTCGAGCACTAGACCGGTAACCCACCTCAGGCAGGCACAAGCACACAGACAGGGTGGCGGTTTAAAAGTGACATTTCTACAATGGTGAAAATAACCCTGCGTACACCATTGCGCAACATTTCTTATTTTCAGTTCAACCACCAACCATAACATATTTATTGTGTTTCATTTAGGGGTTATCCATAGGGGGGGAAGTTCTCACTGCTAGCCTATGGAGGGCAGAGAGCACAGGCACTTTACACCAAACTCCCGTGCCAAAGTGCTCAGAGTACATAAACCACCACTACCATAGCAGCAAAAAGGCTAGGCGGAAGGCAAAAAGTTCCGGGATGACCCTGCAAGCAGGGCCAAGTCCAACACTGGTGTACCCATGAAGTGGACACAGGTGAGAGCTTACGTGTTAAAAATAGGATTTACAGGCAGCCTGACCATGTCAGAGATTGCATCAGGACTGAGGTCCAAAAGATGCTGGAATTGGGAGTGATTCAACCCTCAGATAGCCCTTCGGCTAGTCCAATGGTCCTGGTACCCAAACCTCATACCCAGGGTGGTAAGAGAGAGATGAGGTTTTGTGTGGACTACATGGGGCTCAATGCAGTCACTAGGACTGATGCTCACCATATTCCTAGGGCAGATGAACTCATAGACACTTTGGCCTCAGCCAAGTTCTTGAGCACATTTGACCTCACTGGTGGATATTGGCAAATCAGACTAGCTGAGAGTGCCAAACCAAAAACAGCATTTTCAACCTCTAGTGGGCATTATCAATTTATTGTGATGCCCTTTGGGTTGAAGAATACACCTGCCACATTCCAAAGGTTGGTGAACAAAGTCCTTACAGGCCTGGAAGCCTATAGTGCAGCATATCTTGATGATATAGCTGTCTTTAGGTCTACCTGGGAGGATCACCTGGTCCACCTGAAGAATGTTTTGGAGGCTCTGCAGAAAGCAGGCCTCACTATCAAGGCCACCAAGTGCCAGATATGGCAGAGTAAGGTTGTATACCTGGGCCACCTTGTGGGTGGAGGCCAGGTTCAACCATTGCAGAGCAAAATCCAGACCATAATGGGCTGGGTTGCTCCCACTACCCAGACTCAGGTCAGAGCTTTCTTGGGCCTGACTGGGTACCACAGGAGATTTGTTAAGGGTTATGGGTCCATAGTGACTCCCTTAAATGATCTCACATCAAAGAGAATGCCCAAGAAAGTTCAGTTGACAGTTAGCTGTCAAAAGGCATTTGATGATCTCAAGCAGGCCATGTGCACTGCTCCCATTCTGCAAAGTCCTGACTATTCCAAACAATTCATTGTCCAAACAGATGCATATGAGTTGGGGGTAGGGGCTGTGTTGTCACAACTTAATGCAGAGGGTCAGGATCAACCAGTAGCTTTTATCAGCAGAAGGTTGACACCCAGAGAGAAAAGTTGGTCATCCATTGAGAGGGAAGCCTTTGCTGTGGTTTGGGCTCTGAAGAAGTTGAGGCCATACTTGTTTGGCACTCACTTCATTGTTCAGACAGACCATAAGCCCCTCTTATGGCTAAAACAGATGAAGGGTGAAAACCCCAAACTTTTGAGGTGGTCCATTTCCCTTCAGGGGATGGACTATAGAGTGGAACATAAACCTGGGAGTAACCATGCCAATGCAGATGGACTCTCCAGATATTTCCACTTAGAACATGAAGACTCAACTGGGCAAGGTTAGTCTCATCTCCTTACGTTTGGGGGGTAGGAAAGTAGGATCTGCTTCTTATGGTTACCCCCACTTTTTGCCTGATGTTACACTGTTTTGACTAGTCTGACAGGGATCCTGCTAATCAGGACCCAGGTCTATCTGCTTTCTCCTTAAAATATTATGCCATGTACTTTGGTACACTCCAGATTGGATACTGGGGTACCCTTATAAGTCCCTAGTATATGGTACACATGTACCCAGGGCATAGGTACCCCAGAGGCCTCCCATGGGCTGAAGCATGTATTATGCCACCCATGAGAAGCCATGCAAAATGGAACTACGGGACTGCCATTGCAGCCTGTGTAAGTTTGCTTGCACCACTTACTTTAGATATAGGTTCACTATATCTATAGGTCACTACACTTAAAACATATAAGTCACCCATAGCAGGCCTTAACAATCCTGAAGGCAGGGTGCTGGGTTTTACGTGAGAGGGTGCCCCTGCATGAGCAGAGCCCATCTGCAGCCTTCGGAGACCATTCTCCCGGGTTGTCTGTGACTCAGCCAGACATATAGGTAGAGGTGCATTATAACCTCCCGGTAAATGCTATTTCAAAAACGGCTGAAACAAAACATGTCGTGTTTGGTATCAAACACCTTGGAATCATACCTCCACACTGGTAACCGGTGTGGGAGGTATAATTTCACCCTTCTGAAGCGAGCTTCGTGGGGTCACTGGTCTGTCCGGTGCCAGCCTTCTCGACCCGGACAGGACAAAATGGATGCTGCCGACCAGAGACGCATTTCTGCCCTCCTGCTGCTGAGCCAAGCTCGAGCAGAGGAAGGCAGCACAATAGGCATCCTGTCACAGGGAGGTGTGACCACCTCCCAGACAGGATTTAGTGTATTGGGGCTGGGTGGGTGTACTTCCAAAGTGCCTGAAAGTCTGCACCTGGGGCACATTTGGTGTCCCTGTGCATAGTCCAGCTCAAACCAGTTCTGGGAGCCGTTGGCTCCTGCTCTGGCACGAAACTGGACAAAGGACATGGGAGTAACCTCCCCTCTGTCCTGACCCTCCCCTAGGAGGGTCCCCCAAATCTGTCCAACCCTCTCCCGTGGGTACATAAGGGCTTACCTGACTGTAGGACTTTAGATTTGACGTGGACACGATTCTGAAACAAGAAACCACTGACCTTCGACTGTCTGGACACTCTGGACTTCGCTGGACTTCGACTGGGCCCGACTTCCTCTCCCTCTCCGTCCAAAGCATTGTCTGTGCCTTTGCACCATACAGGCTCCGTGCAGTACATGTGGAGCATTAAGGACATCAGAAGAATCTCCCTTGGGGTGAAGGAGTCACTCCCCTGCATTCGCAGGCATCGTAACACAACTGACCGGTCTGCTGATCCTGAGCTCCTGCAGACTCCAAAGGCTCAAGCAACACAGGAGGTGGGTTCTGAATTTCCTTGAGTTCGAGCTGCCGTCTCAACGAGTTTGAGGCCAGTATCCCTCGTGGGGACGGCATAACCCGAATCCCTGTGCACCGCATATTTTTGCAAGTGCATATGCTTGTTGGCGATTCCCGAGCTTGTGCATTGGACTCCATGTAGTCCTGACCCTGAGCATTATTTCCACCAAAGAACTCTGGTCTCCTCACACCGAGTGCTCCGTGGGTTGGTACTTTGTGAAATTGCTTGAGGTCCCCTTGCGACTCCTGGTCATTCGACCTGTGGGTCCTCTTGAGGGTCATCTTGATTTCTATTGGGCTTTCCCAGTTGCTCCAGACGTGCCCTGACTCCCCATTGCTTGGTGAGTCCCCTGGACCTTGCTGGTCCACACCGTAACCTGCTTGATCTTCCTGTGTGGGTGGCTGTTGATAAGGCTTGTTGGTGCTCCAGCTGGACACTGACCCCTCAGCACTCGACATCCTTCGTGGGACAGCTCGCAGCCAGCTTCTGGTCATCCTAGAAATTTCATGGACCTCGTGGCTGCAGACTCAAGCATCCCTTCTTCGCACCTGAAGCACCCAACATTGGTTGGCATTAGTCTACCGAGCCCCTGGTCATCCTGAAGTGACCCAGACTCTGTCCCCTCTACTTTCAGGTTTCTTCCATCACGAATCCACCCTTGGATTCCTACGGACAATTTCTTCCTTCCCGGCAGCAGCTCTTCTTTGAAGCCCTCCATTGAAAATGACGGCGGTTTCTGACACCACTCCAGACATATGCACACGGCTCCTCTGGGATAGGTAACTCGGGTACTCTGGTATCCACAGGTGGGGTGGCTCTCCAACCTCCCAAGTTCCAAAGGGTTTCCTCGAAGTCCACCGAGAAGGGTCCTTAAACTTTAAAATTGTAACTGCGACTTCCCCATAGAATTGTACGGAGCCCGCGTGTAGGAAGCTGGCTCTGTATATACTATACCAAAGTGAGGTATAGTGTGCACAGAGTCCAGTGGAACCCCAAAGGTAGGCAGAGGTAAAGTTAGATAGAACCTTACTCTCTATTTGTGGCAGTGTGGTCAAGCAGTAAGGCAGTATCAGAGGACTGTGTTAAGCATTTGTTGTACACACTAAGTCAGCAAATGAATTCACACACTCAAAGACTGAACTTCAGACCAATTGTTTTTGTATAAAAATATTCATTTAGGTATTTTATTTCTAGAACCAAACAAGCCTGGCACAGGTAAGCAATAAATACTTTACAGTAATAAATGCTGAATGTTATACAGTTGTATTGCAATTGTAAATGTACTTTGATTTGACTGACAGTATTGTTTCAGAGAAATGCAATCACTTGTAAATACAGTACATAGACTTCAATGGGATTTTCAGTAAAATAGCAGGTAAGTTACTTTTGGATTACATTTCTTACTCAGTGCTGTATGCAGCACTGGGACATTTCCTGTAAACAGGTGAGTAAAAGCGTTTTTGTTAAATCGTACAATTTTAAAGAATTTCATTAGGTTTCAAAACTCCACACTTAGAATGTTATCCAATGGGGGATAGGGGGCCTCCGGTTGGTGGCGGCTGGCAAGCAGGCCACTGGGTTGTGGGAGCAAAGCTCCCGGACTTTAGCTCAGGGCAAATGGGGAAACAAATTAGCACCAAAGGTGCACCTTCAGCTGCACGAGGGCGGCCGGGTGCAGGGTGCTGTTTCAACGTAGGATGCCCTGTTGTTTCCAATGAGAACCTCCGGTTTGCAAAAGCACTGCAGGCAGGGAGACGACCACCACTTCGAGAGGTAAGTTGGGAAGTTAGGGGTTGGTTAGGTACCGTTGGTTTGGGCACACAAGGCCGTGGGGCGTCGGGTGCAGGGGTGCCTTTTGGGGTCGGATCTTCTTACCAGCTCCTGGTCGCGATTAGGGAGGCCTTCTAGATTCAGACTGCAGGCGTCGGCTGGAGGCTTGAGGCAGGTCAGGGGTCACCAGATCTCGGTTCAGGATCGCCGGGGTGACCTCCTTGTGGTGTTTGCCCACTCGAGCTCGGGCCGTGGACGGCAGGTGCAGAGTGGGGCGGATTCGCGGTATCCGGCTGGAGCCAGAGGTTGCAGTTGAACAAATCCGGTGTTCACGGGAGAGGCAGTCTTTGGAAGTGAAGGCAGGCAGGTCCTCTGGGGTTTTTGAGGTTGCTGGCTGCAGGACACACCAGCATTTCGCAGGAGCAGGTTTGAGGGGGAGACAGGCTGGTAGGGCTGGGGCCAAGTCAGTGGGCGTCTTCCTCTTGTTAGCTGCTGCACGGCTGTTCGGTCCTTCTTCTTCTTTTCTTCTTGTTTCTTGCCTGGATCTGAGGAAGCAAGGTTCAGGGGTGCCCCTAAATACTAGATTTAGGGGCGTTACAGGTAGGTAAAAGGCAGGGACCAATGGGTCCCTTCCCTGGGGTGGTTACACCCCCTATTATGCCACCCTCCAGTGGGAGGGGGCATGTGCCTGTCCCTGGTTGGCTGAGTCCCCCCATATTGAAGATGGCGTGGACTGAGAGTTGTGCTTCACCTCGCCTCCCCCACCTGAGGGGTGGAGTTGGCAGAGGTGGGGACACCTCTCTTCCTCACTTGTTTTTCCCACCGGTTCTCCCGCCCAAGGTGGGGGTCAGAACCAGTGGGGACCAGTTGCTGAAAGCAGCAATTGGCCTGGGGAAGCTCACAAAGGCGGGAAGCCTTTCAAGCTTCCCCTTCGTGAACCCTGCCTATCCTGGGGGAGGAGGCTTGGCACCTCGTCCCAGGATGTGCATTGTTTCACGCCCCAGAGAGCAGCAGGACCAGGGGTCCAGAAACATGTCTGGTGGTGGCAGCTGAAAGCAGCCACTCAGCCTGGACACTAGTGGTGGGTTAGTTTTCAGGGGTTTATCTCTAAGATGCCCTCTGTGTGCATTTTTCATTAAATCCCACACTGGCATCAGTGTGGGTTTAATGTGCTGAGAAGTTTTATACCGAACTTCTCAGTTTTCAGTGTAGCCATTATGGTGCTGTGGAGTTCGTAGTGACAAACTCCCAGCACCATATACTCTTAATGGCAGCACTGCACTTACAATGTCTAAGAATGGACTTAGACACTGTAGGGGTACAGGGCACATGCACCTGTACCCTCACCACTGGTATAATGCACCCAGCTAGAGGGGTGACTGACCTATGCCAGGGCAGTGGGTTGTAGGCATGGCACACAGAGATGTGTGCCATGTCGACTCTTCACTTTGTTCTGCACCAAAACACGCAGCCTGCAAAGGCAGTGTGTGAGTGTAGTGGTACAGGACCTCTAAGGGTGGCACAATAAGTGCTGCAGCCCTTAGAGGCCTTCTCCGGTCACAGTGCCCTGGGTACCTGTGGTACCATTTACCAGGGACTGACCTGTGGCCAGAGATGCCAATTGGGTTAGCTTTGGGGAAAGAACACAGGCCCTGGGAACCTGATTGGCAGGGACCCAGGGCACACCAAGTAAAAGTGCATCAGTAGTCTGGCAAAAAGTGGGGGAGTTACTGCAACAGAAACCCACTTTCCTACACAAGCCCCCCCCAGCCCAAAGGCCAGGAGACTCTGCCAAAGCTGGGACAGTCTTCCTAGTCTTTCAGGCGAGGAAGATTAGAGGAAGTGGTTTGAAAGTTGCAGGGCCTACTCTGCCTTACATCCTTCTGTCCAGGTCAGTCCCTTTGGGGAGCTGGCCTACCGCAACAGTTTCAGGACCTAATTCTCAATGCTCCTTTCCTAGCTCTTTAGTGTCTTCACCCCATCTTTTTAGTTTGGGTTCAGAGGTGCCTACCTCTGCAAATTCTAACTTAGCTATGGCAAAGCCCAGCTTACCCACAGAGGTCACCCACAGCTTGAGCAACCCCACCCACCAGGGGGCCGAACATGCTATTTGTCAGGGGGCTAGGCCACCATGCCAAGGACAGTGCTGCCATGAAGGCTAACACCCAGCAGAGGCTCCTGACAGCTGTCAGTGCCCAGAACCACACCTTTAGCTCCTCACTGGTAAGTGAAGGGGCTACCTTACAGGCTTCTTTGGGTTCTGGTTGCCTGTCTGCTGTTTTAGGGTGGGGGGTCACTACACTTGATAGTGAACCCCCTTCTTCCACCCACTGTTCTGCCAGCTGAGGAGCCACCAACTCAGGCTGGACAGTTGCCTGACTAGTCAGGGCTTTTTGTTGGCTAGGGGGGACTTCACCAGTGCCAATTGTGGAGCTCTCCCTTACTGGGATATAATCTCCCTGGCCCACTGAAACTGTGGCTAATAGTTGCCCACCTTTCCTACACTGTTTCTTCTTTTTCTTTTGGGGCTTAGCTGCACTAACTGCAGGTTGAGCCCCCCCCCAGTACCTCTCTTTGGCTCAGACCAACCACTGGGTGGTCATTCCCAAGGAGACAATCAAGGGGGAGGTCTTTACTGACTACCACCTTTCCCCATCTAAGGGTCCCAGCTATTTCTAGGAGCACTACAGCCACAGGCCTAACAGTGACACCCCCTGGGACATTCCTTACGCTTTTTGTTTCCCCTGAGACATACTGGTTTGAGAGAACCAACCTGTCATGCACCACAGTGTGACTGGCACAGGTATCTCTTAGGGCAAGGGCTGGGATTCCATTCACCAACTCCCCTTTTTGGCCCAGTTTCCAGTTGAAGGCTAGGAGGACCTCCTCATCTGTGGAACTGCCTTCTACAGCTACACTGGCAACCCCTGGAGCTAAACTAGGGGCTTTGTTTTTAGGACACCTAGGGTCCTTGGTGTGGTGTCCTGCCTTTTGGCAGTTGTGACACCATACCCTGTTGGGATCCCAATTCTTACCTTGGTACCCTGTTTTAGTTTGTGAGGTGTCTTTGGGCCCACCCTCCTGGACAGGTGTTTGGGGGGCTACCTGGGACTCCTTACTTTTATCTTTAAGGGGCTCACTGTCTTTCCTCTGGGGAGGTTTTGTAACCCCTTTCTTTTGGTCACCCCCAGTGGACGTCCTAGTTACCCTTGTCTTGGCTCAGTGGTCTGCCTTCTTTCCCAATTCTTGGGGAGAAAGTGGACCTAGGTCTACCAGATACTGATGCAACTTTTCATCAATGCAATTACTTAATATGTGTTCCTTCATAAACAAATTATACAGACCATCATAATCTTGCACTTCACTTCCAGTTAACCAGCCACCTAGTGTTTTAACTGAGTAGTCTACAAATTCCACCCAGGGCTGACTCTGGATTTTCTGAGCCCCCTGAATCTAATTCTATACTCCTCAGTTGTGAGTCCAAATCCCTCAATCAGAGTTCTCTTTATGAGGTCATAAGACCCAGCATCTGCCCCAGAAAGGGTCAGGAGTCTGTCTCTGCACTTACCAGAGAACAATTCCCAAAGGAGTGCCCCCAGTGAGTTTTCTTCACTCTTCTGGCTTCACAAGCCCTCTCAAAGGCTGTGAACCATTTTGTGATATCATCACTCTCTTCATATTTAGGGACAATCCCTTTGGGGATTTTGGGATCATAGGATCCTTCCTTTTCTATATTTTTTAGATTGCTGCCACCATTGATGGGTCCTAGGCCCATCTCTGCTCTTTCTTTTTCTAGAGACAGGAGTCTGGTCTCTAGGTGTAATCTTTTGGTCAACCTGGCTAGCAGGATGTCCTCCTCATTGAGGCTGTCCTCAATGTCCTCACTGATACCTGATCCACCTGTGTGAGATCTAGGTACTGAGAGTTTGACTCTTGGAGTCAAGGGTACTTGAACCCTTCTCTCCCTAGGAAGTGGAGGGGGTTGATCTACCAGGTCATTCCCTTCCTCTACTTTCTCATCGGACTGGTCTTCACCATTTTCAGATGGGTGGTCCTTAGCATACCCAGCCAACAGCTCCTGGAGCTTTTGTTTGGTGGGATGGAGACCCATGGTTATGTTTTTAAGTTTACATAGGGACCTTACCTCCTTCCAAGACAAGTGAAGGTAAGGGGTGAGGTCAAGCTCCTCAAACCTGTCCTCTATGTCATTGTGGTTATTTTCACTAATAGCTGGGTTCTCATTTTGAGACATTGTTAAGAAAAACTTCTAACCCCTCTAACCCTAGCTACAGTGACTTTTTATTTTCTAAAATTCTATAGGGACTATAACCAAGGTGAAGGAAGGGGCCCTCTAGGGCCACTCGGGTTTCTTACAACCACCTGCTATGCCTTCGCAAGAATGAAGAGTCAGTCACACAGTAGAGAATACAAACTTACATTTATTAGCAATACTCTGCAGAGGAGTCCAATCTGACCTGCACCCTAAGATGTTTGCCGAGGGACTGACCCCCCAACAATCTGTAACACGTAATAAACCTTCTCAAGAGCTCTTAACCACGCCCCCCATGGAAAGTTACCGGCCTGGGCCGAACATGAACAGAGGAGGCACAGGGGGATGAGCTACCACCTGCCAGATGGGTACATGCTATCTACAATTCAAGGCCACAGCGCCGAGTCTCAGCGTCTACTAACGTGGGAGCAGAACTACACACTCGGATAGGTATGCGAGGGCAAAATAGCCTATTCATTAGTGAGTCGGGCTGCAGCCTTGAACAGAAGAGAAAATAATAATGAAGTACAGTGTTCTGCTGAGGCAAGCAATACTAAATAATGAAGCCTAGTACGGGCACAACCTAAGCAGTCTAATAAGGATTATGAAATACAAAATGGAGTCACACTTGCTAACTAAAGCCTGCACATTATGAGGATAACTCAGTGGGTTGCATAACGTGAATACAAATGGCGTCTATTTAGCCACACATTGCTAATCTAATATAGTGTAAAACGAGTGCATTGCGGGGATGGGATTTTTCAAACCTAACAAAGGCCCTAACAAAAAATCAGAATTCTAAAGACAATTTAAGAGTTCTGTCGTGTGATCAGGTGGTAACCAAGTAGTCCAACAAATGCAAAGTTTTGTATCCCACCTCTGATCCACCAATGTAGGAAGCTGGCTCTGTATATACTATACCAAAGTGAGGTATAGTGTGCACAGAGTCCAGTGGAACCCCAAAGGTAAGCAGAGGTAAAGTTAGATAGAACCTTACTCTCTATTTGTGGTAGTGTGGTCGAGCAGTAAGGCAGTATCAGAGGACAGTGTTAAGCATTTGTTGTACACACTCAGTCAGCAAATGAATTCACACACTCAAAGACTGAACTTCAGACCAATTGTTTTTGTATAAAAATATTCTCTTTAGGTATTTTATTTCTAGAACCAAGCAAGCCTGGCACAGGTAAGCAATACATACTTTACAGTAATAAATGCTGAATGTTAAACAGTTGAATTGCAATTGTAAATGTACTTTGGTTTAACTGACAGTATTGTTTCAGAGAAATGCAATCACTTGTAAATACAGTACATAGACTTCAATGGGATTTTCAGTAAAATAGCAGGTAAGTTACTTTTGGATTACTTTTCTTACTGTGAGAAGTTGGCCTGGCATATGCTGTTCACTAATTAAAGTGGACACCTTGCACCAGAACAATTCGACTCTTATGGTAGATAGGTTTAAGACAACCTTTATAGAAAGCTATCCTAGTGGTAGCTGTGGAGAGCAGCCTTCAGGCTAAGTCTTGAAGGAATGTAAAGCAGCTTGTTTTACCACACAATCTCTTGAATCACCAAATGAAAAGACACCACACAGGTATATATATCAAATATATATGTATTTATTAATAAACACTCTCTACTAATCTCTTTATGAGATTAGAGGACAGGAACATATGTACAAGTCAAATATTATCAGAATAAGTTTAGCACAATTGAATATTACAATCTTAGTTTGCTAGACCTAGGTCTAGGGCATCTAGAATCGAGGGACCCCCAAGAACCACCCCAGGTAGTTGTAGGAGACCCACAGGGGACGGACGCGGTGACCTGGCACCGATGCGAATCCTGTACGAGTCTATGCACTCAGACGCGATTGAGATATCAATGTTAAAGGTCCCTTGCGTGTTCGAGGCGAACACACCGATCGGTCCTTGTACGAGTCGAAGGACGCGGTTACAGATGGAATTGCAAGGGAGTTGGACGCGGTGTGTCTAACACAGACGCGAACCTTGTACGAGTCAGTGCGATAGTCGCACTTGGAAAGTTAGAGTTTTAGGACACTTCGAGGGAAGCTACAAGCAAGTCACTTACAGGGTAAGTAGTTCTAGGGCCCACACCCACAGGAGCACCGTAGTGCTGAAGTTACCTCACCCAGGGGAGCCGGGTGCATAGGTGTTCTTTGGTGTCGGGTCGCGGCGTCGTTTTCAATGGGAGCCAGTGAAGACTTGCTGCTTGCGGCGACAGGAGAAGTGTCCGGAGGAATCCAAGCCTGGATTCGGAAGATGGAAGACCTGAAAGCAGAGGGGACAGTGTTCAAAGTCACTTGGCAGTGACTCGGGGCAAGGAAGATGGATGCCCACCGTCGTCGCAAGATTCAGGTCGTTCGCGGTTGCCTTGACTCTTCAGCCACGAGGTCCAGGAGGCGTCGACGACGACCAGGAGCTGGATTCGGCGTGTCCCACAATGTCTGCAGCTTACTGCGGTGTCGGCAACTCGATCGGAGCCAACAAGCCTTGGTAACAGCAAGTCTTGGGGAAAGTGTGAAGAGGCAATGGCGCAGACCAGCAACGTCTGTGGAACTCACCCAGCAAGGGTAAGTCAGGGCAGGCCTGGAGCAACCAGGGGAGCCCTTTGGTTTCTTTAGAAAGTCTTCTGGGGACCCACAAGCCGGCTGGCAAGGGATCGCGAAGACGCCTCGGGAGGATTCACTCACAGGGGCCCACGGTCACTCGGGACGTGGTAGGCCTCTGATCTTAGGAGGGATTCCTGCTGGAGGCTGGGACCACACGTGGTCCAAAGCATAAGTTCATGGAACATTGTGAAGGGGTTGCACTCGACAATAGTGCACGGTACCCAGGGGTCGCGGGTCCTCGTTACTCTTGGGGTCCACTGGCCTCAGCTTCGCTAGGGACTCACGATGGCCTTTGAGAAGTCAGGAAATCCACTTCTTGGGCTGCAGGGACTTCGGACTCCGGCGGGAGCGGCGTAGTTTGCGACCGTCGTTTGTAGTTTTTGGTGCCTGCCAAGCAGGGGAGTCACTCCTTGACTCCAAGGGAGATTCTTCAGTCTTCCAAAGGTAGTGGAACGTCGAAGGTCCGGGATTCTTCTTGTAGAGCGTCGTCCAGGGAAATCTAGGGTGCAATGCACAGGTTCCCCCTCTTATACTAAAAGAAGGGGAGGGACTAGCTCTATGACCCTACCTATGGGAGGGTCAGGGGAGTGGGTGGCTACACCCACTTCCCTTTGTCCAGTTTCGCGCCAGAGCAGGGACAGGTAGCCCCTGAGCCGGTTTGAACTGGCATATGCACAGAGGAGCCTTCTGCTCCCCCAGTGCAGGACTTCAAAGCACTCTAAGAGTGCACCCACCCAGCCCCAATACACTAAACCCTGTCTGGGAGGTGGTCACACCCCCTTGGGACAGGATATCTATTGTTGGGCTTCCTCCACTGCGAGTGTTGGTCATCAGCAGGAGGGCAGCCCAGTGTCTGTGACTGGTGGCATCCATTTTGTGATGCCAGGGCTCTGCAGGATTCTACCGCGTTTCCACAGTAGGTACATGTCTATCCCTCTAGAAGGGTGGAATGCTACCCCCGCCGCCAGGACTGGCGGGGGTAGTATTCCAAGGTGTTTGACACCAAACACGACATGTTTCGATGCAGCCATTCCAAAGTTAGCATTTTACCGCGAGGATATAATGCACTTAAAAGTATATGGTTTAACCGCATCCACAAACAGCACCAGAGAATGGACTCTGAGAGCTGCAGAGGGGCCCTGCTCAGGCAGAGGCACCCCCTCACATAGAAGCCAAGCACCCTGCCCTCAGGATTGATAGGGCCTGCCTTAGGGGTGACTGATAGGGTTACATGTGTGTGTAGGAGAGATATAGGGAACCTATATCTCTGTGAGGAGTGCTAGCACTTCCTCACTCAGGCTGCAGTAGCAGGCCTGTGGTGTCAGATTTAGTCTGCTTCCCAGGGGTGGCATAATACATGCTGCAGCCCCTGGTAGGCCTGTGAAGTACCTATGCCCTTGGTACCTAAGGTACCATATACTAGGGACTCATAAGGTACCACAGTATCCAATCACTAGTGCACCTAGAGTGCACTCCAAATCGTTTAGAGAGAACAGAGAGGCTGGGGCCCTGATTAGCAGGGGCCCAGCCAGACTATAGCCAGAAACCAGTGTAAACATCAGAAAAAAAGTGGGGGCAACATAAGAGGCAGATCCTACTCTCCTACACAACCCCCCCAAACGCAGGGACACTAAACTAACCTTGACCAGTTGAGTCTTCGTGTTCAAAGTGGAAATACCTTGAGAGTCCATCTGCATTGGCATGTTGGGTCCCAGGTCTATGTTCCACTGTATAGTCCATCCCCTGTAGGGAAATGGACCACCTCAAAAGTTTTGGGTTTTCTCCTTTCATTTGTTTAAGCCATAGGAGGGGCTTGTGGTCGGTCTGAACTATGAAGTGAGTACCAAACAAGTATGGCCTCAGCTTCTTCAGGGCCCATACCACAGCAAAGGCCTCCTCTCTATAGCTGACCAACGTTTCTCTCTAGGGGTCAGCCTTCTGCTAATAAAAGCTACTGGCTGGTCTTGACCTTCATCATTCAGTTGAGACAGTACAGCTCCCACACCCAGCTCAGAAGCATCTGTTTGGACAATGAACTTTTTGGTGTAGTCTGGACTCTGTAAGATGGGGGCAGTGCACATGGCCTGCTTTAGGTCTTCAAATGCCTTCTGACAGCTAGCTGTCCACTGAACCTTTTTGGCATTTTCTTTGAGGTCAGATCATTCAAGGGGGTCACTATAGATCCATATCCCTTGACAAACCTCCTATAGTACCCAGATAGGCCTAAGAAGGCTCTCACCTGTGTCTGGGTGGTTGGAGCAACCCATTCCATTATGGTTTGGATTTTGCTCTGTAAAGGCTGAACCTGGCCTCCACCTACAAGGTGGCCCAGGTACACAACCTGACTCTGCCCTATCTGGCACTTAGTGGCCTTGATAGTGAGGCCTGCTTTCTGCAGGGCCTCCAAAACATTCCTGAGGTGGACCAGGTGATCCTGCCAGGAGGAACTAAAGACAGCAATATCATCTAGATAAGCTGAGCAATAAGTTTCCATCCCTGTCAGAACTTTATTCACCAACCTCTGAAAAGTGGCAGGTGCATTTTTCAATCCAAAGGGCATCACCACAAAGTGGTAGTGCCCACCAGGGGTCGAAAATGCTGTCTTGGCTTTTGCATCATCAGCTAATCTGATCTGCCAGTAGCCAGCTGTTAGGTCAAACGTGCTTAGATACTTGGCTGAGGCCAAAGTATCAATCAGCTCATCTGCCCTTGGTATGGGATAGGCATCAGTCCTAGTGACTGCATTGAGGCCTCTGTAGTCTACACAAAACCTCATTTCTTTCTTACCACCCTGGGTATGAGGCTTGGGTACCAGGACTACTGGACTAGCCCAAGGGCTATCTGAAGGCTCAATTACACCTAGCTCCAACATCTTCTGGACTTCAGTCCTGATACAGTCCCTGACATGGTCAGGTTGCCTGTAGATTTTATTCTTGACAGGCAGACTGTCTCCAGTGTCCACCTCGTGGGTGCACCAGGAAGTCTGACTAGGGGTCAGGCTAAACATATGTCTAAACTGTTGCAG
This sequence comes from Calotriton arnoldi, assembly GCA_963921515.1. Taxonomy (NCBI): domain Eukaryota; kingdom Metazoa; phylum Chordata; class Amphibia; order Caudata; family Salamandridae; genus Calotriton; species Calotriton arnoldi. Next base: position 1,269,371 of record CAWUFW010005719.1, read on the forward strand.
AACTTGTCTGCACTCAGTTTGCTGATGGTCGGTGAGGCTGCTTGCCAAAGCAACACCATCTACTGACCCATCATCAGGGTTCTGAGAGAGCAGGTCAGGGAGAGGGTCACTCTCCTCCTCCTGGTCCTCATCAGTTGCCATGAGCAAGCCCATGTCAGCCCTGTCAACATATGGCTTTAATCTGTTGACATGGAGCACCCTCAGGGGGCTCCTGGGAGTTCCAAGATTCACCAGGTAGGTGACTTCTCCCTTCTGTTCAACTATTGTATGGGGGCCACTCCACTTGTCCTGGAGGGCTGCTGGGGCCACAGGCTCCAACACCCACACTTTCTGTCCTGGCTGGTATACAGTCAGTACAGCCTTTTGGTCATGCCAAGCTTTTTGTAATTCTTGGCTGGCCTCCAGGTTTTTGGTTGCCTTTTTCATGTACTCTGCCATCCGGGAGCGGAGACCAAGTACATAGTCCATCACATCTTGTTTGGGGGGCTTGAGAGGTAACTCCCAGCCCTCTTTTACCAAACACAGTGGACCTCTCACAGGATGCCCAAACAGAAGCTCAAATGGGCTGTAACCAACCCCCTTCTGTGGAACCTCTCTGTATGCAAACAACAGGCAAGGAAGAAGAAGGTCCCATTTCCGCCTAAGCTTCTCTGGGAGTCCTTTAATCATTCCTTTCAAGGTTTTGTTGAAGCGTTCAACTAAACCATTGCATTGTGGGTGATAGGGGGTGGTGAACTTGTAAGTTACACCACACTCCTTCCACATTGCTTTTAGATATCCTGACATGAAGTTGGTACCTCTGTCAGAAATGACCTCCTTTGGAAAACCCACTCTGGAGAAGACTCCAATGAGGGCTCTTGCCACCACAGGGGCTGTGGTGGTCCTCAGAGGAATTGCTTCTGGGTACCTGGTGGCATGATCCACTACCACCAGGATAAACCTGTGCCCAGATGCAGTTTGAGGGTCAAGGGGACCAACAATGTCAATCCCTACCCTTTCAAAGGGTACCCCCACCACCGGTAGTGGTATCAGGGGGCCTTTGTTGTGCCACCTGCCTTACCACTGGCTTGGCATGTGACACAGGAGCGACAAAACTCCTTTGTGTCCTCTGACATATGTGGCCAATGAAAATGTGGAACAAGCCTGTCCCAGGTCTTGTTTTGGCCCAAGTGTCCTGCTAAAGGGATGTCATGTGCTAGGGTCAAGAGGAACCCCCTAAACTTCTGAGGTATTACCATCCTCCTGGTGGCTCCAGGGGCTGGGTCTCTACTCTCAGAATATAGGAGTCCCTCATCCCAATAAACTTTATGGGACCCACTAGCACTCCCAGCAGCCTCAGCAGCAGCCTGCTGTCTGAGGGGTTCAAGAGAGGGGCAGCACTGTTGCTCCTTCCTCAGATCTTCCCTAGAAGGTCCCCCTGCCCCCAAGAACTCAACCTGATCAGGCTCAAGTCCCTCTGGGGCAGTTCCTTCTTCAGGATCTGCTTCACCTCCCTCTGGGGGTGAATCTGTGATCTGAGACAGAGGGGAAGGCACTGCCTTTACCCTACTGCTCCTCCTCTTGGGAAGCATCTGGTCCATTGTTCCAGGATCCAGAGCTGGTTCAGTGTCATGCATTCTTGCTTGTGACCTGGTCACAGCAAATACCTCTGCAGGGATGCCCAGCATCTCAGCATGAGTCCATAACTCTACTTCAGACCAGGCTGAAGTCTCTAGATCATTGCCCAATAGACATTCGACAGGGAGGTCTGCACTGACTACAACCTTCTTGAGGCCAGTTACCCCTCCCCAGGAGAAATTCACAACTGCCAGACTATGGTTGGTCTTGACGTTGCTTGCATTGGTCACCTGGTACATTTCGCCCAGGATGATCTGTCCAGGGTCCACAAGATCCTCTGCCACCATGGTGACACTAGCACCTGTGTCCCTAAATGCCAAAGCCTGTTTGCCATTTATTACAGGCTGCTGTTTGTATTTGCCCAGATTACTGGGACTCACTAGGAAGGACATATTAAGGTCTCCCTCACAAATCAGCATTGCCTGAGTGGGCACTCTGACTAGGTCAGAGTCCACTTCAGAACCCAGGGTCAACCCTACTACACCCTTATTCTGTGTACCACCTCCACCAGTAGCTGAACTAGGGGGAACAGTTGCCTTAGGGGCAGGAGTGGTGGTGGTTTGGTCTTTGGACTTGTTACAGTCAGAAGTCCAGTGCCCTTTCTGTTTACAGAATTTGCACCAGGGCTTCTTTTGGCCTTTTCCCTTGTTGGATTGTGACTCCCCACCAGATGCAGATTTTTGGGGCCCTTGTGAAGACTTCTGGTCTTTTGACTTATCCCCACCTTTCTCAGAGCCCTTAGGATCTTGCTTCTTGGTGTCACCCCCTTGGTTCTGGGGTTTCTGCCTCACCCTGGTTCTGACCCATTTGTCTGCCTTCTTTCCCAATTCTTGGGGAGAGGTCAGATCCGAGTCCACCAGGTACTGATGCAACAACTGGTTCTGGCAATTATTAAGGATCTGTTCTCTCATCATCAGATTATACAATCCCTTGAAATCAGTAACCCTACTGCCAACCAGCCAACCCTCCAGAGCCTTGGTTGCACAATCAACAAAGTCAGTCCAGTCCTGAGTCTGTGCCTTCTGGGTGTCTCTGAACTTCAACCTGTACTGTTCAGTGGTTAAGCCAAACCCATCTATCAGTGCACTCTTCAGGACTTCATAATCATCAGCATCCTCTTCTCTAACAGTGAGGAGCTTGTCTCTACCTTTGTCTGAAAAGGAGAGCCACAAGATTGCTGCCCACTGCTTTTGGGGGACCTGCTGTACTCTACAGGCCCTCTCCATAGCAGTTATCCACTTGTGGATATCATCCCCACTCTGGTAGGGAGGAACAACCTTGCTCAGGTTCCTATGGTCTGGAATAGATTCTCTGCCTCTAGGGACACTGTTGCTGCCACCAAGGGGTTCTAACCCCTCTCGTCTAGAAGCTCTCTGGATCTCCAGGGCTTCTCTATCCAGTGCCAACTGCTTGGTTCTGAGGGCAACTCTTGCTTCCTCATACTGCAGCAGTTTGCACATTCTTTCAGAGGAGGTCTCTCTTATGGGAAAGTATGAGTTCCTCTGGTGGACAAATTCTCTGCCAGAGTGATAAGAGTGCTCAGATTCCCTGGAAGGGGACCTATGCCTCTCATCCACTCTGTCAGTTCTCTTAGGGAGAATTCCTCTGTCCTTTTCAGGCCCCTTGAGGCCTGGCCCTTCAATCACAGAGTCCTGGTCATTCGGATTTTCATCGTCTGACCCAGATACTGTAATTGACCCACCCACTGATTCAGACCCATTAGCTCCTAGAGCCAATCTAAGATCATCTGCTGTCAGCAGATCTATCAGGTGCAGGGTTGAGGGACTCTGTCCTAGCCTCAGGTGTCTTTCAACACACATGGCTCTCAAGTCAGAGAAAGCCATGTCCTTATACTGAGGCTGAGTGGATCCACTGGTTCCACCCTTTAAGGACATTCTAGTGTTGTGCAGTGTTGTACTACCTACACTAGTTTGTGGCCTACTGATACTAGCTTGAGCTGTAGAAAGGGTGTGCTATCCCTTGGCACACAGCTCTAAGTTCAGTAGAACTTATCGATACTAAGCTTGACTTTATATGTACCTTAAGTACCTATAGTGGTTTTCAGTTAGTAATTCAAATAGAGATTTTCTGGTAAAACAATAGCAAGCTGGAATCCCACACGCTGCCCACCAATGTGAGAAGTTGGCCTGGTATATGCTGTTCACTAATTAAAGTGGACACCTTGCACCAGAACAATTCGACTCTTATGGTAGATAGGTTTAAGACAACCTTTATAGAAAGCTATCCTAGTGGTAGCTGTGGAGAGCAGCCTTCAGGCTAAGTCTTGAAGGAATGTAAAGCAGCTTGTTTTACCACACAATCTCTTGAATCACCAAATGAAAAGACACCACACAGGTATATATATCAAATATATATGTATTTATTAATAAACACTCTCTACTAATCTCTTTATGAGATTAGAGGACAGGAACATATGTACAAGTCAAATATTATCAGAATAAGTTTAGCACAATTGAATATTACAATCTTAGTTTGCTAGACCTAGGTCTAGGGCATCTAGAATCGAGGGACCCCCAAGAACCACCCCAGGTAGTTGTAGGAGACCCACAGGGGACGGACGCGGTGACCTGGCACCGATGCGAATCCTGTACGAGTCTATGCACTCAGACGCGATTGAGATATCAATGTTAAAGGTCCCTTGCGTGTTCGAGGCGAACACACCGATCGGTCCTTGTACGAGTCGAAGGACGCGGTTACAGATGGAATTGCAAGGGAGTTGGACGCGGTGTGTCTAACACAGACGCGAACCTTGTACGAGTCAGTGCGATAGTCGCACTTGGAAAGTTAGAGTTTTAGGACACTTCGAGGGAAGCTACAAGCAAGTCACTTACAGGGTAAGTAGTTCTAGGGCCCACACCCACAGGAGCACCGTAGTGCTGAAGTTACCTCACCCAGGGGAGCCGGGTGCATAGGTGTTCTTTGGTGTCGGGTCGCGGCGTCGTTTTCAATGGGAGCCAGTGAAGACTTGCTGCTTGCGGCGACAGGAGAAGTGTCCGGAGGAATCCAAGCCTGGATTCGGAAGATGGAAGACCTGAAAGCAGAGGGGACAGTGTTCAAAGTCACTTGGCAGTGACTCGGGGCAAGGAAGATGGATGCCCACCGTCGTCGCAAGATTCAGGTCGTTCGCGGTTGCCTTGACTCTTCAGCCACGAGGTCCAGGAGGCATCGACGACAACCAGGAGCTGGATTCGGCGTGTCCCACGATGTCTGCAGCTTACTGCGGTGTTGGCAACTCGATCGGAGCCAACAAGCCTTGGTAACAGCAAGTCTCGGGGAAAGTGTGAAGAGGCAATGGCACAGACCAGCAAGGTCTGTGGAACTCACCCAGCGAGGGTAAGTCAGGGCAGGCCTGGTGCAACCAGGGGAGCCCTTTGGTTTCTTTAGAAAGTCTTCTGGGGACCCACAAGCCGGCTGGCAAGGGATCGCAAAGACGCCTCGGGAGGATTCACTCACAGGGGCCCACGGTCACTCGGGACGTGGTAGGCCTCTGATCTTAGGAGGGATTCCTGCTGGAGGCTGGAACCACACGTGGTCCAAAGCACAAGTTCGTGGAACGTTGTGAAGGGGTTGCACTTGACAATAGTGCACGGTACCCAGGGGTCGCGGTTCCTCGTTACTCTTGGGGTCCACTGGCCACAGCTTCGCTGGGGACTCACGATGGCCTTTGAGAATTCAGGAAATCCACTTCTTGGGCTGCAGGGACTTCGGACTCCAGCGGGAGCGGCGTAGTTTGCGACCGTCGTTTGTAGTTTTTGGTGCCTGCCAAGCAGGTGAGTCACTCCTTGACTCCAAGGGAGATTCTTCAGTCTTCCAAAGGTAGTGGAACGTCGAAGGTCCGGGATTCTTCTTGTAGAGCGTCGTCCAGGGAAATCTAGGGTGCAATGCACAGGTTCCCCCTCTTATACTAAAAGAAGGGGAGGGACTAGCTCTATGACCCTACCTATGGGAGGGTCAGGGGAGTGGGTGGCTACACCCACTTCCCTTTGTCCAGTTTCGTGCCAGAGCAGGGACAGGTAGCCCCTGAGCCGGTTTGAACTGGCATATGCACAGAGGAGCCTTCTGCTCCCCCAGTGCAGGACTTCAAAGCACTCTAAGAGTGCACCCACCCAGCCCCAATACACTAAACCCTGTCTGGGAGGTGGTCACACCCCCTTGGGACAGGATATCTATTGTTGGGCTTCCTCCACTGCGAGTGTTGGTCATCAGCAGGAGGGCAGCCCAGTGTCTGTGACATCCATTTTGTGATGCCAGGGCTCTGCAGGATTCTACCGCGTTTCCACAGTAAGTACATGTCTATCCCTCTAGAAGGGTAGAATGCTACCCCCCCGCCAGGACTGGCGGGGGGGGGGGTAGTATTCCAAGGTGTTTGACACCAAACACGACATGTTTCGATGCAGCCATTCCAAAGTTAGCATTTTACCGCAAGGATATAATGCACTTAAAAGTATATGGTTTAACCGCATCCACAAACAGCACCAGAGAATGGACTCTGAGAGCTGCAGAGGGGCCCTGCTCAGGCAGAGGCACCCCCTCACATAGAAGCCAAGCACGCTGCCCTCAGGATTGATAGGGCCTGCCTTAGGGGTGACTGATAGGGTTACATGTGTGTGTAGGAGAGATATAGGGAACCTATATCTCTGTGAGGGGTGCTAGCACTTCCTCACTCAGGCTGCAGTAGCAGGCCTGTGGTGTCAGATTTAGTCTGCTTCCCAGGGGTGGCATAATACATGCTGCAGCCCCTGGTAGGCCTGTGAAGTACCTATGCCCTTGGTACCTAGGGTACCATATACTAGGGACTCATAAGGTACCACAGTATCCAATCACTAGTGCACCTAGAGTGCACTCCAAATCGTTTAGAGAGAACAGAGAGGCTGGGGCCCTGATTAGCAGGGGCCCAGCCAGACTATAGCCAGAAACCAGTGTAAACATCAGAAAAAAAGTGGGGGCAACATAAGAGGCAGATCCTACTCTCCTACACTTACTCACTGCTGTATGCCTGGATGCAGCACTGGGACATTTCCTGTAAACAGGTGAGTAAAAGCGTTTTTGTTAAATCGTACAATTTTAAAGAATTTCTTTCGGTTTCAAAACTCCACACTTAAAAAGTTTTTCAGGAACAACAGCCAATGTTATCCTATGGAGGAAAATATGGTTATTGGTTTTTAGGTAAGTATTCTGGAGTGGGAGTTAAGGTTCTGGGGGTAGACTCAGGGGTCCCCCAAGGTCAGTGATGCACTCTTGTTACACCCTCAGCGGCACTAGGGCGGCCGGGTGCAGAGTGTTGAGGCCCAATGTTATCCAACGGGGGATAGGGGGCCTCCGGTTGGTGGCTGCTGGCAAGCAGGCCACTGGGTTGTGGGAGCAAAGCTCCTGGACTTTAGCTCAGGGCAAATGGGGAAACAAATTAGCACCAAAGGTGCACCCTCAGCGGCACTAGGGCGGCTGGGTGCAGGGTGCTGTTTCGACGTCGGATGCCCTGTTGTTTCCAATGGAGAACCTCCGGTTTGCAAAAGCACTGCAGGCAGGGAGACAAAGGACGTCTGGGTGCGACCACCACTTCGAGAGGTAAGTTGGGAAGTTACGGGTTGGTTAGGCACCGTTGGTTTGGGCACACAAGGCCGTGCGGCGTCGGGTGCAGGGGTGCCTTTTGTGGTCGGATCTTCTTACCAGCTCCTGGTCGCGGTTAGGGGGCCTTCTGGATTCAGACTGCAGGCATCGGCTGGAGGCTTGAGGCAGGTCAGGGGTCACCGGATCTCGGTTCAGAATCGCCGGGGTGACCTCCTCGTGGTGTTTGCCCACTCGAGCTCGGGCCGTGGACGGCAGTTACAGAGTGGGGCGGATTCGCGGTATCCGGCCGGAGACAGAGGTTGCGGTTGAACAAATCCGGTGTTCACGGGAGAAGCAGTCTTTGGAAGTGAAGGCAGGCAGGTCCTCCGGGGTTTTTGAGGTTACTGGCTGCAGTACACACCAGGATTTCGCAGGAGCAGGTTCGAGGGGGAGACAGGCTGGTAGGGGTGGGGCCAAGTCAGTGGGTGTCTTCCTCTTGTTAGCTGCTGCACGGCTGTTCAGTCCTATCTTCTTTTCTTCTTGTTTCTTGTCTGGATCTGAGGAAGCAAGGTTCAGGGGTGCCCCTAAATACTAGATTTAGGGGCGTTACAGGTAGGTAAAAGGCAGGGACCAATGGGTCCCTTCCCTGGGGTGGGTACACCCCTATTATGCCACCCTCCAGTGGGAGGGGGGCATGTGCCTGTCCCTTGTTGGCTGAGTCCCCCCATCTTCATGATGGCATGGACTCAGAGTTGTGCTTCACCTCGCCTGCCCCACCTGAGGGGTGGAGTTGGCAGAGGTGGGCACACCTCTCTTCCTCACTTGTTTTTCCAGCTGGTTCTCCCGCCCAAGGTGGGGGTCAGAACCAGTGGGGACCAGTTGCTGAAAGCAGCAATTGGCCTGGGGAAGCTCACAAAGGCGGCAAGCCTTTGAAGCTTCCCCTTCGTGAACCCTGCCTATCCTGGGGGAGGAGGCTTGGCACCTCGTCCCAGGATGTGCATTGTTTCACGCCCCAGAGAGCAGCAGGCTCTCAACCCAGGGGTCCAGAAACATGTCTGGTGGTGGCAGCTGAAAGCAGGCACTCAGCCTGGACACTAGTGGTGGGTTAGTTTTCAGGGGGCATCTCTAAGATGCCCTCTGTGTGCATTTTTCATTAAATCCCACACTGGCATCCGTGTGGGTTTAATGTGCTGAGAAGTTTGATACAAAACTTCTCAGTTTTCAGTGAAGCCATTATGGTGCTGTGGAGTTCGTAGTGACAAACTCCCAGCACCATATACTCTTAATGGCAGCACTGCACTTACAATGTCTAAGAATGGACTTAGACACTGTAGGGGTACAGGGCTCATGTACCTGTACCCTCACCACTGGTATAGTGCACCAAGCTAGAGGGGTGACTGACCTATGCCAGGGCAGTGGGTTGTAGGCATGGCACACAGAGATGTGTGCCATGTGGACTCTTCACTTTGTTCTGCACCAAAACACGCAGCCTGCAAAGGCAGTGTGTGTGTGTGGTGGTACAGGACCTCTAAGGGTGGCACAATAAGTGCTGCAGCCCTTAGAGGCCTTCTCTGGTCACAGTGCCCTGGGTACCTGTGGTACCATTTACCAGGGGCTGACCTGTGGCCAGAGATGCCAATTGGGTTTAGGCTTCAATGCAGTTTTAGGGAAAGAACATAGGCCCTGGGTACCTGATTAGCAGGAGCCCAGGGCACACTCAGTCAAAGCACATCACCAATTCAGCAAAAAGTGGGGGCAACCATGCAGAAAGAGGATACTTTCTCACACAACACCCCCCAAATGAAAGAGGATGAGACTAACCTTTCCCTAGAGAGTCTACATTTTCTAAGTGGAAGAACCTGGAAAGTCCATCTGCATTGGCATGGGCAGTCCCAGGTCTGTGTTCCACTTCAAAGTTCATTCCCTGTAGGGAGATGGACCACCTCAACAGTTTAGGATTTTCACCTATCATTTGCATTAGCCATCTGAGAGTTCTGTGATCAGTTTGAACTAGGAAGTGAGTACCAAACAAGTATGGTCTCAGCTTCTTCAGGGACCAAACCACAGCAAAGGCCTCGCTCTCAATAGCACTCCAATGCTGCTCCCTGGGGAGAAGCCTTCTGCTTATAAAAGCAACAGGTTGTTCTTGGCCTTCATCATTGGTCTGGGTAGGACCGCTCCTATCCCTAGCTCAGAGGCATCAGTCTGCACAATGAACTGCTTGGCATAGTCTGGAGCTTTGAGAATCGGTGCTGAGCACATAGCCTCTTTCAGGGTGTCAAAAGCCTTTTGACAACTAACTGTCCAGTTTACTTTTTGGGGCATCTTCTTGGAGGTGAGTTCTGTGAGGGGAGCCACAATAGACCCATATCCCTTAACAAACCTCCTGTAGTACCCAGTCAAGCCAAGGAATGCCCTGACTTGGGTTTGGGTTTTTGGAGCTGCCCAGTCCAGCATGGCCTGGATCCTGGGCTGTAAGGGTTGTACCTGGCCTCCACCAACAAGGTGGCCCAAGTACACCACAGTTCCCTGCCCTATCTGGCATTTGGATGCCTTGATTGTTAGGCCTGCAGTTTGCAGGGCATTTAAAACCTTCCCAAGGTGGATCAGGTCATCCTGCCAGGTGGAGCTAAAGACAGCAATTTCATCGAGATATGCTGCACTAAAGGACTCCAATCCAGCAAGGACTTGATTCCCCAACCTCCGGAAGGTGGCAGGGGAATTCTTTAAACCAAAGGGCATAACAGTAAACTGATAATGCCCATCAGGTGTGGAGAATGCTGTTTTTTCTTTTGCTCCTGGCGCCATGCCAATTTGCCAATACCCTGCAGTTAAGTCAAAGGTACTTAGGAATTTTGATGTACCCAATTTGTCTATCAACTCATCTGCTCTTGGGATAGGGTGAGCATCTGTCTTGGTGACAGAGTTGAGCCCTCTATAGTCCACACAGAACCTCATTTCTCTCTTTCCACCCTGTGGATGAGGTTTGGGGACTAGAACCACTGGGCTGGCCCAGGGGCTCTCAGAGGGTTCAATAACCCCTAACTCCAGCATCTTGCTGACTTCAGCTCTGGTGCTTTCCTTGACTTGATCAGACTGTCGATAGATTTTGTTTTTGACAGGAGAACTGTCACCAGTGTCCACTGTGAGAAGTTGGCCTGGTATATGCTGTCCACTAATTATAGTGGGCACCTTGCACCAGTCCAAACAACCCCTTATTGGAGATAGGTTAAAGACAACCTTTATTGAAAGCTATCCTAGTGGTAGCTATGGAGAGCAGCCTTCAGGCTAAGTCTTGAAGGATTGTAAAGCAGCTTGTTTTACCAGTCTATAATCTCTTGAGTGACCAAATGAAAGAGGACCACACCAGGTATATATTTAAAATATATGTATTTAGTCTTAAACACACCCCTCTAGTCTCTTTATGAGGCTAGAGTTCGAAGTACATAAGTTACAAGCTGAATATCAACAGTAATAGCACAAATACACGTTTGAGCCCTAGGGGCGTACCAAACCATATACCAAAAAAGTGGTATGAGAACCACGACTGAGCTAGACACAAGGCCTAGAGCCTGTAGAAGTGCTTGGCCCTCAAGGAACCACCCAAGGTAGTGACACAGGGGACCCACGGGGGACGCGTGCAGTGTGAGAACACAGCCGCGAGCCGCCGTTGACTTCTATGGGGAATGTCGCGGTTGGAGTTTTAAAGAAAAAGGACACTTAGAGGAGGACTTGGAGCAAACCCCTTTAGAACTAGGTTGTTCTAGAGTCTATACCCACGGGAGCACCGGAGTACTCGAGTTACCTCACCCAGGGAAGCCGGGTGCATAGGTGTCTTTCGGGGTCGGGTTTCGGCGTCGTTTTCAATGGCGATCTGCTGCAAAGTGCTGCTGGCGACCAAGTAGAAAGTGTTCGGGTGGATCCAAGGGTGGATCGAAGATCTGAAGAACCTGAAAGCAGAGGGGACAGAGTCTGGGTCACTAGCCAGTGACCAGGAAGGCGATGAGCAGATGCCCACCGATGTCGGGTGCTTCAGGTAGGTTGACGGTCATCTTGACTCTTCAGCCATGAGGTCCAGGAGGGGTCGACGACGACCAGGAGCTGGATTCGAGCTTTTCCACAACGTTTGTCGATTGCTGGGGTATCGGCGACCGGATTGGACCCAACAAGCCTTGGCAACGGCAAGTCACGTGGAAATAAAGAAAGGACGTTGATGCAGACCAGCAAGCTCTGGGGGACTCACCCAGCGAGGGTAAGTCAGGGCACATCTGGAGAAACCAGGAAAGCCCAAGCAGAAGAAGAGTTGCATTCGGGAGGGCCCACTAGCCAACGGACTAGCGACCGCGAAGGAGCCTCGAGTGGACGCACTTCGAGCTGGCTCACAGGACACTCGTGGAGTGGAGGCCAGTGATCTTCGGTACAGTCGGTGCTGGAGGCAGGGGCTACTCGGAGCCCAAAGCACAACTTTGTGGGAGACCAGGAAGAGGATGCACTTGCAAAAGTACTCAATGTCCAGGGGTCACGGTTTCACGTTACCCACGACAGCTACGGGCCTCAGCTTTGCTGGGGACTCAGGGCAGCCTCGGGGAAGTCTGGAAATCCACCTCTGGTGATGCAAAGACTTCGGCGTCCAGTGGGAGCTTCAGTGATGCAGACTGGACAATTGCTTCTTAGGTGCCTGCCAAGCAGGGGAGTCACTCCTTGACCCCAAAGGAGATTCTTCAGTCCTCTAATCTTCAAGTAGAGTGTCGAAGGTCCAGGATTCAGTGTCAGAGTTTCGTCCAGGGTAATCTAAAATCCTAAGGACTGGGGTCCCATACTTATACAAAGTTAGGGGGTTGGACATACTCTGGGGACCCACCTATGGGAGGGTCAGGGAAGAGGGGTGGTTACACCCATTCCCTTTGTCCAGTTTCGCACCAGAGCAGGGGCAGGTAGCCCCTGCAACCGGTTTGAACTGGCATATGCACAGAGGACCCCCAGTGCAGGACTTCAAAGCACCAGAGGGTGCTCCCGCCTAGCCCCAATACACACTATCCTGTCTGGGGAGGTGTACCTTCGACAGGAAACCTATTGTCCAGGCCTCCCCTGCTGGAGTTTCAGTCAGCAGCAGGAGGCCAGTCCCGTGTCTGTGGCAGCGGCATCCATTTTGTGATGCCAGGGCTCTGGAAAGAAGTTACCGGGTAGCCCGGTGTGTACATGTCTCTCCCTTTAGAAGGGTGGAAGGCTACCCCCGCTTCCAGAATTGGCGGGGGGGTAGTATTCCAAGATGTTTGACACCAAACACGACATGTTTTGGTGCAGCCAGTCCAAAGTTAGCATTGTACCGCGAGGATATAATGCACTTACGAGTATATGGTCAGGCTGTACCACAAACAGCATCAGAGGAGGGACTCCGAACGCTGTAGAGGGGCTCTGCTCATGCAGGGGCACCCTCTCACATAGAAACCAAGCACTCTGCCTTCAGGATTGGTAAGGCCTGCCATAAGAGTGACTTATAGGTTTATATGTGTGTGCAATGGTAGTGATATAGGTATCCCATACCACTGTAAGGGGTGCATGCACCACCTTACCCAGGCTGCAGTAGCAGACCTGTGGTGTCATTTTGGATGGCCTTCCAGGGGTGGCACAATACATGCTGCAGCCCCTGGTAGGCCTCTGAGGTACCTATGCCCTGGGTACATAGTATACCATATACTAGGGACTTATAAGGGCACTCCAGATTCCAATCAGAGATGTGCCTAAGGCACATGGAAACCATTTTAGAGAGGAAGCAGCTAGGCTGGGGTTCTGATTAGCAGGGCCCCAGCCAGACTAAAGTCGAAAAACAGTGAAGCATCAGCAAAAAGTGGGGGTACCCATGTGAAGCAGATCCTACTCTCCTACATCCACATCATGGGTATACCAGTTTGTCTGACCAGGGGTCAAGGAA